>OY776112.1:408560160-409828882 GCA_963675035.1 Allygus modestus
CCACCATTTGACCAATACTCTCCTAGTTTTTATTTTAAAAAACTTTAACTTTGACCTATTTTAGGCCTATCTCGAAAATTTGAATAATTGTGCTAGATCTTGCATTATTGACATATTTCAATCCAGAATACATGAAAACACCATTCTTATAATCAGTAGTAGTGCAGGTAACATACTCATACTATATAAAAGATGTTACCTTAACGGAAATTATAAAAACAAAAATAAATGTAAACCACATGCTACCCGAAATCCAGGACCTTAATAAACAAAATATAACTTTTTTAAAGATTTTGTCGAGCAATAAGAGCTGATATAGGTATAAATGAATTAAGTAGTGATGTGGGCAACCTACCCATATCATTATTTGCCCAATACTCTCTCAGTTTTTTTTTAAATAAACTTTGAAGTTTTACCAACTTGAAGTCCACCACCAAAAAATGCATTATTGAGTTAAATCTCTCAATTTTTTACATAGTTCGATCCAGAACGCATCAAAACGGCATACTTATGATAAGTAGAAGTGTGGGTAATATAATCATATATATATATATATATATATATATATATATATATATAATAATTATCATAACAATTATTTTTAAAAAATATATAAAACTTGTCTGGGCTTGCTCCAAATTCAGGACATGTAGAAACAAAAAATAATTTTTTTTAAGTTTTTGTCGAGCAATAAGAGCTTAAATAGGTATAAAGGTATTCAGTATTAATGTGGGTAACCTCCCCATACCACCATTTGACCAATACTCTCCTAGTTTTTATTTAAAAAAACTTTAACTTTGACCTATTTTAGGCCTATCTCGAAAATTTGAATAATTGTGCTAGATCTTGCATTATTGACATATTTCAATCCAGAATACATGAAAACACCATTCTTATAATCAGTATTAGTGCAGGTAACATACTCATACTATATAAAAGATGTTACCTTAACGGAAATTATAAAAACAAAAATAAATGTAAACCACATGCTACCCGAAATCCAGGACCTTAATAAACAAAATATAACTTTTTTAAAGATTTTGTCGAGCAATAAGAGCTGATATAGGTATAAATGAATTAAGTAGTGATGTGGGCAACCTACCCATATCATTATTTACCCAATACTCTCTCAGTTTTTCTTAAAATAAACTTTGAAGTTTTGCCAACTTGAAGTCCACCACCAAAAAATGCATTATTGAGTTAAATCTCTTAATTTTTTACATAGTTCGATCCAGAACACATGAAAACGGCCTACTTATGATAAGTTGTAGTGTGGGTAATATAATCAAAAAAAATATATATATATATAATAATTATCATAACAATTATTTTAAAAAATATATAAAACATGTCTGGGCTTGCTCCAAATTCAGGACATGTAGAAACAAAAAATAATTTTTTTTAAGTTTTTGTCGAGCAATAAGAGGTTAAATCGGTATAAAGGTATTCAGTATTAATGTGGGTAACCTCCCCATACCACCATTTGACCAATACTCTCCTAGTTTTTATTTTAAGAAACTTTAACTTTTACCTATTTTAGGTCTATCTCGAAAATTTGAATAATTGTGCTAGATCTTGCATTATTGACATATTTAAATCCAGAATACATGAAACCACCATTCTTATAATCAGTAGTAGTGCAGGTAACATACTCATACTATATAAAAGATGTTACCTTAACGGAAATTATAAAAACAAAAATAAATGTAAACCACATGCTACCAGAAATCCAGGACCTTAATAAACAAAATATAACTTTTTTAAAGATTTTGTCGAGCAATAAGAGCTGAAATAGGTATAAATGAATTAAGTAGTGATGTGGGCAACCTACCCATATCATTATTTGCCCAATACTCTCTCAGTTTTTTTTAAAAATAAACTTTGAAGTTTTACCAACTTCAAGCCCAGACATGTTTTATATATTTTTTTAAAAATAATTGTTATGATAATTATTATATATATATATTATGATTATATTACCCACACTACTACTTATCATAAGTAGGCCGTTTTCATGTGTTCTGGATCGAACTATGTAAAAAATTAAGAGATTTAACTCAATAATGCATTTTTTGGTGGTGGACTTCAAGTTGGCAAAACTTCAAAGTTTATTTAAAAAAAATGAGAGAGTATTAGGCAAATAATGATATGGGTAGGTTGCCCACATCACTACTTAATTCATTTATACCTATTTCAGCTCTTATTGCTCGACAAAATCTTTAAAAAAGTTATATTTTGTTTATTAAGGTCCTGGATTTCGGGTAGCATGTGGTTTACATTTATTTTTGTTTTTATAATTTCCGTTAAGGTAACATCTTTTATATAGTATGAGTATGTTACCTGCACTACTACTGATTATAAGAATGGTGTTTTCATGTATTCTGGATTTAAATATGTCAATAATGCAAGATCTAGCACAATTATTCAAATTTTCGAGATAGGCCTAAAATAGGTCAAAGTTAAAGTTTTTTAAAATAAAAACTAGGAGAGTATTGGTCAAATGGTGGTATGGGGAGGTTACCCACATTAATACTGAATACCTTTATACCTATTTAAGCTCTTATTGCTCGACAAAAACTTTAAAAAAATTATTTTTTGTTTCTACATGTCCTGAATTTGGAGCAAGCCCAGACATGTTTTATATATTTTTTTTAAATAATCGTTATGATAATTATTATATATATAATATGATTATATTACCCACACTACTACTTATCATAAGTATGCTGTTTTCATGTGTTCTGGATCGAACTATGTACAAAATTGAGAGATTTAACTCAATAATGCATTTTTTGGTGGTGGACTTCAAGTTGGTAAAACTTCAAAGTTTATTTTAAGAAAACCTGATAGAGTATTGGGCAAATAATGATATGGGTAGGTTGCCCACATCATTACTTAATTCATTTATACCTATTTCAGCTCTTATTGCTCGACAAAATCTTTAAAAAAGTTATATTTTGTTTATTAAGGTCCTGGATTTCGGGTAGCATGTGGTTTACATTTATTTTTGTTTTTATAATTTCCGTTAAGGTAACATCTTTTATATAGTATGAGTATGTTACCTGCACTACTACTGATTATAAGAATGGTGTTTTCATGTATTCTGGATTGAAATATGTCAATAATGCAAGATCTAGCACAATTATTCAACTTTTCGAGATAGGCCTAAAATTGGTAAAAGTTAATGTTTATTAAAATATAAACTAGGAGAGTATTGGTCAAATGGTGGTATGGGGAGTTTACCCAAATTAATACTGAATACCTTTATACCTATTTAAGCTTTTATTGCTCGACAAAAACTTTAAAAAAATTATTTTTTGTTTCTACACGTCCTGAATTTGGAGCAAGCCCAGACATGTTTTATATATTTTTTTAATCAGTATCCATCATTAAATTATAAACTTTAAAAAAAGAATTTCGGGCACATGATTTCTTTTTGAGATATAAACACCATCATGCTAATCCCTAGCCTATGATATTCTGTGTGTGGTCCTCTTTCTGCGGAATCTTGGTAAGCAAAGCCTACTAAAATAATGTTTTCAATTGTGTGTGTGTATATATATATATATATATATGTATATATCAATTAATGATAATAGTTGTCATTATTATTGTATATATATTATCTCTTGTCGTAGGTTAGACATGTGTAATGGCGGGAGTTAGTTGTCTGCTAAAAGGCGGGAACAGTAGTTTTGAGGTTATGTGTCATATTGAAGCGGCAGCCATGTTGTTGTTTCTGTAACAGCTGGGCTGTGACATCATCGTTTAAATACCCTTTACAATAGGGGAAAAGTGACATCATGGTTTAAATACCCTGTATTGGAGGGATTTAAATGTTAGGGATATTCTATTGCCAGTTTCACACAGATTGAAGCTACATTATTCAGGTTCATAATTAAGGGAGATATCAAACTTTACTTATTTTCCATATGAATAACATTAGCGCCGAGTATGCAGGATTGCTCCTATGGGGACAATCAACAGAAAATGGTGGAAATATCAATAGACCACCACCACATGAAGCCACATACCGGTACCAGGTTTATTCAATAAACAATAATAACTAATCGAGGTATCAATTTTGATTTATTCTCCATAACAATAACATTGGACAACGTACCGTACTGTTTTTAGCAATTTGAATACCTCTGCAATGGTTGGATGTAGAACAACAATTTAAACCAGAAAGTAATTGTTTTGTAGTGCTCAACCAATTTGTAAAAAATGTGATGTTTTCAGTAAAATTATATGAGGAAAAACTAAAAACCTTTTTTCCATAACATCAAAAATTTAACGAAATGAATTTTTATTTTTTTTTGGATTTTCTCTTTGCAACCACTTAACCTAGGTTGATGATTCAAAATACTTTTAGCGAATTTCCCCTATAGGGAAGAAGCTATTACCGTAGGTCTCATGGTAAGACTTAAGCCCGAGACCATGATAACTTTTCATTTTGAGGTCCCCAGATGCCAAAAACACCATTCGTTCAAATTTTTATATATGTGTATATATATATATATATATATATATATATGTGTCCGTAAGCACGATAACTCTCGTAAAAAAGGTCCGATATTAATGAAATTTGGTACAAACGTGTAAAGTACTATTTATTTGAACGAGTTCGAAAACCAGACGAATCGCACCATCCGAAGGGGGGTTTTGTACCCCACAAATGGGTTTTTTGGGGTTTCCACATGTAATTTTTATTAAAATCAATTTTAATTTTCACCATTGAATTCAGCATAAAAAAACAAACAATTTGGTATCTTGATCATTGCTCTACGTCAATTGGTTACTGAGATATTGAAAGTGCTAAACACAGTACGTTGTCTAATGTTATTCTTATGGAGAAAAAGACAAATTGTATATCTCGCTTATTTATGAACATAAACTGACGAAATTTGGTATATAGCTTCATCTGGTTGTGGTTTATTGTTGTTTGCACAAAAAAACAGTTTTTCACCTATGGTTCCCGTAGCAGCAAACCTAGGTACTCGGTCCCCATGTTACTCTTATGGAAAATAATTAAAGTGTTATATATCGCTTATTTATGAATGTATATGGATGAAACTTGGTATGTGACTTCACTTAGCTGAGTTCTATTGATATTTTGCATAAAACCCCATTATTTTGTGTTCCTTGTTGCAGCAAACCTGCGTACTCATCCCCAATGTTATTCTTATGGAGAATAATTAATATTTTAAATATCGCTTGTTTGTGAATATATTTCTTATGAATCCTGTTAAGTGGCTTAGTGTGTTATGTTATAATTCATTGGAAATTCGCTGAGTATGCAGGTTTGCTGCGACGGGGGTATTTTGTTTTTCTAAGCTCTATAAATTAGTCAAAACCAAAAATATGTGTTTATAAAATTTTAGAGTGATAATGCAAAAAACTGATGTTTGGAAAATGCTAAAACACCCATAAAACCCCTTTACCATGGTTAAATCGTTCTGGTTTTTGAATTTTCAGATTCAGATCATTTTTAATTCAGAAGTATTTATTTACTTGAATACATTGAATGGAGTCAAATTTTACTAAAACTAAACAGCTTAATCTAATCCTAATTTTACATGTGAAAAAAAAATATATATATATACCAAATGTTTTCTTCCTGACTGAAAACAATTTCATTGGACCGAATAAATCGTAGTTGACTCAGAGTTCATCAAAAGCATATAAGGCTTTACTTAATAGATATTAGGCGGAATTCACAAACGCTCCTCTAAGCTTTAATAAACAAATGTGGTAATATGCATACATGTTGGCCAACTGTGTTTAACTAACGCTTGAAAAATTAGAAAATAACTACTGTCGGATATTTCCAACTATCATGGAAATCGCATAGCGTCGGTGAAGAAACAATACGGCCTATCTGACAAATCCTTAACATTACAGGACGGGAGAAAAACTGTGCTGTAGAATATTCGTGAAAAGTATATGTAAAAAAATATCTACATTATTTTAAACAGCGGTTTTTAATATTTTTATTCTTATGAACTAACTAACAATCGTTTCCAATGAATCTAAATTATAATTATAATAAACACAGTATGTTCAATGTAGTGTGAAAGGAAATAAATTATAGATTATACTAGAGCTTTCCTTGCCGTGGAAGTTCCCCATGCAGAAGTAGGCACCTCTGAAGCAGTTAGGCGGTAATTTTATTCAGAATGTGTTGGGCGGTATTTGAACAATCGCTATACCAACGCTATCTCTTGGATTTTCTGTGAACTATGGCCGCCATTCGATACGGAATGATGCAACGGTTTCTACGATACCAAAACCTCAATTTCAAAATATTTGTCAGATAGTCGGTATTGTTTCTTCACCGACAATAGTTTATATATGTTGAACTAAAAAAAATTTCCTATTAGCATAACTATATCATTAAAAGTTATCTAAGTCATGTATATTATTACAATTCACCTGGAAACTAAAAACGTACTACACTAATTTTGCTTAGTTAGGATACCAGCACTTGATGATCCATCCAGTGATGGATTGATCTTTAAGGGACGTTTGTGAATTTGGTATATTCATTTGAGGACGGTTGAAGGATGGCTGGAGGAAGGTTGGAAGCCGATTGAAGGATGGCTGGAGGAAGGTTGGAGGGCGGTTGAAGGATGGCTGGAGGAAAGTTGGAGGCCTGTTGAAGGATGGCTGGAGGAAGTTTGGAGGGCGGTTGAAGGATGGCTGGAGGAAGGTTGGAGGCTGGTTGAAGGATGGCTGGAGGAAGGTTGGAGGCCGGTTGAAGGATGGCTGGTGGAAAGTTGGAGGACGGTTGAAGGATGGCTGGAGGAAGGTTGGAGACCGGTTGAAGGAAGGTTGGAGCCGGTTGAAGGGAGGGTGAAGGTAAGGGAGCTTGGTGGAACGTTTGTGAATTCCGCCCATGGTTTAAATTTGTTTTTAAAACTTTTAAGAACAAATTAAGCTTTAATGTTTTGTGGTATTTAACTGGACAACCTAATTTCTGAATATTGAGGATTTTTACAAAATGGTGCCAAGTGATGAGGTGGGATAACTTTACACATTTGTGCCAAATTTAATTAAAATTGGAAGTTTTTCTAAAGTTATCGCGTTTATGCTCATACATATAGATATTTATGAGGAACATTACCCCTCAAAAACCCCCCTTCAGATAAAGTGATCCGTCTGGTTTTTGAACTCGTTAAAAAAATGTTACTTTACATGTGTGTATTTTGCTTATTTTAATTACAGCCTAAAATTGTTATGGTCAATTTAATAATTTAAGCCTAAATGTACAAAATTACCTCATGACTCGCTTAATATATTATACCAAATTCAAAATTTTCCCCCAGCTGAAGTGTTTTGTTACTAGTGCATTTTGGTTTCAAGATTATGTGAAAATTGTGTTTTGGAAGTTATCATGTGAACCCCATAGCTTCAACTAGAGTTTCTGAAGAGAGAAGAGGGGTTCTGATCATAACATGGCTGGTGTTAGGTGCCTTGATTTGAGCACTGTCTCATTTAAATAAATTCTCCCCTTAAAAAAAAGTTTTTGGGTCAAATAAATCCCAAAATTTAAGTAGTCTGCATAAGTAGTCTCAGAGCATTCTATATCCCTTAGTGCAGCCCATCAAGATTAATTTAACTCTTGAGTGTAGAAAATTAATATGTGGTGAGATCATTCCATTACATGAACCACCTAGAACCTATACGGTACAATCCATAGGACTTTTACAATAATCAATTCCTCCTTTTCAACATTTTTTTTCTAATTAGTATATCAGTTAAGATAGTCATCTATGCAAGTATACAAACAGTCTATACAAACAGTTGAAAAGGAATTATTACTGGATATATAAACTCTTAGTCGAACAGTTGGTTATTATTGTTAACAAAAATTATTTAGGAGAGCTGTAGTGTTTCAGGGTGCCATTTGAATAGTTTGAATAGCGTTTTGATTTGAAATAGTTTCGGGTTCCTTAGGTAATACAAATTCATGATCACAATAAATGTTACTAACAATTAATTCATTTTTTAAGGGTGGGGAAATTTGTCTTTATTATTATTATTATTCTGATTAATATGATTATTAAGGCTATTTTGGTTAGGCCTTTGATCCGAGATTCATAAGTAGCACTGAAAATACTGAATTTAAATCATTAAAAGAAGGCCTCTGAGTAAGTCCAGTGCTTACGGGTTTAAAGATAGTTTTGAATGGTCAGGCGGATATTGACTTGTAGGCACACTCCGCTCCGCAAGTGTGTTACACACTTGAGCTTGATCTCGAGTCGAATATTTTTTCTCTGCTGAATTTGGGTTATTATCGGGGTAATTCATATTAGAGAACGTTGAGTTGTTTCTTTCGTTTCTATAATTGTTGTTGGTTGTGGTTCTATTGTTGTTGTTGGTTAGTTGATCTATTATTTGAGTATGAGTTTTGATTTCCGGAATTGTTATGATATTGGCAGTGGAGTAAACTTAGAATTTATTTATATTTAGCCTAGTAGGCCTAATCTTTCATTCGTTGTACTTATAGTGTTCACTTCAAAACTGTAATATAAGTTTTACTATTTCCCAGAATTCTATTAACTTTAAAAGTACCTCATAAAGTGAGCTATTTTAACAAATATTTCACCATTTTGGATACAAATTTTAAAATAGTAGTGTCAGTAGAGTTTTTGAACTGATCAGTGAAAATTCTGTGATGTAGATTTACTTTCATGGGTGAATTAGCATAAGTAGCCTAAAAGAGTGATAAATGATGAATCGGCAGCTCATGATAGGATTCGTTTCAAGAACTCAAATTACAATCGCAAACGCTACAGTGGCGATTTGACTCCAAACTGAATTATGAATCTACTCTAAAAAGCGTTTCCACATTTCGACAGAAATAGAGCGAATAACTGTCCTGAACGTTACGATGCTTTATATGTTTTGACACTTGTCGACTTATTCTTAGGTACTTTAATGACGTGATGAAACTTTATTTAAAATATTATATATTAAATAAAAACATTTTGGGGATATTAAATCACTAAAATTAAACAATGCTGGAACTGACGTTTTGTATCTGAAGGTTAGGAAACGTTTGGCTCATGCAACCTCATCCCAAAATCTAGTAAATGGATAGGGATAGGGTGAAACTGTATGATTATGTTAAATGGGGGGGGGGAATAAGTTTGCAGGGGGGCCCAAAAAAATCAGTTCTACCACTGGATATTTATTGGTGGGGGTTATTTCTTGGTTGGTATGCCCTATAGTCGAAACTGTGTCTCAGATTGTATGAGTTGAATCCTTGGTACTGGTGTGGTCATAGTTTTGTGCATTATCACGGCTAAAGTGTGGTTTATCTCGGTTTTAAGAGTTTGGGACATTTTGGTGGGAATTTTCCTTCGGTTTTCTCAGGTCTTCTCGCTGGAGAAGCTCCGCAAAATCACTGATTGCGGTTATGTTCTGAACTCTACGGGCATCTTGTATAAGATCATTAAAATGTTCCGCGAGACATGTGACTATTTCTTCTTCGTTTAGTCAGTGTCTCGTTAGATCGGTATTTCTCACTTTCAAGACATTGTCTAATGTGTTTCTGTACCTCCCGATTCCAATACTTATTTTCTAAAGCGGTTTGAAAATCCTAACAAGACTTAATGCCTTCCTTGATAAGGCAAAACCTAAGCTGCTTACCAATTAGATCGATTAGATATTCGTGTTTACTTTGTTGTGATGGGAGTTATAGCGATCCTCGGTCGTAATATTATCTTAGTGTAGCTCAAAATTCCTTCGGATAATGTGATCTACCATGAAAATTAGGTAATGTCATGCCCTGTACAAGGCCAGAGGTCCCATTGCAAGTGATTTAAATGTTTGACGGGTATGTGACATGATGTGTGCTAGTACGGTGTTCTAAATCTTCGATCCTCGTTCATGAGTTTGTATTGATTGATTTAATTCATGAAGTTTAGATGTGTTCTCATTAATTAGGGCCTGGATTGCTTTTATGATAGGTATTAAAGCTTCTTGCACTTTATTTATTTGGGATTGAACGTTGTGATTAATGTATTGTATGTTTTCTTTTTTAATTTGTTTGATTTGGGTGCTGGGTTTGTAACAGTGTTCCTGGAACTTAGATGCGAGTTGGTTTTAGATTTTACATGTTTTCAGAGTAATTTGTTCTGTTAGGGATTTTTCTTGTTTAGTTAAATCGAGAATTAAGTGTTCTCAAATTTCAGTTTCACAGTTTTCAAACTTAGTTTCGATTTCTTGTTTAATTTCCTTGAGTTTATTAGTATGTTTTTGATGAGTGTCACGAATCTGTGTTAATTCTGTTTGAACAGTTTCTTGATTGTGACACAAATTTTGAATATGGTCTTCAAAGATGTGGATTATTTCAGATTTTAGTTCCGTTTTGAGGGATTCACGTGTTCAGATTTAAATAAGGCACTGTTAGTTTCTATTTTGATTTCAAGGGCAGATTTTAGTGATGCGTTGTTATTTTCTATAGTCCGTCCAGTTAGGGAAGGCGGGTAAGAGATTAAGGCCCCGCTCAGGCTCCCAACAATAGCTTGGGACCGGCCGTCGGCGGCCGACCGCCCGCGTTAATCAGGCGTGAATCGCACACCACTCTAAAAAATTATCTCATAAAAGTAAGCGTAATTTGTAGTTTTTTATTGCAGTTTTGATTTCTACGTGTGATTTTATGAAAAACTAGTCCAAACACGATGCAGTTATGTCAATTAGTAATTACTGGTTGTAAAAAATTGCATTTTGCTTTATTTAACTTTGTAACTTTATTGGTTTCAAATCAAACCAAATAAAATAAAATAAATAAAGTTTATTATCATAACACAGTATTGTTATACAGGATGTTAATAATCAAAAGTTATTTTTATATTTACAGAATATTTATTTACAAACAGGATAAAATATTTTTACAAACTCAACTTTCTTATTCTCTCTTTCTTGTTTAATTTACAAACTAAGGCAAACACGACGGAGTTACGTCGACAGCTCTTAGCCACATATAGAAACGAAGTTCATTAGCCTTTGTGCGTAACCCAAACGCTACGTGAGTGAATCATGTAAGAGATATTCCAGCGTGACTCATGCGTTACTCACTTGGACTGGACCGGCCAAAAGACAGTTAGTTGCTTCAGAGAGCTAGTCGGTGCAGTAAGTGGTTACACCTTTTTAGTGCTGTGTTAGTGTGTTTAGTGCGACATGAGTTCTAAAAAACGTGAAGTTTTACATACGCAAGCAAGAACAATGATTGCTTCCGTTCTTCATTATTTTGAAAAAGAGAAAAACAACGGAGGTCCACTGCTTGAGGTCAGGAAAGTGATGCAGAGAGCAGCCGACGCGTGTGGAATATCTTTAAGGACTGTAGAGCGTGTAAAGGCAGAAGTCAAGAAATCGCTCGAAACTCAAGACTTGTGTAACGTTCGGGATATGGACGTAGTGGATCAAAGTGGTGATGGGGTCTATGAAGACGGAGACGTTAGCACACCACTTGATAACCCGAGGGAAGATATTGTTATCCGCACGCCAAAACGACATTCCAAGAGGAAGCGGCCTACAAGAGATATTGACGACTTTGACAAAGGAGCTATACGAAGACATATAACGGCCTATTATGCTCGAAAGGAAGTACCAACCCTCAACCAATTACTCACGTCTCTCCGACAATCAGGACTCTACAGCGGGTCGCGAGCTTCCCTTCATTTAGTGATACGAGACGTAGGTTTTACGTACAAAAAATTTAACAACCGTAAAGTAATCATGGAAAAACCATCAATCGCTCTTCAGAGATGTCGGTTTCTGAGAAAGATGCGCCAAGTTGACATTACGAAGGTAATATTTCTTGACGAAACCTGGCTGAACGCTAACGTCAGTCTGGATAGTGGTTGGACTGACGGATCGATAAAATGTGCTCCTGGTGCTCCTTTAGGTAAGGGGAAGCGGTTGATAATCTGCCATGCTGGTAGTGCCAAAGGCTGGATAAAAACCCCACCTCTCATATTTGAATCCAAAAAGACCGGAGATTATCATGAAGACATGGACGGTGATGTTTTTGAGTCTTGGTTCTTCGGTAAACTTCTTCCGGTGATACCAAAAGGATCCACGATATTAATGGACAACGCGTCCTACCACTCTAGGACACAAGACAAGGCTCCTACTTCTTCCTCGACCAAGTCGGTTATGGCCAACTGGCTTAAAGAAAAGCGCGTTCCTTTCCCTGATGACCTACGCAAACCGGAGCTTTATCAGCTAGTTCGTCTACACAAACCACCGACACCCACCTATGTGATCGACAAAAAGGCAGGTGAAATGGGCTTCAAAGTGATTCGTCTTCCACCATATCACTGCCAATACAACGCCATTGAAATGGTGTGGGCCAGTCTTAAAAAATTCGTGAAATCTCGGAACACAACATTCAAACTGTCAGATGTTGAGCAACTCTTTCGAGAATCCATCACAAACTATACGGCCGACATGTGGAGCAAATGTGTAAATCACGTCAAAAAGGTCATCGACGCAGATTGGAAAAACGAAAGGCTAGATGAAACATCAGTAGAAGAGTTCATCATCAGTTTGGCTCCTGACGACTCCGATGGACAAAAGGAATCCGACTACGACAGCGAAGAAGATGACTTTGGTTGTGCTCCTCTGGAGTAAAAACGGAGAAAGAGAAGAGAAAGAGAGAGAGGGAATAATGAGTTAGGTTAGTAAATATCCTGTATGTAAATATCCTGTAAATAAATACATTTTAATTATTAACATCTTCCTGCATAAAAATCTATTTTATTTCTAATCTGTATTTATTTCTATGTAAATATTCTGTAAATATAAAAATAACTTTAGATTATTAACATCCTGTTTTATGATGATAAATTGTAATGATTTTATTTGGTTTGATTTGAAACCAATAAATAAAGTTACAAAGTTAAATAAAGCAAAATGCAATTTTTTACAACCAGTAATTACTAATTGACATAACTGCGTCGTGTTTGGACTAGTTTTTAATAAAATCACAAGTAGAAATCAAAACTGCAATAAAAAACTACAAATTACGCTTACTTTTATGAGATAATTTTTTAGAGTGGTGTGCGATTCACGCCTGATTAGCGCGGGCGGTCGGCCGCCGACGGCCGGTCCCAAGCTATTGTTGGGAGCCTGAGCGGGGCCTTAATCTCTTACCCGCCTTCCCTAACTGGACGGACTATAGTTTAGCCTCAAGGGACTAAAAGTGCAGCAATTTGTCGTAACAGGTCATTATTTTGTCTGTTTTGATAAGTTCCGTGTTCGAAGACGGCCGTGGAAATGGGTGATTCAGTTGTTGTGGTATCGGTAGTTCCGCTGTTACCTGTGGTGCAGCGCTAGTTGCTGGGAGAGAGAGATCTGAGTGAATGTGTGAGTCAGCCGAGTCCGAGATGTTTACGTTTTCGCTACCGTCAGTACTGTCTGCTAAAGGGCCTATTCATGTTATTGTCATCACAAAATCATTTGGTGTTTCATTGTCACTTAGGGGTTCATTAAATAACGCAAAACTGTCCGAAGTATCATTGGTTGATGAATGTTCGATACGTGGTTTGGGTGTTGTGTTGTCAGATTTAAGGTTAAGTTCACTTTCACCGCCTACACTTTGAGATTCTATCGTTACATTTGTTCGTCGTAGGAAAGCATTAGCATTAAAGTTATTTTCTAAGTTCTTTACAAATGGTTTTGGGTTGGAACGTAAATTATGACCTTCAGACATGGTGGGTAACTTAACAAGGTAGATAAATAAATAAATATAGGTTACGTCTATACTATTTGTAGTTCAAATTATCTCATCAAGGTTATTTTGATTACTTTAAGCATCACAAATTGGGCGCCATTTGAAACACTCTTAAATAATTTTTGTTAACAATAATAACCAACTGTTCGACTAAGAGTTTATTATATATCCAGTAATAATTCCTTTTCAACTGTTTGTATCTTAATCCTTGAATAGATGACTATCTTAACTTATATACTAATTAGGTCTAACAGCTGTTTTTAACTAATTTGAAATGAAAACACATAAATACATACAATTAACAAAATAATGACGGATATTTATTAATTATTTTACAACTATAGATTGCAAACAGATTATGATTAGATGAAGAAGGGATTACAATAAATATACAATGTTGGGGAGAGAAAAATTCATTATAAGAAATAAAATGTAATCTTCAATTTAGAATGATATCAAAAGTCCAAAGAATTATACACAGCTATTTCATAAAAACGGTAGATACATGAGTATTCATAATAGAGGGTCTGGGTGTTCGTGCTGAGGCTCAAAGGTCAGAAAAACTTTGTTTCACATTATAAATAAAGGTAATTAGAAATCCAAATATGTCATCCAATTTATATTAATTTGAATTATTCGATAAATATTTGTTAGTTATTGAACTTTAATGGTGGTAAAGGGATCTCGAGGTATGTAATTTAAAGTTCAAAATGACAGCTTCTTCTTGAAATTTAGGCTGAGGGCCTTGATAAGTTCTTTTGAAGTTATTAGTGTCCAAAGAAATAAACTATCTTCTTGAATAGGTTGATAGCTTTAAAAAAACAGGTTTTATTAAATTTTGATTGAAAAATGTTGAAAAGGAGGAATTGATTATTGTAAAAGTCCTATGGATTGTACCGTATAGGTTCTAGGTGGTTCATGTAATGGAATGATCTCACCACATATTAATTTTCTCCACTCGAAAGCTAAAAGAATGTTGATGGGCTGCACTAAGGGATATAGAATGCTCTGAGCTCCACAGACTACTTAAATTTTGGGATTTATTTGACCCAAAAACTTTTTTTTAAGGGGAAAATTTATTTAAATGAGACAGTGCTCAAATCAAGGCACCTAACACCAGCCATGTTATGATCAGAACCCCTCTTCTCTCTTCAGAAACTCTAGTTGAAGCTATGGGGTTCACATGATAACTTCCTAAACACAATTTTCACATAATCTTCAAACCAAAATGCACTAGTTACAAAACACTTCAGCTGGGAGAAAATCTGAGGTCAATTTTGAATTTGGATATTATATATTAAGTGAGTTATGAGGTAATTTTGTACATATATATGGCTTAAATTATTACATATAACTAAATATTCTGGGCTGTTGTTAATTTTTATTTAATCACAAAATAATGAATAATTAATCAAAATTTGAATTTTCTGAGGGGTGAAAATGAAATAATTAACTAAAATAAGCAAAATAATAACATCTAACTAAAGGGGAAATATGTGACAACATATTTGATAGGCTTATATGCCTGAAACTATAATTATTTTATTTATACTACATTATATTGCGTAAAATGAATGAGTGATGAATGTTGAATGTTTATGTCTCAGTGCCAAGTATCTTTCAAATCTGACCTTTTTTATGAATTTTATCGTGTTAACAGTCATCAAAAAGCTTTATTTCGGTTTCCCATATAAATGCATATGACAAATTGGAACAAATAGTGTTTAGTGCAGTTTCATATGAGTGTCCGACAAAAATTGTTTTATATCAGGAATCTACAGATAAACATATCAGTTAACATACAAACCAAAAATTAGATGTTTGCCAACAGGACCCTGCACTCTAGTTTTACCCTTCCACTATGCAACCCACAATAATAGCTTATTTCCTGTAGAGGAAATTCGCTAAAACACACTTTTAGTCAGTGTCACAACTTTGCCCATGTCCCCAAAAAGTGGCATGGGCAAGCCCAAGTTCGGGGGCAGCCTAAGTTTTTGAAACATAAAGCCCTGTCACGTGATATCTCATTTTAAAGGTCTTTATACAAGATGAATAGCCAATTCTAGAGGTTTTATCTCAAGCCAATATTAAATGGTGCCCAATCCAAATCTTCATCATGCCCGATGATCAGCATTTAGAGAAACTACTTTGAAGTAGGTATGTATTATTTTTATTGATATGCATATTTTTGATTATTTTATAACAATTCTTTGAAGGAAACCGATACTAAGATATACTGAAGGGAATCAATGGTTTCACAGCAGAACAAATTTGCCCTCGTCCCCAAAATGGGATCTTTTTGAGGTAGCAAAATCATTTTTAATTTAAGCCCGATTGAACGACACCCCATTTTAAAGGTTTATTATTTGTTGAAGACCTTTAAAATGATATTCTCAATACAAATGTTTAGTTCCTGACAATATAAATCAGTTGCTGTAAGTTTTAAGTTGAATCAGGGACTATTTATTCAACACAATTTTTCTGTTAAGTTGTACTTTTCTATTAGGATTTATTTCCCTTACTGGTAGGTTACCTATTCACAACGTTTTGGGTTGAATGTACTTTAATCGTAGTGTAATACTTTAAAATGTTCAAACTTTGATGTGAAATATTTCCTCTTTTCATTCTATCTGAGATTTTAATTAGAGTATTTTTAGCTATGTGTGTAATTATTTTATTTTGCTATTACCAGCTACTACTCCATTCCTACTTAGTTTAAGGTATAATTAAAAATATTCTTACTAAGTCAAAGTTGCAACATTCAGAGGCAGTTGATTGCCAAGCACTTTGACACAATACTTCCGAGGACATCACCATCACGTCCATGGACATGAAAAAATTTCAAATATTTTAATAAACTAAACTTTTAACTAGCGATGTTTGGGATTTTTTTTACAATTAAGGGGTTTAATTTCTGATATAACAACTTGCATTTTTATGATGATTTAAAAAATGTCTTTGCACTATTCCTAAAATCTGCCTTTTCTGGAGAATTGCCCATTCTTACACTAGGGTAATGACAAATCGCACAAGACATTGCCATTGACTTGGTATCACACGGTTTCATTGTTAGAATATATGCAAGCAATTGTTTAAGCCCAGTATCAGGCACTCAAGACACTGCATTCAGAAATAAAATATAGTAAATCTAGTTTTCTTTATTACTGGTGTAGAACTGTGAGTTGAGTGTATTTCCAGGAGTGATATGAGCAATAAACAGATAAACAGCAGACCTCGAGTTCCAGATAAAATTATGTCACCGGTCAACATCATTGTTGTTTGTTTTTATTTCTTGGACAATATTTTTCCATTAATATGAACCTATGTTAAATTAAGTTACACAGTGTAAGATTCCACACAACCATTCAAGAAGCTTAAAAATTGGTTTGTACAGTGTTTCATTTAATTTTTTTATAAAGCTAAAAAATACCTCTTGAAATGTTGTTATTATAATAGCACTTAAGCCCTTTGATGTGTTAAGCACATGCTTTATACTGATGATTTGTGATAATCACATATGACAAACTTACATTTTTCGACGTTGATATATAGTCGAGGATGGAATTAATTGACTTTTCACTATGATTTCTCGTAACAGCACTCTTGATATACGTCAGCAACTGTTTATATCTCACCATCATTTCTTGATAGTTGTTCTGAAAACCATAAACACCAGCTAAGATCTAAAAACATTATAACATGATACGTTAAATTGGATCCAGCGAGTTGTTCTGAAAGCCATAAACACCACATAAAAACATCTAAATTACATTAAATTGGATCCATTGATAGTTGTTCTGAAAGCCATAAACTCCACCTAAGATCTAAAATCATTAATTTATATATAACATGAGACGTTAAATTGGATCCAGTGATAGTTGTTCTGAAAGCCATAAACTCCACCTAAGATCTAAAATCATTAATTTATATATAACATGAGACGTTAAATTGGATCCAGTTGATCAACAAAGTCAACAGATGGATTGATTACTCCTTCAGATCAAATCTACTTCGTAATTCCCCAAGGATTTGTTGTCTGGTCTACTACAGGGTTTCTACAGAATTTCAATTTTCTATTTCCCTGACTTTTCCCTTACTTTCCCTGACCCTTCTCTAAAACTCCCCTGACCAACTTTCGAAATACGTCTTAGTAAACAAGCTTTATAAAAAAGCATATGTGCACAGTTATTATATATTAAAATGTAAAACATTATTTTCGATATCATGTATGTCATACATGTTAGTAAAACAAACTTAAATAAATTGATCTCAATAAAACTTAATAATTGAACATTACCAAGATGTTAAGAAAAAATTCTTAGGAATCCTTAGATCATCAGCCTGACTTTGGGATGATCAGCCTGATCATTGGGACTCAACCTGAAAAATACTGCACCAACTGATTGTATACAACCTGGAGCAAAGCAACCCCTCAGTTATTTTCTTCATCAGAGATGATCAGATGGAAAAATAAAAGCACCGAATTGTCATGTAAATTTTATGTGATACCTCTCAGGAAGTTATTCTTATTGTGATAATGTCCCTCATAACCTATTTTGAGATTACAAAATGAATTTTGTGAAGTAGCGTTAAGGTGGAATAGTAATCAATATTGTCTATAAGCTGAATATTTATTTTCATATCTTTAGTACTTGGGGTGTCGAGACGTAACAAAATAAGCTTTATCTGGTTCCCTGACTTTCCCTGCAAATTTCCATTCCCTGACCGTAGAAACCCTGTACTACATTTTGATTTTATGATAAATTGTGATGTGAAAAATTGACCCCAATTGGCTCTCAAAACTTCCCTCGTTATTCTTACACAGGGTGTTGGAAAAAAGCTCTTCAATAATGTAGGATATAATTATTTATTCAAAAATAAATAAATCAAGTTCCTATAAAAAAAGGCTTAACAAAATGCTTGCTTTTGCAGATTTCTGACTATATCTAATTTTTGAAATCACATTGTTCCAAAATTTCTGAGGATATAAATATGGATCCGTGCATATATATGTTATCCTCGATTAGAAGGTATTTGGGTAAAAAATAGAAAATTAAAAATGGCAGGCGTTACAGTTCAATGTAAATTAAATAAAAACCGTTTATTTTATGAAAACAATACCAACAAAGAATAACTTGATATTGTGTTCATTGACGTACACATAATAAAGTACAATGTGTCTTTTTTTCAGAAAATCGGCTGAAAAATAAGGGAATAGCTCTAACTAGCCAAGGATTAATATCATATCAAATCTGTAGGCCCAATTATTTTGACTACTGATACAAAACATATGTCACAACTTTTAACGGCGCTGCTGTTATTCTTCAATTGATTTTTGTATAGACATTGTTGGATATGAAACAAAAACACAACAATACATTATTCTTTACGCCTATATTTTTTTAATGAGTTGATAGGTAATTGATAGGCACATTTTAAGATTTGTAAAATCCAAATGAGTGAAGAGATGTATATGTATCTATTTTAACCAAATAGGGACCATCTTAATAAGGATAACATATGTTAAGTTAAATCTTTGTACTCTTGACGGTTCTGAAGTAA
Source organism: Allygus modestus (assembly GCA_963675035.1). Lineage (NCBI taxonomy): Eukaryota > Metazoa > Arthropoda > Insecta > Hemiptera > Cicadellidae > Allygus > Allygus modestus. The sequence goes on from OY776112.1 coordinate 408,579,470, forward strand.
TACAATTTCAACTAAAGATTACGTAAACATGTTAGGATATATACCTTTATAAGAAATTTTTCCTTCATATTGTATGAATAAGTGTACCGTATCCCAAACTATCAAAAGTTGTTTGTTTGCTTTTCACTAGCTCAATAGGCCTATCACATGGTTCATAAATTTGTATGCACGTTCCAAAACAAAGAGGAAAGATCACTATTAACTTATTCTATTGCTTCCGCCACTGTGCTACATTCATTCATCTACTGGAAAGAAAATTTTCTCCCTGAAAAATATGGGGCTTAAAAAGATCATTCTGAGTAACATTACTGATAAAACAATGGCTCATAAATTTGTATAGGCCTACACGTTAAAAAAGAAGATCACTCATAACGCTTCCAGTGCTGTGGGGCCGATATAATAGCTTTTGTTTTATTCCTGAAAAGTTCTTGCACATTACACAATGAGGGTGGGGCCGATATACAGGCTTTTGTTTTATTCCTGAAAAGTTCTTGCACATTGCACAATGAGGGTGGGCCGATATACAGGCTTTTGTTTTATTCCTGAAAAGTTCTTGCACATTGCAAAATGAACCTAAGTGACAAAAAATAAATAAAACAATTATGTTTATTTAAAAAAAATGAAAAGTGCTAAAAGCCAATATATCGGTCTGTGTCGATTCCCAATACTGTGAGTTATAAATGGATATATCGGTTGACTCGGTTGTTCTTTATAAACTCTGTTGGTTCAATATAATTCCTAACAAGATCAAGGGCCGATATATCAGCCCATAGAACTTTTCCAGAAGTTTACTTCTGCACAGAAGACTCTGCTCTTTTGGCTGACCTACCGCTTTTCAATATGAATGGTGTTAACAACTCTAACATTTTTCAAACAATTATTGAACAAATGCTTAGCTTATTCCATCGCTTCATCCACCATGCACACTTCTTTCAACCTTCTGGACTAAAAAAATCCCAGAAAAAAATACTGTGGCTTAAAAAGAGTAAAGCCATTCTCATAAACAATCTACTCACGAGTTTAAAGTTAATTTTGATCATCTGTTTCAACGCCTTGAACCCCCACTCGCCCTTGTCGCCTCCCTCGAGCTCCAGCACCTTCTGGAATGAGGCCAGCGCCGCCTTGGGGTCGTCCTCCTTGAGGGCCTTGGAGTTGTAGTACTGGTTCTCCAGGTCGACGTCCGGCTCAGAGTTGCTGTCCTCCGAGTATTCCTGCGCAAGAGTTTTGGGTAAATTATAGTTGGTGGCGATAACTAACCTTCTTAGCTGCAGAAATCCTATACTCTAATATGAGTAAGTTTTGCTTGGTTCGTTGGTTGCTAGCGTTCTTGCAACTCTGATCACAAAAACGGCTCCAACGATTTCCTTCAATTGTAGGAAACCACAATTTGTTGGGAGAAAATATGATCTATACAGATCTCATCCCTAGGAAAAATTAAAATCCTATACTCTAGAACGAGCTATGTCTGTTTGTTTGTTTGCGTAATTTATCTCGAGATCCAGCGGAAGGATTTTGCTGAAAGTTTGGGATTAAGGGCTTTTGGGTCTAAACATTTGATTGGTGAAAACCACTACCTCAGGAAAACTCTTATTTTTCTAAACAACTCATTTGAAAATTGAAAATTTTAACATTGGGCTTATGGAGTTTAAAATCATAACACCGGTTCCGGTTACTATGAATAACAAAAACAAACCATTAAAATCAGCTTCTATAAATTAAAATATTGTAAACAGCTGTTTATCATTATGGGAATAAAAAACGTACTTGAATGGCAACTCTCAAAATGGAAATAAAAAACTACTTGAATGGTAACTCAAACTCTTTTTTCGATAGGCGAGTGAGCGAAGCGAACGAGCTCATATTGAAAATGAAGTAGGCCTATTTGAAATAAAACAAATTCAAGCCTCTTCTGCAGAATCAAACACCCAAGCATTGTTCGGTCCCCCGGTACTAGGCCTAATGTAAAAAACCGGATATGAAAAGTGAACAAATTAACATTGGGCTTATGAGTTTAAAATCAACACAAATACATCATAACAGCTGTATAATCGATCAGTGAACTGTCCAAGTAATACTCATGTTGTTTATTAACATGTGGTTTCCTGAGAGAAGTAACTAAAACCATTGAATGAAGATTAAAAACGGTAAAGAGTGCCACATCATATCCAAAATGAATAAAAGGCATACTGAGCTACAATAACAACTGGAGTGACCATAAACATACAGAAAAGAGGCTAATCTCCTTGTCAGTTAGGGGACAAGATGAAAAATTACTCAAGTCATCTAAACAAAACTGACTGAACTTCCCCGAGCAAAGTTCGGTCAACCAGGTACTTAGAAAATCACAGCATGTGGTTTAACCATTTTAAGCCCCAAGAGCCAATTAATCGGCATTTGAATCTGATAACAAAAACAGTTTATAAGGGTATAAGCAATCGCACCGTTAACTCATTGGCGTAGACATAAGAGCTGGTCTCGTTCCTTACTTGTCATTTTCTAAACCTATGAATTGGAATAGAAATTTGTTTTTTTAAATGGATTGATGGTTTATTTTAATTAAAATACTGTTTTCATTCAGTTTTTAGAGTTGCATTGGCACACACACAGTAGACATAAGTAAAAAGTAGCAAAATCAGTGTTGACCATGTGCAACTCATAAAGAATTAACCGATCCCATCAACTTCCAAGCAAGCCTCCCACCGTTTGTTTTACTTGGGCCCTCCAACCAACGTTGCCACAGACCGGTTAACTCATTGTGAGTTGCACGACTGGTCAGTTTGGTCGTGTGTGGGAATCGAACCCACGAACATCGTATCTACACCTGGCCAAGATGTTTCCACGACGTAGCCAACTCAGCTAACACGACCGAGGGCCTAGCGACGATATTAAGGTTTTTCAGTCAGTCCGCGCCCCTAGCGGATAGAACCGTAGTCGCCCGCGGTCATTAGTTACATATTTTGCTACTAGAGTGCAGCACCAATCAAATCCCGTTATAGGCTATTGCGAATAGAATAAAATTACTACATTAATGGGTTAAAAGTGCCATGAGTCCGACATGTGGCATGGACCTGATATACAGAAATTGAACTTGCATAACTAGCACCTAGCTTGTAAAGCACATGATCTGATACAACAGCTAACCTATCTAGAGTTTGCACTCAAACTTAATAATCAAATTCATGGTTTTGTCATGAATTTAAAGGTCTAAAAATTATAAATTTCACGGTTGAAATATTTAAAACATAACCTATACAGGTCACAATACAACAACAAAAGATTTGGCGCAGCAGTAAAATACTAGTTAAAACTTTCCCACATTCCAATTACGATGTCACAGAGTAAATACCATGTAAGTAAACCATTTAAAAATAAGAATTCTTTTAGAGTCTCTAATTGTTTTATTATCGTCGTGAGTCATCGGTCTATCCATAGGCGTAATTCGGGGTTGGCAAGAGAGGGCAGTTAATATTTTTGTAATATATAAAAAGCCACAATAATCACGATCACGACCAAATAAAATTATTTATTAACTCATAACATCTTACAAATGTACAATGTACACAGACAGGAGTTTCGTCATAAGCTAGGGGTTACCATACTAAATATAGTTACTAAAACAAAAATTACTACTTAATTTTAAAATTATACCAATATTTTACCAAGTTCGCCCCTCCAATCAAAATACAGAAATTATGCTTCTGGGTCTATCGGTTATCGGCAGTTTCGACTATGCACAGTGTTGCCAATCACTTTTTCCCAAATTACCCTCAAAATCAAACGTACATATTTTAGTGAAGAGTCGTGATGTGGGCTGGGTAAATAGCCAGCAGGTAGGTAGATAAAAAATGGGCATTTACCCGGGTACATACCCCAAGACCTTGTAAATACCCAAAACATGGGTATTTATGATTTGTGTAACATTTACGGGATTTTTATTAGGTTCATTGAAATTCCCATGCTGTAAAGATTGTAAAATTATCATGAAACTGTTTAGAAGAGTATAACATGGTTACCGCAAACATTTAACTTGCGAACAAGATCAAGATAAATACCCAGGGCTGGGTATTTTATTGGTCTTATCTAGGACCTAGGACTGCATGTTGACAGTGAGCTAGGATGGAAAATTCATATAAAAAACTCAAGGATAAGATCAACAATAAGATATTTGTACTTTCTAAAAGATCTCAGTAATAGTAAAGTTTTGCATATCTTATAATTTGCTTTGGTACAAAGTAGAATCGATTACGGCCTATGAGTCATATACTAAACCATTATATTTGCAGCAGAAACAATTTTAAGATTGATTTCTTACAAACAGATATGAACCATCAAAACCTCTTTTCATAAGTCAGAGAATTCTTCCGTTTAAATATATTTATGTATAAAGTTCTAAAAATTGTCTAAAAAAAAGTGGAAATATGCCTCTAAATGAAAATGAATATAGACAAAAACTAAGAAAAGATAACCAGTTTTTTATTCCCAAGCCAACCAATACATTTTTTACAAAAACTTTCAATTTTATAGCTCCAAAACTGTTTAATAAACTTCCTGAAAATATAAAGAATGCATTTAATTTTGTAATTTTTTAAGTAGATTAAGGAAATGGTTATTTCAACTAGAGGATATTGATTTTTTTATTTCAAATACAGCAATAGTTATATTAATATTTTAGCTTAGTAAATTCATAAGGTCCCATTTTGGAGGACTATGCCACACAGGGTCTATGCATTGCATGCAATGAGCTTTGATGGCACCTGGGGAGACCAACTCCGGAGGCAAGCCTCTGGGGAGGGCCATGAGCCGCCTGGTGGCACCATGAGCCGCCTGGTGGCACAAGTGCGGTGCGTGGATTGAAAGAGCAAACCTTAGAATTTTTGATAGATTATATTAACATACAAATAAAGTTTTATTTATTTTCTGTTATTATCTTTTTATGCATTGAACCCATGCTCAATTTCAGTGTTTATGTAAGTAAATATATGACACGTAAATATTTCATTTGTTATTGATTGTTTTGTATACATAGTTTGTCTGAGACAATTGTGTTTATTATATTCAGATCATTTATGTTCGCTTTTTTACTTTACATTATTTTAATTTAAGTGATGGAACCTCAAAACAAGCATTGCCTTAAGAGGCCCTATTATTTTCTCATTAGTTTTATTTGTATTTTATGTCAGCCTGACAAGTAAAATGGACATTTATTATTTATTTTAAGTTGCAAACAAGTTGCATAATTTTAAATAATGTTACAACTATGTATTTTTATGTATCATGAGAAAATAAAAACATTCTATTCTATTCTTATGGAGTGATTTAATAAATTTAAAACTTTGGAGGGAAAGAATTGAAATTCAATTACGTTGTTACTTTGTTCTGTATTTGTCCAATTATAAAATTATATATATTTAAATTTGTATAGAATGTCTCGTATTTAACCAGTTACATCATAGTTTGGCAGTGGTGTGGTTTGTAAGCTTGACAGTTATTTAAAATAAATGTTAATGTTATTATTTATTTATTGGTAAAACTATTAATAAATATAAATCAATAAAATATCCTCAAATGTCATACATTTACAATAACAAGGGTAGCAAGGGTAGATATAATTACATTGGCGTTTTTATGTAAAATATCATAAATACCCAAAATACCCGGGTATTTATGAATTTTGGGTATTTATCCCGAGTTATAAATAATCACCCGGGCGTTTTACATCACTAATGAAGAGTTTTAATGAAATAAAATAAATGTGCTTGAAATTTGATAGGTTTGAGGAGCCACTTATCAGCCATTTCAGGACGAATGAGCCTATGTGATAAAAAATAAAAACAAAGCAATTATGTTCTTTTTAACCAACAGTGCTTCTTAATGACTTAATTGTCAAAATCCAAAGTAATAAACTTACAGGTTTGAACTTAAAAATGGATGTTTTAGCCTTTCGAAGATCTGACACTAAGGCTTGGCGTGATGAACGTTTGTATCCTTACCCCTGATAAAACAGTGTTGCTTCCTACAGATGACATACTGTACTTCCGTTTAGTCACATTACATCTAAATTACTAAATACCCCATGTGGTTTGACTACTGTTGCAACGATTCAGCTGAGAAAAATGTAGGAGCCGTTGTGGTGTCCCGTACGGAACAAAAAAAGTGTAAAAGTTGATTTTTACAGCTAATAAAATAAGGTATAGCTTTTAAAATCTACAGAAGTTAGGAATATATTATAATTTAAATAAAAATACATGCTATTAAGCCATCCATACGTAGTATATTTTTAAAGAAAACTAGGTGCCGTCGTATGAGACAGATCCTTATGGGACATTCCTGTACTTAGCCTTAAGATGATACATTCGTAATGATTAGTAATCTTGTCTAATACAGAAGGACCAAGCCAATAGGATACTATACCTAAAATTGTTTTTAGCACGTTCACTGCGTTAAAGCATATTTGTATCAATAATCAATAATCAACGTTTATTGTCAGACAGCACTACAATCATGCAAAATACATGGTCAGGCAATATACATGCAATCATTCAAAATTTAGTTATAAAATAAAACAAGCAGTAGGCCAAGGTAATAGAATAATAACCTAAATACATGCATAACAATCCATAAGTCCAAATTAGCAATTACAGTCAACAGTCAGCATTACAATTTCAAAAGAGAGTAGTCAAGCACTCTACGATTAGAAATAAAATTGTGCAATTCAAACTTAGGACAAACATACATAATAAAAAAATACAGGTACATTAACAATAACAATAAAATGGTGTATACAAAATCCTTAAGCGTAAGTACTGAACAATGAAAACATCTGATTTGGCAAGGTTTCTAAAATTGGCCAAGCCCAATACTTATTTTTCCTTATACAGTATCAGACTCAAAAAACTCTCTTATGTCATAAAATGGATTCTGAGTTAGCCAATCATAGATCTTATTTCTAAAAGAACAAAAAGGTAGCAGCTTTGTGTCAACATGCAGCTTGTTAAATAATTTAAGACATAAAATAGGGTAACTATTGGCACATACACTTAATCTACTGTAAGGCACATCAATGAAAGACTGTTTTCTTGTATTATATGCATGAACATTCATTCTAAGGGGGAAGTCAGCAGAGTTTTTATTTACATGCAATAAACATACAAAGATATACAGACTGACAACCGTCAGAACCTTAGTTCTAGCAAAAAGTGGTTTACAGTGCTCAAAGAATGAAGATTAGTAACAATCCTTATTGCCTTTTTTGCAGCAAGAGTAAATTTTTAATGTGACAACTGTTTCCCCAGAGGATCAAGCCATAACTTAAGATTGAGTGAAAGAAAGCGTAATATGCAGACAGAACATATGTTTCAGGAACTAACTTAACAAGGTTACTTAGTAAATAAATTACTCGAGCATGTCTGTTACATACAAATTCGACATGCAAATTCTTATCAACCAAGTCAAATACCAAGTCAAATTCCTATCAATAAACAAACCTAAAATTTTGATATCATGCAAATTGTTCTGACTCATTACCTATGTGTCTGTTCCTTGGCATGCAAATTAAACTCTGGGTTTTGTCCTGATTCAAAACCAAACCATTGGCACTAAACCACTAACTAGCTTCTTTGAGAACCTGATGAGAAATTAGGTTATGTGATTACGGCTGTCCAATACGAGACTTTGAGATCTCGTTGCGCAGACGACCTTTTGCGCATCATAACATGAAACGAATAGAAACAGAGCACTCTGTGGTGTATTTTGTGAACTAGCACACTGTTGCCAACCTACAGCTTGCTCAGGGTTTGAATATGACACAATAGTACAAGGCACCGAGATCTCGTACAGCACATTTACGAGAAAAAACATACCAAAATCAATTTAGGTTATTGCAATAACAACAAACAACTTTTGGCGCAATGTTATGAACGGAACGCACTCAAAAGCTCCAAGCGGCGCTCTGAGCAACTAAGCTCAGTTAAGAGGTCCGGGGGTCTCGTGTCGTATAAAAGTATATAATTTATTACTTAAGTGTGTTACAAGATCTATAGATCTCGTTTGTTGTCATGGTCACCAATCAATCCAGCAACCAACCAACTTTATGGACAATATATATCTTATTTTATCTTTATTCCCTACACATAGAATTATCAACACCGTATCATATTATGAGGGGAGAATATCATATTATGCAACTGCACCAAATATGGGTTATGGACTATGGAACGAGACCTCGTGACACAGTAAACGTGCTAATAGTATAAAATTATAGTATTTTTGATCATTATGCCTTAAAAAAGCAGTTTTTTTTAATGCAACACACAAAGTTGCTCTATGTGACAAACAATAGTTTTCATCATACTGAAAATAAATATTTTTTAATAACTAAGAACAGGAAAACTAATTTACTGATACATAATATGATTGTAAAGTATTTATCCTTATTGTTAGGACTATCAAGTCCAAAATGATAGGGCACAACATCCTCAAAGAAATGTCCCCACCTGTCATATCTTCAAAAAACTTGTCAAATATTATGAGCTCAGAATTAAGAAAGTTTAGAATCAAGTGCACAAGATAACTTAGTCTAGATGAACGTTGTAAAATTGTTGGTGTACAAGTCAGACTTTTTCATTTCACAATGTAGCCCAGCTGTCTGTAGATGATCTTACTCATTCACTGCGTTAATCAGTGTTTTATCAGGATAATTGCATTTCTTTCCTTGCTAGGCAACCGCCGGAAATTTGTTGCGCGCACTGCACTTGTTAATCACATTTTGCAATCCGCAAAGGAAAAGCTAAAAATGAAGATCTATTAATGAAATTGGCATTTTTTCAGCAATCTGCAAAGAAAGGGGGAACTATTTACACTTGATTAAGTTTGAAAGTAGCTTCTCAGTGGATCAGATTTTACGATTCCTAAACCAGCCTGATGTAGTCAAGAATGAAGTGAGGGTGCATTATAAATTTGTTTTAACTGATTTCTGGCTTAGTCCCAAACATACAAATTTAATAATTCTTACATTCTGTAAAATTGTACATAAACTTTAATAAGTACAATTTTATCTCTAATTTGACTATATTTGAACAGAAAATAGGCTACTTCTAAATATGCAAGGCAAAGAATCTGTAAGTAAGTGATCAAATTTAGGCGTAAGTGTTATAAATTAAATATTGCTTAATTTGAGCCTACAATTCACACGTGTCCCATACGGATCATACGGATAGTTTGTATGTCCCATACGGAACCAGACCAACTTGTATCGGTATAAGTTATAACTTTGAATCAGAGTATAATAAATCTAGCATTTGTGCATTAGTGATTTACACATTTGTTTCACATTGTGTTGTAGAAATATGAACACCCTAAAATATAAAGAGAATCATAATAAAGGTTGATCTTTCAATTATGGTAACCGTGTAGTGTCCCGTACGGGACCAGCTCAATAGGATATTTTCAGATAAACCAACACTGGTATCACTTTATGCAGCTATTAATAAAGCCCAAGCCTTTATTTGGTAATTCATGTTGTAGCCTGGACAATAAAAACATAATGCACATTTTAAACTTACTCAAGGTTGACCTACCCCTTACAGTTCATAGTAACCCTATAAGGTAGTCCTACCCCTATAGTTCATAGTTATAACCCTATATGATGGCAGAAATAGGCACTTCTCAAAATAACAATGAAATTCAAGCAACGGTTTATTTCTATTCTGTTAAGTTATATAACTTAACCCTAGGAGTGTGCAATGGTGAACTAATCTAGGCCTATGCCCTGGTCGTTTTAGAGATTTTACATACCGGTACCTTTATTCCAAATTTTACAATAAACCAAGTAAAAAAGCAAACCTATCCAATTGAATAGCCTAGGAATTTGAAAATGGTAAAATAATATTTTACTCAGAAAGAGGTGATTTTTAAGAAAAAGTAAAAAATAATAATAACATTTGAAATTAAAATTTTGAAGTAAGTTAGTGATTCACTATAAGCACATATTTTTTTAGTTGTGAAAATAAGGATTTTTAAGAAGTTGGCACCATCTAGACTAAAGATCCGAATATCTGAATGTATCTGTCAAACTTTGTAATGCGTTACCTGATTGCCTCAAGGTGGAGATCCCACATGATGAATTTAGGAGAAATCTTAAAAGACCTATTTGTTGAGAGGGACGTTTTACAGTGGCCATGACTAAAATAAGAATTGATCATTTATAAGTGTTGACTATTTTGTTGTTGTAAGAGGTACATTTCGTAAATGACTCATGCCAATGCTTGTACAAGTTCTAAGGCAATAAAGGAATTATTTATTGATTGATCAAACAAAGCAAGAGGTAGGCCTAGGCCCCTACAGTACGAGTTGGACCGTACTGAAAAAATAACTAGGGCCTAGCCAGGACTGGGGTTTGAGCCCTTGACTGGGCCACTGCCATTGTTTCAGAGTCCGTCACCTTGACCACTAAGCTTACAAAGATTATATATATACTAGTGGCTTGAAGGGGCCATAACCCCTAACCTTGCTCCAATATTCTGCCTTAACTGATATTTTCACTCTTTACATGCTGAAGAGAATAAAACAACTAAGTTATAGTGGCACATGTCAGTTTGTAAACAAAATAGACACTTAATCACATGTTTTAATGTAAACAAAGCAGACATTTTAAAATCCCCATGCTTTTCTTATGGGGAGATGTTTTACGTTATTTCTCGTTTGCTGGTAACTTTCTGGAAATAATGCTATTTTTCCCCGAGGCCCTGGGGTCAAGACCTTTAAGACCCGTCTCCCATCATCCTGCGATTTACCAAACACATACAATTTTGACTTAATAATTTCGCTTACAGAATTGTATATAGGCCTAAAGATAACATTACCTAATATGTAATATTAAGTTAAGTCAAAATTAGTATTTTGTACAATATCTGTTTGACATATAAAAATAAACTAGGCTCTGAGAAAACAAAGGAATAACGTAGGCCAATGGGTTATAACTAGTGGTAATGCTCTACATCCATTACTTATTTGAATAAAATAATTGAAAAACAGGCCCATAAGAAAATGAACATTGCTATTTTAACACACACACACAATACTTCATTAAACTTTGTTTCATTAAAACACAAAAAATGTAAGATGTGAACTATTTAAAATATTTAATTGCAACAAACCACAACAACAAAACAAACAAATACAGTACATAAACTGGAACTGGGGAAGAGGGGGGCAATAACCTGCTAACTTCCATCGTCACTCTAAAGTGAGGGAAGTATGTTAAGTTAGCCTATAGTAGGTACTAACCTAAAAAATAAAATAACTTGAGCAATGTTTCTTCCTCTGCTGGGTAACTTACCTACATTACAACTTATTGTTAGGCTACCTAAATAAATTTACAGCTGTTAAAAAATGTTTCTATTTTAAATGCAACAACACAATACGACGGTAAAAGGTAAGAATAGGTTTTGTTATTCATTAATAAATTAACAACCTAACTGCTGTAGCACGATTGACATGTTGTCACTCCATACAAAGCAAAAACATTTCACTATTGGAAGTCTCTTACCTTTCACTCAAGGAAAACAATGAAGATATGAACCATAGAGAAATAAGAGATATAAAACCACTCATGAAACCATACCTATACATGTAGGCGGCCTTGTAATAAATTTAGAATAGGATAGGTAGGCCTATATTAATACTTTATTAATGTTAACCCTTCTAGAACGGATTGGGCAAGCTTCCAAGATGTAAAAAAAAAACAATTTATCATAATAGCCTACTATATTCCTTCCTGTGAAGCATCAAATTAAACTATTATATAATAACATAAAGCAAATTCATAACCTTGACATCAACCAACCACACCCGGGCAAAAAATGCCTTTAATTCACAATTCACTCTTTATTAAACTGATCAGCTGCTGTTAGGCTAGGAAGTTCACTTGTGATAAAATGTATTACTGTAATATGTGATATTTTGATTGACATAAATAAGTTATTTCATACCTGGGTTCATGATAACTTTCAATTTACAAAGTTTTTGTTTGATTTTTATATGAAAATATTAAATATTTTTATCAGCAATGAGATCTCTTAATAGGCCTAACTCAGGGAAATGGGTAAGGGAAAATGAATACAGCCCATCAATTATAAATTGAGTAGGCTTATGTAATACAACTAAAAACATGTTAACTTCAGAACACCTTACAGAAAACTAATAAAGGCAGAATGTTAACATCGCTTAACCTAGCTACCTAGGACTGGTGGTTTACTAGGATTATTAGGGCCTATGTACTTTAGATCATAAAATTGAGATAGGCCTATATATAGATGGTAACATGCTTTTAAACCTACAGCCGCAGTGCACTAACAATTAATTCACTACCTACATAAAAATGGATCGGGACATGTGAGAATATAGGCCTACATTAAATATAACAAGTGAAGAATAGGTACCCTATGCAAGATATAGCCTAGACCTACGCTATAACTGTAAATTTTATCCGGCAGGGAATTCAGGTGGGGAAAGGAAGTCATTACTTCTGCTCTAAATGCTTTTCGGGAAGGCAGTCCAAACACATACAGAAGTGAGACATACTAGAAATTGAAACAGTGACCCCTCGGACTGATGTACACGTCACAATATTTAGGCTAGACCTGGCGAGATTATTTGATTGACTACAGAAAAGAATAAATCATACTAATAGTCAAATTGGCATCAGGTCATTTCTCACTGAGTTACTGCCCTACCTAAGGTAGCTTAAGGCTTATCACTTAGGATGTAGTGTTAATAGCACAATCTAACGGAGAAGAGTTAAATTACAGATACGTTTGAACGATATTCATAAGCCGAAATAATACCCGAATAAATTTATAACCTTTCTGAGCATTATTTTCAACCCGATGTGAAGGCAAGCTAGGGTAAGAACTCGTGACCTGGTGTTGCAAAATATTCAGTCTTGTTCAAAGGATGATGAAATAATCCTATAATTCCTAAATGACTATTCCCTGAAATGTCAAGATTAAATAAATTAAATGTCAAATTTCGTATTTACCAATCCATAATCCTCTTCTTCCTCGCACATAAAATCGTCCTCTACGTCCGACATCTTGGACCGGTAAATAATTTATCAAATGCAATGCGCACACGTAAAGAGAAGAAGAATTAAATGAGGAACACAGAGTAAAACGAGTGCATGTAATCTAATACAGATAAATAAATGTATTGCTCATGATCGTATATATACGATCTATATATAGAGCACTGAGCTCTTGCATAGACCATAGACTAACTACAGTAATTATAGTCTCGACCAGGGCCAATTGTTGTTGCAGGTGAATTGAACGTAAAACATCCAACCTTGAACGTAAAACTCTCACCAGAGGAATACGATAGGGACAGCTCTTCAAAACTTCCTGGAACATTGACGTCGCTGCCCCACGAGAACCAACGTTATTTCTGTCAGGTCAAAGAATCTGTATCTACCTGACGTGCTTGATTTTGCCCTACGTAGGAACGTTCCTTTGCCGGTTGTCGCTAGCAACGTGAATTATGTGTCATCAGACCACTTGTTGGTGATTTTTACCTTTCATATAGCCGTGACCTCTAGATTCCAGCCAAACGCAGCAGCCATCAGGACAAACTGGGTAAAATTCCGCCAACTGGTCACGAAACGCCAAACTCCACTATAAGAACCCACAAATGTTGCGGAACTTGATGACGCTGTCTCTGAACTGCATACACTCCTGCCCTTTTCCATTGCAGATGCCTCCAGCTCAGTGTCACCAGCACGGCCACCCTGGCCGGGACTACCAGAGAACATCTGCCATGGAGGTCAGACGCAGAAATCAGCTGCAAAATCAGTGGAGAAGGGCCACAAATCCGTGGGGTCCCACAGTCTCGAATCCCTCAACCTCGATTAGTGTTTTAGCGAATTTCCCCTATAGGGAAGAAGCTATTACCGTAGTCGGCATGGTAAGACCTAGGCCCGGGACCATGATAACTTTTCGTTTTGAGGTCCCCAGACCCCAAAACACCATTCGTTCGAAACTGTATATATATATATATATATATATATCTATATATATATATATGTGTCCGTGAGCACGATAACTCTCGTAAAAATTATCCGATTTTGATGAAATTTGGTATAAACGTGTAAAGCAACATTTATGACTTTAAGTTCGAAAACCAGCCCGATCGGCCTATCCGAAGGGGTATTTTGGGGGGGTTTTGTACCCCAAAAATGGTTTTTTTGAATTTTTTACATGTAATTTTGGAAATAGTCAAATTTTATTTTTTTCCATTTCATTCAGCTTAAAAAAACACACAATTTGGTATTTTGATCATTTCTCTACGTCAATTGGTTACCGAGATATTGAAAGTGCTAAACACAGTACGTTGTCTAATGTTATTCTTATGGGGAAAAATAACAATTTTATATCTCGCTTATTTATGAACGTATACTGACGAAACTTGGTATACGGCTTCATCTGGTTGTGGACCATTGATATTGGCTCATAAAAACAAATTTTTACCAAAGACTCCCGTAGCAGCAAACCTGCGTACTCAGCCCCATGTTATTCTTATGGAGAATAAGTAACGTGTTATCTCCCTTCATTATGAAAATAAATTAATGAAATTTGGTATGTGGCTTTACCTTCATGAGTTATATTGATATTTGTATAAAACTCCATTTTTTGTGTTCCTTGCTTCAGCAAACCTGCATACTCAGCCGCCATGTTATTCTTATGGAGAATAATTAAAATGTCATAAATCGTTTATTTATGAATGTATATTGATGAAACTTGGTATGTGGCTTTATGTGGTATTAAGATACATATATATGCATTGGAAATTCGCTGAGTACGCAGGTTTGCTGCTACGGGGGTATTAGTTCCACAAAGGCGAAAGCTTGTTGTTCCCACAGACCCAAAACCTTTCTGGGTTGTGAGACGATACACGCATTCTTCGAGGTTGTGGGAAGATTGTTGTAAATTATCGTGTCTGTGGGATTTTAAACTGTAACCATCGCACAGCCACGAAGAGATTCGTCCCTCAGCCCCGAATGAATGAGCGCCGGCGCCACCGCGCCACCGCGATACTACGCCGCCACACGCTGGCGCGTAATTGGCTGTTCCCGGCAGGTGCGTATGAATGACTGGGAGGCGGTGCCTCCCAATTCAACAATTGGTATTTTTATCAATGATATACGTCAGTTGGTTTCTTGTTAATTCCGCAAAACTTATTTTGTTAATTTTAAATTCCCTCCCCTCACGTAAGCGTGTTGCGTGGTGAACTCTTTTATACCCGCTTAGACATGTCATTAGCCGCCTGTTCCTGCTTAATTATTGACATAGACATAGTCACAGTTTCCTAAGACTTAAACAGGTTGCTGATAGTCAAGAAACGATTGTGATAAAATATTATTTTAAAATGTGCAGTATTTATTCTAGTTAAAATATGTTATTACTAGTACCTACATGAGCATTTTTATGGTCTGACATTTCAGTAATGTAATATTTATCAAAATGTGTCGTAAACAACATTTGGTAAAAATTTAAAACTAGAGTTATGTTCACAAAAATAGCCTTAGTGTATTACAAAGCAAACATTAAACCAATATTCTTTACGTCAATTCATTAAAGCTAGTGGCTTGAAGGGGCCATAGCCCCATCTTTACTCCAATATATAGTTTTCGGATTTGTTTTCTCTCTACTACTATCTACTGAGGAAAATAAAACAATATAAGAAGGAACACATGCCAGTTCGTAAACAAAGTAGACATATTATAACCACATGTTTTAAATCAAACAAAGTTGGCGTTTTAAATCCCCTATGCTTTTCTTATGGGGGAGTTTTTACGTTATTTCTCGTTTGCTGGTAATTTTTTGGAAACACTGCTATTTTTCCAGAGCCTTGGGATCAAGACCTTTAATTTGAGCCGCCTCCCATCATCCTGCGATTTGCCAAACTCACAACATTTTGACTTAAAAATTACCCTGACAGAATTATATACGAAGGTATTATTACAAAGTTAATTTCTTTAACCATTTATTACTGCTCATTACAGCTACAAACTACTAATAAATAGTGCAAATGACAGCAGTAGGCCTGAGAGGAGATCGTGGCGGGCAACTAGACGGTGACACGGAGACAAGCGGAGAGCGGAGCGGCCGCGGTGCCAGGTGGTGTAGGGCGAGTAGGCCCCTCCCCCGAGCCACGCCCGCGACTGCACGTACTACGCTATTCATTCATTCTGAGCTGTGGGACTGTGGCGAACTCCACCAACATTACGTCAAGCTCTTCATTCATTCGCACTTGTGGGACGATGTGTCAAATCTTTCGAAGGTCTGGGATTCTTACATAAATTCTTCGGGGCTGTGAAACAAGTTCAGATTCGAGGTTGTGACACGATTTAAAATTAAATTTTAACCGTTTTCGAGATTATGGGAAGATGCAATATTTGAGGATGTGAGACTAAAACACTAATCGAGGCTGTGGGATTCGGGGCTATGGGACCTCCTCCAGAAATCCTGAAGCCAAACGCAGGCTCAACCACCAAAACAGTATGAGGAAAAAAACAGTATATAGTCAGTTATAGTCACAGTATTGTCACTTGCCGATGATTACAGGGCTGAGTACTGGGATCGCTTCCCCCTATCTCTTGACTACCGAGGTGGCAGTGGTGTTTGGCGGAATACGAAGCAGATCAGGGGAGTCAAAGCGACAACACACACCCTCTCCATGGACAGCACGGGCTCACTAATGCAGCAGAGAACAAAGCAGAAACATTTTCCAACGCAATGCATGATCAATTTCAGATAAACCACGAGATCAACGACGAGTGCCACGATGAGATGGTTGATCGCTTTCTGGAGAAATTCTTCATGGAGTCTCCGGAAGACATCACTCAGCCCTTCACATTGCCGGAGTTGCGCGGGATGTGGTCCGGATGAGGCTAAGGCCACGGAAAGTCCCAGGGCTTGATGGAATTAGCTCCAAGGCTCTGCAATCTGCTTCACCCGTAATTCAATTGCTGGCTGGTAATCTTCAACGCTGTTCTTAGGTTCTGTCACATTCCAGCCTCTTATTGGAAATCCGCCAAACTTGATACCCAAACCCGGAAAGGGTATCTTTTCCAAAAAACCATTGCCCTATATCCCTCATCCTTCAAGTAATCTCCAAACTCTTCAATCGCCTTTTCCTCTCCCGGATAACCCCCTTCCTGGATGGTTTCATAAGGCCGGAAACAGTTCGGGTTTCGCCGCGGCCATTCGACGACGCAGCAATAACTTGTCCGTGTGCTGAACAAACTGGTCGGCAATCATAACATCAAACTGTGCTCTGTTGTAGAGCTTCTGGACGTCAGAAAGGCGTTTGACAAGGCCTGGAACGAGGGTCTCCTCTCACACAGAGTGAATCACCACTTCCGACAGCCGCTCTGATCATCTGAAGTCCTACTTGAAGGACCGTGTTCGTTTCAAACATGCATCGGGGGGAAGCTGTCCACAGTGCGACCGGTGGGATCTGGGGTTCCCAAGGCAACGTCTTCGGACCGGTTCTCTATTTGGTGTATACACAAATGACATGCCCACTATTCCAGGTGTGACTCTGTCACTTTACGCAGACGATGGACTCCTTTATTGCATCAGTCACAGCAAACTGCAATGTAATAAGCTAACTTCTGCGACTAATCGCGTCGGCAGTGTGCACCAGTAGGCGCGAAACTGCAATTGATGCAAACGTGACTTGACTGGGGCTCCGATAGTGGCTCAATTTTTCCGAGAAATGTGGTTCGTGCGCGCAACTGCGATAGTCGGCAGTGATCACTCGGCCAACTCCAGGCGATCGCCTGGATGTACTCACCTCAACCGGCACCAGTACAGTTCAGTGGGAGCCATTGTTTTTTTATGTTGGCCGTGTGGTTAGATTATCAGTGATGTACCAAAATACTGTATATATGGTGGTGTTTGGTGTTAATGTTTAAGTGCTTAATCAATGTATTATTGACAAGCATACTTATTATTGGTTTTTCCCCCCCCAAAGATATTGTTTATATTCGACCACTGGGGTGATAGAATCCCAAATGGACACCAGGACCCCATGGCTCGATAAATGGCGCGTCAAAGTCAGAGTGGACAAAAGCAAGGAGATTTATTTCAGGAAGAGGCGGAGGATGCCACGAGCAGCCCAAATCGAGCTGCAAGCCGATCCCCTAGAGACCCACAGTGAAACACTTGGAGGTCACACTGGATTCCAAATAATTACGCTTCAAGTAACACGTCGACAAGAAGGTCACCGAAGTAACCTCGATCCTGTGAATGATGTGGCCGCTCATCGCAGTACGAAGAATAAAGAATCAAATCATTTATTTGCCGTTGAAATTTTACATGTATTAGCAATTGTCTAAATTACATACTAGCTGATGCAAGTGGCTACGGTCGAGTAAATAATAAAAGAATAACCTACGGTTTAAACAGTCTTTTGACAAAAAAGTAACAGGCAGTCCATAAAACAGGCAGAAGCTCACTGCAGATCGAGACAAAAGTCACCTTGTTCCTGTTGATTGTTCGCTCTTGCATATGATGTATACTTCCGAAGCCTTGGTGGATCCTGGCCAGCAAAACAAACAGGAAACTCCTGAAAGTTATCCAATCAAGGACGCTCAAAAGGATCACCCACCAGCCCTGGTTCGTCCGGAATTCCACCATCCGGAACCCGAATGATGCCCCAACCCTCGAGGACTTCATGAAAGTAAAAACTTGCCGCCTTTTTCAGAGGGCGGATGAGTCACACCACGACCACATAAGGAAGCCCTGCAGGTGACTGGGAGTATCAGAAGACTGGAGGCCCCGCCCAAATGCCATCCTGGAAGACCCACCGTAGAAGAGCTTCGGCAGTGAGCAATGAGCAGCCGCACAGTTGTCGGAAGACCGTCACGTAATTTCTAACTAATAGTCATGTTTTTATGATTTAGCCAATGCCTCATCGTCAATTCGGCAGTCACGTCGTATCACCCGCTCATGCTATGGTCGCCCTCCTATATCATCCATTTTGGTGAGGGGAGGTGGGTAGTTTTCTCTTAGAGGAGTCCCACACCATTTAGTATATGCCCACACTAACCCTGCGAGGGCGGGAGTATGCGAAAAGCATTCCAGCCTTCTAATACAAGAAAAAACTTGATGCTGTGTACGATAGAAGTTGCATAAGGCATATAAATCTTATACGTTATGAGGCGATTCAGTTCATGATTTATGAGGCAGATTTGAATTTTATACGATCTAAAATTCTACGCAATGAGACCCTACACATTCATTAACTTTGTTTGCTATTCGTATATATTATATATATTATATAGATCTAAAATTGAAATAATTTACTCTTACGAAATGGTTCCTCATATTGTGATTTCTTATAAATTATTCACATTGGATTGGACAGTAGTTAATTTTAAACATGTTATGTAGTATTTTCAAATCTAAATTTGTAAAATGAATATAGTATCACTAGGGGGCGGATTTATTGATTATCTCCTCCTACGGATAAAGAAGTAAGTTCGTCGTAAAGGCAAACAGCTGCTTGTTGCTGTCAAATATTACGACTCATTCGTTCGTTAACAGTTAACAACAAATCGTTCAGCCGTTGCAGCTGATAATATCATTTTTCTCGAGTATTAACGTGTAAATTTCTTTAACGGGACAACGGGACTAAGTACAGCTTGAAGAATTGTTCAACGATGTCTTACGCTTACTTGTTTAAATACATTATCATTGGAGACACAGGTTAGTGTTTTACCATATTTTTGCATGCTACTTATTTCTTCATAAAGCTTTGTGTCTATTGAGCCTAGATAATGAATCTAGGATGTGTTTTCTGCAAGATACTGTATTGCCATATCCTTGCATTGCCTCATTATAATTAGTTTCCAATATACCTATGCTACTGGAATCCTGGATAGCTCTAACTTAGTACCTTCACCATTAGGTAGGTACGGTATTCTTATATTTTTAAGATAGCAAATTTTATTTCCATTGAAAATGACGAATTTAACTTGCATGAAATAACTTTATCTAAAATATTTCTTATCTCATCAGACAGTCCTTTGTCTAGGCCTAGTATACTGCAGAAATGAATAGGCCTAAGTTAATTCTAGAATTTTTCAGATTAAAAGCTTATTGAAATGTGAATCAGAAATTAGAACCATTTATTGTCTTTGAACAACATTAGTTGTAATGGACAAAGTCAACTACTGAATTAAGAATATGAATTCGGAGTAGAACCATTATGAATGCCATTTAAGGATCCCTTTTTGAGGAATATAGGAAAAGCCTATCCTGGTAGTCTTTAAATTTGCTATAAATTTATCCCAGTAAAGACTACAGTATAATTAAGGCCTATGATAAGTAAATGATGCCTTTCCTCTATGAATATTTAATACCGGTAATGACTTTGACTACTGTAGGTCTAAATGAGAGGTGTGTGTACAAGTAATCAATATCATCATACCTCTTTACTAGGCCTTATAAGTAAGATAATGGCATGACAAATGATTATCTGCCGTAGGCACTTTTTATCACAAAGTATTAATTTATGTATAGGTACCAGTGCTTAGGAAGAAACGTACAGATAGTTATAGTATGGGCCTGTATCTTTTATTTGATTCAACACATTTATAGCCTGCATTGATACCAGGTAATCAATAGGCAGAAAAAAGTGGAGCTTACATACAATCCCTTTGCCACAGACATCTAAAGCTTTTTAAAATCCATTGTCTCGATCCATTATTCAGTACCATTTTGAATCGATTCTCATCCTGCTGCAGTACTGTACACAGCTGTTACGTTAAGTCAGGATATAATAAAGATGTATATAAACTTTACCATAGCAAATTGAGGCAGTACTCATTATTGAAGACCTCATTTTTTGAACCCCCCGGTTCATGTTGCTTGGCACCTGGGAAAGGCAAGAAACACAACATTTTTGGTAAATAAAAGTAGACATTAACAAAAACAACCAAAACAAATGTTTTAAAATTAAATAAGTTAAGTGATTTTAGCGAATTTCCCCTATAGGGAATAAGCTATTACCGTAGATCTCATGGTAAGACTTAAGCCTGAGACCATGACAACTTTTTGTTTTGTGGTCCCCAGATGCCAAAAACATCATTAGTTCAAATTTGTAATGTGTGTGAAACTGGCAAGGAATCATCCATAACTCCAGAAAGAGGGTATTTAAACTATGACATCACATCTCCTTTATTGTTCAGGGTATTTAAACAATGACGTCACATGACCAGCTGACAGAAACAAACAAGATGGCAGCCACATCAGTATGCAACATAACCTCAAAAACGATTATTACCGCCTTTTTGCAGACATCAAATTCCCGCCAATATGAAAATCTAACCTCAAAAAAGAGATGATTTATATTACATTTGAGACACATATTATTTTATTTATTATTAAACCTATTTTATTTTATTTAGGACCAAAAGCTGTTTAGTTTATCTAAAACCTAATTGCTATGTGACACCGTCACGATACTGTTAAATTAATAAAAACTCGTTTTTAAGACATCCATCAACCCGGTGTTGACATCTCAGCAATAACTCGTAACTCGTAAACGCTTCGTAAAAACATATTTTTTATGGTATGTAATTAAAGCTAATGAGTCTATCTACAAGATTATCACTATGGGATACCGTCACGATCATTGAAAATATATGTAATTGTAATCTCAACTTGTGCATTTTCAAAGATTTTTCACTATCAGTCTAGGCTATGTTTGGGTAGTAAAAACGTTCTAAACCCAGTTTAAAATAATAATAATAGTTTTTACTTACAATATACACATTCTGGCAGTTTTCCCTAACACCTGTTGACTATTTAATAGTGTCGAATCTCAGTTTGATTAATAAAGACTTGCCTAGAAAACGATCGCTAACCCGGTGATTGAATTTATTCAGTTTCAGTTTTGATGACTACTTTCAGTCTATTAAAGCCATTTTCAAGTTAAAATATCAATATTAATGAATATCTTCAATTGATATTATCAGTTGAAAATGGCTTAATAGACTGATATTTTATGTGGTCAAAATATAAGTTATGAAACTTCACAAGGGTCCTTTGTTCTTAATAATGATAGTAAAATTAATATATCCAAAATTATAAAATACCCCAATAGCAGCAAACCTGCGTACTCAGCGAATTTCCGATGCATATATATGTATCTTAATACTACATAAAGCCACATACCAAGTTTCATCAATGTACATTGATAAATAAACTATTTATGATATTTTAATTATTCTACATAAGAACAACATGGCGGCTGAGTACCTATGCAGGGTTGCTGAAGCAAGGAACACAAAAAATGGGGTTTTATACAAATATCAATATAACTCAAGAAGGTAAAGCCACATCCCAAATTTCATTAATTTATGTTCATAATTAAGGGAGAGAATACGTTACTTATTCTCCATAAATGACATCACCTTATGACAATCTACCTGCTGTGCCCCGGTATAAGTGAGTTAATATTGTTGATAACGTGCTTACGTGCTCCTCTTCATCCTGTCGATCCAGGTTGTTAAGGCATGGGATACGCCAGGATATGGAAATTTCGCCTTATTTTGGCAGAACAAGTTTAACTTGTAATGTTGCTGTGCTTAAATAAAGATGAGTTATGTTGGTTACAAATTTATTAAATAAAAATACTATACAAATATAAACACTATAGACTATTTCCCAAATTATGTTGCCTCAGTCAGTTTTGAACACCTACAACTACTGCTTATTTTTAATAATTCCGATTAATTTGTTTGTTACAGGTGTTGGCAAGTCATGTCTGCTTCTACAATTTACTGACAAAAGATTCCAGCCAGTCCATGATTTGACAATAGGTAATTTTCTGCATTATATTAATGTATATTGTATTTTAATTCTTCAAAGATTTTTCTTAACAATACCAGTTATGTTGCTTTGTGAAATTTTAATTTCCTAACCACAACAAATAATGAGCTGCAACTGCAAGAACGAAAATCGTGTTTTACATATCAGCAGCTGAATCCAACTGATGCAGCTCACTTCTGTCATCAGTGCCTTCTCACTTACTTGATACTCGAGTCTTGCATCTGTGGACTCCAATGTTGGAATGTTGGATGGGTCACAGTGCCTACTGGCTGCAGGTCGCTGGCAAAGAAATGCTCCGTACAATAAGCTAAATTATCATGACTAAGTAAAAATATGTGAGAGCTTCAACACAATATATTTAGGCCTAAGAAGCCTATGTAAAATGGTGAATAAAATGACGAATGAGGGAAAATATTTCTCTGGGTTTCTGGTAAAATTGACTGTTGTTATCCATATTCATTAAGCATACATACAGTGTGTAAAATTAGCCCGCCCCCCCCTTTAATTTTTTTGTTTGTTAAAATAAACAAATCACTTTTGGGGAACGATAATAACTTAACCCAAAGTATCGTTTGACATTATCGGAAATTTTGAGTATCCCCAAAAATGGGGGATTTTGGGGGCAACTCAAAATTTTCAAATGTAAACCCCTTTTGAGTGACCCCTCATTTTAAAGAGCTTTAAAAAAGTAGGCGAATGGTGGAGGTTGGAGGTCTGTAACGTGTTTCTATTCAAAATGGCAGCTTATCAAAATTTTGAATACAACTCATTCTTGAAACTTGGCGTCTAAGACTTTTGGAGTTTTAATTTCACCTTCGGTGACTTAAAACTGAAAAGACTCTTGAAGAAATACTATTAAATGAAGAACTGGTCTCTTTTGGTAATATTAAAAATTTTGAGACCCAGCAAAAATGGGGGATTTTGGGGGCAACTCAACATTTTCTAATGTAAACCCTTTTTGAAGGGGTTAAATTTACTTTTAACTGTCACCCTTCACCTCGGTTTAAAAAGCTCTTTAAAATGAGGGGTTACTCAAAAGGGGTTTACATCAGAACATTTTCAGTTGCCCCCAAAATCCCCCATTTTTGCGGGACACTCAAAATTTTAAATATCATCAAAAGAGCCCACTTCTTCATTTAATAGCATTTCTTCAAGAGTCGTCCCAGTTTTAAGTCATCAAAGGTAAAATTAAAACTCCAAAATTCTTAGACGCCAGGTTTCAGGTACGAGTTGTATTCAAAACTTTGACAAGTTGCCATTTTGGATAGAAACACGTTACAGACCACCAACCTCCACCATTCGCCTATTTTTGTAAAGCTCTTTAAAATGAGGGGTCACTCAAAAGGGGTTTACATTTGAAAATTTTGAGTTGCCCCCAAAATCCCCCATTTTTGGGGACACTCAAAATTTCCGATAACGTCAAAAGATTCTTTGGGTTAAGTTATTATCGATCCCCAAAGGTGATTTGTTTGTTTTAACAAACAAAAATTTTAAAGGGGGGGGACGGACTTTTTTTACACACTGTATGTCTAGAATGAATTTCAGACTGGTCTGTATGAGTTGTGAGGACGACATTCATCTAATGAAGATGTCACAGCATGTGGTTAGTCCTTTGGCCAACCAATATGACAAGATTTTCTACCTCCTTGACCCTCCGTGTTTGTAGACAGACATCAAGGTATGGAACATCTTCCCTAAGATTGTGGTACCTAACTGATCACGGATACCTTGTCAAGCCTGAAGGGCAGAGCAGACTGCCTGTTTGAGGGCTGATAATCAGCTGTTTTAGAAGTCATTGGACTCCTATAGGTTAATTAAAGGGGCTCTTAAAGGTTAATTACTCATCCCGCCACACTTTTTTCATCCCTGCTAGTCCATTTCCTTTTAATTACTTGCTCAAAATTCCCACGTGAAAGATGTGCCTTGCGGCTCTTATGCCAGGGTTTCCTTCCAATCTATAACCCAAGGATCTATGACTTGAAAAGATTATTTTGGTGTAACTTCTTGTGGGGGAGACACTAATGTTTCTCCTGACAAAATTAAAACATCTGATCATGTGATTTAAATTAAAAATAAATGCAGTTAAATCAGTAACTGACACCCATAGCCATATTCCCTAAGCAGCAAAAATGTTTTAAAAATTTGGCTGGACCGGGACGGCTTTAGAAACATACAGCTTCTTTCAGACCCATATGAGCTATGGTCTTGTATGGGGTTGCTCCTCGCACACTGAATATATTCTAAAAATCCAGAAACTTGCTTTATGTATTATTGCTGATGTTGGAAAGTTTGATAATTCTAGGCTTACACTTAGGATTTTAAAAATTCTCTCAGCTGTGTGTCTATGTAACAAATTTGCAACAGGTCATTGCTCTTCGAGTGGTCCATGCATTCCTTCTTGTGACGGGTTCAAGAAGCAAACTAAATAAACAAAAAATCGCTTGCATGGATCTAATTCACCTGTAGTTTTAAGATCTAGCAGAATCAGCTGCTTTGTGAAGTGCATGAACAAGTAGTGTTTCTTACAAATAACTGTTTTTATCTTGTAATATAGTTCATGCATATTACCTATAGAGTGCCTCTTTCTTTACCCTGTATAGTAGAACCTCGCATAATCGACCGTTTGCCTGACCATTTACTGCTCTTCTGCAGCTGAGCCGTATTGACTTTAAGTCTCTAACCTGCGTTTTCTATCAAGATAACCAATGTGCTTCTGATAATGGGTTTTATGATGTTGCCTGACCATCTACTGCTCTTCTGCGGCTGAGCCGTATTGACTTTAAGTCTCTAACCTGCGTTTTCTATCAAGATAACCAATGTGCTTCTGATAATGGGTTTTATGATGTTGCCTGACCATCTGCTGTTCTTCTGCGGCTGAGCCGTATTGACTAAGTCTCTAACCTGCGTTTTCTATCAAGATAACCACTGTGCTTCTGATAATGGGTTTTACGATGTTGCCTGACCATCTACTGCTCTTCTGCGGCTGAGCCGTATTGACTTTAAGTCTCTAACCTGCGTTTTCTATCAAGATAACCACTGTGCTTCTGATAATGGGTTTTATGATGTTGTGAGTGATTTTTACCACGTGTTTTCGTCCTCTCTAAAGTAGGCTATAGTGTTTTTCTCGTCTGACCTTTAATTTCTTTTCTCCCTGACTATCCTATCTTTTTTGTGTTTTGGTTCATTGGGCGACTGATATGATTTTCTAGCAGCACTATCATTAAGAAATTATCTCGAAATTCATATTTTTATGATTCATCTGAGCTTTAAAAATGTTGATCATTGATTTTTTTTCTCAAGATACCAGTACACGGTAAATAAATAGTTTAAATTTTCAGGGGTGCAGAATGTTTAAGCATTTTATAGTACGGTAGGAAACCTTCTCTTGAATAAATTACCGTGACCCGCGACCGGATGCCAAACAATAGACCAGCCATTAAGAATGAGACAAAATATAAAGGATAGCTCGACTGACTTTTCAGGTAAACAAACAAACACGGTTTATAGTTATACTTATACATCATTTTAAATCCCTTATGCAACGCTGTTATTGTTGTGTTATCTAATTACGATATTTCAATTTTCCAGGAAATTATTTTACGATTTCAATTTTGTTTGTTTGTTGGTCCTAAATTTCCCCCGAGTCTGACTGCCGGATCAGACATATTCTGCACTCCTGTAAACTTTGAGGTGTTTATGAAATCTGATTATCATTTTAGGTCGATTTTAGAATGGTTTATTCGGTTTTAGGTCATCAGGGTTGTTTGACAGATGTTTAATCAGGAGAGTCCTGAGTTTAATCTTTTTTCACTTTTATGATTCGTTAATGTTTAAAATTCCAATACACGACTCGTTAAGGCAAACTGGAAAACTTTTTACCGACCGTAAGCACCTCATCACTAATTCATTTGTTGCAGGTGTGGAGTTTGGTGCGCGCATGATCACCATCGATGGGAAGCAGATCAAGCTGCAGATCTGGGACACGGCGGGACAGGAGGCGTTCCGCAGCATCACGCGGTCGTACTACCGCGGCGCGGCAGGCGCTCTGCTGGTGTACGACATCACGCGGCGCGAGACGTTCAATCACCTGACCACGTGGCTGGAGGACGCGCGGCAACACAGCAACTCCAATATGGTCATCATGTTGATCGGCAACAAGAGGTGTGTACAATCGAGGTTATGTTCTTTAGAAAATGAATATGTACGTTTGCCGTCCAGAGATTCGATGGGAACGGTTTTTACCCTGTAAATAAATTCATGGGTGCCACCCGAACTGCCTCTGATTTTACAGTGTAGTACAAAAAACTGCACTGTAGTTTTTGGAGTTCAGTACATAAAAAATAGATTTTAAACGAAGTGATCCCCAAACAAAAACTTCTTATGTTTCAAACTGCAGTACATTTTGGGCGGTAAGGCACGTCTCCCTACTCCACTGCCTAAATGCCTAGTTTAGTTTTTAACACTAGAAGTGTTAGATAAAGTCTAAACAAATCTATTGATGCAATGAGTTAAAAGATGAAAAAAACTATCACTAGCCTAGTTGAAATTTGTAGTATAGTTAAAGGTCTTAAGTACAAATTAATAACTGGATAAGGAGGAAAAGGGTGAGATTAAAGCAAAACTGTAGATAGCTCAACCTGGTTTTGATTTGTAAACACCTCTGAAGGTTGAGTAGAAGTAGGCTATACGGTGATCCAAGAAAGTGCCTCTTTAGCATATCAGTTCGCGTCTAGATTTCGGTGCTAAATATCACAGGTTCAATTCCAGGGGCACTCACGTGACTAAGAGAGGTTTGGACTGTTGTCCTCTACGAACATTATGAGCAAAACGCCAAGAACAAAAAGAAAGGCTAGATTGGTCCAAATTTTATCCTCTCCAAGAAAAGTAAATAGACCTACTATGGTTAAATTATTCTCAATAGTTAGTTTTCTGTTTGTGATCAATAAAAAAAAGGAGACAATAGCGTTACAAGTCACTAAATGAATGAAAAACAACAGAATGAGGATACTATATTAGCTAGATAAGAGACGCACAAGGTCCAAGTAGTAAACAAAACATTGGGCTGTGTTCTCAGTTATTGTTATCTGGCTGTTTGCTGATGTTTGTTTACGTTTTCTGTTGTTTTTTTCTTTTTACACATCTCGATCATATAATCTGTCTTGTGAAGGGTCTATGATATATTGTTTAGTAGTTTTACCCATGCTTTTTTCTCTTTTTAAAATTGACACATGCAGATTTATTTCTATTATAGGCTACCTTCATCAAAATAAACCAGTAATAATAATAACAAAACTTAATTCTGTTAAAATGTATTTCATTTTCACAATTGGTCAAAAGAAAATTGTTCCTTGGCCCAAGTAAATTTTGGAAATGCTTATAACTTATTTAAAATTGAATAATTATTTGCAGATAAGTTATGATTACTTTCAAATTTGCTACAGAACTATATGTTTCCACTTAATATAGATAAAACAATACATCACACTCAACATAAAACATACATCAATCAATAACATTTAATTTATTTTAACGAGGCCTTTCAATTACAAAGTAATCATTATATATAGGATTTATGGAAGGACTTTCAAGGGAGACAGATTCTGTCAGTTCGGTACTCCCCTCTTGTGAGTTTTAATTAAACTTAGGCAAGCTGAGTCAGCACAAGGTTCTATTTTAATGCTTGTCTATGGCACATAATAGATCCCTTATCATATCAACAAAAACACAACTTTTCCTATATTCTATTCACGTTCACAGGAACGTGTCTTATAGGAGGCAGCCATGCTAAAACCTGAGCTATAACAATCATCATTGTTGCGATGCCGGTTGTGTCAACTGACCTCGCGACCCGCGTAAAGGCGCTACAATAGAATTTAATGCTTTATATACTTTACATGAACAGGAACACTAAGGTGAAATTTGTTATCTATTATGCCTTTTGTCAGGATAAAAATGTTATGAAAGAAAAAGCAACAGACTATCAAACAGTTTAATTAGACTTCATTAAATAAAAAACGATTACAAGTCAGGTACTGTAATGTTTTAGGATGGCTAGTGCCTCTCGAACCGCCATTTGAAATACATGGCTTATGGGCACTCTGTACTGCACGGTGAATGTAGAATAGATTATTTCATGTGTTTCACGCTATTAGCGAATTTCCCTATAGGGAAGAAGCTATTACCGTAGTCGGCATGGTAAGACCTAGGCCCGGGACCATGATAACTTTTTGGTTTGAGGTCCCCAGATCTCAAAAACATCATTCGTTCAAAACTGTATGAACATATACATATAAATTTATAACAATTTGAACGAATGGTGTTTTTGGCATCTGGCAACCACAAAACGAAAAGTTATCATGGTCTCGGGCTTAAGTCTTACCATGAGACCTACAGTAAAAGCTTCTTCCCTATAGGGCAAATTCACTAAAAGGGAAATCATTCTTCAGTGGAGAGTTAAATACCAATATCTGTAGGTACTTGTAGTATCAAAGGTGTTGGAAATTGCGTTACATAACCAAATCATAGAATATTTTGAATGTAATAAAATATTTGATGCTTCACAATTTGGCTATAGATCAGGGCTAGGCACAGCAAAAGCATATAAATCTTTTTTGTCTAAATGTATTTCTGAACTAGATAGCAAAGATGTAAGTTTAACAATGTATGATTTGTCGAAAGCTTTTAATACATTGTCTCATTCCATTTTGCTCGAGAAACTAAGGTTCCATGGCTACAATCTTATTTAAGTGGAAGATACCAAAAAGTATTGCTAGACGAAGCAGAATTTCTCTATTTTCCTGTAAGACATGGTGTTCCTCAATGGTCCATACTTGGGCCCATTCTTTTCATAATTTATATTAATGACTTACCGTTCAATCTTTCAACATCTTCTGTCAATAGTTACTTGTTTGCAGATGATCTTAGTATTTGTTTCAACGCAAAATCTATGGAAGGTTTAGACTTGCAAGTAAATTCAACTTCAAGAGTTGTACAGAACTGGTGTGATGCTACCTTGCTTTGTATTTATGATAATAAGGCACAAGAATTAGTCCTTACATACAATAACTGAACTGGGAATAATAAAAGCTCAGTGAATTTTTTGGGTTTTGTAATTGATCAGAATCTGAACTAGGAAGACCAAATATATTTATTACGTAGATTAAAACAATGCTTGAGCTTAGAAGTTTTAAAAACTTGTACTATGCAAATATTCATAGTCATTTGAGTTACGGGACTTTACTTTTGGGTCAACCTAGTTCATATTCCGAGGTTCATCAGATCGATTCTGATCAAAATCGCAAATTTTTGAGAAGGTTCGAAACTGGACGTAGCTGCCATTTATCATTGGGCTAATAATTAATTATGCTTTCTCTGACCTTTGATAGTAACAAGACCAGGGTTTGGACCGTTCCCTAGTAAAAAAAAAACGTTAAAAAATGCCACTAGCATAAACACAAAAACAAAACAAATTTAATTTCACAGCTCTTAAAATTACAAAAAAGTGTGTTAGGTTAATGCTAGGGGGATTTAAGTTAGGTGTGCTATTGCGCATTGCAGCGTGACATCATCTGGAGGCGGAAGCGCATCACCAAGGTACTCTGACTATCCTATGTGAAGGAGTGGGGGATATGGGGTAGAATACTTCGGTAACGCGTGTTTTTTAGGAACTACTTTGCAACAATGGAAAACTTCAGCACTGGCGGCTATAGTCTTTCCAAAAACTCAGGTCGGGATCAGAACTTCTACCTTCCCACCACAATGTTAACATTTAGAGTGGCGTTATAAGGTTTTTTAAAATTAAATCAGCGTAATTTGGAGTTGTCGAAGTTGGAGCGAAACTCTGCAATTTTAGTCGCGGCCGCGGTAGTGGTGATGAAGGGAGGGTAGATCTTCTGATCCCGACCTGGGTTTTTGGATAGGCTCTAGCCGAGAGTAACTTCACCTGTCACTATAAACCAGCTGATCAAATATATATCGTGACGTCACCTGGAGGCTGCGCAGAACGTGCTCAAATTAGTGATGGGAACAACCGTTTGAAAACAACTGATTCAATCGATTGTTGGTAAACAACCGATTCAATCGATTGTTGGTAAACAACCGATTCAATCGATTGTTGGTAAACAACCGATTCAATCGATTGTTGGTAAATAACCGATTCAGCCTCCTAAACTAAACGATCTGGTTGTGTGGGTGTTAAGATAAAAATTTTCCATATTTTACAGATACAATCCCAAAGTTTACAGATACAATTTTAACAACGTTTATGGACTTGTGCACAGCATTACGTCTTTAACAACGTTTATGGACTTGTGCACAACATTATGTCACTGCATAGTTTTTTTGATACTAATAACTGGCCTAATAAAAAAGTATTACTTAACAAATAATATCATGAATGTTATTAATAATTTATCAATGATAATAATAATATAATATTATTAATGAATCACTTATAAAAGTCATTAAATTTAATTATAAGGACCAAAAGATTACCTTTATTCGAAGACGCAAACAAATGTTTTAATCAGTGGATTTTAGAGCC
This sequence comes from Allygus modestus, assembly GCA_963675035.1. Taxonomy (NCBI): domain Eukaryota; kingdom Metazoa; phylum Arthropoda; class Insecta; order Hemiptera; family Cicadellidae; genus Allygus; species Allygus modestus. Next base: position 408,610,907 of record OY776112.1, read on the forward strand.
TAAAACATTAATTTAGTTTAATACAACTGGTTTCATTCGGTGTTTAAAGAGACTGGAAACAGTCATTGATTGGATAATATGCAAGCAACTGTTTTCATTCGTTAGTTCATTCAACTGAAAAGAACAACTGAACAGGAAAACAACCGATTGATCAGTCGGTTGTTCAATTCAATCGGTTGTCCCATCACTAGCTCAAATTCATACTTTAGAATAGCACACCTTACTTAAATGCACCCAGGGTCAATGCACATTACCTGCGGGTCATTGTAAGTTAAGTTTTGTCGGGTTAGGTATTATGACCATTCCGGCCATTTTTATTTACCAATGTTTATTATATATTAAGGAAAATATTCACCTCTATGATGAATTAGGGTCCACTCATAATTACCAAACGAGACTTAGGAATAATTTAGGTCTCTTTAGGTGCAGTTATAGAAAGACTCAGAAGACTTTCTATTATATGTCCATTACATTTCATAATTTCTTCCTTTATGATTGAATCAATTTACCTTTACAGAGGTTTAAAAAAGAGATTCAACATTTATTGACTGTTAACTGTATATATGATATTGATGAGTTCTTTGAAATAAGTTTTATAATTTAAAGTAATATTTTTAAAATGTTTATTACTATTTACTTCAGGTCTTTTTACTTCGGTGTTTGTTTTACTGCAATAAGTGTAACCATTGTTTGATCGACATAGTAATAAAAACGTCATCTTTGATAAAAATGTAAATAAATTAAGTTTTAGATTAAGTTTCGTATAATCTTTGACATTTGTAATAAATTTGATGCTACAGTAAATATATTTTTATTTATTTATTTATTCATATTTGCAAATGCCATTTAGTATTCTTTGCCCAAACAAGTTGTCGCCAAGCCCAAGTGCAGCGGTAAGCATAAATTATTTACATTTCTAATATTTTACATAAAATTACACCACAGCTTTTGAAAGCTTCTCTTCCCCATTAATTCAAGATTGTTCATGTAATGTTTTAGTGACTTGGAATCGAGGAGGGAGGTGAAGAAGGAGGAGGGCGAGGCGTTTGCTCGAGAACACGGCCTCATCTTTATGGAAACCTCGGCAAAGACATCAGCGAACGTAGAGGAAGCGTTCATCAACACAGCCAAAGAGATTTATGAGAAAATCCAAGAAGGTGTTTTTGACATTAACAACGAGGTAAGAACAGTTTATCCAGCCTGTTGAGGTGTTTTATTTACCATAATAAATAAAGTTAAACAATTCAGGTAATCAGTTATTATTTAATGTCGTCTGTCATCGGCCTCTAACAGATGGTATTGAGGCATTCAACTGAGGTATTACTGAACCGAGTTTAGGTGATTAGGGGCTGTACATAATTTACATCATCTGGGAGAAGGGGGGGGTCTGGATTAAAAATGGTGGTGAAACGACATTTCGTGCTTAGCTTGAAAATTACACAATTTTTGAATAATGATTTAAAATCAGTTTTACTTCCAATCATTGACAAAATTATGATCAAATCAAAGTAAATAAAAATGCTCATTAATTTGCAGCCTCCCCTGCAATGTCCACCTATACTCAGGGAGGAGGGTAGGGTTGTACTAAATAAAAGTTAGAGGTGGTTCATAGTTCCACTGCTACTCCTTGCTAGCTGGACGACATCCAATTTCCAAGTGTCTTGTTTAGGGGCGCCACTCTGTTCCAGGTAAATACAGTAGAACCTTGGTTAACCGAACCTCGCTTATCCGAGATACCGGGTTAACCGAGGCGGTCCTAATATGTGTACAGTATTATAAATTTCAAAGAGAAAGTAACACGCTCAAATAAACGAGAAATTGACAGCGCGCGCCTTCACTTACCGCAACCGCAATACGCGCGCTGAACTGTATTGTGTTTGCATTCAACTACAGTAAACGTCGGCAGTTGTCGGGGTTGTTCGGCAAAGTTCGAGCGTAGCAGACAGTACAATTCGGGACCGTTGTTGTTAGTCTGCTGAAGCTGCCATTTCGTGTTGACAGTGATTTGTTTACTCAGTTATGTTTATCGCTATTAACTTAGCGTGTGCGTGTTAATTAGAGAGATGAGTGCCATTATAATGGCAATGTTACGATATTTCTTGTACTAATAAACTGAACAAAACTCAAATCATTGTTTTATTTCATGGTTTAAATATATCTTGAGCTATTTATAACGCCAATTACGATCTTTAGGTTACATGCCGTGTTATCCAAGATTTGACGTATTCGAGGTGGCCTCGGTCCCAATTAACTCGGTTAAGCGAGGTCCTACTGTAATATAAGGCCACAATGGAGAACAAACCCTTCCCAGGTGTCACAAAGTAAGGCAGAATGTAACAATTGTCAATAAAAAAAACTATTATTCATGCCAGGCCACAGTATAAATTCAATGAAAATATTGATTTACCCATATAAAAATTACACAGCAGGTTCTGAATATTACCAGAATTACTCAAAGTATTTTCCTAAATATGACTTACTATGTATGATTCAAATAAACACTCTGTTAATTAACCACCATAAGACCAATCAGAAAATTATCTGTGACATCAATTGTCCAATATGTAAGTCTAACTTTACTGTAATAAACTCCTGAGTTGAACTACATAAATAAGCAAATCAAACATTAAGCCTTGTAATCTTGTAATATTGAATCTTCAAAACAAATTTTTCAAAATTAATTTATTTCAAGTGTTGAATTTCCTCAAAACAAAGATTACTTTCACAACTTAACTTTCAGTGTATGACTTTAATTGATTTTTGAAGTTAACTAATTATATTATGAAATAATAAATCACTATTTAATTTGGGTGAATATTTCTACAGCAAAAAAAGTTCAATACTATACCATGAAATGTGTACAAATTACAAAGACATCCTTGTGCTCAAAACTATTATTTTTAAATTGCTTCTCAAAATAATTATTTAAGTGAAATTGCCTTATTTCTAGAAATAATCTACTTGAATATTCCGGTACCGGTTATTCTACCCTAATATCAATATGTATTATCTAGAAATGATAACACTATCTGGAATTCCACACTATAAAGACTAAACGGAGATATTATTCAAAATGAAGCTGACGGTGGCCAACCGCTCAGAGACAGATGAAACTTAACATTAACACACATGAATAATAAAATCTAATAATATGTCCAATAATACAAAGTAAAATATATATTCAAGAGATATGAGCCCCACTGATGAAGTTCACTAGGAAGAATCTGCACTCCCGGAACTAATATAGGAGGCAATGTTCCAACATTGTCCTTCAAAGAATTTGCCTAAATTGTTTAAGCTGGCCAGCAATATAATATATAAATCCTTCATTTAAAATTAAATAAGTTTGATTTCCCTTATCGGTCCGATGATCGAAGGCGTTAGCGATCTATTGTGTCGCAGGGCCTAGGAAGCGTCTCAATCCACAATTGGACGTTCAAAATGCAGAGACGGTGGCCCCAAGGTCACGAACAGGGCGGCAAGGGAATTGCCATGCAGCAGCCAGATCCAGGGAATCACCCAACATAAATTCCAATCCCAGTAGTTTGGGGAAACTACTAATGTTCACATAGAATATTTTAATGTGAAAGTAAACATTTAAATGTTAATTTATCTTTATAATTTTCCTTCTTAAATTTGTTGACTCAAAGTTCAAAGTTATTTTTATTAATGAAACAACAATTCCATAAAATAAAACAAGTAGGCTATACCTAAACTTGTTGACGGGACATATGCATGTTTTTATCAGTATAAAATTAATCTATAAACATATCTCAACAGATTTGAAATATCCTTTTCCACGGCTTGAACAAAGATTTCACTAAATGCATAAAAAAACAGGAAAACTAACATTAAACGATTAAATATAAGTTATTACTGAACATTTACTGACAATTAATATTCACGAGAGTAGAAACATGTATAAACATCTGGAACTTTCCAGGATTTTATATAACCATTTATGAAAGAATTGCAAATTTAAAACTAATATTTTTAGGGACAAAATACATTATCTGACATTTATAACTGACCTCTATACCGACTTAAAATTATTAACTTAACCTATTTTATAGTACATCTTTAGAAAATTCATATTTTACAGGATATTTATTCCTGTTAGTCGACCAAGCATGAATAAACCAACGGGCCATTCCATTTAACATCTTTTTTAAATTGGTATGATTTAAATTCAGAATTTGAAACTTTAACTCAATAAATTCGCCAATTATTTAATCAAAATTGTACTCAGTTTTACCTCTATAAATCAGCAAATATGCTTGAATTCCACAAAATGAGCAGAGGGTGGACGTCTACAATGATCCTTACTTCTCCAAGTCTCCACTATGACAGGCATCCACGGCAACACGGGTATTCATGCGCTAACGTTCCAGTTGGACCAGTCACTGGTCAAAGTACAACTTCGGCACGTGCCGCTCGCAAGGGTTTAGTTGGATTTTCCTCTAACGCCTGGACTTCTGGAGGCAATATGTGCAGCATGCAAGCTTGACGGGGGGTTGGCTGTTGCAGGCGCACCACTGCAAGGTTAAATTACCGCTTGGTGATCAGTCCAGTATCCGAAAAGCAGCCCTTAGAAACGTGAATTGCCACACATTACAAATCGCTAGAAAAAGCGTATTAAAAATTGTTATACACTTCCTGATTCGGTAGTATTTTTATTTAAATTTATGTTAAAAACAGCATGTTGCAGTTTTGGTTTCTTATCTTGTCTTGGTCTTGGACCTTGTGGGTCTCCTCTGACGAGCTGTATGATCGGAAGAAGCCCTATTTACAGTAAACAAATATTCCACCCCAGCGAGCACAGCTCTTTGCTTACCCCACACTAGCCTCCCTTTATCACTTCCCACCCCATTATGGTTTAGGGTGCTGTGAGTGATGCCTTATAGTTCATGATTTGTTGTAAATATTAGGTAATTCTGTAAAGATAATGTTAATTTTCAGGCAGAGGACGAGGGTTGCTGAATTATGATGGTAGGATAATTATTGGAGGGGAGGGGGGGTGGTGCCTGAAAAATGGCAAAAACTCATCACATAATTTATGGACAGCCCCTTACTATCCTAATAAGTTATGTTGTAGGCCGTAATCTTAGCCAACAAATGTTGAAAAACATTTGTGATGCAAGATCGTTGTAATATCAATGTTAACGTTAACCAAGGGATATAAAATAAGACCAAAAGGAATATAAGAGGTGGGCCTATTTTACCGAACAATTCAAAAAACCTTTTGGTTACTAAAAGGTTAAAGAAAACTTCATAGAGATTCTAACAAAGATAAACTTATTTAGCCACTGGTGGTTAGGGGTAGGCTGTTTACCAAGACTTTAACAGAGCACATTTTTACCGATTTACATCTTCTTATATGTCCTCAACGGTTCTTGCAATGTTTACCTGGACAGCAGTATTTATTATACTAGCCTTTATTATTCCACTATTTCACTATTTAGTGCCACTTGAATAGGAAGTTAAGTTACTATATATATTCTGCTAAGTTTATACCGAGGTTGTTCTCAGGGCGTCTACTGACCGCGAAAATTGTAAAACCGGGATTCGTCCATAAATAATCACTTTAAAAGGGAGTTAAAACTATGATATATTCTTATTTCTTATTGCATCATATCAATGTTTCAAATTTGGTTTACTAGTGCTATACACAATAATATACATGTATTATAACTTTTAAGTTGGCCATTACGTTGTAATTTACTTCGAACACGGTCGAGTATTGTCTGTTATTCACCACATGATTAGCCCTACTGTGGGCTGGCGTCATCTACACTGCTTGCTCTGAGAGAGACTTGACGACAACGCATGAAAGCGACATTTTTGCGCAGCTGTGTTTCCCTTTGTTGATTTGAGGTTGTATTTTCTTAAGGCTACGGTATGTCATTTAAAATTGTCAAATTTGATAGTTTGAATTCAAGTTTGTAACTTTGTCTCAGTTGTTCAGAAGGATAAGATTAAATAGTGGTTAAGTTACATTTGAACAACTTCTTAGTGAGGAATTAATCATGCCTCAAGATTAAAAAATATATCCATTGTTCAGATATTCTGCATTTTTAAAAGGTTTATATTTAATGACAATGTTTAGTTGAATGAATGAGTATAAATTACTAAACTGTTTTTGGATCCATTTAATAAGGTATTACTGGAGTAAGGTATTACAAAATTGTGAGGAGTTTATAAATTATTGAACTGAGTTATTGGATCCATTTAATAAGATAAGGTATTACTGGAGTAAGTTATTACAAAATTGTGAGAAGGAGATTATAAATTACTGAACTGAGTTATTGGATCCATTTAATAAGGTATTACTGGAGTAAGTTATTACAAAATTGTGAGAAGGAGTTTATAAATTACTGAACTGAGTTATTGGATCCATTTAATAAGGTATTACTGGAGTAAGTTATTACAAAATTGTGAGAAGGAGATTATAAATTACTGAACTGAGTTATTGGATCCATTTAATAAGGTATTACTGGAGTAAGTTATTACAAAATTGTGAGAAGGAGTTTATAAATTACTGAACTGAGTTATTGGATCCATTTAATAAGGTATTACTGGAGTAAGGTATTTCAAAATTGTGAGAAGGAGTTTATAAATTAATGAACTGAGTTATTGGATCCATTTAATAAGGTATTACTGGAGTAAGTTATTACAAAATTGTGAGAAGGAGTTTATAAATTACTGAACTGAGTTCTTGGACTCATTGAATAAGGTATTACGAAACATATGTGAAGGTGGGGGGGATTAGTAGCAATCAAAGCTGCTATAAACAGTTGTGGTTGTGGATGTTGCATTGCAAGGTCAGTGATTACGGTGGTTTGCAGGCGAACGGCATCAAGATCGGGCCGCAGCACTCCCCCAGCAACCCGAGCCTCCCCCCCGGCAGCCAGGGCTCCATGCAGAGTGGCGGCTGCTGCTAGATCTTCACTAGCTGTTTTATCATTTACTATTAAACTGTAATATATTCCAGTCATCAGTTACTATTGTTTTCAAATTTGAGGGGAATGTTGCAATCGCATTCTTTTTGTATATACACGCTACTAATATAACCTTATGTGTGATATGTCTACTTGAGTTATTGATAGGAAGTCAATAATTGTACGAATAAAGTATTTATTATGTACTTAGTCTTTTGGTGATCCCTTGCATATCGCAGGTTTATCGGTTGGATTTTACCGGGAGGAAATGTTACGGCCGCAGACTGAGTAGTGGGGTACTGTCTTCCCGAAGGCCTTCAGATCGAAATGACTGTGTATTACAAAGAACTAGCTATAGATCATTGATGTTTATTCTATGTCATAAAACACATCACTTTTACCTTCTTCCAGCGAAAGATGATATTGGAAATAATAAATTTGGTAGAAATAACACTTTGTTGACAAAATCAGAAACATATTCTCATATTATAAATGTATATAAAGTACATTACGCTCAATCGACATACCTGAACCTTACTGCTGCGACGAGTCAGCTTAGCAAATGCCTTTGCGATTGCTCAAGTAAACCAGTATTCAGTGTTGAGTGTTATAAATTATATAATATCTGTTTATGTTGTACAAATGTGCTAATTCACATTAGGTATACTTATTACAAACACAAATTGGTGAATTTCCTGACTGAGAAACATGAATCAAATTTGTTAAATTCTACAGTTAAAGTGGAAACTTTTAGTTAATTGCAAATTTGTTGTTTGCAACTTTTATTTCCTCTTCCTACTACTAAAGCATTGATGAACACTCTGAATGGGACTTCTTGATAGTAGGTATTACATGAGCTTGGCTAGTGTACATTTAGATTATACACTTAATTAGACTCTATAGAACGTTTTTTAGATAGAAATGCACTGACACGAAAAATACAAAAAATGGAAAATAACATTTCCCCTCAAATTTGGCATATTCAGTATAAAATATAAATTACAAATGATGTGATGTAAAATTGTGTGATTTTGTGTCTAAGTTAACAGAGTGCATGTGGATTATGTTACAGGGCAGTGTTTTATAAACATAATACTAGCTTGTTGATGTTACTTTCGAGGTTGTTTACATAATTATAAGAAGGAAATTTTGTAATTATTGTGTAGCTTTTATAAGCTGCATATTAGAACAAGTTTTGTTCACCGCAAATAACTTAAACAATTGGAAAAAATATACAGTTGGCAATCTCGTCTTTTAAGATCTGTTCAGTGAAAAATAATTGTTATGTTAATATTTTTTTAGTAACAATCATTGTTTAGATATTTTAGCAAGGTAAATTAACTTTCAAGAGCTCTTAAAGGAGCTAATAGAAATTTAAAATAACTGTGCCAACAGAAAGAGGTTCTGCGTGAGCAAAGGTAAAACTGACAGACGGTGATAAGAAATTTGATACTGGTAATAAAATATGATACGCTTTATTCTCTGCTATTGCAATTTCTTATATTTTTAATGGTTAATATTATAATTTAAATGACTGTTTTATTTGGATTTAAAATCGAGATTAATAAATTATATCCTCTTTGAAAAAGGTATGCAGTCCTCCTTATTATCCTTAGACCACCTACTATTTTCGATTTTGCTAAAAGGTAGGTAGAATAACACAGAAAGTTAGACAGAATAATATTTTTCCCCTTATTAATATGTCAACCCATCTGAAACAATTAAATTAAGCTGCATAGGTCTGAGGTGGTTTTGTTATTTTTAAGGAACTATATTTTATTTCCAATCTTCTTACATTGTAGACTTATTTCTACCGGACACGGCTGTATTGTATATCTACTACTGCTTTAAACTTGAATTCTAATCAATCATTACTTTTAACAAAGCTGTCACACTTTTGTAGATTAAAATAAGTGCTTTTCACAGCTGTAATGGTAATTAAAATATAGTACATATGATGTGCAAATTTTAATTATGTATTAAAATGTGTATTTTCAGATTTTGATGTTTATTTCCTTCTTGAGTTAACTGTCTTATTTTAGTTGAAAACAACACAAACTGTTTAACTGCCAACAGATTGTGAGTGGAGTGTTCTGTGTATGTTTTGAGTGTCTGAACATTTAAAAGGGAGGCCTTCAATTTGGTAACGTTTCAAACTGGTCCCATTCCATAAAGGTAACACTTCGCGCAGATAAAAAATTAAAATTGCTAACAAAGACCGCCATCTTAATCCCAAGCGCTCCAGAAGTACTGCCTCTTCCTCTCCCTTTTGAGAAATAGGCGTGAATCCCAGGAAAGTACAGACATATTTTCCACCACAATCTAGCCGAAAAAAATCCCTCGACCTGCCAGAAATTACACATACGCATTATATAGTTTCAGTAACGGGACTAGGATGGTTCTGATTTGGCCTTGTTTTAAAATAATTTGCTATTATGTAATTTAATTTTTTAAACTAAATACATAAACATTCATGTACATGGAAACCTATTTTCAAAATAAATGAATCACTTAATAATATACTTGTCCTATTAACCATGGAAGCAGATCGTGGATTGAATACAGTTTTGGAATTTTTGTTAAAAGTGAACAAAAAATATACAGAAATCAGAAACATATTCTCATATTATAAATGTATATAAAGTACATTACGCTCAATCGACATACCTGAACCTTACTGCTGCGACGAGTCAGCTTAGCAAATGCCTTTGCGATTGCTCAAGTAAACCAGTATTCAGTGTTGAGTGAACATTTGGAAATGTGTACCGTACTAACATTTTGTAATAGTTGTGTACCGTACTAACAACTTACACAGCACGCTGCGGTAGTTAGGTTAGATTAGGTTACTCTAATTGCCACAACTACTTTGATTTACAAGCAAATTGCTTTCAAACTGATACCCCACTCTCACATTTAAAATATATGTATTACCCAAAGTCCCCATTAACACGTTCACTGCGTCACGAGGTCTCATACCATAACCTATGTTTGGTGCGCTTGCATAATATGATATTCTTCCCTCAGATAAGGTGTCGATAACTCGATTGTAAATTGCTGATAAGCTTGTTGATTGCTGGATCAATTGGTAACCATGACAACAAACGAGATCTATAAATCTCGTAACGCACTGAAGTAATAAATTATTACTTTTATACGACACGAGACCCCCGGACCTCGCAACAAAGCTTAGTTGATTAGAGCGCCGCTTGGGGAGCTCTTGAGTACGTTCCGTTCACAACATTGCGCCAACAGTTGTTTGTTGTTATTGCAATAACCTAAATTGATTTGTGGTGTGTTATGGTGTGTTTTTTCTCATAAATGTGCAGTACGAGATCTCGGTGCCTTTCACTATTGTGTCATATTCAAATCCTGAGCAGGCTGTAGGTTGGAAACAGTGTGCTAGTTCACAAAATACACCACGGAGTGCTCTGTTTCTGTTCATTTCAATGTTATAATGTGCAAAAGATCGTCTGCGCAACAAGATCTCATCATCTCGTATCGGACAGCCGTAATTACCAAACGAGAACCATAGGTCTCATAACGCACCACCGTAATCAGATACAAATATGCTGTAACGCAGTGAACGTGTTAATAGGAATTTTTTTGGGTTGGCACACCTGTTTCCTGCCATATATGCTAGTCCTGCCATATAATTATTCATCTATCTTCAAAACGTTTAACCAATAGCATCACAGCGGCTGATATAAGGGTGTGGTTGGCATTATATCGCTTAGTCGTCGTAGCTTGAACAATCCTCACATTGTTCAGGTTAGTAACATTACTAGTTTGAAACGTTATCAGATTGAGGGGATCCCATTTAAAATAATAAAAATACCATCATTCCGGTGGACACACACACACAAAGGATAGGTAAAAAGTAGTGAAACACCTGATCAGATGTGCAACTTGCAAATAATTCACCCATCCTGTCAGCTTGGACCCCTGCCAGCCATCTTTTGCTTAAGGTCCTCTTAACTCTCCACGAATTGAACATAAACAAACACCACTAACTGAGATAGGGTTCGAACCCTCAATCCCTGGCCAGGATGATAGCAGCTTAGAACACTAAATCGAGGATCAGTTTAGATTTGCATCTGTGACCAGGTGCTGGGCGAGGTAGTTCAGTTTGTGGTCTACCACATGTCATACACAGACCGCATATATAGATTGATGATAAAAAAGGATGAGCATTGTAATTTGTATTGTGGTAACTTGTACATTATTATGAAATGAAATTGCAACTTTGGACTCGCAAATGATAATTATATTTAACTAAGGGGGGGCCGCTAACAAACTATCGCGCCGCTCCTGAGCATGGTAGCGTAGAGCAGTGTTCGCCTCATAGTCTCAGGTTTGCCGGATTGATCCTGAGAAAATTCTTGCATATTATGTAAAACTCTAAAACTTGATCAGCAACCACCAATGGACTATAAATATATGAAGCTTTCTAAACCGTATTTATATTGCAAAACAAAACCTGCTAAGTATATAGCACAGTTATATGGGAAAAGCTACAAAGAAAAAAACCATAGTGCTAAGTTACAGGATATTCAATTAATTTCACTACAACCTCAAGAGCAAGACACTCGAGGGGATTGAAGAAAGGAACAGTATTTCTATCAAGAATCAAGTTAGTTAAGGTTTGTACTAGGGCCATGGGGGGTGGAAGCTATTTAAATCCTGAGCCCAAGACGTTTTGCTGGACAAAACATCCGGTCTGTTGGGGTTGAACCAAAGGATATATGCACTTCGCTAATTAAACTTGGATTGTGAATTTATAGCCTATATTACACATGGCATATTTTGGCAGCAAGTAGGTTAACCCTTTGAGTGCTATCGACCGATATATCGTCTTTTGAATCTGTTATCAATACACACTGTTACTGCTTCACAAGCGATTGTACCGTTAGGCGCTCAGTGTGAGTCTGACATGTGGCGAAACCTGTTAGACACAATCTGAACTACCTCGTCCAGCGCCTAGGCTATTGCTGCTAGAGCTAGACTGATCAGTGGCTGTGCGGGGGTAACACTTAGATCGAGGGTTCGAATCCCATCACAGTCGGTAGTGTTTATGTGCAACTCATAGAGTTCACCTGTCTGTGGCAGAGTTGAAGGGGAGGGCGGACAAAACATCCGTTCTGTTGGGTTTGAACCATAATAGATATCCACAAACTAATTAAACTCGGATTGTGAATTTACAGCCTATATTACACATGGCATATTTTGGCAGCAAACAGGTTAACTTTTCTTCAATACGTGTTATAAATTGCAGAGCCTAAAAATACAAAAAAGATGAACATTTATTTTGTCAGAGATTCAAAAATGTCATAGAGGGGTTCTAAGGCCAACTTTCTTAGCTAAACAAGAGCTGCTCCTGAGACACCTGGAGACCAGCACCAAACCTCCAGGAAAAGCATGTAAAGGGCAATCGTTAACAGGGTATCTACTAAACTCTCTACGTGAAATTCCCTATGAACTTTTACTTTTCAGATTTGGCAGTTATTTTAACAACAAATTCTAGCTATTTAATCAAAATTAAAAACTAAATCAATCCAATAATGCTTTGAATTTGTTTTCAAATTAATTACTGTAAAGTAAGTTTTACTATAGGCCTACTTAGTTTTTGCAAAACATTTTTAGCTCCAATTTGTTAAATTGTGCTAAACTTAATGATCTTAAATTATTTTGTAAATACAAACTTGGTGTTTAATATACAATAGCGCAATTAAATCAAAATGCCCGAAAACTAATAATCAGTACCTATTTTGGAACTTCTGCAAAATCCCTGACTAGGCCTACTTAAGTTGTTATAAAAATTTCCTTACAACCGCTTAACACAGGTTTTTAAAATTCCCTGACTTGCAAGCCAGGGAATTTTCAACTAGGCTATGTGATTCTTAGTAGTCTGGTAGCAGGCCCCACAATAACAGCAATAACTCGTTCCCACCTTTGCTTTCAAAAGTTTTACTATAAACAAGTCAGTAAGGTCCAATTATTTCTAGGAAGATGTATACTGACCATCAGACCAGTTGGAAAGTTTCCTTCTATCAAGGAGGATGTTAGCTGAAGAACCAGCTTACGAGAATGAAAGTGATTTGTTGTCTCTAGTGGAAGATCTAGGTAAATTGGGGGGCCGGCACGATCTTAAACATGGTTAACACTCTTAATTTGGTTAATAAAATGATTTCCCTGGCCAAAAAGTTAATTTTATCTGACGTTCTCTAACTTTCCCTAATAAAAATCGAATAAGATTTTATTTTTAACCATGCCACACCTATTTCTCCCTAAGGGAGAGGAAGGGCCAGTACTTCTGGGGCGTCTGGGAGTAGGTTGGCGGCCTTTGTTCCAGTCTCAATTTTTTAAGTAACCTATTAACTATATGAAATGGGACCAATTTGCAACGTTACCAAATTGAAGGCTGCCCATTTTTGTAAACAAGTTATCGCCATATAGCGCTCTGCAGAGTTGGGTTAGGTTAGGTTACTATAATTCATAGAAATCTGGTTTTTAGCGAATTTCCCCTATACGGAAGAAGCTATTACCGTAGGTGGCATGGTAAGATCTAGGCCCGGGACCATGTTAACTTTTCGTTTTGAGGTCCCCAGATGCCAAAAATACCATTCGTTAAAATTTTTATATATGTACCTGTATACTCAGCCCCCATGTCATTCTTATGGAAAGTAAGTAAAATGTAATATCTCCCTTAATTATGAACATAAATTAATAAAACATATGCAGCTTCGACTGGCTAAGTTATATTGATAATTGAATAAAAACACATATTTTATGTTCCTTGTTGCAGCAAAACTGCATACTCAGCTTTCAATGTTATTCTTATAGAGAATAAATAAAACGTTATATGTTTCACTTATTTATTCGTGTATTTTTATGAAACTTGGTGAGTGGCTTTATGTGGTAGTGAGAAACATATACATGCATTGGAAATTTGCCGAGTATGCAGGTTTGCTGCGACGGGGGTATCGTTTATGTAGCTACTATAAGCCAGTGACGCACGGTGCTGAGCGGTTGATCTACTCCAACATAAATATATTGATATGTCGAATGGAATATTCAGTAGGTTTGGGACACTGGTTTGTATGTCTGAACTAGCCCTGAATAGACATTTAATACCCTCGTCGCAGCAAACCTCCGTACCCAGCGAATTTCTAATGTCTTAATACCACACAAAGTATATTATATATTGTTTCATAAAAATATATTCACAAATAAGCGATAAATACAATTTGAATTATTGTCCATAAGAATAACATTTGGTATGAGTATGCAGGTTTGCTGCAACAAGGAACAATAAATAATGTGTTTTTTGTGCAAATATCAATAGAACTCATCTAAGTAGTCATATACTAAGTTTCATTCATATAAATTTATAAATAAGCGATATATAACATTTTAATTATTCTCTATAAGAATAACATAGGGACCGAGTACCTAGGTTTGCTGCTACGGGAACCATAAGTGAAAATTTTATTTTTTGTGCAAACAACAACAAACCACAACCAGATGAAGCCATATACCAAGTTTCATCAGTTTATATTCATAAATAAGTGAGATATAAAATTTATTTTTCTCCATAAGAATAGCATTAGACAACGTACTGTGTTCAGCACTTGCAATATCTCAGTAACCAATTGACGTAGAGCATTTATCAAAATACCAAATTGTTTGTTTTTTTAAGCTGAATTCAATGGTATAACCAAATATTTGATTCACATAAATATTACATGTGAAAACTCCAAAAAACCCATTTTTGAGGTAGGCCTACAAAACCCCCCTTCGGATGGTGCGATTCATCTGGTTTTCGAACTCGTTCAAATAAATGCTACTTTACACGTCTGTACCAAATTTCATCAAGATCGGACCTTTTTTACGAAAGTTATTGTGCTTACAGACACATAAATAAAAATATACATATATACAAAATTTGAACGAATGGTGTTTTTGGCTTCTGGGGACCTCAAAATGAAGTTATCATGGTCTCGGGCTTAAGTCTTACCATGAGACCTACAGTAATAGCTTCTTCCCTATAGGGGAAATTCGATAAAACAAGCAAAAATACCCCCGTAGACAGTAAACCTGCATACTCAGCGAATTTCCAATGAATATATAACATGTAACACATTAATACACTTAACAGGATTCTTAGGATATATATTCACAAACAAGCGATATTTAAAATAATAATATTCTCTATAAGAAAAAACATTGGGGATGAGTACGCAGGTTTGCTGCAACAAGGAACACAAAATATCAATTTTATGCAAATACAGTAGAACCTCGCTACGACGACCCTCGATAAGACAAAAACCTCGATAATGAGTCTGATTTTCTAATCCCCGTGAATCTCCCATAACGCTCAATGATATAAATACCTCTATAACACGACTCATTTTCAAATAAATACCTAGATAGCACGTCTTTTTGTAATTTAATATTACTAATAAATAAACCTCTATAGCGCGTCTTTTCAAATAACTGAACCTCTATAGCACGACACCCACCTCAATAACACGCTTCTTTGGGTAAGTGAACCTTTATTACACGACTCTAACCTCAATAGCGCGCCGTTTTGCGTTACGGAACCTTTATAGCACAACTAAACCTTTCTCACGCATAGTTCCCACGGTTAGAACGGATGTTTTGAAGAAAATAACAACGTCTTGGGCTCAGGTCTCAACAGGAAAACCCCTTCCCCACCCCCTTCCCATTCCGGCCTTTCCTTGTCTATCACGGGTCATAACAGTATTTCACAATAAGTTAAGGTACTGTATTTTGAGCTTATTAACTCAATACTTTAGTGAACTGAGTCGGTTGATTTTTTTTCTTACTGCCGTAAGTTCTGCATAGTATTATATTGAGTAAGAAAACTTATCACAGTAGTAGGCCTACAATGAACAATTTACGGTAACATGAATTTTGTAAAATGAATATTTCAGCCTAATTAAAACTTTACTAGGCCTATTATTCTTCAATCAATTTTAATACTTGTTTTAATTACTGTAATTGTATTTTTATATGACAATAATAAAGAATTTTGTTTTACTTGTACGTGTGTTTTTTATGTATGACTGATTTATACAGTAATTTTCTACTTAAAACACAACTTATAAGAAATGTTTCATAACAAATTTGCTTGGTATAGCAAAAAGTCTGTGACCTCGATAACACGTCTTGTTGTGAAAATCACCTTGATAGCACGACCCTCAATTACAAGTGCACCTCGATAAGAAGACTATTTTAGAGATCCCCTTGAGAGTCGTGTTATCGAGGTTCTACTGTATCAATAGAACTCATCTTAGTGAAATCACATACAAAGTTTCATCCGTATACATTCATAAATAAGCGATATATAACATTTTAATTATTTTCTATAAGAATAACATGGGGACCAAGTACCTAGGTTTGCTGCTACGGGAACCATAGGCGAAAAATTGTTTTTTGTGCAAACAACAATGAAACACAACCAGATGAAGCCATATACCAAATTTCGTCAGTTTATGTTCATATATAAGCGAGATATACAATTTTTCTTTTTCTCTATAAGAATAACATTGGACAACGTACTGTGTTTAGCACTTTCAATATCTCACTAACCAATTGACGCAGAGAAATGATAAAATACCAAATTGTTTGTTTTTTATGCTGAATTCAATGGTAAAAACTAAACTTTGATTAAAATAAAAATTAAATGTGGAAACCCCAAAAAACTCATTTTTGGGGTTCAAAACCCTCCTTCGGATGGTGTGATTCCTCTGGTTTTCGAACTCGTTCAAATCAATGGCGCTTTACACATTTGTACCAAATTTCATTAAGATTGGACCTTTTTTACGAGAGTTATCGTGCTTACGGACATATATTAAGTTATGCAAATATAAAAATTTTACCGAATGGTGTTTTTGGCATCTGGGGACCTCAAAATGAAAAGTTATCATGGTCTCGTGCTTAAGTCTTACCATGAGACCTACGGTAATAGCTTCTTCCCTATAGGGGAAATTCGCTAAAACAAGCAGTAAGCCAAGGTGATAAGATAAAACGAGATCGCACGCAGCATGCTGACGTGAGGGAAGTGAATTCCCGCATTAAAACCTTAAAAAAATCAAATAAAGGGTTTAAACTAACACTGGTTACATTTTTTGGAAAATTGAAAAATGTTATTTTTTGGATGGCACATCAATGAAAGACTGTTTTCTTGTATTATATCATTGATTATACATCCTACGGAAGTATAATCCGTAGGATGTATAATCAATGATTATATACATGAACATCCATTCTAAGGCGGAAGTCAGCAGTCAGGGTTCCCACGGTTTTTCAAAATTAAATTCCAGGACAATTCCAGGACAAAATCACAATTTTCCAGGACAATCGCGACTTTAACAAACATAATCGAAGGTTTATTAATTTTGCTTTGAGTTTATTTGTATTCATATTGATAAATCAGACATATTATAAATGTTCCCCAACCATGAGAGGCTATAAGATCCACTTAAGAACCTGGAGTAGGTTTATTGTACTAATAAGTGTTTTTTTCTATACAGGGTGATTGATATAAGTATGCCAGCTGTTTTTCTTGAAAAGTTTTATTAACACATTCGCTACCGCAATTATATGGAATCTGTCATTCACATAGACCAGCGACGCAGCTGTGCGTCGAGTGGTTGCTCTCGATAGACCACCGACGCATATTTGCGTCAGCTGGTCACATTTAAATAGACTGACGACGCGAATTTGCATCATTGACCCATTGTTATTCAAACGTGTATTTCTTAGCAACGGTCTATTTTAAAGCCCTGATCTCTTTGTATCAGTCTGTAGGGATAACTGACTCACATGCGCGTTGCTTGGTCTGAGGGTATGACGATTGGTGATGTCACATCGCAATTGGCAGAACTGTTGTTTACATTGTCATTTTCGATACCATATTTTCGGTAAGTACATCACTTGCCGTACAACTGTCCACGTGGCTATCGTTATAGTTTTTGGACGTGCTTTAGTGGTGTTTGTTTGATTATTGTTCAGAACATTAACAATGAAACTGAATAAGCCTACAAATGATCAAATTTACAACAACGCAAATGTGCGTCGCTCGGTCTATTGAACAAAAATACAATCTTTTTTACTATTTTCCATTGTACAGACTGACCGATGCATAATATGCACGTTTTAAAAATTGCTCAAAGTAAAATAAAAACAATTGTTATTGTTTATAAATGCATTTTAGGTTATTAGGAAGTGAATTAGTCCATTTAAACCCAATTTCTTTCATGGTCTATTGTTATGTTATTGTTACTCCTGTACGTCCCGGTCTGTTTGCAATGTTCAGATTATTTCTTTTGGTCTGAGGGAGTGACCGGACCGACACAAATATGCGTTGCTCGGTAGCGAACGTGTTAAAAAAAGTTAAAAAGAAACCCCAATATTTGGTTCTGTATAATTTTGTGATTTTGAAATTTTTATTTTATCCGCCATTTTTCCAATATGACAGCCAAATTTAATTTTTCTTATGAAATGCCCATAGTTATATAGTTTAACCAGGTAGATAATTTAACTTTAAATTGTTTTTACTCTTTTTCTTTTTTACTAAACATAACCATTTACCTCCCCGAGCTACTCTTAAATCATGTGATTTTTATTGTTTTAAGCTTTGACCCCTCCTTATGTGTTGCTCTGGAGGCTAAACAGTTAAGTTTAGAAAAGAAACACCAAGAATAAAACTTTTAAAAACTACATTTTCAATGTCAATAATTAATACAATTTGTGAAATTTCATAAGAAAAATTGAAATTGGTTTCCATATTGGAAAAATGTTTGAAATCATCAATTGTTAACATTTTTTAATGGGGCACTTATTAAAAAATTTGCGATGTTTAAGTGAACTAATGTTCCAGCAATAGCTAACTCAAACATTACATACGGTATGCCATACCACCACTACAGAATTGTACTAAGCTTGTTTAGAAAACAATTTTTGAGATTTTAGCCTCAGATACAAAACAAGAAATAATTTGACAAACAAGCTTCTTTAATTCTGTCACCCAAAAATCCTCCGTTCTTTACATATGATATACATTCATTTAACATATAATCAATAAAATACTTATTCCTTTGTGATATGGATGTATGAGTAAAATCAATACAAAACAAACAAATTCAATCTGGAAACATTCCACGACAAAAACTAAAAAAATGAAAAATCTGAAAAACGACATGAAAATAGAAAAATTCCAGGACAGATAATAAAATTCTAGGACAGAAAGTAAAATTCCAGGGCAGAATACAAAATTCAAGGACAATTCCAGGTTTTCCAGGACACTTTTAAAATTCCACGTTTTCCAGGACGCGTGGGAACCCTGAGGGTTTTTCTTTACATGCAATAAACATACAAAAATAATGATTTTTTTACTTACAAATTAATCTGATGAAATGGTAAGTTTACTAACGGTACGTATCGACTATTATAAATGTTTTTGAAAAGACTTTGGGAATTAGTCCATTAGTTCCGTGTGTAATGGGAGGAATGTGGTATTTTGGGCTCGGCAGCTAACGTATTAAATAAATTTGCTGTAACTTAGGCCTAAGTATATAGGTACCGATAACTTTTTTGTATTTTATGTTAAATGAAAAATAAACGTGACGGAATACTAACATACACAGACGATAAAATAATTTACAATCGATATATCGAAAAATTTCATTCGGTTTCATATCGTTTCGCTTTTGAAAGTATACCCTATGTTAGACCTAGTCCTAGCTTTTAATGTTTTATTTTGGAGATGACTTTTAAACATCAGAGAGCATTCCAGGTCATCTCCCAAGTACTGTGGGTGTTCTTTATGACGAAGCGGAATGCCATGTACATGATATTTAGAGTTGGCAGGTTTGGTAAACTAAAGACCCTAAGTTGGATAGTTTAAACACTTTCTGTGCGGATCGAGCACCTGTGCTTGAATTTGTTAAGATGGAATCAAATAGTTATTGACATGTTTGACCGCACCTAACGTGTTAAACCAGTGTGCTATAAAGGGTTGCGGATAGAATCTGTATTGGACACAATCCGAGTAACAGAATCGAGTTTTAAATTATGACGACTTAACAACTTGTGTCGTGCTGTGGGCCTGGATAGAGTTGACAAATTTCTCTGAAGAAAACTGGGTTACCAAGCCCCATGTGCGACCGCTGAGGGGGGATAGCTGCAATTAAAAAAATGTTGATTATGGAGCCTTTTTTAGTAATGGCAAAATATACAATTTATCAAAAGGAATGCTTTGATTTTAGGTTACAGTATATTTCTAAATTTAAACACATTTACATGTTCTAATAGTATACCTTACAACGAAACCCAATATAAATGTTTAGAAACGATTGAGCACTGCACAGTAAAAATCCATTCCATCAGCACTTTTTCATAGAAGTAACAATGCTACTCAATGTTAGGCCTGCTTCAGATTATGTTCATTCGGCGAGATATGCATGATTAAAACAAAACAAAAATATAGTGTTGAATCGTTGCAATATACTGAGGGCAGTTTTAATTTTTATTGCAAAATATTCGTTAATGACAGTAGAGGTTATATGGAAGATCAAACCAGACAGTATTTTCACATGAGTAATCCATGACCGTCAGAAGAGCAGTTTATAGAATCTAGAATATTATTGGTCGATAAATTTCATTTTCAGTCTTTGGACCAATCAGAACTCTTGTACCATAACTCTTAGCATTTTAGTTTGTGGTCAATATGGGCGCCAAGAGTGTGATCGTTTCTCTTCCAAGCCAAAATTCTGCAAAAATTGTGAAATGGAGGATAGAAGAAGGGACAATTGTGTACGAGGGACGTGTATTATTACATTACGATGTCAATTCAAGCGACGGAAGTTCGGAGTCGAAGAAATTAAAAGCTACAGAAGTTGGAACAGTTCGCAAATTGCTGGTCAAAGAAGGGGAACTTGTAGAAGGAGGGTAAGTAGGAGGCCTGAAGCGGGAAATTTGAAACTCGTTTGAAACTTATCGTTTTCAGTCAAACAGTTGTAGCTCTAATCATCAATTATATTATCCTAAATTTGTATGTAACTATTCCGTATTCCTAATGGATGGGTTTTTAAAGTTGGTTGTAAAGAAATGGAGCCCTTGAAAATGAAAACTTGTTTTTAAATTAGCCTAAATAATATAGGCTAGGTGTAGGTAAAAGAGAGTGTAAATGTATTTCAATTTGACTTATACTTTAATGACAAATAGTAGTATTGACCATTGCATATTACAGTATAATTTTGACAACCTAGACAGTAGGCCTTAAGTGTAAGTAAGCTTAAGTAAGTTACCAGTAAGTTACAGTAAGTTATACAGGCCTTAACCTAAGCTTAGGCTGACTGCAGCTTAGTTTATGTCCCTCATTCATTAGATTGAAAAAATATCGATATAACCTATAACCATTGGCAATTGAAATATCAATATTAAGAACTATTGTTTAGTATCAGCTGTGTTTGTATCACACAAATTATAAACACAAGTTACTATATTTAGGACTAAAATCACCACGTTAGTTTTGTATTATCAATTCCCAAAAAGGTTCTACCAACCCATTTCAATTAGCTAACCTAAGTTAGATGTTAATTGAGGTTTATCTTAGTTCAAGTAACCTAAACTAATGTTTTTTAATTAAATTGGCAAAGCAGTTGTAGCAATTCTGGAATTTCATCAGGTTATTTTTATTTGTAACTTATTCACTATAGCATTAATTTATTGTAGCCTAATCACCCACTTAAAACAAGTGTCTGTATTTATTAATACAGTTTGACAAAGTTCACAATACCAGTCGCCTAGTTCATTGCAATTTTAGCTACTTTACATTTGCCAATAAATTTAGGCCTAATGTAAACAAAAACAATAAATAATAACAGTGTAATAGAAAATCAATATTTCTGATCAATTTATTTCTATCGAATGAAACAATCTACTCAATATAAGTTAGGTAGAGTATCAATCATTTTGATAAATTTTTGTAATCAAATGAATGCGGGACGTAAACTAAACTGCAGTACTTAGGCAGAGTTATGTCACAAAACACAATTGGTCCAATATAATTTTGAAACTAAATCAGAGGCCTTAGGGAAAGAAAGTCATTTTACAAGTAGGTTCAAGTAATAAAATTAACTAACTTAAGTTAACTTAGCTCACTCTAACTTTTTGTTGTATATT
Source organism: Allygus modestus (assembly GCA_963675035.1). NCBI lineage: Eukaryota > Metazoa > Arthropoda > Insecta > Hemiptera > Cicadellidae > Allygus > Allygus modestus. The sequence continues at coordinate 408,633,055 of OY776112.1, forward strand.
TTAATTCACCACTGCCCATCTCCATAACTGTGATTTTGTGGGATCTGCCAACATTTTTAGATGAACGATAGCCATAATACATCTGCTGCAGTGTCACAAGGCGGAATCAATTTGATGTGCAGGCATGTTTAAGAATCTCGGCTAATGATTGACACTTATGCAGTAAGTTTTAAAATATTGCATTACAACACATCAGGATGTGGTTCTAAAAGACACCAATATATAGCAGCACAATCCAGATTGCAGTAGGTAAGCTTAACCAGTATTGCCATAGAGGATCCTAAGTTTATTTAAGACAAAAAAGGAGTGCGGGAAAGTCCTACGACAGCTGGGAAATTGACTTTCTAACCAAGTTATCCAGTAGGCCCTGATAAACAAAACATATTCAACACACTAACATCGTATGTATACATGCACCTCTTCACTTGAGGCTAACTTTACACTCGGCAATAGATGCAGTGAAGCATGTCAGAATTCTGAGCCACTCTCAGTAATTGTGTTAAGTTTTTATCGATTGCTTGGTAATTTTATAAGGCTGCTGGACACAACAGTGCAAATTTATGGTCAATAACTTGCTCCAGTTAAAATGACAGCCTGTACAATATTTAGTCCGTTACGGTTATTCATTAGGCTAATTTATTTTAGTATTATTTGTCGTTAAGGTACTGGCGTATTATAGGTAGTAGGACTACAATTTTGCGCAGAGGGCTGGAGCAGTCAGGCTAAGTTAGGTAGATTTTCATAAATAGACCTCAGTCAATAGAAGCCAACCAAACTGAAACTTGAATTGCATGAGTTACGGCTAACAAATAAAAAAATAAAATAATCCTAAAATCTAGTTAATTATACAACTGCTTTTAAGTAACAATAGCAAGATATCGATCTTGGGTTTGCACAGTTTTGTTTTACTCATCCGAATCTTTAAAACGAAAGGTCACTAATGGGCAATTACCTTTACAAGTACAAGGATACCCTCCCCTAAAATCAAATTTTGGGGCTTGGACATGAATGAAAATCTTAGGCCCAGTTAGTCTTAGCTTTAGCATTAAGAAACCTTTATTACAAATTCTTAATTTCCAGAGGTCCATTGTTAGAACTGGAGCCGGGGTGCTCCCACCCAACAGTCATGAACGATCTCTGTGCTGAGTGCGGAGCCGATCTACGCAGAGAGAACGTAGCGAGTGCGCAAGCGTCAGTCCCAATGGTGCACAGTGTGCCCGATCTCAAAGTCAGTGAAGAGGTTAGTCAGAACAACTATATACAATAATTAACAATCAATTGTTTACTATCCAAAGACTAAACATGATGCATATGATATTGTCAGGTTTTAATTAGCCAACCGATAGCATTTGTCAGTTAAGTAGTTCTCGATTTACAGGTACAAAAAATTATGGTTTGTTTAAAGTAGCCATAGGATTGACTGCCGCAAATCCTAGTTTTGTGTCTTGCGGAAACTGTAAGATGATCTAGCTTCATAGATTTTGTTTGAACTATGAGAAATATGGTTCTACTTAAACTGGCGCTCAGCTTCTATATATGGCTCGAAGCGCTTGGGACCAGGCGCACAGCAGTGAACATGTTAACATCAATTTAAATTGATCACAATGGGCCAATAACGGTGCTTTGGGTATACGTTTAATCTGATAATTAAAAAAATAATTGTAGTGATTAGAACATTGTTTAGGCTACGTGAGGACATTCTCCCAGACAATGTATAACATGTATAACTAAGTAAGTTGAGCAGACTAGAAAAGTGACAAATATGCAGCCTAGATATTCTGCATACCTAACTAAGTTTGGGAGTAATTTTGCTTAACTTACGGGAAGGAGAGGTTAGCCTGCTCAGTGTGAATATCAATGTAGTCACTGTGCTGTGACCAGGAAATGTTATTGTCAATAGTCACTCCAAGAAATTTGAGCTTTCAAGACGGTCGGAAAAAATGCACAAATCAACAAACAAATATGCTGTGGGTAGGCTATCATGTTTAATCAAGATCAAAAGGCAATATTTCTTGTTGTATTAAAAAACTATAGTTCCAAAAATATTAAAGGGTTTTTAAATGTAATTTCCTAAAATCTACAGTGACTCCTAGAAATTGTTCCAGGAAATTTGCCAAAGCAATAGTTTATGTTACAAATGCTTGCAACCTTCCAACCTTTTCTACTCAATATTACACACTTAATTACGGGATTATTTTCTGGGGCAATGGCCCGTATATCGACAATCTTCTGAAAATACAGAAGGAGATAATTAGGATCATGGCAAAAGCTAACCTAATGGAACATTGTAAACCAATTTTTAGGAATCTTAGAATTTTAACTGTTGTCAATTTATATATTTTTAACATTCTGTTAACTAGTTTTAAGAATATTGACTCCCTCACTGTCAGGAGAGACCTGCATAATTTTAACACTAGACATAAAAATATGATTGATGTGCCTTTTGTTAGGTTAGAGAATACAAGGTCAAGCTACAGAATCTTGGGATTAAAATGCCTAAATAAACTGCCTAAGGAATTGTTGCGGCTCCCGTTTAAAACTTTCAAACTTAAGATCCTGAGTTGGTTAATAGGTAATCCTTTCTATAATGTCAAGGAATTTCTCGAAATCCCATCCTCCGAGATTATCATGTAGGAAGCATGCAATTTAGCCTATTTATTTAAAATATTTTAAATAATACTTTTCACCGTACTCTTTGACCCCTCCTGTTGTTTTTGTTTCAGTGTCAATATTAGGTAACTTTTTTGTGTGGCTTGTTTGTGCCTGTTTTTGACTATTTCTTAGTGTTGTAACAAACATATATAAAACCTTGACTATACCAAATGCATCTAACTTGTCAACTGGTAACACACTAAACTTAACTTGATTCTTAACTTGGCATTGATTCTTGATTCTACCTGAACCCAAAAATTCCGCAAAATCACTGGCAAGGCATTGGCTTCTTTATGATTCTAAAAGTATAACCTCATTTTTTCAGATAGCCCAGATTCTGGGAAAAGCTGATGAAGAGAGACTTTTAAAAGACAAAAAACTTGTTCTGTTGGTGGATTTGGACCAGACATTAATACACACAACAAATGACAACATTCCAAACAATTTGAAGGTAAACTTCGAGGAATCTTTCTTTAGTTTGTCTACTAATCCCAGTGGTTAACCATTGATTATCTGTATACATTTGTAAATGTTTTAATTTTCTTTTTACTTCAAAGTGCTGAAATACGAGGGTTGTTTTTTTACCAACCTCCGATAGGTCATAAATAAAAGACAAGTATATATAAAAATACCCCGTCGCAGCAAACCTGCATACTCAGCGAATTTCCAATGCGTAATATATGTCTTAATACCATACAAAGCTGCATACCAAGTTTCATAAAAATATATTCACATATAAGCGATATATACAATTTTAATTATTCTCCATAAGAATAACATTGGTGATGAGTACGTAGGTTTGCTGAAAAAAGGATCACATACAATTGGTTTTTATGCAAATATAAATAGAATTAGGTGAAGCCACAAACGAAGTTTCATTAATATTCAATCATAAATAAGCACTATATACCATTTTAATTATTCTCCATAAGAATAACATGGGAGCTGAGTAAGCAGGTTTGCTGCAACAAGGAACTAAAAAAAAGGGTTTTTATGCAAATATCACTGTAACTCAACAAGGGGAAGCCACATACCAAGTTTTATTATTTTATGTTCATAATTAAGGGAGTCATTACATTTGACTTAAGAGAATAAGACATAAGAATAACATGGGGGCTGAGTACGCAGGTTCGCTGCTATGGGGATAATTAACAAAAAATAAATTTTTTGTACAAATATCAATATACCACTACTAAGTGATGCCACATGCCAAGTTTCATCAATATACATTCATTAATAATGGAGATATCAAATTTTATTTATTCTCCATAAGGATAACATTGGACAACGCACTGTGTTTAGCACTTTGAATATCTCAGCAACGGTTGGACGTAGAATCACAATTAAACAAAAAAATGATTGTTTCGTGGAGCTGAGTTGATTGGTAAAAGCAGATGTGAACTTTAAATTCAAATTAACTTAGGAAAAGCCAAAAACCTTTTTCCCATAAGATTAACATGGGAGATTTTATGAGCAGGTTTTTTTTTATTTTCCCCGCAACCACTTAACTTAGGTTAATAATTCAAAATACTATTTCATTTGTTTTTTAAGCTCTATAACATGGTAAAAACCAAAATTAAGTGTTTTAAAAATTTTAGGGTAAAAAATGCAAAAACTGATTTTTGGAAAATTTAAAACCCCCATAAACCCCCTTTCCCATAGTCCGATTTTACCGGTTTTCGAACTTAAAGTCATAAATGTTACTTTACACATTTGAGCCAAATTTCATTGAAATCAGACGTTTTTTACTCAAGTTATCACATTCACGGACACATATATAGATAGACGCGACACCGACCACAGGTTTTTTCATTAGGATTTTGAACAGTTTAAGTTGTATTTTCTTATATTTAATGGAATAAATAAATATTTGGTACTTTAGTATTATACGGATGCCACCCTTATACAGCGCGCTGCGGCAGTTATGTTAGGATGGGTTATCATAAAAATGATTGTAGGACTTTCCTTGTTTTGTTACAAATCGAATGATACCTGATGAGTCATACTTCAGGCCGCCAAACCCCCTCCAAATAGGCCAAGGTCAGGTCGTTGACCGGAGCGCGCGCATCACCTGTCACCGCCTGTATCTGGGTCAGTGTCATGAGTGATTTATTGCCGTCACTACGTTACATTTGTTTTCATAATGAGTGACGTTCTTCTGGTGTGGGATTTACCTCGAAATGAAGAGGAAACCGTACGTATTATTATGATAACCCATCCTAACATAACTGCCGCAGCGCGCTGTATATTTTGCGGAGTACATGTGGCGATCGGGTGTGGCTGCTAGCGGCGGCGACGCTTTCAACACGATCCTAGCGGACATCGCTGTCTTTTGGGAGGCACAACACAAAGACCGCTCATCAGAATGATGTAAAATTTGTACAGTAAGTCAATAAAAGTACGTTTTTTCGAATTATGTAGTTATCCTTTGTATCCGGTAAAAATTTAACCTCCAAAAATAGTGGCATCCGTATAATACCAAAGTACCAAATATTTAATATAGTAATAATGTATAAATACCCCGTCGCAGCAAAACTGCATACTCAGCGAATTTCCAATGAATATATAACATAACACAGTAAAACAAATAACAGGATTCATTAGACATAGCCTATAAGCGAAATTAAAAATATTAATTATTCTCCATAATTATAACATTGGGGATTGATTTGATTTGAGTACACAGGTGTGCTGCAAGGAACACAAAATAATGGGTTTTTATGCAAATATCAATAGAACTCATCTTAGTGAAGTCACAAAGATACCAAGTTTTATCCATATACATTCATAAATAAGCGATGTATAACATTTTAATTATTTTCCATAAGAATAACATGGGGACCAAGTACCTAGGTTTGCTGCTATGGGAACAATAGGTAAAAAATTGTTTTTTGTGCAAACAACAATAAACCACAACCATATGAAGCCATATACCAAATTTCGTCAGTTTATGTTTATAAATAAGCGAGATATACAATTTTTCTTTTTCTCCATAAGAATAACATCAGACAACATACTGTGTTTAGCATTTTCAATATCTCAGTAACCAATTGACGTTTCAATATCTCTGTAACCAATTGACGTAGAGCAATGACCAAAATACTAAATTGTTTGGTTTTTATGCTGAATTCAATGTTACAAATTAAAATTTGATTTAAATAAAAATTAAATGTGGAAACCCCAGAAAACCCATTTTTGGGGTACAAAAACCCCCCTTCGGATGGTGCGATTCGTCTGGTTTTCAAACTCGTTCAAATAAATGGTAGTTTACACATTTGTACCAAATTTCATTAAGATCGGACCTTTTTTACGAGAGTTATCATGCTTACGGACACACACACACACACACACACACACATATATATATATTCATATATATAAATTTGAATGAATAGTGTTTTAGTCATCTGGGGACCTTAAAAAAAAAGTTGTCATGGTCTCGGGCTTAAGTCTTACCATGAGACCTACGGTAATAGCTTCTTCCCTATAGGGGAAATTCGCTAAAATGATATTATTACCGAAAGATAGGCATACTTATGCTTACTTTTCGACATAGTCACCAAGACATTTGAGCCATGTTTCATACGTGTGTACCATCTTTTTAATACCCTCTTCAAAGAATGTTGCCGCCAATGAATTGAAGTGTGTCATGACGTTGTCTGCACAGCGTAAACGCTGGACAAGCAGTAGTTTGGTAACGTTTACATGATGGAACATCACATCCCCCCACCAAACGCTCTATCTCTTTCAGGCTCAGATCTAGTGTCAAAAATATAAAGATGGTCACACTGATGTGCATGACGAAGGGGGTCAAGGATGCAAATCTGTCTCTACAGAAAACCTTGATCAGTGAGTTAATGAAGCGGTTAGAGAAACCCGTAGGTTCACTATAAGTGGTTTATCAATGAAATTTCTTACAATTTCAAGGTCATCTTTATACTCTATCGTTACGGAACATTTAGGCTACAAAAAATTGTGTACTCACTGGGTCCGAAAATATCAGAAGAGCCATTCAGTTTTCACAATAGGCCAGGTCACTAATCTAACTAACAACAGGTAACTAATCTAACTAAAACTATTTATTTAGATCAATAGTTATTTTGTGGATCGCTTAATCCATAGTTGAATAATTTAAATTTTTTCTAACTTATAGGTAGGTGTTCATTTTCTGTAATTTACAACTCGTTAAAACAATTCTCATCCTTAACCCTAGCAGTGGCCAAACGACGGACGCATTGCGTCGTTTTTCTCTGTCGCCTTAGAGCGGCAAGGCGTCGTTACGGACCAAAAATTTTGTAATATTAAAAAACCACTAATAATCAACTTAAAAGTGATAATATCATTCGAAAGATCATACCTGAACTTTCATTTTAGCGAATTTCCCCTATAGGTAAGAAGCTATTACCGTGGGTCTCATGGTAAGACTTAAGCCCGAGACCATGATAACTTTTTGTTTTGAGGTCCCCAGATGTCAAAAAAACTTCATTCAGATTTATATGTATATATATATATATATATATATATATATATGTGTGTGTGTGTGTGTGTGTGTGTGTGTGTGTGTGTGTGTGTGTGTGTGTGTGTGTGTGTGTGTGTGTGTGTCTGTTATCGTGATAACTTTTGAAAGAAACGGCCGATTTTGATGAAATTTGGCACAAATGTGTAGAGTAAAATTTATGACTGTTTGAAAACCTTATCGATCGGACTATATAGGAAGGGGGTTTTAAATTTTCTAAAAATCAGTTCTTTGAATTTTTCCTCCTAAAATTTTAAAAACACTTAATTTTGGTTATAACCATTTCATAAGCTTAAAAAAACAAATAATTTGGTATTTTGAATCATGAACCTAGGTTAAGTGGTTATAGAGAAAAGTCAAGAAACGCGTCCATAAAATTTCCCATGTTAATCTTATGGAAAAAAGGTTTTGGATTTTCCTCAGATAATTTTACTAAAAACTTCACATTTCTTTTTACCAATCAGTTAAGCTCTACAAAGTAATCATTTTGGTGTTTTAATTGTTGTTCTACGTCCAACCGTTGCAGAGATATTCAAAGTGCAAAACACAGTACGTTGTCCAATGTTATCCTTATGGAGGATAAATAAAATTTTATATCTCGATTATTTATGAATGTATATTGATGAAACTTGGTATGGGGCTTCACCTAGTATTGGTATATTGATATTTGCACAAAAAAGGTTTTTTGTTGATTTTCCCCGTAGCAGCAAACCTAAGGAAAGTTGTATATCTCTCTTAGTTATGAACCTAAATTAATAAAACTTTGTATGTAGCTTCACCTGGTTAAGTTATATTGATAATTGCAAAAATACAGATTTTTATCTTCCTTGTTGCAGCAAACCTGCGTACTCAATTATAATGTTATTCTTATGGAGAATAAATCAAAAGCTATATATCACTTATTTACAAATTTATTTTTGTGAAACTTGGTAAATGGCTCTATGTAGTAGTGAGACACATATATATGCATTGGAAATTCGCTGAGTACGCAGGTTTGCTGCGATGGGGCTATTTTTTTTCTGTGGAATGGCCAAAAGACGCAGTTGGGAAAATTATATGCTGTGTAAGTTATAGTTACTATTCAAATATAACTTCCTTTTGAAGAGGAAGAAATGTAGAAGAATTTAGTTTGGCCATTGGCAGCACTGCTTCTAACATAACGTCTGTCAGCTACAATATATTTTGTCATATGTTTTCTTTACTTTTGCACCAGGCCATCTTAGTTTATTCCTTTGTACGCGTTAGGTATTTTTTACCCATGAATGATTATTAAATTCGTTATTATTAGTGAATTTCCTTTGGAAAGTGAACTATTAGCATGACCCGCACGGTGAAACTTAAGCCCGGGACCACCATAGAAGTTCCTAACGTGAGCCCCTGAACACGTTTTGGGGGGTCGTTCAAAATTTTATATATATATGTGTGTGTTTGCACTCTAGTGGTCACATTTTTTGTCCTATTTACTTCAAATTTGGTAGGGACATTCCTTTCCGTAATCAGTTGGACAAGTTCGTTGGGCAAAACAATCGGAAAACTCTAAACCCCTTTTTTTAGGGATTAATCTTTCAAATTTCGAGTTTTTGAGCCCAAAAAGGGTCAGAAAAGCCCCAGGTGTAAAATAAATGCATTTAAAAAGATTGGAATTAGAGAGGCAAAAGTTTTAAGCCCTCTCTCGCCATTCTAGCATAAATATTTACCGAGTTATTAAAGAAAATGTGTATCGACTAAACACAGTACGTTGTCTTATGGGGGTTTTACACTAGAAAAGCCTGTTATTCCTTTGATAGAGTACTTTTATCATCCCCAGCAACCAGCAACCTCACGCCTACTTTCAAGCCTGTCTGGACCTTCTCCTAACCTTATAATGCGCAAAATTGTATTCCCAGCTTTGCAAGTAAATGAAACCAGGAGTATCAGAACTGCAAAAAAATCAATGTTTTCAGATTTCAATCAAAATTGGACAAATATATGATTTACACTGATTTTGAGTTTTAAAAGTTTTTATGTGGATATTCACTTCCCTCACGTCAGCGTGCTGCGTGCGAACTCGTTTCGAGTTGTAGTGTAATGAAGTGTTTGTGTGTATATAACAGTAATATTTATGCATTATATTATACATAAATATGACTGAAGTGTGACAAATAGTGTTTATAAAAAGTGTTGTGTTTTGTGTAGCACGATGTCCTGCAATAAGGCCTAGTGACCGCAACTACGATCGCACATTATCTCGTTTATAATATGCCACTATCTATGTATATGTATATATATATATATATATATTTTTTATTGTTTATAAATACCTGCAGTAATAATATATAGATATAATATGACATTATTTATGTTTATACAAATTACAGTGCTCTCAATGAAAAATATTGCTTTTTACAAATTTATTATGGCCGTGACAATTTTTCTATTCTTACATAACACATATAAAAAAAGTAATTTATCCTAGGTGTCATACATTTTTATGTAGATAATTGAATATACTACAACATGTTTATATTGATTTGGTGAGGAAAAATTTGGTGAAAAAGTTATTTACAAAATATAGAGAAATTATTTTTTTCCAAATATGCAAAAATATCAAAACATTCTTTTATTTACAATTATTTATAAATGATAATCATTTTTTACCATCAACTTTATGACGTTTTTAGATTCCTTACTTCATTAGCTTTACAAATGTATATATTAGTATATACATACATATATATTACATTACTTATTTACAACACAAACTAATACTTTGCTCTGTTTTCCGTTTATTATTATATTACGTCCCTAAAACTTACAAAAAAATTCTTTCACCAACATGTTATATATTTTTATGTAGGAAACTAGGGGTGAGTGGTACATACTTACTTACTTATAGTGCGTTGCACGAGTGAAAAACCAGACCGTCCATAAGCCTAATGTTAAAATTAACACATGGTTTTTCACTCGTGCAACGCACTATACTTACTGGGACAAAAAGTGTGTTTTTCTCTTGAATACTAATTGACATAGAAGAAGACACTTAACCCATTGACTTAAAATGACATGCTAGTGCTGTTATTAACTTTTCATTTTTTAACCTGTGAAATGGAATGGACAAAATTGTGTTTTTAAATGGATTAATGGCGTACCCATTTTAATTAAAATATTGATTTCTTACAGTTTAAAGAGTCACATTGGTACGCACACAGTAGACATAAGTAAATACCCCCGTCGCAGCAAACCTGTGTCCTCAGCGAATTTCTAATGCTTATATATGTGTTTCACTACTACATAGAGACACTTGACAAGTTTCACAAAAATACATTCATAAATAAGTGATATATAGCATTTTATTTATTCTTCATGAAATATTTTTGTTTGCAATTATCAATATAACACAATCAGGTGAAGCAACATACCAAGTCTTATTAATTTAGGTTGGTTCATAACTAAGGGAGATGTAAAACTTTAGTTATTCTACATACGAATAACATGGGGGCTGAGTATGCAGGTTTGCTGGTACGAAGAAAATAAAAAAAAATTTTTTGCAAATATCAATATTCACAACTATTTGAAGCCAAATGCCAAGTTTCATCAATATACATTCATAAATAATCTAGATATAAAATTTTATTTATTCTCCATAAGAATAATATTAGACAACGTACTGTGTTTAGTACTTTGAATATCTCTGCAACGGTTGGACGTAGAACAACAACTCAAACACCAAAATGATTGATTTGTAGAGCTAAAACTATTGGTAAAAAGAAATGTAAAGTTTTTAGTAAAATTATCTGAGGAAAATCTAAAAACCTTTGTCCCATAAGATTAACATAGGAAATGTTATGGAGACTTTTCCCCGCAACCAGTTAACCTTGGTTAATGATTCAAAATACTAAATTTTTTGTTTTTTTTAAGCTCTATAAAATGGCTATAACCAAAATTGCGTGTTTTTTTAAATTTTAGGATAAAAACTGCAAAAAACTGATTTTTGGAAAATTGTTAAACCCCATAAAATCCCCTTCCCATAGTCCGATAGATCTGGTTTTCGAACTTAAAGTCATAAATGTTACTCTATACATTTGTGCCAAATTTTATCATAATCGGGCATTTCTTTCGAAGGTAAAAGTTATCGAGGTAACGGACACATATCTATCTAAAATATATACAGCCGCATGTGTAACTCACTGAGGTATACGAATTCTAGACCACTTCTAGAAGAGCTAGAAACCTGAAATTTGGCATGTATGTAGCTTGTACCTTGTAACCCCCAGGAAAATCCCAAAAGAGAAACGGAGGCCACCACGTGCCACGGATTTTAGACGATCTACAACTTTGGTCCTATGACTTTTTGTCGTATCTTGTCTCCTTCACCCTTAGGTAGCGCTATATTTTTCAAATTTCGGTATATTTTCAAAATATTTTGGCCGTTTTTTATCTCCTATCACGTTAATATACTTGATGGAGGCCTAATATTGGGCACGCAGTATGTCTACAACACACTTAGTAAATAGCAGCAGAAATATGACCAGTTTTTATTAATTAAACCTGTCGAAAAATAAAAAAACTTTAAATATCTTTAGATATGATAGTTTTCTTAGTATAAGTAGTGGTGTATTGGGGGTTCTGTGCCAATTTATATTATTGGAAATACACGTGACACCAATAATACTTGAGCTAGAGACGTGAGATTTGGCATGCATGTGCCTTGCACCTTTTCTTCCCAAATTCTACTATTATTAGTTTGAACTTTCTCAACAAAATAAATAATTGTGAATACAAATATCAAAATTTAGTATTTTTTTATTTGAGTTCTAGCAGCCGAACGGGTTGTCCTATCGAAAAACGAAGACCACCACGTGCCACGAAATATAGACGAACTACAATTTTAGACCTGTGACATTTTGCCGTATCTCACCCCCTTCACCCTTAGAGAGCGCTAGATTTTTTAAATTTAAACTTTTTTCATAGATTTGTTCGTGGTTTGTAATGGTTTGTCGCTCTAATATATTACTTAGAGGCCTAATACCTATCACTCAGTATTCCTACATTACAATTAGTACAAAGCAATATTCCCACGCCCAGATTAACTATCCTAAACACCCAAAAAAATCAAAGTTTTTGAGCTCTAGTAGACTTTTCGTGTTTTTGGGTACATTTTCTATGTTGCGCTCTATCGAGGGTAAAATCCCTTATAAATCATGTCATATTTGTTGCAGAAGGTTTTTAGTTACCCAAATGCATATTATTTCAGGTTGTTAATGGTGGTCATATCCCTTATAAGGTTCAAAATCCGCCTTTTAAAGGCTACATTAAACATCAGTTAAGGGTATTAATTTGTTTCAAGAACTTAAATAACACATGGAGGCTTAACATTTATCATATTACGTCTCCATGCCAAGTAGTATTCAGCAACAGGCATATGACCAGATTTTATATGTTAATCCCTTAAAAATAATCAAAGCCTTGGAATAGTTGTAGTATTTAGGTCTTAAATATAATTTGGAACTATTTACATTAAACTGTGGCCAAACAACGACCTGGGGGCGAAGCCCCCCACAGGGGTCTGGGGGCGGAGCCCCCAGCGAGCGAAGCGAGTATTTATATACATATATAAAAATTTGAACGAACAGTGTTTTTGGCATCTGGGGACCTCATAACAAAAATTTATCATGGTCTCGGGCTTAAGTCTTACCATGCCACCTATTGTAATAGCTTCTTCCTTATAGGGGAAATTCGCTAAAAGTAGCAAAATCAGAGTTGACCACGTGCAACTCGCAAAGAATTAACTGATCCCGTCAACTTCCAAGCAAGACTGCCACCGTTTATTTTACTTGTGCCCTTCCACCATCGTTCCACAGATCGGGTAACTCATTGAGAGTTGCGGAGAGATATTAAGATATTGAGATATTAAGTTGCGGTATTAAGGTTTATCAGTCAGTCTGTACCCCTAGCGGAGAGAACCTAAGTCGCCCGCAGACATTAGTTACATAAAATAATAAAATAAAATAGATAAACTGGTTTAAATAGATAAAATCCTGTTATAGGCTATTGTGAATAGAATAAAATTACTACTTTGATGGGTTAAGCTCAAAAAGTAGAATGTTTGGAGCACTTGTATTACAATTTATTTTAAAACTATAAACGTATTTGTAATATGCAAAAACAGTGTGACTCTGTAGCACTTTCCCATTATGCACCATCCCTGGTATAAGGTGGGACATCCTGTTTTTGTAATGAGAGGTATTAATAATAAACAACCCAATTTCAGTTAAAACGTTACAGTTTAGTGTTACAATTAAGGAAACATTTCTACTCACAGAACAGATAACAAAGACCAGGATTACAGACTTTCCACAAAGTAGATTGTACAGTGGCCTTCTACATTAAATGAATAGTCTCCATTGAAATAATATATACATTTACTGTTACACTAAAAAAGTAGGTATTTCTAAAAACTCACCCACGCCTAATTACAGGATCGAGTAATATGTAAATGTCGCCCCGGTCTGAATTTTAAGTGTGCAATTGTACCGTGTGTTATGTGACTCGTAAACTGTGTTTTGTATGTTTTTGAAATAAGTTTATTTTAACTTTGGCGACCATCATGAATATGTGATCATTGTATTTAATGTCAACAAGTGGCTGAATTGAATTGAAACCGGTTCCACACTAAAGGAATAATTGTGACACTGTAGGCTGAAGAAGTAGGTGAGTTTTTCAAATATAAGGTTTCAAGGCTTGGAAAAATAATAGGCATTTCTATCAAAATTTTTTCCAAAAATAGTAAACAAGTGTAGAAGAATAATAAGACGGACCGACCGGATGTTTTTCTTAATGTTAATAAATCATATTTTCATGTTAATACATTTAATCGGTTTCGTTGCTTAGTGCCCTACCTAAGCAACCCAGTAACCCAGTATATTCTCTGTCCAGGATGTCTACCACTTTCAGCTGTATGGCCCCCGGTCGCCGTGGTACCACACCCGTCTGCGACCCGGAACTCAGCAGTTTCTCTCCAAAGTGAGCCAGTTTTACGAGCTACACATTTGCACGTTTGGGGCCCGCAACTACGCTCACATGATCGCTCACTTTCTAGATCCCGACGGGAAGTTCTTCTCTCACAGGATATTGTCTCGTGACGAGTGCTTCGACCCTAACTCGAAACAGGCCAACTTGAAGTAAGTGTCTGATAGGGGTCTGCGGTACCAATTATTTCAGATCGGTATGGAAAACAAATTTGTACCTCAGTTCTCGGTAAAAATTCGGTACAATAATGTGCGTATTTTAGTTTTTACTGTATCATATATATGTGTTTAGACTTATTAATTTATAATAATCATAAAAAGTGTTTGCGGGATATTCGAGTTCAAAAGTAAATATTGCTATATGGTCTAAAATGAAATAAACAATAAACTAAAACTCGAGGGTTTTGAATTTGATATTGATACGGTACTATTAAAAGAAGGTCATGATATATCTATCAAAGGAATTGGAAAGCTATTTAAACTGAAGAAACAAGTCTTAAAGCTGATTAATTATATTGAAGTTGCTTAGCTGGTTAATTACGTTAGTGGTAAATTAACAGCAAATTAAGTTCTTTCAGTGCTTATTTCTTCTACAAAGGAAATTAATTGTTGTCAAGAGGATTCTTATTTCAATTCAATTTATTTTCATCACAAAAATTCATACAATGGCTGAAATTCAGCGGTGAATATATGACATGTCAAGTTGATTAATTAATTCTAAAATGTAAAAAATTGTAATAAATATTTGTACAATAAGCTTAACTAGAGTCATGAGGTAAAACATTCTTGAATACTATAAGGACATAGTTCTATTAACTTAATAGAGAGTACCCTCTTAAATACAGGTACACTTACATTTTCATTTCTAAGAGCCGGTGATAGTTTATTGTAAACCTGTATACATTGATATTAGGGTCCCTTGTGAAATAACATTAATCTATGGCTTGGGTTTTGAAAAAGAGCTTTATGTCGTGTATTATAACTGTGGGCTTGTTTACAGTCTTTAAACAAATTCATGTTGTTTTTAACAAATAGTGCCAAGTCTAAAATATATGATGCAGGAAGGGTTAGAAATTTGTATTTTTTAAAGCTGGGTTTGCAAGATTCTCTAGGGCAAATACCTGGTATAACTCTGACAGCCTTTTTTTGCTGTTTAAAGATCTTTTCTGCTGAAGGTGAATTTGCCCAAAAAAGTAAGCTGTATCTCATAATCGAAAGGAAATATACATAGTAATCCAAAATTACTGTTTGATCATCACATAATTTTCTAATAATTTTGAGATTGAACAAAGCTTTATTTAACTTGTCAAACAGTCTGTCAGTGTGGTCATACCATTTTAGATTATTTTGCAGTGTCAGACCAAGAAAATCTGCTGAGCTACTGGATAAAAGCTTAACGTGTGTATCTGAGCAAGGAAACATAAATTCTTTACACTGATTCACAATCCTAGAAAATTCTAATACTTTAGTCTTAGCACAATTTAAATTAAGGCCATTCTTGTTCAACCAGAAACAAAGATTTTTAACTGTGGATGAGATATTGAGTGCTAGTTCTTTTTTATCTTTGGCTTTTATTAAGGCTGTCGTGTCATCAGCAAACAAAATTAAATCAGAGGTTATATTAAAAAATAAATCATTGGCATATACTAAGAACAAGAATGGCCCGACTTTGGAACCTTGAGGTACGCCCAATCTGACTTTGTTCCAATTTGAAAAGCATGAGTTGCCATCTGAGGTATTTATCTTTACTTGTTGAAATCTATTGTGAAGATAACTTGAAAACCACCGAATAACTTGCTGACTTACACTGTAAGCCTCTAATTTTTTCAATAAAATGTCATGTCTAACACTATCAAAAGCCTTGGACAGATCACAGAACACACCAGCAATACTCTTGTGACCTATCCAGGGCATTTGAAACATCCGTAATTAGTTTAAAAATTGCATGTTTTGTTGAATTATTTTTTCTGAATCCAAACTGATTGGAATGTAGGATATGCTTTTCAAAGAATGGAACAATCTGATTTAACACTATGTCCTCAAATATTTTTGATAGTACCGGCAACAATGATATGGGACGGTAATTATCAATAAACCTTTTGTCATCTTTCTTAAAAATAGGTGTTACAACAGAATATTTGAGCTTTGCAGGGAAAACACCATTTCTTAAACTAGTACTGATAATAAGTGTAAGGGGTTTAACAATGAAACATGAAACAGTTTTAAGTATAGGAGCAGGAATTTCATCCCAACCAGTAGAATATTTGTTTTTAGTGCATGGATGGCTTCTAAAACATCACTCTCAGACACTACTTTAAAACCAAATGAACAGTCAGGAGATTTAAACTTATTTAGATTAACAGCTTCTAAAGGAGACAATTTAACTCTACCTTGAACACAGTTTACAAAAGAATTATTGAAGTGTTTGGCAATTGAGTAAGGATTTTTTCAATCACTTATTCTCTGAATTTTGATTAGCTTATCTCTGTTAGTTTGTTTATGTAGTTAGCTATATCGTAGTTAGCTATATCATACTGTGTCTGTACCAGGGTCATGTTCTGTACCGAACCGATAATGGTAATTGATTTTATACCGTACCACTACTGATTTTTTGGTGCACCACTAACCATTTGATTTGCTATGCTCATTAGCATTTTTTTGCTTGAATTGGTTCTGCTCCTTTACCAGTCTATTCGTGTTGGATTTATTCGCCAGTAATTTATTTAAGTCAATAAAATTCTAGAGGTTTTACTATGAATGCCAACAATTTGTGTAGCGCTTTGTTTAACACATTACCTAATTGTATTCATCTAGGCATTTAGCTTTTTGGATGTTATTTTTCGCAGGGCTTTGTTTCCATGCGGAGACGAATTGGTGTGCATCATTGATGACAGGGAGGACGTGTGGAACTTTGCCCCTAATCTGATCCACGTGAAGCCGTACCACTTCTTCCGGCACACGGGCGACATCCACGCGCCTCCTGGTCTCACTAAGGACGAAAACGATGAGAAGGAAGGCTTTGACTTTACTCAGTTTGCACAAGGTAAGTTGCTAGACAAACATTCTTTGGACACTCATCCTATAAATCATAATTCGCTCACTCTATTATATTTGAGGTAAAACATTTGTAAAATCAAATCAATTTAAGTAATGCAGTTTTTATTTTTAAGACTCAGATGATAGTACCTAAACGAAGTAGCTTAAATGGAAATTGTAAGCCAAACTTAATCTGCCAAGCTTATTTTAACTACCCGATTATTTATAGCTAACTGTATACTTACGCCTAAAGCTGGGTAAAAAAGAATATATATATATATATATATATATATATATATCAGTCTTAATACCAACTATAACAAGCACCTCAATATGGATTAGGCCTATAAACATATAAATTATTACAAAAATTGCAAAATTAATATTAAGATAAAGAACATTTTTCTATTGAGGATTACTGCAAATTAGGACTCTAAACACATAACAGTGTTCTTAAATTTCTCTACCACTTAAAATCCGGTATCTCGCTAGCCTAATGGTCATCCCCAAACCCCGCAGCCCTATTTATTTTTATTCACAAACTGTCACCTAACCTCATAATTCAGTTCACTTCACTGGTACAATAATTTAAAATCTTCTACCCTGTGCAATAATATACATTTAAGCAATGAACATTATTGTATTTAAATCATTTGAGCATTAGTAAGACATTTTCTGATTATTATTTTGCAGATTTCAATATTTTTCAATGTTCAGCAGAAAAATATAAGACTCTGTTCAAAACTATTTGCTCTGATTTGTCTTTAACAACTGAAATTAAATCATGATTTGTTTTACAGGTACATCAATAAGGCCTAAAGAGCCAGACCCTGACAAAGAAAAAATGAAAAAGAAAAGAAAGGAAGATTCAAGCGAAAGTGAATTGGAAGAAGGCGAATTAAGATCTAGAAGCGCAAAAAACACACCAGAAAAACAACAGAGCAAACCTGAAGAAAGTAAAAGCGAACAAGAAGAAAACACAGAGAATCAAGTAAAATCTGAAGTAACAAGTATGTGTAATGAGGTATCTTCAACGACTTCCGACGATAATAAAGAGAATACTGGGGATGAAAAAACTGTTACCAATGAAGTAAACAAGGATGAAATTAAAGTTGAAAGTACTGAGAGTGAAGTTGAAACTAAAGTAAACAAACCTAAAGAGGGAAAAGAAAAGTCAACAGATGATAAAGAAATTAAAGAAGAGAAGGACATCATAAAAGAGAAAGTAACTGGATCGTCAAATGAGAAGGAGGACAGTCCTGATGAGGAAAAGGAAAACAAACCCACTGGTGGAACAAATGGTGAAATTAAGCTTATAGAGCAAGCGAAACTGCTGAACGATTACATTGAGATTGAGGAATCAGACGATTATCTCATGTACTTAGAAGAAATACTGAGGAAAATTCACAAGTTCTTTTATGAAATTGCCGATGGAAAGCGGGAAGGAGAAAGAGATTTAAAAAAGGTAAGTCAACGATTTCATCTAACAAATATAGCTCTACAGTTGTAGCATTACTGACAAATTACAACCTATAGCATAGAATTGATTAACACGTTCACTAGCTACCAAGTGACAAACATATTTGCATCAGTCTGTCACTCTCACAGACCAAAAGAAACAACCTAAACTTTGCAGACAGACCTGGAGTTGAGTAACATCATTGATTATACATCATACAGAATAGATAACCCTAGCAATGCAGCTTTATGAAGCTGACCTTGGCGAGCTCCTCTAGCGCATTCTATCGGTTGATGGTAGAAGTGTACCTAGTTGGAGCTTCGTCAGCTACCGTACTGAAGCGCTCAAACGGTGAATCCATCAACTACCGTCCCCTGTTCTACCCCTCCTGTCAGAGATGATTGTGCTGTGTGGCACGGCTAGGCCGGCGAGTGCTGCCTTAAGCTACCCACACACGGTCGAGCATACTCGACATTTTTCACCCAACATCGAACCGAGCGGTGAACCCAACAAATCAGGCGTTGTCAACACACGGTCGAACCACTGATCGAGCATGTTGGGAGCAGCGCCAGTTGAGAAATGGATTTTGACGCCGCTATCGCTATTTGTGTTGGTGTTTTTTGCTTGAAAAAGAAAAAAAAAACCCTGACGAGTTTTGACCAAAAAATGGATCTAGAAAGAAATAAGTGTAGCTACATGTAGTGATGTGGGCCGGGTAAATACCCAGAGGATAGGTAAATGTAAAATGGGTATTTACTCCGAGAAGTGGCGGATCCAGCCAGGGGGCGCGCGCCCTCCCCTTGGACTCAGAAAATGTTTAATTAATGGGTAATAGTGTGATGCTGTCTGTCGCTGTACTGCTGTACTAGCTGTACTCGTTTTTGTTTTCAACACCTATTTGCAAATTTCAAATTCCAAAAACAACTACCGTATTGGAGGGTATTTTCGTTTTGCGCGGCGGGTGTGCAGTCCTGCAGTCTTCCTCAATTTTCTTCTTTTCTGAAACCTTTGCGTTCTACCTTCAGAGTTGCCAGACTGGGTTTTCTATTTTACCCGCAAACTACCTATAAAATCCCTGCTTTTACCCAGTTATTCTATAGTAATCCCCACAAAATCCCCGCGCGAGCTTCAAATATCCGAAAACCGAGTAATTTCTTGGAATTTCAGATGATTACCCGGAAATTAATCTGTATACCCGAAATAATTCCAGTTTTAGTAATCTTAGCGCTTAGTCAGGGCCGGATTTAGGAGCCGTGGGCCCCTAGGCTCAATCACTGGTGCGGGCCTTGTTGGTTACCTTTTTTTCTTGCTTGTATCAGGCATTTGAATGGGGATCTGTGTGGTGCGGGCCTTAAGGCACACCCCTAAGAAACCTATGCTTAATTCCGGCCCTGCGCTTAGTTTTAACATAGACGGTCTATGGTGTTACTGGAGATGACACTCTTTAACAATAATGAGCTAGATTTCTGAAGTCCAAAAGTTGGTACACTGGTCAGAGGATGACAAACTGGGACGATGAGTCAACAAAAATAATCATATGATTAAACTATTTTATTGCAGTTAATTGTCATATAATTATTCATTAATAGTTAGAGATTGATTATTTTTTATCGGGTTGTTTTCACCATATATGAATTTAAAAAAATATAAACCGGCTGTACCTAAACCGGCTTTACCTGAAACGGATCAAAATAGTTGGATAGATTCAACGAGTTTATTATATCTAGAGGTCTTGCCTGGGTAAAAAAGTGAAGCCTTCATGTTGACCGTAATTTTCTTCAGGTACTCTAAGACTATGGACTAAGGACTATGGGAAGAGGGTTTTATGGGGTTAAAGTATTTTCCAAAAATCAGTTTTTTTGGTGAACCACATTGGTTCACAGGCGGGGGAATGTTATGTTTATTCTATATTTCCAACTTCTGCTGGACCAATCATCTGTTTTACATTTTTACCTTACCACATGTTTTATGTATATAGAATTCATTGTTTGTTATTGTTTTGTTTTTACTCCTGAAGCTCTTAATAAAATGTGATGTTATAAGAAAATATCTCCTCTTTTAAGTAATTGTGTAGTAGTAAAAGTGCCTTATCTACTGAATTAGCAGGGGAAAGATAAACCCCTCTCTGGTCCTCCAGGTTTGTATGAACACCATTAACATACAGAAAGAACAAATAAATTTAACCCTAGCAGTGGCCATCCAGCGCAATGCGCTGGGTTCACGTGATGCCTGAAATGGCCACCAGCGCAATACGATAGTACGGGTCGAAAGTTTTGTAACGGTAAAAAAAACATTAATAGTCAACTCAGAAGTGAACAATATTTATACCATTCGAAAGATCACATTCTGAACTTTCATTTTATTACATAAATGAACCGTTTACAAGTTATCTAACAATGTCACGACGATTATAATTACAATGAAATTTTGCCGCTACGCCATTCCTGCAGTCGACGCTCGGAAAATGTAAAAACACGACTACTTTGGAATTACCCTGCTCGGGTAATTTTTGTCTTAGGATGTTGCGGGTGGTACCACTGCATAGCCAAAGAGTTTAGTTTCACTGTGGTATTGATTTTTAGAACGAAATATTGATTGCACAACAGTTACGATTTTATGAACACAGCTGTTTTCTGAATTTCTAACAAATGGCCAACCGGCGCAATGCGCTAGTGTGGAAAATACGAATTACATCCAGTGCAAGTTATAAATACTAGTCATATAATATTTCATTTTGAAGAGGAAGAAATTTAGCTTTTGACATTGGCAGCCTTGCCCATGGTTATTTCCGGCTGCTCTCTCGAAGACGAAGGAAATGCGTCACTCCTCACATCTAATGCGTAGTTAGTTGCGACGTTGCAGCCATGTCGTGTTTTTGTCGTTGACTTCGCGCTCTTGTGTTATCCGCGAATTATTGCTAAATCCTTTATTATTTCGGAGTGTTAGTGTTAGTGAAGTGTGTGTGTGTATGTAACAGTAATCTTTATGCAACGCCGGGGGGTTTTGTACAATTGTAAGGTAGGATGTATTTCATTATTGAGTAGGCCTAATATAAAAAATAATAATTTTGTAATTTTTCCTACATGGTGACAATCGCACGTTATCTCTTATATAATATGCCACTACCCTGTGTATATGTATATTTATATATTTTATTGTTTCTAAACACCTGCAGGAATAACATATAGATATAATATGGCATTATTTACATGTATTAGAATATACCGCGATTTACATCATTTCATAAGTTCACCGATTATTTTTATTATTACATAACACATATAAAAACATATAATTTATTATGAATGTTATGTATATTTTTGTAGGTAATTGAACATTCTACAACATGTTTATATTGTTTTGGGGAAAAAAATTTCTAAAAAAAGTTATATACTAAATACTGTAAAAATATTTTTTTTCCGAATACCAAAAAATTTCAGAAAGTCTTCTACTCACAAGTGATAACAAGTTTTACCATCAACTTTATGACTTCTTTACATTCCCTATTTCATTAGCTTTACAAATATATACATATTATTATTAGAATATACATATTTTTAATACCTTTTTACAGTACTAACTAACACTGTACAATTTTCAAATTTTGCGGTTTTCCGTATATACTTACATAATACTTAAAAATAAAATTCTTTCCCCAACATATTATACATTTCTATGTAGGGGATTGAATGTTCTACTAAATGTATATATAGTATTTGGAGGAATAAATTTCTAAAAAAAGTTATATACTAAATACCGTAGAATATTTTTTTCCCGAATACCCTAAAATTTCCAAAATTCATCTAATCATAAGTGATAACAATTTTTTACCATAAACTTTATGACTTTTTTACATTTCTTATTTCATTATCTTTACAAACATATACATATTATTACTAGCATATACATATTTACATTACCTTTTTACAGTACTAACACTGTACAATTTTCACATTTTGCGGTTTTCCGTATATACTTACATAATACAGTAAACCTTCGATAGTTCGACACTCGATAGTTCGACACTCCGTGTAGTTCGACACGGGCTGAGGCGACCCGCTTACACATTAGCGATCGGTATTTTGTTTTGACACGTACGCCGGTCAGTGACCGGGACCAGCTCTATTGTTTACGCGGGACTCCCCCAATACCCAAACTATTTTGGCGCATCCTTTCCTGCCCCCCCTACCCCT
The DNA here is from genome assembly GCA_963675035.1 of Allygus modestus. Lineage (NCBI taxonomy): Eukaryota > Metazoa > Arthropoda > Insecta > Hemiptera > Cicadellidae > Allygus > Allygus modestus. The sequence continues at coordinate 408,655,918 of OY776112.1, forward strand.
CCACCACCCTCTACCTAAGTAGGTCACGTTGTCAAATCAGTTCGCTTCAGTCGCAGCCGGTTATTAGACACGCTATTATTTCGTAAATCTGTTCAGTTGTTAAAATTCTTTAAAAATACGTAGTTTTTAGTTTGATTGCACCGGTTTGTTTTGTGTGTTTGAAGATGTCGGACAAAAAACGGAAAAGGTGTTTTGTTTCAATGGAGATGAAATTAGACGCACTAAAACGGATTGATAAGGGAGAAAGTGTGAATAAAGTGGCGAGTGAATTAAATGTTGGTCGGTCGACGGTGATTGGATGGAAGAAGACGAGGACTGAAATCGAGTCGTGGTGTTCGAAAAGACTTTGTACGGAATCGATTGTGGAAAGAAAAAGTATGAAAACTTCGGAGTACGAAAATGTCGGTGAAGCACTGATTCAGTGGTTTAGGATACAACGGGATAAAGGAACGCCGATCACAGGACCAATTCTCCAGGAAAAAGCGCTGCAGTTTTACAACGAATTCAAAGGAGAAGGAGAGCCTGATTTTACTGCAAGCAGCGGCTGGTTAGACAGGTGGAAACACAGGTATGGTGTTAAACAACTTAGTATTTGTGGGGAAAAGTTGTCAGCAAACCCAAATAGCGAAAATGAATTTAAAGTCAAATTCCAAGCTTTGATTGAAGAAGAGGGTCTAAGTGGGGAGCAAATATATAATTGTGATGAAACAGGCCTAAATTTCCGAATGCTGCCGACTAAAAGCCTTGCACTCAGAACAGAAAAGGCTGCTGCTGGCTACAAAAAAAGTAAGGAAAGAGTAACCGTTTTAGCTTGCAGCAACGCAACTGGAACCCACAAACTGAAATTAGCTCTTATAGGAAAAGCAAAAAAGCCTAGAGCTTTCAAAAACATAAAAATGAAGGGTGACAGTTTTGATCTCCCTGTTTGGTACAGGCACCAATCCAATGCATGGATGTCTGAGTATATTTTTAATGAATGGTTTTTTAAGCAGTTCGTACCAGATGTTGAGAAACATTTAAAATCCAAGAATCTCCCAAGAAAGGCCCTTCTAATTCTCGACAACGCAACGACCCACCCAAGTGTAGAAGTAATTCAGGACGAAGGAATAAAAGCGATGTTTTTGCCCCCTAACGTGACCTCTCTGTGCCAACCAATGGATCAAGGCGTTTTAGTGACTTTGAAAAAGTTGTACAGGAAAAAACTTCTCTCATGCCTCATTCAAGGCTTGGACGAGGGACTCGACTTAGTTGAAAAACTAAAAAGAATCGATATGTTGGATGTCATCGGATGGATATCTCAGTCATGGGAGGAACTCAATCCCTTGACACTAGTGCGTTCCTGGAGAAAACTCTTGGACCATGAAGGAAATGAGTTTACTAAAAACGATCTGAGTGACAATGAACTCGTGAAGTTGATGGAGAAAATTCCAGGCTGTGAAGGAGCTTCGGACGGCGACGTTGAAGACTGGATGAATGAAGATGAAGAGGTGGGGCCTACATCAGACGAAGAAATTGTTGCTGCTTTTAAACAAAAAGATGCCAGTGATGATGAGGAGTCGGAGGACGAGGTGAAAAACAACCCACAACCAAAACTAACTCATAATGAAGGTGTGAAGTTCATCGAGGGAGCCCTCCAGTACCTACAGGAGCAGGGAGCGTCAGCCATGGACATTCTTTGCCTTCGGAGACTACGTGACGAAGCTGCGCGGCAAAGAAATCAGAGTGAAAAACAATCAAAGATCACAAAATATTTTGTCCAGTGATATTTAATGGTTTCTATTGAGATTTAAGTTGAGTAATGACCAGTGCAATTGTTTAGCTTTTTAGTATTTAATAAATTTGGGTGATTTCTATATACAACTTGTGTTTTTAATTTCCTTCTTGTATGAAACTCCATTTACTCCCTATAGTTCGACATTTCGATAGTTCGACACCCCTTAAGTCCACAAAGTGTCGAACTATCGAGGTTCTACTGTACTTACAAATAAAATTTTTCCCCAACATATTATACATTTCTATGTAGGGAATTAAATTGTCTACAACATTTATATAATGAATTTTCCATAAAAAATCTGACAAAAAATTTTTACCGAGGCTGCTTTTGAAATTTCAAAAAAAATTTCAATATTTTTTAATTTTTTTTACTTTGCTGAAAAACCTCCCTGTTAGATCTTTTCTATTTTACTATTTTCAGATTCCCCTGTTCTTTCTGAACAAAATGAATATGTGGTTGGCTAAGTTTAGTTCTCATTTCAAATTTATACGAATTTTCAAAAAAAGTCTGCAAAATCGCCAAAATTGGTTGGCCATTCTACAGTTTTTGGGTGGTCACTGCTAGGGTTAAAATTTTGTATGAAAAGAATTGAAATTAATTTTCATTGTGATTTTGTGCAGTATTTGTCCAATTATAAAATTACATATTTTTAAATTTGTATAGAACGTCTCATATTTAACCAGTTCCTTCATAGTTTAGTGGTGGTGGTGTGGTTTGTACGCTTGACAGGGCTTTTTACAAATATTGCCATTTTATTATTTATTTATTGGTAAATTAATTAATAAATGTTATCAACAAAAAACCCTCAAATGTTGTAATAACAAAGGTAGTGAGGGTAGATGTGAATTACATTGGCGTTTTTATGTAAAATATCATAAATACCCAAAATAACCGGGTATTTATTAATTTTGGGTATTTACCCCGAGTTTTAAATACCCGAGTATTTTACATCACTAGCCACACGGCTTTATTAGGGGAATGGACAACAATGCGCCCCAGGATTTCAAAAACTATGTGAGGATGAGTCGATGAGTGAGCATTGTTTTGATAGCAATAATATTTATTCCGTGACAATGTTTAACAATGTTTTGAAACTGACAGCAAAATAGTTCATTTATGGGGAAATCTTTTAACCAGGTAAGGTAGGCCTGAGTTCTATCTTTCCCTTCCTGGCGAGGTATGGCCCTTTTTTTGGGACCATTCCGGCATTTGCTTAAGTAAGATGAAAAACTTATAACCATATACAACCACACATTGCCAACTACAATGCCAACCATATACACATTCATGATCACGTATACAAAATACGATAGATTTACTCTTACATTGAACTTTAGAAGAACAAATTACCTACAAAATTAGAAACAATAGAAATATCACACTGTCAAAAGGTGTAAACAACCACCATCTATCTCTTAATCTAACAATAAACTTATAATAATTTGTTAACAAAAATAATACAATTACTGGTCTATGCTTTAAATAACTGAAAATATCTGTTTGTAAACACTTAAACAAATTACTTACCATACTGGGCTTTAGTGATCGCTATGCAATTACGTAATAATAAAACTAATTAATCACAATATGTAAAAGGGGGAAAATTTGTTGTTTTTTTATTTGAAAAAAGGCAAAAATACAATAAATGAAACTGATGTGTTTTCTCATCTCGATGTTGTACATCATACAAAATCTTAAAACATCCTAAATTTAACAGTTTTACTTTAATTCAAAAAGTTACATAAAAGTATGAAAATTATAAGCAAACATCAGTCTTTTGCAATAATTTTTAGTTTGTTACTACTGATTTATTCACAATAATTATTAAAACTCAGGCAGAACACAAGGGAAAAACTGAGTCCGTGTCCATCGAGGCGCTCGACGGTACCCACACACGACCTGACAAATCAGTCGAGCCACTCGTGTTGGACGTTCCCGATGAGCCGAGCGCCCAACCCAACAAATCCGTCGAGCATGTTCGACTGTGTGTGGGCAGCTTTAATTGTTAATTTTTCAACTGTTTTTAAGCTAGTGAAAATATGGTGACAGGTTGTACTGAGTCGTAATTACTTCTACAACCTGAAAGCGAGGCACAGTTTACCAATAATTTTAGAAACATAAATAATTTTATTAATTAAACTATTAGTGTTTTAGTCATGTGTATTGTTGACATACACAACGAATCAAATGATGAGCGCAACCAACAAGTGTAGTGACGGGGCAAAGACTGAATGCAAACGGACATCTCTGCTAGTGTTTCTCAAAGGCCACGGCAACTCGAGCCAACCTAGAGTGCTGTGGGGAGGGGGGCAAGTCGGCGGGGTGCCGTGTTTTCACAAGAAACAGCGCGAATATCCTTCCCCTTCGGCAGTCGCTGAGACACTGACTGACCAGAGGGGGCGATGGGAGAGCAGGGAGAGTGAGGGGAGTGAGAGGGGAAGAGCCGACTGGTAGCGCTCTGGCAGCATCCCACATCAAACTCGAGGTCAACCCAGACCATCCCGAGGCACGCTCCGTAAGCTAGGGTTGTCTACTCCGTAGGATGTATAATCAGTGGTAACATTAACAACAGACAATGAGATAAATTGTGTTTAAAAGGACTAATTCACTTTTTATGAACCTAAAATGCATTTTAAAAGCAAAAAGTTTTGTTTTTTTATCATTTTTAGCAATTTTTAAAATGTCACATATATATGTCGGACAGTCTTTATAGTGGAAAAAATATTGTATTGTAAATAGACCAATTGACATACATAGTATGTATTAAATGTTGTAAATTAGCTCATTTAGGATAGTTTCAAGTCGGGTGATATTCACTGCCACCATATGATGAAAATAAAGAACTCACTTCAGAATTACAATCATTTTTGTCTGATTGGCAAAACCTATGGACTTTTAGGTCTTGTAAGCCTATTCTATTTCATTATTAATGTTCTGCTCAACAATCAAACAAACTCCACTAAAGAATGTAGAAAACTGTAAGGTTAGTCATGTGGTCAGTTGTACAGTGATGCAGCGTAAACGTCAACATAAACAACAGTTCTGTCAACTGCGATATGACGTCACCAATCACTACCATAGTAGTGGTACTATGGTGCTGATACTCACTGACCAAACCATGTACATGTGTATAAAAGAGATCAGGGCTTTAAAATAGACTGTTGCTTGTTGCTAAGAAATACGCTTTTGAATAACAGTGGTATACTGACACAAATGTGCGTCTTCAGTCTATTTCAAAATGATGAAATAAGTGTTGGCGGTCTATCAGACTAAACCATTTGACGCACGTACGTGTCACTAGTCTACGTGTATGACAAATTATATATAATTGCGGTAGCGGACATGTAAAAAATATTTCACGATTGCCATTTTATGTTGCTAATTCGTTGTACAAGATTACTCGATCAGTTCATGTTTTGTGATTGTGGCTGCAGAATTATTTAAAAACACAGTTTCAGAGCACAGATTCTTAACTTATGGTTAAAATTGTGACAATAGGTACATCTTTAAATAGCACAGCTTAGTCTTTATATACAATTTTTCATTGTGTAAATACTATATGGACACCAGTTTTATGAAATCTCACTTAGTGAATTCAATACTGCAAATTGCAAAGTAATGTCTTGGGTTGCAGGTGATTCCGGCCGTGAGGAAGGACGTGCTAGCTGGGGCGAAGCTTGTGTTCAGCGGGTTGGTACCGACCAATCACAGCCTGGAGCAGAGCCGAGCGTACAACATCGCCGTGAGCCTGGGGGCGGAAGTGGTTCAGGAGCTCAGCAAAGACTGCACACACCTGGTGGCAGTGAGGACCGGCACGGCCAAGGTGAGGGAAGGGTGGTTGTTGCCCCGACAGCATAGGTCTTTTGATTAGGTGAATCAGAGTGATTAAGATAATTCATCTTCACAAAGATATTTTCTAAATCTGAGCAGAAGAAGCGCTCAAACATTTTCAGCGGCAAAAATGGAAAAAAAGGCATAGCTTCGCATTTCTATGAGACCCCTAATTTTACCTTCCTGCGGCATCCATTCTAACCATGCACCGATAATTTAACACGGTCACTGCTGAATGCCAAAGCCAGGCTTTGCTGTTTGTGACAAGTTAAATTAAAACCTTACCTTACTTTATGCGAATTTCCCCTATAGCGAAGAAGCTATTACCGTAGTCGGCATGGTCAGACCTAGGCCCGGGACCATGATAACTTTTTGTTTTGAGGTCCCCAGACCCCAAAAAAACCATTCGTTCGAAACTGTATACACATATATATATATATATATATATATATATATTAGCGAATTTCCCCCTATAGGGAAGAAGCTATTACCGTAGTCGGCATGGTAAGACCTAGGCCCGGAACCATGATAATTTTTCGTTTTGAGGTCCCCAGACCCCAAAAACACCATTCGTTCGAAACTGTATATATATATATATATATATATAAATATATATAATATATATATATATATATATATATATATATATATATATATGACTTTTAAGTTCGAAAACCAGACAGATCGACCTATCCGAAGGGGTATTTTGGGGGGGGGTTTGTACCCCAAAAATGGGTTTTTTGAGTTTTTTACACATCATTTTTGAAAAAGTGAAATTTTATTTTTTTCTATTGGAGTCAGCTTAAAAAGACGCACAATTTGATGTTTTAATCATTGAGTCAATGAGTCAATAGACCAGTACATTGAGTCATTGTCATTGGGTCATTGTTGAGTCATTGAGTTTGTTGTTTGTCAATTGGTTACTGAGATATTCAAAGTGCTAAACACAGATTGACCGGCCCGCACCCAAAGTGTTAAAGGAATTCCTGCTGCGGAAAGCATTGTAGGTCTATTTAGTTCCTACCTGAACTTTGCATGGGAAATTTTCAGTCATAATTAACAGTTGTTGTAGTTAAGTATTATTGAGATAAATCATATTCATGTAAGGAGACTATTTATTAATGACTTTCTAGAGACAAATTTTAATTTTATTGATTTTAAATGTTCAAGCAATCAAAACAATCCCTTAAACTAAACAACATAAATTCAACGATCCCTTTCACAAGCTTGGAACCCAAAGGGTAACCCCTAAAAATTACCATTTTCTATTTCTGTGTATTGTGTAGGTGAATGCAGCACGACGCCTCAAGGACCTCAAGGTGGTGACGCCTGATTGGCTGTGGTCCTGCGCCGAGAGGTGGGAGAGGGTGGAGGAGGCGTTGTTTCCGGTGGGGGGAGAAAGGGGAAGCTCGCGGCACCCCCCTCCCCACTGCGCCTCACCCCCTCATACGCCCGCGCCCCGACAGCGCAGCGCGTCTGGACGGTTCATGGACACCATCAACCCACTGATGACGTTCAGCTCAGAGGTAAGAAGTAATGGCTTGGTAATAGACGATTGCTATTCGATGTCCACTCAGCGATAAATCAAACCTCATCCAAAAATGCTACCACACAATGTCTTAGCGATGAGTTTCCCTCCTCTAAGTAATTCAGTATGTATCCTCTGCATGTGTTCTAGCTCAAGCCTGTCCTGTAGTTCTTGCCAGTTCCTCACCAGTCAACTGTGATATCCCAGATTTGAAGCCCATGGTTTCCCTCCTTAAAGTAATTCAGTATGTGTCCTCTGCATGTGTTGTAGCTTAACCCTGTCCTGTAGTTACTTGCCAGTTCCCCACAAGTCAACTGTGATAACCCAGATTTGAAGCCCATGGTTTCCCTCCTTTAAGTAATTCAGTATGTGTCCTCTGCATGTGTTGTAGCTTAACCCCGTCCTGTAGTTACTTGCCAGTTCCTCATCAGTCAACTGTGATAACCCAGATTTGAAGCCCATGGTTTCCCTCCTTTAAGTAATTCAGTATGTGCCCTCTGCATGTGTTGTAGCTTAACCCTGTCCTGTAGTTACTTGCCAGTTCCCCATCAGTCAACTGTGATATCCCAGATTTGAAGCCCATGGTTTCCCTCCTTTTAGTAATTCATTATGTGTCCTCTGTATGTGTTCTAGCTCAAGCCTGTCCTGTAGTTACTTGCCAGATCCCCATCAGTCAACTGTGATATCCCAGATTTGAAGCCCATGGTTTCCCTCCTTTTAGTAATTCAGTATGTGTCCTCTGCATGTGTTCTAGCTCAAGCCTGTCCTGTAGTTACTTGCCAGTTCCTCACCAGTCAACTGTGATATCCCAGATTTGAAGCCCATGGTTTCCCTCCTTTAAGTAATTCAGTATGTGTCCTCTGCATGTGTTGTAGCTTAACCCTGTCCTGTAGTTACTTGCCAGTTCCTCACCAGTCAACAGTGATAACCCAGATTTGAAGCCCATGGTTTCCCTCCTTTAAGTAATTCAGTATGTGTCCTCTGCATGTGTTGTAGCTTAACCCTGTCCTGTAGTTACTTGCCAGTTCCCCACAAGTCAACTGTGATAACCCAGATTTGAAGCCCATGGTTTCCCTCCTTTAAGTAATTCAGTATGTGTCCTCTGCATGTGTTGTAGCTTAACCCCGTCCTGTAGTTACTTGCCAGTTCCTCATCAGTCAACTGTGATAACCCAGATTTGAAGCCCATGGTTTCCCTCCTTTAAGTAATTCAGTATGTGTCCTCTGCATGTGTTGTAGCTTAACCCTGTCCTGTAGTTACTTGCCAGTTCCCCACAAGTCAACTGTGATAACCCATATTTGAAGCCCATGGTTTCCCTCCTTTTAGTAATTCAGTATGTGTCCTCTGCATGTGTTCTAGCTCAAGCCTGTTCTGTAGTTACTTGCCAGTTCCTCACCAGTCAACTGTGATATCCCAGATTTGAAGCCCATGGTTTCCCTCCTTAAAGTAATTCAGTATGTGTCCTCTGCATGTGTTCTAGCTCAAGCCTGTCCTGTAGTTACTTGCCAGTTCCCCCATAAGTCAACTGTGATATCCCAGATTTGAAGCCCATGGTTTCCCTCCTTAAAGTAATTCAGTATGTGTCCTCTGCATGTGTTGTAGCTTAACCCTGTCCTGTAGTTACTTGCCAGTTCCCCACAAGTCAACTGTGATAACCCAGATTTGAAGCCCATGGTTTCCCTCCTTTAAGTAATTCAGTATGTGTCCTCTGCATGTGTTGTAGCTTAACCCCGTCCTGTAGTTACTTGCCAGTTCCTCATCAGTCAACTGTGATAACCCAGATTTGAAGCCATGGTTTCCCTCCTTTAAGTAATTCAGTATGTGTCCTCTGCATGTGTTGTAGCTTAACCCTGTCCTGTAGTTACTTGCCAGTTCCCCACAAGTCAACTGTGATAACCCAGATTTGAAGCCCATGGTTTCCCTCCTTTTAGTAATTCAGTATGTGTCCTCTGCATGTGTTCTAGCTCAAACCTGTCCTGTAGTTACTTGCCAGTTCCTCACCAGTCAACTGTGATAACCCAGATTTGAAGCCCATGGTTTCCCTCCTTTAAGTAATTCAGTATGTGTCCTCTGCATGTGTTGTAGCTTAACCCCGTCCTGTAGTTACTTGCCAGTTCCTCATCAGTCAACTGTGATAACCCAGATTTGAAGCCATGGTTTCCCTCCTTTAAGTAATTCAGTATGTGTCCTCTGCATGTGTTGTAGCTTAACCCTGTCCTGTAGTTACTTGCCAGTTCCCCACAAGTCAACTGTGATAACCCAGATTTGAAGCCCATGGTTTCCCTCCTTTTAGTAATTCAGTATGTGTCCTCTGAATGTGTTCTAGCTCAAGCCTGTCCTGTAGTTACTTGCCAGTTCCTCACCAGTCAACTGTGATATCCCAGATTTGAAGCCCATGGTTTCCCTCCTTTAAGTAATTTAGTATGTGTCCTCTGCATGTGTTGTAGCTTAACCCTGTCCTGTAGTTACTTGCCAGTTCCCCACAAGTCAACTGTGATAACCCAGATTTGAAGCCCATGGTTTCCCTCCTTTAAGTAATTCAGTATGTGTCCTCTGCATGTGTTGTAGCTTAACCCCGTCCTGTAGTTACTTGCCAGTTCCTCATCAGTCAACTGTGATAACCCAGATTTGAAGCCCATGGTTTCCCTCCTTTAAGTAATTCAGTATGTGTCCTCTGCATGTGTTGTAGCTTAACCCTGTCCTGTAGTTACTTGCCAGTTCCCCATCAGTCAACTGTGATATCCCAGATTTGAAGCCCATGGTTTCCCTCCTTTTAGTAATTCATTATGTGTCCTCTGTATGTGTTCTAGCTCAAGCCTGTCCTGTAGTTACTTGCCAGTTCCCCATCAGTCAACTGTGATATCCCAGATTTGAAGCCCATGGTTTCCCTCCTTTTAGTAATTCAGTATGTGTCCTCTGCATGTGTTGTAGCTTAACCCCGTCCTGTAGTTACTTGCCAGTTCCTCATCAGTCAACTGTGATAACCCAGATTTGAAGCCCATGGTTTCTCTCCTTTAAGTAATTCAGTATGTGTCCTCTGCATGTGTTGTAGCTTAACCCCGTCCTGTAGTTACTTGCCAGTTCCTCATCAGTCAACTGTGATAACCCAGATTTGAAGCCCATGGTTTCCCTCCTTTAAGTAATTCAGTATGTGTCCTCTGCATGTGTTGTAGCTTAACCCCGTCCTGTAGTTACTTGCCAGTTCCCCACAAGTCAACTGTGATAACCCAGATTTGAAGCCCATGGTTTCCCTCCTTTAAGTAATTCAGTATGTGTCCTCTGCATGTGTTGTAGCTTAACCCTGTCCTGTAGTTACTTGCCAGTTCCTCACCAGTCAACTGTGATAACCCAGATTTGAAGCCCATGGTTTCCCTCCTTTAAGTAATTCAGTATGTGTCCTCTGCATGTGTTGTAGCTTAACCCCGTCCTGTAGTTACTTGCCAGTTCCTCATCAGTCAACTGTGATATCCCAGATTTGAAGCCCATGGTTTCCCTCCTTTTAGTAATTCATTATGTGTCCTCTGCATGTGTTCTAGCTCAAGCCTGTCCTGTAGTTACTTGCCAGATCCCCATCAGTCAACTGTGATATTCCAGATTTGAAGCCCATGGTTTCCCTCCTTTTAGTAATTCAGTATGTGTCCTCTGCATGTGTTCTAGCTCAAGCCTGTCCTGTAGTTACTTGCCAGTTCCTCACCAGTCAACTGTGATATCCCAGATTTAAAGCCCATGGTTTCCCTCCTTAAAGTAATTCAGTATGTGTCCTCTGCATGTGTTCTAGCTCAAGCCTGTCCTGTAGTTACTTGCCAGTTCCCCCATAAGTCAACTGTGATATCCCAGATTTGAAGCCCATGGTTTCCCTCCTTAAAGTAATTCAGTATGTGTCCTCTGCATGTGTTGTAGCTTAACCCTGTCCTGTAGTTACTTGCCAGTTCCCCACAAGTCAACTGTGATAACCCAGATTTGAAGCCCATGGTTTCCCTCCTTTTAGTAATTCAGTATGTGTCCTCTGCATGTGTTCTAGCTCAAGCCTGTCCTGTAGTTACTTGCCAGTTCCTCACCAGTCAACTGTGATAACCCAGATTTGAAGCCCATGGTTTCCCTCCTTTAAGTAATTCAGTATGTGTCCTCTGCATGTGTTGTAGCTTAACCCCGTCCTGTAGTTACTTGCCAGTTCCTCATCAGTCAACTGTGATAACCCAGATTTGAAGCCATGGTTTCTCTCCTTTTAGTAATTCAGTATGTGTCCTCTGCATGTGTTCTAGCTCAAGCCTGTCCTGTAGTTACTTGCCAGTTCCTCACCAGTCAACTGTGATATCCCAGATTTGAAGCCCATGGTTTCCCTCCTTTAAGTAATTCAGTATGTGTCCTCTGCATGTGTTGTAGCTTAACCCTGTCCTGTAGTTACTTGCCAGTTCCCCACAAGTCAACTGTGATAACCCAGATTTGAAGCCCATGGTTTCCCTCCTTTAAGTAATTCAGTATGTGTCCTCTGCATGTGTTGTAGCTTAACCCCGTCCTGTAGTTACTTGCCAGTTCCTCATCAGTCAACTGTGATAACCCAGATTTGAAGCCCATGGTTTCCCTCCTTTAAGTAATTCAGTATGTGTCCTCTGCATGTGTTGTAGCTTAACCCTGTCCTGTAGTTACTTGCCAGTTCCCTATCAGTCAACTGTGATATCCCAGATTTGAAGCCCATGGTTTCCCTCCTTTTAGTAATTCATTATGTGTCCTCTGTATGTGTTCTAGCTCAAGCCTGTCCTGTAGTTACTTGCCAGATCCCCATCAGTCAACTGTGATATCCCAGATTTGAAGCCCATGGTTTCCCTCCTTTTAGTAATTCAGTATGTGTCCTCTGCATGTGATCTAGCTCAAGCCTGTCCTGTAGTTACTTGCCAGTTCCTCACCAGTCAACTGTGATATCCCAGATTTGAAGCCCATGGTTTCCCTCCTTTAAGTAATTCAGTATGTGTCCTCTGCATGTGTTGTAGCTTAACCCTGTCCTGTAGTTACTTGCCAGTTCCTCACCAGTCAACTGTGATAACCCAGATTTGAAGCCCATGGTTTCCCTCCTTTAAGTAATTCAGTATGTGTCCTCTGCATGTGTTGTAGCTTAACCCTGTCCTGTAGTTACTTGCCAGTTCCTCACCAGTCAACTGTGATAACCCAGATTTGAAGCCCATGGTTTCCCTCCTTTAAGTAATTCAGTATGTGTCCTCTGCATGTGTTGTAGCTTAACCCCGTCCTGTAGTTACTTGCCAGTTCCTCATCAGTCAACTGTGATAACCCAGATTTGAAGCCCATGGTTTCCCTCCTTTAAGTAATTCAGTATGTGTCCTCTGCATGTGTTGTAGCTTAACCCCGTCCTGTAGTTACTTGCCAGTTCCTCATCAGTCAACTGTGATAACCCAGATTTGAAGCCCATGGTTTCCCTCCTTTAAGTAATTCAGTATGTGTCCTCTGCATGTGTTGTAGCTTAACCCTGTCCTGTAGTTACTTGCCAGTTCCCCACAAGTCAACTGTGATAACCCATATTTGAAGCCCATGGTTTCCCTCCTTTAAGTAATTCAGTATGTGTCCTCTGCATGTGTTCTAGCTCAAGTCTGTCCTGTAGTTACTTGCCAGTTCCTCACCAGTCAACTGTGATATCCCAGATTTGAAGCCCATGGTTTCCCTCCTTTAAGTAATTCAGTATGTGTCCTCTGCATGTGTTGTAGCTTAACCCTGTCCTGTAGTTACTTGCCAGTTCCCCACAAGTCAACTGTGATAACCCAGATTTGAAGCCCATGGTTTCCCTCCTTTAAGTAATTCAGTATGTGTCCTCTGCATGTGTTGTAGCTTAACCCCGTCCTGTAGTTACTTGCCAGTTCCTCATCAGTCAACTGTGATAACCCAGATTTGAAGCCCATGGTTTCCCTCCTTTAAGTAATTCAGTATGTGTCCTCTGCATGTGTTGTAGCTTAACCCTGTCCTTTAGTTACTTGCCAGTTCCCCATCAGTCAACTGTGATATCCCAGATTTGAAGCCCATGGTTTCCCACCTTTTAGTAATTCATTATGTGTCCTCTGTATGTGTTCTAGCTCAAGCCTGTCCTGTAGTTACTTGCCAGTTCCCCATCAGTCAACTGTGATATCCCAGATTTGAAGCCCATGGTTTCCCTCCTTTTAGTAATTCAGTATGTGTCCTCTGCATGTGTTGTAGCTTAACCCCGTCCTGTAGTTACTTGCCAGTTCCTCATCAGTCAACTGTGATAACCCAGATTTGAAGCCCATGGTTTCCCTCCTTTAAGTAATTCAGTATGTGTCCTCTGCATGTGTTGTAGCTTAACCCCGTCCTGTAGTTACTTGCCAGTTCCTCATCAGTCAACTGTGATAACCCAGATTTGAAGCCCATGGTTTCCCTCCTTTAAGTAATTCAGTATGTGTCCTCTGCATGTGTTGTAGCTTAACCCCGTCCTGTAGTTACTTGCCAGTTCCCCACAAGTCAACTGTGATAACCCAGATTTGAAGCCCATGGTTTCCCTCCTTTTAGTAATTCGGTATGTGTCCTCTGCATGTGTTCTAGCTCAAGCCTGTCCTGTAGTTACTTGCCAGTTCCTCACCAGTCAACTGTGATATCCCAGATTTGAAGCCCATGGTTTCCCTCCTTTAAGTAATTTAGTATGTGTCCTCTGCATGTGTTGTAGCTTAACCCTGTCCTGTAGTTACTTGCCAGTTCCCCACAAGTCAACTGTGATAACCCAGATTTGAAGCCCATGGTTTCCCTCCTTTAAGTAATTCAGTATGTGTCCTCTGCATGTGTTGTAGCTTAACCCCGTCCTGTAGTTACTTGCCAGTTCCTCATCAGTCAACTGTGATAACCCAGATTTGAAGCCCATGGTTTCCCTCCTTTAAGTAATTCAGTATGTGTCCTCTGCATGTGTTGTAGCTTAACCCTGTCCTGTAGTTACTTGCCAGTTCCCCATCAGTCAACTGTGATATCCCAGATTTGAAGCCCATGGTTTCCCTCCTTTTAGTAATTCATTATGTGTCCTCTGTATGTGTTCTAGCTCAAGCCTGTCCTGTAGTTACTTGCCAGATCCCCATCAGTCAACTGTGATATCCCAGATTTGAAGCCCATGGTTTCCCTCCTTTTAGTAATTCAGTATGTGTCCTCTGCATGTGTTCTAGCTCAAGCCTGTCCTGTAGTTACTTGCCAGTTCCTCACCAGTCAACTGTGATATCCCAGATTTGAAGCCCATGGTTTCCCTCCTTTAAGTAATTCAGTATGTGTCCTCTGCATGTGTTGTAGCTTAACCCTGTCCTGTAGTTACTTGCCAGTTCCTCACCAGTCAACAGTGATAACCCAGATTTGAAGCCCATGGTTTCCCTCCTTTAAGTAATTCAGTATGTGTCCTCTGCATGTGTTGTAGCTTAACCCTGTCCTGTAGTTACTTGCCAGTTCCCCACAAGTCAACTGTGATAACCCAGATTTGAAGCCCATGGTTTCCCTCCTTTAAGTAATTCAGTATGTGTCCTCTGCATGTGTTGTAGCTTAACCCCGTCCTGTAGTTACTTGCCAGTTCCTCATCAGTCAACTGTGATAACCCAGATTTGAAGCCCATGGTTTCCCTCCTTTAAGTAATTCAGTATGTGTCCTCTGCATGTGTTGTAGCTTAACCCTGTCCTTTAGTTACTTGCCAGTTCCCCATCAGTCAACTGTGATATCCCAGATTTGAAGCCCATGGTTTCCCACCTTTTAGTAATTCATTATGTGTCCTCTGTATGTGTTCTAGCTCAAGCCTGTCCTGTAGTTACTTGCCAGTTCCCCATCAGTCAACTGTGATATCCCAGATTTGAAGCCCATGGTTTCCCTCCTTTTAGTAATTCAGTATGTGTCCTCTGCATTTGTTGTAGCTTAACCCCGTCCTGTAGTTACTTGCCAGTTCCTCATCAGTCAACTGTGATAACCCAGATTTGAAGCCCATGGTTTCCCTTCTTTAAGTAATTCAGTATGTGTCCTCTGCATGTGTTGTAGCTTAACCCCGTCCTGTAGTTACTTGCCAGTTCCTCATCAGTCAACTGTGATAACCCAGATTTGAAGCCCATGGTTTCCCTCCTTTAAGTAATTCAGTATGTGTCCTCTGCATGTGTTGTAGCTTAACCCCGTCCTGTAGTTACTTGCCAGTTCCCCACAAGTCAACTGTGATAACCCAGATTTGAAGCCCATGGTTTCCCTCCTTTAAGTAATTCAGTATGTGTCCTCTGCATGTGTTGTAGCTTAACCCTGTCCTGTAGTTACTTGCCAGTTCCTCACCAGTCAACTGTGATAACCCAGATTTGAAGCCCATGGTTTCCCTCCTTTAAGTAATTCAGTATTTGTCCTCTGCATGTGTTGTAGCTTAACCCCGTCCTGTAGTTACTTGCCAGTTCCTCATCAGTCAACTGTGATATCCCAGATTTGAAGCCCATGGTTTCCCTCCTTTTAGTAATTCATTATGTGTCCTCTGTATGTGTTCTAGCTCAAGCCTGTCCTGTAGTTACTTGCCAGTTCCCCATCAGTCAACTGTGATATCCCAGATTTGAAGCCCATGGTTTCCTTCCTTAAAGTAATTCAGTATGTGTCCTCTGCATGTGTTCTAGCTCAAGCCTGTCCTGTAGTTCTTGCCAGCTTACCAGTCAACTGTGATAACCCAGATTTGAAGTCCATGGTTTCCCTCCTTAAAGTAATTCAGTATGTGTCCTCTGCATGTGTTCTAGCTCAAGCCTGTCCTGTAGTTACTTGCCAGTTCCCCCATAAGTCAACTGTGATAACCCAGATTTGAAGCCCATGGTTTCCCTCTTTTAAGTAATGCAGTATGTGTCCTCCTCATGTGTTCTAGCTCAAGCCTGTCCTGTAGTTACTTGCCAGTTCCTCATCAGTCAACTGTGATAACCCAGATTTGAAGCCCATGGTTTCCCTCCTTTAAGTAATTTAGTATGTGTCCTCTGCATGTGTTGTAGCTTAACCCCGTCCTGTAGTTACTTGCCAGTTCCTCACCAGTCAACTGTGATAACCCAGATTTGAAGCCCATGGTTTCCCTCCTTTAAGTAATTCAGTATGTGTCCTCTGCATGTGTTGTAGCTTAACCCTGTCCTGTAGTTACTTGCCAGTTCCTCACCAGTCAACTGTGATAACCCAGATTTGAAGCCCATGGTTTCCCTCCTTTAAGTAATTCAGTATGTGTCCTCTGCATGTGTTGTAGCTTAACCCCGTCCTGTAGTTACTTGCCAGTTCCTCATCAGTCAACTGTGATAACCCAGATTTGAAGCCCATGGTTTCCCTCCTTTAAGTAATTCAGTATGTGTCCTCTGCATGTGTTGTAGCTTAACCCTGTCCTGTAGTTACTTGCCAGTTCCTCACCAGTCAACTGTGATAACCCAGATTTGAAGCCCATGGTTTCCCTCCTTTAAGTAATTCAGTATGTGTCCTCTGCATGTGTTCTTAGCTTAAGCCTGTCCTTTAGTTACTTGCCAGTTCCTCACAAGTCAATTGTGATGACCCAGATTTTAAGCCCATGATTTCCCTCCTTTCTTATCTGCCCTCTCTTCCCAGTCATTGAATTGTCTTCTTCAAGATTAGAGTATTATACATCTGGAATGTAGTCCACAAGGCAGAAGCCTGACCATTTATTTAAATCATTAAAATTCAAAATATATTTTTATTCGATTTTGTACATTTCAAGAATATACAAGAATGGTGTCAAATTATGAACATCATTTAGTTAGCCTACTTAATCTAAGTGTTTCTTAATTGAATACAAGTTCAGTTACATAAAGGTTGTATGCTATTTAAACTAGACCATAATTCCTCTAGAGACTTGGTAAAGCTCGATGAGAAATTTCACATCAACAAAATTAGGGAAATCACATGCTGTTTCTCTCCTTAAGTGTGGCCTGCACTTTGATAAGATTCTTGCCAGGCCTCTAAGTTGATCCCGCATATATATAATCGCTTAAGAAGTTGGAACGATGCAACAACATTTTGTGAGAAAGGTTGGAATCCTTATACTTTGAATATCTTTGGTTTTTTGCCCAGTATCTTTTTCTCTTGAGGAACATCGTACAGTTATCCCTGCTAACTAAAGAACACACACAACGACTTCCCGTGAAAAGCTTTCAACAAATTAATCGACCCAACAGTAAAATATGTAATAAGTTTTTATGCAGAAAAGCTGAAAAACTATCAACGTACATTTTACAACCCCAGGTTTACTTCATTATAAATAATTGAGTTTATCACTTTGTTCTTTATCGTTTAATAAAATTCTCTTTTGCCTAGGACATAGCAGACATGGACGCAGAGGTAGAGGACATGTGTAAAGACGATGAGTCGGACAGTGACGGTGACGTAGAGGGGGAAGGCGAGACAGAAGAGAAGGAGGGTTTTAGGGAGAGAGTGGTGAGGAAGAGGAAAAAGTCACCTGTGGGGTATAAGGATGAGGACTCGTCGAGCTCTGACAACTCCATCACAGGTATGCTGGCTTGTCGGTGGCACTGATTTTGTTTCACTAAGTTTAAAATATTAGTCACTAGCAGTTTCCAGCGTGTGCTGCTACACCCAAGAATTGTATTGAAAAATCTTCTCTCATAATATTTTCATTACAGCTCGCAACCTAAGTAAAGACACAGTTGATTACAATATATTAAATTAAGTGAGTTGGAAAAAGGACAGACATCTAGCTTATCTGAATAGAATAAAAGAGGTGTAGCACAAGAGACACATAAAAAAGACACAAAAACACTTGATATTTCATAGGAGTGAGCGAGTACATGAGTTTTCGAGTACCAGTCGAAGATTTTCCAATACTCTAAGGCCGAGCGAGTATTAGAGACTACTCAAAAATTTGAGTGGAGTAGTTGAAAACTCCCGCTGTTTACCCGAGTTTACGCCACTAACCAATGTTTAAAATAAGTGATTGAAATAAAGAATAGCCCCGTCACAGTAAACCTGAATACTCAGCGAATTTCCAATGGAGATATAAATGTCTTAATACTACATAAAGCCACTTACCAAGTGTCATAAATATATATTCACAAATAAGTGATATATACAATTTTAATTATTCTCCATAAGAATAACATTGGGGCTGATTACGCAGGTTTGCTGCAACAAGGAACACAAAAAATGGGTTTTTATGCTGATATCAATATAACTCAACTAGGTGAAGTATACCAGTTTTTATTCATTTATGTTCATCATTAAGGGGGACAGAACATTTAATTATTCTCCATAAGAATAACATGGGGCCTGAGTACGCAGGTTTACTGCTACAGGAGCCTTTGGCAAAAAACATTTTTTTTAGCAAATATCAAGGGAGCGGAGCGGGTGAATAGTGCGGCCTTGAGAGAGAACCAGACTGGTGGAAGGAGGGGCTGTCACGTGTCGCGACTGAGGGGAGCCGTGCGCACGTACCGGCAGCTACTCGTATGTGAGCGCCAGCTGCGCAGGTAGCCTACTCGCAGGGATGCAGCCGCGAAATTAGATTTTGTTTTACTGTTCTCCCAAGGAAATATATTAGATAAAGCTGCAATTTGTTGGTATTTTATATACTGTCCATTGGTATTTAAATTGTCTTTTTTTGGACAATTGCATTTAAAATAAAGCTGAAAAAAATGTTTTTCCGACGAAAAGAAAAATAATTTTTTTCCTATTTTCATTTATGTTAACCCTTTGCGGTCGAATGGCGAGTATAGGTCGCCGCGCGCCATTTTCCCGAACGCTCGAATGGCGACCTATACTCGCCGTGACGTTTAGCCCATATGAAGTGCTCTAAAACTAAATATAATGTAATGATTTTATGTCTGTTTGCTTCTTATATATTCCTTATTACTTTTAACGTTTATTTTATCTACTCCATGGATTATTTTGATCTGAAATAAATGTTATTACTCCATGAACTATACTTCACAATTCGCGATGTCTTGTGTCATCTGCAAGCGTCTAATAGTTCCAGCTCCGATTGTTGTCTGTGGTGTTTAGGTTATGTTTACTCTTTTGTTTAGTTATAATTATGACTAATAAAATTAGTGATGACGATATTTTTGAATGTTTTTTGTTTGTTCATTTAACTTACAAATAAATATAAATGGGTTTTCACTCTCGTAATCTGTCACATATAGTACATATGTACTAAAAATATATGGAAGAAAAAATAAAACAGGTATACATTTTTACTTTCTCCCCTTATACATAGTATATGGAGAAAGTATTGTTTTCGTCAAAATTTTCGAATTTGAGTTGTTAGTGGAAATATTCGTTTTGGTGCTCCCTGAACCCAAAAAAGTGGTTTTTACGTGATGTCTGTCTGTGTGTGTGTGTCCGTGTGTGTGTGTGTGTGTCTGTGTGGATGTGTACAGAACTAGAGCCTTAACCAATGGGCCGATTTTTATGAAATTTGGCATGTAGGTACTAATCCACGATATCTCCAGGCGTTTTTTTCATTTTTTTGAATTTTTGATTTTTAAGGGTAATTATCCCCCCAAAACCGCCAAAAAACATGAAAAATCCAAATTTCTCAAAAACGGCTCTAACGATTTTGATTAAACTTTAGTCGTTTGTAGAACTTCAGTTTTCCAACAAAATGGCACTACCCGCATTCCTGTAAAAATTTGGGTTCAGAAATTACAGGACTTAAAACATAAAAAATTCAGTTTGTTTGGATTTTTCATGAAAAGACATCAACATAAGAAAATATTACTATTCACCATTAAAAAGAGCTCAAAAAACTAAATAATTTAGTATTTTGAATTACTATTCTACGATTGCTGGTTTCGGAGAAAATTGAAATTTTCATTTTGCGGTAAACACAGTACGTTGTACCCATGTTATTCTTATGGGGAATAAAAAAATTACTATTTCTCTCTTATTTACTGATCAATTTCATTCAAACTTGATATGCTTGTCAAGTTAGTATTGACCAACAGAGGAAATTCGAAATATGTTGCCCCTTAATAACCCTGGGGGGGGAATAGGGGGCATTTCCCCTCTTAAAAGCACGAGTGCAGCAATGGATTCTGTAGTGACTCCAAAGCAGGGATTTGGGTGGATGTTTTTTAAAACATCCATCTTGTTTGCAAGATTTTCTGTACATTCGACCGTGCTTTGTATTCTATATCTAGTGAATAAAAAGTAATTTATTCATTAAAGTGGGGCTAAAAGGGAGAAAGTATGTGTCAGTTTCCTGATACCGTTTATTTATTTTTATTTCATCAATATACAGTATGTAATCAAAGTGCCTTAAAAATAAACCCTCATAAATGCATTTTAAAATTAATTTGGGTAATTAAATGTAACAATAGTAAAATCTATACAAAATAGCCAAAATTAATTTCGTCTCAGGGTGTCTGGGTGATTTAATTTAATCGACCTCAAAGGGTTAAAAGTTAAATATGAATTTATCATACATATTCCGAAAATTAAGGCTCGATAGTCAAAGTAGATTTTTAGGGAAATGAAGTAAGAAAACTAGCATTTTTTACTGCTATTTGCCTCTATATCTCTTTAGGTAGCCGTCTGGAAATTCAAAAAAATATTCCAAAGAATAGTCATAACACAAGTAACACTTATAAGTTTAAAAAAGCTAGAAATTTTGTTGACCAAACACCCTTAATAGTGTTAGATAATGGTAGTATCAGGTAAGTATCATAAAGTGTTAGTTTGGATTACAACGTCCACAAGAAAATTGGTAGGCCAGTGGACTGATAAAACATTTTTCATCTTATCTATTTTTTTTATTTACACATTGACGAACCTAATACGATATTTCCTTTCAGGTTCAAAAGTGCCCAAAGGATGGGGAAAGAAACGTCGGAGGGAAGATGAAGAAGACGAAGAAAAAAAGAGGGAATCAGACAACAACGAGTCTCTGGCTGATAGGTTCCGGAGGGGAGAGGAACTGCCGAGCGACGTAGACGACCTGGTGGGGGAAGACACTTCCGGGGCCAGCGAAGACCCTCTGGACGAGATCAGCGACGGAGATTGGAACATGATGGGAGCCGCGTTGGAGAGGGAGTTCCTGGAGGGAGATTGAAGACTCGGGCGCCACCGTCCCAACTGTGATAGTCACACTTACCTCTGTTACTGTTAGGCTTGCGCCGGCACCGCTCGGCTCTCGGGTGTTCCTATACTTCTGATGAGCAATCGGGCGTTTTAACGGTTTTATTAATTTTTTAGACTATGAAATCTTGCGGATCTATAAATTACATAATTTTTGTGGTCGAACGACGATGAGGATTTGTTGCAAAGGTAAAACACTAGAGGAGGGCGGGAGTTTGGCATAGATGAGTTATACAGCCTGAAAATTATATTATTTAGCTGAGTTTATAAATCAGGTTGAAAAGGCTTTTTAACCAAAGGACAACATTAAACAGAATGGGAGGGCATTTAAATTTGGACTAACTTATTCAAATTCAAATTCAAATTCAAATTATATTTATTGTCACATTTTACATTTTTTACATAGCAATGCTATACAAACTGGTGACATGGTCAAATGGTACTACAACTAAAACTTAACTAAAGTACAATATTCAAAAACCAAGACAAGCAAGTACCGTACAAAATCAAACCAATACAAGTGAGCAAAACAAAACAAATTTCAGATTAAAGGCGAGAAATACCTACGTTTCTTATAAAAATATATCAATTTTACAAAACAAACTCATTTATACTATAATAGCTACTGGTAAGCAAATGCTCTTTAAGGGAAGGTTTAAAACTGTTTGAACCAATTTTAGATTTCAAACCAGGAGGAAGGCTGTTGAAAAATTTCATCCCAGCATAGGAAGGAGATCTTTCATACAGGCACAAACGATGTATCTTAAATTGCAAGTCCCTCCTATGCCTCGTATCATAATCATGATCATGCTGCTCCTGGCTTATTTTTTCAAAATTGTTTCCATATAAATTATAATAATATTTAATTTAATTTATCGTATTTATAAACATTTTCTTATTATGATAATATTATTTAGGTACGGGTCTCCTATTAAATATTAGTACAAAAATAAACACAACTGAGTTTTACTCATTGTCTATATGCAGTTGATCTCGAGATTTGATTTGCCTCTAAAATCTTTTGGGAGTTGAAGGAAGAGTTACGGGGTTAATCCGACTTGTCAGGGTACATGGTGACAGTTAAATCCCTGACCTCTTTACATTTTTATTTTTGCATTCCAGGTAAAGATATTGAATTTCATAAATCCATAGTATGAACTTAATCTACTATTTGACTAAAAAATCGTCTTATCATTTCACAGGGAAGGCAACAGCCAGAACAAATCTTAAATGTTTGCACGGATTGAATTTTATGTAGTTAAAGGTCTTAATTATTAGTAGATAATCTGCCGCAAATCTGAGTCATCCACTGAGTCAGAAATGGTAGCCAGTGAAGCATTTCGTTGCTGTAAGCTAAACTGAAAACGTGATTATTTGCTACACAATGGTGTTTTCGAGGTCCGGTCGTAGCAGTGCATGCACTGCAATGTAAGACCTTTAAAATGTTGTATAACATGACCTGTGCCTACCATAAGACATGTGAGACTTCCTCTAATTGGAGGGTTGTCTTATAGTTTTGAAAAACATGATTTTTTAGTAAGAAAGTAGAATGGTTATGATGTTGTTTTGTTGTACTAAGTTCTGTTTGTTCTTCTGAAATGGGTAAATATAATATGTTAAGGGGGTCTGTGACTTAATTGTTACCCAATATTAAGCCTAACAAAACTAATGCCAACATTGAAATTTAGAAATTCCCAAAGATAATAAAAGTGTCTTATCAGTCCAGTGGAGTCAGTAGCAATTCTGACACTAAAAGTGTTTCAATGCCACATTATCCCAAACCCTCACTACTTTTTTATTATTATAAATAAATAATTATTACTAACGTATAAAAAACTTGACTAAAATTACATAATAGTAAAGGGAAAAGTCTGGCAGTAAAGTAACATCATCTAAATAAATGCTATTAGTTAACGTGTTGATTATGCTTAGTTGGAGTGAAGGAAGGATTTTGCGGAAACATTTACATCAGTTTTATGCGTTTATACTGTATGATGACATTATGTAATTTATAGATTTCTATTAGCGTAGGCGCAATATTTATCATAAGTAGAACAGCCCTTTACGAGAAGATTCAAACAGTTTCCTATTTATTATTTTACGTTGTGCTAAGTAGTAGATTAAGTTATGAAGTTTGTCTGTAGGTTCATCATTCCAAGGGGGTGTCAATAAATTACATAATCAGATATTGCCGATTTTCAGACCCCCCATGATTCGGCATCCCCTCCTCCACTTGACAAATTGTGCCATCTGTGACCATATTGCAAAATAGTTAAACTATTAGTTTTCGTACCTTCTGACAAGCAAAAAAGACAAAATCTTCCTTTTCTTTGCGTTGTTTTATTTTCTGCCGCTTTTTTTGGTACTTCTCAACTTTTCTTCGGATCAAACGTTTTAGATCCATCCAAACTTTATCTGACAACTTTGACTTAGCCTGAGGTGTTTTATCTGGGTGCCGTTTTTTACTGCAAAAAACAGCCGATAATGGTCAACTTATTGAAAGAGCCACCAATGGTCAACTTGTAACAGCCGCTAATGGTAAACTTGTAACAGCTGCTAATTGTCAACTTGTAACACAGCTCTTTACCATTTTACCAACCCTTATCACAGACTAATTTAATTCATTAAATTAAACAAAATAATACAGGAAACAGAAAAATGGAATGGTTATTGATAAGGTGTAGCAAGTTGTTTTCGGGGTAAGAGCTAAGCTCGCTGTGACTAAAATAATTTTTACTCCCAAAGCATTAGTTCCATGAGAAGATAAATGAATAAGATTGTCAATGTTGTGATTATGGACAGTTAAACACACTATTTTTAACATTTAAATTGTAATACAAAATATTAGAAAATCAGTAAGTGTTCACAAATAGTTATTAAACGTTTTAAATATTTTTTAATAACTATATATTTATATTTATTTCAGTTCATCCAACGATTTTTATTATTAATAGTAAAGTTGGTTAAAAACTTAAACAAAATGATGTAATTTTAGTATTAATAATTCGCTCTGTCATTTTGAATCTGGACCCCCCTCTAATTTTAGATGACATAGTTATGTACGACCCCTAACGCATGATGCCGATTGTTTTGACTTTTCAGAAACCAGTCCTAACTACTGTGTACTTAATGATAAGGTGACTAAGTTAAATATTAGCCCATTCCTTTTACTTATTATTTTTGTTTGGGAACTGAATATTTCTAGGATAAATGTCTCCAAAACATAAATTTGTATTGCTGACGATTGATTTTGCAATCAAATAATACATTTTAATTAACGTAGTTATACTCATGGATTATTTAAAAAAGTGTTAGATTCACTACTTGCAAATTTCGGTTGTATGTAAAAAAAATTGTTTTCTATTTAAGAAGTGTTTGATTTTTCAAACCTGAGGCACCTGAGGTTTGAAAAATTGCTTTTCAAACCATGCTGTTGTTGAATCAACCCAAAATGTTTCTTACCCTTACACTCAAATCTGTTTTTATTAATCGTGTAGAGGAACACCGAAGAAAACATGATTGTAAAGTTGAAAAACTTTCTAGAATTAGCGTGTTAAGTCTGTACTAACCCAGAAAAAAATCTAGATAAAACATATTACTAAACAACAAAAATACACAGGTAGAGTTGCGGAAACAAATACCATTCTAGAAGCAATAAATAAGTTTAAAGAAATAAAAAAATAATTGTAATAAAAGTATGGTCAATCTTTAGGCATTCTGAATAGATTGTAGTCTCGGCCTTCTTTGAGTTTTACTATCTGGCAAGGAATAGTTAAGTTTCACGGAACATTGTTTTTTAGTTGATATTATTTAAGGTCATATTTATAGGTAGTGTATATTTAGTTAATTAAGACAATTTGATTAATTATGTTTAAGTACGTTTTTGCTTTAAGATATTTTGTATGATATTGTAAATTATGTAAATTGTTAACTGCACATAAACTATTTTACAAAGGGTTTCTGTATGTGTATGCGCTCTTGGTCTTTTCTTTAAGGGGGGTTTGGAGTCATAGATACTGCTGGTCGAGTGTAAATTGTAGCAAAACTCGGAACTGATTAAAAATATGTTGCACTGCCGATGATGTTACACAGTGCTGATCTAAACAATTCTAATGGGGGAAGACATTGAATTTTCATCCTAAATTACACCTGAGCAAAAACAGCGTGGTCACTAGAATAATGCTTCTTAACAATACCTTTAATTATTTATTTAGATTTAATTTGTTTTGCCCGCCAGTGCATGTGTTTCCTACAAAAAGTAGTTAGTTTCTGTGGCGGACCAGATGACTGCAGGCTGACCAGTAACCGTTTCACTGATATTTTGCACTCTATTTTTATCTCTTCACTAAAATCAATATTTTTGTAACTACTTAAACAAATATTTATAAACAACTTTCGTTTGACACTTGATCAAATTTTACAATTTGTAAAGTTTTTTTCACGTTCATCTTTTGTACTAATGCAAAACAATAGCTTTTTGGTTTTTTAATGAATGTTTGGAAATTGATTGATTTAATGTTAATATTTGTCATAAAAGGACCTTATGTGTAATTTTAGACGTTAATCACAACTTATGGAGTTTAAATCCAAAATGTTTGCGGTCTCAAATGTCCTCTCAAGGAGCCTCTATCCCTCAGAATTTATTGTTATTAAGTTTCCACTACTACAAAGTTTTAATTTCACTGGAAATCTCAAAGTTTAAATAAGTTAGTAG
Organism: Allygus modestus; assembly: GCA_963675035.1. Lineage (NCBI taxonomy): Eukaryota > Metazoa > Arthropoda > Insecta > Hemiptera > Cicadellidae > Allygus > Allygus modestus. Next base: position 408,681,838 of record OY776112.1, read on the forward strand.
GTTATACAAATTTCAAGTCCAAAGCGTAGAATAGATGTGCAGAATGGTTAAAAGTGTATATAATTTCTAAACATCTTTCTTAAGTCTACATCATGTTATTTCATAAAGAGCAGATAATTTGTAATTTTAGTCCTAAATTGTTGAAAGATGTTTGCATTTAAATAAGGCTGAATGTGAAAGCCAAAAAACTGTAGGCCTGAAAAACCAGTTTTAAGTAGAAAGGCCTTAAACGAGAACGCTTAAAACCTATTGTTAGGTAGTCTTGTAGTGTACACTGATAAGTAAAAATACAGGTACAAAATTAGTTACTTATCCTTTACACTAGGTTAAACTGTATGATATGTACAAACATTTTCCTCTTGTTCGCAATATTTAAGTTCTGTTCTTATAAATTGTTACAAGTTTTCTACTTCCTGTGTTATTGCACATAAATATGTACACAGTTTAATCGTTTTATTTGTTCTTAACACATTCCCTACTGGCTCTGAGTAGCTTTCAATCAATACAATGTGCAGTGGAAAATTTTGGTAATTTTAAATGGACAGGACAGTACTAAAGAAAAAAAGAAAAAAGAATAAACGCTGATAAGTAATGAAAAAAGGCAATGTATGTAAAGAGGCTCATTGATAAACCATGACAAAATTGAAATCAGCTTAACTTGTATATTATAATTATTGAGACTAGTTCCATAGAGATCTTTCAGTTTATTCCAGGATTACTAGTTTTTTTAAAGGTTTTTATTACAAAAAGGAAAACCGTGTTAGTAATATGCATCAGGCAGAGCGAGGGTATCCAGGCAATTAAGCATTAGCCACAGAATTCAATAATTACATTCCTCGCCTCGATAATTATTTGGGGATGAAATTTATTACCGGGAATAATAATAGAGGACCGTAATCAATTGCAAGTCTAACGAACCAACATTAATAACAAGTCAATTAACACGTTCTTTAAGTGACATGTAAACAAACACTAAATCGATAATTTCTAACTAGACAGTTGAAATAAATATAAGATGTAAATCTACATGTATCTAATGATTCAAAAAATCTCAAATCTAAAATGTATTTATTTATCTTAAGTTCGCCCTACGAGATAAGAATTAACATCCAAGTCATCCAAGGGGTTATTGTTAAAATAACTTCAGCTCAACGGCTCTTTATTCCTCCGTACACAGTGGTAACCATTTGATACTGTTACTACATCAAATCATCTACCGGTACTGATAAATACCCCCATAGCAGCAAACCTGCATACTCAGCGAATTTCCAATGCATATAATATTATCTTAATACCACATAAAGCCACATACCAAGTTTCATCAATATACATTCATAAATAAACGATTATGACATTTTAATTATTCTCCATAAGATTAACATGGCAGCTGAGTATGCAGGTTTGCTGAAATAAGGAACACTAAAAATGGGTTTTTATACAAATATCAATATAACTCAACTAGGTAAAGCCACATACCAAGTTCTATTAATTTAGGTTCATAATTAAAGGAGATAACACGTTACTTATTCTCCATAAGAATAACATGGGGCTGAGTGCGCAGGTTTGCTGCTACGGGAACTATCAGCCAAAAAATGGATTTTTGTGAAATATCAATAGACCACAATGAAATGAAGCAATATACCAAGTTTCGTCAGGATAAATTGATAAATAAGCGAGATATACAATTTTTCTTATCCCCCATAAGAATAGCATTGGACAACGTACTGTGTTTAGCACTTTCAATATCTTGGTAACCAATTGACGTAGAGCAATGATTAAAACACCAAATTGTGCGCCTTTTTAAGCTGATTCCAATGGGGAAAATAAAATTTCACTTTTTCAAAAAATATGTGTAAAAAACTCAAAAAACCCATTTTTGGGGTACAAAATCCCCCCCAACATACCACTTCAGATGGGTCCATCTTTCTGGTTTTCGAGCTTAAAGTCATAAATAATGCTTTACACGTTAGTACCAAATTGTATCAAAATCGGACCATTTTTACGAGAGTTATCGCACCCACGAACATATATATATATATATATATACAGTTTCGAACGAATGGTGTTTTTGGGGTCTGGGGACCTCAAAACGAAAAGTTATCATGGTCCCGGGCCTAGGTCTTACCATGCTGACTACGGTAATAGCTTTTTCCCTATAGGGGAAATTCGCTAAAACCAATAAAATAAAAATAGTGTCCGCCCGCAGTGATATGTGATATTTTACTCCCGCCCCAAACCGAGCACGCCAATCTTAATTTCTGATGCTGTCAGGAAGTGAATTCCAAAGTCTAAAAGCGGACACAATTTGAAAGCCCCCGTGAGTATCCCGAGTACTAATATGAGACACGAATAATTACTAGAAAGATACCTGAGAAATTTATGACACAGTGTAAAAGACAAAGCGTATGACATTCTTGAAGATCTTTTAATTTCATCAAAGAGAGTATGTTTTAAAATTATGAACCTGCTCCTCAAATCAAAAATGAGTCGCATGTAGCACGCTGACGTGTGAAAAGCGAATTTACGCATATACAAATTTTAAAATTCAAATACGGTGTTGAAACATATACTTATAATTTGTAATGGATAAGAGAAACATTTTTGTTTTTTGCTGTTCTGATGTTCCTGGTTATATTTATCTGCAATGTGGGGTATCAATGTTGTAAGGCTAAGAAGGGGTCAAGTCGGGATCAGAAGTAAGTATAGGAGTTATGGAATGATAAAACTAATCCAAGACATGAAAAATATAATCTTCTAATATAAAACTCTCATAATGACTGTGTTACTGTGTTTGGTCAAATTACATGTTCTTTAGTAAGTCAGTAAATATTATACAATAGTAATGAGAGAGGGCTTACGATTTTTACCTTTGAACATTATATCATTTTATATAAATAAACACATTATATTCGGCAGTAAAACTGAAAACAATCTTTATAAAGAGTTTTGAATTGTAAATTGTGACAACCTGAGAGAGCATACATAGAAAGGGTACATATAATAAGGCTGACCAGATAGCCCTGTTTGGGTTGTTTGTATTGGAAAGCACATGCAAACTGTGTATTGACTGATTTTAATTGAAAATTAACAAGAGTTAGAGTTAACAATAGTTTTTTTGCCAACCAATTATTTTAAGACAAACTTTAACAAACTTGTTATAAGCAATGACTATTACTTTTGCTAATCAATACATTTTTAACAACATATTATAACTGCTACAAAAATAACTCCTTTAGCGTCAAATTATGCCAGTCAAAAATGATCAAAGCTTATATAATTAAAGTAGGGGGCAATGGCCGATTCAAAACCAGCAAAATCCTCAGTAATCCTCAGAGGATCAATCCTCCCCCCCCCTCCCCCCCCGTCACGTGACCCATTAACCTAACTTAAACCTGGCGCCTGGCGTGAGGAGCCTGAGGAGCCCCCCCCCCGCCCGACGCCCCCCCCCCGGACGCCCCCCCCCCGACGCCCCCCCCCGGCCGCCAGCGGCACTTTTCGTGATGACCTTGAACATGAGGAAAAAACTTTCGAAAATTAATAACTAGCCTATTTATCCATCGATTCCCACGGGACTTTTTCCAGAGTGTAGGTCTATCCCAGAGGAAGCGAATGACGTAAGAACCCCATAGATCCGCCATTAAACAAGGCCGCTATTAATTTATAACCGCGTTTTCCTTATGGGATCTCAGCTGTTTACCAACCGATTTTGACGAAACCTCACCACATGTCAGGCGGCGGCCTAAGTAAACCATCGCTTAAAGAAAATTGAAAATCCACCGTTAAACGGACCCGCTATTAATTTTTAACCGCGTTTTCCTTATGGGATCTCAGCTGTTTACCAACCGATTTTGACGAAACCTCACCACATGTCAGGCGGCGGTCTAAGTAAACCATCGCTTAAAGAAAATTGAAAATCCACCGTTAAATGGACCCGCTATTAATTTTTAACCGCTTTTTCCTTATGGGATCTCAGCTGTTTACCGACCGATTTTGATGAAACTTCACCACATGTCAGGCGGCGGCCTAAAGAAACCATCGCTTAAAGAAAATTGAGAATCCACCGTTAAACGGGCCCGTTATTAATTTTTAAACGCGTTTTCCTTATGGGATCTCGGCTGTTTGCTGACAGAACTCGATGTGACTTCACTACACGTCGTATGCCGGCTTGGTCAAACCAAACTGCGAGCGGCTCCGCGGCGTCACGTGTCAAGGCGCGTGCTAGGGCCTACGTGACTGTCCCAGCCTGTCCACTCCTCCTCCACTCCGCTATCCCTCCACTCCTCCTCCATTCCGCTACCCCTGTCGTGGACCGCGGTGACATCATCTCCATGCCTACGTGACCGTCCGGGCCTGTTTACTCATTAGCGGTTCCGAGAACTGTTTACCGCTTTCACCGCCTACTGTACGGTACGTAGCTATGTTACTTCAGTGATTGTCATCGCTTCCTTCATTCAGTTTGTGTTTGGAGCCCAGTGTGTGTAGACGTTCTACTTCAGTGCTGTGCTAGTCCTTACCGCACCATATTCCGAGATCTGTTAAACGTAAGTATATGTAGTCTTATAAGTTGTAGTGTGGACCGCCTCAGGCCGTTTACTCATTAGCGATAATTGCCGCGATTTCGAGAAATGTTCCACCGCCTTCTACTGTACGGTACGTAGCTATGTTACTTCAGTGATTGTCATCGCTTCCTTCATTCAGTTTGTGTTTGGAGCCCAGTGTGTGTAGACGTTCTACTTCAGTGCTGTGCTAGTCCTTACCGTACCATATTCCGAGATCTGTTAAACGTAAGTATATGTAGTCTTATAAGTTGTAGTGTGGACCGCCTCAGGCCGTTTACTCATTAGCGATAATTGCCGCGATTTCGAGAAATGTTCCACCGCCTTCTACTGTACGGTACGTAGCTATGTTACTTAAGTGATTGTCATCGCTTCCTTCATTCAGTTTGCGTTTGGAGCTCAGTGTGTGTAGACGTTCTACTTCAGTGCTGTGCTAGCCTTTACTGCACCATATTCCGAGATTGTTAAACGTAAGTATATGTAGCTCTTAGAAGTTGTAGTGTGGAAGACTATTACATTCCCCTTTATAGTAAGATTCTCATTTAAGGTATGATCGTTCAGCAACTTTGAACTCAGAATGTCCAAAGAGAGGTCTGGCTTGTTAATAGAAGTTGAATAATCTGTTCTTTGCTAAAACCAATTTAATAAACGAGGAAACCCGTGTACTAACATTAAATTTGCCATGGCCTTGACTCTTGTCTACCACGCATAAAGTATGTGTTATGTTACCAATGAAGTGTTCTCGTTGCGACTAATTTGTAAATGCAAGAGACTTATCATATTCGTTGTTGCAGATGAACAACCAACACATGTGCGAGGTCTGTGGCCGAGCCTTCAGCCTGCTCGGAAACCTGAGGCGACACGTGGAGTCCGCCCACAACGCCAGACGTCACGACTGCCACGTCTGCGGTAGGCGCTTCACAAGAGGCGACAACCTCCACCGCCACGTCGCCACGGTTCACGGACCACACGCCGTGGCAGAGCCCCAACCGCAACGAGCGGACCATGCCTGCCGACTGTGCCCGGCCATCTTCGCCAGCCTGGAGGACGTGCGCCGCCACATGCAAGCGGGTCACTCCGCGATGCCAGCAGCAGCTCCTTCCTCCTCCTCGAGCCCCGATCGCCACGTGGAGTGCGAGCGATGCGGTGGACGCTTCGACCGAGACCTGGAACTGAGACGACACGTCCGGACCGTCCATCCTCCCACGTTCCGTTGCGCCTACTGCGACCGCGGGTTTACCCGTCGCTTCAACCGCGACCAGCACGAGTCTCACAACTGCCCTGTTGTGAGGAACCTGGCTCAAGAACCATCCGAGTTCCGCTGCGCGTACTGTGACAAGGGGTTTTCTCGCCGCTTCAACCGCGACCATCACCAGTCTCACAACTGTCCTGTTGTGAGGGACCTGGCCCTAGACCAACTGCCTACGGTGTCCTCACCTCCTCCTCTTCCTCACAGCAACCAGTTGTCGCACCAAGGAGCCGATGTCGAGCCCCAACCGCGCCAAGTGCCTAGCGCCGAGCCGCGACCAGGACCGAGCACCGAGCCACAGCCAGGGCCCAGCACCGAGCCTCAGCCCCGCTCAGGACCGAGCACCGAGCCACAGCCAGGGCCCAGCACCGAGCCCCAGCCCCGCCCAGGACCTAGCGCCGAGCCTCAGACCATCGACGACGAGATGGAGGGTGGCGGCCGCCCCGTGTTCCAGCTCGTACATCGGGCCTTCCGGAGTCGCCTCCTCACCTACCGCCTGGCCCGGCCGTTAGACGCCTTGCTGACCGTCGAGGATGCGCTGACCCTGTTGTTTGACGAGGTTCTGGACTTGATGGAGAACGTCATGACCCAACATCCGAGCATCAAGGCGAACATGGTCCTGGAATGCGAGTTTACCAACATTCACGGGGCCACCTGCCTGCGCTCCTTCAACACAAAGAACGTCCCACTGACCGAGGCCTCCGACTTGGAGGCTTTCCTCTCCGCGACGTTCGAGACGATCGTGAAGAAGAAGGAGCAGTGCGAACTGGTAGGCAGCGGCTGGGCATACCTGCGTATACGGGACCTGGAGATCCGCGTGAACGAGTACACGCCGCTCGGGGGCAGAGCGTATCTCCAGCTGCCAAGGGCTATTGCAGACACGCGCGCTGTTGTCAATGTGCTAAACGCCGACGACATGTGCTTCATGTACGCTATCCTGGCCAAGTTCGTTGCGCAACACGCGGAGAGACCTGCAGCGTATACGCCGGACATCATCGCCCGCTACGACTGGACCGGTTTGCGTTTCCCCATGACGCTCAAGGACATCAAGACCTTTGAGGGCAAGAACAACATCAGTGTAAACGTCTACGGGATCGAGCGCGCGATGGTGGGAAGACGCCCTGACGGAACTCCCAAGTTCATGGACAGGGTCTACCCCTTGAAGATCTGCAAGCGAGAGCTCGAAGACCACAGGGACCTGCTGTATGTGACCAACGATGGGAGCAGCCACTACGCATACATCGCGGACCTGAGTCGACTGGTCCGTCGCCAGCTCACTGACCACGGGCATAGGATCTACGTCTGTAAGCGGTGCTTCGCTTACTTCGACAATCGGCCCAGCAAGCTAGGGTTGACGGGTGCCCAGCGCCTCGAGGAGCACAGGCGTTACTGCTACGCCAAGGCTCCCCTTCGCCTGGACTTGCCGAAGAAGCAGCAGATCCGCTTCACCCACCCAGAGTACACTCGGCGCGAGCGCTTTTGCGTCTACGCGGACTTTGAGTGTGCTCTGCAGCCCGTCGCTGTTGACCCGGTAGAAGCACCGCCCGGCACGACGCCCCTGCAAATGCACGTCCCGTACGCCTTCGCCTACCAGATCGTGGATTCGCTCGGCCTGGAGGAGTTTGAGCCGCGGGTATACTTCGGAGCTGACGCGTCCAAGGTCTTTATGGAACGGCTCAAGATGGACGTGCTGAGCCTGTGGGAGTTCCTGTTCAGCACGAGAGCTCTGCACCCTTCTCTGACCCGGCAGGAAATGGACGAGTATCTCGCAGCGACCCGCTGCTACCTCTGCGGCAAGGAGTTCACCGAGCTGGACGTCAAGGTGCGGGACCACAACCACGCCCCGCCTTACGAGTTCCGAGGAGCGGCGCACCGCTCGTGCAATCTGCGGTACAGGGAGCAGCGGGTCATCAACTGCTATTTCCACATCCTGTCCAACTACGACGCTCACTTCGTAGTGCGGGAGCTGGCCATCGACCCATGTGATGTGGACGTGCTGGCGCACACCGAAGAGCGCTACATCGCCTTCACCAAGCGGTTTCATTTTGGCCAGCCCGGGGACAACCAACGACAGAGCAGTTTCGCGGTGCGGTTCCTCGACACCTACAGGTTCTTGTCCATGAGCCTGGCCAGCCTGGCAGCGGGACTGCCCACCGACAAGATGCGTGAGACCAGGAAGCGCTTCCCCGACGACCGGCTGTTCGACCTGGTGCGCAGGAAGGGCGTGTTCCCCTACGACTTTGTCACATCGTACGAAACGCTGTACAGGACCAGGGAGCTGCCGCCCAAGGAGGCGTTTAGGAACACCATGACCCTGGAGGACGTCAAGGACGAGGACTACCAACACGCCCTCAACGTGTGGCGAGCCTTCGAGTGTCGCCACCTCAAGGACTACGCCGACACGTACCTGCGCTGTGATATCGCCCTCCTCACCGACGTCTTCGAGCAGTTCCGTGACACCTCTTTGGCCGAGTACGGACTGGACCCCGCCCACTACTACACCCTGCCATCCTACGCTTGGGACGTCATGTTGAAGACCTGCGACGTGGAGCTGGACACGCTGCAGGATTTCGACATGTACCTCTTCGTGGAGCAAGGCATCCGAGGAGGCATCTCCCAGGCCGTCACCCGCTACGCCAAGGCCAACCACGATCGGTGCCCGGACTACCACCCCGACGAGCCGACACGCCACCTCCTGTACCTGGACGCCAACAACCTCTACGGCTGGGCCATGTCCCAGTACCTGCCCACCGGAGACTTCCAGTGGCTCAGCCGTGAGGAGATTGACTCCTTGGACATTGGTGCGCTGGATGCCGAAGCGGAACGGGGTTACATCCTCGAAGTGGACCTCCGCTACCCCACCCACCTCCACGACCTGCACAAGGACCTCCCTTACTGCTGCGAGACCAAGCGTCCGCCAACAGGGAAATACCCCAAACTGATGACCACCCTGGACGACAAGATGCATTACGTCTGCCATTACAGGGTCTTGCAGCAGGCGCTGAACAACGGACTGGAGCTTGCGGCTGTGCACAGGGCGATCTCGTTTCGCCAGTCTCGGTGGCTAGAGCCCTACATCCTCATGAATACCGAGCTGCGGAAGAAGGCCAGGACCAAGTTCGAGCAAGACTTTTTCAAGTTAATGAATAACGCGGTCTTTGGCAAAACCATCGAGAACGTCCGCAAGCGCCTGAACGTCAAGCTGGTCTGCACTCCGGAGAAGTTCTCCAAGTACGTGGCCAAGTCCAATTTCCTGGACCGCACGTATTACACGGAGGACGTAGCTCTCGTGCACCTCGCCAGGGTAAACATCGTCCTGGAAAAGCCCATCTACGTCGGCATGTCTGTCCTGGAGCTGAGCAAGTGGCTCATGTACGAGTTTCTGCGGAAGATGAAGGACCGCTATGGTGACCGCTTGAACGTAGACTACATGGACACTGACAGCTTCGTGTTCGACATCCTATCCCGGAACATCTACAGGGAGATGATGGAGCACTTGGACGACTTCGATACCAGCGCCTACCCGAGGTCCCACCCCTGCTACAGCCCCGCCAACGCCAAGGTGATTGGCAAGTTCAAGGACGAGTGTAACGGCCGATCCTTGTTCGAGTACCTCGGCCTGCGCTCAAAGCTCTACTTCATGGACGTTGAGGACGAAGACAACGGATCCAAGGCGATCAAGCGAGCCAAGGGAGTCGCTAAGGGGGTTGTTAAAAACGTCCTAACCCCCGACGACTACAGGGAATGTCTGTTCGACGGGGTGTTGAAAACCACCGTCAACACCCGTTTCCAGTCGTACCTGCACCGTGTCTTCGCCGTACAAGTAGAAAAGCTATCCTTGAGCCCAGCCGATGATAAACGCTACATCCTGGCCGATGGTATCAACACCTTACCTTGGGGGCATAAGGACATCCCACCACTGTCCGCAGCAAGAAGGCGAGGCAATCCCGAGGAGGAGCAGCAAGGCGGGCCTATGGAGGTGGACGAGGAGGACATGGACGAGGAGGAGGACATGGACGAAGAGTTCCCGGTGTAGATTTAAGTGTAAATAGAACTAGGTTAACTTTGTAAATATTTTGTAAATAGTATTCGTAAGCAAATATAGTCAAACAGTTTAGTTTACAGCATACATCTGTGTTGTTACTACCCCTTGCATTTCCCTGACATTTACTTTCAAAAGACGCCTCTAATGCAAACCGAATTTGTCGAAACTACATTCAAAATTAACCTTTTATGAAATTGTAAAACTATCATGTTTTCAAAACAAAACTTTCAAAATTGTTAAAAATTCGATATTCGTTCTTAAACACTAAAGAGAAGGACAAGTGAAAACAACAGTTAACGAGAAACAACAAAAAAAAAAAAAAAATATTGAAACACAAAAGTAGTCTTAAGCGAAGATGGAGTCGAAGAGCCTGCAGACCAGTGCGTCGTTGATGGTGGGAGCGACCGGGTCGAAGAGCTGCACGTAGTCGCTGAGTGGTGTTTACTCTGCAACATCACTAGACAAACTGAAGGTGCGCGTCTGCATTTATATTCACAAAATCCATCTCAAGAAGTGTTTCTTTAATTCGACCAATCATAGGGCAGAACGTCTAATTTTAGCCACTAAGAGGGCAGGATATTTTCACCAATCACAGTACCCGCATTTGCTTACACTATCTAGGGTAGGTCAAGAGTCAGCAGACAAGTGCACGCAGGTTTAAGTTAGGTTTAAGGATGCATGAACGTCGCGTGAAGCGATGACAATCACTTAAGTAACATAGCTACGTACCGTACAGTAGAAGGCGGTGAACAATTCTCGAAATCGCGGCAATTATCGCTAATGAGTAAACAGCCTGAGGTGGTTCACACTACAACTTATAAGACTACATATACTTACGTTTAACAGATCTCGGAGTATGGTGCGGTAAGGACTAGCACAGCACTGAAGTAGAACGTCTACGCACACTGAGCTTCAAACACAAACTGAATGAAGGAAGCGATGACAATCACTTAAGTAACATAGCTACGTACCGTACAGTAGAAGGCGGTGGACAATTCTCGAAATCGCGGCAATTATCGCTAATGAGTAAACAGCCTGGGGCAGTCACGTAGGCACGGGGTGATGACGTAACCGCGGTCCACGACTTCACTACTTAAGGTAGGCCAATGCGTGCGTTAGGTTTACAGACGCAGGTTTAGGTTAGGTTTACAGACGCAGGTTTAAGTTAGGTTTGAGGATGCATGAACGTCGCGACGCAGGTTTAAGTTAGGTTTGGGGATGCAATTAGCGATAATTGCCGCGATTTCGAGAATTGTCCACCGCCTTCTACTGTACGGTACGTAGCTATGTTACTTAAGTGATTGTCATCGCTTCCTTCATTCAGTTTGTGTTTGAAGCTCAGTGTGCGTAGACGTTCTACTTCAGTGCTGTGCTAGTCCTTACCGCACCATACTCCGAGATCTGTTAAACGTAAGTATATGTAGTCTTATAAGTTGTAGTGTGAACCACCTCAGGCTGTTTACTCATTAGCGATAATTGCCGCGTTTTCGAGAATTGTTCACCGCCTTCTACTGTACGGTACGTAGCTATGTTACTTAAGTGATTGTCATCGCTTCACGCGACGTTCATGCATCCTTAAACCTAACTTAAACCTGCGTGCACTTGTCTGCTGACTCTTGACCTACCCTAGATAGTGTAAGCAAATGCGGGTACTGTGATTGGTGAAAATATCCTGCCCTCTTAGTGGCTAAAATTAGACGTTCTGCCCTATGATTGGTCGAATTAAAGAAACACTTCTTGAGATGGATTTTGTGAATATAAATGCAGACGCGCACCTTCAGTTTGTCTAGTGATGTTGCAGAGTAAACACCACTCAGCGACTACGTGCAGCTCTTCGACCCGGTCGCTCCCACCATCAACGACGCACTGGTCTGCAGGCTCTTCGACTCCATCTTCGCTTAAGACTACTTTTGTGTTTCAATAATTTTTTTTTTTTGTTGTTTCTCGTTAACTGTTGTTTTCACTTGTCCTTCTCTTTAGTGTTTAAGAACGAATATCGAATTTTTAACAATTTTGAAAGTTTTGTTTTGAAAACATGATAGTTTTACAATTTCATAAAAGGTTAATTTTGAATGTAGTTTCGACAAATTCGGTTTGCATTAGAGGCGTCTTTTGAAAGTAAATGTCAGGGAAATGCAAGGGGTAGTAACAACACAGATGTATGCTGTAAACTAAACTGTTTGACTATATTTGCTTACGAATACTATTTACAAAATATTTACAAAGTTAACCTAGTTCTATTTACACTTAAATCTACACCGGGAACTCTTCGTCCATGTCCTCCTCCTCGTCCATGTCCTCCTCGTCCACCTCCATAGGCCCGCCTTGCTGCTCCTCCTCGGGATTGCCTCGCCTTCTTGCTGCGGACAGTGGTGGGATGTCCTTATGCCCCCAAGGTAAGGTGTTGATACCATCGGCCAGGATGTAGCGTTTATCATCGGCTGGGCTCAAGGATAGCTTTTCTACTTGTACGGTGAAGACACGGTGCAGGTACGACTGGAAACGGGTGTTGACGGTGGTTTTCAACACCCCGTCGAACAGACATTCCCTGTAGTCGTCGGGGGTTAGGACGTTTTTAACAACCCCCTTAGCGACTCCCTTGGCTCGCTTGATCGCCTTGGATCCGTTGTCTTCGTCCTCAACGTCCATGAAGTAGAGCTTTGAGCGCAGGCCGAGGTACTCGAACAAGGATCGGCCGTTACACTCGTCCTTGAACTTGCCAATCACCTTGGCGTTGGCGGGGCTGTAGCAGGGGTGGGACCTCGGGTAGGCGCTGGTATCGAAGTCGTCCAAGTGCTCCATCATCTCCCTGTAGATGTTCCGGGATAGGATGTCGAACACGAAGCTGTCAGTGTCCATGTAGTCTACGTTCAAGCGGTCACCGTAGCGGTCCTTCATCTTCCGCAGAAACTCGTACATGAGCCACTTGCTCAGCTCCAGGACAGACATGCCGACGTAGATGGGCTTTTCCAGGACGATGTTTACCCTGGCGCTTGCGGACGTTCTCGATGGTTTTGCCAAAGACCGCGTTATTCATTAACTTGAAAAAGTCTTGCTCGAACTTGGTCCTGGCCTTCTTCCGCAGCTCGGTATTCATGAGGATGTAGGGCTCTAGCCACCGAGACTGGCGAAACGAGATCGCCCTGTGCACAGCCGCAAGCTCCAGTCCGTTGTTCAGCGCCTGCTGCAAGACCCTGTAATGGCAGACGTAATGCATCTTGTCGTCCAGGGTGGTCATCAGTTTGGGGTATTTCCCTGTTGGCGGACGCTTGGTCTCGCAGCAGTAAGGGAGGTCCTTGTGCAGGTCGTGGAGGTGGGTGGGGTAGCGGAGGTCCACTTCGAGGATGTAACCCCGTTCCGCTTCGGCATCCAGCGCACCAATGTCCAAGGAGTCGATCTCCTCACGGCTGAGCCACTGGAAGTCTCCGGTGGGCAGGTACTGGGACATGGCCCAGCCGTAGAGGTTGTTGGCGTCCAGGTACAGGAGGTGGCGTGTCGGCTCGTCGGGGTGGTAGTCCGGGCACCGATCGTGGTTGGCCTTGGCGTAGCGGGTGACGGCCTGGGAGATGCCTCCTCGGATGCCTTGCTCCACGAAGAGGTACATGTCGAAATCCTGCAGCGTGTCCAGCTCCACGTCGCAGGTCTTCAACATGACGTCCCAAGCGTAGGATGGCAGGGTGTAGTAGTGGGCGGGGTCCAGTCCGTACTCGGCCAAAGAGGTGTCACGGAACTGCTCGAAGACGTCGGTGAGGAGGGCGATATCACAGCGCAGGTACGTGTCGGCGTAGTCCTTGAGGTGGCGACACTCGAAGGCTCGCCACACGTTGAGGGCGTGTTGGTAGTCCTCGTCCTTGACGTCCTCCAGGGTCATGGTGTTCCTAAACGCCTCCTTGGGCGGCAGCTCCCTGGTCCTGTACAGCGTTTCGTACGATGTGACAAAGTCGTAGGGGAACACGCCCTTCCTGCGCACCAGGTCGAACAGCCGGTCGTCGGGGAAGCGCTTCCTGGTCTCACGCATCTTGTCGGTGGGCAGTCCCGCTGCCAGGCTGGCCAGGCTCATGGACAAGAACCTGTAGGTGTCGAGGAACCGCACCGCGAAACTGCTCTGTCGTTGGTTGTCCCCGGGCTGGCCAAAATGAAACCGCTTGGTGAAGGCGATGTAGCGCTCTTCGGTGTGCGCCAGCACGTCCACATCACCGGGGTCGATGGCCAGCTCCCGCACTACGAAGTGAGCGTCGTAGTTGGACAGGTTGTGGAAATAGCAGTTGATGACCCGCTGCTCCCTGTACCGCAGATTGCACGAGCGGTGCGCCGCTCCTCGGAACTCGTAAGGCGGGGCGTGGTTGTGGTCCCGCACCTTGACGTCCAGCTCGGTGAACTCCTTGCCGCAGAGGTAGCAGCGGGTCGCTGCGAGATACTCGTCCATTTCCTGCCGGGTCAGAGAAGGGTGCAGAGCTCTCGTGCTGAACAGGAACTCCCACAGGCTCAGCACGTCCATCTTGAGCCGTTCCATAAAGACCTTGGACGCGTCAGCTCCGAAGTATACCCGCGGCTCAAACTCCTCCAGGCCGAGCGAATCCACGATCTGGTAGGCGAAGGCGTACGGGACGTGCATTTGCAGGGGCGTCGTGCCGGGCGGTGCTTCTACCGGGTCAACAGCGACGGGCTGCAGAGCACACTCAAAGTCCGCGTAGACGCAAAAGCGCTCGCGCCGAGTGTACTCTGGGTGGGTGAAGCGGATCTGCTGCTTCTTCGGCAAGTCCAGGCGAAGGGGAGCCTTGGCGTAGCAGTAACGCCTGTGCTCCTCGAGGCGCTGGGCACCCGTCAACCCTAGCTTGCTGGGCCGATTGTCGAAGTAAGCGAAGCACCGCTTACAGACGTAGATCCTATGCCCGTGGTCAGTGAGCTGGCGACGGACCAGTCGACTCAGGTCCGCGATGTATGCGTAGTGGCTGCTCCCATCGTTGGTCACATACAGCAGGTCCCTGTGGTCTTCGAGCTCTCGCTTGCAGATCTTCAAGGGGTAGACCCTGTCCATGAACTTGGGAGTTCCGTCAGGGCGTCTTCCCACCATCGCGCGCTCGATCCCGTAGACGTTTACACTGATGTTGTTCTTGCCCTCAAAGGTCTTGATGTCCTTGAGCGTCATGGGGAAACGCAAACCGGTCCAGTCGTAGCGGGCGATGATGTCCGGCGTATACGCTGCAGGTCTCTCCGCGTGTTGCGCAACGAACTTGGCCAGGATAGCGTACATGAAGCACATGTCGTCGGCGTTTAGCACATTGACAACAGCGCGCGTGTCTGCAATAGCCCTTGGCAGCTGGAGATACGCTCTGCCCCCGAGCGGCGTGTACTCGTTCACGCGGATCTCCAGGTCCCGTATACGCAGGTATGCCCAGCCGCTGCCTACCAGTTCGCACTGCTCCTTCTTCTTCACGATCGTCTCGAACGTCGCGGAGAGGAAAGCCTCCAAGTCGGAGGCCTCGGTCAGTGGGACGTTCTTTGTGTTGAAGGAGCGCAGGCAGGTGGCCCCGTGAATGTTGGTAAACTCGCATTCCAGGACCATGTTCGCCTTGATGCTCGGATGTTGGGTCATGACGTTCTCCATCAAGTCCAGAACCTCGTCAAACAACAGGGTCAGCGCATCCTCGACGGTCAGCAAGGCGTCTAACGGCCGGGCCAGGCGGTAGGTGAGGAGGCGACTCCGGAAGGCCCGATGTACGAGCTGGAACACGGGGCGGCCGCCACCCTCCATCTCGTCGTCGATGGTCTGAGGCTCGGCGCTAGGTCCTGGGCGGGGCTGGGGCTCGGTGCTGGGCCCTGGCTGTGGCTCGGTGCTCGGTCCTGAGCGGGGCTGAGGCTCGGTGCTGGGCCCTGGCTGCGGCTCGGTGCTCGGTCCTGGTCGCGGCTCGGCGCTAGGCACTTGGCGCGGTTGGGGCTCGACATCGGCTCCTTGGTGCGACAACTGGTTGCTGTGAGGAAGAGGAGGAGGTGAGGACACCGTAGGCAGTTGGTCTAGGGCCAGGTCCCTCACAACAGGACAGTTGTGAGACTGGTGATGGTCGCGGTTGAAGCGGCGAGAAAACCCCTTGTCACAGTACGCGCAGCGGAACTCGGATGGTTCTTGAGCCAGGTTCCTCACAACAGGGCAGTTGTGAGACTCGTGCTGGTCGCGGTTGAAGCGACGGGTAAACCCGCGGTCGCAGTAGGCGGAACGGAACGTGGGAGGATGGACGGTCCGGACGTGTCGTCTCAGTTCCAGGTCTCGGTCGAAGCGTCCACCGCATCGCTCGCACTCCACGTGGCGATCGGGGCTCGAGGAGGAGGAAGGAGCTGCTGCTGGCATCGCGGAGTGACCCGCTTGCATGTGGCGGCGCACGTCCTCCAGGCTGGCGAAGATGGCCGGGCACAGTCGGCAGGCATGGTCCGCTCGTTGCGGTTGGGGCTCTGCCACGGCGTGTGGTCCGTGAACCGTGGCGACGTGGCGGTGGAGGTTGTCGCCTCTTGTGAAGCGCCTACCGCAGACGTGGCAGTCGTGACGTCTGGCGTTGTGGGCGGACTCCACGTGTCAGCCAGACCTCTCTTTGCACATTCTGAGTTCAAAGTTGCTGAACGATCATACCTTAAATGAGAATCTTACTATAAAGGGGAATGTAATAGTCTTCCACACTACAACTTCTAAGAGCTACATATACTTACGTTTAACAATCTCGGAATATGGTGCAGTAAAGGCTAGCACAGCACTGAAGTAGAACGTCTACACACACTGAGCTCCAAACGCAAACTGAATGAAGGAAGCGATGACAATCACTTAAGTAACATAGCTACGTACCGTACAGTAGAAGGCGGTGGAACATTTCTCGAAATCGCGGCAATTATCGCTAATGAGTAAACGGCCTGAGGCGGTCCACACTACAACTTATAAGACTACATATACTTACGTTTAACAGATCTCGGAATATGGTACGGTAAGGACTAGCACAGCACTGAAGTAGAACGTCTACACACACTGGGCTCCAAACACAAACTGAATGAAGGAAGCGATGACAATCACTGAAGTAACATAGCTACGTACCGTACAGTAGAAGGCGGTGGAACATTTCTCGAAATCGCGGCAATTATCGCTAATGAGTAAACGGCCTGAGGCGGTCCACACTACAACTTATAAGACTACATATACTTACGTTTAACAGATCTCGGAATATGGTGCGGTAAGGACTAGCACAGCACTGAAGTAGAACGTCTACACACACTGGGCTCCAAACACAAACTGAATGAAGGAAGCGATGACAATCACTGAAGTAACATAGCTACGTACCGTACAGTAGGCGGTGAAAGCGGTAAACAGTTCTCGGAACCGCTAATGAGTAAACAGGCCCGGACGGTCACGTAGGCATGGAGATGATGTCACCGCGGTCCACGACAGGGGTAGCGGAATGGAGGAGGAGTGGAGGGATAGCGGAGTGGAGGAGGAGTGGACAGGCTGGGACAGTCACGTAGGCCCTAGCACGCGCCTTGACACGTGACGCCGCGGAGCCGCTCGCAGTTTGGTTTGACCAAGCCGGCATACGACGTGTAGTGAAGTCACATCGAGTTCGGTCAGCAAACAGCCGAGATCCCATAAGGAAAACGCGTTTAAAAATTAATAACGGGCCCGTTTAACGGTGGATTCTCAATTTTCTTTAAGCGATGGTTTCTTTAGGCCGCCGCCTGACATGTGGTGAAGTTTCATCAAAATCGGTCGGTAAACAGCTGAGATCCCATAAGGAAAAAGCGGTTAAAAATTAATAGCGGGTCCGTTTAACGGTGGATTTTCAATTTTCTTTAAGCGATGGTTTACTTAGACCGCCGCCTGACATGTGGTGAGGTTTCGTCAAAATCGGTTGGTAAACAGCTGAGATCCCATAAGGAAAACGCGGTTAAAAATTAATAGCGGGTCCGTTTAACGGTGGATTTTCAATTTTCTTTAAGCGATGGTTTACTTAGGCCGCCGCCTGACATGTGGTGAGGTTTCGTCAAAATCGGTTGGTAAACAGCTGAGATCCCATAAGGAAAACGCGGTTATAAATTAATAGCGGCCTTGTTTAATGGCGGATCTATGGGGTTCTTACGTCATTCGCTTCCTCTGGGATAGACCTACACTCTGGAAAAAGTCCCGTGGGAATCGATGGATAAATAGGCTAGTTATTAATTTTCGAAAGTTTTTTCCTCATGTTCAAGGTCATCACGAAAAGTGCCGCTGGCGGCCGGGGGGGGGGCGTCGGGGGGGGGGGCGTCGGGGGGGGGGCGTCCGGGGGGGGGGGCGTCGGGGGGGGGGGCTCCTCAGGCTCCTCACGCCAGGCGCCAGGTTTAAGTTAGGTTAATGGGTCACGTGACGTTGGGGGGAGGGGGGGGGAGGATTGATCCTCTGAGGATTACTGAGGATTTTGCTGGTTTTGAATCGGCCATTGCCCCCTACTAATTAATGTAAGATGTCCTTTGATGAGTTAGAATATAAACAATGTAACATTACACTAAGACACAATTTGAAATGTTTTCGTATTTCTCCACTTATCCACGATATAGCTTGATGAGTGTTTGCCAATACAGGGTAACATTTATTACATTTTGAATATACAATATGTTCCACCTGGTAAACTTTAATACAGGTAAATAAAGTAACTGCTTTATTGAGTTTGACAGATGAGGTTTATTATCCATCAGGCTTTTCGTTTTACATTAAAATCATCGGTGGCGTTAATACAGTTTAATAAAATAAAATATGTCCCATACAATCTTGATTATAAATAAATGTACAGTTCTTACGTTGACTGGAGGTGACTGGGTCTAGCTTTGTACCGCAGGAAGCAGAAAAACCTCGTTATTTCAACGAGGAGGTAATGTTTAGCCAGACTCCAGTTTTCCAATGACCGTTACGGTTAAATTAGCTGAATCGTACTATCAGTATATAATATAATAACAATATATCACTTAACACGTAATTAGCCTACTTATACTATAATAATTATGTTTTTCATCTTAGATATTTTGTGTAATCAAATAACCGGTATAAATTTTCCCTGCCTCAAACAAAATTTCTAAGTAAAAATTATAGGTTTACATTTTACATAATTACAAATTAACACATCTGAATAATTATAAATTAACTCAACTCAATAATTTCCTAATTAAACGCTTTTAACTTATCATAAAACATCATTTGTACAATTCAAATAACATAAGATTCGTGGGTCTTTCTGTCAGAGTACTCTACCGGTAAAATAGTGAATTTGCAACAGTTAATTCTAACTTTCTCCATTACGTTGCATCACAATGCCATCTGGCTTTTGACAAAGACAAACATTTCAATCAACTATTAAATTATTTCGATTTTATGATTTTCAGACAAACGATTCGTAAAGTAACACTGACTAAGCGAAAGAATTTATATTTGATCTACAAATAATATACAATGATTTCTACTTATAGTTTTACAGCAAAAATAATCATTATTTTGAGTTCATCAGTCAAGGAAATAACGGGAATTTATTCGCGTTACGACAATTCTAAACAAATTTTTCCTTTTCTAACTACATCCTATTTATCTTTAGTCGATATTTAGACTTGTTCCGTGCGGGTGTGTCGTGTGTCGTTTCTTTTGTGTTTTCTTGGGCTTTGTTTAGTCTTTGTGTTGTGCGGGATTAGGTGTATCGCGTGATTAATGTATCCTTAAAACTATAGATTCGCCCAGTTTACATTCGCTCCGATCTATACAACGTTTGCTGGCCATAATTTATTCACTCATTTAGACCATTTTGCATAATTTACTCGCCCAACATTTATACCACAAAAACAAATCGACTGAAGGCAGGCAGCATTTTTTTCATAATCCAACTCCAAAATTGTTAAACTAATTAATTCTCCGTTTCTCATTTAACTTCTTTCGACTAATATCGCTCATTTATTCTTCAAAATAAATTTACTAAACCCTTTTTGCATATGTTCACAATTACATACCAAATTAAATACAAGAGTTCTTAACTATCTAATTATATACAAGTGGAATTTGGCACACATCCTGTCTGTATGTTCGGACTTCGAAGTCGATTTCACGCAAGTTTCAAATCCACAATATGAAATTTTCTGACGACTTCCACGTTTTTCGTATCTTGTACTAAAACTGTACCTTCACTAATAAAGTAGGGAATCTTGAAAGGACCGATGATGTACTTCGGAGCTAGTTTCTTGGACAATTTATTCACCTTTTTGCTTAAATAGTGCGTCTTGACATAAACTAATCTATGCACTTTGAAGGAGTGATTACAACGTGGAAATCGATATTTTTCCCTGCCTCTATTTTTCCTATGCGTCGCTTGACGTTATTCATGGCTTTTCTTGGATTTTCCGCCTTTTATTCAGGTGTTAACTTAGTAGAAATCATACCCGGTACATTCCATAAATTCGTAAGAGTATTGTTACACGGGTGATAAAACATCCTTGAAAGTCAGTGGATTTAGTTGCGAAATTTAATGCTGTATTTAGGCTAATTTGTATTAATCCGAGATTTTTGTCTCAGTAAGTTTGATCGTTTGAATAAAAACATCTTAAGGCTGTATTCAATTGTTGTATGTATCTTTCAGCTCAGTTTCCATTTGCCCTATAAGCAGCAATTCGTCTGTGTTGCATGTGATTGTTGAATAAATACCTTCTAAATCCCTTTGAAGTAAAATATGAAGCATTGTCAGATACAATTATACGTGGAACTGAAAATTTGTTAAAAATCCATTTCATTTTTTCGATAATCAGCCGAGTCTTACAATCCTTTAATGCACTCAGCATAACATCTGGAAAAGGCGTCTACCACAACTAATATATATATATATATATATATTGATTTAGACCTTTAGTGCGAGGTAGGGGTCAACGTAGGTCGATAAATGTAGTATTCATGGTTTGGTCGACAGGCACAAATATTAATCTTCCTTCATATTTTGTTTGCTCATTTTTTGACATCTTACATATAGCACATGATTTAACTTTTTGTTTGACCAAGTCATTCATTTTTGGGTTATAAAACAATTAATTTATTTTAGCTTGTGTTCGGTATATTCCGAGGTGAACACCAATCATGCTATTATGATATAATGCGAAAACTACACTTATTAGTTTATCAGGCAAACATATTTTACCCTTATATAGCACAATTAAAATGCACCTTATAATTACATACAATCTTAATTATAAATAAATGTACAGTTCTTACTTTGACTGGAGGTGACTGGGTCTAGCTTTGTTCAGCAGGAAGCAGAAAAACCTCGTTATTTCAACGAGGAGGTAATGTTTAGCCAGACTCCAGTTTTCCAATGACCGTTACGGTTTAATTAGCTGAATCGTACTATCGTGCCAACGTGATAACAAGAAATCACTTAACACGTAATTAGCCTACTTATACTATAATAATTATGATTTTCATCTTAGATATTTTGTATAATCAAATAACCGGTGTAACGAAAATAGCCAAAGAGATCCTAAACATTACAGAAGACCGTCTGTTTGGTATACAGATGGGATGTAGGAGAACGTTATTAGGTGGTGTCATTGTATTTTGGACCTGTTAGCATAATGACACGTCTCTGGCAACACTTTGAGTGTTTGTTGTAGTTTAACGGAACCACAATGTGGTGAATAAACATTTGTTTTACTGACCGTTCATAATATTAATACCTCATCTCAACTGGTTTACTTTTGTCCAGTCTGAAATATACGGTGTGTATCGACTCATTGAGTAATATACATTTGGCGTTTTCCATTTACAATACTATTTGACCAGATATACAGGGTGTCACAAAAATGCTTAGCGTCCTATACAGAATCGGGTTCTACATACAAAAATAAGTCGGAAATGTACAGTAACATTTTTTCGATTCGGCTTAGTTTATCCGTAATCCGCCATTTTGTATTTTTTTGAAAATAATTAATAATTCAAAAACCTTTAGAGATATTTTTATGAAACTTGGTATTAACTTTAAGTTTTTTGTTATTAACATTTTCCAAAAATATTGTTTATAAAAGTTATCAAATTTTAAAATGGCGGTCATTTAAAAATTTCAAAGTCAAATTCCATGAAAACTAGCAACTAAAACAAAATGTTACTAGATATCACATTTAAAGCAATTTTTAATCCAGATCCAACGACACTTTGATTTTTAAAATCGGTTAACAAATAACGAAGCTTTGATAATTTTTAAATTATAAATTTCAAAATGGCGGCCATTTTATAATTTCAAAGTCAAATTTCATGAAAACTAGCAACTAAAACAAATTTTTGCAAGACATAAAATTTAAAGCAGTTGTAATTTTACACCTTGCAAAACTTGGTTTTAGTTGCTAGTTTTCGTGAAATTTGACTTTGACATTTTAAAATGGCCGCCATTTTGACATTTATTTCTAAAATTTATCAAAACTTTGTTATTTATTAACCGATTTTAAAAATCAAAGTGTCTTTGGATCTGGATTAAAAATTGCTTTAAATGTGATATCTAGTAAAATTTTGTTTTAGTTGCTAGTTTTCATGGAATTTGACTTTGAAATTTTTAAATGACCGCAATTTTAAAATTTGATAATTTTTATAAACAATATTTTTGGAAAATGTTAATAACAAAAAACTTAAAGTTAATACCAAGTTTCATAAAACTATCTCTAAGGGTTTTTGAATTATTAATTATTTAAAAAAAATACAAAATGGCGGATTACGGATAAACTAAGCCTAAATCAAAAAAATGTTACTGTACATTTTCGACTTATTTTTGTATGTAGAACCCGGTTTTGTATAGCATGCTAAGCATTTTTGTGACACCCTGCACTGTGCTCCGAAATAGGTATATATTTTAGCAATGAAATTCAGTAGGAAAAATATTTCAAAATAGTTCCTTTCAATAAAAACTACTTGTTGCATAATGCACTGTACTTTTAAAACTCATTGAAGCGAAGGATTTATTCATTATTTTTAAAATTTTTTTGGACATTACCTTTTGCTTCTAGTGTTTAAAACTACACTACATCTCGTAAGAAAAATACTCCCGTTACCAAGTGAGCCCAACTTTAATATAATAAACGGTATCAGGAAACTGACACATACTTTCTCCCTTTTAGCTCATTTTAATGTATACATAATTATTTATTTACTATAAAGTACGGTAGAATGTACAGAAAATCTTCTAAAAAAATTGTTTTCTGAAATGTCCGCCCAAATCCCATTTTTGGGGGCACTACAGAATCCTCCGCTACATACAGTGGTTTTAAGAGGGGAAATACCGACTCCTCCCCCCCAGGGTTAAGGGGCAACATATTCCAAATATCCTCTGTTGGTCAATGCTAACTCGACCTGGATATTAGTTTTTAACGAAATTGATCTGTCAATAAGAGAGAAATGGTAATTTTTGTATTCCCCATAGAAATAACATTGGACAACGTACTGCGTTTACCACTAAATGAAAATTTCAATTTTATCCGAAATCAGTAATCGTAGGATAATAAATCAAATTACTGAATTATTAAGCTCTTTTTAATGGTGATAAGTAATTTGTTTATCATATATGGTTTGTTATGAACAATCAAAAAACTGAATTGTTGATATTATATATTATTATTGTTAACAAGTCCTGTAATTTCTGGACCCGATTTTTTCAGAAATTCGGGTAGTGTCATTTTGTTGGAAACCTAAAGCCCTGCAAACTACTAAAGTTTAATTAAAACCGTTTGAGTCTTTTTTGAGAAATTTGTATTTTTCATGTTTTTTTAGTGGTTTTGGGGTTCCTTAAAAATCAAAAATTCTAAAAATCAAAACTCCTGAAAATATTGTGGATTAGTACATACATACCAATTTTCATCAAAATCGGTCGACTGGTGTCGTTTCTAGCTCTGTAGATCCATACAGACAGACAGACAGACACATTTACATCACTTGTTTGGATTCAGGGAGCACCAAAACGAATATTTCCACCAACAACTCAAATTCAAAAATTTTGACGAAAACAATACTTTCTCCATATGCTATGTTTAAAATATATTTTTAAAATAAAGTACCAGATTAACTTCAAAATTCATTATTATAATGATTAGCTGCACTGTGATATGAGGTAAACCTCAAAACACATGTCAGTGAATAAAAGATTAATTTTGGTAGGTACTCTAGTAATTTTATACTAATAATAGTAGCCCTATGATATTATTAAATATATGTATATATATATATATATATATATATATATGTAAATAATATACATACATAAATAATATATATATATATTTAAATAAAAGGTGTTTTTGGCATCTGGGGACATCAAAACGAAAAGTTATTATGGTCCCGGGCCTAGTTCTTACCATGTCTACTATGGTAATAGCTTATTCTCTGTAGGGTAAATTCGCTAAAAGACTACTGGAATGTAAACACAATGTGTAAAATAAGTTATGAGGTTGAGATTATGATTAGCAACACAGAATTTGTTTGATGGTAAGGGAGTAGAGAACCTGCTTACTTAGCCCTAATGTTATTCTTATGGAGAACAAAATATAACATGTATCCTAAAATTTGTCTATTTCGTTATCTAATATTTTCTATTCACTATTTACTATTCATATTTATCTTTCAATTAAAACATTTTGTTTGGTTTTACGTAATGGGTTTGAGAGATGATTTAAATAAATCAAAAACATACGCACTGTCAAAATATGAAAAAGGGAATTAGGTTTTTATGATTGTCTTTTAGTTATTAAACCTTCCAAAAATAATCTTGTGAAATTTAAATCGAACAAACAGCAATCAATTTCCAAGTTATTGTGTATTCCTTTATATGATTTAATGGAATTGTCAGTCAAAAACTATAAAACTGAATTATATACTTATATACAATAATAATGCTATATTATTTATACAGTTTGACTAAGTACAACGAAGTATGACCATTTATACATTTTATGTTGTAAGTTTCAAGACACTGACGTTTCTTCAGTGGGATAAATCGTTTGTACTTATTGAAAAATTGCCCTTATTAAACTTAAATATTCCTATATTGGAAATATCGGTTAGTTAATATTTCCATACTTAAGTGTTTCAAATAAAAAGTTAATAAAACTTTTTTCAAATCAGCATTAAAAAATAGTTAATATTATACACAAAAACAAATTGTAATATTACGATTAAAATAAAACTAAAAATACAACATTAATAAAAGCATTACAAATAGCTAAAGACAGTATTGCAATGCAAACTTTTCTTATAAAACATAAATATGAGGGATATGGTAAACATGTTTTCCAAAACACAGATCTGTAACAAATGAGATCGTTCCGCCTTGTTTTGCTCGGTAGAAAAGTCAAAGTTTTATATCTATTCACTGTGTAATTTACATAACACAAAGACAGATATTTATATGTTCAGTGTGTTAGTTTACGTATAAAATACTAAATATTCCACAGCAACAGACCTGCATACTCAGCAAATGTTCAATGAATGTTTACCTCACTATCGCATGAAACCGCATGCAAAGTTTCATCAAAATATATTTGTAAATAAGCGATATATTACATTTATTGCTTACTCAAATCCTTACTTAATTTGCTTAAGTAAGGATTGTAAAAACTCAGATACTGATTTTTTAAAAATAAAATAATGCAAACAAAACTTTATTTATATGCACAGATGCAGGTAAAATGGCAAAAGTATTTTTCATTTAAAGATAATTTAAATCGACTAAAATCTGTTTAGTAATGTCAACTCTTTTACTACCCGAACATAGAATTTAATCACGATTGAGGGTAACGTAGTCTTAAGTATTCCGTATTACATATACTATTTGAATATATTCACTCCACAATATATGACTTTCTTTCATCAATTATTTATTTAGATTGTAGCAAACTTCACTTTGGGTTGTTTAGCATAGTACTGTTTAAACATATCAAAGTTAAATTACCTGTTAAATTAGTAGTTGTATTGTATTATAACAAATACTACTCCAACATTTGATGTATTCAATTAATTGAAGAAACTAAATTAACACGATTTAGAGAGTTTTTTTAGGCTGTTCACAGTAAAAATAGATGGTTTACAATCAACAATTTCCACTATCGACGACCAGTGGAAAAAATGTGCATAGAAAAAAACACGTCAAGAACTTATAGCCGTTTTTTATACTCAGATCCTCTATTGTTTAAAATGTATTGAGGTGTCAACAAACAAAAAGTTATAGTTCTGTAAAAGTTGGAAAGCTAATTTTTATAGATAAACTTAGCAAATATATGAGAAAAAACTTTGATTTATTGCTAACATGTAATAATATAAGGTATTTTCTAATGCATCCCTGAATATACTCATGCTCGAGGGTTTAAATTTTTGTTTTGTTGATAAATGTACAATCTGTTGTTTTTGCTCTTTTTGATTAACACTGTTAAAACTGTTGAAACAAAACCATGAAAGATTTTATAATCGTGTCATTAAGTAAAAATTGGTTGTAAAATGACAATATGTTTATTCAGAACATAGTGTCGGCCAGTAATGAGCTAATTATGAGAGTTCTAAACAACAAGCAAAACTGCTATGCCACGAACAGAGTATATTTGTTATCAAGCGATGCGCTCTTAAATAACATCATACGTCAGCAAACCCATCAGCAGTAAAACATGTTAACGGCCAGTGTAACTCTTCTCGTCAGATGCACTCACAATCTGTTATCTCGAGGACTTGTGCCATCGACCCGTTAATTTTTACTTACGAGTAATTTTGTTTCAGTTCATACACAATCCTGTTTAGCTTTATAAAATATAGTACTTATCCTAATTCCACTCTGAAAAAAGTGTATGGAGAGCAACGGAGTGTAAGGACATGCATAATGCATAATAACTATAATGTACATAAATGGCAATATAGCTGGTAATCGTGGGGTACTAGAATCTTTGGCTGTGACCCGGAAGAATGTTGCACAAAGACCAAATTTGTTTTGAGGCCAACGTTCTACAGAAGGAATTCATCTTATCCTGGTTCTTTTACTAATGTTTATATTAGAGCTGTTAACCTTTTGAAAACCTTGAATGTAGGTACTTTCGTTATATCTCGGAAGATATAATTCTATCTTCCAAAATATAACGAAGAATTACGTTACGTGTATTACGAGATCCCTATATTTTTCATACCTTACTTATTACAAATGTTTAATGATAACTTGCTCTCATGATAATTTGTATCACATTTTATCTGATTATAAATAGACTGATGCCATTGAAGGCTTTCACACTCAACGGGCATACAAAACCTATCGGATGGAACGCTTCCTATCTTAATGTTCTCCGAGTCACAAAACTCGCAATAATCGCAACCCGATATCAGGGATGGCGCGATCGGTTTTATTACCAGGTCGTGATAACATCTCTGTACATGTTATATATAGGTTTCCAGGTGTGCTTTTTGGCTATGCCCGTATCTTTACAACATCTAGCTTGGATGTTGTACAAGCTAATGTGTTTTTGCTTGGATCAAGAAAAAACGTAATGGGTACTGTAAATGTACAATATTAAAAAGTACCAGGATCATTTGATAAAACTGCTTCCCCGCATAACTTTTATTGTTAACAAATGACTAAGGAGAACGAATAAGAAAATAACATAAAGTTTATCTCAGCTTTTATTTTGTGGTAAAGACCACAGAAATCTCAATAGTTTATTTTTAATTATTAATATCCCTACAGTATGAAATTTGAGGAGTCTATTAGAATAAATGTAAACGTGTTCAGTGCGTCGCGCGTCGTCGTGCGGGATTTCCGGTGGTTGCTTAACTTAGAAAAAATGACATTATCATGATTGAACATGATTAATGCAGTGAACGTGTTAATACTCTTTTTTCAATATAAACTGATCACAACAAAACCGCATAAACTACAGAACAGGAAACTTTTCCAATTTTAAGTTTGCAAAACTCGCCTTGACATGTGTTAGATGAATGAACAAACCGGTAAAACCTTGTTATACTTGTTCCCGAACTTTGTATAAAATATAAGGATACTGTAATTCAGACTGTATTAAACAATGTAACTTTAATTATTGAATTTTAGACTCTGCGATAGTTTTGATTTAATATATATATACCTCAAGACAATAACAAAATATTGTATTCAAGAAAATCCCCCATATTCTAAGTTTAATTTTAAAATATGATTCTTAATTTGTTCACCATTTAATAATTTGAACTATGTGAGGTTACAAAAATAATGTAAGACATGACTATGACCTAAAGGTTTGAAACTAGTCGTCTAATAAAACATATTATGTTAAAACCAAAAAGGGTACTCTGTTTATAAAATCATGCTTAAAACTAATATATATATATATATATATATATATATATATATATATATATATAATTTTACTGTAGTATTATAATTTACTTATAGTGAATTTACTATGAACTATTTAAAATAATAAATTAATAGCCGAGTAACTAAAGAATATTAAATAAGCTTCCAACAAAAAACCTGGCCACAAAAACCAAATACAACTTGGAGTTAATTCCTCAAAATGTATTAATTCATTCATTAAAGAAACCAGACTAAATAAAATACCGGAATTTGTAAAACAAACAAAAAACAGCGAGAAAAATAATTTGTCATCCAATTAATTTCACATAATTGGAATAAAATCATTTTCTGGCCGGTGGTTTTGACTGAAACGACCGGCTAGGCAAAGTTGGAAACAAATTGGCCAAAGGCAACCATGTGTTTTGTGGCATAAGTGCATTAAAAACACCCTGGTTCTACTCAAGTCGAAATTCGTGGCTTCATGGGGTGTCTCGATAGACTAAGGTGGGAAATATTCATCTGGCAAAAAAGGACAATGCAAAAATATCTAAAAAAAACACATTAAAGAGAATATTTTAAAGAGTCTTAATACCAACCGCATCATGCGTCTTTATCTTTAAAATAGCCTTGTATCTAAAACTTGTACTAACTTAAGTAAAAGGCGCATACACCTTTAATACTAGGTCATACATTTGCATTACAACACAAACTTTGTTTGCATAACATATTTTTTATTCAAGCATGAATACAAAATATTTGTATTGTTGTTCAAAACCCAACCCACTCCAAACCCTCAGCGAGAAGAGTGAATCCTAGCGAAGTCTTCCGAACAACGTGGAAAAGAAATTGGGAATCAACAAAGTAAGTTAGCGTCTATCCTATACTCTAATATGAGTAAGGTTTGCTTGCTTGCTTGCTTGCGACACGGATCTCAAAAACGGCTCCAACGATTTCCTTCAAATGTTCGAAATAACTAATTTCTGGGATAAAAATAAGTTCTAGACAGGCCTCATCCCCAGGAAAAATCAAATAATGTAAAAAAACTAAAATGAAAAGTTAAAAAAATTAACATTGGGCTTATGGAGTTTCAAATCAAAACAAAAGAATTGTAACAGATGTTCATAATCAACCAGGGAACTGTAAAAGTAATACTCATGTTGTATATGATTATTAACATGTGGTTTCCTGAGAGCAGAGATTAAAAGATTTGAGTGAAGATTACATAGAGTAGTAAAATAAATCAAAGGGACATTGAGCTATAAATAACAACTGGAGTGACCTTACAAATTTAGAAAAGAGGCAAATGAGTTATACAAATCTGATTATCAGTAGGGGGAAGTGGTGAGATATTACTCCAAGTCATCTAAACAAACTGACTGGCCTTACCCCGAGCAAAGCTCGGCCCCCCAGGTACTTGGGGTTGAAACGTTTATAACCTCTATACTGCTATGAATATTGTTAAAGCAACTTAAATTCAATAAAGGATTACTGATCGTGTATATTTTCTTACTTCTATTATAATCTCACTCCAATCTTTTTGCAGTGTAAATAAATATATACTAAAATGAATCAGTTTTTATTAAATTAAATATATGTATAAATAAGCATTAGAATACGATTTTTGTAATAGTTAAAGTTTTAACTACTTCTCTTATGAAGTTACTGGAATCGTTTAACTTCGAAGGATTAATATTAAACTAGTGCTTACTGGGGTTATAGTACCTAACATATGGTTTTTGTGTAAGTGGATAATCACAGTTGATAATTAGTTCATTTTGCTTATAATGAAAAACACTGTAGTGATATTTCCATAAGAAAATCATTGGATCTTTGAAGTATAGTGGGGCGTAGCCCACGTAATTGTTGACATTTTTGATATTTTTCCCATCTTCCTTGGCCCTCAAGCTTTAAATGAATCGTCATAACCAAACTTAACTACTTCCTAGCTCAACATGTTTCGTGGGGACCGATTCGCTTACGGAATTAAATATATAGATACGACATTAATACACATCCGTAGTTATCTAAATACATAAAACAATGTCGGGTTAGTATGTTAGTTAGTTAGCTATACCAAACAGATATAAGGATTGTATCTAACATTGTTTAAAGGCATAAACATATATTCATTATGGAAATAATAAATCTACTTGAATGGCAACTAAAACTCTTTTTTCGATGCCGAAGTTAGCTCTACATAAATATAGGCGAGTGAGCGTAGCGAACAAGCTCATCCTGAAAATGAACGAGCATATTTGCAATACAAAAAATTAAACAATATTAGGACAGGACGTCTGTCGGGCCTGCTAGTTAGTACATATTAGGGTGATATAAAAAAACTATTTTTTGTTTTTTAAACCTTTTCCTGTGATATTAGTATCAATATCAGAAAACCAAACCTTTTGAGAGCGTATTTATAACACAACATATATTACGTTGTCAAGGAGAGCATTGTAAACCCTGGCATTGTTACTATCTACTTTAAATTGGGGTTTAGGATTGCATGAATATGATTACACTGGTACTGGTCTATCATTACAATTATTGGAATAGAATAGGTTACTTACCGTAACATACAAAAGTTCAGTCTGACATATATCATCTTGAAAACAGCGCCATATATTGTTCAATGCACAAACGTTAATCACACAATGTTTCTAAGGTTTTATACAGTGTAATAACACTGGTACTGGTCTATCATTACAATTATTGGAATAGAATAGGTTACTTACCGTAACATACAAAAGTTCAGTCTGACATATATCATCTTGAAAACAGCGCCATATATTGTTCAATGCACAAACGTTAATCACACAATGTTTCTAAGGTTTTATACAGTGTAATAACACTGGTACTGGTCTATCATTACAATTATTGGAATAGAATAGGTTACTTACCGTAACATACAAAAGTTCAGTCTGACATATATCATCTTGAAAACAGCGCCATATATTGTTCAATGCACAAACGTTAATCACACAATGTTTCTAAGGTTTTATACAGTGTAATAACACTGGTACTGGTCTATCATTACAATTATTGGAATAGAATAGGTTACTTACCGTAACATACAAAAGTTCAGTCGGACATATATCATCTTGAAACCAGCGCCATATATTGTTCAATGCACAAACGTTAATCACACAATGTTTCTAAGGTTTTATACAGTGTAATAACACTGGTACTGGTCTATCATTACAATTATTGGAATAGAATAGGTTACTTACCGTAACATACAAAAGTTCAGTCTGACATATATCATCTTGAAACCAGCGCCATATATTGTTCAATGCACAAACGTTAATCACACAATGTTTCTAAGGTTTTATACAGTGTAATAACACTGGTACTGGTCTATCATTACAATTATTGGAATAGAATAGGTTACTTACCGTAACATACAAAAGTTCAGTCGGACATATATCATCTTGAAACCAGCGCCATATATTGTTCAATGCACAAACGTTAATCACACAATGTTTCTAAGGTTTTATACAGTGTAATAACACTGGTACTGGTCTATCATTACAATTATTGGAATAGAATAGGTTACTTACCGTAACATACAAAAGTTCAGTCTGACATATATCATCTTGAAAACAGCGCCATATATTGTTCAATGCACAAACGTTAATCACACAATGTTTCTAAGGTTTTATACAGTGTAATAACACTGGTACTGGTCTATCATTACAATTATTGGAATAGAATAGGTTACTTACCGTAACATACAAAAGTTCAGTCGGACATATATCATCTTGAAACCAGCGCCATATATTGTTCAATGCACAAACGTTAATCACACAATGTTTCTAAGGTTTTATACAGTGTAATAACACTGGTACTGGTCTATCATTACAATTATTGGAATAGAATAGGTTACTTACCGTAACATACAAAAGTTCAGTCGGACATATATCATCTTGAAACCAGCGCCATATATTGTTCAATGCACAAACGTTAATCACACAATGTTTCTAAGGTTTTATACAGTGTAATAACACTGGTACTGGTCTATCATTACAATTATTGGAATAGAATAGGTTACTTACCGTAACATACAAAAGTTCAGTCGGACATATATCATCTTGAAACCAGCGCCATATATTGTTCAATGCACAAACGTTAATCACACAATGTTTCTAAGGTTTTATACAGTGTAATAACACTGGTACTGGTCTATCATTACAATTATTGGAATAGAATAGGTTACTTACCGTAACATACAAAAGTTCAGTCTGACATATATCATCTTGAAAACAGAGCCATATATTGTTCAATGCACAAACGTTAATCACACAATGTTTCTAAGGTTTTATACAGTGTAATAACACTGGTACTGGTCTATCATTACAATTATTGGAATAGAATAGGTTACTTACCGTAACATACAAAAGTTCAGTCTGACATATATCATCTTGAAACCAGCGCCATATATTGTTCAATGCACAAACGTTAATCACACAATGTTTCTAAGGTTTTATACAGTGTAATAAATATATAAACGCATTTCACGATGTATACAATATCGAGAACTTAATAAATCCGAGCAGGCTGCCAAACTATATTTCATCCACGCCCGAGCACAGAGCATACTCCGTTTTGTAAATAAATTTATCAATTTCATCCTTCGGACCATAAGCGTAATTTCAGTGTTTTTATTGGAGAGGTGAAAATAGAAGTCATTGTGATTGTTGTGACTTTTCATATATTACAATAATATTTCCTTTAAATTACTGGGAGGGGGGCATCTGACCCCTTGCCACCCCCGAATTACGCCTATTATTCGGACGATCAACATTTGTAAATTGAACATTTGATAATGCTGTTTTCACCGCAAAACTTGGCGTGGTTTTAAACAATGCATTTTGGATCAATGATTTAACATGGTGTAGTCTGATGCGGAGAGGTGATTCATTTTAATAAAACAATATTCTTAAAACGTTAAGAAGTCATTTTTGCGTGATTAAGCGCTTCTCTAACCAATTATTAAGCTTAAACAGGATTTCAATAGTTTTGGGTAAAATGACTCGTTGTGATAAGTCCTAGATAATGTACTCTTATTCTTTTTATTCTTACTCTTTGTTAAGTTTATTTATAAAAAAATCCATGGTTCCTAAAGGGAAACTGTAGGTTTATACAAAGACATTAAAGTAATTAGATCATTAATCATGCAGTTCCAAACAGAGCTGATTTAATTATCGGTCCTACTTAAACAAATATAATTACTAATCATAGTTTTTATAGGGGACATGCATCTGATGCTTTTTGTATTGTTGTCTCGTTTAGTGCACTAAAATATCAGCTCCTTAACTTATTTAAATATGTCTAGAACCACTACAGAACGTACGCCATTATTCTGAATTTGAGTTAAAATATACGTATAAGAAGACAACACCACTTCAACCAGCAATCACATGCAGGAATAAAAAGCGTGTATTCAAAACATCAAACAATGCTTATAATTTTACTTACTATGTTTGTGGAAAGTATTGGATTCTCGAATAAAAAATAAAGCAGTGTCATTAAATCCATGATGCAATAGCTACTGAAAAAATTCAATCTTACACTAAGACTTAACATGATACAATGATAAACCTACTTAACAAATGTTATTTTGTGAACTTTTCATTATATATAATTTCAATGCTCTCTATATATGATCAAGATAGTGACTAAAATGTTGAAAATACTTCTTTTCCAAATACTTTTATACGTCCTGGGGTAGACTTTCTTAAGCGGAACGATATAAAGAATTGAATGAAATTGTTCGATACGGTCTATCGATTAAGTCGATATTTTTATCGATTGCAAAACATGTTATCACTTTTATCTTAGTTTACGTCAGCAATAAGGTCGGTTTGTTTTTAAATTAAACTGAAAATAAAAATGAAGTAAACAAACATGATAATGACATGACATGATAATGTTGTTCATGGCAATATATGTTTAAGTAACAGTGGAAACAACGTTTGTTATCTGGACAAACTTCAAGACACCGACACTGAAGCATAACATAACCGAAATCTAAATATCCAAAACCATAGCCGAATAACCTAAATAATCGCTATACCCTATCGAACAATTACATTCGGATTTTTATATCGTTCCACTTGTGAAAGTAAACCCCATGCAAAGTATGTAATTCAGACATTCTACGCATTTCTTAACAGTTATTGGCAAATAATTAAATCAAGCAATTTTCTTACAACCACACTTATTTTTCTAGGAATTCTACATTATACCTAGGTATTATAGAAAATGTCGTGTAAAACTAAATTATTATTATACTAAGTGTATTGCCATTCCAATTAATTTTTGTAATATATATGAGTAATCTAACATATCCAAACCACCATAAAGTAACAAGGATAATTATTTACAAGGATATATTATTTGGAAAAGCCCATGCATAATAATTGTGATACAACGGCTGCGGCAGTTAGGCTTGGTTAGGTTAGGTTAGAAATCAAATGAAAATAAGGTTGAAAATGTCTGTATTTCCCAAAAATGCAATTACAAAAATAAGACAAACTTCAAAAGTATGGGTTACGTCTAAAATTATAAGTTGCATTGTTTAAGATCTTTATTGAAACTTGGACACCTTACCTGCTTAAGTCACGGCGGTCATTCCATAGAATTATTTGGCATAGATGAACAACGCCGTATTCAATACTTTGCCTGTCAATTTTGGCATTCTATAAAATCTGGTTTCAAACATCGCCAGTAACATATAACATATACAAAGCTAGATATGGTAATTATTAAAGGAATGTCCATTCAATTTCGAGTAATATAAATGCTGTTGCCTAAGGCAAATACGTAGATTAAAATTCATCGTTTGACATTCAGCAATTAATTTAATTGGAGCGTCTGATTACTTCTGCGAAAATCAATTGCAGTTTTGTTACTACTCTTTTTAAATGAATAAAAAAAGAGGCAATGATAATCTCAGGGCGTTTTGTTTGCATCAGGAATTATAGTAATACGTTTTAAAACATGTATATTGCTCTTTTTTATAAATTATGAATATTTCCGTAAACATATTTCTTCAATACCTACCTATACAAAGTTTGTAATTCATTAGATTTATTTTAAAGAAACAAAAATTAAAGTTATAAAATATTATAAAAGTTATAGCCTTTCTATATTTAAGTGAATATAAATTATCTCAAAGCCAACGAATACTCTGAAGATTTATTGATTACTTATACTGGTATATCATAGCAATAAAATAATCATTTATTTGTGTAATAGAAGGCTCAGTTGGTATCAAAGTAGACATAGGTACGGTATATTAGGAATGATTAACGTTTACGAGATTTTATTATTAGTTCCCTTTGTTCCCAGTACGACAACTTTATTAAATGTATAGTTTCCATTTATTTCAAATTTAACATTCTGTGGAAGGGCTTTAACATGTTATTTATTTATTTACAACTAAATTATTTACACCAGAGTATAACTCTAAATACAGTAAATAATAATACAGAATAATTGAAAACAATCTTCAAAGTATTACGGGTCAAGATTCCTCAAATCACCTTACTTGAATGAAATATGATTATAAAAACTCTGTTTAGTTCAATAACTCTTACAATGTTCTCTTATACATTATTACATTGACAACTATTTATAATTGTGCAGAATATTGGACACAAAGAATGAGCTATTTAAAGATGTATTAGGGGGGCTGAAGACAAATAATGAGAACTACTTTATATTATACAGAGTTACAGACATTGACAAAACAAGACTACTTTTGCCACAAACTGACTATCACTTAGAATATACACATGTCGGCATTCTTATGGAGAATAAGAAACAAATTATAGCTCGCTTATTTATGAACTAAACTAACTACACTAAAACTAGGTAACTAACTACACTAAACTTACTAACTAAACTAACGAAACTAGGTATACGGCTTCATCTGGTTGTGGTCTATTGTTATTTGCACAAAAACACAATTTTTACCCATAATTCCCGTAGCAGCAAACCTGCGTCCTCAGGCCCCATGTTATTCTTATGGAGAATAAGTAAAATGTAATGTATCCCTTAATTATGAAAATAAATTAATAAAATTTAGTATGTTGGTTCACCTAGTTGAGTTCTATTGATATTTGCATGAAAACAAAGTTTTGTGTTCCTTGTTGCAGCAAACCTGCGTACTCATCCCCCATGTTATTCTTATGGAGAATAATCAAAATCGTATATATATATCGCTTATTTATGAATTTATGTTGATGAAACTTGGTATGTGGCTTTATCTAGTTGAGTAATATTTATATTTACACGAAACCCCATATTTGTTGTTCCTTGTTGCAGCAAACCTGCGTACTCACTCTCAATGTTATTCTTATGGCGAATAATTCAAATTTGATACATCGCTTATTTGTGAGTATATTTTTATGAATCTTGGTATGCGGCTTTATGTTGTATTAAGACATATATTTTGCTTGGAAATTCTCTGAGTATGCAGGTTTGCTGTGACAGGGGTATTTATTTACATCCCAGTTTGCAAACAAAATTACAAACTTAATTACATGTTTTAATTTAAACGAAGCAGATGATTTTAAATTCCCAAGTTTTTCTTATGGGGGATGTTTGACGATATTTCTCGTTTGATGGGAACTTTTTCGAAATACTAATATTTTCCCCGAGCCCTATAGATCCTATAGCCCTATAGATATTGTCAGTTGACCTTTAATTTGAACACTTTCCCATCATCCTGGATTTGCCAAACTCACACAATTTTGCCTTACGGAATTATATATAAAGATATGTTTTCTTTAAAAATGTTTCGATGGAAGATGAGATGCTCAGGACCTGTTAGTTATCGTAGGCCCTGCCAACGCCCTTATAGCCAAACTTGGGATTTTATTTGAGTAAATATTTACCCCGCCAACTTTGGTGGCACTTGGGGTTTCAGAAACATGTTTTTAAAGATTGCTAATCATCATGTACTCGCTAATTATATCGACTATCACTTTACAAATTAAAATTAGCTATTTAATTATTTTGTTTTGGGACACGAATATATCTTCTGCAAATTTAGATATCAGCATTAGCAACCATATCGTTCACAGCACCAAGAATAATTATGTTAACTTTTATATTTTGTAATGTTGAAAAATAAAGTTGTAACACAATATTAGAACAATTATTGCATTAATTTATAAGAGCCAGATTTTATTTGTGCAACGTTCTCTTTATACTGACTGCATGACAAATTCGTAATTTGTACCGAAAATCACATCACTGTCACATTTGAGTCATATACAGGTGTTTGGCTACCAGTGTAGAAGACATTCTGTAACAGTTTACTGATCAGAACAATCCTTGATCCAAGCATGGAACTATTTGTGTTATCGAAATTATACTCACTGAAATCACTAGGTATTTGTTATGTGTTTGCACTATAAATAAATGATTTCAGATAATTTGTTAGGATGGGGTGGGCTTTGAAATTTAACATTGGTATTATGGAAGCAGCAGGTATATTATTTGGTAACATATTTATGTCTTAAAATAAAATATAAAAAAATGTAACTGCAATTTAATGTGTGTTTAAAATTTAAATGCGTCTAATACCTTTACGATATTGTATCTCCGTAAAATTAATAGTTCAATTAACCCAATACAAAATGTGTCCACGTTAAAGATTTGATTCTTCATATTATTGTATGGACATGTTTTAATTTTATATATTTCAATGATATTTAAGATCAATACAAATTTATACATTTTTAATACTCATAAACAAAACGTTACTGAATAGAAACATCATAAACGTTCAAATTATATATTTAATAGCCTAAATGTACTCTTACAAAATGGAATTTAACAAAAAATTAAAGTTTTTTTTTCTATTTAACTCTTATATAAAAGAGGCGTCAGAGTATTTGGAAGTGTTATGTATAAATAACATAAATTGTTTATAGAGAAATAGTGATATTTGTTGATTTCTAAAAAACAAAATGAGATTCGAGGTTGATGTAAATTTAAGAGTTATTAGGATTTTTAAGATATTTAAAATTATATACTTATTTATATATATAACTATTTGACTTTTTTGAGTTTTGGGCTTATACAAATAAAAAAAGATTTTATATTATTTTTTATAATGTTTTAAATACTGACATGTAGCATATCAGGGTAAATCTGAGTACAATACAAGTAAGAACTTTGAATCAGAATAAAGGTATGTCCCTTGGTTTAGCAGATACAGGGTATTCCACTAATGATAGTTCTCGCTAAAATAGCCGCCATTTTGAAATGGACAGAGATAGGTGAGTTCTGTTTTCACCAAAATGTTTGTCTGTTGAAGGACTTTAAAATGGTGTATAACATGACGTTTTACATTTGAAAATTCTGAGATTCAAACTACTGGCCCTCGGTATTTGGACAACTTTGTATTTTAAATAATATATATATTTCTACGGGACTCCTTGAGTCGATTAAGTGGGAAATAATTTGATCCTTCTAGGTCAAGTGGTTCGTCTGCAATCGGTTTGAGAAACCTTACGTGAGACACCCTGTATAGCCACATGTATGAATGTTTGATGGTTTTGGGAGTTATCACCGCGTAAACTTTGATGGCTCTTGGGGTTTCAGAAACAAAATTTAATAGTACTCTTCCTCGCTGGGTTAAATTTATTGATTATCACTGTCCAAATAAAAAATAGCCATTTAATTATTATGTGACGAGATACAAATGCTTATTTTTCAAATATTTCATGTTAGAATTAGCACTCCAGTTTATGACAGGGTCAAGAACAATTATTATAATTCTATTTATTTATTACTTAGGATATAGAAAATTAATTATTTACATTTAAATTAATTTTTCATTCACAGTAATAACCAAATATGATTAGGACTACTTTCTGTTTTTATTGGCAGCATGATAAATTCATAACTTGTCTGGAAGATCGCAGCACTGTCACGTAACGAGCCCACAGACCATAGAAAAAATAGACTGGGCATCCCTATTACTTTATCATTGCGGCTGGTGAAGCCCATTTTTGGCATGCCTGCCATCTTAGTGGTCCAACATTTTATAAAAATAGTAGAATATTAATTTTGGAGATATAATGATATTTGGCATCATATTTATTAAAGAATGGATACTGATACCTTAAGACTCATCTACTTAAGACAAGTCAACATTATTTTTGTTATTGTTCTGTTAACTATTGTCATGAATTATTTTTAATGCCCAACGACAGTAAAGTTATTTATTTATTTATGTGTAAGTCCAGTCAAATAAGTAAGAGTAATTTTTGCTGCGTGGGTAGCAGCTAGTAATTAATATTTTTTGAATTAAAAATAACATGAAGGGCTAGTGTTCAAAATACTAAAAAACCTACTGTTGTTTGTGAAACTATAGAAAGTTTTTTGGGACCCCATAAACCGTAACCAACTTCCCTTTTCTTTCTTCATGTATAATTAAAATATACTCATGTTCCTTCCAATTAAAAATTACCATTTATTACTACTAAGTTTTAAAACTACAAAAAATATGTTGCTAACATTAAAGGAAAATATTTTCTTGATAAAAAAAACTAAATATCAATTGAAATAACGATTTACACTTCATCCAAACAAAATTACTTTTTGCTTTCCTCAAATGCAATGGCAAACATCTTCTTTTTATCAATAGGCAAGCACAAAACTGTCTCTCCTTTTTTCAGCTTGTGTGCATCTTAGGAGAAATTCACGCATACGGTTAGAAAGGTATTTTCCTGTAGATGTGCATAAACCC
Source organism: Allygus modestus (assembly GCA_963675035.1). Lineage (NCBI taxonomy): Eukaryota > Metazoa > Arthropoda > Insecta > Hemiptera > Cicadellidae > Allygus > Allygus modestus. The sequence continues at coordinate 408,721,781 of OY776112.1, forward strand.
ACTATAATTTACATCTGCCCTCAGGAATACGTGCCACAGGCGTATCGTAACTTTCAAAGTTTCAATGTTAATATTATGGATGAACAGTAATTGATTGAATTGTATATTTGACAGCTATTGATTTAACAAATGCCAGCAAAACAGCATGAAACATTTTTCTAACAAAATCTTCTATATATTAATATGCTAAGAAAACGTCTGAGGTACTGATTTCTAAAATATGTTAACTTTTCTTATTTTAATGTTAGTAAATATGTTAAAACATTATTAGAACAACTGCTAAACAAGGATTTACGAGAGCGATATTTCATTTTGCATCGTTCTCTTTATCCTGACTTCATGACAAATTCGTAACTTGTACCGAAGATCGCAGCACTGTCACATTTGAGTCGTATACAGGTGTTTGGCTACAAGTGTAGAAGACATTCTTTAACAATTTGCTGATCAGAACAATCCCTGATTCAAGCGTGGAACTATTTGTGCAATCGAAATTCTGCTTACTGATATCCCTAGGTATTATTGATTATTAATGAACCATAAATCAACTATCCCGGATAATTCGTTGAGGGGAGGTGGGCTTTGAAAGTGAACATTGGCTAATGGGAGAACCAGTAATAAGCAGTGGACTGGAGCCCCTTCTTAAGCTCAAAATGAATTTGCCTAGTAGTGAACCTTTTCATTTAGTGATGACAGAAATTTCCAAAATTATATCTTAAATAATATAACCTCACCATCACAAACCATAAACTTTACACATAAAATTAGTGGTCAGTATACAAAATCAAAAGGTTTGCACAGTCTCTATGCTAAGTATCTATTTTTTTGTCAGGGTTAATAATTTATTAAAATAGTAATAATAATAATTAAAACGTATCCATGGTCACGTATTCATTTCCTCTTATTATTTTGTAAAGTAAAGGTCAAATATATGCATTGTGATAGGCAATTTACCAGCTTATTATATTCTCGTGGTTGACCAGTAAGACGCCGTTCGTCCAGAGGAGGCAGGCACCTAGCGGACTTGCCACATCCAGGCCTTCCCGAGCCGACAGGACCGAGCTTGACACTCCAGGTGACGATCAAGATGATCCGGTGGACCTCGTCAGCCGTCTCCACAAGACCACCTTAGGACCCCTTCTTCTTACAAGCCACCAAAAGCTAAGTACCATTAATCTCATCGTATTTAATTGTTACCACAGCACAAGTACATTGATTATACCAGTTTTCCTTTTCTCCGATTTGATATGTTACTCATGATTTGTTGAGTTGAATTCTATCTTCTTTGTTGACCGAAAGTCGATTCAAACTGGGCTCGTTCCCCCAATGTAGTTTAAACAATCATTTTCAGGGACCACCAATTTTAAAAGTGTGTGTAGTAATAATATTGGTCTTTGGGTCTTATAATATTTGTATGTCCAAAGGATAGTTCTTCTTCATTAAATGTCCTTTACAATTTTGAATACTTTACCCACTACATGGTCAACTCCAAAGGGGTCTGTCCTAGGTATCCGGGAAGTAACTCGAGAAGTTATTTTTGCCAGTGTATATTGTATATAAAATATTCTGAACATAACAACTGATGTTTGTGGGCGAAAAGCCCGTCCAGGTTACGTCGTCTGGGTCCTGTAGGATTGTCGAGGGCGTGGACCGCACCAGCTCTGTCTGTAACGGTTCTATCTGAACCTATGTTAAATTGTTAAGTTATTTTGAGAAGAAGGTGAGACGGACGTGTTACTAATACTTTGGTTACTGTTTGGTCTCTGTTTGGTTACTGTTTGGACCACCTTGTGACTCCTTCTTACAGGACGTCAAAATCTAAGTACAATTAAACTTGTCCTATTTAATTCCTCCTAAGAACGTTTATCAACCAGTTTTCCCTTTCTAAAATATGCTACCTTACTCAAGAGCTGTTAAAATGATTTTAATCTTATTTTTTGACCATGAGTCGTTTTCAAACCAGTCTCATTAGTTCTTTGTAGTTTTAAACGCACAAATATGTACAGAGACTCCCAATTACAACATGTGTCTTTAGTAATGATATTGGCCCCTAGGTTTTGTAATAACTAGTATGCCCAATGATAAAGTATAGTTCACTAAACGCTGAGTATTTATGGATACCAATTATTCAACTATATGGTTTACTCCAGAGAGGTCTTGTCTGAGAATTCGGGTAGTAACTCAAAGTAATTTGTTACATATATGTATACTGTACTGTAGTATACTGTACTAGCATAATAAATTGGGTTCATACAATTGAAATAAGCTGCGCCTGTGTCAAATGGGCTAATTAATTTAATATAAACTTATGAGAATACCCCTCATACAAGCCCGTGTCAAGGTGTGTAATGTGTTAACTCATTCAGGTGACGATGTCTGGGCCCTGAAGTATTGTCACGGCCGCGGACCCGCACCCACTTACTGTGACTGTTCTATATTAACATATGTTAAATTACAACCGCAACGTCAGTTTTTCACTTAAGTCTTAACATGTTAATTAGTGCTTTGGATCGCGAAGAAATGAGAAGGGACGTGTTAAAACAGTATTTGATTACGCAGTTGCCTTCTGAACGGCCACATAGTCACGTGACTTCAGTGAGAGGTGGAATGTCAGGGCCTACGGCTGAAGAGGGCCCAAGTGTCCTAAAACAGCCAAAGTGGGCTAGGGACTTTTCCCTCACTGGAATTTCACAAACCAAAGAAAGTGAAGGCCTGTTCGTTACCGTAGGCCCCGCTAAAGCCGTTATAGCGATAACTTTGGATTTTATTTGTGTACATTTTTACCCCGCCAACTTTGGTGGCACTTGGGGTTTCAGAAATGAAGTTTAAGAGATCTAAAAAAATCTTCCTAACTTTACTGACTATCCACTTTATAAATTAAAGTTAGCTATTTAATTACTTTGTGTTGGGATATAAACGCATGTTTTGAAAGTTTAGCTAATGGAACTAGCAGTAATTTCGTTCATAGCTCTATGAAAAATTATGTTAAATTTTCATATTTTAACGTTAGTAAAATATGTTAAAACATTATTAGAACAACTGCTAAACAAGGATTTACGAGAGCGATATTTCATTTTGCATCGTTCTCTTTAACCTGACATCACGAAAAATTCGTAACCTGTACCGAAGATCGCAGCACTGTCACATTTGAGTCGTATACAGGTGTTTGGCTGCCAGTGTAGAAGACATTCTAAACAATTAGCTGATCAGAACAATCCCTGATTCAAGCGTGGAACTATTTGTGCAATCGAAATTCTGCTTACTGATATCCCTAGGTATTATTGATTATTAATGAACCATAAATCAACTATCCCGGATAATTTTTTGAGGAGAGGTGGGATAAGTTAACATTGGCTTATGGGAGAAGCAGGAATAAGCAGTGGACAGAGCCCCTTCTTAAGCTCAAAATGAATTTGCCTATTAGAATTTTCAAAATGTTACTTACATTATCGTATAACTAAATGTTCTGCGTGCAGTTTTTATTATCTTTGAAAATTAATTGAGACGTTTACTTAAAACTTGGTTAAAGTAATGTACTCGTATTTTAATTTGGGAGTTGTTCTAAAAGCTCCTTCCCTTTTTAAAACGCGGCTATTGAACTAGTATTTAGTCAAAAACCTTTTAAACTAACCTACAAATTTTCAGATAAAAAATCCAGGCGTTAAAACTTGTTTACTAATATTATTAATAATCTATCTATACTTATTTAATAGGCGAGCAGGTTTTTTGTGACAATCACTCCTCCTAAACTACTGAACCGATTTTCATGTTTTTGGTGTCATTGGAAAGAGCCTAACGTGAAGTTGTGCAGGAAACATTTTTTATAGAGAAATAATTTGTGAGTGAGGCCCTGGGGCCCTTTAAAGTTAAGTTTTTTCCCATAAGCTTAACATTGGGAAATAACTATACGTTTTAAGCAGTCAGCTGGATAGAGTAAACACAGTTAATCAGCAGGCCATGTTGGCTTTGGAACAGTAACACAATATTTATAAATGATGATCGCGAGCGAAGCTGCGACCGGTTTACTAGTTTTTACAATTGATCAATAACTAAAAGGGTGAAACAAAATGGTTTATTTGATATTACAATTCTGAACGGTAGTGCTAATTTATACAAAAAACGATAAGTTTGGACTTTATTACAATATATTTAAAATGCAGTGATGTAATACCTAGACAATAATATTACCAGAGCATTTTGATATCATGTTGCATAGCTACTAGTTACCACAACAGCCATTTATCATCTTGAGCAAAATACCATACTTAATTTGAATCTTTGTAGCACATAACATACAAGAATCACCAAACACGAGGACACAAGAAATACGTTCTAGCACTGTTTGGCGAGCAACATTAAAGTCATTCAACATGAACTCTTTTATACTTTATGCACGGTGACTCGAATTTGACTTCGTCAGGCGTGTGAACATTATTTCATTGTTACATCGTTTCACCAAGGTCATTGATCTGGTTGTTATTAAAGTGAACTTTGGAACGAGTTCCCCAATTAGGGCATCTGGTAGTTATATAGCCACATGTTTTAATATGTAAATTATGTGGGACTTTTACCCCGCCAACTTTGGTGGCAATTGGGGTTTTAAAAAAGTGAAATAATTTCCTTCATCATTCAATTACAATTATTGATTAATAATTATTGTAATGATGTGGGCTAGTCAAATAATTAATAGTAATTGTTCCATTTCCTAAAAGTCACTGTAAGCCAGGCCAGCCAAAGATCCGTCGACCACTCATCCAACTCAGTCAACAATGACGTCACTTCCACCAAGCCACGTGGTCATTGGAAGTAGTCTGATCGCACAACGGATTAGAGGGCTCTATATTGCAGAGAGTTTAATACGATCTGGTCGTGTCAACAGAGATTTCCCTGCGTGATATAAATAGCTGTAAGTCTAATCATGTGTTTTTTCTATGCAGTGTAATCGTTTCAATCACATTTTAGTGCATTCATCTCTTAACACTCATGATCTGTGGTACTACACCTCTCCACCCAAACTGAGAAGATGACAGCTGTTTTTTCCAGATATAATATGCACTTAAGTATATAGCATCCAAACAAAGAATAAATTATTGTTGAATCCTTCATACCAAGTGGTCAAAAGCTATTTACCATCTTACAATTTGATGTTTTTTTTATTTTGTTGAAGTTCAAAAAGTAGATTTTAGCTAAGTTTCAAAATAGAAGGTAACCTTAAAATATAATTAATGTTTATTGGTTTAAAATAACATTAAGCGCTAGTGTTAAAGTTGCTAAAACCCCGCTGTTGTTTTAAAATTATAGAGGGTTTTTCCAAGTAAGATTGGCTATATGAGTAATAATTGCAGATGTTGAATAATTAGTTAACCTCTTTAGGCTGTAGTAGAAAGAGCGATGTTACAATAAGTATGTTTGCAGTCCCACATATGCCCAAACCAACTTCCCTTATGTTTTCTTCAAGGATAATTAAAATATATCCATGTTCCATGTAAACCGATGGTAAAAGTGCAAACAAAATGTCTTAACTAGGATTTATTTGTCGGTTATGCCAGATCCTTGACACAACTCATGCCAAACCAACTTTGTGCTCTTCTAAACTGTTGCATTTTGTGGACGTTTGTTTAACAGATACAGTAGTTGTAAAACGAACCTGGGCTTTTGAGAAATGTTTGTTAGTAACGTAAAATTTGGTTTAAAACGGCTACAAAAAACTCTACAGGAAGGAAATTGCACCCCCATAACCATAACGTCATAAAAACAGCTGTTGGTTTAGGGTCAGTGCTATCACATCATTTGTAGCAAATTTAATACCATCCGACATGGCGAAATGGCTCAGTAGTTAAGGTGACAATTTGGTACGGTGAAGGTTCCCAGTTCGAAACTGTACAATAATGTTATCTTTTTGAAGACGAAAAATTGTTAATTGTAGTGTTCTAACTGTTTGAACCAAATAGTAACATGTTAGTTTATTTATTTAATTTGTTTATTATGACATTGTGTTGCAAAATTACTTTTTTAAACTTAAACACCGTGAAAATGTCAAAACAAATGCAAATATTGAGGGCTCGTTCGGGTGTCATATCTATATTCGTCAACGGAGTGGTGGGTGCTATTTCCTCTGTAGGACACCAATTAAATCGTGTCCATGGTAACTTATTCATCCCCTGTTATAATTTTGAAAAATAAGCAGCACATTCTATTTTCCTGTATATATTATTATGATAGCTTATAACCTTCTCGTGGTTGATCAGTAAGTAACCGCTCGTCCAGAGGAGGTGACAGACTTGCCACATCTGGGCCTTTCTGAGGCGACAGGACCGAGCTTGACACTCCTGAAGACGATCAAGATGATCCGGTGGACCTAGTCAGGCGTCTCCACAAGACCACCTTAGGACTCCTTCTTCTTACAGGCTATCAAAAGCTAAGTACCATTACACTCAACCTATTTAATTGCTACCACCGTACATGTACATAAATAATTATTGTTTTCCCTTTCTCTGATTTGCACCATTACTTTTTTTGTTTAGCTAATTTGTTAATCGACAGTAAAATTCGAACCAGACTCATTAACCTCTTTGTAGTTTCAAACAAAAAATATCTACAGAGACCTCCAATTAAAAGTGGGTGCAGTTATGACATTATGGGGAATACATGAAATGTCATATCTCGCTTATTTATTAATATGCTTTGATTTTAAAGTAGGTTAGAAACTTCAGGACTTAGTGAAGTACCATTTTAAATTCGCTGAGTATGCAGGTTTGCTGCAACGAGGGTATTCATATACTCCTGCTAATCTTCGTTGTATGGAGTTTTATTCCTTGCTAGATGTAACACATTTCCAGGCGATGAAGTAGAACACCTCGGTTGATCTACTCACTTGCCAGTAATTAATTAAACGCTACAATCTCTAAGAAAAGAAAGCATATTGAATTATGAACTCTAAATAAATACAAAACCATTACAGAATATAAACTAATCGAAGATTACTTGTTTAATTTACTTTAATTTAATTGATTAATTTACTGTCCCCTCCTTATGAGTCATTACAGACACTTAAAGTTACATAGGCATCGCTGCAGGGTTGCCAATTCGTGAAGATGTAAGCGATTCACGATGTTCCTTCTATATATTGCTAAAAACGATTAAATAAAAAAAATCATCATTTGTGTGGGTAAGTGTATCATCATATATATTTAAAAAAATACATATAAAAATATGTAATTTCCCTTAAAAAATATCAAGATGGTCATTAGTTATCTCCGCATAACTGTTTTAAGCAGATAAACTAGTAACAAAACAAAACAGCTGTTACGTTACATTTAAAACCCTTTGCAGCTGCACTCTAGCGAAGAAAATATTAGTACTAACGACCTCAAGGATAAAGATAACGTTATCATTATTTATAAACACCCTGGATAATGTTTTCAGGTGAAAATTATAAACATTGCACATCATTTTCATACAACTTTTGAAAGAATTGCCGTTAAACTAAACGTTGTTACTTTTTATTTTGTAAATAAATATACTATAAAACTGAAGTTATTTTCTTCATTAAAAAAAATTCATTTAAAAGCTGTTTCTATAACAATAATTTCGCTTTGGATGTTGCCTTACAGAGTTTATATAATTTACAATGATGATATTATTTTGAAATTATGAGATATTTTAACTGTTAACTTGATGTGGAGCGGAACAATTTACGTAAATACAATCCATGGAAAGATATGTATAAACTGCAATAATATTTTAACTTGATTACACAATACTCATCAACTACGTCCCTTTCAAATTTCAACATTGATGCTGCAGAGCAGCACGGGTTCTCTAGTCCTTATTTAAAAAAATAAAACGTAATTCATAATCAAGATATCTGCCTAAGATATATTTTGTTCGAAATGCACTTGACAAATTTTAACCTGTCAATACTTTGGTTTGTTTATTGCATTAATTTATGTTCAATGAACACTTTTATAATCCTAGTACATTTGTCTTTGTTCACTAAATCTCCAGTACTGTTCAAAAGTATGAAAGTGTCAGTCCGTATGTCGGTGAGGCACTTAAGAAAATCAAATATAATTGGGAGAGGCGTATAACAACTTGCTTTAAATTTTGAGTGAACGCCTCGCACGCATTGGTCGTTCTCCAAAAATCGGGAGACGCCGACGCCCACAGCTGAGGAGGGAACAATGCTTCTTCATCCCCTCCAATGTATGTCTGTAGGAGGTAGTCAGCAAACACACTCAGTCGGTCGTTTGGAGGTTGGATGCTGATGAGGTTCTCAAACTACCATGGATGGCTTTCTCCAAGACTGCTATGCGCGCGTGGTATGATAACACGTAAATAAGGGCATTACTTCTGCCGACACCACCCTTACCTGGCCTGGGCTTGGCGCAGTTAAGGAACATTTTTTGGACCCTTTGAGGGCTTGACGCAGTTAAAGAACCCTTTGGCGCAGTTAATGCATGACCGGCAGCACGGCGACCGGGCTCAGTCAGCTGACAGTTCTCATTAGATGCAAGGCTATATGTGCCGTCCCAAAAACATTAATAATCACCATCAATTCATCTTGAATCATAGTTCAGTATAGTATAGTATAGTTTAGTACATTTGTATATTATTATGTAGTTATAGATACACCACCAGGTGGCGCGGCCCGCGGGTAACAATACAAGCTGTCAAGTATGCAGCCAGGCTACTAGTGCGCAGCCTTCCACTCCCACTCCCAATCCATCCCCCCTCTTCGTCATTCCCTCACCCCTCCATGCACGGGCTGGTTTTTCACTCATGCAACACACATTATTAGAAGGACGAGTGGAGGGGGAAAGTCAAGACTGCACCTGCGCAACCCACGCGTCACCCTTGTTTTAGGCTGCTGTAGATTATGAAAGTCAGATATACTTTTACCCTCTTCTTCGTATGAAGTTGAGAGTTTGCACAGAATGTTTAAGATTGTGGAAAGGAAAAAAATAAGATCAAACAAAAATTCGACTAGTTTGTACCCACATTTGGTTTGCTTTCCTTATGAGAACAGATAGATTGTATTTATATAACAGCAGATTTGCCGTTAAAAATATAATCATGAATACGCATTAGAATGTCGATTGTCATATCGAAATCAATTGTAGTTTTCATAAAATGTACTATTTCAAATATTAATACCCCCGTCACAGCAAACCTGCGTACTCAGCGAATTTCCAATGCATAATATATGTTTTAATACCATATAAAGCCGCATACCAAGATTCATAAAAATATATTCATATATAAGCGATATATACAATGTTAATTATTCTCCATAAGAATAGCATTGGTGATGAGTACATAGGTTTCTGAAACAGGGAACACAAACAATTGGTTTTTATACAAATATAAATATAATTTAACTAGGTGAAGCCACATACCAAGTTTAATCAATATTCAATCATAAGTAAGCACTATATAACATTTTAATTATTCTCTATAAGAATAACATGGGAATTGAGTAAGCAGGTTTGCTGCAACAAGGAACTAAAAAATGGGTTTTTATGCAAATATCAATATAAATAAACAAGGTGAAGCCACATACCAAGTTTTATTAATTTATGTTCATTATTAAGGGAGTCATTACATTTTAATTATTCACCATAAGAATAACATGGGGGCTGAGTACGCAGGTTCGCTGCTACGAGGATAATAAAAAAAATCAATTTTTTGTGCAAATATCAATATACCAGTACTACGTGACCCTACGTGCCAAGTTTCATCAATATACATTCATTAATAATGGATATATCAAATTTTATTTATTCTCCATAAGGATAACATTGGACAACGTACTGTGTTTAGCACTTTGAATATCTCTGCAACGGTTGGACGTAGAATCACAATTTAAACAAAAAAATGATTGGTTTGTGGAGCTGAGTTGACTGGTAAAAGCAAATGTGAAGTTTACATTAAAACTAACTTAGGAAAAGCCAAAAACCTTTTCCCATAAGATTAACATAGGAGATTTTATGAGCAGGTTTTTTTGGATTTTCTCCGCAACCACTTAACCTAGATTAATAATTCAAAATACCATATTATTTGTTTTGTTAAGCTCTATAACATGGACTAAACCAAAATTAAGTGTTTTAAAAATTTTAGGGTAAAAAATGCAAACAGATTTATGGAAAATTTTAAACCCCCCTTCCCATGGCCCGATTTTTCTGGTTTTCGAACTTAGTCATAAATGTCACTTTACACATTTGAGCCAAATGTCATCGAAATCTGACGTTTTTTACTCAACTTATCGCATTCATGGACACACACACACACACACACACACACACACACACACACACACACACACACACACACACACACACACATATATATATATATATATATATATATATATATATATATATAGGGATTCTATAGAGGTTGATAAATAGGGTTACTAATATTATTACTTTTATTAACATTGTAAAAATGATTGAAACAAATTACCCTTTTTTATTTTCATTTAGTATATTTTGACGACTAGTTTCAACTCTTAGGTCATTTTCAAGTCTAAATATTTATAACCTAACAAATTATAAACAAATAAAATAAAATTTAAAAGCTATCACATGTATAAAATCCTAAATGTACAGGACAATAGTAAATCATATGATTTGTTCTTATATGTACAGTATATCATCTTTGTTGTATATTTTTAATATTTTCTTGATATTTGATTCTTCTACATACGTGATAATTCTTATTTTTAATTCATCATTTCATTAATTTTTGCAAATATTGCGTTCTCTTGGTCTAAGTGCGTTGTATTTAACAGCTGTTGTGGACATTTTTTATTATTTATATAAATCCATAAATTTCCTTCACATTTAGTTTCTCTCTGTCATTTTCATAAGTTAGTATTTTTAAATTTTCATCGATATTTGTATATTTATGATTTGTTTTCAAAAGATGATCGGCGTAGTTTGATTTCATAGTAGTAAGATTTTTGGACCTGTATGCTTGAATGTGTTCCTTATATCTTACAGTAAAGCTTCTTTTCGTTTGTCCAATGTAAAGATTATCACAGCTACCGCAGTTTATTTGATAAATTCCAGATTTATTGTAATCTTTCTTGTTCTTGTCTGCATTTTCTTTACTTTTATTGTTGATCATTCTAAAAGAATTATTTTTTGTCTTAAAAGCTGTTTTCAGTTTAGAATGTTCAAAGGTTTTTCGGAAAGCTTTATTTAGTGTAGTTTTATGAGGTGGACAAATGTATTCGTATTCCTCTTCTTTTTTGTTCTATTTTCTCCTTTCTTAAGTTTTTTATTTTCTTGTTAATCGTTTTGTCTACTGTTGATGGATTATACCAGTTTTTTATTGCCAGCTATATTATGGTATCTTTTTCTTTCTTAAAGTCTTCTTTCCTCATTGGTACCTTTAATAGTCTATGAATCATCGAATGAAATGCTGCCATTTTATGATTCCACGGGTGGTTTGAGTCTGATGGTATGATAACATCTGTGGTTGTTGGTTTTCTATAAATTTTAAATGCATGCTTTCCTTTATCTTTTGAAATAGTAATGTCTAAAAAGTTTATTTTATTCAACTGTATTTCGGATGTGAATTTAATTGCACCAGACAAAGAGTTGGAGATATAATAGTTGTTCTTTCGCTTCTTCTTCGTTGCCATTAAAAAGGCAGATTATGTCATCTACGTATCTAAACCAGTATTTTATTTTACTTCTCATGGGGTTATTCTCGCTGATAACTTTTTTCACTTCTAAGTCATTTATATATATATCAGCTAATAATCCTGATAAAGGAGAACCCATTGGCAATCCATCTTCTTGTATATAAAAAAATGAATTGTATTTGAAATAGTTTTGGCTTAATGATGTTTTTGTCAACTTAATCAGAACTTCAATTTAATTTTTTCTCAATATTTTTCCATCAATTAAGCTTGTTTGAAGGATGTTTAGTGTTTCTAGTATAGGTATATTTGTATACATACTAGATATGTCAAAAGATAAAAACAATGAATTAACTGGTATTTCTATTTCTTTAATTTTATCTATAAGATCGTAGGTGTTTGTTACATCAAATCTTCTCTCCCAAGTAACGCTACTTTTAATCTTATTTAGCAAATATTTACATAACTTATAACTTGGAGCTTTTTGAAAGTTTACAACTGGCCTAATAGGGATACCTTCAAACCTAATAGACAAACCAAAATCACCAATGCTTCGAGGCCAGTCTAAAACGCATAAAGAAGTTATCCCTATTAGGCCAGTTGTAAACTTTCAAAAAGCTCCAAGTTATAAGTTATGTAAATATTTAGAAAATAAGATTAAAAGTAGCGTTACTTGGGAGAGAAGATTTGATGTAACAAACACCTACGATCTTATAGATAAAATTAAAGAAATAGAAATACCAGATAATTCATTGTTTTTATCTTTTGACATCTCTAGTATGTATACAAATATACCTATACTAGAAACACTAAACATCCTTCAAACAAACTTAATTGATGGAAAAATATTGAGAAAAAATTAAATTGAAGATCTGATTAAGTTGACAAAAACATCATTAAGCCAAAACTATTTCAAATACAATTCATTTTTTTATATACAAAAAGATGGATTGCCAATGGGTTCTCCTTTATCAGGATTATTAGCTGATATATACATAAATGACTTAGAAGTGAAAAAAGTTATCAGCGAGAATAACCCCATGAGAAGTAAAATAAAATACTGGTTTAGATACGTTGATGACATAATCTGCCTTTTTAATGGCAACGAAGAAGAAGCGAAAGAACTACTATTATATCTCAACTCTTTGTCCAGTACAATTAAATTCACATCCGAAATACAGTTGAATAAAATAAACTTTTTAGACATTACTATTTCAAAAGATAAAGGAAAGCATGCATTTAAAATTTATAGAAAACCAACAACCACAGATGTTATCATACCATCAGGCTCAAACCACCCGTGGAATCATAAAATGGCAGCATTTCATTCGATGATTCATAGACTATTATAGGTACCAATGAGGAAAGAAGACTTTAAGAAAGAAAAAGAATATACCTGGCAATAAAAAACTGGTATAATCCATCAACAGTAGACAAAATGATTAACAAGAAAATAAAAAACTCAAGAAAGGAGAAAATAGAACAAAAAAAGAAGAGGAATACGAATACATTTGTCTACCTCATAAAACTACACTAAATAAAGCTTTCCGAAAAACCTTTGAACATTCTAAACTGAAAACAGCTTTCAAGACAAAAAATAATTCTTTTTGAATGATCAACAATAAAAGTAAAGAAACAGCAGACAAGAACAAGAAAGATTACAATAAATCTGGAATTTATCAAATAAACTGCGGTAGCTGTGATAATCTTTACATTGGACAAACGAAAAGAAGCTTTACTATAAGATATAAGGAACATATTCAAGCATACAAGTCCAAAAATCTTACTACTATGAAATCAAACTACGCCGATCATCTTTTGAAAACAAATCATAAATATACAAATATCGATGAAAATTTAAAAATACTAACTTATGAAAATGAGAGAGAGAAACTAAATGTGAAAGAAGATTTATGGATTTATATAAATAATAAAAAATGTCCACAACAGCTGTTAAATACATCGCACTTAGACCAAGAGAACTCAATATTTGCAAAAATTAATGAAATGATGAATTAAAAATAAGAATTATCACGTATGTAGAAGAATCAAATATCAAGAAAATATTAAAAATATACAACAAAGATGATATACTGTACATATAAGAACAAATCATATGATTTACTATTGTCCTGTATATTTAGGATTTTATACATGTGATAGCTTTTAAATTTTATTTTATTTGTTTATAATTTGTTAGGTTATAAATATTTAGACTTGAAAATGACCTAAGAGTTGAAACTAGTCGTCAAAATATACTGAATGAAAATAAAAAAGGGTACTTTGTTTCAATCATTTTTACAATGTTAATAAAAGTAATAATATTAGTAGCCCTATTTATCAACTCTATAGAATCCCTATATATATATATAAACATATATATATATATATGTTTGTGTGTCCGTGAATGCGATAACTTGAGTAAAAAACGTCCGATTTCGATGGAATTTGGCTCAAATGTGTAAAGTGACATTTATGACTTTAGTTCGAAAACCAGAAAAATCGGGCCATGGGAAGAGGGGGGTTTATGGGGGTTTAAAATTTTCCCAAAATCTTTTTTTGCATTTTTTACCCTAAAATTTTTAAAACACTTAATTTTGGTTTAGTCCATGTTATAGAGCTTAAAAAAAAATAATATGGTATTTTGAATTATTAATCTAGGTTAAGTGGTTGCGTAGAAAATCCAAAAAAACCTGCTCATAAAATCTCATATGTTTTCTTATGGGAAAAAGGTTTTTGGCTTTTCCTAAGTTAATTTTAATGTAAACTTCACATTTGCTTTTACCAATCAACTCAGCTCCACAAACCAATCATTTTGTTTTTTAAATTGTGATTCTACGTCCAACCGTTGCAGAGATATTCAAAGTGCTAAACACAGTACGTTGTCCAATGTTATCCTTATGGAGAATAAATAAAATTTGATATCTCCATTATTTATGAATGTATATTGATGAAACTTGGCACGTGGGGTCACGTAGTACTGGTATACTGATATTTGCACAAACATTTATGTTTTGTTGATTATCCTCGTAGCAGCGAACCTGCGTACTCAGCCCCCATGTTATTCTTATGGCGAATAATTAAAATGTAATGACTCCCTTAATAATGAACATAAATTAATAAAACTTGGTATGTGGCTTCATCTTGTTTAGTTATATTGATATTTGCATAAAAACCCATTTTTTATTTCCTTGTTGCAGCAAACCTGCTTACTCAGCTCACATGTTATTCTTATAGAGAATAATTAAAATGTTATATAGTGCTTACTTATGATTGAATATTGATTAAACTTGGTATGTGGCTTCACCTAGTTAAATTATATTTATATTTGTATAAAAACCAATTGTTTGTGTTCCCTGTTTCAGAAACCTATGTACTCATCACCAATGCTATTCTCATGGAGAATAATTAAAATTGTATATATCGCTTATATATGAATATATTTTTATGAAACTTGGTATGCGGCTTTATATGGTATTAAGACATATATTATGCATTGGAAATTCGCTGAGTACGCAGGTTTGCTGTGACGGGGGTATTAATATTTGAAATAGTACATTTTATGAAAAGTACAATTGATATCGATATGACAATCGACATTCTAATGCGTATTCATGATTATATTTTTAACGGCAAATCTGCTGTTATATAAATACAATCTATCTGTTCTCATAAGGAAAGCAAACCAAATGTGGGTACAAACTAGTCTTATTTTTGTTTGATCTTATTTTTTTTCATTTCTACAATCTTAAACATTCTGTACAAACTCTCAACTTCATACGAAGAAGAGGGTAAAAGTATATCTGACTTTCATAATCTACAGCAGCCTAAAACAAGGGTGACGCGTGGGTTGCGCAGGTGCAGTCTTGACTTTCCCCCTCCACTCGTCCTTCTAATAATGTGTGTTGCATGAGTGAAAAACCAGCCCGTGCATGGAGGGGTGAGGGAATGACGAAGAGGGGGGATGGATTGGGAGTGGGAGTGGAAGGCTGCGCACTACTAGCCTGGCTGCATACTTGACAGCTTGTATTGTTACCCGCGGGCCGCGCCACCTGGTGGTGTATCTATAACTACATAATAATATACAAATGTACTAAACTATACTATACTATACTGAACTATGATTCAAGATTAATTGATGGTGATTATTAATGTTTTTGGGACGGCACATATAGCCTTGCATCTAATGAGAACTGTCAGCTGACTGAGCCCGGTCACCGTGCTGCCCGTCATGCATTAACTGCGCCAAAGGATTCTTTAACTGCGTCAAGCCCTCAAAGGGTCCAAAAAATGTTCCTTAACTGCGCCAAGCCCAGGCCAGGTAAGGGTGGTGTCGGCAGACGTAATGCCCTTATTTACGTGTTATCATACCACGCGCGCACAGCAGAGTCTTGGAGAAAGCCATCCATGGTAGTTTGAGAACCTCATCAGCATCCAACCTCCAAACGACCGACTGAGTGTGTTTGCTGACTACCTCCTACAGACATACATTGGAGGGGATGAAGAAGCATTGTTCCCTCCTCAGCTGTGGGCGTCAGCGTCTGCCGATTTTTGGAGAACGACCAATGCGTGCGAGGCGTTCACTCAAAATTTAAAGCAAGTTGTTATACGCCTCTCCCAATTATATTTGATTTTCTTAAGTGCCTCACCGACATACGGACTGACACTTTCATACTTTTGAACAGTACTGGAGATTTAGTGAACAAAGACAAATGTACTAGGATTATAAAAGTGTTCATTGAACATAAATTAATGCAATATACAAACCAAAGTATTGACAGGTTAGAATTTGTCAAGTGCATTTCGAACAAAATATATCTTGGGCAGATACCTTGATTATGAATTACGTTTTATTTTTTAAAATAAAGACTAGAGAACCCGTGCTGCTCTGCAGCATCAGTCAATGTTGAAATTTGAAAGGGACGTAGTTGATGAGTATTGTGTAATCAAGTTAAAATATTATTGCAGTTTATACATTTCTTTCCATGGATTGTATTTACGTAAATTGTTCCGCTCCACATCAAGTTAACAGTTAAAATATCTCATAATTTCAAAATAATATCATCATTGTAAATTATATAAACTCTGTAAGGCAACATCCAAAGCAAAATTATTGTTATAGAAACAGCTTTTAAATAAAATTTTTTTAATGAAGAAAATAACTTCAGTTTTATAATATATTTATTTACAAAATAAAAAGTAACAACGTTTAGTTTAACGGCAATTCTTTCAAAAATTTCATGAAAATGATGTGCAATGTTTATAATTTTCACCTGAAAACATTATCCATGGTGTTTATAAATAATGATAACGTTATCTTTATCCTTGAAGTCGTTAGTACTAATATTTTCTCTGCTAGAGTGCAGCTGCAAAGGGTTTTAAATGTAACGTAACAGCTGTTTTCTTTTATTACCAGTTTATCTGCTTAAAACAGTTATGCATCTTGATATTTTTAAGGGAAATTACATATTGTTATATGTTGTCGTAGGTGTACAGTAGAGTTTGCTCTTGTACACATGTAAAATTAACGTAATTATAATGATTAAGTATTTAGTGTCGTTGTTTACCAGTTTTTAAGTCCTTTCTGTTTCTGTTGCATGCACATCTCGGAGGAAGAACATTGTCAAATTAATTCGGATAAGAAATGGATGACAACTATGAAACCGTTAAATATTTCCGAAACTAAAAAGAAACATCCCCCAAACTGCCTGGAAATATGATCTACTACCATGGACTTAGTAACAAAATTGGGTCATTGGCAAGTTGCTTGTATCAGAAATAAAACAGTTTCTTATATCTGATTTTTTTTTGTTTTTTCCAAGTTAATTAACTTCTACTCTGCTGGATAAAAATAAGTGATATTAAATTACTATTTACAATAAAATAATTAATCAGTGCATTATATAAACGAATTTTGAGTTGTGAATCTATCAGAGAGGAAATGTAAAAAATAAAATTTGGAATCCTTAAAACTATAACATAATATGGCCATATCGACATGTCTGTTAGGTAAAACTATATTAAGAAAATAGTTGTTTAAACGTTGTGGTTTCATCAAGATTAAGTTTGGAAAATGTGAATTTTTCTAGTGGGAATTCAGTAAACAAAGTTTTCACAGTACAAAAATGTGGCTCAAGACTTAAAATTATAGAAGTCTTTAGGGTTTTAAATGTAACGTAACAGCTGTTTTCTTTTATTACCAGTTTATCTGCTTAAAACAGTTATGCATCTTGATATTTTTAAGGGAAATTACATATTGTTATATGTTGTCGTAGGTGTACAGTAGAGTTTGCTCTTGTACACATGTAAAATTAACGTAATTATAATGATTAAGTATTTAGTGTCGTTGTTTACCAGTTTTTAAGTCCTTTCTGTTTCTGTTGCATGCACATCTCGGAGGAAGAACATTGTCAAATTAATTCGGATAAGAAATGGATGACAACTATGAAACCGTTAAATATTTCCGAAACTAAAAAGAAACATCCCCCAAACTGCCTGGAAATATGATCTACTACCATGGACTTAGTAACAAAATTGGGTCATTGGCAAGTTGCTTGTATCAGAAATAAAACAGTTTCTTATATCTGATTTTTTTTTGTTTTTTCCAAGTTAATTAACTTCTACTCTGCTGGATAAAAATAAGTGATATTAAATTACTATTTACAATAAAATAATTAATCAGTGCATTATATAAACGAATTTTGAGTTGTGAATCTATCAGAGAGGAAATGTAAAAAATAAAATTTGGAATCCTTAAAACTATAACATAATATGGCCATATCGACATGTCTGTTAGGTAAAACTATATTAAGAAAATAGTTGTTTAAACGTTGTGGTTTCATCAAGATTAAGTTTGGAAAATGTGAATTTTTCTAGTGGGAATTCAGTAAACAAAGTTTTCACAGTACAAAAATGTGGCTCAAGACTTAAAATTATAGAAGTCTTTAGGGTTTTAAATGTAACGTAACAGCTGTTTTCTTTTATTACCAGTTTATCTGCTTAAAACAGTTATGCATCTTGATATTTTTAAGGGAAATTACATATTGTTATATGTTGTCGTAGGTGTACAGTAGAGTTTGCTCTTGTACACATGTAAAATTAACGTAATTATAATGATTAAGTATTTAGTGTCGTTGTTTACCAGTTTTTAAGTCCTTTCTGTTTCTGTTGCATGCACATCTCGGAGGAAGAACATTGTCAAATTAATTCGGATAAGAAATGGATGACAACTATGAAACCGTTAAATATTTCCGAAACTAAAAAGAAACATCCCCCAAACTGCCTGGAAATATGATCTACTACCATGGACTTAGTAACAAAATTGGGTCATTGGCAAGTTGCTTGTATCAGAAATAAAACAGTTTCTTATATCTGATTTTTTTTTGTTTTTTCCAAGTTAATTAACTTCTACTCTGCTGGATAAAAATAAGTGATATTAAATTACTATTTACAATAAAATAATTAATCAGTGCATTATATAAACGAATTTTGAGTTGTGAATCTATCAGAGAGGAAATGTAAAAAATAAAATTTGGAATCCTTAAAACTATAACATAATTTGGCCATATCGACATGTCTGTTAGGTAAAACTATATTAAGAAAATAGTTGTTTAAACGTTGTGGTTTCATCAAGATTAAGTTTGGAAAATGTGAATTTTTCTAGTGGGAATTCAGTAAACAAAGTTTTCACAGTACAAAAATGTGGCTCAAGACTTAAAATTATAGAAGTCTTTGTTATCACATCTTGGCTCCACCCCGCGGTTTAAATGCATCATGTTAATCCTACGAACATTAGCGTTTACTGAATCCGTGTGAGCTGACATTTGGTAGACATCAGTTATAATCTTGCTCACGATCCAGAAATTGTTTAGTGATTCGCACTACTTGACTTCAGAGTTATCATGTTATAATAATGGACATTGGTATTTTGTTTGGAGCAGATTTAAATGCAATTTGGATAGAAGGTAGCTGAATAAATGCTGATAACGATCTAAATATAATAATCACGCACAAAATAATAAATACCCCCATTGCAGCAAACTTGCATACTCAGCGAGATTCCAATGAATATATAACATAACACATTAAAATACTTAACAGGATTTATAAGAATTATTCAAAAACAAGGAGATTTGAAATATTAATTGTTCCCCATAAGAATAACATTGGGGATTAGTACGCAGGTTTGCAGCAACAAGGAACAAAAAATAATGGGTTTTTATGAAAATATCAAAAGACCTAATCTTAGTAAGACACATACCAATATTTATCCTCATACATTCATAAATAAGCGATAAATAACATTTTAGCGAATTTCCCCTATAGGGAAGAAGCTATTACCGTAGTCGGCATGGTAAGACCTAGGCCCGGGACCATGATAACTTTTCGTTTTGAGGTCCCCAGACCCCAAAAACACCATTCGTTCGAAACTGTATATATATATATATCTATATATATATATATATATATATATATATGTATATATATATATATATATATGTGTCCGTGAGCACGATAACTCTCGTAAAAATTATCCGATTTTGATGAAATTTGGTATAAACGTGTAAAGCAACATTTATGACTTTAAGTTCGAAAACCAGCCAGATCGCTTTATCCGAAGGGGTATTTTGGGGGGGTTTTGTACCCCAAAAATGGGTTTTTTGAATTTTTTACATATAATTTTTGAAATAGTCAAATTTTAGTTTTTACCATTGGATTCAGCTTAAAAAAACACACAATTTGGTATTTTGATCATTTCTCTACGTCAATTGGTTACCGAGATATTGAAAGTGCTAAACACAGTACGTTGTCTAATGTTATTCTTATGGAGGAAAAGAAAAATTTTACATCTCGCTTATTTATGAACGTATACTGACGAAACTTGGTATACGGCTTCATCTGGTTGTGGACCACTGATATTTGCTCAAAAAAACCATTTTTTGCCAAAGGCTCCCGTAGCAGCAAACCTGCGTACTCAGCCCCATGTTATTCTTATGGAGAATAAATAACGTGTTATCTCCCTTAATTATGAAAATAAATTAATGAAATTTGGTATGTGGCTTTACCTAAATGAGTTGTATTGATATTTGTATAAAACCCCATTTTTTGTTTTCCTTCCTTCAGCAAACCTGCATACTCAGCCGCCATGTTATTCTTATGGAGAATAATTAAAATGTCATAAATTGTTTATTTATGAATGTATATTGATGAAAATTGGTATGTGGCTTTATGTGGTATTAAGATACGTATATATTCATTGGAAATTCGCTGAGTACGCAGGTTTGCTGCTACGGGGGTATATATATATATATATATATATATATATATATCTATATCTATATATATATATATATGTGTCCGTGAGCACGATAACTCTCGTAAAAATTATCCGATTTTGATGAAATTTGGTATAAACGTGTAAAGCAACATTTATGACTTTAAGTTCGAAAACCAGCCAGATCGCTCTATCCGAAGGGGTATTTTTGGGGGGTTTTGTACCCCAAAAATGGGTTTTTTGAATTTTTTATATATAATTTTGGAAATAGTCAAATTTTATTTTTTCCCATTGGATTTAGCTTAAAAAACACACAATTTGGTATTTTGATCATTTCTCTACGTCAATTGGTTACCGAGATATTGAAAGTGCTAAACACAGTACGTTGTCTAATGTTATTCTTATGGAGAAAAATACAAATTTTATATCTCGCTTATTTATGAACCTATACTGACGAAACTTGGTATACGGCTTCATTTGGTTGTGGACCATTGATATTTGCTCAAAAAGACACTTTTTTACCCAAGGCTCCCATAGCAGCAAACCTGCGTACTCAGCCCCATGTTATTCTTATGGAGAATAAGTAACGTGTTATCTGCCTTCATTATGAAAATAAATTAATGAAATTTGGTATGTGGCTTTACCTACATGAGTTATATTGATATTTGTATAAAACCCCATTTTTTGTGTTCCTTGCTTCAGCAAACCTGCATACTCAGCTGCCATGTTATTCTTATGGAGAATAATTAAAATGTCATAAATCGTTTATTTATGAATGTATATTGATGAAACTTGGTATGTGGCTTTATGTGGTATTAAGATACATATATATATGCATTGGAAATTCGCTGAGTACGCAGGTTTGCTGCTACGGGGGTATTAATTATTTTCCATAAGTATGACATGGGTACCAAGTACCTATGTTTGCTGCTACGGGAGCCATAGGCGAAAAATTGATTTTTTGTGCAAAAAACAATAAACCCCAACCAGATGAAGCCATATACCAAATTTCGTCAGAGTTATGTTCATAAATAAGCAATAAATACAATTTTTATTTGTCTCCATAAGAATAACATTAGAAAACGTACTGTGTTCAGCACTTTCAATATCTCAGGAAGCAATGGACATAGAGCAATAATAAAAATACCAAATTGTTTGTTTTTTATGTTAAATTCTATGGTAAAAACTAAAATTTGACTATTTCCAAAATTATATGTAAAATATAGAACAAAATCATTTTTGGGGTAAAAAACCCCCCTTTGGATGGTTTCGATTCGTCTGGTTTTCGAACTCGTTAAAATAAATGGTGCTATACAGATTTGTACAAAATTTCATAAAGATCTGACCTTTTTTACGAGAGTTCTCATGCTTACGGACACATATATATATACATATAAATATATGAATATATATAAAATTGAACTAATGGTGTTTTTGGCATTTGGAGACCTCAAAATGAATAGTTATCATGGTCTCGGGCTTAAGTCTTGCCATGAGACCTGCGGTAATAGCTTTTTCCCTATAGGGGAAATTCTCTAAAACAATAATAAAATACCACATCAATCATAAGCTTGCAATCATTTAAGTCTTTGTTCCGCCATACAGCGATGTTAATACGTGTCAATCAAAATTACACCCCGTAAGCAATTACAAGGAATAAATACCCCCGTCGCAGCAAACCTGCATACTCAGCGAATTTCCAATGAATATATAACATTACACATTGAAACACTTAACAGAACTCATAAGAAATGTATTCACAAACAAGCGATATTTGAATTATTAATTATTCCCCATAAGAATAACATTGGGGATGAGTACGCAGGTTTGCTGCAACAAGGCACACAAAATAATGGGTTTTTATCAATAGAACTCATCTTAGTGAAGTCACATACCAAGTTTCATCCATATAAATTCATAAATAAGCGATATATAACATTTTAAGTATTTTCCATAAGAATAACATGGGGACCAAGTACCTAGGTTTGCTGCTACAGGAACCATAGCCGAAAAATTGTTTTTTTGTGCAAACAACAATAAACCACAACCAGATCAAGCCATATACCAAATTTCGCCAGTTTATGTTCGTACAATTTATGTTTATGTTTATTTTTATGTTTATGTGCGAGATATACAATTTTTCTTTTTCTCCATAAGAATAACATTAGACAGCGTACTGTGTTTAGCACTTTCAATATCTCAGTAACCAATTGACGTAGAGCAATGATCAAAATACTTAATAGTTTGTTTATTAAGCTGAATTCAATGGTATAAATTAAAATTTGATTTAAATTAAAATTACACGTGAAAACCCCAAAAAAACACATTTTTGGGGTACAAAACCCCTCAAAAACCCCCCTTCGGATGGTGCGATTCATCTGGTTTTCGAACTCGTTCAAATAAATGGTACTTTACACATTTGTACCAAATTTCATTAAGATCGGACCTTTTTTACGAGAGTTATCGTGCTTACGGACACATATACCTATATATATATATATATATATATATATATATATATATATACATATATATACATATATAAAAATTTGAACGAATGGTGTTTTTGGCATCTGGGGACCTCAAAACGAAAAGTTATCATGGTCTCGGGCTTAAGTCTTACCATGAGACCTACGGTAATAGCTTCTTCCCTATAGGGGAAATTCGCTAAAATGGACCTTGTTTGACAATATTAGCGAATTTCCCCTATAGGAAAGAAGCTATTACCGTAGGTCTCATGGTAAGACTTAAGCCCGAGACCATGATAACTTTTCATTTTGAGGTCCCCAGATACCAAAAACACCATTCGTTCAAATTTTTATATATGTATATATATATATATATATATATATATATATATATTATATATATATATATATATGTGTCCGTAAGCACGATAACTCTCGTCAAAAAGGTCCGATCTTAATGAAATTTGGTACAAATGTGTAAAGTACCATTTATTTGAACGAGTTCGAAAACCAGATGAATCGCACTATCCGAAGGGGGGTTTTTGGGGGGTTTTGTACCCCAAAAATGTGTTTTTTGGGGTTTTCACTTGTAACTTTAATTTAAATCAAATTTTAATTTATACCATTAAATTCAGCTTAAAAAAACAAACAATTTGGTATTTTGATCATTGCTCTACGTCAATTGGTTACCGAGATATTGAAAGTGCTAAACACAGTACGTTGTCTAATGTTATTCTTATGGAGAAAAAGAAAAATTGTATATCTCGCTTATTTATGAACGTAAACTGGCAAAATTTGGTATATGGCTTTATTTGGTTGTGGTCTATTGATATTTGCACAAAAATCCATTTTTTGCCCGATAGTTCCCGTAGCAGCAAACCTGCATACTCAGCCCCATGTTATTCTTATGGAGAATAATTAACGTGTTATCTCCTTTAATTATGAACATAAATTAATAGAACTTGGTATGTGGCTTTACCTAGTTGAGTTATAATGATATTTGTATAAAAGCCCATTTTTAGTGTTCCTTATTTCAGCAAACCTGCATACTCAGCCGCCATGTTATTCTTATGGAGAATAATTAAAATGTCATAAATCGTTTATTTATGAATGTATATTGATGAAACTTGGTATGTGGCTTTATGTGGTATTAAGATAAATTAATATGCACTGGAAATTCGCTGAGTATGCAGGTTTGCTGCTACGGGGGTATTTTTTAACTATCCGTTCATGGGTATGGGATGAAGATGAAGTAAATCTTGGAGGAAATCTAACCAAAGAACACGTGTAAAACAATGAATTTGGGCTCAAGTTTCCTGCAACGACCTGGTTCTTTCATGAGACAAACATTAGAGTCCTTTCCTCCTCTACGGTTTATCCGAAAATGTTTATCCATGCCTCATTTATAGAGCCGATATATATAGCGATTCCAGTGGGCATAATATTTATATCACAAACATTAGATGTCTATAGAATTCCAAAATATCCATAACTGCGATTGTTGATTTAGGATGACCATTAGTGATACAAAATTCTGCTAACTAATATATCTTTTCTGTTTAAAATGTGCCATACCTTATTGATTTTTAAATAATTAGTTGGGGGAGGGGCGCGGTTGCCTTACGGGAAAATCTGGTAGAATAGAAAAATACTACAAGACTGGAACCCACTCAAAGTAAAAACACAAGATGGAGAAAAACTGCACAAAATACATTTCATTCACTATAAGCCTAAATGCCTAAACACCTGTACAGACGCACAAATCTCTCTAGTCAACAGGAGAGTACATACACGGCACGCCAGGTGAATGTGTGTTCCTCAGGCGAGTATCGGCTCAGTGTTTCCGCTTGGTAAATAATTCATTTTTGTCACTCCCATCATGTTCTGTGTACAGTCACGCCAGAAGCTTCTGGAATCTGTCTTCCACGACTCCTGCAGACGGCTACTGGCTGTTCTGAAAACATTTGGCGATCGGCGTCGCTTTACCAAACAATTATAACGCAGCAATAAAAGAGAGTCCCTTTTATTTAAATATTGTTGGAATTGCTTGAAGTGAGTGTTAGTTACTTTTCATAATAGATTATAGTGAGTACAAAATTCACATTTATTTACAATTCGGTAGAGGCTAGAAAAGACAATAATTGGGACTGGGGTGTTGTATTTCTGTTTTGATATATTGGTAAGAAATCTTCAAATATATCCAAAGGTGGAGCCCTAGTGTTGGATGTATACATTATCAGGTCTGTATGTCAGTGTGATATGTAAGCTATGTTCATGCTAAATTCTGGCTTAGTAGATTATGGTCTAGTAGATTTGGGTGATGGAATTCGAAATAACTAAACATCCAAACTTACACATTTATAATATTTGATTAGAAGGGATTAGGGTTTTCCTGACGGGTAATCAGCTGTTTATTTGTTTTCTCAAATAGTCTGAAACTTAACAAATGTATTTTTGTTGAAATTAGTACTGTAGCTGTTTTTCTTTCTTATTGTGTTTGTATATAATTTATATTTGTTTATTTTGGTAATGTGAAAATATCTTGTTATTATGAGTAAAATGTTGTACCACAAAACCATAAAGTTTGTCTTTATATATTTGACTAGATGTTACCCGCAGGCTTCACCCCACGAATGATTTATAAAAACTATGACAGTTGTGTGTGCTGCATTCTGTGGTTAGCCCATGGAACTACTACGAATCAAGATCGGCTGTTGTATTTCCATCAGGTCAAACAAATATTAATGTCCATAAGGAATATGTTACTTAGGACTATCAAGTATCGGTTACTAAAAATAACAATACCCCCGTTGCAGCAAACCTGCATACTCAGCGAATTTCAAATGGTACTTCACCAAGTCATGAAGCCACTTACCAACTTTAATCAAAGCATATTAATAAATAAGCGAGATGTGAAATTTTATTTATTCCCCATAAAATACATTAGTACTGAGTATGCAGGTTTGCTGCATCAAGGACCACAAAATCTGGTTGTTATGCAAATACCAATGGATCACCTCCAGATGAAGCAACATACCAAGTTTTATCAATTTATGTTCATAAACAGCAAGATATCACATGTTTATTATTCTCCATAAGAATAACATTATAGCTGCTGAGTACGCAGGTTATCTGCCATGGGGACCACAAAAAATGAGTTTTGTTTGCAAATAGCATTAAAACCCAACCATATAAAGCTACATACCAAGTGTCATTAATATATGTTCATTAATAAGCAAGATATACAATTTTACTTATTCTCCATAAGATTAACATTGGATAACGTACTGTGTTTAGCACTGTCAATATCTCGGTAACCAATTGACGTAGAGCGAGGATCAAAATACCAAATTGTTTATTTTAAGCTGAATTTAATGGTGTAAATCGAAATTTGGTTTGAAATAGAATTATTTGCAAAAAGTTCAAAAAACCCAATTTTGGGATACAAAACCTCCCCAAGACACCTTAAAGTAGAGCGACCTGTCTGGTTCTCAGACTGAAAATAGATCCTGCCTTACACGTTTATACAAAATTTCATCAAGATCGGACTATTTTTATGAAAGTTACTGTGCCTACGGACACATATATATGTATATATATATATATGAATTTGAACGAATGGTGTTTTTTGCATCTGGGGGCCTCAAAACGAAAATTAATCATGGTCCCGGGCCTAGGTTTTACCATGCCACTTACGGTAATAGCATTGGTAATAGCTTCTTCCCTAAGGGGAAATTCGCTAAAGTACCTTTTAATGTCCAACTATTCATAAATCCAGAAGTTTATAAAAGTTATCATACATGTTTATTATGTAATATTAATATAAAAGTATATTACAATATGTATATATATATTGTATATATATATATATTGTATATATTGTATATTATTGTATATATATATATATTGTATATATTGTATATTACAATTAGAATTCAAGTTTATGACGGGGTCAAGAACAATTATTTAAATGTTATTTATTTATTAGTTAGTATATAGGAAATTGTTTATTTGCATTTAAAACAATTTTACATTCACAATAATAACCAAATATGATTTGAACATCTTTATGTTTTTATTTATAATAGGCTGCATGATAAATTCATATCTTGTCTGGAAGATCGCAGCACTGTCACGCAGCGAGCCGATCATCAACATAAGACTCGTCAACATTAACTTGTTGTATGTTAATGTTAAAAGCTAGTAAAATAAGTAAGAGTAATTTTTACTTTTCCTAAATTTGACTGTAACGCCAGTCTGGTCAAAGAGAGTCGTCGCGCGTCGGCCACTCATCCTATTCAGTCAACAATGACGTCACTTCTGCCGATTTGCGTGGTCTTTGGATGTAGTCTGCTTACACAGTGGAGGAGTGGGCTCGATATTGCAGAGATTTGATTAAAGATCTGGTCTTGTTAGCAAACATTTTCCTGCATGATGTGAATAGCTGTAAAGTCTAATCGTATGTTTTTCCAGCAGTATAAACGTTTCTATCACATTTTAGTGCATTCATGTCTTAAAACTCATGACCGGTTGTACTACATCCCTCCACCTAAATTTAGCAGATGACAGCTGTTTTTTAACATATAAAATGTACACAAGTGTATTGTATACAAGCAGAGAATAAATTGTAAAACCCTTTATACCTAGTTGCCATAAGTTATTTTCACTGTTTTCCATCTTCATGATTTATTTAGGTTCAAAAAAGGGTTTTAGCTAGGTATCACAATGTAAGGCACACCCTTTAAACATGATCACTATTTGTTGAATTAAAATAACATTAAGAGCTAGTGTTAAATTTGCTAAAACCCCGCCGTTGTTTTAAAACTGTGGGATTTTCCAACTAAGGTTTGCTACTTGAAAAATAATTGTTGATATTGAATAATTAGTTAACCTCTTTTGCCTGTAGAAAGAGTGATATTACAATAAGTTTGTTTGCAGGTCCAAACATGCCTTTACTAACTTCCCTTATGTTTTATTAAAGGTTAATTAAAATATATCCATGTTCCTTCCAGTTACAAATTGCCAGGTGCCCATGGTGTTTTTTAAACGAAAAATTATATTTTGCTAACATCAAAGGAAAATAGTTTCTTGAGAGAGAAACTAAATATCAATTAAAATAATGACTTACACTTAATTTTAACTTTCCTCAAATCCGATCGCAAACATGTTTTAGGCTAAGCCAAATCCTTTACACAACTCTTGCCAAAGTGACTTTGTGCTCTTCAAAACTGTTGAATTTTGTGGACGTTTGTTTAACTGAAACATTAGTTTTGAAACGATACTGAGGTTTTGAGGTATTGCTAGAAACGTAAAATTTAACAGCAATTTAATCTTGTCCATGGTAACTTATTCATTGCCTCTTATTACTTTGCAAAATAAGCAGTACATTTTATTTTCCCTTAATTATTATTATAACTCAAAACCTTCTGGTGGTTTATCAGTAAGACGCCATTCAACTCTCAAAACCCCTGGATTCTATAGTGCCCCCAAAACGGGATTTGGGTGAATATTTTTGAAAACTACTATTTGAGTCAATTTTCTGTACATTTATCTGTACTTCATATTATATATTTAGTAAATGAAAAACGATTTTTTTATTAAAGTTTGGCTAAAAGTTAGAAAGTACGTTGGGGCTTCATTTTCATTCAATAATTGCGGTTAAAAAGTCCAAATAACTACATGTCACATGTCACATTCCAAAATCGGAGGTCGGGAAGTGATAGGAGAAGCCAATGGGGTGGAGCCCTGAGGTCGGGAAAAATATCCCAAGTTTTTTATCCCCCTAACATCCTGGTATGGTCCGGGAACAGATTTGAGGAATCACCTTTTTTGCAATCACCTGGAGTACTTCTCTATAAAAATAAATTGCTTGGTTATAGCCAATGGGGTGGAGGTCTAGGGTTGGGGTTAGAAAAACGTACCCAAATATTATGGATGGATGAAAATTTGCTAAAATCACGTAAACAATCGGAAAGAATAACGTAGCATTCTTGCAAGGGGCGAAGCTTAAAGTTTGGTTGGGGGGATATATCCAACTTGTAGCATCATTCAATACATGAATATTACTATTGGATGTTTGTAAGTGATAGAATAAGCCAGTGGGGTGGAGCCCTGAGGTCGAGAAAAGATTATTCGAAGTCTTTTAGTCCCCCAACAACCTGATATGGTACGGGAACAGATTTCAATCTGGATGTCGGAAAGTGGTAGAAGAAGCCAGAACGGTGGATCCCTGATACCGCAAAAAATGATATAAAGATTTGTAGTTCTCTAACAACGTGGTGTGGTCCGGGAACAGCTTTAAAGGGCCGTTTTCGAGTCATTTAGGCAAAACCTTTTTTCCATAAGAATAACATGGCAGCTTTTGGTGCCACTGGGGCGCAGCCCTTAGGTCTGAGGAAAAACCAACAAAAATATGTACATAAAATGTTTTGATTCTCTACAACGTGGTATGGTCTGGGAGCAGATAGGAGGTGCCGTTTTCGAAATCACTTGGGACACACACACACACACACACACACACACACACACACACACACACACACACACACACACACACACACACACACACACACACACGCACAACTAATTTATAAGTATGTAGATATTTTGTGATGAATTTTCGGTTAGAACTTACGTCAACAGCAGTAACTTTCATCTAACATTTCTGAGTTTGGTCATCCCATTACGCGAATATTTGAGCGTACTCCTAGCCATAGGAGCCTTCATATATCTCCTACCATCCGCAGGTTTGAATGTAATGTTATAGACATTTTCACCCCGCCAACTTTGGTGGCACATGGGGTGTCAGAAACAACGTTCCAGTCAAACAAATACAAATGGATATAGTAACTATCACCACTTTACCAGCCAGTTATAGTCAGCCATGTAATTTAACTTTGTTGGGATACAATTGTAACTTTTACAAATGTTGTCCGTCTGAATTAGCAAGCCTGTCATTCTCAGTACCAAGAACAATTGATTAAATAATGTAATTGTTTTAGCGGGGATAAAGCATATTTTATAATATAGTTTAAGGTTTATTCTTTTCAATGTATGAGCGAAATTTAATTTGATCGAGGTACTATTTTTACTGGCTTTATAATATATTCCAAATTTGTACGGAAGATCGCAGCACTGTCATGTTGCGAGTAGCTCCTCTTAAAGATCGTTGGCGTTAATTCCCTTTTCTGTTTTAGTTAAATGTTAAAGAAAGTAAGAGTATTTATTATTCACCTAAATGTCACTGTAACGCCAGTCCGGCTACAGAGCCGTCGACCACTCTTTCTATTCAGTCATTAATGACGTCACTTCCGGCCTATCACGTGGTCATTGGAAGTGGTCTTGTAGCACAGCGGAGGAGTGGGCTCGGCATTGCGGAGAGTTTAATAAGATCTGGTCATGTCAACAGATATTTTTCCCGCGTGATAGAAATGTCCGTTATGTCCATCGCGTGTATTTTGCTGTGTATAAATATCGTTTAAACACGTTTTAGTCCATTTGACGTTTTACACCCATCAGTGGGACTGCCCCCCCACCCAAAAGATTGTTTTATACTCTTTTATATTACTCGACAAAACTCACAAAATTATATAAACTAATGTATTATATACAAAATTGCAAAATCTAAGTCGTACTAACTTTCTCCACAATTTTATAACTCTGTAAATGTAAAAAATTACTTTGGACGCTTGTATTGAAGTTCCTAAATCCCTGCAGTGTTTAAAATTAAAGAGCTCGTTATTAACCTTGAAGAATTTTAAAATACGTACATATTGTTAGCGAATACACTAAAATCTTTGAAAGATTATCAAAATTAACATGAAATGTAGCCATCATGTACACCTTTATATAGGGGTTTTGTTCAACAGGACCGTCTCTGATAAAATAAAAGATTTGTTGATTGAATTTTTAGGATGAGGCTGCAGAAATTATGACCTATAAAAAATACCTCAAGAAATTACGGCCTAATTTAACTGACTTGGAATTGTTTTAGGTTAAACTAAATCCCTTACCCGACTCATGCTAAATTGACTTTGTGCTATTGTAAACGGCTGCATTCTGTGGAGAGTTGTCTGAACAACGTTTATAGATTCATGACGTGTTAGTTATTTACATGATTTATGCATCGTAAAAACAGAAATTGGTGATAATAAACTTGTCTGCATGTCTGTTATTCTGATGGGACAGGTTTTTATCACAATTCACAATGAAAACGGATTTACTGAATTTGAAAGTGTTTTTTTGTCCTGTGGAACTGGGAGGAAGACTTTGGCTCATTTACGTCATCATTGGGGCTCTACCCCTCTGGCAATTTTGCAAAGTTAATTCAATTAAATTCAATTCAAACTTACTTTATTCGTTAAATACACAAATATACATGAATCTTAAGGTCATAAGTTTTTAATAAATGTATAAATAACCCTATGTATACATTGTCATAATCTTTCATTACATGATTACCACCACCACCATGATTTGTTTTTCCTAATGAGCATTTAGTCAGTTGATTAGACATCTGCTTTGCTACTCTACAAGCGTGTGCTAAACCAATCGGTAAAGGCGTGGTAGTGGAACTTTGGCCACGGGACACCTACATCCCTGAATAATGACATTTTAAACTGAAGTGTTGTAATATACTAAAGCTTGTGAGTGTCGTTATATCATCTACAAAAAAAACAGGAGTTTATACCGGGTATTGCCGTATTAGAAATAAAATATACAAATGTATATCGAAGTATGGAAATATATATAAGTTGTTCGTTACCTGTAGATAAGTAGGCTGCAGAAATTATGACCTATAAAAAATACCTCAAGAAATTACGGCCTAATTTAACTGACTTGGAATTGTTTTAGGTTAAACTAAATCCCTTACCCGACTCATGCTAAATTGACTTTGTGCTATTGTAAACGGCTGCATTCTGTGGAGAGTTGTCTGAACAACGTTTATAGATTCATGACGTGTTAGTTATTTACATGATTTATGCATTGTAAAAACAGAAATTGGTGATAATAAACTTGTCTGCATGTCTGTTATTCTGATGGGACAGGTTTTTATCACAATTCACAATGAAAACGGATTTACTGAATTTGAAAGTGTTTTTTTTGTCCTGTGGAACTGGGAGGAAGACTTTGGCTCATTTACGTCATCATTGGGGCTCTACCCCTCTGGCAATTTTGCAAAGTTAATTCAATTAAATTCAATTCAAACTTACTTTATTCGTTAAATACACAAATATACATGAATCTTAAGGTCATAAGTTTTTAATAAATGTATAAATAACCCTATGTATACATTGTCATAATCTTTCATTACATGATTACCACCACCACCATGATTTGTTTTTCCTAATGAGCATTTAGTCAGTTGATTAGACATCTGCTTTGCTACTCTACAAGCGTGTGCTAAACCAATCGGTAAAGGCGGGGTAGTGGAACTTTGGCCACGGGACACCTACATCCCTGAATAATGACATTTTAAACTGAAGTGTTGTAATATACTAAAGCTTGTGAGTGTCGTTATATCATCTAAAAAAAAAACAGGAGTTTATACCGGGTATTGCCGTATTAGAAATAAAATATACAAATGTATATCGAAGTATGGAAATATATATAAGTTGTTCGTTACCTGTAGATAAGTAGCGTATAACATGTTGGCGTTGCAGACGACAGGCTCCGTATTTTAAGTTTCGTTAGCGGGTCTTAGTTGTACAACTGCCTTCCGATTAACATCTAAAATCCCCGTAGAAATTGTAAGTATAAAACCTTGATTTACTTTGAATGATATAATTGTCTTAAACTGTATGAATATTAAAATGTCACTGCTATATTCTTGTTCATGTCCATATAATTTGTTTTGTTGAGAGATTATGTATAGTTGTAAAATCAATTGATTAAATATTTGGTTGTGCTTGTTCAATTTTGTTTAGCCGAGAGCACATGCAAAGTTATTAAAGCAAATTGATTTTGAAGATGAATTATTGTAATTATTAATTATTAATGCGTTTGGGAATTATGTTTTATTTCCAGACGGGGTTTAGTCACGGTATTCAAGGTATCGGAATGGCAGAAATCGAGTAGCCACCACCAAGTAAGACTGACCCATGTATATAGTAGTTTTAAGATGGGCAATGATATGATTATTTTATAATGAAACGCAAACTGTATAATTTTGATTTCTAATATAATTCCCGAGGATGGGAAATAAATTCTAGTTACAAGTTCCATCTGGATTCTAATTGAATTACCTGTTGGTCAAAGGTTATGGAATGTTATGGTTCAGTATAGTATATTCTAAATTAAATATGTTACCCATAATTGGCCTAATAAAAAAGGGTATAAGTTACTGAGCAGACCTAAGCAGGAAGGGAGCTGTCGCCATGCCGTGCGGCGCCGTACAGTGGCCGGTAGGCAATGTAAGTGGTGTAGTCAGATTGCGTCGCCCGCCCAGCAGGCGTTCTCGAAACAACCAGCTATAATCCGATGTATTTATACACTAGGTGTTTTTTCTTCACAGTCATAATTTTAGCTAGGCGGATTTTAACATTAGAGGTGTCAAATTAAAGGTATTTTAAAAGGTGTGATTGCGGGTGTTATCAGCAACAAACAAGGAAATGGTTCAGACCTAGGACTATTGGATATAAACTTCAAAAACAAAGGTATCCACGCAACAGCTCGCACCGGCAAGACGATCACTCTATCGCAATTCGTGGATTACAGTCTCGGGATCGTCGGAGTGTTCAATGGATTCAGTGTTATGGTGGTCGCTGAGTTGTTTTACCTTTTGACTTTCAATCTTTGGTACTCTATGAAGATCTACTTGACACATAATGATTACTCAGTATAAGCATTAGTACATGTATAACTATTTGCGGGTTCTTGCATATTTAGCCACAACTAAATTTATTCAAAATTGCTATAGTAATTTTAATCTGGATCATAAACATTTACACTATATTTCACACAATACTAAACCCTATATGCAAGTTATAAACTGAATTATCTATTAACATATCATTGTTATGGGATAGTGTCAATTTTAGTCACGTAAGTATCTCAGTGAAACCCAGAAATAGTCACGCAATTCTAGTGTTTAAGGCACCAGGGTCATGTCATTGTATTGTTAAAGGAATATATTAAAATAAAGTTATTAAAAAATAACCCCGTCGCAGCAAATCTGCATCCTCAGAAAATTTCAAATGATGATTCGTTACGTCATGAAGCCCCTTACCAACTTTCATCAAAGCATATTCACAAATAAGCAAAATGTGTCATTTTATTTATTCTCCATAAGAAAAAGATTAGGACTGACTTATGCTGGTTTGCTGTATATAGGACCAAAAATCGGGGTTTTACGCAAGTACCTATAGCTGTTTAAGTCTTCAGTTCCTTAATTAATTAAGTTAAAAGAAGAAAAGCTATACTGAAAAATAAATGTTGTATTTTTTACATCAATCCCAATTCCACTATTTTATAAATAAAAAACAATAACATCAAAAATAATGAAACATATGATTTGTTTTAAATTAAAACCACATGATAAACATTGGTGGATAGTCAGTTGCCACTACACAGCCCCCCGCGGAGACCGGAGGTCAGGGCCTTTTGAAACGAACTTGACGTCCTGATCGTGTGGTGTAGTTTGGGAGTACTGAAGTTTCTGTATTATCTGGAGGCTGCGCAAAAGGAGATGGTTTGGTGTTGAGGGTCTTGGGTGGGGTTTCTGCATCTTTTTGTGGCTCATCAGCCAAAATATAAGCAGGTTTTACTCTGTTGATGCTCACCTTGGACTTTCGTCCGTTAATGATAATGGTTATGGTCTTATCATCACGATCAAACACTTGGTAAGGGCCTGTGTAAGGAGGTTGTAGAGATTTCCTCACCGTATCATCTCTAAGGAAAACATGAGAGCTAGTTTTTAGGTCTTGGAAAACAAAGGTAGTCTGTTTTCTATGACTAGATCCAGGTGCAGGACGGAGATTAGACATGTGGTGACGGAGCTGCACGACAAAATCCGAAGCATCCTTTTGCTGATGAGGACCGCTTGGTGCTACAATGAGTTCTCCAGGAAGTCTAAGAGGTTCACCGTACAACAACTCAGCTGATGATGACTTGAGGTCTGGTCGAAACGCGCTACGGATTCCGAGTAAAAAAACTGGTAGGGCTTGAAGCCATGTTGTCTCTGGGTGGCACATGATTGCAGCCTTGAGTTGCCTATGGAAACGCTCGACCATTCCGTTAGAACATGGATGCCAGCTGCAGGTGCGATGTCGATCGATGCCTAATGTCATACCCAGGCGGCGAAACAAATCAGATTCAAATTGTCTTCCTTGATCTGAAGTAATCCGAGATGGCGTACCAAATCGAGAGATCCATCAGTTGATAAGTGCTTCTGCGACTTCTTGGGCTGTTATACCTTGCAGTGGCCAAACCTCAGGCCATCTCGTGAACCTATCTACAACTGTAAGGCAATATCGATAGGGGCCAGCAGGAGGAAGTGGTCCTATGAGATCAATATGTATGTGTTGAAAACGGGACGAAGGTTGAATAAAACTACCAGGTGGAGAGTGAACATGTCTAAATACTTTAGCTCTTTGGCAATACTGACAAGTGCGGGCCCAATTGCGGCAATCTTTTTGTATGTTAGGCCACATAAAACGTTTTGAAATAAGTATTACAGAGGCTTTTACACCAGGATGACTCAGTCCATGTAAGGAGTCAAATACATTACGTCTATATTGCTCAGGAACATAAGGACGGTATGTCGATGGTGTGACGTCACAGTAGATCTTTTTATCTGAACCAGGAATGGTTATGAGTTTTAGTTGGAGTGAAGTGTTTCCTAAAAGGAGATCTTGTAATTCAACATCATCCTTTTGAGCACTTGCAAGGGATTGCAAGTCAATCGGAATGGGGGAGTTTACAGCTTCAACACGTGACAAGGTGTCTGCGACAATATTTGTAGAACCAGAGATGTGCTGAATGTCGGTCGAAAACTGTGAAATAAAAGTAAGCTGATTGAGTTGGATGGGAGGCAGTTTATCTCGTCTTTGCTGGAAAGCATAAATTAGGGGCTTGTGATCTGTAAAGATAGTGAAAGGTTGTGCTTCGAGTACATGTCGAAAATGCTGTACTGCTGTATAGACAACATACAATTCACGGTAATAGGCTGGCCAGTCCTTTTGCTTTTCGTTAAGTTTGTGAGAAAAGAAAGCTAAGGGTTGCCAGGAAGACTCTGTAAATTGCTGCAGGCAGGCACCTACAGAGGTTGCAGACACATCTGTAAACAATCCAAGACGAGCTTCAGGATCAGGGTGATTGAGCAATGTAGCATTGGCAAGGTTTTCCTTACATCTAGTGAAAGCTTTGTCTAAATCCTCGTTCCAGTTCACAGGTTGGGAGCCTTTAAGTCCAGCAAGTGCATCGTGGAGGGAGGACTGATATTTAGCTGCACTGGGAATATAGCGACGATAGAAATTCATCATACCCAGAAACCTACGAAGATCACGAGCAGTCTGTGGTCTTTTAAACTGTTGGATGGCAATGACACGATCTGGCAAAGGTTTAGTTCCAGCTGCAGATACTTCGTAGCCAAGAAAGGTGACTGCAGAGGATGCAATGACACTCTTTTTAACATTAACTAGAATGCCATGGTCAGAGAGACGTTTAAAGAGGATGTTCAGATGCTTCATGTGTTCTTCCTGATTGTGAGACGAGATCAGAATGTCATCAATGTAAGCAAAACAGAAATTTAGACCAGAAAGAACTTCATCGATAAACCTTTGAAATGTCTGTCCAGCATTTCGAAGCCCAAATCCCATAAAAGGAAACTTAGAATAGAATAGAATAGAATAGAATAGAATAGAATATTTTTATTTTCTCATAATACATAACGAAAATACATAGTTGTAACTTTATTTTTAATTACGCAGCTTGTTTGTAACTTAAATAAATAATAATGTCCATTTTACTTGTCAGGCTGACATAAAAATAAAAATAAAATAATGAGAAAACAATAGGGCCTCTTAAGGCAATGCCTGTTTTGAGGTTCCATCACTTAAATTAAAATAACATAAAGTAAGCGAACAGAAATGATCGAAATATAATAAACACAATTGTCTCAGACAACCTATGTGTATACAAAAAATAAAAAATAAATACAAAATTAAATATTTTACGTGCCTTATTTTCTCACATAAACACTGAAATTAAGCATGGGCTCAATGCATAAACTCAAACAATCCAAACGGAGTGGTAATTGCGGTTTTGGGAATGTCGTCAGGATTTACAGGGATCTGAGTGTAGGCTTTAACTAAGTCGATTACACTAAATACATTACAACCATGTAAGCAATGACCAAAGTCATGTATATGTCTAACAGAATACCGGTCGGGAATGGTCCTGGCATTGAGTGAACGATAGTCTCCACATGGGCGCCATCCATCGGTCTTCTTGGGTACCATATGGAGAGGTGAAGCCCAAGGACTATCAGAACGACGAGCAATACCTTCCTGAACCATTGAGTCAAACTCTGATTTGGCTATTTTAAGACGGTCAGGAGCGAGACGACGGGGACAACAAAACACTGGCGGACCTTCAGTTGTCCGAATATAATGTAAAGTCGAATGTCGAACATTCCAAGGCAATCCAGATGGGCGGATTAACTCAGGGAAAGCTGCAAAAATCTCATGATGGGGAGTGTTTTCAGAGGGAGCCTTTACACTGGGTTGAGAGTTCTGAGCTGGTTGGCAGAAAGTCACGAAACCTGTTGTTCCGTCGACAAGACGTTTATTACGACAGTCTGGCAAGAGATTGAAATAAGCCAAAAAATCAGAACCAATAATTGGCAGGTGTACATCAGCTACAATGAAGCGCCATGTCAAAGAACGGCGAAAACCAAAATCTAATGTAAGATTTATGAAACCATAAGTACATATTGTTGAGTTGTTTGCAGCACTTAATGTGTAGTCAGTCGGGCAACGTCGATCAGGTAGGAGTCGTTTAGGAAAACAACAGAGGTCAGATCCGGTGTCAATAAGGAATCGGTTTCGACTAGTTCGATCTGTAACATAAAGGCGGCTACCAGCAGTTGTGCAGTCTGTTGCCGCCATTACTGACTGCTGCTGGAGTTTTCCTGAAAAGTGCAAGGAAGGATGCATTTTGTAGCATTTTTACCAAACTTAGTGTGGTACCAGCACATACGTACTGATTTTTTTTCTTCCGTTCTATGCTTTGACATTGAACGACTTCGAGGGTGACTACGGGACTGATTGTTATGTTTAAAATTTGCAGAGAGTTCCGCAATTTGATCGGAAAGAGAACGAAGTGTATCTAACAAGGCGTTACCTGAGTCAGGAGATGTTGAGTTTACGGCAGCCGACATAGGGACGGGTGGTTGAGCTACTTCGATGATTTTATCAGCTAACTCAGCCAATTTGTCCAGCGAAAGCTCGAGTTGAGTGGTTAGAATCGCCTGAGCGTGTGGAGGTAGGCGCCGTAACCAAAGCTGACGAAGAAGGTTGTCCTGAAGAGTCGAGGATCCAGCTAGGGAGCGCAGATGACGTAGGAATTGTGACGGTTTTTGATCACCTAATTCTTCATCGCTGAGAAGTTGTCGTACTCGCTGCTCCTCTGATGCCGACAATCGTTGAATCAGTTGAGTTCGTAGAACGTTGAACTTGTCTGTCTCCGGTGGGTTAGTGATGATGTCCTCCACTTCGGTTGCGTAGCGAGTGTCTAGTTGAGCCACAACGTAATGGAATTTTGTTTCATCGCTAGTAATCCCAGCTATTATGAATTGAGATTCTGCTTGTGAAAACCAGAGACTTGGTCTATCTGCCCAAAATGGAGGTAACTTCACAGCAACTCGATTTACAGCAGTTACATTTGTCTGAGAGATTGTATTATGTTCTCTTGCGATTTTCTGACTCAATTCAACATTTGCAGCTCTTAATTCTTCCAACTGTCTTTCGATTTCTTCTAATGACATCGTGAAAACAAACTTGGTAGAAGTAAAGTTCAATTTTGCAAAAAAAAAACAATATTTCAGTTAAATTATAGTTGAAAGTAGACTGTAGAAAATGTTCTTTTAGTAGGGGTCACCAATTATAGCTGTTTAGGTCTTCAGTTCCTTAATTAATTAAGTTAAAAGAAGAAAAGCTATACTGAAAAATAAATGTTGTATTTTTTACATCAATCCCAATTCCACTATTTTATAAATAAAAAACAATAACATCAAAAATAATGAAACATATGATTTGTTTTAAATTAAAACCACATGATAAACATTGGTGGATAGTCAGTTGCCACTACACTAATGGATCACCATCAGATGAAGCAGCATACTACCAAGTTTTCCAATTTATGTTCATAAAAAAGCGAGATATCACATGATTCTTATTCTCATAAGAATAACATTATAGCTGATGAGTACGCAGGATTGCTGCTATGGGGACTAAAAAGAAATGGGTTTTGTATGCAAATATCAGTAAAACCTAACCATATAAAGCCTTATACCAAGTTTCATTAAATATATGTTAAATAATAAGCAAGACATACAACTTTACTAATTGTCCATAAGGTTAACATTGGACAACGTACTTTGTTTAGCACTTTCAATATATCGGGAACCAAATTACGTAGAGCGATGATCAAAATACCAAATCGTTTGTTTTTTAAGCTGAATTAATCATAACTAAAGTTTGGCTATAAAAATAACTATACGAAATAAGTAAAAAAAACAATTTTTTAGGCATATAACCCCACCAAAACCCCCTTTATAATAGTGCGATCCGTCTGGTTTTCGAATTCTTGAAAACAGATGCTGCCTTACACGTTTATACAAAATTTCATCAAGATCAGACTTTTTTTACGAAAGTTATCGTTGTGGACACACAAATATATATTCATGAATTTGAACGAATGGTATTTTTGGCATTTGGGGGCCTCAAAACGAAAAGTTATCACAGTCCCGGACCTAGGTCTTACCATGCCGACAACCGTAATAGTCTCTTCCCTATAGGGGGAATTCGCTAATAAAAAAAACATGTATTGTAATGTTGTAATATAATTAAAAGTAACTAATAAATTCGTTTTATTATTAGTTATCACATAGTGTATGTAGAAACGATATCCTAGCATGATGAAAATTAAATGTCTAGAAAATAATACTCTGTATTTATTTTTAATGCACACCTTCATTTAAAATAAAACTCTAATATTTGATAAATATTAAATATTAATTTTTCATACAAAAACTTACAGAATATAAAAGTTAATTGCAGATTAATATAGTCTTAATAATATAATTTTCATGTTTTAATTTAATCACAATTTCTCAGATATTTACAATGCCACAGTTACTATTTTCATATAAATGTTTTAAGGATCAAATGACGCAACTTTTATGATACTTGAAGCTTTTTCCTAAATATTATGGATTTAAGATATTTAGCTTTGAAAAACAAAAATTGCTGTCATTTTGAAAAACGGTACAAAGAAGAAACTTGATATTCTATAAAAAAATGGGTTTTAAAAGATGTAATGCATTACCAAGTTTGAAGTTGATATCTTTAGAGTTTTATAAGATATACCGTATTAAGTAGAAAACACATACAGACAAATGGACGGAAAACTAAGCGTTTTAGGACATAGGCCTACCTAAAACTTAGATATGAACTTTCTCTTTCTTTTTGTATGAGGAATCATATCCTAAAGTCCTGAAACTTTTTTGGACACCCTGTATATACCAGTATCGTCTATTTCATTTTTAGTTTTAGTTTAACTGGAGGAAGAACGTAATAACTAACATACAGATGGTAAAATATTTTACAATCAACCTAAGTTAATAATATAATAAATTTAATATTAAACAATCTCAATAGTTTTTATACCATTTCGCTTATGAAAGTGTATCCACAGAGTTCCTTGGGTCATTTGCCCCTTTAAAAGTATTTGTATAAAGTCACTCCAGTTGTTATTACAGGTCAATGTTCCTTTGTTACATTTTGGATATGACATAACCACACTGTATGTTATCTTCATTCAGCGGATTTCGCTGCTCGCTGGGTTTTCGTTATTGTTCTTTTCGGAAACAACATGTTAATCCTATCCTATCCTTTAATCTAATATGAGTAGAGTAATGTTTGTTTGTTTGCTTGCTAGCAACTCTGATCTCAAAAACGGCTCCATCGACTTCCTTCAAAAGTTATAATAAACTAATTTCTGGGTTAAAAATAAGTTCAGACAGGTCTAATCCCCATGAAAATTCCGATTTTGTAAAAAAACCTAATTTGAAAATAAACAAAATAAAATTGGGTTTATAGAGTTTTAAATCCAAACAAAAGAATGATAACAGCTGTTTATAATCCATAAGTGAACTATTGCAGTTTATGTAGGCCCCTATTAACATGTGATTTCCTGAGAACAGTGACTAAAACCAACTAAAATCGTACAATGAAGATTACATTAGAAAGGTCATGTCATATCCAAAATTAATCAAAGCGACATTGAGCTATAACAACAACTGGATTGACCTTAAACATCTCCAAAAAAGAGGCAAATGAGCTAAGAAAATCTACTCATCAGTTGCGGGATGTGATGAAATATTACTCCAAGTCATCTAAACAAACTGACAGACCTTCCCGAGCATATCTCCTCCTCCGGGTACTACTTAAACAACCACAACTTGAATATTACTTTAAAGTTCACTCTTTGATTATATACTGCTGTTATTATTCTTTTTTTCATTTAAAACTCTATAAGCCCAATTTTGATTTGTCTAACTGTAATTTTTGTTTATTTTTCATTATTTTATTTTTCCTGGGGATGAGACCTATCTATATCGTATTTTTATCCCAGAAATTATTTATTTTTTGAAGAAAATTTTTGGAGCTTTTTTGATATCAGAATTGCAAGCAACCAACCAACCAAACAAACAAACCTTAGTTATTTAGAGTATAGGATTAGCGTTTACAAACCTTTTCTTGGTTCAATAGTTGATACTATGATTAATTAGACCCTACATATCAATAGTAGGTCCCTAATATGCCTGCTATTTTAAAAACTTTATATTTTCTGAACTGCGGCTCTGG
Organism: Allygus modestus; assembly: GCA_963675035.1. NCBI lineage: Eukaryota > Metazoa > Arthropoda > Insecta > Hemiptera > Cicadellidae > Allygus > Allygus modestus. Next base: position 408,764,258 of record OY776112.1, read on the forward strand.
TTTGGTTTTAGAGACTAAATTTACTGATGGATGTCTGCTCTTATCCAGAACTTCAAAAATCGCTTCCGGGTAAATTTTTGTATTTTTTTTAAGAAGGTGTTTTCAGAAAAATATTACTTGCACTCTGCTGTTACTACTGTAGTAACAACTGCAGTAGTGATGATCTTCAGACTCTGGCCAAATGTGATGGATGAGCGACTTACTTTGTAAATTTAAACATAAATAACCTGTGCTGGAATAACAGGAGCGGAGGCGAACTACCCATGCACAGACTCGAGTTCGTCTTAGCTCGCCTAGACTTAGCGATAGTGTGGAGGTGGCATAAGAAGACATTATTTTGGGAATCCATAAAAATAGCCATAATATATAATCATATAATTATTTATTTAAAAGTTGTTTGATGTTTTTTTCAGAGAAGTACAATTATTAATAAAATAGGCCACCGGGTATGTTTCAATAAAATGTATCATTTTCCAGTATAATTTGTTTATAGGATTTAATATGTATACCGGTACCGGTATTAAAATTATAGACTTACTCATTTTATGTTAAGTACCTGGGGGGCCGAGCTTTGCTCGGGGGAAGGTCAGTCAGTTTGTTTAGATGACTCGGAGTAATATTTCACCACTTCCCCCTACTGATAATCAGATTTGTATTATTCATTTGCCTCTTTTATACATTTTTAAGGTCCCTCCAGTTGTTATTTATAGCTCAATGTCCCTTTGATTTATTTTACTACTCTATATATGTAATCTTAACTCAAATCTTTTAATCTCTGCTCTCAGGAAACCACATGTAATAATCATAAACAACATGAGTATTACTTTGACAGTTCCCTGGTTGATTATGATCAGCTGTTACAATTCTTTTGTTTTGATTTGAAACTCCATAAGCCCAATGTTAATTTTTTAACTTTTCATTTTAGTTTTTTTACATTATTTGATTTTTCCTAGGGATGAGGCCTGTCTAGAACTTATTTTTATCCCAGAAATTAGTTATTTCGAACATTTGAAGGAAATCGTTGGAGCCGTTTTTGAGATCCGTGTCGCAAGCAAGCAAGCACGCAAGCAAGCAAACCTTACTCATATTAGAGTATAGGATTATGTTTAAATTTAAAATCATGCTAACAGGCCATACACACATTACGTAACGCACTTAAGGGGGGAATGGGTATGGCGTAGCGTTATATGGGGGAGGCGGGGGTTTGGATCAACACTACGTAACTCTCACATATTAACCCTAAGGGGCCGTGCATATATTATGTGACGCCTACCCAAGGGGGGGGGCGCGGGATATCATGACAGACCATGACACAGGGGAGGGGGGTTAAGGGCTGCGTGACGCGTTACGATTAATGGAGTTAAACTGAGGAAATACCGTACGCCACAATCCAATACTTAGTAATTAAAAAGTGTGTCATAACAGGGGGGAGGGGGGAGTAATGAGTAGCGTGACAAGGGGGGAGAGAGGGTCAAAAAGGGCTGAATATAGCGTGCCGTAATTTATGCATGGCCCTTAAGAGCTGGTGAAATCCCGTATCTATTGATAATGTTATAAATATTTCACAATTAAAAAAATAATTAAACTGATATCTAAATCAAGGTTACAGTTAGTTCCGCCATACTATTTTAATAACAGTAAAACTAAAAATGAATACATAATGTGTTTTGAGTAAGTTGCTTTACACCTATTTTTGTTGTTGTTTTAGAGTGTAAAATCATGACTTGATACAGTATTGCGCAGTGCCAACCCACATTTTTAGTTTTAAGTTGTTTAGTATTTGTATTATTTATAAATTAAATTTAAAATATTCTGATTTAGCTGATAAGTAGGTTACAGTTTTGTTTGTTTGTATACATTTTGCTTTGAAAAAGTTATTCAAAAATGATTTATAGAAATTCATATTCTAAATTGCTAATAAAATGATGTTTATAAGGTTTAGCTGTTTTAAAGCCTACTACGATTGAGTTACGTAACACATTGGGGGAGGGGGGTATGGTCAAGCGTTATGATGCCTTACATGGGGGAAGGGGGAGTCTGAAATGAAATAAGTGTTACGTAATATGTGTATGGCCTCTAATTTCCACTATGGTAACATTTTGGTATAAGGCCTATCAGTTATAATGAAACCTAACGAACAACCGCAGTGACAATAATCTCTTCCTTTTCCCAAATAAAAGACAAAAGGTAATTATAACGTAAACGGTAGCCTCTGGAATTTTGTGTTTAGTAGTAGCAATGAATTCATTACAGTATTTAATAACTGATTTATCATAATTTTTTTCGACCATTTTTCACGACTAATACATGCATGATAACTATCCAGTCTATCTATGGGGCCCGGTGATATTCTGGAGTAATGGGTGTAGAGATAGGGTAATGTAAAGGGAGTTGAAACAGAGAAATGTAAATGTTTTTATGAACACAATGTAAGCCACGCAACAAACCACTGCCTGCAGTAACGGGTTTTTGTTCAAATGGAAACTAAAGCAAGTATATCGTTGACAATTAGAATTCAAGATTTTTTAAGAGGGGGTAGCAGTAAATCCAGGTAGATTTCTAAACCCAAATGAGCCAATTTTTCTTTCAAGTTCCATCCAGCCTCAACTGGTGGTCGAATATTGTTGATTTATGGCTCTTTTAAGGAGGAAAAAATAACGAAGCGATTTCAGTGAGCAAAGTTTAGAATTTATTTTTTATTCATTGATAATTTTGCATCAAATACTAAAAATTAAATAATTTTTCTATCACATTTTAAATCATAAATCGAAAATAGTGTCACTGAAATTGCTAGATAATCACTAGTACAACATTCCTACCAAATTTTAAAACTATATATTCACAAATAACTACTGGACGGAACTTGAAAGTTAATATTCGCCTTATGGGGGAAGCAGTTAGAAACACAAAAAGTGTTGTGACTGGAGTGCCCTCTAAAGTCGCTTTCAAGAGGAAATCCCTGTGAATTAATGTTGTAATTAAGAATAAATGTAAGTAGTATGCAGGTTAGCTGCTACGGGGACAATCGAAATTTTTTTGGTGTAAATATCAATATGCCAGTACAATGTGAAGAAGCCACATACCAAGTTTCATCAATATACATTCATAAATAATCGAGATATCAAATTCTATTTATTCTCAATAAGGATTGGACAACGTACTGTGTTTAGCATTTTGAATATCGCTGCAACGGTTGGACGTAGACTCACAATTTAAACGCTAAAATGATTGTTTTGTGGATCTGAAGTGATTGTTAAAAGCAAATGTGAAGTTTAAAGTAAAATTAACTGAGGAAAATCTAGAAACCTTTTCCCCATAAGATTAACATGGGAGATTTTATGAGCAGGTTATTTTGGATTTTTTCTGCAACCACTTAACCTAGGTTAATAATTCGAAATACCATACTATTTGTTTTTTTAAGCTCTACAACATGGTCAAACCAAAATTAAGTGTTTTAAAAATTTTAGGGTGAAAAATGCAAAAACTGATTTTTGGAAAATTTAAAACCCCCATAAACCCCCCTTTCCATAGTCCGATTTTTCTGGTTTTCGAACTTACAGTCATAAATGTCACTTTACACATTTGAGCCAAATTTCATCGAAATCGGACTTTTTTACTCAAATTATCGCATTCACGGACATAGATATATAAATACACATATATACACTTATATACATATATATATGTATATAAGTGTATGCTCTTATATATATAGAGAGATATATATAAGAGAAGATAATTTCCATCTTGTATTTAATTTTTAATTTCGAATGACAAAGATCCTTATAATATATTTATAATGAATAAAAATAATGTTATAAATTATCTATTTTATAAAATAGATGTGCGAAAACCTCTTTTTAACATGATTTGAAACATCTTTTTAACGTTTTCGACGATATTGGATTAGAAATTATAAATGTAATTTCTTGCCAATGATTAAATAAGATATTTTAAATTTACGATTTTGTTTAGTTTCAATAGCATCTTATTACCTATTTAAGTTTGATATTTTTATTTGTTTATTATTATTTGTTTTTAATTTACTTGTTGATTAATTTATGAAACTCAAATTTAAAACAACTATTGTATTCCTTTTAATTTGTTAAGTTAAAATTTTAAAATACCGTATATGTTTTGGTTTTAGGTAACTCACTTTTTTAAACTTCGCCATCATACTTTACTAGAGAAAGTTATTAAGTTTTGTTTTAATAATAATCACCCTCAAGTATATGCCCATTTATTCAACCCGTTTTTCAAAATGAAATAAACAATGAAATAATGATTCATTTAAAAACTACGTTACAATTAGGTTCAATCCAAAAATCTCAGTTACACTATTTAATTACGCACTTCTCATATACGAGAGCATTAGTTTAGTAAAGGGATGCTTATTTAGGAGAGGTTAATTAATGTTGATACATTTATCATTTATCATATATATCAATGGAGACAAATGTAATGTCCTAAATACTAAGAATGATATACAAATTTGTAAAGTAAAGATTAATCACTATGGTTGTTGTTCTTATTACTTTTGCAAAAAACTCCTCTAAAGTACTTTTAAAAGTTGAATGGAAATCCAATTTGACTTAACAGTGTTTACCTTTCAATACAATTGTCCACGAAGTAATAAATCTGAAACGATTTCATGTTCAAAGCTGTAGAGTTAAATAAAGAAATTAAAAGAGCTCTCAAGGAAATCCGCTTGCTACATAAGAAGTATCTATAAATAATTTTATAACATTAAATTATATAAATTCATGTTCACATATTCTCGCATTGTTTATTTATTGCTTGTTTAATAGCCTGTTTGTCGAATCAATTAAAAATATTTTAGTATACGCTATTAAGTATTTATGTAACGTTTGATTTTTGCCACTTTTAAATTAGCTTAATTTTACGTGTTTCAAAATATATACTTTTCACTTTCAATTTTCGAAAGTTAAATTAGTCTAATACTCCCTTGTTCTTGTATGAAATAGTGTTCAAGAAAAAAGTGTAACCGTTTACAAAATAAAGAAATATTGTTTTGAGACAGACTTAAGCCAGAGTTTCACCTCTAAATTTGTTTTGTAAAGTCTTCCATTCGGTAAAATTATTTTATTTATCATACAATATAATTGTCTCCTACAGCAAAAATATCCCTCAACCAAAAAATTACGGGAAAAACTTCGGTAAATAACACTAAGGAACATTGAAAAAAATACAATATGTGTAGTTCACATTCATCCCCCATGTGTGGCCGGCCAAGGACAAGAGTAGCAAAATTGATGTTTCAATCTTGCTTAGTGTTATGCACAAGTTTGTGTTTATTGTTGAAAACGTTTTAAATTTCAAGATAATGACAGTGTTTTAGTAGTTTCTTTGGATATAAAGATTTGATAATGGGACAGGTCTAGTCCTGAAACTAGTAATCTAGTAGAACTAGTGGATTGACGAAGATAAGTTACGCAACCTTATTTTCAACATCATATTTCAATTCAGGAGGCAAATAGCATGAATAAACTTTATATGTTTCTTAACCTAGCTAGTAAAAGCTAAGGGCGGCGAAAGTTGCATGATATAGACTTCATTAATAAGATAAACAAAATTTAAAACAATTAAAAGAATCCTTAAAATTTGTGTATAACTACTTAATTCAGAATTAGTACTGTAGAGCAATTAAATACAGCACTAATATTGTTTTAATTATCTTTAATGATTGGTAATTAGTTTTAAAATATGAACTAATCATGCAATCTAATAGTAGGTCTTTGTGAGAAGAAAGCGAGAATAAAAACTCCAATGATCCTTTCACAGTTGTTGGGGTAAAATTTTCGGAAGGTAATTTATCAGGGAAGTTTGTAATTGATGTCCAAAGTCGCCGAACTGTGAGACAAACCGGGGGTGAAACGCTTAATTGGTGCTCTCGGAGGGAGAAGGTCTTCCCTGGAATAATCTTGGTCATCGACTGCTGAATCATTTCAAATGTTTTATAAATAACTAAAACAATCTTATAAGTAGGCCTATACCAAGTTTATATACAGTATGAACAGTTTATTTTTCCTTATTAATGGAAAATAAAGTACATAAGGTTTAAACTATTCAATATTAAAAGGCCAACAATTAACACCACCGCGGCCGTGGCTTTTTCCGTCATCGGTTGTAGTAAAATTTTGTATTATATTTATTTATTGCCTAAGAAATCAGTGAAAACAATTAAATAGATAATTATAAATAATCATATTGTTTTTAAGTAAGTTTAACTAATCATAAAAAATACTCATTACAAATGTGTAGGATGAATGGCTTTTAAATAGATATTTTTCCTTGTATATACATCCTTGTAAATGTTTAATATTACTATTCTCTTTACATATTTCAATTAAAACCAAATGCCCTTCAAGACTAAATGCGCAACTTAACTTTCCACGAGGATGATATTTAATTTGCTCAGGAATTTTTAGTCATCCAAGTCTGTGTCAAGGCCGAGGGTTTATTATTTTCATTACTAAGAAGAATTTTGAGCAATTTACGAACTATTTATGTTACAAAGTGTCAACGGAATTTAAAACCTAGGTGTAAGAACTAATGGAAATATTTATTGCTATTTTTTAACAAATATATGTTTATTTCAAAATGTAAATTGAAATGAATTTGTTTGTTATGAGTCTTTACACTACATTTTCTATATTGACCTAAAGAATAAATTACAAATACAAATTTTCTTTTAATTTCTCGTGATATTTTTGCTCTAAATGAATTGACTGGCTTAAAATAATTTGTTGCTGAACTCAAGTATAAAGTGAAACAAAACCTGAAAAGAAATTTTAGTGTAAATGAATAATCGGTATTCTTATTTATAAAAGTCTTGTTATTTTCTTAAGTTAACCAATTTCACTAACTTTTTCAGAATGGAAGATCAAAATGGAGACTATAGTTTCGATAGCTTAACATATGCCATGATAACTGCGTGATATTATTATAAGTTATATATGACGAGACCAAGAAACTATTTGAGACGAGGCGATCACTCAAATTAAACTATATCAATCTAGATTTGAACATAAAAATGTGTTTATATTTTGTTATATACGGTATATACAGTGTGTCCCACGAGAGTGTAGCAAAAATACAGGATTTGGTAGAACTCATAAAAGGAGCAAAAGACTTCGTATAGACTATGACCTAAATCGCTTCGTTTTTCGTCTGTCTGCTTGTATGTTATTTTCAATCAATACATCATATCTTAAGAACCACTAAATGTACTGACTTGAAACTTAGCATGTGTATTGTAATAGTTTAGGGATAATTTGGTATTAAATTTGGCTTTTCCATCTTTAACCGTTTCAAAAAGCGGTTGTTTAAACTTTTTAAATCTTAATATCTTGAAGACGGCAAATAATTAACTATTTGATTTCAATATTAAAAAACGTGAAATTTTAAGAAGAAAAGAATGATATATTAGATTATAAAGATCACTCTGATAAATTGTAGTTTTATGAGTAAAATAAAGGTAAATATGGTAATTTACATAGCATTAACACCATTTCCCTAATAGTCCGGCAGCCAAACCGGGATTTAGGGTATGTAGATACAAAAAAATAGAGGGTACCTTTCTGGAACCCTTGGGCAAAAGCGGCCATCTTGGAAAATGGTGAGGAGGGTCTAGAATAATGGAAGCTTTCACTTAAAACCACATAATTACAAAACCTTGCGAATTGGAAATATAAAATTTGTTTTACATTATTCACCATAAGATTTAATTTGAAGAAAAAACATAGTTTTAATAGTCTTTTGTTTCTGAGGGTCTCTATTTCAATTAAAATTTTTACAAATATTTTGACATTGTGTTGGTTTTTAGCGAATTTCCCCTATAGGGAAGAAGCTATTACCGTAGGTCTTATGGTAAGACTTAAGCCTGAGACCATGATAACTTTTCATTTTGAGGTCCCCAAATGCCAAAAACACCATTCGTTCAAATTTTTATATATGATATATATATATATATATATATATATATATATATATATATATATATATATATATATATATATATATATATACAGGGTTGGTGAAAAGTCCCGGGACGGCTTAATATTTTTTTAACCGTTACAGATGGAGATATACAAGTTGGTACACTGTTACTGGGCATAAAACACTATTTTACTACAATGTCAATGAGCTGCTACCACCTCAGGGGGACGGCCCACAAGGAGTCGGAAGAAAATCTTAAATAGAAGCATAGGTTGATATGCACATCAAATTAAAGGTCTTTATTATTAAAATACAATGCCTCAAATCCGACTTTAAACGGACAACCGAGCACAACATGACAGCTATTAAAAGATGGCTTGAATTTGAAGTGTTGATAAGTAGCTGTGCGTAATCTAATGTAACACATTTAAATTTTGCATTAAAATGTAAAATTACATTAATGTAATACATTTAAATTTAATTTGCAAAAATTTACTCTCCTAGCTAATAAATTACTAAACCGATTCAAAACTTCAGCACATAAAAATTTCAAATTCAAGCTATCTTCGAATAGCTGCCATTTTTGGCTCGGTTGTCCGTTTAAACTCGGATTTGCGGCATTGTATTCTAATAATAAAGACCTTTAATTTGATGTGAATATCAACCTATGCTTCTATTTAAGATTTTCTTCCGACTCCTTGTGGGCCGTCCCCCTGAGGTGGTAGCGGCTCATTGAAATTGTAGTAAAATAGTGTTTTATGCCCAGTAACAGTGTACCAACTTGTATAGAGTACTCAGACCCTACCCGTCGCACCTAATGATTCAAAACTAAGCCTAACTTCCACTAACCCAGTAATCGAGGGAGTGGTAAATGATCCTAACATTACACATGCAGAACCATTTATACACCTGATGGCAGACAGCCATGGAAGAGGCTTAGCTAAGATTATTACGGAAAACTTACCTTCAGATAAGAAAGCTTTCTCTACCCTCAAACCTAATGCAACAATTCAGGACATTATAGATACCGTCGACATGAAGAAGTTTAAGCCCTCAGACAATCTAGTTTTTATGTGTGGGACAAATGATGTGGAGACCCACAGTCTAGAACACATCTGCAATCTTCTGAAAACGATTGTTCAACTTTGCAGCGCCAATATATGGTTGTGTACACTGCCCTACAGACATGATATTTCTATCAATAGTGAATTACACTACACAATTTTTCAAATTAATAACTACATCTGGATGCTCTCAGAACAAAGAAGTAACGTGCACATCATTGACATGTACCTAATGGAAGAGCACTTATTTACATCACATGGCCTACATTTTTACTTTCTCCCCCTATACATAGTATATGGAGAAAGTATTGTTTTCGTAAAAATTTTCGAATTTGAGTTGTTAGTGGAAATATTCGTTTTGGTGCTCCCTGAACCCAAAAAAGTGGTTTTTACGTGATGTCTGTCTGTGTGTGTGTGTGTGTGTCCGTGTGTGTGTGTGTGTGTGTGTGTGTCTGTGTGGATGTGTACAGAGCTAGAGCCCTAACCAATGGGCCGAGTTGTATGAAATTTGGTATGTAGGTACTAATCCACGATATCTCCAGGCGTTTTTTTCATTTTTTCGAATTTTTGATTTTTAAGGGTAATTATCCCCCAAAAACCACCAAAAAACATGAAAAATCCAAATTTCTCAAAAACGGCTCTAACGATTTTGATTAAATTTTAGTCGTTTGTAGAACTTTAGTTTTCCAACAAAACGACACCACCCGCATTCCTGTAAAAATTCGGGTTCAGAAATTACAGGACTTAAAACATCAAAAATTCAGTTTTTTGGATTTTTCATAAAAATACATAAATATAAAAAATATTACTATTCACCATTAAAAAGAACTCAAAAAACTAAATAATTTAGTATTTTGAATTACTATTCTACGATTGCTGGTTTCGGAGATAATGGAAATTTTCATTTTGCGGTAAACACAGTACGTTGTCCAATGTTATTCTTATGGAGAATAAAAAAATTACTATTTCTCTCTTATTTACTGATCAATTTCATTCAAACTTGATATGCTTGTCAAGTTAGCATTGACCAACAGAGGAAATTTGAAATATGTTGCCCCTTAATAACCCTGGGGGGGAATAGGGGGCATTTCCCCTCTTAAAACCACGAGTGTAGCAATGGATTCTGTAGTGCCTCCAAAGCAGGGATTTGAGTGGATGTTTTTTAAAACAACTTGTTTACGAGATTTTCTGTACATTCGACCGTGCTTTGTATTCTATATTTAGTAAATAAAAAGTAATTTATCCATTAAAGTTGGGCTAAAAGGGAGAAAGTATGTGTCAGTTTCCTGATACCGTTTATTCAAACAAGGGGAAACAAGTATTGGGGAGTATGATTGCAAATGCGGTTGCTGAACTGTCATTCCTGAAACCAGAAATGTTAAATGAAAATGTGGACTATTCTGTGTCATTAGCTTCATCACCAAGTATCATTAAAAAAAATAATATCCCAGCATCAACAGAGGAATTGAAAGGAAAGTCTTTTAGACACACCCTTGCATCGTCAAAGTTCCAAAGCATGACTGAGTATGAAAATGGTGTATCCCAGTCAACCTCGAAACAGTCGGCAATCAAAGTATTGGAGACAGATATGAAAAGAATTATTGACAATTTCAAACACAATGAGGAGATTGCTTTTGCTCATGCAATATCAGCTGATTTTGATGATGCTAAGCAAATGAGTGAGGGCGTGGCCGTTGTGTTCAAAAATAAGTTTGGGAAACCCAAGTCCTCTGATTTGATTAGTAATTACTTGACTTGGCAGAAAGCTGGTGTAGGTGCTAATGCAAATGTCTATGGCTTGTTAACAAAAGAGAAGTACTACAAAAAACCTTCAAAACATGATTATGACATGGCATTTTTTCATTTAACAGAAGACTTCAAGAAACGTAACCTTAAAAAACTAATATGTTCACCTGTAGGATGTGTGAGGGATAGAATAGCCCTGGACCACTTTGCTGAGAATATAGTAAAGTTTCAAAAAGCCACTGGAGCTGCTGTGGACATAATAGTTTTTCTTAAAAAAACGGTTAAACCCCTCTGGAATGGACTCACATTTTCTCATTTCATGAAAGAACTACAAATCAATATTTCTAAAGCTGCTTATATTGATACAACTTCAACTACACCTCTCTGCAATCCTGATGTATCTAAGAAGCATAATAGCCCTGTTAACTGTATACAACCCCTTGATTGCCCTCCAGTAAGATCCACTATTCTACCAATCCCTCCGATGACACCTATACAACAAGCAGACTCACCCAGATTCAAGGGTTGGACTACACCAGATTCAACAAACCTTCAACAATTCACAGAAAAACTGTCAAACTTCAGGGCCCCTAACAGTGAAGTCTTCACACCATGCAGCAACCTATCTGCAGACATCTTCCCACCTCTGGTTCCAGTCCGACGTTCAAAGAGAATTAGAGAAAAAAACAGTGTTAGTGTTAGTGCCAGTGGGGTGTTCAATGCCCATGTCAATAAAGTTTGTAGTGCAGTGAAAGAGAGCAGCAAAAGTGATCAAAATCTTTTAGGTTTAGGTTAAGTCAAAATAATAAATTTGATTCTTTAAAGCCTTGTACAAATAGTAAGTGTACAGATAGTTCAGGTAGTTCCGAGTTCAATATTTAAAAAAAAGCAAAAGTCTCATTTTTTCACCAGAATATTGAACATTTAAGGTCAAAAATTGAAATGTTAGAAATTACTTTAAGTGAGATAAATCCTGATTTTATTATTTTAACTGAGCATGATATGAAGGATGATGAAATTAATCGAGTAAATATAAATAACTTCAAAGTAGATAATTATTATTCAAGAAAATGTTCTAATAAAGGAGGTGTGATGATTCTAAGCAAATATGAAATAAAGGTTTTAAAATTTTCCATTCCACAATTCTTTCACAGCCAAATGTTGGAGGATAAGCAATTCGAGTTCTGTGTTAGCATGTACAACCACAATAAAATAAAGTTTATTTTACTGGCAATCTATAGGTCACCCTCCGCTAACACAAAAGAATTTTTAGATAGACTATCATTGCTTTTAGAATTTCTTTCGTCAAAATGTGAATCGGTTATAGTTGCAGGTGATATCAATATAAATGTTTTGTTGGATAAAAAAGAACATGACCTTTTGAAAAATTTGCTAAAGAGCCAAAATATGAGTTACATGGTAACATTTCCCACAAAAGTAACTGCCAAAAGTAAAACTGCTATTGATAATTTTTTTGTCAAAAATACTTTTAAGCATAAGGCTATTGTACAAGGTGTAATCACAATGTTATCTGACCATGATGGTCAAATTCTGGAAATAAAAATAGAAAATTTGGATAACAAAATTAACACTGGTTTTACATATGAAAAGAGAAGTTTTTCAAAAGAAAACATAACACTATTTAGAAAATTATTGCAGAAAGAAACATGGGTAAATATATTTTTGGCCACAACAGACAAGAAGTATGATTTATTTTTTATAACTCTTAAATATTATTTTGATGAAGCCTTCCCTAAGAGGTTAGTACAATTTAATGGAAACAAAAAGAGTTGGATTACCACGGAATTAAGAAAAGAAAGGCAAGAAATTATAAATCTCAGTAAACATGTTAGAAGATCAAAGAGTAATCATTTATCAACATTATTAAAAGACAAAATGCAGAGTTACAAAATATCCTTGACAAATTCTAAATCAGATTATTATAGGAAACAGATTGAAAAATCAACAAATGTTCAAAAAACCGTATAGGAAATAATAAATTTGGAAGTGGGGAATAAGAAGCAAAAATTAACTAAAAACCTCTCATTAGATATAGATGGTCAAAAATATACAGACCCCCAAGATGTTTGTAATAAATTTAACGACTACTTTGTTGATATAATTAATGAAATTAGTAGAGATAATACTGATGATGTGTTTTTAGAAAATAACACTGCAATAGAAAACACTGATTTATTTGTCAATCCTTACTTTAGACTTAGACATACTTGTAAGGAAGAGGTAGAGGCAGTTATTGATTCTTTCTTAAACAAATTTTCGAGCGGATATGATGAGATTCCGATTATAGTTATAAAGGCAGCCAAACTGGAACTTAGTGTTATAATAACTCATCTTATTAATTCCTCCTTTGTCAGTGGCAATTTTCCAACACGACTCAAAGTTTCTAAAATTTTACCAATCCACAAAAAGAATGACAGAGAGAATCCTTTAAATTTCCGTCCCATAGCCTTGCTTCCGGTGATCTCAAAAATATATGAAAAAATAGTTTATAAACAGCTTGTAGAATATTTAGAAAATTACAATCTAATAGATAATTCTCAACATGGTTTTCGTTCTAAAAAATCTGTAATCACTGCCGCAGTGAGCTTCATTGAATCAATAATCAAATCGATTGACAAAGGGGAAATATGCGTAGGAATTTTTATGGATCTGACCAAAGCATTTGACACAGTTCACCATCCTACTCTCTTGAAAAAACTTAAATTGCTTGGTATAGACAAGACTGCTTTTGAGTGGTTCGAATCATACCTTTCAGGTAGAACACAGTTCGTTGAATTAACACATGTTAATAACGACAGAGTTTATAAAGTAAAGTCAAATTTAAGAGCTGTAATGTATGGAGTGCCTCAAGGTTCAGTATTGGGCCCCCTCCTCTTCATCTGTTATATAACAAATATTGCTCAGTCCTTATCAGAATTGCCACAAAATAATTTAGTTTTATACGCAGATGATTCAAACCTCAAAGTATCTGCACAAACAGTTGAAGATGTTGAAATTCTATCATTCGTAGAATTGTCAAATATTTTGGACTTTTTTGACAAACACAATTTGAAACTGAACACATCAAAAACAAATTTTGTATCTTTTAAAACTGCACAGTGTAGAAGAAAACATGAACCAACCATTGCAATAGATTCTGAGCTAATTGAAATGGGCAAGTTTACAAATTTTTTGGGGTTAGAAATAGATGAAAATCTAAATTGGAATAATCATTGTCAAAAGGTTCTTTCTAAAATAAATTCAGGAATTTACGCTTTGTATAGAATGTCATTTTTTTGCAATAGTATCGCTACACTGAAAACAATTTACCATGCTCATATTCATTCCCATATATCATTTGGCCTTGCTTTGTATGGATCAACAAAAAAGGAAAACTTAAATGAAATTTTGAAGAAACAGAAAAAGGCGGTGAGAATTATTCTAAAATTGAAACCTGATCAATCTGTGAAAGAATATTTTAAAATATTAAAAATATTAACTGTTTTTTCTCAATACATATATGACACAATTTTAATAGCAATTAACAATCCCTTGAACAGAGAGCATGTTCAACCTCACCCATATAGTACACGAAATAAAAATGTCATCATACCTGCTCATAGACTGGCATTTTATGACAAAAAGCCTTCCTATATTGGAACAAAACTTTTAAGCCAAATACCCACTTCCTTACAACAAGAAAGAGATCCAAATAGATTTAAAAACTGCTGAAAGAATATTTATTTTCTAGGTCTTTATACTCATTTGAGGAATTGCATGAGAATTGTAACTAGGCCTAGGCTTTAATTGTATAGTTTATAAAATGTATTGACACTATTTACCTGTATCATGTGTACATATGACAAATAAAGATATTTTGAGTTGAGTTGAGTATAGCTCCATCTGTAACGGTTAAAAAAATATTAAGCCGTCCCGGGACTTTTCACCAACCCTGTATATATATATATATGTCCGTAAGCACGATAACTCTCGTAAAAAAGGTCCGATTTTAATGAAATTTGGTACAAATGTGTAAAATACCATTTATTTGAACGAGGTCGAAAACCAGATGAATCACACCATCCGAAGGGGGTTTTTTGGGGGGTTTTATACCCCAAAAATGTGATTTTTGTGTTTTCACATGTAATTTTAATTTAAATCAAATTTTAATTTATAACATTGAATTCAGCTTTAAAAAAACAATTTGGTATTTTGATCATTGCTCTACGTCAATTTATTATCGAGATATTGAAAGTGCTAAACACAGTACGTTGTCTAATGTTATTCTTATGGAGAAAGAGAAAAATTGTATATCTTGCTTATTTATGAACATAAACTGGCGAAATTTGGTATATGGCTTGATCTGATTGTGGTTGTTTTCATAAAAAAACAATTTTTCGCCTATGGTTCCTGTAGCAGCAAACCTAGGTACTTGTTCCCCATGTTATTCTTATGGAAAATACTTAAAATGTTATATATTGCTTATTTATGAATGTATATTGATGAAACTTGGAATGTGACTTCACTAAGATGAGTTCTATTGATATTTGCATAAAAACCCATTATTTTGTGAGACTTGTTGCAGCAAACCTGCGTACTCATCCCCAATGTTATTCTTATAGAGAATAATTAATATTTTAAATATCGCTTGTTTGTGAATACATTTCTTATGAATCCTGTTAAGTGTTTTAATGTGTTATGTTATATATTCATTGGAAATTCGCTGAGTATGCAGGTTTGCTGTGACGGGGGTATTATTATTTTGCACCGTTATCTTATATGATAATAGCGTATACAAGGCAACGTCTAACCACCTATTCCAAGTTAACTACCAAACGTAGAGAGGTCAGGTTGGTGTCAAAAGATTTTCTTTAGGCCAAGGATGATGAAAAAATACAATATCCTACATTTATTTAGTTATAAGTTTGTAATTCGCAAAAACACTGTTTTATTGTTGTCTTTTTTCGACTTCCCCATGTATAACGAACGCAAACTACCTATTCCGAGCAAACTACTGAACGTAGAGAGGACAGGTTGGTGTCCTTTAGTCACCAAAAAATACAAAACTATTTTTTTTGTATTTTGGATGTAGATGATGAAAAAAATACAAAATAAGTTATAAGTTTGTAATTCGCAAAAAAACACTGTTTCTTTTGCCCATATTTCTTTTGCAATCATATTGTTTACCATGTGTTCCCTACTTTGCATCCAAATTCAATACAACAGGTGAGTAAAGTTAAGGTTGTTTTTGTAAACATTGCAGACAACTGTTTCTAACTAAATTTAGGTTTTAGATTTAAATTTACAAGCAGTAAGGAGCACAAATTCCATGCGGAATGGGAATAGAGTGTATAATACTGTATAAAAGTGTCAGCAAAATTCAATTCAGATTGATGTATTCTATATTTACTATTTATATTTCAGTTTTGCTTTACTTTTACTCTTGCGGCAAAATTTGGTTTTATCACTGTTAATGGAACCAGAAGTAGATTTTCTTTTGATCCTGGTGTCAGAAAATATGACAGCAGGACGGCATTCTAGCGGTTCACTGCTGGTATTGTAGTTGTTTAGGTAGTTTTTAAAGTCGTGTAAAACTGAATCAAAAGCTTTTTTAAACATCGATGATAGCGATATCTATATCTATCGACGATGGCGATATTTATAGCCATTATAATCCTTAAAGTAGTATAGCGATTTGTGTATGATTATATAAAAAAAATGACTAAGACACAACTACAGTTAAAAATAGGAGGTAAAAATTCGAAGGTAAAATTAACCACATAAGGTTTGTGAAGGTTAAGACGATTGATATAATCCAGTAAACTATATTTCAGTTATATATTACAAGTTAAAAATTCTGATTCAGTTTAATTTATCTAAAAATTTATTTCGATTTTGATTTTATGTGCTGCATATTGGATGAAATTGTATGAAACTGGATGAAACTCTGGTAAGAAATTTAATGCAATGGATAAGAAAACTATGGACTATTGACCTATCCTATTAGGATTGAATACAATGGGAAATGTTTTTTAATTCAGTTTATAGCTCACTAGAATATCCTGTGTGCAGCTTGCGCATCCCGTTTTAAGAAGTGAAAATATTAATCAAATAGTTAAACAGTAAACAAAACAATGAAAGTCTGTAGTTATAAGTAATCCTTATTTAATTAATTTAATTTAATTAAGTAACAACACATGTGATATAAACCAAATAAAACTCTCATCCATATGAATAGCATGGGGACTTGGAAGTCCCATGGGGCAGAGCCCTGTGGCCTAAATCGAAAATCCAAAGTCAGTCATCTGCACACCTAGACGCGCGTTTAATGTATAATATGTGGGGGTAAATCATAAAAAAAGTCTTATTGTTTGCAAAGTTTGCATATAACATATTAATAATATAGATTGATCAATTATGTATTTTGTTGGTCTGTCTTTAGATAGTTTATATGTTATCAGATGAAATAAAATTAAATGTTGGTAAATATGTAGACCGTATTTTTCATCTTTTAGTTATAAAGTGACAGTGGTAAGGTTAATTTAATTTGTATTACAAATTTGAACCCGATGAACAAACTTTTGAACACTTAATAACATTTTAACTGCAGGTTTTAAGAAACAAAATTTGGCTTGAAGTGACACCAAAATGATTCAACATCCAAAACTAGACTAATAACAAAGTTTAAACTAAACCCTTTTGGGCTTTTTTACGCATGCAGGCGTAAAATGTATTTCGTAAAAAGACAATTTTTGAAATTAGACACGTTCTAATAAATATTTTAATGTGTATTATGTTGGGGCTTTATTACAATAACACCTTTAAATTTTGCACAGCGGATTCATTTTGATCATGCAATTCAAAATTAGATTAAACAAAATTTGTTTTATAACTAGTGAACAATACATTTTAGTTTATTTAAGCCCGTCATTTTTGAATAAGCCCGTCATTATGAATATCTGTGTTGGAATGTTTAATAACCCCGCAGGAACTTCTCAATGAGATTTGAGGTGACGCCTGGAATTACTTACCCTGAATCGGGAATAAATTGGAAACAGATTTAAAATAATCTCAAGACAGATTTTTGCTAACCGGGCTGTTAACATCAATACTTTACAAAAGGACATTTCGGTATACATTTTGTAACTAAGAATGGCATAGAATATTTGATTTAAATGAGTATAGGTCATTCTATTTAACAAATACGGATCCTTATATGGTAGATAGTGCCTACTTGAATAAGTCGAGTTGCCCAAAAGATACCAAAACGGTACCCGGTATTTATGGGTTCCTTACACTTAGGAACAACTATTAACACAATAAAAACTACTTAATACAACAAAAAAGGGTTCGGGTTACATCTGCCGGACTATAATATATATAGCGATTTCTCAGCTATAAGCTATGAGTGATGTTTAAAATCTTTATACTTTTTTGTTGGCTGAAAATTTAACATTTTAAAAATATTGAAATAAAAGACTTAGTTATTTTCCGTTTTCAATATATTAAGATTTAAACAGTAGAAAAGCCTGCCAGTTTGAAACGGCTAAAGATATAAAAATCCAATTTAATAAACAAATTGCCCCTAAACTAGTATAACAAACATGCCAAGTTTCAAGTCAGTACTTAAAATTGTTTCCAATTTATGCTGATTGATTACAAATTATATACAGGCAGGCAGACAGAAAACGAAGCAAATTACAAAAAAGTTTATACGAAGTTTTTTGCTTCTTTTGATGGGTACCAAATCCTGTATTTGTACCATACTCTTGCGGGACACGCTGTATATACAAATTTGGATCACTTACATCAATTTGAGCCAGCAATACTACTTGATTTTACTAGTAACACTTCATTAACATGAGTATTTTTTTAAATACTGGAATTTCTAGCTGGTGTAATCAGTTTATATAATAATAGTGCCTTAAAAATAGTTTGATATTTTACATAGATGTTCAGTCATGAGTTTTAAAGAAATTTTATCAAGATTCTATGTTGGTGTATTCAGGCGAATCGCAAGATAAAACTAACTCCTTTAGTCGGCCGCTATGATTGTGATAAGAAAGCAGTGCTTTGAGTTAAATTTACCTTGAGTTTTCCGCTACAGTTATTATCGAAGACTAAGGTATGATAACCCTACAATATATTACATATGGCGGAAGAACATCTTGTATAATCACGGTTAATGTGAAACCTCTAGTCTTTAAATAGCTAACCAAAAAGGTAGAGCTTTAAAAAAGTAATTAGTAAATGATCTTCTTTTTAATAATAACAGTGATTCAATCTGTTCCACTTAATAATTCCACTTAAAGGTTTTTTTAAATTTATGACAGTGTTTTTAAAATTAAACTGAAGAAATATAAGTAAGGTTTTAAGTAAATGCCTAAGGGGTTTTACACGGATTATTCATTAAGAATCTATTCAAAAACGGAAAATAGAGTGACACTAGATTATGTTAGCACTTTTTATCTCCTTGAAAACTTTGTCAAAAGTAAAAAAATCGATTACTGTGTTGTAATCATAAAATATTTAAAAAAATGTATTTTAATAATTAGGGATTATTTAAAAAGTTAGTTAAAGACTATACGTGAAAAAAGCAGAATAAATAAAAGTGCAATGACATAAACATAAACTAACATTAACCAGGTGGTTGTAGTTTTGAACATTTAAATTGAAGTAAATATATTATGAATATCTGTGTTGGAATGTTTAATAACCCCGCAGGAAGTCCCAGGACTACCTTAAGACTGGTCTATACCAGTTTTGAGGCTGAGATTGGGTACAGCACATGAAGTTGTCATTATATATGGTAAGTCTTTTGGCTGTCCATTATGCCTAACTTCCCTTTCACCTTTGGTCCCTCCATTTGCAGCGGCTAGGGACAGAGTCTCCGGGTTTGGTCCCTCCTGCCAACCTGAGAATGAATGGTCCCTGGCTGTTGTACATGGATACCCTGTCAGTTGAGTTGACCTGTTGGAGGGCAAAATGAGGGTCCCCTGTTGAGAGCCTCATCCCAGCTGTCACAGGGGCACGGGAATTGGCCCTCTGAAGGATCGATTTGGCTGCCGTCCCTTCCCACTCTTTCCTTTCCTGCTATATCCTATCTTTCCGGTAACCTTCGCAATATTCCCGCTTGTGGAAGAGGTGACTAGCAGCTAAGCTGGGGTTTCCTAATCCGCCAATAACAACAACAACAACAACCCCACAGGAACTTCTCACTGAGATTTGAGGTGACGCCTGGAATTACTTACCCTGAATCGGGAATAAACTGGAAACAGATTTAAAATAATCTCAAGATAGTTTTTTGCTAACCCGGCTGTTAAAATTCAAATATCAATACTTTACAAAAGAAAATTTTGGTATACATTTTGTAACTAAAAATGGCATAGAATATTTGATTTAAATGAGTATAGGTAATTCTATTTAAAAAATACTAAACCTTATATGGTAGATAGTGCCTACTTGAATAAGTCGAGTTGCCCAAAAGGTACTAAAAAGGTACCCGGTATTTATGGGTTCCTTACACTTAGGAAAACTATTAAAACAATAAAAAATACTTAATACAACAAAAAAGGGTTCGGGTTACATCTGCCGGACTGTAATATATATTGCGATTTCCCAACTATAAGTGATCTTTAAAATCTTTATACTTTTTTTGGCTGAAAATTTAATATTTTTAAAATATTGAAATAAAAGACTTAGTTATTTTAGTAAATGCCTAAGGGTTTTTACACGGATTATTCATTAAGAATCTATTCAAAAACGGAAAATAGACTGATACTAGATTATGTTAGCACTTTTTATCTCCTTGAAAACTTTGTCAAAAGTAAAACAATCTATTACTGTGTTGTAACCATAAAATATAAAAAATTGTATTTTAATAATTAGGGATTATTTAAAAAGTTAGTTATAGACTATACATGAAAAAGCAGAAGAAATAAAAGTGTAATGACATAAACAAAACCAACATTAACCAGGTGGTTGTAGTTTTGAACATTTAAATTGAAGTAAATGTATTATGAATATCTGTGTTGGTATGTTTAATAACCTCGCAGGAACTTCTCACTGAGATTTGAGGTGACGCCTGGAATTCATTACCCTGAATCGGGAATGACTCTGTGTGTCACCAGATATTATTAGTTATACGTGTGTGATTTACACAAAAATAAATTAAAACCCACCCCAAATTTGTTTTTTGTAGCTTAAAGGATTAAATGTCTTCTCTGAAATAAGTAATGCATGATCATTTATTTAACGAAAAAATACGTTATTCCACACATTTTTATAAATAATCTGTATATATTAAGTATATTTTATATTTAATATAATAATGAGACATATATGTTACATTTAGATTATATTGATTAATCTAAAATTCCAATTAAATTGAATAACGATTGTACCTGTCTTATAATAAATGGTACTTAGAAAATATATTTTAGTTGAGAATAAATTGGTTACAAAATAACTAATTAAACTTTTTTATTTCGGCTTTCCACCCTTACTGATGACATTAATATATACTGATAAAGGTTAGGAATTATAATAAGAAACGTACTCATAGTAAGTTGTTTTGGATAACAAGCAATTTGCTTTTTAGTTCAAAATAAGAAAGGTAAAGTGCTCTTGTTATTGTTCTTGGAAACTCCTTAGTTATAAAACACGTGAATACCACGACCATTAATGGGGTAAATCATTGAAAAACCTATAAACAAATGATAATTTTGCACTAACAAGCTAAAACAACATTATTTAAAAATAAGCTTATTATAATTTCAAGCCTTAAAAAAGAGTTTATACAGTAATATTATTACAGAGAAAACACAGTAATATTGGCACTGTATAGGTTAAAATTAATTAATAATTACAAACGCCAATACGTTTTTAATATCTTTATTGGATCAGACCTTTCAATAACATCGCCAAGTAGAGACGTCGTTTTTCAATTTGTATGAATAGGTTTACTTTTTGCGTATTTTTTTGTTGATGGACCTGACGATTTGGCCTTGCTCTAATAAAAAAGTAAAAAACCAACATATTGTTGCCTTGAATTTTAAACTAGTTCGAAAGGTTTAGCTGTAAACTTCATAAACATAATTCAAACTTTTAACGCCTAATTTACTTTGGTCACTGTTCTGTCATAATTATTAAACATTTAAACTCTTATATGAATTTTAAAATAATCTAATATATACCGTTAAGAAAATTAACAATTATTTATGCAATTTGTTTTATTTGTTGGATCATTTGTTAATAATCTCTATTGTTAAGAAAAAGCCTCATTAACCTAACTTGCGTATTGATTAGTAAGAATCAGGGTAAAGTAAGTACTTAACAGAAATACTAATAAAAGTTGGATAAACCAAAAATATAGTTTAAAATATATACTCACAGGTTTGTCTTATGCAAATTACAGAATAATTTTAGTTTTAATTATTATTAATGGGGGTATGTTACATTGTAACATGATATTTTTTACCATCAAGATTATTATATTAAGTACTTTAATATTACTTTAATGGAATTTGTGTTTTTCCCGTTTCCGTTTATAACAAAATAGGTAACACACTGGTTATTTAAAACTAATTTAATTCGTTGGAAACTAGATATGAATACCTTTACAGAAACATATACATGGTATCCAAAGTTCCAGGACTCACACATAGTTCATTCATCAATCCGTGAATATTCCAGTTCATTGGACCAAACATGAAGCGGAAAACCTCTGACGGCGAGCCTTTACTCATTCATGGTTTACTACGCGTTCAAAACCGATCCAACCAGTCTTAAATATTGTATAAAGATAAAACATATATATATATATATATATAATTTTGAACGACCCCCCAATACGTGTTCAGGGGGTCACGTTAGGACTTATATGAACTTATATGGTGGTCCCGGGCTTAAGTTTCACCGTGCAGGTCATGCTAATAGTTCACTTTTCCATAGGAAATTCACTAATAACTACACTAATGTTATTAAAATTTCCCTAACTGAGCCAGATAATGACCGCTGAGACTGATTGAAATCGATCGCTTTGTACTATACTCTATCCATAGTAACCGTCTTATTTGTAAGTACAGTTTAAGTTTGAAAATGTGTTGTAGTATTGTAAGACTTAGTTTATTTTATCGAGATTAAACTTATTCCAACTACTTACAATATTTATAATATATTTCCAGTTATAATTAACTACTATAGTACACATGACGTTAAGGGTAATTTTAATATATCATTCGGCAATTAATTTCGAACAGTCTCACCAAACAAAGGCCTAATAAGGGAATATGTTTTTCAATATGGTCAATCATTAATTTCTATAGTAACAAAATAAAAGCACGTTAAATTTGTGTGATCATTACTATAATTTTCATCTGAAATATATATTATGGAGTAACTATTAATAGGAACCACTTTGCACTTTACTTAGTTAACTAAGCTATAAAATAGAACTACTACATTACAGAAGCTAGGTGTTGGATATAATTCAACACCTAATTCTTATTTTCTGGAACTCGTCAAAACACTTACACAAACACGGTCACGAAAAAGAAATTAATTGAGTGAAGCCCAATATTATATCCAACAATGGAAATACCTCATATTCACTAATATATCACCTACAAATATGTCATTCAGAAATATAAGCTGACTAGTTGAGTATGGGATTAGGTTTTGACTAGTTTGAGTTTATTATTTTTTCTGCTTTAGTTTATCGCTTATTATAAAAAAACACGAATTGCTCTGAGTATTATAAGGAAGGAATGGCATTCTGAAGAGAACAAGTTTTATTTATAACCTGAATGAAAAGCCCATTATCAAAGTTGAAGGTCCGCAAAAGTTAAACCAGCTTTAATTTATTTGTGCGTTTGGAAGAACTAATTCACCAATTCAGTATTTTATAACTTTTGAGAGGTAATTATTCTTATATTGGATTATTTTTAAAACCTGCAATATCATATAGGGTGTTCTTTTAAATTCCTCCCTTAACTTCATTCAATGATACAACCAATAATAGAGCCAAAGTTTTGACTATTACCATCACAAAAATGATAATTTGATGACAGTGCCGGTCACAGCCGACTCTTGTAAGATAATGAGAGGTCACCCCTGGCTTGTCCATGTGACTAATGCCGTTACGGTACCTCGCTGTCTTCAGTTCACCGCACAGGTCAATTACCTATGGTGACGGGCAGTTGAGGTTTATTAAAAAAATGATACTAATTTGTTTGCCATCGTAGCAGTCAAAAATAACAATTAACCTACAGTTACAATGTGCAAAGGTAATTCTAGTAAATATAAAATAGTAATCATGTATTAGGACCAGGTTTAGAGAAAAATACTTTTAATTTAATATAAGTTTGTATTGTTTTATATTTAAAAAAAATATTGGATTAATGCTTTGTAATAAAGTTTAATTTATTGGAACATTATAATTTTAAATATCATTTCTTACTGGCACATTTTACAATAACATTGAACTTGCATTTGTAGTCAGATAGGTCAATAAATAACTCCAAATGGAAGTTGCCTTATAGGATTTTAGAAGATGAATAAGGGGAGACTGAAAAGTAAGTACCACCCCTACCCCCATAATATTTTGCAAATCTTTGACTTTTAAAAGTATTTGTGGCAACCTTTTCAGAAATAAGAGACTGCATATTGAATACCAGTTTTTAATTTTTAGGCCAAAATAGTAACATATTTCAAAATTATAATGAGTACAAATAAAGACAGGTTTATTGAAGAAATATTACTAGATACTGTTCATAATATGTCTACATTTAAGATTAAGATAATATATTTATGTTTAAAAAAATATGTAAGGGAAGTGAACTTGTCCTAATAGTTTCCTTTGCTGTTGATCCACTTTAAATTGAAATAAACTGGCTTATACAACATTTTTCGAATAAAATAAAATTGTATAGGATGATTAATGACATTTTTCAAAAATATTTCTAAAATATAAACCATATTTTGAAGGGGATAAAATTTTATTTTCCCATATATGTCCAAGAGCGGACGTCTGGTTCTGTTAATTTGCACCAATTAAACCTCTTTGACAATTCTCTTGAGCAACAGCACAATAAAGAAAACAGTTTTAGAAAATACTAATTAGATATAAATACCAAAAGTTGCCAAGCACTACGCAAAGATTCAGACGCAGAGTATTCATAGACCTGTTTCAAAGCAAATGGTAATGAACCATGTTTCTAATCCAGGATATATTATTCTATGGTATTTAATTAAACGAAGAAGGATAAAGCTTACTAAATTACTGCGATCAGATTGTGGATGCAGCTGACATGAAGAGAAACAAACTGGTAATAAACTTGTTTTACTGCTGAAGGGATTCGCTGACTGTAGTAATTTAAAACTGCATTGTTCTGTAAATTAAATCTGCTGTGTTCGCGACTTAAGTTGTATCCTCTGATTAAATATGTCAATCACAACTACCCACCATTCGTCTCCTAATAATATTTCTGTTTTTATTAATAGATTATATTTTTTATTTAATAATATTTCCTTGAAATGTGTAAGTTTTATTTGTATTTTTCGACTAAGCTACTTTTAGGAAAAAAGACAGAAAAAATAATAAACAGTTGTCCAATTTAGTAATTTCCAATGACAAATTTAACATTAAAATTGGACAGGTATAACTTGATAATTAGTTGTACAAAAACTGCTTTTTCAGACGTAGCAAAAAAATACTCCCGTAGCAGCAAACCTGCGTACTCAGCGAATTTCCGATGCATATATATGTATCTTAATACCACATAAATCCACATACCAAGTTTCATCAATATACATTCAAAAATAAACGATTTATGACATTTTAATTATTCTCCATCAGAACAACATGGCGGCTGAGCATGCAGGTTCGCTGAAGCAAGGAACACAAAAAATGGGGTTTTATACAAATATAAATATAACTCAAGAAGGTAAAGCCTCATACCAAATTTTATTAATTTATGTTCATAATTAAGGTAGATAACACGTTACTTATTCTCCATAAGAATAACATGGGAGCTGAGTACGCAGGAAATGTTTATTAGTGCAAATATCAATAGACCACAACAATATGAAGCAATATACCAAGTTTCATCAGGATGAGTTGATAAATAAGCAAGATATATAATTTTTCTTATTCTCCATAAGAATAACATTGGACAACGTACTGTGTTTAGCACTTTCAATATTTCAGAAACCAATTGACGTAGAGCAATGATCAAAACACCAAATTGTGCGTATTTTTAAGCTAATTCAAATGGAAAAAAACTAAAATTGGACTTTTACAAAAATTATATGTAAAAAACTCAAAAAAACCCATTTTTGGGGTAAAAAACCCCCCAAAATGCCCCTTCGGATAGGTCGATCTGTCTGGTTTTCGAACTTAAAGTCATAAATGCTGCTTTACACGTTTATACCAAATTTCATCACAATCGGATAATTTTTACGAGAGTTATCGTGCTCACGGACACACACACACACACACACACACACACACACACACACACACACACACACACACACACACACACACACACACACACACACACACACACACACACACACACACACACACACACACACACACACACACACACACACACACGCACGCACACACACATATATATTTATATATAGTTCAGAACGAATGGTGTTTTTGGGGCCTGGGGACCTCAAAACGAAAAGTTATCATGGTCCCGGGCCTAGGTCTTACCATGCCGACTACGGTAATAGCTTCTTCCCTATAGGGAAAATTCGCTAAAACACTTTATACCATGTTTTCCTTGTATTTTTTATAGGAAACGTTTTTTACCCCATAAATAGAACAAAATTACAGATTTAAATAATTTAAGTATCGTTACCGACAGAATTTTATAATGTCAATTACTAAAATCGGTCCCGTGGAATGCTATATTTAATTGTACAAATAAATCTCTTGCGTCAGCATGATACATTCGTAGCTTTGTTACTACAGCATTTTTAAAATTAAGTTGTAGTATATAAATATGTACTTTATACTGTATATTAAAATATTTTGCTCAAAATAAGTAATTAACTGATTAATTATAAACTAGTAATTATTTTAATTTCACCTGATGTCGTCTCAGATAAGGCTTAATTTAGAGGGTTAATTTATAAGGAAGAATGGACTTGGCAACAATAAAGTCTGGGGAGAACGCTGCGTGATCAACTTTCCAGGCAGATAATTGATGACTTTAAACCACCCAATCACAAATTAATAAACCCACACAATGAATTACAGGCGATCCCTTACGGCTGATAGCTAGTGAAATACATCTTTGATATTAACTTGTTATGATTACGATACACTTTTCATTATCTTATCAATGCAAAAATTATAAAAAATGCACCTTACGTTGTGCCTTAAGTTATTATTATATTTAACCATGGTAAAATATGCCACACTATGGCTCATACGTCAACTTACAGTTAACGTCAAAATACAGTTTTCCTTCTTACCTAGTAATACGCTAAGCCGATTTTTGTTAAAAAGAACTCCTCCGTTATTACTGAGCCGATTTTAACGATTGAGGTACCAAAATATTCGTCCAGATTCGTAGTTGTGCATAACGGTTTTTGTTTTTAGATATTTCTAATCTGAAGGGCATGGACCGCCCTCAAAGTTAGTTTTATGCCCATGAGATTAACATGTTTAAAATAATTTTATTTGAATTGCAGCTGTTAATACATTATGGACAGGTTATTAGCAATACAAGATGTAACAGATACGGAATCTATTTATCTATATCGATAAAATAAGTGTCTTTTCTTCATCGCTTTCAGCAGTGAAATGATTTATGCAATGGAGATATTTAATTTGTTGCTGATTTTTTTTATCCTTCTGTCTGTTTATAAACTATATTTGTTCCGCGTTTGCCAAATAAAGATTGTACTATATAAAATACAGTATTTTGCCCATTTTCGTGTGGAGGAGGAAACCTCTTGGTGGTTTGAAATCATAGAACGTCATTAGGGTTAAGCCTCCTTGTCGGCCACTGCTACAAAATCGATCTTAAGGGATTCAGGTTACTCAACCTTTCACTACCAGAATGAACCACATGTTTTCTAATGAGCTAATTATATTTTATCACATAACGGAGGAAAAAGGGCTGCTTTACTACTCTACAAAGATATACTAAACCATGTAAAATAACGGCACGGCATGAATTATTGGGCACAGAATACGTAATCTCTTGCAACATGGTATTTTTTACGATAGGAAAATACATTATGCACCGTTAGGGTCTGGTGTTTACCCCGGTGTGTAGGACTCTCACCCACTAAAAACCTATCGGCCTAGGCAATGGAAGCCCTCTCGGAAACATGGTATTAAAGCTCAGTTTGTCGAGCTAGTCTGTGATTATAATAAGTCCAACAAACTACAGGAGTTATTGAGCAAATATTTGGAAGAAGATGGGTCCATTCCAAAAAAAACACTTATGCGGGATTATTCCCGTTCCAGTGAGGCTCAGCCCTAACGACCTTCAACATTGCCATGTCCATTATATACTTACACATCACGCGGAATATCTTGGCCTGTGGCTTACTCCACTGCCGAAGGGTCTGAGATAACCAGCTGGGCCACATCGAGCTTCATTCAGACTGAACAGCTGACGGAAACAACAGATGGCAATCTCGCTCTGCTCCAACTGTTTGAACTGAAAATAGTTCCCACAGGCCAAGATATTCCGTGTGATGTGCTAGACCGACTGAGCAATTATTTGGTAGAAAGACAGCAGGCAATACAGAATAGTCAGAAACAGGCCTATACTTTCCATCCCGTATGTCTTTTAGGACTTATCTGCTCCGTCGGCCTTTAAAATTGTAATTTTATTATCACTGACGATAGTAGTTAACTGGACAAATTTAGCATACATTTGTTAGTACCTCCTCCTGCTCCAAAAATGCTTTACTTTAGGGCTCTCCAAATGTTGGAACTTTCGAATTTATTGGTTACTCAATGTCTTCTAATCAACGGAAAAATTTGGTATTGTATGGAAATATATTCGAAAAAACTAACATTGGGGTTACAGTTAAGATTTGTAAATAAAAACAAAAGAATCATATCAGCTGTTCAGAAGCAACCATTCACTTGTAAAAATAACACTCACTTGGTAAAGTATCATATGATTTTTGTGATAATAATGGTTAGAACCAATGTGTACATATAACTTTAAATAAACATGATTAGGTTATGTATACATTGCTAGAACTATTCAAACTGAAGATTGAATATAAAGCGAACATGCCCAAAACGAAAAGAATCGAGCAAATAAGAAAAAAAAAATATGCTCGCCTTAGAGAGGAACCGTTAATATAAATGCTCTAGGTGTTTTTAACAAACTGACTGTATTTTTGAGCAAATCTCGGTCCCCCAGGTGATTTAACAAATTTAACTAACTTCTCAAACATAACATTTTACTCTGATCGCGAGCGAAGCCGCGACGGGCTACTAGTTCATTCTTAATTTCAAATAATAGTATTAAATCTGTTTTCATAAAATAAATGGTAATACATCTGACAGTTTAGGGTAGCTAGGACACGTATGTAATGTATATGGATCTACATGCTGCATTATAAACTTCATACTTATGTGCTATTATAGTATAGCTTGAGAAAAAATAATTATAATATAACTATAATAATAACTTGATACAATTGTAGACACTAGATTAAGTTATCATAGGATAATCGAACAAAGTGAAGAGTATCCTTATACATGACCATTACTTGAGTGGTAAGAGAATCAACTCAAGTAGCGTGAATGTGACCAAAATAACTCGACAACGCCTCCACAGTTAAACTTCAAATTTTCCAGATAAACTTAACAGTACAAAATCTCGGTCGAGTTCGTTATTCGGATAATTTCGTTCAGTATTAATAAAATTATCTTAAAACCAAATTTATTTTTGAATCCATAAGAATAACATTGGAAGCAATTTTAGTGGTACTTGAATCGTTAGAATGTAGCCAACGTCTATGCTTCAACAACAGAGTACCAATAGTTCGTTTACTAGAGTATATTTTGTTATACTGGATAACAAAGGGTTTTTGACTCAAAAAGCACACAAAGAGAGGTCATTTGAAGTATATTTCTAAGTTGTGAGCATATTTCGTATTTTATAAAATTATTAGGTGTACGTTATTGAAAAATATATATACAGTTAATATTTTCTTGTATGCCTACTCTGTGTCGTCAGAGGTGACGAGTAGCAGTCTAGTAGTGGCAGACCTCGTACGGCAGATGGCTGTTCGCAAAAATCACAATAACTTTAAAATAGACGACTGAAAATACAGAGATATTAACTCAACTTATACAATAATTTGTTTTATTACATTGGCTTAGACAATTGGTAACATTGTGATTGTCAAGTGTTAAAAGTACAAAGCCTAAATTTGTCTAGAAAGCTTTGATCAAGTTAGTTACAAGTGAGCGACTAACCTTAAATGTATTTCGTAGCATAATTATTTGCTGGATTATATTTTCCCTAAATTACCAATACAAAATGTTCTACCTTACTTGAAATACATTACCAGTAAAGTTGTAGCTATCCACAATAAAAGCTTTGAACTATTCTAATCAAACAGTCTTTTTTGGAAGGTTATCTGAAATGATTTTACAGAGCCTAGATTTGGATTATAATAAGCATACATTAAGTTGATAATACAACTGTTCAGCAATACTTAAAACACATTACCAGAAATGTTGTACCGAACCAAAACAAAGCTCTAAACCATTATAACTAAACTAAGCCTTTTTCAGGTTATCTGAAGTGATTTGACATAGCCTGTATTTGGATTACAGTGAGGCGTTTTCATCATAAACTTGGGCCTATGCCTATGAAATATTGGCCTATACACTTCGGCTATTTGCCATTTTAAATGTTTCATGTACGGTCATGGACCAACCCATGTTTATAGCATTTAATTTCATGATAGCCTAGGTTTTTTAAACAATATAAATCTCATTGAAATCGGTAGCGGTATTGAAATCTCATTTTGTCATATAAATAACTAGACCTGACCACTTATTGTTAGTTCTTAAGGATACTTTTAGTATAGAAATTGTAAGTGACATTAGTTTATTTTAGAAACTCGCTGTTTTCTTATAAGTAAAATAATTACATTGTTCAAATCACTGCCTATACCCAAAACACTTTTTGTAATACACACCCAAACCAATCGTAACAACAAACCATGCCTGAAACCTAAAATGTATTATAAAAATAAATTAACGGATTTCTACCAAATTTCCTCAGATAGAAACAAGTGATAAATGTATGAATATTTGTATTACTAAAAATATAAGTTAGTGACGGGATCCGTACCTGCGACGATTTGTTCTGTGAGCAGGTGCGATAGCCACTGAGCTAGCGCGTCATATTGTCTTCACGGAGAAGTGACTATAAATAGAAGTAAAAACTGCATTCTGGCGGCCCTTGAATGATACCGGAATGTATTCTGATGACGTTACTCAAATCAGATCTTGGATTTTTAATGAGACTCATTTTAAGTTTGATCATGTGTTTCGATTATCCTTATACGCGAGGAATGAGCGTACTCCTAGTAATATTAGTTACTATATCTAATGTACATTTGCCATACATTAAGCGGGTAGAGTAACCACCAGTATCAGCATAGTAAGTATCAGTAAGACCTCCATAATCAGCATCTCAGTTCCATGATTAGGGTGCAACGACCACAACCTAGCCTCATCCCTTTAGGTCTTTACTCCGAATTTTGTATATACCCACCAGTGAAGCTAACTTACCTTCATACAACTGATTTATGTTATATTGTTTGACTATTTATAAATTACGTTTATCCCTAGTTATTACAGATAAATATTATATTGCAGACAAATATGTTTTTCCGTGTACATTTACGAGACAACAATGTTTTGGAAATGTATTGACTTAAACAACAAATCCATTTTGAAATGTTTACTCACTAGTCTATGTTGTATCAGTAAGATAAAAACACATCTGATGAATATAGTTTTGTAGTGGTTATGTATTCAGTAAAAGCGGCTTTTCTCCTACACAGCATCATCGATGAAAATGTTATCCATCGAAATTATCTATCTTACAGATATTCTAAGAAAGTGTAAACAAATATTTAACTATTGATAACCTTTACGAAACGTCGAGACAGGTAAATAAATAAATGTAACAGCTTACTCTATCTAGACTTTCTATGTGATTAAAATATAAAAAGGAAGTTATTATAAGGAATGTTTAAGATTTAAATTTGACATTTAACGAGTTTCAAAAGTAATTTGTTCGTCAAATGTTCCTAGGGGTTTAATTCATTTACAGTATAAAGTTATAATTAAACGTGTTACATATAATTTAAGCAGATGGAGAAAGAATAAAAAAAATTGTATCTGAAACTACAAATTATCTGACAACATTATTTTAATTTTTACCAAAATTTGATCAAATATGACGTTTATTTAAAATCTAGAATCTATTTCTTTAATTACTCCATCTTCATTTCGTTGTTAATTTTATAAGACACAACAAGGCATCTATCCTTGACAAACTTGGTATTGTATTTAGTTTATTAGGTCAAATCTGTCTGTTCCCTAGTTTATCTAAAACGTGAATCAATCTCGGATTTTAAATAAGATTTTGTTATATCAAATACATTATAGCTCTGTAAAACATCAACAACTCAACTTACTACTGTATTTAATTTATTTTAATTCACATATTTTGTACATGAAAAGTTTTAAGTATCTTGACTGGTTTATTTACTAAATCCTACAAGTCCTACCGCAATAAGTTCAACTATTTACTAACATCTTAAAAAACCAGCATCTCAAAAAAAATGCGTTTGAAAAAATTATATAGGTATACAACCAATAAGTTAGTATTATTTTATGAGAATATCTGTAAGTAACTGTTATTCATTTTATTGAAGGACCTTAAGGGGTTTAGGTTGAACACAGTTTGTACCATTTTGTCGGCAAACAGTAGCATTTTGTCGACACAATGCGACATCTAAAATCGAACTGGATAATTAACTTTACACTATCCAGTCACTTAACTACCTTTTCTTTTCTGTATGCCATTTTTGGTAAGATCATCAACCTTCTAAGCTTTATTATATTCAGCATTGTCAATCTTGAAAATATTGATATATTTAAATACACTGAAGGCAATTTTTATCTGTTAGGCCAAGTATGCTATATGTACTACATATTCAGGAATTACTCATTTTTTACTTTAAAATAATATCACAAACCTAGTTATCGCAACACTAATTATTTACAGTTTAAACTCGTACCAAACGACAATACAGATTTTAAAAGTCAATTTTAAAGCAGATTCTGTCTTCTATACAAGGTAAACAGTTTTCTTAACCCCTTCGAAACCTCAATTCATTGGTTTATAGATTCGCAAGACGTATACACTAATTTTGTATTTTATAATTTCGGTAATAGATCAAATAAACATTTTAATTTACATTTAATTTTGTGATAATCTGCATTTATATATCATGTTCGACCAAAGAAATAGAGAAAACCAGGAATCTAGTTTCTGATTTATATCGTGTACCGGTAGTGAATATTTTAGAATAGTATATGCAATAAAACCCTTCACGATAGATTGTCTTCATACGTGATTCAATTTATACTCTTGTAGATTAAAATAAAATACCATCTTCTAGTTAATTGTTGTTATAATGTATTATAATATTATAAATGTACCAAAATTTCAAATATCCCGTCACAACAAACCTTTGCACTCAACGAATTTCCCATGCAAACACATAAACCTCACCAGCACATAAACCAGCGTACATATTTGCCAATCAAATTAAAATATATTGTTAAATTAGCGAAATATAACTTTGAATTTAACCTCCACAAAAACCACACTCATCCTAGATTTCAAAAAAACTTGTATGGCCTCTTAGCGTAGAACTGAAAAATTATAAGGTATTAAATATGAATTAAACCTACTTTCTTTCTGTTACATCATAAATGCTGAGCAAACCAGCTCAGCAACTTTGAGGAGCAAAGTTCCGATGTTGAACAAAGCGGCTTACCACGTAGTTGAATTTCCGGTCTACTTGATATTACTTTAAATTGATCCATCTAAAGTTAGAAGGTACACGACACAATTTGTTATTACAAAGAGCAACCTCATTTTTAAAATTATTTCACAGTGCCCTTGAGACTTTTTTAATGTTGGTGACCAATTTTATCCTTTGTTTGCCCGTCAACATAAGGCACCAAGCCTTTATTACATAGAATGACCGCAGTTTGAAAATTATTTTACTGTGTACTTGAGATATTTTTTTAATGGTGGTGACCTATTAGCGAATTTCCCCTATAGGGAAGAAGCTATAACCGTATATGGGATGGTAAGACTAAGCCCAAAACCACAATAACTTATATTCATAACCACCTGTTCAGCTTAATAGTACGCGTAAAACCAGACCACTGAAGTTTTAACAAATAAGAAGCCAATCAGTGAAAGCTCAGTTTCTTCTAAAACTACAAACAATAAAATTTGTTATTTAATTTATAACACTGTTCTAATGTTATGTGATTGTTGGCAGGTGAAAAAATAGCTGTCCAACCTAGCTTTATAAATTTATTTCAATACATAATAATTTAGTTTCCCAAATACATTTACCAGTTACTAGCTATATGGAATATTTCATTTATACGAAGCGATTACAAGAAATTTAATGTCATAGCGTTATTAGTTATTTACACTATTTATTCGCATCCAATCAATGATATATTTATGCTCTATGTATTTTGTTTTTGTCAATATTGAGTGGGAATTTACAAACCTAAGTTATAATTATAATATTGTTAGTGTACACCACTAAGTGTATAGCATGGTAGGTATATACTCCACCAAGTGTATACTCCAGAAGAAACCTTATTGTTTTCCCCCTCGTGATGGATGTTCTCCATTTCCGCAAATGTGCCGCCTGCCTTCGCCCAGACTGATAAAAGCTTCCTTGTATTTGTTCTTCCATAATACAAATACGATCAACACAATTAATAAAATAAAACGCGTGTCTAAGACTAAGTGAACAACTGAGTTTAGTTTTAGAGTTAGTTATTCCCGAAACAGCCAGGTTCGGCTAGGAAGGTCTTCGTCAAGTTTCATTGGTGTGAAATAAGCTTTAATTTTGTTGTATACCTAAATTATTTTACTTATTAAATCATGAGCACCTTCTTTTATAGTTTTAAATAATGAGTCCCTGTTACTGTGTATTCTCTTTTACCTTCAGGATCGAGCATTCTATTCACGATAATTAAGCGTTCTATACTTCTCGCCCAGATTATGTGTTGTCTGGTGTTTCGCAAGGTACTGTTTTCTACTGACACTGTTTTTGAGATTTAGTTTTTAATAGAAAGATCAGTATCTTTAAACATCTATCGCTGACATGAAAAATGGTGTAATGAAAACGGCATCAAAGTGAATGGATTAAGAATGTAGAGAAAACATTTTCAACACCAGAGATGTTGATTAATTACGAACGGATACACTGGTAATTTCCAAAGAGTGGAAAAGACAAAGATATTGAAATAGTGATCGTTCATACCCTACATACATGTTTGTTTAATCTGTTTTGGCAAAGAAAAATATCCAATTTGATTCACTATTGGTTTTTCCTCGTGGATCACTACCTATTAAAGCCGAAATTACTTTCAAAACTCAACCCATTACTTTATATTAATTAATTCATAATCTAAAAAGAGACACCTTTCAATGTTTCCGTTATTATTCATAAAATTATAAGTATAAATTAAAACAAATATTATAGTTTTAAAACCTTGCACTCATGTAAAACAAAGTATGCCAAGGAATAAAACGCTGTAAATGGTTTTCCAATATTAGGGCTTATGACTGTGGTGGCTATTACAATGTAATAACGTTGAAGTAGAATACCGAGCGTTGTAATAATATTGCAATATTGCACTTCAATCTAACAAAGCCTTGAGTATATTTTAAGACTTTACTTAAGATGCTTGATCTTATGTTTTGACAATATTTTACTTGTAAATTACAATTTACATATGTATAGCCGAAAGTATTAAAATAAGCACTAATAAAACACATATTGACGCAAATCTCTTATGCAGAGCAAAGTAAAAGCAGTTTAATACTTATAGCTAACAATACATAATAGCATTACACTTAAATTATGATTATTGTTTGTATGAAAATATCACTACTAGTAGAGTTATTTATTATGGAGGATATTGACCGAGAAACATGGCATCACAAAAGGTGTAGTGAGATCAAAGTTGCTGTGAACCATAATGTCAGCTAAGATAGATAAAAAATTTTTCAGACAGATACTTTATTAAGTAACTTTACGTATTTCTAGGATATGTATTACAAAACGACTAAGATTTTGAAGATCCGATTGAAGAGTAAACTTTTTCAATCGGTAAAATGTTACTTTTAATAACCATAACTAGTAAAACCTTTACTTTTGCCCAGAAGCGAATATATTGTAACAAGTTAGTCTCAAACTTTAAAATTTTTAATTTGATCCTGATGAACTTTCATTAAGATTCTGATTTCATTATGGTAATAAAGGTTTAACAATGTATACATAACACAGTTATTTTAACCTATCCAAATGCATTCAATCTGTTTTTTGTTTATTTAGTATAGGTAATAAAGTAGTTGAAAACAAGTTCTCAGCGTTACTATTATAAATAAATTCAAGTTTTTAAAAGGATAAAAAGTAGTGAACAAACAAATCAACAAATAATAGTGTCCAAGTTAGACAAATAAACTAGTTTAAATGCAATCATTTGACTGATAGATTTAGAACCATCAGTTATTCATCCAGAATGTTCATTTTCCGATTGTAAAATACACATTATGGGGTAGTGACTGACTTGCAATTCGTATTTCCAGGAACTACTTCATGTATGTGTGAATGACAAGCTCCATGAAGTAATCACCCTTAAATAACTAAATTGGTGTGACGTGGATAATGGTATTTTGGTTAATACAAATCTAGTTGTTGAGTTAACAGAATATATATTATTTAACTAACCATAGGACACCATACAGTGAGCAATCCGGACAGAGACGATCATTATTGTTCCCCCCACGTGATGGATGTTCTCCATTTCCGCAAATGTGCGGCCTGTCTTCGTCCTAGATGTTGAAAGCTTTCTTATTTGTTATTTTGAAAAACATTAAGAAATTAAATAATGGTATCAAATAAAATGATTTAAGCTAATAAGTAAGGTGAGAAAGTCATTACATACAAGATAATATAATATTAAAACTCACACTTGGGTTTTTTTATTAGGTGACATTTTGTTCTCGTTCTGATGCATATTGTTTAGTTTTTCATACAATCAGCGGTTGGCTCCCCATTTATAAACGTAGCCATCACAGTTTACGCAGATTATTTACTCTAGTGAAACGTATTTTCTAAGTTCAACCACAAGAACTTTATATTATGGTAGTTAAATACATGAAGAAAACTTTGGTAATACGCTGAGATCTTAAAGCCATTGTACTATAATTATAAACAACCTTTATTATACCGCGTGTCCCTTAAAGGCCCCAAGCTCTTAATTTTTGATCGACTGTGAATTTTCAAAATATTTTTGGTGAATGTTACTAGCATAAGTCAAAGTACTTTTTTAGGTGGTTAAGGGTTTCAACCCTTACCCCTAAATTGATGGGTAAATTTAATTTTTCGAATAGCAACCTCTAACAAGTTGCATATCATTTTGGAGTGGATACAAAAAGAAACCCGCAAACTAGACTTGACTACGGTAATTGAAACTAAAGTTATGGTAAAAAAGGTATAATCCTATTGATTTTTTTAACTGATCCTCTTTAAAATACCAAAAATACCCCCGTAGCAGCAAACCTGCATACTCAGCGAATTTCCAATGCATATAATATTTTCTTGATACCACATAAAGCCACATACCAAGTTTCACCAATATACATTCATAAATAAACGATTTATGACATTTTAATTATTCTCCATAAGAATAACATGGCGGCTGAGTATGCAGGTTTGCTGAAATAAGGAAGACTAAAAATGGGTTTTTATACAAATATCAATATAACTCAACTAGGTAAAGCCACATAACAAGTTATATTAATTTATGTTCATAATTAAAGGAGATAACACGTTACTTATTCTCCATAAGAATAACATGGGGCTGAGTATGCAGGTTTGCTGCTACAGGAACTATCGGCCAAAAAACGTGTTTTTGTGCAAATATCAATAGACCATAATGAAATGAAGCAATATACCAAGTTTCGTCAGGATAAGTTGATAAATAAGCGAGATATACAATTTTTCTTATCCTCCATAAGAAAGGACAACGTACTGTGTTTAGCACTTTCAATATCTCAGTAACCAATTGACGTAGAGCAATGATTAAAACACCAAATTGTGCGTCTTTTTAAGCTGATTCCAATGAAAATAAAATAAAATTTCACCTTTTCAAAAATTATGTGTAAAAAACTCCAAAACCCCATTTTTGGGGTACAAAACCCCCCCATAATACCTCTTCGGATAAGTCGATCTGTCTGGTTTTCGAACTTAAAGTCATAAATGCCGCTTTACACGTTTGTACCAAATTTCATAAAAATCGAACCTTTTTTATGAGAGTTATCGCACCCACGTATATATATATATATATATATACAGTTTCAAACGAATGGTGTATTTGGGGTCTGGGGACCTCGAAACGAAAAGTTATCATGGCCCCGGGCCTAGGTCTTACCATGCCTACTACGGTAATAGCTTCTTCCCTATAGGGGAAATTCGCTAAAACTATAAAATAATTAACAACTACGATTTGTACTGGCCGTTGTCAGGTGAAACTTTCAGTGTTAGAGTCTAGTTCAGTATGTTTAAGTCGTACACCATTTATAAAATTAAAATGATTAAAGTTTTACCTCTTGCCTCGCTAAATGAGATTCTCAACATGACATCCATTCACCTCTTAGCAAAAATAAAGAAGGTTTTAAAATGACTTCCTTGCACTTTAAATAATCTTTGTTCAAAGGTATGAACAAAGGAAAGTTAGATTTTCCCACTACGTATCTGATTGTTTGTTATCTTAGCAGTATAAATAACATAATTAATGAGATTTTTGGTGGCCATAACATTAGATTAAATAAACATCGATAGGTCTAGTTTGTGATATTCATTTCCTTTTTTACCTCTTTAAAATGATCTGCAACTTGATAGAGGTTGATTTTTGAAACAAAAAATAACACTCCAGTAAGAATTAAATTGTCATAAAATTCCGCACAAACGCCATTGACTTAACACACTTATTTTTACAAATACATGACAGTTAATACAAAAATAATAGTTTTATGTTTTGGAAATGATGTATTGAATTTGTATTGTATAAGTTTGTCTTGAGGTAAAAAACAATTATTTTAAGTAGTTATTATGTGTATACCAGATTAGAATGCGTTTGTATTGGTTATTTATTGCTTACGTTTGGTTTGATTTATTTCTTAATTACTGTATACAATAGTAAAAACATAAATATATGTTACTGTACAACCACAATTGGGGCTCCAAGTCAGAAGTCTAGTGACCAACATAAACAACACCTGGCGGTGAGAAATGTCTTCTATTTGTATTGTCGTGGCTCCCCACTCGGGTTTAAGGTAACTGCCAACCACCTTTATTTCCCATTTAACTCAGATTTTACAAAACCAAAAAATATTAGCTTAGTCATTATAAAATGGTATTATAAATATAAATAATTTTAGTTTGTGAAACAATTTTAAATATTTTTAAATACATTAATTATTTTCCACGGGCAACCTGTTTTATGACTTTTAAACGGCACCTATTGAATTTTAATCGCGGTATTAAATTTATGTATTTTGCTAAAAAAAATATGGGTTGTATAGAGCAATTAGATAGAATACAAATGAATCACTAATATTAAATACGCTTTACAAAAAATATGTATTATAATAATTTTGAAGATGCCTAAAAGGCAGTAGTATTTTCTAATAACTATATTTTTAAATACATATGTGTTTATAGAGTACTGT
This sequence comes from Allygus modestus, assembly GCA_963675035.1. Lineage (NCBI taxonomy): Eukaryota > Metazoa > Arthropoda > Insecta > Hemiptera > Cicadellidae > Allygus > Allygus modestus. Next base: position 408,804,117 of record OY776112.1, read on the forward strand.
ATCATAAACATCTACAGAAATAAACAGAGAAATACTGAACATATTTCAGTTCTGTTTCTAAATAATACATGTTTTACGCCAATTTATTTTAAATTTTAGTCCAGTATTTTTAATTATACAATAAATTGAATACTGAAACTAAAAATATACTTCTACAAATTATATTTAAGCATATGTTTTGGAAGCGTTAGCAAAAATGATTTTTGTTAAGGCTTGATAAACACAAATGTATAAATAAATAATTGAGTTTCCGTAGCTGTGAAATTAATTCAAAATGCGTGCAAATAATAAATATAATAGGCAAGTTGTCTCTTTTCTCATGGTATATTAGTACAAAATCTCAATTAAAGAGATATGTAAATCAATGTGTTTTGAGCTAAGGTGTCCAGAATACTATTATCGGAACTATGTTTTTATGTTAAGAAACTGGCTCTGCCTCAGGAGCCCTCACATAGTATACCTCAAAAATATACTTTAGGCATGTCATGCATTTAAAATAAGTTATGAAAAAAATTATGAAGTACGGGAGCAAAAATAAAAGTCAACGGTTGTCTTTATGTGTTATTTTCAACTTGTTTGAAATGAGGTTCCGAAGACAAATGTGACAAATCCCCTCCCACTTACTTGGCAGTTTGTCACTAAGACTAAAGGATGACCTAAACACTACACTTTAAACTTATTGGACATTCCTTAACTCTATATCCCTTCTCCTAGTCTAGTCCACTTTCTAGATTATGAACTGCTTCTTAACCTTTTTACATTTTAATATTTTAATGCAAATAGTATCCAATCAAGCAGAACAATTATTTGAAAATGAGGCTCCTAAAGCAGATTATAATTTAAGGAAATAGGATTTTAATTTAACATATTTTCCTAACTTTTAAAATTAAATTAAATGCGGTTGAGGTCATTTACATAGTCGTTACTAATTAGGTTTCCCAATATCATCAGTCTTATTTAAAAACACAGATATAGAGTCAGGGTCACAGACAAATGTTTACTTATTTTAGTGACTATTTTTCATTGAGCTGGGTAGTCGATATATTTTCATCTTGATTTTAAACAAGGAATGTTTTTAAACAAAGATTTTTAAAATGTTTTTTAACGTTTTAAAATTACCTCAACGTATTTAACTTAATCTTTACATGTTTAAACAGATTCGAATGTACTAAATATCTATTAAAGTGTAATCACTTTAACCATTAGGATTTTTTACAGAACAAAAAACAAGTACAAATGTTTTAGTAATAAAATATCTTTATTGTTATGCAATATCTTAATTCCTTATAAATAATCTCCTTTCAAGCTAAAATTAAATTCGAAATCAATATTTATAATTAATACGGTTCAATAAATTATAGAGTAGTATATGATTTTGCAATTTTATATAATTTGCGATATAAAATTCAAAGGCTTTTATGTGAATTTTCGTATTCAGTAACTTTGTGTTAGTCGGATAACACTAGTATTAAGGCTAAAACATTATTATTGTAACGTTAACGATTGTTATATACGTTTTGATGGATAATAGCCCAAGGGTTGGTTCACATTGATTAATAATAAAAAAATTCTGTACCACTGATCCGTTTGCAAAACCCTAAAAATTCCTTATGCACCTAATGGCTTTGTGGTTTGTTGTAACAGTTATATTGGATCATACATAACTATTCTGGTGAGCAGGCCTATATACACCATTGGTCAATGTTTATATTTCGATCAGGATCCATCTAGTGAAGCTCAGGTTATGAGATGAGCACTTTAACCACTTTCTCACCTAAACAGTTACCTATTTATTGGTAAAACTACAGATTGACGGGTTAAAGTTAGTCTTTTAGTGATTAAATACAAGGAAGTGGCAGTTTGGAGCCACAGTAATCACGATACCTATGTGGTGCATATATCAGGACGCTGAGTGTTTCAGCCAAATCCCACTACTGTCTGTTGGTTGACATGGTTCCACCGCTATTAATACGCTCTATCTGTACCCCCCCCCCCCAAAAAAAAACAAACAAAAAATACATCGGGCTTTCTCTGTATACTTTTATGTAATGCATCTCATCTCAACAACACCACTTTTTCTACGGACCATAAGTAGTTTATACATTTATCTGAGAATAAATTTAACCAAGTCCAAAAAGAGGTTTTCCGGAAAGTAAAAAAGAGGTTAATGGAAAACACGTTGAGCTATAGACCACATAATTTCTCATTGCAAACAACTTTCGAATATGTTTTTACAAATAAATTTAACTTTATTATGTTGTGTAAGAAAATTATTGAAATGAAGTTAAAGATTATATTTTTATAGGGTTTTAACCATTGCCTATGTAAAATTTTATTTTTTACTCTTCAGAATTCTTACTCACTTTATTTTCTTACTCTAAACTGAACCGTAAAATGTCTTTAGTAAATAACAAACGATATTTTATATTTTACAGCATAATTTTAAAAGTTACTAAATACGTATTAATCTTTCTAAGGGTGCCACGTGCAGACTATTGCCTAAATTAAACCCTTAAAAAAATACTACACAAGACGATTAAGTTTGAAAAATTACATTTGAAATTTGAAATAAGTGTTTTGTAGAGAAACGCTTAAGTACAACTTTATTGCGAAAGTTTTAACAGCAATATGCTCGAAGTGCTGCAATAACAGTTCATCTTGTTACTCTTTTTATTATGTAAAGTTTAATAAATTGGCATTTTAGATTAAATATCGAAACATTGTGGTTCTTATGACATTGTGTTATATCCTCTACTGAGATTACGTTTGCCTGCACCAAATGGGAACTCACGAATGTCATTGGAAAGTTTATAACAACACAAACACATTACACGTGTGAATAATAACAATAGCGTATTTTTTTAAAATTTAGAAATACAAAAAAATGAAAGATAACATTCAAATTGTAACCAACAGTTATCTAGACATGGTTGAAAAGAATAATGAAATTTAAACATGACTTTAAAACACTAAGTAATTGTTTGGCTCTAAGGTGGATGAAATATACAATTTACAAAACAAATCTGAAAAACGTATAAAGAGGTTATATAAATATAGATAAAGGGTGCAAATCTTACTCGAAATAATTGGAGTAACGTTTAATATAAAAGAATAATTCCTATAAACATAATTCCAAAAATTCTTTGTTGTGTATCTGTTCCGAATATTTGGTGTAATGTTTTATGGGAAAAAAACAGATTTTGTAAACATAATTCCAAAATGTTTTATTTTCCATCTGTCGGTTTGTTCGTGTTTTATACATTAATTTTGATTCGTCAAACCATTTTATTCCTAAACACATTTTGGAATTAATTTTTTTACTAAACATACCGAATAACAGCTAATAATATTATGTTATTAAATAATAACAGGAATAGGCATTAAATAACTCTTTTACATTATAATATTCGTAAGTTAGGATAATATTCATAAATTGGGTCATTCTCGGCAGGTAAAACTTTACCTTCTATACGACTTATATGAATGAGTATAAACCTACAAATTTTTACTAGGAATTTGTTAAAAACTTATTTTTTGTACATCGTATTCAGTTTAAAATGTTTACACACGCTTAATCAAAATAGAAAAAAATTAAGTAGAATAAATTGAAAACGCTTGGTTCAATAACTAATATTTAATGTTTATTTCTATTATATATTAACAAATATAAAATATTGTGCTAATTTTTTGTAGACACTATATAATTTTACCACACCACGTTTAATTTAAACAGTATATTCGAATTTTTTCATTAGGGTTTAACATTTAAATTCATAATATTCCATTGCGGATTAAAACCGTTTGCTTTATAGATTGAACGAGATCCTCATTAGTGTACATCTTTTATCAGTATTTTTCATCACGGAGCTCTGGGCTTTGAGTGGAAATTTAGCACTGCATATTCAATGAAATTATTACATATGTCGAACTGGTTATGTGTAACGCATAAGATCCTTTTGAATAGTAAAATTTGAGAACACATACACGTTAGTTACTGCAAATCGTTTATATATTTTTAAAAGTAAATGCGTGTATAAGTTAATAATGACTTAACCTTGTATACTTATTGTGGAGGGGGTGAATACGTTGTAACGCAACCTTAACATATCGGTTAGTATATAAATTGCTTCAAGAGGATACTTTACGACGGACAATAATTATTTATATTATATTCTTAGGATTAAACGAGGGAAAATTAGGAGAAACGGGGTAAGTTGTTGGTCATTTTAACTTTTTTTACGTGTTTCTTTCAGGGTCGCACTTTATATTTGAGTATGCTCTTAATTGTGTGAAAATTATTGGTTAATTTTAATCTATTTACTTATTGTGTGTGAATTTTTATATAAACTAGCATAGAAGGTTTAGTTAAAGTAAATTTCTAGATAATTAAGACATTACAGATAGATGTCATGTTCAGAGTGTGGTCAATATTATATAATGTACTATACAATGAAGAATCCGGTTTATCTAATAAACGGTTATTTGTAAAACCAAGCATTTCGGACATATTACACGATTTCGTTAACTTAAAAATTTCATATTGGTATCTCGATGAGTGTTTTGGTAGTGTGGGCATCTCGCTAGCCAAACTGTTAGCATCTCATACTGCAGTTCAAGCGGCTACGAGTTCGAGTCCCGGGATGTCCATAAATGTTGTGGGGATAGGACTGATTTTTTTAGAAAGCATTCATGTCCTCGTAACAAAATGCCTCAGTTGTTACTATACAAAGGAAAACGTATGTGTCACCACCTGGAAATAGTATTGTTTAATCTCACAACAACTTGCTGTGAATATTGATATTTATTTATTTTAATTACAGTGATTTTGTTAAAATTATAAACATATTTATAAAAAAATGTTTTTAAATTTAGTAAAACTGTATAATATAGTTGTTCAAAACAGTATCTATTTATTATCTGTAAAAGAAAAATTACTAACTACCGACATTTTTACATGTTCAAGTTTAATTACTAATGAAACAAATGTACATTTAATATACATATTCCCTTGTTTTCTGTAAAATTGTAAGATTTAGTTATTAAAAATTAAATCCAAAGAAATAACCCAAAAACAAAGGAATTATCGAGCTGGGGAAAGTTTTAACGAGAAGAAGAAGAAAAACAATCAAAGAGTCTTAAAGATGGTGGTGGACTATCATTGCTCAGTTAGAAAATAAATTGGCAAGAGACCAGTTTTATTGTTTTATTTTATAGTCCCCCAGTGATTGATTTTCTGATTGGGTTATTTGCCAATTAAATCTTTTATATATGATTCTTTCTTATTAGTAGACTAATTTATGTAATCTAATATGTATTATTAAACTAGAAATTTAATATATTTTGTAAACGTTATATTGAATTTTAAATACTTGTATACACAAGGTTTAATGTAAATGCATACAATGAAAACGTACAATATCAGTCTATAAATGTATGTCTAATTTATGTTCATATACTATCACAACTGTAGGCAAATAATTGATGAAAAATTTATCACACGGCTAATTAAGAGCCGAAATAACACTTAACTAAGGTGTATTTTTAGTCGAAACCACCATGGTCGAACTTTTAAAACATTTGTCTGAAGTGCTTATATAAGCAAAGAGTAGTCACTCTATTATATGCAGTTTTAAAATAATTTGCACCTGTGCACTAGGATAAACATATTAAATATATATGTTCTATGAACTGGGTCTACTATCGTTACTTATTATTTTTTATGTGATGAAGGTTGATGGAAAAACAGGCAGCTTAACCAATTCTAAGTTCCATTGAGACCCAGTAACTTTATGAAAAATTTCTAAAACAATGTTTTACCATGCTATTCTCCATTTGGCGATCGGTCTAAAAAGGAAAATCTCACAAGACCCCACAAAAGCATTTCCAATACCTAAACCTACCAACATCCGTGTTAAATCCGTAAACTGCGGCTGCATCCTTTATATAAATAATGATTCCATTTTAAAGATCAGTGTGCCTAAGATTAATTACATTGAATTATAGTAATATTAAATTAATATATAATTGAATGAATCAAAACCTGATCTGGTTCAAGTGAAAGGTTTCATTCACTAAGGTTCATTTTGTTCGCTGTAAACGATTCATTTTCAAAAGGATCGCCTGACCCATGGGTCAATTAATTGAGAGCCGGCTCTTAATTAAACATTTAAACTTTGTGGAAAGAGCATCTTTGTATAAAACCTTTGAGTAACGATTAAAATGTGGATAGGTAAGTAGAATTTTAATCTAATAACGCTAATTATTTAAATATAATATGTCTAACACGCTGGACAGTGTTTAGCAAAGCAAAAGGGCAATATTAAAAAGCCGAGATTATCAAGGAAAATGTTTAAGCCAAAATTGTCCCTGACTCTCCATAACGTGACGGTTCGTTAACATAAAGTGAGATGCCTTCGAAGTTTGCATTAACCTTCTATCGTCTGTTATTTAAACAAAATTAAGGGGCAGTACTTCTAATCCGCTTAAAGACCTTGTTTTTTAACTTTAATTGAGATTTGTATACAATCAAAATTGCAATAACGTGTGAATTTTGACATCAGCATACTGCCTATAACTAAGCGGATCGCTATTTTTAGGACGGTTTACCTAAAATGTAAGAACATCTTTAAAACTTTGTTTATAACATGCTTGAAAATATTTTAATATTTTACATTGTTTAACAGCTGATTTCTCTCTGAATCTGCTGTTTATGTAAATTAGTTGTAAAACATAAATTTAATACTTTAAGTTGGAGCCAGTACAAAATATCCAACAAATGGTTGCTAAAAAGCTGGTTTTGTTCAATGATGGACTTATTTTATGAAAAAAAATACTACATGTGTGGTATTTTTTGTAATCAGGGAAAAGATTTCTTTAAAATAAAAATTAAAAAAACTATACTTGCATTACATATATTTTGGACTTGACCATTTTATAAGAGTAACGAGTTTATTATTACATTTTAAGCTACATATTCAAATTTTACGAAATAATTTACGCAACCTTGATCTGATATGTTTTTTTGTATATTGAAAAATACGTAAGTTATATACAATTTTTTATTTTGGTCAAAAATGTTTTTTTGAGAGTAGTGAACCAGTTTGGCGGAATATATCGATTTCTTTGCGCCATTTTATTTCGTTTATAACCACGCAATACTTTGCTCATTTAACCTTCCTTGTAAATATTTTGGTTTACGAGATCCCAATGGTGAGCATAAACAAATGAACACACTATATATGTTTGTATTATTCCAAAAGTTATTGAAAATTTGATGTTTATTTTACTTTATGAATCATACGGTATTTAACTGTCCTTTTTTGTGCGGATTATAGGCTAAGTGCAATAAATATAATACAGTCTAATGTATACATAATTACGTATTTTAGCAATGTTATAAATTAAACTTTTTACTGTACTTATATACAGTTTGTAAACTATACATGCACGATTGTAGAAGGCTAGTTTAGTTACTACTATAAATTACAAATACCTCCAGTAAATTGTATGGACTATTTTTATATCAACGATTGATTTTTAATCAAACAATGTTAGAAAAATGTTTTTGATAGTGAATTGATTACATGAAGTGAGAGTAAAATCATTATTATAGTCGATCTCCTGAAAAGTGTGGTATTTTGTGGTTGTTGTAACCAAACTAAGTGTAACTTATAACTCCTCATATTTTATTTTGTTCTTAGGCATTTTTTAAAAATGTTTATGAAAAATAAGGGTTGTAAAGTTACGTCTTTGTTATGATGAATTCACATTTTTGATAATACGAGGAAATAACGAATATTTACGTCATGCCCTTTAACATTTTACATGATAAAAAGCGAAGTAATTTATCTTCTCTGTAGTGATTTACCCTTGAAAAACCTTACTTAAAAAGGCGGATTTTGCAAAATGTTATAGTTGGATATCATTAGAACCTTCGTGTAACACTTAAATAAGATCCAATCTTGGTTTCCTAGCTTAAGTTTATGAAGCTTTGTCCTAAAAAACATATAATAGTCATATACAAGTTCTGATCTGGGACAAAACGTTTAATTAACTATTGTAAAATTATGTTGTAAATAAAACGCTTTCCACTTACTAACAACTGTTCACTTTGTCGATATCATGACATAAGGCTTGTAAAATAATAAAGGAATTGTCTAAACGTGGAATTATACATAAAGCTAACTTACAAAAGGATAACGCAATTTGTCTTGAATCAATTTTAAATGTTTGAACTATTTACGTTTTTTTTATGTTTAACCAAGCCGTTTTAAAATAAAGTTCTATGGAGAAGTTGTGAGCTTAACTTGTATTGTATAGTGGTCATTATGAGTTATAACATTTGCGGAACCTGTTTGAATCCTGGATTGATACTAAGAAAATGGAGTTTGAACACATTTTAAAATACATACGTATAGGAAAATAAACTTGAATCTAACTTTACGAGTCGTGGAATTTGTCTAATTGGGCAATTGTAGAACTTAGTATTTTTATCATCACGTTCACAGTGGTTTAGACGTAGTTAATTTTATGCTTTCAACAGTTATTGACATCAACATTGAAAGTTGCAAACATATTATAGTTTAAACAGGGTATATTTAAAAAACTAAAACCTTTTAAGACATTAAATCTTAATGTTCATAAGTTAAAACGGATTTCTACTGTAAGATCACTGAATTACAGGGCATATTTCCATAATTTTGCCACAGTAAAATAGGCTTAATTTGACGTTTGTAATTTTTAGACCTTTATTTTAAAACGAATAGAGATTCCCTCATTATATATTTATGTTCATTCACGTATCGATTCATTGATTGAAGTAAATTAGAAAAAGGCCAATCAATTTGGTAACAGAGCCTTAGTTGAAATTTGTTTTGATACATGCTCAACAAAAACAAAGGGTAAATTAAAGTGAAGTGATGTGTGTGTGAATCTATGAAGTGTATGATGTTGGACCATTTTGCACTAGTTAATACTCATTTAATATCAGGCGCGTTCATAATAGCATCTAACAAAATTATATAAAGTATCAAATGGGTTGCTCAAGCTGGGGAATACTTTTATAGTTAATCATTTTACGATAACTGTGATTTAAAAATTGTATTAATCTACTACCAAGCTGATATAGTGATTCCTAATTACTTTTTGTGTATTTATAAACTAAATACAATATTTTTCACAAATTACACTTTATTGTACAGTATCAATAAAACAGTACTATTATATGTCACATAGTAATTTTTCATAGATCCGTTTAGTAGAAGCTTTCTAAAAGTATTTGAATCGTATTTAACTATCCAAAATAAACCAATTTGGGCATTAAATACTGCAATCATTTACGCTGAAGTATGTTTTGGTATTAAAATGTATATAATATATATTTATAATCTGCATCACTGAAACCAGAGACTCTGATTTATGTAGTGCAATATATTCACATGTTAGAAGTCGTAAAACTTTTGAGACCATTCACAACCTAATAAATTAGTAAAAAAGCTTGTCTAGAATATGTAGTAGTCTGTTAACTTTGTACTCGAAAAATAAATAAACCTATTTAGAGAGCTCGGAATTACAAATAATGGTTGCAGCTGACGTGAAGTGAAACAAACTGGTCATTAAATCTGGCTTTGTAACTGATGATTAGCTGACCCCAATTGTAATTTCAAAGTACATGCTTAACCTAAATTAGCAACGTACGTTATATTGACTAAAAAACCAAATGCAATATTAAATATTTAGTGATTTTATAACTTCTGAGTTCTGAAAATACTAGTTTTCATTCATAGTAAATATTTACAACAATACAATTTATGTACGCTTCAAGTCAGTTTTGCTGAAGGATTAAACCTAAAGGGATTTGGAACAATTTTAGCATATCCTTGTCTTCAGCTAATTGAATTAATGAATTAACTCAGATTTTACTTCGAAGGGTCAAAGCAACAAAAATCCCTGCAAAGTAAGTACTAAATTCATAAATGGGATAAAGGACCATTGACATTTTTTAAAATTACGTTTTAAAAAAGCGTATCTCAAATACTCATTTATTTACTTGACGGAAACAATTTGTACTACAAGATGAACGAACTAAGAATCAGATTAAGATTAAATAAAGAAGTTAATTCTAATACACTTGTCAATCAGCACATAACAGCAGCTAATTATAACTGGAATAAGTGATAGTAATAACTAATACAATTAGATTAATGCTAACAAACTATACATATTATGATGATAATAACACTTAGATTAGTATTCTAAATTAGCATCAATAACAAGAATCATATATTGTAAGTATGAAAACAGAACAATAAAATGACAAGAGTAACGATTCAACAGCAATACAGATACGTTGCTCTAAGATAATGTTGTATTTTGAACAAGTACTTCTTAAACAACTATATTTATCCAACACTTTCAATAAAAACCTTATATGTTAGTTTTTTTTTGATAAACAATAAAAGATTATAGCGCCTATGCTATGTTTCCAAGGTTAACATAGTTGTGAAAGGTTGTGAAGTTTTCATGCGGTTTGAAACTCCTGCTACACTCAAAGCTGATCTCTTGTTTTTTTAACCCTCGAGTTCTCCAAACTCAAACTCAGTTACATTACGTATCGTGATACAAATCTGAATTTATTGTTAATCTTTATTACAATTTTACATTCACTTCGGTTTTATAAAAATCATAATTACATAATCTTACATCATACTTTGTGTACCGCTCTCTAACTTTAATCATGCAAGTTTACATTATACATTCTGAGCGGACAATTTATAATTTTAATATATTTACTGAAGAAGGTAACTCGAACCAAAATGAAATTCTTCAAGTTAAAAACACTGCATTTATTATTCATTTAAGTTTACATTTTAGTCTTTCTTTTTTGTTCTTGATTCTACAATATACAAAGGAACCCTGCAAAATACACATTTATATAATATATTTGTACATTAACTGATGGTAATTTAAATTGATTAGTTGGGAGGTTAAAGAGTAGATACAAAAAATTAACATTTTAAATTTAAATAAAACATCATTTGTAAGTAAATTCAATTGTTTTCTACTTTAGCAAGGCAAGGTCTTTATTTAATTTAGCAAATACATAAATAAAACAAATTTACTCTACTTACCCAAAGATATGGGGTTCACAAAAAAAATACATAATTAAAATTACTGTTTCGCACTCTACAACAGACAGAAACGTAAAGAAGGCCGGTGCAAGGCGGGAGCGGTATTTATACGGGGGCGGCGTTAGAAAGATCTGGAACATTCAACATTCTCCGCGAATCCTTGCGACCTGATTGGCTGCGACTTGCCTTGCTATTACAATGTATTAGATTATTGTACATATGCTACATATGGTACATTTGGTTCCTTAAAGGATGTTGGGGAAATAAACACATGTTGAAATTATGAACGGCGTGTTAACTTTGCTGCTTTATTACGAAATATAATTTAGTTTTGTACCATGCGGAATTATAAGTACTGTAATCTGTTATACGTAGTTTTCTGTGACGTAGTATACTACTTTACAAACATATTTAAGGTGTGTGGTAAGGTGTTTATAATCAATGGGAAAGTAAACGTACCAACTACTCATTAAAGGAGTTTGATTTAGTTAATTTAAATCACTATTATTTTTGTCTTTAAATTATAATATTATAATGGTCCCTTGCTTGTTTTAATCAGATTGTTTGAACTATTAATTAATAACTGGCCAAAATTATAGTCGTTGTGTAATATAAGAATTCAGAACGTTGCGCTTATTGAAGATTGTTTTTGGGGTGGTGGGGGGGGGGCTGTGTAGTTTATTGTAATTACCATATTATATTAAATCGTGCACGCTGTTTAGACAGCACATACTTTATTTAATTTAACTGTAACAACATACATAGTGCTGATCAAGGAATGTGGTAAAAGGAATTAAATAAAAAACCGTTATTGATGTACATTCAATTTGTTATCATAGGAGCAATAATAGTCGATCTTGATTAAACTTGGTTGATAGAAAAAGTGAAACTTATTGATATAATTAATCATAGAGACCCTAGTGTAAATTAAATTGGAAACATTGCATAGAACATAAATTCAAGCTGAAACCCCAAAGTTATGCACCTTATTTTGCAATAAAAAGGGTTATATTTTAATCTAAATAAAAAATAATAAAACAACATCGAGTGATTTTATTTAAATAAATGATTGGCTCAGTTGGTATTATTAGAAATACACGCTTCGTTGGGTTAAAAATAAATAGCCAATTTTTATAACACGTAACTAAAATTCAGATCTCACAGAACATATAATATATTTCGTTCATAGTGACTTCCAGATAAACGAATGATTTTAAAAAGTATTGCAAAATAAACGTTACTATTTAAGTATTATGACCATTACAAAATTGTCTAGGTACAGTACTGATTTATGATAACGACCAGGTGTTCTAGAATTCACAGTTCATCAAAGGACACCACATACTACTATGCTCAAAAGCATCATGATATCACGCCGTGTTTGGTTTGGTGACAAAGGATAAACAGACCACCAGCTGACCTCATCAGCCGTGGTAGTATGGAGGTTTGCCCATACATAATATCTTACCACCCTTATACCTTATACGGGGCATGTATTTACATCAGGTTTTTCGTTATTTTAATTTTAAATGTTCAGTCACTTTTGACTAATCCGATATTTGTAAACAGAGATATATCAATAAAATTGGTTGAAGGGAATAATCCATGAAACTTGGTTTAACAAGTTGTTATTAGGGACTTGTTTAGAATGTATATAAATTAATTCCTCATAACAGACTAAATGTAGCGAAGGTTTTTATATAATGTATAATATAACCATATATATATATATATATATATTGATAGGATGGTGTTGCTGTCTTAGATAAATCATAGAAGCTAGAATTTTTCTGTTGGTCTCAATTAAAAAGCTACGTTTTCTGAGAACTGTATATGTTAGTTTTATGAGTCATTAGGTGTAAAACTCGTCAGATACTTTAGATATATAATCAAGGTGTTTTATCTTGGTAATTTATACGTACCAGTTACACTTATTTAAAACCAGTAGTACACCGTGTTTAAGGAGAAGACACCATTAGGTACACATTCTAGAAACTGTTTTGGATAAACTTGCCATCACATTCCTTTTCCTCCCTTACTATTACTGTACAACTGTAGATTATTTGAAGACATTTAACAACAAATATACATTACAACCAAAAGGTAAGGGTATAACTCATGCAAATTAACTAACATTATAAAACTTCTGAAAAAATCAATGACTCACGGTGCAATCCTTTTAGATTACAGAATGCGAGTGCGTCCGACGACAAGAGTTACAGATTGGTCGTTAACGTGTGTAATTGCTGATGAGCTCCACTGGCGTACAGTTACAATTTAAGAGTGCATCACTTTGAAATTATAAACACGCTCTGTTTGTGGCATGGATATGCGTTTGTATAATCAAAAATAATAATAACAGTATATTATAATTAATTGACTACGGAATCAACGATCAAATCATAACTTATTACGATAGGGAAACGCAAACAGTTCTTTTGAAACCCGATGAGTAAATTTAAAATGTTTAACCTGATATAAAATGTTATTACACGTACCAACAAGTGTTAAAATACAGACTCAATAGGATTCCACAAGAATATTCTAATGCACGGTAGGAGGTATACTCACGTATAAGAAATATAGAACATGTTTAGTATCATTTGTTTAGATTAAAAATTGAAAATAAACCATTTAATGAATAGCTTTACAATTTTAACAACACCGCTACCAATGTACCATAACTACCATTGCACATTTTTTCACCTGATGGTTTATTATTCAGGGTTAGTTTTAAACTACCTACCCTCTAAATATGTGTCAATATAGACTTATTCGGCTAAGAAAACCCTACCTGTACTACAACTGATCTTTTTTGTTAGTAAGTAAAATGCAACAGTATTACACAACTTTGGACTCTCAAAGAGTTTATCAATCTTATTATTTTGTTGCTTTAGTATTCAATTTTGGTAGTCGGAATTAAAACTGAAATGCAAAGCTTACACTAATACTGGAAAAATAAATACAGATTAAATAACTTGAACTAGGAAAACTTGAAGAAAGGTACAAGCATTTTAGTGAACTTTAGTATTATTAATATTATATAGTATGTTTTTAGAAAAGTTGTAGACTTAAAACTGGAAGAAATTGATTACCTTAAAAAGGAAAATTATTTAATTTTTATTTAAAGGAATAATATTTCAGAACCAATATTATAATTCGCCAGGTAAAGTTTAAGATAATTTGTCTTAGAAGGAAAACGAGCTCGACATTAAAAATCTATTACGGCTCAGTTACACAGCCGAGCCCCAAGCAAAATGTGACGATAGAGGTTAGAAGTGAGGCAAGCTTACATATTTCCTAAGCTATAATTTTCATTTTCAAATATACTTCATTGCTTACAATTCAATTGCTTAAAACGGAGCATAAATCAATTTGCATTAGCCTAATCAATGTTACTAATTAATCCAAACCACACCTCTCATACCTTTAAACTCATTATATGATTTCGTACTCTTTAAAATCACTTCACTTGAATGAAACATGATTTCAAAACGTCTATAAAGCATAATATTTTGTTCTAATTATAATACAAAATTACAGCTGGATGTAGTACGTATACAATGGTCTCTAATTCATTATTAAATTAAACAGAATTGTATTAATAATTAGGAAGAATACTAAATAAAAGTGATATTTTTAAAGTTATATTAGGGGGTTGAAGAGAAATAATGTGAACACCTTTATATGTAGAGCTACATATGTTAGCCAAACAAGAAAGCAACAACCCTTCCCTTAAGTAGCTGTCACGAAAATTGAATATGTCGATATCAACTTTCAAGTGACCTTTAAGTGACTTTCAAGTGGTATTACACCCACCTACCGCCAGGGGCTCGTGACGACACAGCTGTGGCTACACACCCGTCTGTCTGCTAACGGCTCTCCCCCCTCCACTACCGCTAACCACTAGTCGAGTGCGCGATCTGGTAGTGAGTTGACGTGAGAGTGATGTTTCCCGTTTTTGCCGTCAGCTTGGAGGCAACGATGCAGAACAGGTAATGTATTGCCAGTTTTCCATTTGCTCGTGTATATAAATGTTGTGTTAGTGTATTGTATGTGATTTTTGTATATGTATTTGTTATTTTTGTGTTAGTATAAATTAAAATGTTAAAAGAAAAATACAAAAAATCTAAAAAAATGTAGGTTAGTTAGGTGTAAGAACTTGATATTTAAATGTAAGTAGGGTTCACTTGATAACGGGAGGAGTTTCCTTTCCTACCGAAACGTAGTGTAGTTTTAAACCTAGAAGCGATAGGTAAAGTCCAAATAAATAAAAAAGTAAATTCAAATCCACCGCTATTATGAGTTTCAAAAATAGATAGTAGTATCTAATTTTTCGTCTTGCGTTTATAAAACTTAATCAGAAAACAAATATTGTTATAAAGTTGTTCTAATCAATCAAACGAAACATTTTATAAAAAAAGATAACTCACAAACCTATTTTAAACATTTTCGAGGGTACTAAAATATATGCAATACAAAATTACTAACACAATTTCAAGTCTGGATTTTACATTATAAACATATTATAATGATTAATAATAAATATAACAGTTAAAATTCAACTATGGCATACTAAACGAATAAGAACATACACTTTTAAAATAGAACTTTGAGCACTTCCCAATTATATTAAGCCGTGAACAAATTAAATATTACATCAATCATATATTATCAGTGCATCGAACATTTGTTTATAACAATAATATGAAGAAAGTTATATATATATATATATATATATATATTATAATGAGAGTTTTTATCCACAATAATTTTCAACAAAATCTAAATCCTGGCTTAACCTGTATAGAAGACATTTGTATACTAAAACATTATTGAAGAACTTTAAAACAAAAACTTACTGGCTGCTTGGTAGTTTCTGTAACAACAACGAACGCTCATCGTTGTCAGAGAGGACGTATCATTATGCTAACAGGTCCTAAACACATTGACAACACCTAATAAGATTCTCTTACATCCCATCTGTATGTTAAGTAGACGATCCTCTTTATTCTTAGGTACACATTGGCCATTTCCATGCACCAACTGTTATATGATAGGAGTATAAATTAAAGACTGTGTTTGATAAAATGTATAAGATTAATCGAAACTTTTGAAGATTCTTGGTAAATAAACTTACATAATAAGTTTAAGCCTTTTTTCGTTTATAAAGTGTGTACTGATATTTAAATTATTTGTTTGTATTGCGCATTTCCCTTGTTTATGTTGTTGAAATAAAACTAAATTTAGTGGTAAACTATTACTCAACATTTTACGCTGAAATTGATATTAAATCTATTCTCGGGATATTATTGATCAAAATACCCCCGTAGCAGCAAACCTGTGTACTCAGCGAATTTCCAATGCATATATATGTATCTTAATACCACATAAAGCCACATACCAATTTTCATCAATATACATTCATAAATAAACGATTTATGACATTTTAATTATCCTCCATAAGAATAACATGGCGGCTGAGTACGCAGGTTTGCTGAAGCAAGGAACACAAAAAATGGGGTTTTATACAAATATCAATATAACTCATGTAGGTAAAGCCACATACCAAATTTCATTAATTTATTTTCATAATGAAGGCAGATAACACGTTACTTATTCTCCATAAGAATAACATTTGGCTGAGTACGCAGGTTTGCTGCTACGGGAGCCTTGGGTAAAAAATTGTTTTTTTGAGCAAATATCAATGGTCCACAACCAAATGAAGCCGTATACCAAGTTTCGTCAGTAAACGTTCATAAATAAGCGAGATATAAAATGTTTATTTTCCTCCATAAGAATAACATTAGACAACGTACTGTGTTTAGCAATTTCAATATCTTGGTAACCGATTGACGTAGAGAAATGATCAAAATACCAAATTGTGTGTTTTTTAAGCTGAATCCAATGGTAAAAACTGAAATTTGATTTTTTTTTCAAAAAATACATTTAAAAAATTCAAAAAACTCATTTTTGGGGTACAAAACCCCCCAAAATACCCTTTTGGATGGTGCGATCTGGCTGGTTTTCGAAGTTAAAGTCATAAATGTTGCTTTACACGTTCATACCAAATTTCATCAAATCGGATAATTTTTACGAGAGTTATCGTGCTCACGGACACACACACACACACACACACACACATATATATATATATATATATATATATATATATATATATATATATATATATATATATATATATACAGTTTCGAACGAATGGTGTTTTTGGGGTCTGGGGACCTCAAAACGAAAAGTTATCATGGTCCCGGGCCTAGGTCTTACCATGCCGACTACGGTAATAGCTTCTTCCCTATAGGGGAAATTCGCTAAAAATTAAAATTAAAAAATACAACACATTCACAGAAAGCATAGTGACTAGCTGTACATTAACATAATACGTGTGTTGCCATCTATTTATTTTACACTTACATGCAACCGTACTCCATGAATGCGAAAAATTGGAAATTTAAACTTTGAAAAGTTTCTATCATTCTTTTATCATGCATCAACGTTAGCAGATTATTTGAATGTTGAATTTAAATGATTTAAATTTGAATTTTTACTTTCTCCCCCTTATACGTAGTATATGGAGAAAGTATTGTTTTCGTCAGAATTTTCGAATTTGAGTTGTTAGTGGAAATATTCGTTTTGGTGCTCCCTGAACCCAAAAAAGTGGTTTTTACGTGATGTCTGTCTGTGTGTGTGTGTGTCCGTGTGTGTGTGTGTGTGTCTGTGTGGATGTATACAGAGCTAGAGCCCTAACCTATGAACCGATTTTGATGAAATTTGGTATGTAGGTACTAATCCACGATATCTCCAGGCGTTTTTTCATTTTTTTGAATTTTTGATTTTTAAGGGTAATTATCCCCCAAAAAACACCAAAAAACATGAAAAATCCAAATTTCTCAAAAACGGCTCTAACGATTTTGATTAAACTTTAGTCGTTTGTAGAACTTTAGTTCTCCAACAAAATGACACCACCCGCATTTCTGTAAAAATTCGGGTTCAGAAATTACAGGACTTAAAACATCCAAAATTCAGTTTTTTGGATTTTTCATAAAAAAATAAATATTAAAAAATATTACTATTCACCATTAAAAAGAGCTCTAAAAACTAAATAATTTAGTATTTTGAATTACTATTCTACGATTGCTGGTTTCGGAGAAAATTGAAATTTTCATTTAGCGGTAAACGCAGTACGTTGTCCAATGTTATTCTTATGGGGAATACAAAAATTACTATTTCTGTCTTATTTACTGATCAATTTCATTCAAACTTGATATGCTTGTCAATTTAGCATTGACCAACAGAGTTAATTCGAAATATGTTGCCCCTTAATAACCCGGGGGGGGAATAGGGGGCATTTCCCCTCTTAAAACCACGAGTGTAGCAATGGATTCTGTAGTGCCTCCAAAGCAGGGATTTGGGTGGATGTTTTTTAAAACAACTTGTTTACAAGATTTTCTGTACATTCGACCATGTTTTGTATTCTATATTTAGTAAATAAAAAGTAATTTATTCATTAAAGTTGGGCTAAAAGGGAGAAATTATGTGTCAGTTTCCTGATACCGTTTATTTACTATAATCATGCACCAAAAATAAGCGTAACTTCTTCAAGTACAATCCTAATTGTATTGGTATTTTTCCAACTGAGTTTTGCACCTTTATTTGGGTTAAACACGTAGGTGAGTAAAGGTTCTTATACGAAAACATGAAGATCAGTCGAGCCAAATATAACTTTACATGGATTTTAGCAAGAGCAATACTGATTCAGATTAACATTTACTATCACCATGTTGCTCTCAACCCAAGTTGCAACGTAGCTGCAGTTGCCGTAGGTCTCTACCACTGACCGTATTTCAAACTTGACACGGCAGTACAGATTAATTATTCCCAACGGTCCAACGTTGCGTTTTAAGCTGCAACGTTAACATTGTATGACAATATAATCGTTTACAACCGTAATCTAGAAACATAAAGTGGTAACACTTTAAACACGTTTTAAATGTATTACGCGATGCGTGTAACAATGTAATGTACAACCTCGTCACTGCAAATCTCCCAGATCAGCGACTTCACAATGTAATCGCTTCATGAACGAGCTAATTTATTTTTCTAAAACGTAATACTCTACTTTAACATTTAGTTTTACATAATTTTATTATCGAAAGAACGTTTTATTCGTCCAAGTAAAACTATTATTTGTTTATCGATAGTGTGTCAATAGAGACGTAGAAATAAACCAGAATAAACCGATTCCTATGTTATATTCCATGTAAAAAATTAGCTATATATAACAATGTATTCACTATACATACAATTATATATGTTTTGAGTACATAGATCTGGTGCAATTAAGGTAAATATAAATATAAATAAAACAGAGCCATACGTGGAAGCGAAGACAGTTTGTTAAGGTATTGTCATAATAAGCGAGGAACAAACTTTAATATTTTCCTAATGAACAATATCCAATAGAACAACAGAACTGCGTTTAAGACTGTCAATATGTCAGCGATTGATTTACGCAGAGAATACTATGAAAAAAATCTTTAAGTAGTAATTCGAGTAGCACTATTTTTGCCACCCGGCAATCAAAATAAGTATTAAATTACATTATTCCTAACTTACGAGCACATTGATGTTTTAAAAAGTAAACTTTAGTTCATTGAAAACTCCTACATCGGAAAAGATTTGTCTTGGATTTTCCAATCTTAATTATTTATAAATGGCCTTGCTAATGTAACTCATAATTACAGACCTCTCCAGGTTTATAAACATTTTCTTCCATATTTATGTGGGATAAGTCAACTGAAAAGTAGGGTTCTATTGTTTTGTAATGTTTGTTTTGTTGGACAAATGTTAAGCTGTATTAGTATTTTTATAGTAAAAAAATAAATATATGATATACAATTTAGTTTATTCACATTATAAACGTACCTCGGTAACTACGTGTTTATTTTAACTAATTCCATATATATGTTTTACATGAAATATTGAAATATATATCTGGATTTTGTGATTGACCAGTCCCTAAATGTCCGATGATACCTGAGTTCTTTTCCTGATAAATTGACAACAATAAAACTTAAAATGATACCCTTACAAACATTATTAAATATTTAATAAATTAAATAGGCATATTTTGCTTTGAGAGATGCCCCGTGAGGGTTGCCTGGTTTTACATGTGTTAAATCGTAAAACTCATAGTCACAAAGCAACACTCGAACGACCGAGTCAGAAATGGTCAAACAATTAAACCTTTACCGACAAAAACGTTAAAATACATTTAAGGTGATGTATAATTTTACCTTTGCCTCTGCCATGAAACAATATTAAACTCTATAATAGGTGATCGTTAAGGACAAACTTGTAACTTTTATGGTAGGAACAAGCCATATAACACACAATGAACATCGGTAGGACAATCGATTGACTGAGTCACTATGACTAGTGAACAGTTTGAACTGTTACCATTTCTGACTGGGTAGTATGATTGAGGTTTGAAGGTTAAAACTCTAAAGATATGATTGTGAAGTATTTTTTTAAAGTTTATTTATAAATAAAATAATAAGCCGATGCCACATTTTTTGACACCCAGCATAACACCAACTGAAAGATAATGTGGTTTATAGTATAAATTATACCATAGCGGCAATGATAATAGAAACATATATAACATTACGTTTGGATAAAGATCCTACCATCAATACAATATAAAAATATTAAATAATACACTAACAATATTTAAACAACAGATTAACATCGAAAGATGTTACTAATTTTGCTTTGTCACTTAACGATAGTGTAATTTTCTTCTTAGTCATTAGATCCTGTCGGTAAAATGAGCATCGCTAATCCCATGATTATGGCTCTAATGAGACGCAAGTGGTTTGAACGAGGCCAAGATGTCGACACTAAAACTTAGGCTCAAAGCTAAGGCTTAAATGTTCAAGGTAGGTTAGTTGTTCATCAGCAAAATCTCTGCGTTTTTTCGTTGTATATTCGGTTTTTTCGACAGTCGAAATAAATAAAATGTTTGTGTGATTTATACCAAACTATTTAAACAAGAGTTCAAACCCTTTTTAGTATGAATATTTTACACGAGTGTTTGAAAATATAATAACGTAGTCACGTTATAAACATAGTTTATAGAAATATTTTAAAGTATTTATTATACCATAGATTACATATTTTCGTTCCGAAAACTTAATCTAACAACTGATCATGATTATAATTCTTTAATTTAGCAATCACGTTGATTAATATTTTCGCAATTGTAAGTTTGACTGTAGATATTTCAGCTATCGTCCAAGCCCTACAAAATATACCAACTTAGTGCAGATCGACATTTGCTGTCACGACCAAGATAGAAGTGCATTTAACTGACAATTTTGTAAAGATGTTTTTGCTGTGCAGTTAAAAACTATTGTTGGGGAGTATAAAACGATACAGAAAAACACTATTGTACACGGGACAAATTTAAATATTTTTTTAAAGTTTAAGATTTATAAGCTACCCGGATCGATCCCAAGTTTTAGAGTATTTTAAATTGAACAATAGCGTTAGAGGTTTGTATTTTGTTTCATAATATCTGGAAAATAATAACTATATTGAATGGAAACTGACTGATTTAATTTATATGGATTAATACAACGTTTTATTTTTTGGCTTTATGTTCAGTGTTAGAATAATGTTATTTATTTAAAGTCATTTTAATGTTTAATCAGCTACCTGGGGTTGATACCATTCTCTTTTTATAATATAAAAATAAACTATTGTAATAGTTTGAACAAAAGCGTTTTATTAATTTTTGAAATATTTATGAAACAAAAGCTGTTCAGAAAATATTGTAAGGTTGACGAGAATTAAAGGTATAGTCAGAATAACAGATGGTTATCTGTAGGTTTAACTGATAAATGTTCTGGAAATTTTACGATAAACTTTAACGATACAGTGTTTTACAAATCTTAATTCGGGGCTATGATATACTCGTAGAAAATACTCGTAGTCAATAAATTAAAGATTGATCGCTTGTAATCCAAATTCCAGACACGTAACGCCACAACTGTTGTGATTTGCTGTTGTCAAAAACTGTTGAAGCGATTTGACAGTAAAAAGCGACTGAGCCTTTGACCTATCATGTAATACACTACTGATGGATGTATTTTTCATTAAAATTATTAAATAATCTTTTATGTACTTGCTAACACATAAAGTAGTGTGTAAAAGATTAAAAAACTAAATTTATAATAAATATTGCTTGGGGGTTCCAGTGAGCACTTTATGTATAGAAAACACCCTAGGGGATAATTTAGATACTATACACATTATCATCTTTCGTGAGGGTGCCAGCCTAGCAGTGTGGGCATAACGTCAGAATCCGCCATTTTAAAAATGGCAGTGGTGTAGATTACAAGAAACTCTTAGGGAGCTTATATTTTGAAAACGGTGATTTATGCAAGGTACACTACATTGCAATAAATGTTGCTTACAAAACAAGAAACAACTTGTGCGTTTAACAAAATGCCCTAAATCCAACCTTTTAGGAGTTTTCGAGCAATTTGTATTAATTTAACATATCAATTTTAACTCTGTTTTACACACAAGTGCTGATAGTCCTGGATCTGACAATTCATTCTGTATGCATGATGCTTATAGAGAATTTGACTTTTTCAATCAATAAAGGTGTCTTAGGAAGTGTTTTTCACTCGGGTGACAAGTCCGCATCCGGTATGTTTTCCAGCTATGACGTCATAAATATGGCAGAAAGTGCTATTTTGTAAATGAGTATATTTTGAAAATGATTAATCGGATCTGAATTATATTTTTAAATCATAAGATCTATAGTTTTTGTATTTATACTTGTTTTGCAAACCTTATAGCCTAATTTGTTAACAACATTTAACAATATTTAATACATATATATTTAATAATAATATATATTTTAACAATGCTTAATAATATTAATTTTAAATTATATATTTTACATTATTGTGTGTAAATTTTCAACCAGTCAGAAATCTGCAGTCTAAGTCCTTACTAGAAGTGTTCAATATTGCAGGGCCTACTAGCTTTCCTATGATACCAAACATTCTCGGCTAAACTATATGAATAGAGCAGAAAACGATGAAAAACCGCACACGAACGCTAAATATAGGTTTGCGCCTACCAATGAAGATAGGTACAGTTTCATTGTTATTGATTTGCCTTCTCTGTAATTTTATGTTAGTTATGCTAATTCATAGGTGCAAAATCTGAAATGTCTATATTGCTTATTTATACCATGCTACTTGTTGTGTGTGGTTTTTAATCGTTTTCTGCTTTATTCATATAGTTTAGCCCAGCATGTTTGGTATCATAGGAAAGCTAGTAGGCCCTGCAATATTAAACACTTCTAGTAAGGACTCAGACTGCAGATTTCTGACTGGTTGAAAATTTACACACAACAATGTAAAATATCTAATTTAAAATTATTATTATTAAATATTGATAAAAAGTAGGCTATAAGGTTTGCAAAACAAGTGTAAAAACAAAAACTATAGATCTTAAAAATAGCTTTCAAATACAAAAAAAATATGATTCAGATCCGATTAATCATTTTCAAAATACACTCATTTAAAAAATAGCACTTTCTGCCATATTGATGACGTCATAGCTGGAAAACATACCGGATGCGGACTTGGCACCCGAGTGAAAACACTTCCTAAAACACGTTTATTTATTTGAAAAAGTCAAATTCTCTATAAGCATCATGCATACAGAATGAATTGTCGGATCCAGAACTATCAGCACTTGTGTGTCAAACAGAGTTAAAACATATGTTTTAAATTAATACAAATTGCTTGAAAACTCCTAAACGGTTAGATTTAGGGCATTTTGTTAAATACAAAAGTTGTTTATTGTTTTGTAAGCAAAATTTATTGCAATGTAGTGTACCTTGCATATATCACCGTTTTCAAAATATAAGCTCCCTAAGAGTTTCTTGTAATCTACACCACCGCCATTTTTAAAATGGCAGATTTTGACGTTATCCCCACACTGCCAGCCTGGCACCCTCACGAAAAATGATACTGGGTATAATATCTAAATTATCCCCTAGGGTGTTTTTCTATACTTAAAATGGACACGGCAACCCCTCTATAGCAACTTGATTATATGGGTTACTGATACAATCTTTTTGTAATATGACTTTTTATCACGTATGTTTCACTTTAATGCAATCTATACAAAAATCATATAACAGTACAATAACAATAATATAACAATAAAAATGCAATGTTATATATTATAAGTATTTTATTTCAAAGCGTAATGTTAAAATGTTTAGAACTTGAGGTTACTATTGTAACTACTGGAGACCAGCACTTGACAAAGAAACTCACCGTCTAGTGCAGTTCATGCGTTTTTTTCCCAGTGTTTCCCCCCTATTTTCCAGGGGCATCATCAGCACGGGTGTCCGAGGCTAACACATAATAGCAAACTTGACGTTTTTGTCGATGGTTGCAACAACCCCTAAAACGAACGAACATAAAACAAAAGGGACATTGAAAAATTTTTCGAAAAAACTGAACGTTGTTATGAGGTCCAATCTCACTTTCACCGCTCCGCACGCGTGCTTACACCGGCCGGTAGAAAACCTCGGATTCCCGTACTGATGATGCCCCTGGAAAATAGGGGCGAAGCCATTGTCCATCAGGATGCAAAACACATGGGTTGCAGTGAACGGTGAGTATCTTTGTCTTGAGGTTACTATACAAATACATATGTATTTTGACACAACGTGCTTTTGCAACTGGAAACTTTTTAGTTGATTACACGTTGAGCGTGTAAAATATGTTTAAACATGTAAATTCACATTTTATTCCATGTTAAAAAGTTCGATCACTAATGCTCAACCCGCACTGAATGTGTTAATCACATTTAAACTAGGCTACAACTAATGTATTGTTATTTTTATTAAGCACGCTTAACATGAACAATTTATTTCAATTATAAAATAAAATGTATTCACTACCTTGTATGTAAATTATGCTTGTAATTAAGTAATCACCAACGATAAGTTTACTTGAAAAAAACACGTATTGAAATATATAGTGACACATAAGATACTCATTACTCATTCATCTTAACTAACAATAAACCAGAATATAATTTTTCCACTGTAAGGATAACGGTAATCAGCTAATAACACTATGATGTTCTGTTAACACCTTCTTATTTGTTCTGCATCTAATAGCTATCAGTGTTGACCAAGTTCCTTTCAACCAGAGTTATTTTATAGGTTTAAACTTATAGTCACACAATTCATTTCTCAGAGAAATGGGGACGTAAATACGTTGATAATGTGCGTAGAATTGCATGTCCGTATAACTGACTGTACTGTGAATAGATTAACAGACGTCAATCACAAGGCTATCATCGTTGAATGGCCATCGTGGAACCATCATCACTGTACGACCACAGATGGGTAATGACTAATCAAATGAAAAGTATTTTAGGGGTTGTCTGTTCAATACTAATATTTTCTCGTCGTGTGGTAGTGTTTTAATATATTTAAATCAAAACAAAAGTAATTAATTAGACTAGACAGGAGATCTGTATAAGTAAGAGTGACATAAGTATCATATCAATTTTTAAGGATGCCCTAGGCAATGCTGCAAAATGTGACCCTGGAGTCAAAAATTCTGCTGGCTTATACGTAATTTGCGGTGAAACTTGGAACTAACCGAAGAGTATTGCGTATGGCCTCTTGGTTGTTCATCTATTTAAGTTTTAATTTGCCTATAATTGTTAAGGCAGGGGTTAAGGATATGAAAAACCTAAACAATATAGAAATTAAGTTTTTCGCGTTTGTTACAAAAAACTACGCTTCAGTTTGTATGAGGCACTCAATTGTATAGTAACCCATTTTATACTGAATTTAGTATCGTAAAATTTATGTTAACTTAAATACTTCATCTACACGTAAAGATTATATGATTATAATCTAAAGGTTATAGATTATATGTATACCAAAAGTTATAAAGTTCTTGAACTTTATCAATAGGTCAAATCAAGTGAAACAAATAAATATATATTTCTAGGTAAATTTGTATTTTAATTTCTTAAAGTACCAAAGGAAAGTACACTGGTATTGGAATAAAATGGCACATATCACTGTGGACAGGGACTTGCTGTGATGGAAAAAATAGAACAGGAGAGACAAATAATCTTTTTGACTACGAACTGGGTAACTCCTGCGACTGGCTCAGTTATCAGGCCTTGGACAGTCGGCCTGTATCCTGTCTTTCTAAGATAATTGACTTGGGACCAATGTTTATCTAGGTACTACCTCCTGCTGTCCATACAAAAAAACCAAGGAGAAACGGAGGCTTGATGTTATGAATGTTCAAAATTATACCCGTATTCTATCACATTTTCATATTGCTGTACCAAATGTTGACAACCGTGCTTTTATAGAAAAGTTCAAACTGATATTTTAGATAGTTATTTTGGATTGTGACGTCAAGCACGTAGGCAAATGGATTTTAATGGTAATTAAGATTTTATTTGCATTATATTGTAAATATTTAATTATGTTTCTTGACAATATTATTTCAAATATTGTACAGTTTAGAATATAAAATGTGTCTTTAATGAAATTCATGTTAAGAAAGAAGATGTTACTATATTCGGGAAGGCTTTGGTCCTATAAAAAACAACTTTTAATTTTTAACTTTGTTACTTGGACAAACAATACTCTAAAAGCGTGTCACGCCTGAGGTTACAGGCCTGATCACAGCCCCAATAGGTTTTGATGGCGGCGACTGACAAGGTTTACGGCATTACGTGTTCGGCATTTAGTGTTACTAGATTTATTTTCACTTAGGTGCTAATGCTCAAACCAAAAACAACCTATAAGAAACAGGACCTGGAGGATACTTGTGTGTGTTAACTTCAGTATTTTCTTATTAGTGAATTTCCTGTGGAAAAGTAAACTATTAGCATGACCCGCACGGTGAAAATTAAGCCCGGGACCACCATAGAAGTTCCTAACGTGACCCCCTGAACACGTTTTGGGGGGGGGGTCGTTCAAAATTATATATATATGTATATATATATATATGTGTGTGTGTGTGTGTGTGTGTGTGTGTGTGTGTGTGTGTGTGTGTGTGTGTGTGTGTGTGTGTGTGTGTGTGTGTGTGTATGCACTCTATTGGTCGCATTTTGTGTCCGATTTACTTCGAATTTGGTAGGGATGTTCCTTTCTATAATCAGTTGGACAAGTTCATAGGACAAAACATTCGGAAAACTCTAACCCCCTTTTTTGGGGATTATTCTTTCAAATTTCGAGTTTTGGGCCCAAAAAGGGTCAGAAAAGCCCCGGACCTAAAATAAATGCTTATATTAAGATGCGAATTAGTGAATCGAAAGTTTTAAGCCCTCCCTCGTCATTATAGCATAAATATTTACCGAGTTATTAAAGAAAATGTACATCGGCTAAACACAGTACGTTGTCTTATGGGGATTTTACATTAGAAAAGCATGTTATTCATTTGTTGGTGTATTTGTATCATCCCCAGCAACCTCGCACCTACTTTCAAGCCTGACTGGACCTTCTCCTAACCTTATAATGCGCAAAACTGTATTCCTAGCATTGCAGGTAAATGAAATCAGGAGCATCAGAACAGCCAAAAAAATCAATGTTTTCAGATTTTAATAAAATTGTAATAAATGCATGTTTTTACACTGGTTTTGAGTTTTAAAAGTTTTGTATGTGGAAATTCACTTCCCTCACGTCAGCGTGCTGCGTGCGAACTAGTTTAAATTAACATACTAAGTTAAGTTCCTTCATAGTTATTAAGTTTTGATGGATTTGATGGATAAATAAATAATGTACTGCTTTAATTATTAACTAATACGTCAAATTTGACGATTAAATTTCGTACTCCTTTTATTGTGTTTGATTCCATCTAATGTTTTAGATATAAACAATTTTCTTGGTATTGTGTTTAAAACAAATTTACAGTTTTCCTGTTTAAGATTTTAGGAAAATAATTTTATATCACAGTCTGTCTTTTATTATGACATGCTGATGTAAAAAGCTATAAGGTAAATGCTATTTACATTGTTTATAGTATATGGTGTTAATACTCATATATATTTAAATTCTTCCTGAAGTAACCTGAAGAGAAGAAACGCAACTATGATATACTGAGATAGTTTATTGTGTAACTTAGTAGGCTAAGTAGTAGTGTAGTTTGTTAATTTGCGTTATTTCTATGTCGCCAATGCTGCTACAGTAGATGCCCTCTTAGCTGCCCTCCGTGGGACCGAGCCCTGAGTCGGATAACTAAAAGTGCGGTTAAAACGAATAACACCAAGGCACTGCCATATTAAGCACTAAACATTATAAAACTTAAACGACAGTTAAAATATGGTATCACATTAGGTACCAAGATGCAATACTTTATAACGATGAAAAAATATAACTGACTATTTGTCACCGAATCGTTTTTTACGGTACAGTATTGGGACTACGGCTGCGGTGGCGGATGTGAGTTATTTCCTGAAAAGAGGGCGGTTAATCCGATGGGCGGTTAAAGCGAGGACGGTTAGAAGGTCGTCTACTATTATTATTCTACACAAGTTTCAGGAAGATGGACAAATGATTTTCAAGTTTACTTCCAAGAATTAGGTTCTCTCTGCCCACCCTTACTGTTTAATATAAAAAAGGAGTCTAGCAACTAAAAGTTAACACCACCACGACATAGAAATACAATGCCAAAGATTTACCCATTGTTTGGAATAAACATTACTGAAAATATATAGTTATATACTGTATTTTAAGTATACAATGTAATGTATAAATACTTCAGTTAAAAGGTTAAACTCAATTAATACTTTATTAGATTAATCATTCTAAAATTATTGTAGATGACTACAATATCAATAACCACCCATCAAATTATTGTTTATATTATACTTATATAAACAAGGAACATTAATCACATAGAAATACAATGCCAAAGATTTACCCATTGTTTGGAATAAACATTACTGAAAATATATAGTTATATACTGTATTTAAGTATATAATGTCATATATAAATTACTTCAGTTAAAAGGTTAAACTCAATTAATACTTTATTAGATTAATCATTCTAAAATTATTAATGTACAAAATTTACTAAATGAATTAAAATGTTTACTAGAGGCAGTTACAAATAATAGATCGTGCGGAGGTTAATAGCGGCATTAACTGTTGCCCCAAATCGTCTAAAGTAAAAACTCACAAGGGAATCATGAAATTAAGTCAGTTCACTAAAATGCGTCACTAATAACAGAATTGCATTCTTAGAGTTTAATATACTAAATCGCTTTTTGAACAAGGTTTAATATTATAACTTTATATTATATATGACGAACTGTTTGATTGACTTCTTTGAATTTTATACCTGACTTTTACCTAATTCAAGAAGCAATGGAGCGATTAACGATTGAGTAGCGCGTTCTGGCAGCCTTTGAATAAATCAGAGGATCAAATTCTGAAGGCATAATTAAAATCAGATCTTGAATTATTTATGGGGCACAGTTACAAATTGTCCATGTGTTTCGATTACTCTTACACACGAGGATTTAGTGTACACTAGTTACATTGTAAGGAATGAGCAAGATGTATTACAGACATGGATTTAGGTAATAGTTAAATAACTTGTTCCAAGTCGATCACTATTGGGGTTAAGGAACAATCCAAGTCTTCACCATGTTTTACCACACTGCTTTCTACTTTAGTAGTTTAAAGGTTGACATATGTGTTACATCACTTCAAAAAGTCTTTAATAACTACTTTAATTTTCCTTTAGTTAATTTGACTAGAATATGTCTACGGCAAAAAATTATTTTAAAACGGGAAATGCTATTATTTACAGGAACATTATAAACTAAATTTTTATATAAATATTGAGGGCACAAGCGTCTTCGCTATTATTTGATTATGTCTCGTTGATTGAGAGATATGCAAAGTACAACTGCGGTTGCAGCCTTCGTAAAACTTTACAACACATAAATAACATTTCAGTCGTTGCAATAAATGTTTTACTACGAACTGGCTAGAACTCTTTATCAATATCAATTTGTCAAACAGATACGTGTTTGTCACTGTTATTGTGTTTTCGTTTTTTTTTTTTTCTCAGAATCTGGCCAATGAAATAGGATTCTTGTGTGGCTAGGATTTTGCTGAGCAAACTTTAAAACCTTCTCCCGGTTTGGCTGAATACAAGTTAAGCCAATCACTACAGTTATGCAAAAATTATACTTTTTATTGTAATTTCAATAATTGTACTTAAATGGTAATAAATAATTGTTTGTCTGGATTATATATACCTTGTAGTTGGATCCTTGGAATGACCTGAATTATGGTTGTGCTTTGAGGTAGGCATAGATATCATTATTTTAGAACTTATTTTCCGGAAATATTTGTTTGCCGATGTCTATAAAATTTGTTAAAATATTGTCCATTAATTTGGTTTCATCTGATGATATAGCTGTAGTTTTTATTGCACTTTTTCTTCGTTAAAATATTTTAATTAGTCTAAGATAGTTACCATCTTGTGCTGTCTCCGGGTGTTTGAGTCTGCTGAAACTATGAGGTTTCTTTGGGTGCGCTCTGTTAATATCCTGACTACTATTTTTATTTAAAGTTTCAAAACTTAAAAGGGTAAAATTACAAGTTATATACTGTTACTACTCCAAGTACAAATTAAAATTAAAGATATCCTTCGCCAAAGTTCTTATGTATAATTCCATCCAACCCCCTGATTATGGAAGATGCAAGAAGCGGTTAGTTTGACGAGGTCGGGATGTCGCAGCTAAACTTGGCTGACGAGAGATTAAACGTTGAAGTTTGTTGAGTTGTTCGTCTGAGAGTCGTCTTAGTTGCCTAAGAGCATTGAACAGTTAGTTCTGAGTCACTTAATTTGTATTACATTATTGTAGAATAAAATAAGGTTAGTTAACAAATTACTTAAATAGGTCCAAATGTGTCGGACAAAATTATGCTTACATGTTTCGTTGCAACCGCAACATGAATTTTGATTGAAATGTTACCTTTTAAAAATGAAAAATAGATTACCTCTGGTTTTATTTTCAGGACTAAATCTAAACAGTAAATGAGAACAGTGTCATAAAAACAGTGTTGATTAAATAGAAACACAAACATAAATTTTGGTAACCTAAATTACTTCAATGTGAAAGTCGGATGAGAAAAACATTAGTTTAATGTGTAATATTCATCATTTTCCATACATACCTATATGCATAAATTACTGCGTGCTTACTTAAAAAAAATTTCTTAAACACTTTTTGATATAATAACATGTATAACAACATTGTACTCACTAAGGCAAATTATATGATATTTTATAATTCAAATGTTGTAGGTTTACATGGTAAAATAACAAATTTGACGTAATACATGGCGGAATGTTAATAATAATATTGGATGAATTTCAATTAATGTAGTTGCTTTGCATATTGAAATATGGTGGAACTTAATCCGGTTACAATATGCGATCAGTCCCAACAAATTGTTTTTTGAATTCTAAAAAATTAAGTAGGATTGAACATTCTGGTTATTACAACCAGGCATTCTAAAGAGAAAATACAAAATAAATTTAAATATTAAAAACAAAGAAAATGCTGTAAAACCATCTATATATTGTCAAAGGTTGGATTTGTTTTAATTGTGTTAGGTAAGATCGTATTTTAAACCGGCGTAATTGATTCTGTCTACAAACTAAAATGTATGTATAATTGTAAAAGAAATTTGTTCCCATAGTTAATAACACTTCCAGTGACCTACACAAGGGTACCACTTTAATATGTGTATTGTATTGCTATTGATTAAATTTAGTTCTTAATGCATAGATTATATTTAGTTAAGGTTAAAATGTTTTTCATGTAACAGCTTTTTGAATGACCCTCTACTGCATTATTATTTATTACATAAAAACATAATTAGTTTTTTAAGTGATATGTTGGCTCTTACATGTTTAAAAACTAATGGTCCAGTCAAATGGTGTTTATGTTAGCCTAAGCCTGGAAAAAATTCCGGAAGTGTTTTTCTCAATGGTTCTGTGTGTTTTTGGAGTGCTGAATTCGAATTTTATGCTTGCACCTCGAGAAAGATCAGCTGGTAGGGAGAAGTACAATTTAAATGGACTATAACTAAATTAGATCGAATTAAAGTTTATTTATTGAAATAGTATATTTTCTATTAAACATATTTTCTTGAAATATCTGGACTTTAATTGAAAATTTTTATTATTATTAAAGGTTGATTGACTACTCTATAAATTCAAATAATAATTTACCAGAAATATTTACCTAACACTGTATCTATATCTACCTAACACTGTAGAATATCTGAAATAGTGTAGTTCACCTAGCTAAATCTGCGTAAAGAAAGTTGTTTATAACTAATTTTATAAAAAAACCTAGGTTTATGTTTTTCAATTAAAGGGATCATAAAAAGACAACAATTATTTTAAAGCTGTATTGAAGTTAATAATCTGTTACATAATTAGTTTGATCAATTTACTTAATTCCTAATCCACGAATAATTCATTACCACTATACATTATAAGAATTAAAACAAACAAATAATTCTACAGTATACTTCTATTATACATTACTTCTGGCGTGTATAAAGTTCTTAAAAATATATTAAAAAAGCTTAATAACTGCAATGAAATTTTAACTCACTAGTAAAAATATTAAAACATTTCTGAGAGTTACACAGATTTGTGAGGATATAACAACAGATGAACACGGTGGCCAGTGTCGGGTTATATCTGGTGGTGTATAAAGAATGCACCCCTCTTATCACACAGCCAAAAAGTCACCGCTATTTTTTATGAATACTTATTTCCTCTAGTCTTTTCATATCTTTGAAAACTTTATCTCATATATTTAAACTAGTTTTTAAATTGGAGAAAATATTGTTAGGTCCAATTAGTAGGTATAATTAGTAGCTAATACAAGTTTCCATTGTTTTTGTTCAAGTTGATTATACTTACAGTAAATACCAATCAACACGTTTACTATATATTTTCATTGATTTTATATAGTGTATTTTTGTTTAGGTCCCCACCTACTCACGGAAAACTGAGGTGCCAAGTGGAAATATATTGTTAGAATAGGAAAGAGGACCGTTACAGAGGTATGTTTTGAACGAGAACAGTTTATGTTTCTCTTGCTATTTCTTAGATTTACAAAATGATGTTTCCGACTTCAGTTTTTATAGTTTAAAAAATTTCGTTATTTTAAATTAATAAGGGCTTAAATTATTGTTCAATTAATAAAACTTAAAGCATAAAGAAATTCAAGAGTAAACTTATTACAATAATATCTTCCCCTTTTATAGACTTTAGATTAAGGAATTCAGGAGATTCTGCAGAAATAACAATATGTGAGGACGACATTGAATCTTGTTATGTTACAAATTTTCTAGGAGTCATCATCGACTCCCGACTAGACTTTTCCAAACATATTGAAAATGTTTCAAGCAAAATTAATAGTAGAATTTTTCTTCTTCGAAGACTCTCCCAATTCTCCAACAGAGAAATTCTCCTCACGGCTTGTTATGGTTGCCTATTTCCTCATATTTCATACGGGGTCGCAATATGGGAAGCAGAGTCTTTTAGAACTTAAAAAATATTTTCACTGCGGTAAAAAGCCATAAGACTGATTTATGATATGGGCCGATATGCATCATGCATGTTTTCGGCATACAACTTGCTAACATTTGCATCGATTTACATTTCAGAGTGCCTCTCATTTCTGGTTAGAAACAAACACGTTTTTCCTCAACGCATTGCCAATAGATATAATTTCCGCAAGCTAATCCATATTCCCTGACACAACATAACTTCTTTTCAGAACCAAACTTACTATTCTGCCATTAAGCTTTTTAATGTTCTCCCCCCAAATCCTGAAAACTCAGGCGGATGTTGTTAAATTTAGATACAGACTAAAAAAATACCTGATTGAAAAAGAGTACTACAGTGTTAAAGATTATATATCTGAAAGAAGGGATGTTTAGTTGGAAATTTTTTATGAATTTTTAGCAGTCGGTTATTTTAGCTATTTAAGTTTTTATTTATGTCGATTGTCAATGTTGTATTTATATAGTCGTGTGACGATAAAGTATTATTGATTCTTGATTCCTTCAACAAATGATAGTTGAAATAGAAGTCCCTTGCATTGCGCTGCGCGGCTGTGGTATTCGAGAACCTTGAATGCAAACGAAGAATGTTCGTACACATTTTATTTTTATTTGGAATAATTTTATTCCGTTATTCTAAATCAATTAAGACAGGGGGACTAGGTCTATTCCACATAATATCGATTGACCATCGAAGCTTAAATAGAAATACGTTTTGGTTCGATGTACCATCACCCTATTGCGATCTATAATATAAAGAATTGTCTCTATTTGGCAATTTAAAGTTCAAAATGAATTGCTAAAGTTTGGTCTGATGGCCCATCGAACCTGTTATTTATTTATTTTTATTTGAGCAGGATGGTTCGATGGCTCTACAAGAAATATATTAAACATTTAAGTAAAGATTCTATTACACATCATATCTATGGACCATCTACCTGTTCTTATTTGAGATATATTAGAGGGTCGATGGTCCATCGATCTGATGTGTAATGGAGCCACTACATTCTTTTAAAACTTTAGAAATATAAACCCGTTTTTTAAAATAATAATTTAGAGGGTCGATGGTCCATCGATCCAGATAGTAAATATAACTTTCATTCACATAAACGGTTCGATGGGCCATCGCTATAATATGTAATGGAGCCACTCCCAAGTCAGGAAATATAACCGCAAAAATAAATAATGTATGAAGCAATCAGTAAGTTATAAGTATTGAGTTATTTAATTACAACTATTAACCAGAAAATTTAATAAACATGTCAGGCAGGGACCTGTTTGTGAAATTTTGCACAAAAAACCCAAGAAAATCATACTAAATACGGCTGTTTCCGAATAAAAACATAAATGATAAATTATGATTTTATACAATTTATAGTTAATCACAAAAAATATGTGGAACACGTCTGGTATTATTCTGTCATATTATTTTAAGTACTACATTTTGTCCATTTGTTCTTATAGAATCAACATGTTTTCTAAATATTCTCAGTTATTCACAGTTTATTTATTTATTATTAATTTATAAATCCTGATGAATTATCGGTGAATTTTAGTTTACTGAGGGGTAATTTATAGTATTGGCTTATTACTGATTATTAGTAGGCGCTCTAGTTTGTCACATCGATCTTCAGAAAAATCCTGAGACAACTTTACGAAGGTTCAAAACTTTATCCAGCTGCCATTGGTTTATTGATTAATATCGGACTATTAATTAATGATCCTGGTGAAAGAATCTGTCAGTATTAGTCAGTAACAAGGCTATAGAAGTCATCTCACCCATTCTACACTTATCACTCATTCATATTCGCCTTAAATACGGCCTAGTTACATAGGCGACTTATTCAGTGATTTAGTGAACTATAATATAATATTATAATAATTATTACGATTTCAAACTTTAAACTCTCAAATTATTCTACTTACATCTTACTTACTTTAAATTTGTATTAAATATATAATATTATTAATTAAGAAGTCTGCAAAATGAGATATAAAATTGCTTAATACAATCTTCCTACAAGAATCGTTATCCAACAGCATAACACATTGAGCAAGAACTCGTTGTAACTACAGCGTTCAATTTGCATATTCAATTCTCCGTTTCTTATACTTCGACTTAAAGCGATTGTGTAAAGTAAATTCTTCTTTTGGACTGTTCGTTTTATGTCCCATCATTTTTATGTTACATTTTATTCCAACAATTGTTTTGCCAACTTGGCTGCCAATAGCAAATAGCAATGCTACATCTTGCTAGGATATGCAAACCCCGAACTTGTGTCTGTGTAAAAATCTGTTTATTCATTAAAGTTCTTTAGCATTACCTTTTCATTAAAATATTTATGGATAAAGACCTTGGCTTACCGTTAATAATTAAACTGGATAACAATATAATATTATACTTATTTAAAACCATTCTACAATACATGGCAGGTATCGTAGGTGATGGCTTTGCGGTATGTATTTAATTAGCTTATAAACATGTCAATCCCGAAATTTGACAGCTGTTATTCTATAATCTGTTTTAATTGGCCTTTAGCTTTATTCATTTATCAAACCATCAATATATTTTACTTTTCAATATCAATATCTCTATATAAATATTAAATATATTAACTCAATATCAACTTGAATTTTGTATACATTTTACAAATCCTTAGAATAATAAATAATTTAGCTAAAATTGTAAATTCATATATATTTTTCATGTTTTAGTTCGGAATTTCAATCATATTTAATCCTCTATATAAAATAATGAAAATAGAAAATACAATGTAAATTGGAAAGGTTATTTAAACTATGGTTTAGAAAGTGTTTGCAAAGGAACAGCCGAAAGATTGTTGATAAGTTTTTATAACCTAGTACATTTTCTCGACTTATTTGACTGCCACAGGAAGAATTTATCATATTTTCTAATGCTCCTTATATATTAGGCCAAGTGAAATATTACCAAAGAGTTCATTCTTCTTCTCTTTCTGTTACTGATCAGTGCCAACGCATGGCACTAAGAATATGTATTACTCGCATATGGTGGTTGATATCAATACTTGTAATGGTGGAGTGAAAAAGATGTCTTCAAATAAGTTATATTTTGGTTTAGTAATTGATGGACCTAATGCAAAATCAATTAGCATTGCTACATTTTGGCCCAACTTAAAGTTAAAAAAACAAAATAATAAACAATGGATTCCAAAATTATTGCAATTTATAGAATTTGATTTGGTGCTTAATCTTCTATATTTAATCGATAAATTTGTGGATCAAACAGGTACTTAGTATTATTAATCATATTTAACATATAGGGAATAAGTTTGTCATAGCCCATGTCTATGTCAGGGAAAGTAACCAATTATTGAAAAAAATCATTTACGTGTGTATAATATTTACATCAGTAAAGA
Organism: Allygus modestus; assembly: GCA_963675035.1. Lineage (NCBI taxonomy): Eukaryota > Metazoa > Arthropoda > Insecta > Hemiptera > Cicadellidae > Allygus > Allygus modestus. Next base: position 408,841,355 of record OY776112.1, read on the forward strand.
AAACTTAATGTACTTAATTCGTAAAAATTTTAATAAATAATCTGTTATTTTCAATATAAATCAACAAAAATTAAAAATTGTAAACTTATTACGTGATAGGGTACTGGCCCGGTCGTGTCCTAACAGGTTTTGATAGCAACAAACGACGACATTCCCAGTTTTACGTGACTTGCATCTAGATCCTTAGTGATTTCACTTCCATTCAATGTCATGGAAATGACAAATTGAATTTTGTAATTTTTTTGAAGGTTTTCCTGTTTGGTTGGATTAGTTTATGTTAAATAATTAATCCATTTATTCAAAATAAATATTTATTTTTCATCACTCTGTATTCGAAAATAGCCCATTACCATGCAGCTGAGATCTACGAAAATTATCGATTTCCTTGTAACATAACAAAAATTGATTAGCTGACTTTGCCTGTCCTAAACATTACTTTTCCTGTCCCAAACAATACTTTGCCCGTCCCAAACAATACTCCCTGTCCTAAAAAATTGAAGTTCCCGTATTACTCAAATGGAGCACCAGTGTGATTTCGTTATTTTTGACGATTCTATGTTCAAACTGCTGCTTTAACATTAAAATGAATTGTTAAAGTGTGTTGTGTTTACTTATAGAAAATTACTAGACTATGAATTTTTTTAAAGTGTGGTTACTTGCATCGTGATGATAAGTATCGTTCACTAATCGTCACAAAATTCCTATTTCGGTGCTCGAAAGCATTCTCCACGCTCTGCTCCGCCTCGCGCGTAAAATGCTATTTCGCTCCAAAGTAGGTCACTTTCGGAACCAGTAGTGAAATATATCTACTGAAAAATATCTATATATCTATATATAGATATATAGATATAGATATATAGATATAAATATATAATATTAGAACAGTTATCACAATGTTTTATCTTTAAGATAGCAATACAAAATAGACTAAATTAGGCATCGTTTTCGCTAAATTGGGGTCACAAAAAAGAAATGTCTAGTTATTTACACAGTAAAAATTCATCAAGGACTTTATATTTTTATTAAAAAGATTAGTTAACCAGTATACGGATTATTAGCTATATATAATGATTGACCCACCAGTAAAATCAACACCACACCCACGTAATTAGCGTTACTCCAATTTTCATAAAAAAAACTTTATATAACATGTGCGTATGTAAGATTTTATATTAATATTTCACAATTTCCGATTTTTTAAAACTGTTATGTACAGTTGTATTCCTATTTTACTGTAGTATATAAAGTGCTGGTATTGACTGGTCAAGATCAAAAAACCTAAACAATATGTTGTATATGTATGTTATAATTAATTTACTGTTAATTTGATTTTAGTTCTACTTCATTTTTCCACAAATTGCTATTACGAAGGAACAACAGCAAAAATTGCTTCAGAAAGATGTAATTACATTCAGCTAAAGCGCACTGAAGCGCAGTCTCAATTTAATATCTGTTCAGTCTAAATAACTCTATTCACTATGGATTTTATATTTTGTTCACTCGGTGATGTTTAAATTCTTTAAAATGTTTCTATATATCTGTTTATTTATTAAAAATGTAAACTATATAATTAATAATTATGTTACATTATTGAAACTGCAAAAGTTTATATGTTTTGTGATATCAACATTTAAACTATGTTATTAATAATATAAACATCTGCAACAACATACATACTCGGTGAAACTAATTAACCAAATAAATAATAAAAGTGTACTGTCGTTGTTTTAAAGTCCAAGGTTTATAACCATCAGGTAACTACAAGAACTGGTTTGTTCTTAATGAGATCAATTTATCTGCACAAATTTAATTTGATTTATTCATTTTAAATTTAAAATTTGTTGAGATATTCCTCCAGTCACTGTAATTTTTTGTCACAAAGAGATAGAGAGAGTTCTTTGATGCCCGGCATCGTATGATCATGGAATTATATGGTCTGGCCGAATTCCTGAATTTTAAAAGTGGCCAGAAATACGGTCTTCTTCCGCTAACGAACATTCGTTAGTTCGAATTAGATTCCCTTAGCGGCCAATAGTTTTTCAAACTCAAATATCCAATTTTCTCTTAATTTGGGGTTTTATCCCAACTTCACACAGTTTTTATCGTCTCTCAATTGCTAGCTAATTATTCTTAAATGTGCAGCAAGTGCAAATTATAATGTTATAGTTTTCTTGTTATGCCTACTAACTTAAAAAATCCTGAAGAATCGTGGAATAAACGTTTCGTTTGTTCCATTAACACCATTGTTTGGCTAGGGTTACACATTTTTGTTTATTATAACTTTAGTTTATTGTCTCTTTTTGTGTTCATCTGTGTTTTCTGTACTTCGGTATGTTAGGTATTTACACTGAGAGTTGCATTAGGATGGGGAGAGTGTAATACATTTTTAAAGATCCTTTTTACGATTAAAGAAAAGCCTATTAACATTTATATTTGATAATTACTTAATAATTATTTTTTATAATTGCATTCTAACTTTAATGCAATACAACTGACTAAAGCCATAGAGGACTAAATTTGCTATCATATTTTTGTCTGAGTTTATAGCCTGGTGGTTGAAGGCTAGTTTCTTTAGAGAATCCATCTATAATTCATGTAATTCATAAATAAATAATAAAAGTATAAAGCGTGTGTTTTCTTCATGTATGTGTTTTCTTTATACTTAATACATTGCCCCAATAAACAAATAATATCAATGAATATATATTTACAATGAATACAAACAATCAAGCCATCAACCCAGACCCTTACAACACTTAGTACTCAGTATTTTTAAAGGGTATATACGCAACATCTTGTTCCTTCAATTAAAATAAAAAAGTTTCAGTTTGTTTTTAGGTTCCGGTAATAAGGTCAACTTTGGTTTGCTCACTTCTATTCTGCTGAGGTTCTACGTTGTACGTAGTCATGGCTGTCTCAATCACTTCTCCCCATCTGGCGTCCTTGTATATTGGGAGGTGGCGTCTAAACCGCAATTAAAGTTCTGCTATCGTTGCTTGGGTTTTAGTATATCACATTTGAACCTTGCAAGTTGTTAAGTATTAGTGATTGCGGTCTTGGGATGAATAGCTCGCTATTCTTGTCTGATTGAGCTCTACTATCGAATAGCGGTAAGTACTTACGTTTCCTAGCTCAATAATCCTAACCAAAGTCTCTAACATTATCCTTAAACCATTTTGAAGTAAAGCAGCCAAACCTTTATCCTTCATAATACTCACCAATATATTTCCTTACCTGCTTTAATAATACCTTTAATGACTTAAAACATAAATGTTCCAACTATGTTTAATTCTATAAGAAATATAAATTTGATTCACTATATAAAATTGTTTAAGCATAGATTTTTTTCATAATTTTACCGACAGCAAATTAAAAATTAGTGCAAATATAATACTGTTCTGTTTAATAAAGTATCAATAATTGGTTCATTAAAAAATGTCAAAACTAATGTGTTTTAGAACGCAAACGTTCACAGCTGGGGCAGTCGTGTTTACAATGGCCATGGATGTGAGGTCAAATGACAACCAATTAACTTTAGCTGTCAATGTCGTAATGTTGATAAGAACCACAAAATAAACAAAAGCAGGTTTCGTGGAACTATAATCACTATATGGATATAGCGTTGTGGAATAGTTGATCGTTGAATTGCGTGGGTAATTTACCAAACATAATTGATCACACTTCACCACTAATTACCTACGAGTATCACTAATTGCTTCTTCTTCACACAAACACATACTCGCACACACACATTTGCAATTACAGATTCCGTATGTATTCACATAATATATAATCAAACATAACCTACAGTGAGTGACACAGAGCAATACTAAATTTGAATAACCCAAAATGCACTTAGATTTGCAGTCTTTACAGATTTGTTTGTTCAGACTGCATAGTTAACGTTAACGTTTATTACATGTAATTTATTTGTTTAGACAAATAGAACAGGAAATTAGTTTGTCAACTCTATTTAGTCCTGATACAATTGGACCACCTCTCGTGCTCAGGAATGACTGACAATTCAACCACAACTGCATTAGACTCGGCAGAGACGGCGCTGAGCGTCATCTTATATTCAACGGCAACCTCGGTGGCGCTGCGGTAATCGGTTTACGGGTAGAGAACGAAATTTGATTGCCGCAGCATTCTAGGGAATACCTTCACTGTCGCTTGAATAAAGTACCGCGTCACCAGAGGAACTCAACACGTTTTCAGTTCAAAGTCTTGCAACTGTTAAATTTAAAGGTTTGAAATGGTATAGTTATTTTTTACTCAAAAAGCAGATAAACATCTTACACGTATTCATATCTTTTGTTTTTAACAGTTATACATTTTTTTCCGGTTAAGGAAAAGTAGTTAATATAACTAGGAATAGGACTTAGGGTAATCTGTGGATTTTTTCTGAAGTATTTGTGAACTGGCAGCAATAACCTACGTTTTAGAGTGTGTTTCATACTTTTTGCTTGTTGTTTATAGGCCTTCAAGTAGCAATGTTGATAGTATTGATTTTTTATCGATTTTCCTCAGAAATGCAAGTAATTGAATGTGAAAATAAAGCAAAGGTCGTGGGCGATTTCAATATTGATATGTCTGTTTGTGATCCTTCTTCAGAAAAATTGTCTAATTTAATAGTCTTTTGGATTTTATGTCACAATGTGTTCATATACCAGGGAGTTAAATAGTTCGAGGTCACTTATTGACAACATGTTTTGAAAAATTCCTTCAGATATGTCAAACACCGAGGTCATTGTATCGGGGGTTTCTAACCATCATGCCTATGCCTATGCCTATGCATATTAGGTTGTCAGCTACTCTTCCCACTTGTTTTCCAAAATTTGTTGTTAAAAGATCCTTAAATAATAGTAACATCTACACTTTCAAGTTGCTTATTCACTTATTCAGAATGAATAAGATATTGTGTATGCAGGGCATGGTTTAGATAATAATTTTAGCTAATTTTTATACACAAACAACTATTTCTTTGATTTGGCTTTTCCTTAAACAAAAACAACAAAATTCAGAATAAGAAATTCTTCACCAAAATAAAGTTTGATTCAGAACTGTTAGACCTAAGGAAACAATTGCTTCATCTTATTTTTTCACTAAGGATCTGTATTCAGACCATCCATTGAGGAAGACTTATCTCAACTTAAAAAAAGTTTAAGACCGCAGTAAAGTCAGCCGAAACTAAAAATGTCCTTTCCCACTTGAATAAATCCGATAATAGATCAAATGCAGCATGGGATATTATAAATTAAATGGAATGGAAATGGAATGATTCCTAATAAGACACCTGTAATTCACAAAGATATTCAGATAATGCAAGATGGTCATCTGACAAGCAACCCTATCATCATAACTGACTTGTTCAATTTATCTGACTTGATTGTATTTTTTACCAGTATAGGAAACACACGTTGCAAATGATCCTATTGCACTTAATCATTGCAGTAAGATACCATGTGGTTGTTCCTCGCTGTATTTCCACCCTACTACCTGTGAAGAGGTCATAAGTGTCATTAACTCACATAGAATGAGTAATTCGGCTGGAAGAGATGGTATCTCTTCCAAAATTGTAAATGAGATATCTGAGTCTGTTGCTTATCCACTGACGTATCTTTCAAATCTCACCTTCGAGAAAGGTTTATTTCCTTCATGTCTTAAATCAGCAGTTGTCAAAGCTTTGCTTCAAAAAGTAAATCTTAATCTTCTAAATAACTCTAGACCAACAATATTTCTCTTACCTCAACCTCAAATTTATAACCTCTTACCTCAAATTCTTGAAAAACTTTATTTGAACCACCTTTATCCATTTTTAATTTCCAATAATGCTCTTTTTGATAAAAAATTTGGGTGCAGGAAACATTTTTCAACAGTTGATGCTATGTTTAGTTTTATTTTTAATGGTTCCAAGGCTCTGGATAGCAGGGAGAGTGTTTTTTGGTTTATTTATCAATTTTAGTAAAGCGTTTTAGATGGTGAACTATAAACTGCTCATAGGGAAGCTTAACCATCTTGGCATTAAAGGAAGACAGTTGAGTGTGTGTCTTCGTTTCTCATTGGAAGATCGTAGACTGTGGAGATCTCTTACATTGATAAGGGTGGTTGTCTTAGTAAAAATTAGTCATAGGAAATTATCGTCAGCTCCGGAGTTCCGCAAGGATCGGTCCTTGGACCAATCCTACTTTTATGTTTAATTGATGACATTTCCAGCAGTGTCCCTGGTGTTGATTTATGTTTGTTCGCTGACGACACTTTCTTCCCTTAGTATTTATAACAAATTTAGAAGCTTTCTTGCGTAAGATTCTTTCATTAAGTGTAGTCAACTGTTACTGTGGTTCAGCGAAAAAACCTTCTTGTAAATACTGATAAAACAAAGTTTATCTATTTTAAATTGAAATACCTTCATGGAATATTTACTAAATCCTCTGTGATGATTGGTGATACTGAAATTGAATCTAATCAGCAAACTAATCTTTTGGGGCTTGCCATTGACTCCCGTCTTAATTTGTATGTTCACATTGCTTGTTTGTAGTAAGCTGAGCAGTTGTAACAGTTGACTACACTTCATAAAATACTCTACCTCAAGAAAGCTTGTACATTTGTTAGAAATACTAAGGGAATTGTCGTCAGTGAAAAAAATGCAAATATAAATAGACAGTAGACAATAGACAATATTCATTGATCGCAAAGCAAAGTACATGCAATAGATCAAGTCATGGTTAAAATACAGGCAAATTACATGCAATAGACCAGGTTATGGTTAAAATCAGGTATACATCAAATATCACTGGCAAGGGAACTAAAACGAACAATACCTAAATTAAAATCAAAGCTGTCCTTTAAACCATACATGGGATTATCCAATAACCATGCCCTAATAGATTTCTTGAAATTATTAACTGACACCCTATGAGTATTCATAGGGTGTCATATGAGTATTGGCAGTTTATTAAAAAGGGTTATGCCAAGTTTTTTATATGCTTTCTTTGAAGAGCTTAACTTATTGAAAACCCCATGGATAAGAAAAATAAATCTCGTGTGCACATACGAATTTAAAGTTAGGTTGCAAAGGTTCTCTTTAATATTAACCAGACATTCAAAGATATATTGATTATCGATAGTAAAAATGTTCTCTCTCTTAAATAACAGTCTACAGTGTTCAAGATAATTTGAATAAGTTATTCTTCTTACAACTTTGTTTGCAATATTAAAATCTATTAACAAAATAAGTGTTACCCCAGTACAAGATACCATACACCATAACACTATGGAACAATGCAAAATATACATTTCTAAGGTACTCAACAGGTAAACAATCTCTAAGATGTCCAATTACATGTATAATACGTGACAATTTTTTACGCAGTTCATCAATGACCATTCCATGAGAGTTTACAGCCAAGGTGATATCTAACAGTTTGACAACGTTCACATTAAAAGGATTATTTCTTAATGTAAAATTAATTATCCGTGTAAAATCAACGCCAGGGACACTGCTGGAAATATCACCAACGAAACATGAAAATAGGATTGGTCCAAGGACCGACAGGCACCTTGCTGTTATGTTTTCTTATGTTACAATCAAATAATTGTAAAAACCAAAATCATCATATAAAAAACCATTATGTGTTTTAACTATTGAGTTTCAACGAGAACTTATGCTGTTTGATAAGTGTAAAACAAATTGAAATGCAATATAAATACGATTTTTAAATTTTCAATCAGTTTCATTTAGTTGTTCTATTTGAGTGATACAATTTCGATTCTTGATTTAATCTGTCACATACTTTTAGTTTAAACAAACAAAATTGCACTATACAGCATTCAGTTGATATAAACATAACTGATGTGTTTTGTCGAGTAATAAAAATTCTTTTATAAGTTTGAATACGAATATTTGTAATCTGACTTAATAAATATGCATATCAACCACCAGAACATCATAACGTATATTAGTTGTAAGGTACAGCATGCTTTACTAGTGAATGCATCCAATATCTACCGTAGAGCTCTAAGAAACAAAACATATTTTCAAAAATGGTAAGTTATAATTATCAAACGTACAGGGTTTGCTCATGTTTTGCCATCCCCAACTTTGTTACCAAGTAAATGTTTAAATAAAGTTTAAGACTAATAGTGGTCATAACATGTTTAGTTACCAATAAGGATTTTATATCTGTAGGTTTTATTCACTCGAATACTAAATAACTAAGTAGATAGTACAGTTTATAGTATTAAATAAGTCATTAGAGGCGTTTCCAAATATATTACGAGTCAGTTGGGTAATAATTTATTTCATATGAATAAAATCTGGACATTCTGATCTCTTAAGATTTTGTTAGAGTACAAGCCTGTAAAGTGTTAAAACTAATTTAAATAATTCGGTTAATTTAATAATACAATGGTTTCAAAAAATTGAGTATATTATTAAATATAAGCTACACCACACCAGAAATAACTAGGAGATAGAGTTTCGGTAAGCTGTTTTCATCTTGCGATCATAGAAATTGAATCACGTATCAAGACGATATGACCTGAAGCCTTGTAATACATATATTATTCAAATATATTCACCCCGCCAAAGAATCCAGAAAAACTCTGCCTGTTTGGTCCTTATTTGAATTTTTCTGGGAAAAAACTATAAATATATGTTATTGTTTGGTATCTTTTCACAATTTAATTTGTATTTTTTTTATCTCTGTATTATTTAAAAATAGAATAAATTTTATCATTTTTTTGGTGTTACAATCAAATAATTGTAAAACCCAAAATCATCATATAAAAAAACCATTATGTGTTGAACTATTGAGTTTCAACGAGAACTTATGCTGTTTGATGAGTGTAAAACAAATTGAAATGCAATATAAACTACGATTTTTTAATTTTAAATCCCTTTCATTTAGTTGTTCTATTTGAGTGATACAATTTCGATTCTTGATTTAATTTGTCAAATACTTTTAGTTTAAGCAAACAAAATTGCACTATACAGCATTCAGTTGATATAAACATAACCGATGTGTTTTATCGAGTAATAAAAATTCTTTGATAAGTTTGAATAAGAATATTTGTAATATGACTTAATAAATATGCATATCAACCACCAGAACATCATAACGTATATTAGTTGTAAGGTACAGCTTGCTTTACTAGTAAATGCATCCAATATCTACCGTAGAGCTCTAAGGGGTCACGTTAGGGTGGGTTAGACCCTTATCAAGGGTCTGAGATGCTAATTATGAGGGCTTATGAGGATGCTGATCAGCAGTATCTTATCTTCCTTGTCTATATACTGCAATTGTAAATGCTTTTGATATGTAGATAGAACTTTTTGCTAACTAAATTATACAAAGTTAAAAATTATATTCAACTTTAATATGTGCTGTCTGTACGTATGCCTCCATCGATTTTAAAACTTAAAACTTTACAATAGTATTTAATAGTACATTGTTTTACAATATTTAGTTTCGGAAATGTGACGCAAACAAAACAAAAAAAAAACTACACTTTTAAAATTGGTAATATGCTACAACAATTTAAAAATCCACTTCCTGGCGTTATACTTCCCTATTAATTTGTAAGAAAGTTTTTAGTTATTTTTCGTTGCGCTTACATATTCAATGTCCATGTAAATGCTATATTAGTTATTAGTTAAAAATTCTGATGGTAGTTTATTTTTGATCTGAAAATATAATTTTATTGTCATTATGGATTATCCTATAAATAATAAAATTTCAATAAAATATATTTGAGAAATGGTTAAACGTGTGGTACACGTGTTATGTGGCTTCGATTACATTAAGTTTAATAGTATACTGGTTTGAATATCCATTATTTAACTGTTAAATTTACCGTTAGCCTACGTTTTAAAATTATGTTTTGGTTATCGGTTCAAACTAAACATGACAATATTGTATACGATTGTATTCCCATTATACTATTTGTAAAATTAGGCATTGATAAATATAGTTTTCGCTGTACATATTACTCAACTGGGTAGGTGGGTGAGCAGTAGGTATTATATTAATAATTTAACTTAAATCAAAATAAAATACATTTTATTTTTCTATTATTTTTTTTTATATTGTGCATGAGCAATATGCACAAGACATGGTTTCTAGACCATGGTTGAGATAGAAATCAGGAAAATGCATATTAAAGGCTTAGGGCCAGCAAATAATGTAAGGTTACAGAGATAGTTATTCTCGACAAACTATTAATGTTTGATTAATGTATTCACATATTAAGTTGGGAACCACAGCCACAGCCACTGGTGAATGGCGTGATCAAACCCCAGGATCAAGTAACTCACTCTCATCAATACACTAGTACATTAGTGTACTCTCTCGTAATATATAAGTATATGCAATTTTGTTCAGACACAACACTTAGTGCACTGATTTTTTTAGTATATTTGGGTTGATGTGTTTTTTAACAAAGCATAACTAAGTGGGTTTTAATATTGTTACTTCTTTTAATAACAACTTGATCTATTTTTTTGCAACGTTGTAAATATATAACACCGTTGCATGAATATTAAAACAATGCAATTATTGGACCCTTAAGAACACTAATAACATACACTTTAATCATTCAAATAATTATTATAACAATGCAATAATGTAATAATTGTAATAATGGAGACAGTTAACATGATATATTCAGTATATTTGCAGTGATATTTCACCTTTGTTTTAGCTTTTAAGGTATGGGTTTCTCCTGTATTCCAAACCAATTATCACCATACAGCTGTATGATGTCACTTTAACCATTGATTATATATGTATAATCAATGTTTTAACCAACATGAAGGTCAGAAGTTGAGTTGACGGTTTTTTACAAAAAAAAAACAAAAACAAACACACAAACCCCATCGTTAACTGTTTGTTCACGTGTAATATTTTATTTTATTTAGAGAAATGGTTGGTAAACTTATGTAAACTTGCTATGAAAACATAAAAACTACTGGTTGAGAGCATTAATAATAGAATACAATAACGTTTTTTTAGTTAAAATTCAAATTTAAAAATATAAAAATTAATATATATAGAGCCTTTAAAAGGTATAAGGCAAAGCAACATACTATTTTATTATTGAATAAGAATATTTGTAATATGACTTAATAAATATGCATATCAGCTACCAGAACATCATAACGTATAGTACAGCGTTTTAAGGTACAGCATACTTTACTAGTGAATGCATCCAATATCTACCGTAGAGCTCTAAAGGGTCAGGTTAGGGTTGTTTAGACCCTAAATCAAGATATGGTTTCCCATATCAACCCATATCAACTGAATGCTGTATAGTGCAATTTTGTTTGCTTAAACTAAAAGTATTTGCCAAATTAAATCAAGAATCGAAATTGTATCACTCAAATAGAACAACTAAATGAAAGGGATTTAAAATTAAAAAATCGTAGTTTATATTGCATTTCAATTTGTTTTACACTCAGCAAACAGCATAAGTTCTCGTTGAAACTCAATACTTAAAACACATATATAATAGTTTTTTATATGATGATTTTTGGTTTTTACAATTATTTGATTGTAACACAAAAAATATGATAAAATTTAATCTATTTTCAACCTGAATTAATAAAGTACACCGTTATATATTACAATGCAATCTTTTTTATCTAATTGTGTCGTGTTTTCAGTTGTCAGCGAAAAAACACTGTGAAGTAGGGTTTAGCCTTTATCGTCTAACTTTCACCATCTTTAGCTTTCTCTGGCTAAGTTTCGGAAGATCTAGAGATCAATGCTGGGAATGAATGGGTTAAGTTGTTCTCAGAATGTGATGTACAGGCCCCTAGAGAGACACTCCATGCTTTATCATTCCTAACTTTAACCTTACGTTTTCCTCGAACTCTCACTTAAGAGAGAAATATATTATGTAGGAATAACTAAATTGTTCAATACTAAACAAATAGAATAGCCTCCATTTTTATTTTAGCTGTTCCCGCAGGCTTCACCCCGCAAATAATTTATAATACCCCCGTAGCAGCAAACCTGCGTACTCAGCGAATTTCCAATGCATATATATGTATATTAATACCACATAAAGCCACATACCAAGTTTCATCAGTATACATTCATAAATAAACGATTTATGACATTTTAATTATTCTCCATAAGAATAACATGGCAGCTGAGTATGCAGGTTTGCTGAAGCAAGGAACACAAAAAATGGGGTTTTATACAAATATCAATATAACTCATGTAGGTAAAGCCACATACCAAATTTCATTAATTTATTTTCATAATGAAGGCAGATAACACGTTACTTATTCTCCATAAGAATAACATGGGGCTGAGTACGCAGGTTTGCTGCTACAGGAGCCTTGGGTAAAAAATTGTCTTTTTGAGCTAATATCAATGGTCCACAACCAGATGAAGCTGTATACCAAGTTTCGTCAGTATACGTTCATAAATAAGCGAGATATAAAATTTTTATTTTTCTCCATAAGAATAACATTAGACAACGTACTGTGTTTAGCACTTTCAATATCTCGGTAACCAATTGACGTAGAGAAATGATCAAAATACCAAATTGTGTGTTTTTTTAAGCTGAATCCAATGGAAAAAAATAAAATTTGACTATTTCCAAAATTATATGTAAAGAATTCGAAAAACCCATTTTTGGGGTACAAAACCCCCCCAAAATACCCCTTCGGATAAAGCGATCTGGCTGGTTTTCGAACTTAAAGTCATAAATGTTGCTTTATACGTTCATACCAAATTTCATCAAAATCGGATAATTTTTACGAGAGTTATCGTGCTCACGGACACATATATATATACAGTTTCGAACGAATGGTGTTTTTGGGGTCTGGGGACCTCAAAACGAAAAGTTATCATGGTCCCGGGCCTAGGTCTTACCATGCCGACTACGGTAATAGCTTCTTCCCTATAGGGAAAATTCGCTAAAAACTATGACAGTTTTGTGTGCTGCATTCTATGGTTATCCCATGGAACTACTACGAATCAAGATCAGCTGTTTGTATTTTCATTAGCTCAAACAAAAATGAATGTCCATAAGAAATACATGGGAACTTTATCGGGATCTCTGGCGGAGCCCTAAGGTCAGATCAGGATGAAAACCATTTAGTTTTCATATTTTATGTCTAGAGAATCAGTGTACAAAATTTCAGCTCTCTACCTACATGGGAAGGTGGAGAATTAGTGATGAGTGTGTGAGTGAGTCAGTTAGTCAGCCAGTGAGCCAGTCAGCTAGGGCTTTGCCTTTTATAGATATAGAAGATACATAATCATGCTAGGTGGTTGTGACTTTCCAAAAACCTCCATGTTTCCATTACACTGATAAATTACCCGGCCTAAATTACATAAGCTACCACTCTTATCATCCTCCTGGCATCCAAACATTGCCTCACGGATCATTTATTTTTCTAATTAACTGTTTGAAAAAATCCATCTCAAAACCGTATTTTACATTTTATATTACAAATGTTAAGATACAAATTTTAAAATGCATATAATTATAGAATATTGCAGGAAATTGTAATGTCTGTACATTTTCAACCTTATAAATTATTTTGTTTGAACTAGTCTGTTTATTTTAGTACCACCGGCTAGTGCCGGAAAGTCTACTACACCTTGGAAGCAAGGCTGAGGTAATCCGGCAGTAGTAGCGTGTTGATTGTTTAGGTGGTGTGCTAACGATATTAGTGTAAATATCACACCACTGCCCAATCCAGTGTTACAAATCATTGAAGGTGTAATTGTGACCTAAACCTGCCGTGTAGCACATCTATATCGATATAGGGTTATGTATTTTTCTATCTAAACTATTTTTCATACTCATTTTTCGATTCAAGTGTTACTATGTTAATACAACTTTTTTGGAAATTCAGTTTTACGACATTATTATTTCAACATGTGCGTGTTTAACGTTAACACGCACAAGTTTAAATGAGAATCCAGAAAGCTCAAAATTAAATAGTTAAATTATATGTCGTTAAGACAAATAATATTTTCATACAAACTAAAAGGAAAGGGCAAAGGGGGATTCATACACTTATGAATTAGGTCAGATCAAATGTAGTAACTGTTAGACTGTTAGTTATATTTTTGTTAGTTAGACTGTTTTATTAAAAATATAATATGATGTTTTCCAGTGTTACCTGCTGAATTAATGTATCACTGTGTCAATTTTGGTATTTTCATATATATTTTATTTTGGAACAAGCCAATACTTATCCAATATTCTACAAACTAAACCCGTTAACTTGTGTACTAACAATCTTTTCTTCGACCCTTATACAATCGATCCTACTTGGCTAAACTATTTAGGGTATCTTGACGCTCGGCGGGAATACGGTTATGATACCAACAACAAAATTTAACAACAAAACAATAATAAAACTGATTGTAATATCATATTCATACTATTAGGTAAATTCATTGGTCAGTAAATATAATCATGTATTCTATAAATACCAAACCAGATGTATATAAAAAAAACTAATCTGTTATTTGTTTTTAAATAAGTGAAAACATGGTTGTGGATTCCTGAAATTATTGGATACATATTCAAAAATTACAGCCCATTCAACTTTTAAAAGGTATTCGTCTGATAAGCTATAAGCTACGTTTCTTTGGAAATACTTTTAATTTAATTACAAATCCACAGTTTTAAGGTTTGATTCGTTTCAAGCTTCTCTTCCAGCGAATGATTGTATTTTACAGTGAAACGTTTTAATTTTAATTTAACAAAAGCAACCTTTCAACATTTTACGAATCTAGTTTAGGATTTTGTTAAAGTTGGACATACACTGTTCGACAAACTGTTTTCAAATATAGCTAATAAATATTATTTATGATTAGGACCTCGCCTTTTCTCTAGTTAAATAATTGAATTACTAGTTAAACTAATTACTAGGATAACATATATCAAAATCAAATAAAATTTTATTGCATGTGATTTTGATAAATTTTATTTATATAGATTTTTAATGCTACACGTACTTTGGTCGTAAAACCATAGGTCAAAAAGTTCGTCCCTGAGCATGACTTGTTGCGCATTAATTTAAGCTTTAATTTAAGAAGGCAGCTTCCTATTTATACGTCATAATTTGGGGTTACACGACACGTTCGTGAGTCAAGTTGCCCAGCATCTAGTCGTGCCGGTACAGACTTGCTGGACGAGTTGCGAGACATTGTTTGTATTGGAACTAAGATTTTGGATACGACCTTTAGATTCGTCTCGTACAAATGATTGCCAGAGTATCTGTGAGCGTCGATTGGGAAGTGATTTAAAACGAAAAGCTGACAGTGTTGAAAAGAATAAGGAGACTTGTGTCGGAGAGGATGACTCAACTAGTTGATGGATTCAATAGTGAAGGTTTTAAAAACGAAACCGATGGACAACATGTACTTTGGATATAGTAGCAGAACAAATTTGCCAGTCACTTCCCAAGTAGCCATAGAGAATATTATGCAAACTCTTGTATTTCATCCAAGCTAACAGTGAGTGATACAAAATACTTTTTTGTTGGTGCTTTTTTAACCAGCAGGAGGAGAAACAGCATTCAATCATCGAGGACTGGGTGTGAACTGAGCGGGAAATATGACTGTGGTCATATGACAGTACGACTGACGTTTATACATAATACATAAATTAACCTCTATAGCATCTACATGCATATGCAGGACATGTTCCCAGTACATCATGCACTAGTAATACCATGCATTGGCCAATCTGAATTGTCATTGAAATATCACAGTGTTAATACTTAGCTGAAACAAAGTTATCACGAAAATAAATAATCGAAAGAACACAAAAACACAAAATAAAGTTATAACAAAATTTGAAAGTTAACATTGTGGCCAGTGCCGGGTTATCTGGTGGTGTATGAAGAATTCAGCCCTCTTATCACACAACCGTGGAACCACCATTTCCGCTATGTTTTATAAATACGTGCATTTAAGAGACAAGGGTTATAATTAAATTACACCCATAGGGCTTTGCTTAAAATGAGTAAACAAATAATATAATTAAAACTTAGCCTACGTTACATAAATGGGGATAGTAACATGATACTGTGACTATAGTTACACTAATTAAAACATACGTTCATTAAGTTGGTTAAACGTTCGATAAGAATGCTCTTAATTAAATGTTAAACAATAAGCTAATGTAACTGATGCAATGGCATAATTATTGTAACCACAACCGAAAGTATTTTCCTGAAGGCAGGCAGAAATATTCAAATATTTATGTATAATTAAAGTATAAAAAAACATGGTTACTGCAGAAACAACTTTTAAGTTACCGTTTTTAAACATTTATGTATAAACTAAAGCTCAAATACGATTTATTTGTTATTAATTTTTAAATTTACCTAACTAAAAAATATCTAAGGACGTAAAGAATATTTTTTATTAAAATAAATATTCAAAGGGAATGACAAAAAAACTCATAAACGATGCAATTATTTTAAATTAATAATCATTGAATTAAGTTGTATGCAAAAACCTTAGTAAATAATTAACCCATTTAATAGAAAGCATTTGCTCTAAAAATGTTTGAATGACATTTAATTTGCTGAAGAATTTCTTGACAGCTTTAGGCAACGGCATTTTCATCACTCAGATAAAATTTGCAAAAATCTCATTTACTTTTTCTTGAGGCACCCCTTTGAATTATAAACTAGAAATTAAACTATATGATTCATTACATTGCTTCGTGACTGCATTAACTTGTTTGTCAAAACCCAAGCTGAAGCAAAATATAATACAAATAATTACAAATTAAACGTTTTGTTACTAATATTTTTATCGTGCACAGTAACCAATGATGTTAGCATACTTTTAAGCTACTGAGAACAATTAAATAAATTCCAAACCGTCCACATATTTTTATATTTGTATATTTTAACTAAATTCAATTTTAATAGTTTTAGAAAGCAACATCATTAGTAATTAGGCTATTAATTGTTTTGTTGTTTGAATATTGCGTCAGAAATTGGAACATTTTTATCGAAAGGGGTACCGACACGCTCGATACGTTACCGTGCGCTGCGCAAAAATAGTAACAAAGGTCACAAAGGACATTGAATATTAACAACACAGAATGCTATAAAATTCAATGGAAAACATCCAGATCAGCCATAGACATAAAAGCAAAATCGTAGCACTCGCCGGGTCTTTATTGACTATGCCGCATTTGTGTGTTCCAAGCCGGCGTCTGAATTCCAAAATTACAAGAAAATCACGGATCAAGTTATCCGAATTTCGAAATGAGTATTTAACAGTCATAAATTGTTATAATCAGGAAATAAAATAAACTTGGTTTTGGTTTTAAACGTTAACCAAGCTATTGCAGATAACTATGTGAGTAACTATGTAACTATGTAAGATAGTTTTAGTAAACTGCTTTTGTTGTTTTATATTAATAACAACAGAATATTGTTTTATAAGAAAAAGATAATTTGAGATTGGTGTTAAATTTGGTTTAATCTACAGGTTACATGTTTTCTATTTATTTATTTTAAAGTTCCTAAGCAACTTATTTTAATAACATAAAAAACATAAAATAAAATAATAAAATTTTATTTATGTTTGGAAGTGCTTCATAGTAAAACAGTTTAGTTATTAATGTGACAACGTTTTTAAGTAATCCGAGATGGCGTACCAAAACATGAGATCCAGCAGCTGATAAGTGCTTCTGCGACTTCTTGGGCTGTTATACCTTGCAATGGCCAACCCTCAGGCCATCTCGCAAACCTATCTACAACTGTGAGGCAATACCGATACGGGCCAGCAGGAGGAAGTGGTCCTATAAAGTCAATATGCATATGTTGAAAACGGGACTAAGGTTGCATAAAAATACCAGGTGGAGGAGTGAACATGTCTAAATACTTTAGCTCTTTGACAATACTGAAAAGTGCGGGCCCAATTGCGGCAATATTTTTGTACTTTAGGCCACACAAAACGTTTTGAAATAAGTTCCACAGAGGCTTTTATACTAGGATGACTCAGTACATAAGGCGTTAAATACATTACGTCTATATTTCTTGGGAGCATAAGGACGGCACGTCGATGGTGTGACGTCACAGTAGATCTTTTTATCTGAAACAGGAATAGTTATGAGTTTTAGTTGGAGTGAAGTGTTTCCTGAAAGGAGATATTGTAATTCAGCATCATCCTTTTGAGCGCTTGCAAGGCATTTCAAGTCAATAGGAATGGGAGAGTTTACAGCTTCAACACGTGACAAGGTATCTGCGAAAATATTTGTAGAAACAGAAATGTGTTGAATATCGGTTGAAAACTGTGAAATAAAATTAAGCTGATTGAATTGGATGGGAGGTGGTTTATCTCGTATTTGCTGGAAAATATAAATTAGGGGCTTGTGACCTGTAAAGATAGTGAAAGGTTGTGTTTAGAGTACATACCGAAAATGCTGTACTGCTTTATAAACAGCATAAAATTCGTGGTAATAGGCTGGCCAGTCCATTTGATTTTTGTTAATTTTGTGAGAAAAGAATGCTAAGGGTTGCCAGGAAGACTCCGAAAATTGCTGCAGGCAGGCACCTACAGAGTTTGCAGACATATCTGTAAACAATCCAAGGCAAGCTTCAAGATCAGAGTGATTGAGAAATGTGGCATTGGCAAGGTTATCTTTACACCTAGTAAAAGCTTCGTTTAAGTCCTCGTTCCAGTTCACATGATGGGAGCCTTTAAGTCCAGCAAGTGCGTCGTGGAGGGCAGACTGATATTTAGCTGCATTGGGAATAAAGAGACGATACAAATTCATCATACCCAGAAACCTACGAAGACCATGAACAGTCTGTGGTTTTTTAAACTGTTGGATGGAAATGACACGATCTGGCAAAGGTTTGGTTCCAGCTGCAATACTTCGTAGCCAAGAAAGGTGACTGCAGAAGATCCAGTGGAACTCTTTTAACATTTACAAGAATGCCATGCTCAGAGAGACGTATAAAGAGGATGTTAAAATGTTTCATGTGTTCTTCCTGTTTGCTAGACGAGATCTGAATATCATCGATGTAAGCAAAACAGAAATTTAGACCAGAAAGAACTTCATCAATAAACCTTTTAAATGTCTGTCCAGCATTTCGAAGCCCAAATCCCATAAAAGGAAACTCAAACAAACCAAACAGAGTGGTAATTGCAGTTTTGGGAATGTCGTCAGGATTTACAGGGATCTGAGTGTAGGCTTTAACTAAGTCAACTACACTAAATACAGTAAATTCGTGTAAGCAATGACCAAAGTTCGGTCGGGAATTGTCCTGACGTTAAGTACACGATACATGGGCGCCATCCATCGGTCTTTTTTGGTACTATATGGAGAGGTAAATCCCAGGGACTATCAGAACGACGAGCAATACCTTCCTGAACCATTGAGTCAAACTCTGACTTGGCTATTTTAAGACGATCGGGAGCGAGACGACGGGGACGACAAAACACTGGCGGACACACTGTAAAGTCAAATGTCGAACATTCCGAGGCAATCCAGATGAGCGGATTAACTGTGGAAAAGCTGCAAAACCTCGTGATGGGGAGTATTATCAGAGAAAGCCTTTACACTGGGTTGAGAGTTCTGAGCTGGTTCACAGAAAGTCAAGAAACCTATTGTTCCGTCAACAAGACGATTACTACGACAGTCTGGAAAGAGATTGAAATAAGCCAAAAAATCTTATCCAATAATTGGCACGTGTACATCATCTACGAAGAAACGCCATGTCAAAGAACGGCGAAAACCAAAGTCTAATGTAAGGTTTATGAAATCATAAGTACTTATAGTTGAGTTATTTGCAGCACTCAGTGTGTAGTCAGTCGGGCAACCTCGAGCAGGTAGGACGTTTGAGAAAACAGCAGAGATCAGATGTGGTGTCAATAAGGAATCGGTTTAGACTATACGATGCAACGTAAAGGCGGCTTCCAGCAGTTGTGCAGTCCGTTGCCGCCATTACTGACTGCTGCTGGAGTTTTCCTTAAAAGTGCAAGGAAGGATGAATTTTGTAGCATTATTACCGAGCTTAGTGTGATACCAGCACATACGTGCTGATTTTTTTTATTCCGTTCTATGCTTTGACATTGAACGACTTCGAGGGTGACTTTGGGACCGATTGTTACGTCTGAAATTTGCAGAGAGTTCTACAATTTGATCGGAAACAGAGCCATGAGATGGTGAGTTTACGGCAGCTGACAAGGGACGAATGGTTGAGCTACTTCGATGATTTCAGCTACCTCAGTCAATTTATTCAGCGAAAGCTCAAGTTGAGTGGTTCGAATCGCCTGAGCGTGTGGAGGTAGTTGCCGTAGCCAAAGCTGACGAAGTTGTCCTGAATAGTCGAGAATCCGGCTAGGGAGCGTAGATGACGTAGGAATTGTGACGGTTTTTGATCACCTAATTCTTAATCGCTGAGAAGTTGTCGCACTTGCTGCTCCTCTGATGCCAACAATCGTTGAATCAGTTGAGTTCGTAGAACGTTGAACTTGTCTGCCTCTGGTGGGTTAGTGATGATGTTCACCTTTTTGGTTGCGTAGCGATCGAGTGTCTAGTTGTGCCACAACGTAATGGAATTTTGTTTCATCGTTAGAAATTCCATAAATTATGAATTGAGATTCTGCTTGTAAAAACTAGAGACTTTGTCTGTCTACCCAAAATAGAGGTAACTTCACAGCAACCAGATTTACAGCAGTTACATTTGACTGAGGGATTGCATTAAGTTCTCTTGCAATTTTCCGACTCAATTCAACATTTGCAGCTCTTAGGTCATTCAACTGTCTTTCGATTTATTCTAATGACATAGTAGAAACAAAATTTGTAGAAGTAAGGTTTAATTTTGAAAAGAAGAATGTTTCAATTAAATTATAGTTGAAAGTAAACTCTAGAAAATATTCTTTTAGTAGGGGTCACCAATTATAGCAGTTTATGTCTTCAGTTCCCTAATTAATGAAGTTTGAAGAAGGAAGGCTATACAGAAAATAAAAGTTGTATTTTGTACATCAATCTCAGTTCCAATCTTTTATAGACAAATTCAATAACATTACAAATAATGAAACATATGATTTAAAAAAAATTAAAATCACATGACAACTTGGTGTATAGTCAGTAGCCACTACATAAGTATTAAAGAAGTTCATTAGTAAGCCACATTATTTAACTGAACAGTTGTGCATACTTTTCAGTTTGATAATGCGTGGTCTAAATGTGTTATAAGATGTTCTTGAAACAATTATGGCATACTTTGTCGATGAAAACGAAGTCGAGAAAGTAGTCCAGAACATAGTCGTAGTCCAAAAATAGTCGAGAACTTGGTCAAAAACACTGTTGGGTTCATGGTCGATAACGCAGTCTCGTTCATAGTCGATAACGTAGATGAGTGAACTTGAGAACGTAGTCGAGAACATAGCCGAGAATGTATTCATCAGATGCAAATAAACTTTAACAAGTATCCTTTAAATAGAATATTGAACTATACCTTTAACCAGTACTATCGATCTCCATATTTCAGATTTTGCCAGTTATCGATTTTTCAAACCTCGGATTAAGAGGCAAGTACTCTCATCACTACGAATCCTAGACTATTCAACTCATTATATCGTATGTCCACCTTGTTTAAAGTAATTCGTCAGATATATAACAAATAAATGTGTCGATAATAACACTGATACGTAATTTTTTTTTATATATCTATATATTTTAAAATTTAGGAACAGTGGGTATTCCGTGACAATAGTTCATGAATTTAAAATAAAAGATAAGTTAAAAGCAAAGTCTTTACAAATCAATTTAGCTAAGAACTACTATTGATGTCAGCAAATCTATTCAGAAATAAAACCAATTTTTATGACCAGTTTGTTCCTCTTCGTGTCGGCTGTATCCATGACCTTATCGCAGTAATTTAGTAAGATTTATACTTGCTCATTCAAATGATATTGTACAATTTATCCTTTATTATATTTTCTTTACACTTAACCACTTACCGTTAGGACATTTCACATTACATATCAGCCTGCAAATTTAATCTAATGTAACAAAAACATTAATATAATGTTAAAAAAATTAACAAACCTATTTAAATTAGTTTAGATTTGAAGCAGGTTTGTATTAGTTTGTGTACTGTGTCCAAGTTTAAAAGGGGTTTAAAAACCATTTAAGGATAAATATAAATGTTTAATGCTAATGAAAAGATTTAATCCCTTTGTTATATTTCGAATAATATATCAGTTTTATTTATTTATACATTTAAATTTTAAGTCTAAAATATTTCAATATTATGGTAAAATCTTGGTTAAAATGTTTGTGATTGTGATTTAACAAACATAATAAGCATGAAATAAATAGGTTGTTTCTAACCTCATCTTATTAAATCACCTTTTATTTACTTGTATACATGTTTATAGTTAAAACTTGAGATAAAATATCTGATCTGCAACTGTAAAATATTTGTTTAGTGAGCGAGTAAAAACCTACCACTTCCAAAGGACCAGATGAAAGCTGCTTAAACGTTTGTGGACGTTCAACTTTTATAATAGTCTTTTCATTCAGACCAGTAATATTACGTTTTTCTCCTTATAACAGTCATTTCTCCCTTTTATATACAGATTTGTTGTTCCTTCTTTTTAATAATGTATTGTAGTGGAAACAACGTAATTACTAAAGGTTTAACAAAACAAATCAGTTGTATTCAAAGAGTTAATTCGACCGTTAAGATTTAGTTAGTGGAACGCAACATCATCCATGGATTTTATTATTTACTCTTACTTTTAATCTTAGCAAATTATATTTTATTTACAATTATTGAATTTAATATGAAGTTATTTGTATTAACACGAATATATATTTTTAAAGGTTTATAAGTCATATGGCACTGATTTAGTTATATTAATTTCTATAGAATAAAATATATAGCTTTAAAATCTATGAATCGCAGAAGAGATATAACATTAAAGTAAAATTATATTGGAAATTCTACATATCATGGAATGAAGTTAATGAAGTATTACGTTACATACACGAAGAAAATGTTTTACTAGGACTCACAGATTAAAGAAATAAAACATTTAAGTGCGATAAAATTGTTTCAGTATAAAGTCAGTTCCAGCAGAATATTCCAGACCGTTATTTTTTGAAGTATAATTTTCTAATCACCTTTTAAGGGCACGCAAACAAGTTTCTTAGGTTTTTTTAAGAAGCACCCACCCAAGTGCTCTGAAACAAACGGTAAATCAACATGTTACAAATAAATGTATTCGTTCGAGTCGATTCTTTCAGTTTTTTGGGCCCTTAAATCCATTAAGGTGTAGTGTGGAATGAACGATAATTGGTACTCCGATAATTGGTACTACGATAATTGGTACTCCGATAATTGGGACTCCGATAATTGGTACTCCTTAACCGCATGACCTAATAACTGATACAAGTTATTATAAACTTTTGTCTAAACTTCTTTATTATATTTTTTAATTAAAAGGTATGAAGTAAACGTATATTATATATAATGGGTCTCTTTACACAATATATAAGACTGGTTGGATCAGTTTTGCACGCGGAGTAAGCCATGAATGAGTAAAGGCTTACCGTCAGAGGTTTTCCGCTTCATGTTGGGCTCAGTGGACTGGAATATTCACGGATTTATGAATCTACTATTTCAGATTTCTGGAATTTTGGTTAACACATAAATAAGTTATTTAGGACTAAATAAGAACTGATTTTAATTATTAGTATATCCTTATAGAGATTCTAATAAACGAGGAAAAGAATATTAACGACATATGTTTAAGTTGGAAGAGGATAATAATCACAATAACTTTAATCGCGATAACACCTCCCAAACGTCTGATAACTATAACAACCGGATAAAATAACAAATCTTTATTCTAAACAACATTAAAACCTACACAATTATAGTTTTAATACAAGCAATATAGTTTTGAAGGTTGTATGTCTGTCAAGTGCTTCCACAAGCAACGTTTTAGCCGTGAATCAGTAGCCTACTCATGGGTAAGGTAATGACAGCCCAGACAGCCTGGCAGCCATAGCAGACAAACTGCGCATGATGTGATCATCCTCCCCGTAAACAGCAGTTTGGAGGAGTCCCACACTTCCCCTGTGAAAACAGGGGCGTGCATAATCCATTTATACACCTTCCTACTAAAAAAAGTTACTGCCGCCGATAGCCAGCACTGCCGCATTATTCTCTGCCGCTTCCGCTTTACAGCATCAAAAAGCGTTAAACTGGTCTCTGGTAACAGTTTTTGTTCGGAGTAACTTCTAATTCCACTGACTAGTCGATCTCGTACATAGTCGTTTAACGAAGCACCAAAATCGAAATTTGTAGAAAGTTTCTTTAAATTCAAAACGTATTCGTCAATCCCTTCGCCCTCTAACTGAACGTTCCGCATTAGATGATGGTTTAGGGTACAAGTGATCCTGTATAATAGTTACTAGTTCGTCAAAAGTTTTTGAATTCGGTTTATCGTGCGTACTCAAAACGCGTAACAAATTGTACGTTTTTTTACCAATCACAGTCAATAACGTGCTTACTTTCTTTGTTTCTTCAATGCCGTTACTTGATGAATAACTCAAGCCTTTCCACGTAAGAATTCCACGATTCTTCACTGCCGTCGAATTCACCGATTCCGCCTATAATTCCGGACATTTTTGTCTGATTTTCGAAATAAAAATTAGCTAAAACTAACACTGGGTTGTCGTTCTCGAACATAAGCCTCCTTCCTTCAAAAACGGAAATGCGGTCAAACTTTTACACCGCATACACGCACTTCAGGTTCCTAATTAGTCTCGTTGCCAAATGTGTTGTCCGCGATTAGGTACGCACTTAATTAGCGGGATCGGGAATTATAAATCGGCATTGTACAATCGAGCCCACGGCTGCACGGGCCGGACAGTTGAAAGGTTATTGCTGGACTGACTGGACGGCTGGAGGGAGGGATGGTAATCACGCGATCTCGGCAGCCAATGGGAATTCGTTAAAATCATACGATGTACGTGATATCACAGTCATCCGAAATGTGGCGTGATACACTGATCTCTTTCGGTTGAGATTTTATAAACCGATACAGATTAATTTTACATTACAAAACCTTTATTAATATAATAATCATAACTAAATATACTACATTTGTCATGGTTGGACCTAAGCCCAGGGCTATGATGACTTTTGAGATCTCAAGAGGCCTAAAACACTATTAATTCAAGTTAAGTAGTTTCTCCACTAATACTGCCAAAACATACGTTCTTTATGTTTAACAATGCAGAAAGATCATATCTATTTACTTTAACTAAGAACAAAAGACGATACAATATTGTTAAAGTAATAAATTTGATCTGTTTTCATGCCCTTTATTTTGTAAACATAAATATATCTTGTATTGTAAAGTGTATGTTCTTAAAAGTTTCAAAATAAACAACAACCCTGGAACGTCTGGGGATGAAGGTGGCTGCACCCCACAACATCGAAGTCAGGTGATCCACTACTAACCCATTACTTATATGGGTATCAATCGCGTCTCGACTTCAGTTTTCTTCTTTATTAAATTGTTCACTGTTGTTGCATGCTGTTCAATCTTTTTTTACTGTTTTTTTTAATATTTTACTTAATGCAAATCACTAATATTGATTTACAAAATATTGTTGTTATGTCTCTTGCCACAGAGCAACAATTTTAGCTGCACTTATCCAAGTCAAAAATATATGGAGCTATGCAAATAAAATAAAAACTACATGAGGTTTTGTTGTAGGGCGATACTTACATAATTAAACGAATAAACTACAACATAAATATGTAGAACGTTAATATATTTTTAATATGGCTTTGAAGAAATATTTAATACAATATTATCATTACAAGTTTATTGTTAATTAATAGATTCAGAAGGTATTTTTACTATGAAAGTTAAATAGTATATGACTGTTGTTTATTTTACTATTATTAATCTGATTTTATTACGAGACTTCAATATATTTCAAAACCCTGGAATAGCAAGCAGTCACTATGAACTAATGCCATTTAATTTACAGAGGAATTCCACAAGAACTTTGTTTACTTGACAGCCTTAGGCGACGACATTTTCATTACTCCCAACAAATTAGCAAATATTTACTTTTTCCTCAGGATTTATTTAGTTTTTTTACTTCAAAATAAGTAATATATTTAGGTGCATGATTTCCTGGGTCTGTCTTATATATATATAATATATATATATTAATATATATATATATATATATATATATATATATATATATATATATTGAAATCAAAGCTCTAGCAAGATATTTAACACACGATTACGAAATAGGCTATTACTTAGCTTTCCAGTGTAAACGATCAAGATATTAGTGTACGAAAGCCTTAGTGTTTATAATGTTAAGCCTTTTAAAGCTTACTAATTTTAATAGTAGGGGAATGGCAAATTACAAACCAGTAATATAGATGTCGAAACAATATAAGATCTCTGGAACCGATATTGTTATTAAACCCGGTATCACAAGTAACAATGATTTTCCAATATCGCAGGTGATGACTGTGACTTGTACAGCGTAATGGCCTCGATGAATCATGGGATCTCTAATAATAATATAAGTTGTTCGCTGCACTTCACTAAACCTTCTAGGTTTTCAGAAAATCTAACTTGTGGAATGGCTGATTCATGTTATAAAGAGAAGACAATCTATGATCAATATATTAAAACTGTAACGTCCATTTTTTTTTTTGGGGGGGGGGGTAATATTTTGTTGGAAAACAAATATTACAAAAAAATCT
Organism: Allygus modestus; assembly: GCA_963675035.1. Classification (NCBI taxonomy): domain Eukaryota; kingdom Metazoa; phylum Arthropoda; class Insecta; order Hemiptera; family Cicadellidae; genus Allygus; species Allygus modestus. Next base: position 408,868,131 of record OY776112.1, read on the forward strand.
AATGAAATATTAATTTAAATTAGGGGATATGTTAAATTCCAAAACGCAATCGATATTAAATTCTAAATTATATTTTGGCGAAATTCGGTTAAACGTTTTATTCATCATCAACAATTGGCTCGGAACCTTCTTTGTTCTTATCACGAAGACAAAAGCAAGGGAAGCAGTAATGTGCAGAATCGCGTGCTGGAGTAAATCGCTTCCGACGGCCACCGTCAGGGGCGCTGCGGAAGATTCTCCGAGGTTGCTGAGGCAAGAGCGGCTGGACATTCGCTCTCTGGTCGCCGCGTTGTTCGTTTCGGTCCACCTGCCCACGTCGTCGTCCTGCAACCCACTTGGTGACAACCAGTGTCGACGTTTTTGTCTTCGTTTTGGTAAGTTGACAACTCATCTACGCAATTAGAAGTAGTTTTGCTGTTTATAACGATTGTTTTCAGCTTGCCGCCCGCTTTTATTTAAATTAAATTTAAGCGTCGTGATTGCGTGACTCACGCCGCGACAGGTCCGCTCATTAACGCCCACTAACGTAGTAGCCATTTACGTAGTTGCTTCATTTATAGTAGTGTAGTTATTAGAAGCACGCTTTTTCCACGTAAATTTTGAACTAATTTCTTCAACAGTAAGATTTACATAAATTAAGTTACGCTCACGCCGAAGGCGCGTAACACCTGAACTTTCCTGCACGTTTTGTCACGTTATGTATTGTCTGCTTGCTTGATTTTTGCTAACTTGCTAATTCGCTTTGTCTGAGTAGTTAACTGACAGAAAAGTTACGAGCTTAAAATAAAATAAGAAACAAATTAATTAAACGAGTTTTATTAATTTCCTAAATTTAATTCTTTTTTAATAGAACGGACACGAACATATTTTAACGTAACGATCAACTACGGTGCGAATTCGACCACCGAAGACGAGGACCGGAATACCAATTCGGGTCATTCCTGGTGTAATAAACGCATGAAGAGCTACTGATGGACACTGCATAAAATAGTTTAAGTAGGAATCTGTACTGGTGTATTTTTTGCTGACTTAATTTAGTGATAAGAGTATTGTGTGTCGACGATTTCAGATAATCCACGTATACGTAAGGATATTTGCTCCTGTTTTAATGGTCTAAAGAGTTATCGAAGATGTTATCAATCTGCGACGCGCTGTATTAAATATCCACGTAGGGAACACGTTATCACTACCGAGCGCACGCAGGTGTTAAATATCGCAGCTACAGTGGTAAATAAGCCTAGCCGGTCGTCTGAGCTCCGTATAATTAAATTCACGCTTTTCTAGTACCGTTCACACTTCTTTTGTCTTAAAATTTAGTTCGATAAACCTCTCCTGGGAGCCAGCAGTATTTATGTTATTGCTTGGCAAAGGGAATTTAGGTCCAAATTCCGGAAAATAAAAATCATTGCAGTAAATCGGTACTTTCAAATTGGCCTTAAATATATTAAAAATCTCGCACGATTGGCATTAAGTGTGTTTTTATTTTTGGAAAATTTATTTTCTAAATACAACCCAAAAACCTTTTACGAGTGGCGAGGAGGAATGAATAAATGCGAATCGCTATGGCATCTTTTATGTTTTGATGTTCTGAGCCAAGACAACTCGTTTATTAAATACGAATAAAATATTATTCAAGTGATTGTCGGTTGAGTAGTATTTTACGAACCCTGGACTACTCATAGTAGACTGAGCGATCTCGGTATTTTTCTTTGTGACACAGGTTAGCTAATTGGGAATAAAATAAAATTTTCTGTTCGTAAATAAACTGTCGTTACAAGATGGCGCCCGAAGCATAGTGACCTTTAAACGCTTGGCTCAGAACATAGTATAGAACGTTATTGCAAACTTTATAGTTTGAACACTGTTGTAAAACGTGTTAATAAAGTAAATAATTGTATTTTGTGCCGGAGATAACTAATTATCGTATTGTAAGGGAGACAATTAACTCGTCCAGTTGAATTTATTAAAGGCAATTAAACCCCTTTATATTGTATAGTGAAATTTTAGCGAGTGAAAATGAGTCCGTGGAGTTTGTTTTGCCGCGTTTGGCTTAGGTTCCTATCAATGATGTATGTGGTGTCACCTGACAAATCTAAAGGTGCCTCGCGAAAAGTTACCCAGCAGACGACGTAAAGCGTAACTACAATCACGGCGGCCGCCATTAATGCCCCTTCCACGACCACGCCTCCGGCGACCGATGCCACGACCCCATTGGCTGTCACGTCTTCGGCCCCTCCCCTTACCACTACTGGTATGGTAACTTTGCCGCCGCCACCCTCCACCGACCCCTGAACCCCTCTCGAAGACCCAAGGGTTTGTTGGATCTATAGCCTGCCTAAAGAAGACTTACGAAAGGAGATGCAAAAATTTAATCTTAGCACCGAGGGCAAGACGAACGAATTACGGAAAAATTTTGTGGATTTTTGGCGCACACCTTTCAATTCGATCCCCCCGTCAGTTCCTTATCAAGTCCCCCCTCAGACACTCAATATCGCTCCAACGCTATCACTATCGGGTTACGCGGGCAAAGACAGACTGGACGTGCGCAAAGATGTCGACGAGATGGCAAGCGTGCGCGAGATGTTAGGTTTATCCCCTAATGCTGACTTGGATCACGTTAAACGTATCCTCGGCTCTATGGTGCGAACCTTGAGGCCGGATGACGACGCTCATTTGAGACACCAGCTCGGAAGTGTAACGTACGGATACGCCGCGCCTGCTAACACGGCATATACCGGATATTTTAACGGTAATATCCCATTCCCTAGTACGACGTCGGCTCACGTAATCCCCGGTCAGGACTTTGGAATTAGCCGCCTAGATTTACGCCCCCCTCAAGAGCAACCACGAACGCACGATGCGCCTTCCATATGTAACCTTGTGCGCAAATGGAATTTACGCTTTGACGGACGTAAGGACCCCGTATCTTTTCTCGAACGACTGGAAGAGTTATTGGAGGCGTATTCCGTAACTCCGGACGATATTTTAAAAGCTCTCCCTGAACTTTTGACCGGGTCCGCGTTGCTATGGTACCGGAATAGCCGCGAAATGTGGGCGAACTACCGGGATTTTCGTGACCATTTTGAAATTCAGTTTCTGCCACCGGGTTATCGACGTAATTTAGACGAGGAAATATGGAAACGTACCCAGGGCGACTTAGAATCATTTAAGGATTTTGTTGTGGCGATTAATACATTGATTAGGCGGAGAGGATCAATTTCAGCACATGAGAGGATTGATTTGATTTACTCAAACATGCGTCCGGATTATAAACTGATGGTCCGGCGTCAGGATTGTTTGACCTTGACCGAGATGATAAGGCGCGCCGAAGATTACGAGGCTTATCTGCGTGACAAGAACGCCTTCCGTCCCCCACCGCCCCCCGCAATATCGCTAGTTCCTGAGACAGCGTACCACGGTAGGAAACGTTACGATCGCGCGTCAGATAACGCGGCGGTTGAGGCTAACCCGCCGAAATGGAATAAGGAACCGTACTCTCACGGCCAGAAACGTGTCGCCTTTGTTCAGCCGGCAGATTCGCGTCACCAGAGCCTAGGGAAATCCGCGCCTAACCCCACAGTTAACGCGCAAGGGGCTACGGTGCTGGAGAAAAATGGCCGCGGTAACAGCGAATGGATTTGTTGGAACTGCGATAAAACCGGTCATCTCTTTCGGAATTGTCCAAAGCCCAAAACGCTTAAATGTTTTTATTGTAAAACTGAGGGCATATCTACCGCCAGGTGTAACTGCGAGGCGGGAAACGAGTACAGGATTCGGTTCGGAGGGGAGCGACCGAGTCCGCGCCGGCAAACCGGAAACCATCCCCCGAGGAATGGAGCGCCTGGCTTCAGAAAATAAGCAATTTCTCTGTCGCAACTAATCACGATTGCGCCGCCATCGATACCAGGCCATATATCGGTGTACGAATTTTCGATCAAACGTTTCGGGCCTTGGTGGATACCGGTGTGGTCGTTAGTCTGATAGGTGACCGCGTCGCCGAACGTATGAAATCTCGGGACGCGCAAACGATTGATAGCAACGTTGACGTTAGGATGGCAAACGGCGCACTATCACATTCAAATACGGGCTATCGGATCACCGGTATGGTCGGCGATTACGATTACGAATGGGACGCGCTGTACGTACCGGGCCTCACGAGCGATATTGTATTAGGCATACAACAGATAAACGATCTCGGCCTAGTGCAATTCGAACTCGCGATCGAAAACGGCCTTGGTGATCGAACCGGGCCAATAGACAAATCGCCTGCCGTGAGTAAGCTTTCCGACGACCAGAATTTGCGAAGCGAAAGTAGCAGCCCGAGAGGACCGGCCCCTGTCTCCGAGCCGCCCACACCCGGACCCTCAATGACGCCGCCAGCGACGACTTCCGTGGCGGCCCTCCCTCAGACCGACGATGACGACGACGGAGGCGAGGATCCATCCCGAGACGACGACGTGATGGACCTCGACACTTCAGACATCGAGATCGAGGGGTTCGAGGAGCCCCCTTCGAACAGGACACCGGCTTCGGCGACCGCGCCGGTGGAGATTTCCCTGGCCGGTTCGCCTGTTCCAGGACCGTCTCGCGAGGTGCCCTACATTCCTCCGTCCCCGGCCGCAGTCCCTGAAGATATTAGGTTGCGGTTGAGTGAAATGCCCGCCCAGCTGACTCCGAAACAGAAAAAAGATCAGCGATGGAAGGTGTACCGACCGGACGGGACTTTCTTCCGGATGCGGACCAAGAAGCTGCGGAACCTCGACCGCATCTATTAGCTCGATTAGTTTAGTTCTGCAGCGAAGAATTTTCGTTTGATTTTGTTTTATTTTCATTCTCTGTTTTTCGTTTATGCTCAAGTCGAGCACGATTTTTTAAGGGAGATCCCTAATACCCCGAGTGAGGGTATTCTTTTTTTATTTTTTTTGATTTTATTTTTTCTTTTCCCCCAAGTCGGAGGGGGATGTAACGTCCATTTTTTTTTGGGGGGGGGGGGTAATATTTTGTTGGAAAACAAATATTACAAAAAAATCTAATTAAATATTAATTTAAATTAGGGGATATGTTAAATTCCAAAACGCAATCGATATTAAATTCTAAATTATATTTTGGCGAAATTCGGTTAAACGTTTTATTCATCATCAACAATTGGCTCGGAACCTTCTTTGTTCTTATCATGAAGACAAAAGCAAGGGAAGCAGTAACGTGCAGAATCGCGTGCTGGAGTAAATCGCTTCCGACGGCCACCGTCAGGGGCGCTGCGGAAGATTCTCCGAGGTTGCTGAGGCAAGAGCGGCTGGACATTCGCTCTCTGGTCGCCGCGTTGTTCGTTTCGGTCCACCTGCCCACGTCGTCGTCCTGCAACCCACTTGGTGACAACCAGTGTCGACGTTTTTGTCTTCGTTTTGGTAAGTTGACAACTCATCTACGCAAATAGAAGCAGTTTTGCTGTTTATAACGATTGTTTTCAGCTTGCCGCCCGCTTTTATTTAAATTAAATTTAAGCGTCGTGATTGCGTGACTCACGCCGCGACAGGTCCGCTCATTAACGCCCACTAACTTAGTAGCCATTTACGTAGTTGCTTCATTTATAGTAGTGTAGTTATTAGAAGCACGCTTTTTCCACGTAAATTTTGAACTAATTTCTTCAACAGTAAGATTTACATAAATTAAGTTACGCTCACGCCGAAGGTGCGTAACGCCTGAACTTTCCTGCACGTTTTGTCACGTTATGTCTTGTCTGCTTGCTTGATTTTTGCTAACTTGCTAATTCGCTTTGTCTGGGTAGTTAACTAACAGAAAAGTTACGAGCTTAAAATAAAATAAGAAACAAATTAATTAAACGAGTTTTATTCATTTCCTAAATTTAATTCTTTTTTAATAGAACGGACACGAACATATTTTAACGTAACGATCAACTACGGTGCGAATTCGACCACCGAAGACGAGGACCGGAATACCAATTCGGGTCATTCCTGGTGTAATAAACGCATGAAGAGCTACTGATGGACACTGCATAAAATAGTTTAAGTAGGAATCTGTACTGGTGTATTTTTTGCTGACTTAATTTAGTGATAAGAGTATTGTGTGTCGACGATTTCAGATAATCCACGTATACGTAAGGATATTTGCTCCTGTTTTAATGGTCTAAAGAGTTATCGAAGATGTTATCAATCTGCGACGCACTGTATTAAATATCCACGTAGGGAACACGTTATCACTACCGAGCGCACGCAGGTGTTAAATATCGCAGCTACAGTGGTAAATAAGCCTAGCCAGTCGTCTGAGCTCCGTATAATTAAATTCACGCTTTTCTACTACCGTTCACACTTCTTTTGTCTTAAAATTTAGTTCGATAAACCTCTCCTGGGAGCCAGCAGTATTTATGTTATTGCTTGGCGAAGGAAATTTATGTCCAAATTCCGGAAAATAAAAATCATTGCAGTAAATCGGTACTTTCAAATTGGCCTTAAATATATTAAAAATCTCGCACGATTGGCATTAAGTGTGTTTTTATTTTTGGAAAATTTATTTTCTAAATACAACCCAAAAACCTTTTACGAGGGGCGAGGATGAATGAATAAATGCGAATCGCTATGGCATCTTTTATGTTTTGATGTTCTGAGCCAAGACAACTCGTTTATTAAATACGAATAAAATATTATTCAAGTGATTGTCGGTTGAGTAGTATTTTACGAACCCTGGACTACTCATAGTAGACTGAGCGATCTCGGTATTTTTCTTTGTGACACAGGTTAGCTAATTGGGAATAAAATAAAATTTTCTTTTCGTAAATACTGTCGTTACAAAACACACAGGGTAAAATATCATTTTTGTATGAATGATACGTAAGGTGTTTCAAACAGATTAGGCCTACAGGTGAACCAATTGACCTAGAAGGATGAAATAAAACTATTTCCCACTAAATAGACCCCAAGGAATAATTTAAAAATATTTTTAGTTTGTTAAAAATACATCATGTCCAAAAAACGAAGGGTCACTAGTTCGAATCTCGGAATTTTCAAATATAAACATATATCAAGTTTAACACCATTTTAAAGCTTTCACTAGGCTAACATTTTGGCAAAATCAGAACACGCTTATCTTAAACCGTTTGAAAATGGCGGCCATTATATCTACAAATATTGAAGTTTACGGAATACCCTGTATCTGCTAAACCATAATACATACCTGCGTTCTGATTCGAAATTCGTAATCGTTTTGAAACCAGCGTTACCCTGGTATGCTATATGACGGTATTTAAAACAAAGTACAAAAAAAATTTGTTTAAAAATGATTATGTGGCCAAAACTCCAAAAGGTTTAACAGTAACGTATGTCAAAAAGTATATCATCTTAAAAGTATTGGAAATCCTAGCAACTTTTAATGTAAAAAATCTCGTATCTCTTTTAGTTTTTCCTAAAAGTCAACATTTCCCTATATAAAAAGCATGCAAGTTATGAATAATATATTTATAAAAGAGACAACAAAGTAGGCCCTATTTGTAAATGAATTTTGTTGATTGTTAAAAACAAAACGAAATAATATGTTGGTGTGAATTAAAAGGTTGCTAGAATTTCTAAGACCTTTAAGATGTCATATTTTTTTACATAATAGTACATTTATTTACATTATATTTGAAATTTTGAGTTTTGGGCAGATACACATAAAAAATAATAATTTTTTGCATTTTTTATTTTGTTTTAAATACTGTCATTAGGATATCAGGGTAACGCTGGTTCTAAAACGAGTACGAACTTTAAATCATAATGAATATTTGTCTTTTGGTAAAGCAGGTACAGGTTATTCCGTAAATATCAATATGTTTCGATAAAAATAGCCACCATTTTGAAACGGATTAAGATAAGTGAGTTCTGTATTTGCCAAAATGTTAGCCTAGTGTAGAGCTTTAAAATGGTGTATAACTTGATTTATGTTTATATTTGAAAATTCCTAGATTTGAACACCCTGTATTTTTAACAAGCTGAAAATATTTTTTTATTATTTCTTGGGTTTTATTTAGTAGGAAATTATTTTATTTTATCCTTCTAGGTCCATTAGTTCACCTGCAATCTGTTTGAGACACCATACGTGAGAAACCGTGTGTAACACATATTGGAAAGTAATAGTGGAATAGTGATGTAAATACAAATGCAAAATGATCCGGTTATTTTACTTTATTTACCGTTATAATAAATAAATATCTGTAAGTTGGTTTTCTCCTATTGTTTTGATTAACATAATTGCAATATTTTACCCACTGCTGTAGATCGCATTTAGACGTCATTAATATGTTTTCATATAATTTACAGCCTCATAATGTATTGTCAGTTAATTTTTTGATATAAAACATGTTTACAAATAAAGTATAACCGATGATTTAAAAACTATGATCTGGTTAGGAGTAAATAACTATAACATTTTAATAATGACGCTTGGTAAGCAATAATTTGAGATATGTTCCTAATACAATACTACCTTCTAACATGATTGTGCAAATACATTGGTGATTTCCCCATTGAAAAAATACCTGATACAATAATCTGGTACCTGATAAAATAATCTAGTCCCAAAGAGATAGCGTTCTCCCTTTGGAGAAAGTTTTAACGAGAAATAGGAAGAAGAACAATCAAAGAGGTATAAAGATAATGGTGGACTATAGAGTTAGCTAAGATATCAAATAATTTGGCAAAAGAACTATTGTATTGTTCAACTTTTAAGTCTTTCCATTTATTTCCTTATATTCTTCTCAGTAATATTTTTAGACATTTATTTCAGATGTAATTTTTACAGGGCTCAATTATTCACAGTTATAAGAATAGTCCCACAGTTCAATCTCATAAGAGGTTATCAGATACTATTTTAAATTCGTAGAAACTTTGTAACACGTCTTAAAATATCGCCATTATAATTTAGATGTTTGTATACTACCATTTATTTTCACCCGATAATATTTAAACTGTTTACTTATGTAAATAGCACATCATAAGACTCTCACAATAACCTTTTCAACAAAGGTTTGCTGTTAAAATAGTAATACGGATAACATTAAAGACAAGTTTAAAAGTTTGACTGTAGAAAATGAGTATTTTATTTACTATGTAGGTTAAAAATGTCTAGTTTAAAATAATGTTGTATATTTTTATAATTACACCATCTGTAATATGAATTTAGTTGGAGTGTGTCACATCGAATAGCCATGCCGTGTACAAAGTCGGTCATAACCTCAGATATCGGGAAACCATTGTTAATCCCTGTTAATTGCAATACTTGGTCTAAAAATATCCTCGGTTTTGGCGATGTCATATTCCATTTATATCTACTGCAGAAATACTGCAGTCAGATTCTATGTAGTTGTAAAATATGACATATTCATATGGTAGATATTCCAATATAAATATTAAGTAGCAATAGTTTTCTCTTTGCATATAATGTAATTTAATATTGATTGTTGTTTTGTGAGGTTCCAGTGGGCGGGAAAGTCCCTGGCCCACTGTGGCTGCTGTAGGGCGCTTGGGCCCTCTTCAGCCGTAATATTGATTTCGAAATTGAAAAAGGTATGTTCCAAATAAAAACGTCAGTTACAATGAGCATATTCAATTAAAAAAATACCTCCATATTTATAATTGCTACTGTATTCACACAGCAAATATTTATGGACAAAAATATAATTGTACTCAGAATCAGTCAAATTACATCAGTAGCAAAGGTAAACAAACATAAGTTTTATTTTGAATTATAATCGGCTTTTGTTTGGAAAAGAATTTAAATACCCAACACTATACTCTAGCTTCCCCTACAGTTTGCATTTATTTATATCAGTTATCATTTATCATTTATATATATATATAAATGCAAACTGTAGGGGAAGTGGAGTATAGTGTTGGGTATTTAAATCCTTTTCCAAACAAAAGCCGATTATAATTCAAAATAAAACTTATGTTTGTTTACCTTTGCTACTGATGTAATTTGACTGATTCAGAGTACAATTATATTTTTATCCATAAATATTTGTTGTGTGAATTTATATATATATATATATATAAATACGCCCAAAATACTATATAGATTAAAATATAGAAAAGTGCAAATGAACAGGAAGAGTTCACCCACCGTGAATTTACAAATGTTAACTTACCCACCTTCCAGGAAATCCTGGATTGGAGTTGACGTCAAAGCTTGTTATAACTAAATTAAGAAAACTAATATAAAGTTGAATTTACCTTCGCCGTCCTCCGTTGAAGTGTACTCACTGACACTGATGGTCGCAGGAGTATGCCCACATGTGGAAATACGTATAGTACTTATAATGCTTTTATTATACTCCTATCCAATATGTGTTGTGATCTAAAATCTGCAACATAAGTGCAACATATAGTCAAGTCCAACATTTTAGGCAATTGCAAATTCATCTCTTCGATCTAAACTACTGTAGGCATAGCTTGACCTCACACTTTTTTAACCGTTTTGGCAATCGATTATACAGATGGCTGTCAAGTTTCTACAACTCTTGTCAAAATTTAATTTTTAGTTGAATACTTTTCATTGGCAACAAATAGTTGTTTAGGTATGAATGGAAATTACTTGTTCTCAATGTATTCCCTTGAAATACAAACTAAGTATGTTACAACATTTTAAAATTTAAGTTGTACAAACCCATTTTATTCATATTTGTATTATCCAGGTCATGTGGTGGAAATTGTTAAAATTAAACAAAAGAATATAAAAAAATATAGTTTTATTTCAGTTTTGGTTGTCGGTTTTGTATAATGTTTAGTAGATAAATAAATAACCGATAAACGAACTCACGATTTGAATAACCGATAAACATACATACGTACCGACCGATATACTGGGTGTACAGAGGCCTGAACCCCCATCTGATTTTTTATAAAGAGAAAGACCTAAAAGACTAACAATCTAAAAGTCCTAAAGTTAATTAGACCAAAACTAATATACTTAGGTGATTACTTCAATCTTAAGCTCCAGTGCGGGAGAGCCCAAAAGGATTTGGAAAACTAAAGCATAAGTTAAACTTTAAATGAAACTAAAAGTATTTATAAATAGTGTAAAATGCTACTTAACTATTATCCAGTGGACTATTAAATCAGATATATTACACCTCCAATATTGAAATATAGAACTACATTTTTGTAGAAAGACTTGAATTACGCTAGCATAAAATTATCCAACAAGTTGCACGAGTAGATTATGAAAGACGGGTGTGCCAAAAAATTTGAGAGGAGAATTAAGAGGTATCTTTCAGTTGGTCCCTTTTATAAAGTTCAGGAGTATGTACCAATTTAAGTTTATAAAGTAAGAAAATTGTATTAGATTTATTATTAATTTTATTACTTATGTATAGGACACTTAATTTTACACTATTTCACAATTTCCAATGAAATAAAGACAGTTTGAGTATGAGTTTTGAAATGGCAGTTAAAGCGATAAGTCTTATAAAAATCCGTTAAGGTCCGTCCGTTTGAGGAAGCCTTATTCGTTTCCAAGACGGTATACGTAATTAATTTTATATCTCATTTGGAAGTTCTTACATGGTGTTATACAATGCCACAAACCGGACCTCGAAAGGGTCATTGTATCGGAAATAATCACAATAGTAGTTCGCTTATACCCTCAGTGGTAAAGTTCGAATAGCTGTAATTTCCGACTCAATAGTCCGTTTGAGGTCCGGTTTGTGGCATTGTTTCATAATCAAAAAGGCCTTTAAACTGATGAACATTCAATCCTATCCTGTTATTTAAGTTGTTCCCAAATCCTTGTGAACCCGTCCAGCACTGGAACAAAAATTTTGTTTATACCCTAAAAACATGTCCTACACCGGATATTTTTACAACCTATATAAATATGTTAGTGATAGGAATTGTGAGTTATTATAGCTTTCATTAATTTGATCAGATTCAAAAAACTTCATTTACTAAAAACAAACTCAAATAATCATATGTTAGACGTTCCACCACTTTTGCCAACATTGACATTTCGAATATGCGACTTATTAAGTTGGTTGTTCGCTCGTATAAAATAAAAATAGCAGAGGATACCTCATGTTCGTTTTAAGTCGTATGTTTATTTTTATTGCGTGCCGCGGCTACTAACAGTTTTAACTGTACGTCGATGTAAATATCCTTTAGTGTTGAAAACATAACCTCAAACGGGCCACTTCGTCAGATATGGTTGCTGGTCATTCCTTTCTCTGAATGTAATTTAAAAGATTTTGAAATATGATTTTATCTGTTGCAGTCGTTCTTTGAGATCCGGATAATAGTATTACCTTATCTTCCTCAATGTTGATAACCCGCACTGCTGAATGGACAGAGTCTAATGATCAGTTTTACTATTGATTATAAATATTAACAAATATTTACAGATGGCAGCAACCTTAGACCGGCACGTTGACAAAATCATCCAAGGAGTAAATTGGTCTTGCCAGTAGTCCATTAGTTGACCCTTAATTTTTTTTACTTAATACGTTTAACGTTAACTTGGAGGGCATTATACATCTTTACTGCCAACACTGGAAACAGTTCTTCGTTTTACTAAGCCTAACATATGAGAATTGTGAGTATAAAGTTCTTCTCTTTGCGTATAGCTGACAATGTTTCATTTTATGTTTTATATGAAAGGTCGCTATTTTTGTACAACATGAATACTAAAAGTAAAATATTAAAGTAAAATTGAGAGTTCTTGGCAATAGCGAGAGTAGTATTACTAATATCTTGATTGGAGAGCTTAGGATCAAAAATAATTTAATCCAACATTTTCTGATCAATAAAAAAGTATAATATGAAATTAAAATACTGGGTTGCAGTTATTTTATAATTAGGAACTCCTGTATATGTTCACAAAGATAATTCAATTGGTATTTGCATTTAAGACAAAAATCTTTCCAATAGGAAGGAATTAACCATGACAATTATTTTACATCAACATAACAAATACTTTATTCTATCTTTGTAGGAAACTGTCAAAATAAAAAAATAATGTTCACTTATCAACAATGATTCTTATAATTCTAAATTGTATTACACTGAATTACATTTAATATTACATGATCAAACCGAATTTAAGTGTGAATCGAACTGAATTGTTCAATGTTTCCTGTACTGAACTCAAAGAAATGTATTGATTTAAAAGATCGGAAATTTAATGTGACTTATAGTTTCACTAGTTCATTGTTATTTTAGGTATTTAAATATAGTTAAAAGTGTTACTTTAAGTTTGTTAATCTAAAGTTTTCACGTCATAGGCACTTCAGTAAATTTCGAATTGCCCATTTTGCCACAAGGCCATCACTCCCGCACTAATCAAAAAAATTCTGAAACATCATTCTTGGATGGTATTCGCAGACTAACTTCATTTTCTTCATCTTCTTTCAATCTCCTTCCACAACACATCTGGGGTTTGTTGTCATTGGCTGTCTCATTGTATTTTGTTCATGGAGAAAAAGTCTATTGGTACCTATTGGTTCAATATGAAATGGGGAGGTCTTAAGTTGGAATTATTATTGGATCAGCATTTCTTACGGGTACTGTGCAATGTGCATGGATCTCATCTTGATAAGGTTCAGGTTCAAAAGGTATAGGTTTACTGGCTCTATTGTCTGAGAAAGGAATTTTTCTTAGAAAGGTTTAATGCCTGAGGAAAGAAAAAATTATTAGTTTGGGTGGAATTTGTAATGGAAATGATTTTAGGAAAAGTCTTTTACAGTTGGTAATTGTGATAAGGATGTGTTGGCAATTTATTAAGGGTGAATATCCACTCAAAGTCCAAGTGAAGATAGACTGCAGTAGTTGAGGTATTCGGCGGAAGATGTAACCCACGCAACCTGATCCTGCAATTAAAGAAGTCGTTGCAGCCAGCAGCTTAACCCCACAGTTCCAGCCCATAGCTTAGATGACTATGGAACATTGCGAAACATACAGATAAAAGGTATTGTTTATTCAGCATGGGTTTTAGCCTCCTAAAACGTTGTGTCCTTTCGAGTTTGGTCCATGCGTTGTTGGTATGACACCTCCAAGAGAGTTTTGGGTACAATATGAAGCCTAAAGTTTGTACCTCATTCAGTCAATTTAGGTTCTGCTATTTAAGCCAGGCTATATCATCTCTTGGGTTTTACAATCATTGACGCTAAACCTGTTATCTGTTACCAATTTTTAGCCTTCAGGACGCCTGCTGAGCACTAATTCCAGCTACATCAGGGGTGTCACCTCTGGTAAATAGTTTTATCATCTGCAAACAATAGTACATCCCCAAGCTGCCCAAGATCACTGATGGCGACCAAAAACAATGCAGGGTTCAGCCGATCCTTTGTGTAGTCCTGTTATAAGACTTTTAAAATGGCATACAATACAACCTGTGTCCACTTTAAGACATTCGCTGCCTCCATTGTTTATAATTGATTCATCTATATTCTATAATCTACAATCTACTGTTTTGATTATTTACTAAATAAATAATACATTTAATTCGTTCTTTGATAGTGCAAACGAGGTTATTATTATTTTAATGCATAAAATAGATTTTTAACATTGATAATATAAACCCACACTAGTTAGTAAATTAAAACTTAACTGTATTGTTTATATTCCAAACCTATATTTTTCTAAGTTTCAAACAAAATTTAAAATATTTACTGTAGTTTGTTTATAAACAATCGCAGTTTACCATAAATTGTTTTAGTATTGAAGTATAAATCTAATTAATATGACAATGATAATTTATGTACATAACATTTTATCTAACTGCTTTAACCACTTGTTGATTTATTAGCTATAAATAATGTCATTACATAAACTAACGCTCCCGAATTACAGTGATGGCGTCATAAAATATTATTTCGTCAATTAGCAGTAGTTATACAAAATGTTCATTAAACAGGAAACTCATTAGCAATATCGTTGAACTTGAAACGGTTATATAAAGCCTCCAGGTCTCATTTGCAGTTTGTTTACAGTTGTATAATCAAAATATTATCGCCATATACTAATGCAATGCTAACATGTTACTTTATATTTGTACTAAATTTGATACATTTGTAATACCTGATGATATCAAAGTAGTATTATACATGAATCATATTTTAAACTAGTCAAAATAAATATAAAAATATAGGAAATTAATTTTTTTATTATAAAATAAAACTAAAACCGACAATGTATTTTTACTTTGAACCACACATTGTTGTAATATATTTAACATTATTTCATTGAATGAGCAAATTGATTATGATCAGGATTTTATACAGTAAAGGAATAATTTCTGTCTACTCTCGCATATAGCAATGATTTCTGTACTTGACCTGCAAAATTGTATTCATACGACCTGTAAAATAAGACACTCTTTAAGAAATTATAACAATTTAATACAAAAGTAAATAAACAATTTAATAAATAACTGTTTACAATTGTAATGGGGTGGATCATTAACAAACATCCATAAATGATTATTTACATAATATATCTCTTTAATATATACTGATACCAAAAAATAAACTCTTTCTTGAATAAATATGTTAAGCCCACACACTAATTTTAAAACACTTTTTATAGTATTTTAATCCAATACATAGCACCTATGGTTTACAGCATCACAAATTTTTGGTTTTAATTTATTTGTAAAACATAAACTAACATAAAGCATAAAAAATAAATTATATAAATAATATAAATCATTTTATGTATAACCATTGAACTTAACCGACATGTGGGCTTATCACGTCGATGTTCCCATTGACAGCGGATCCGCCCCTCATTAGCAGCATGTTCTCGTGTCTAAGGCTTCGTCACGTCCTTTGTGAGTCGGGCATTAAACTCATTACATCTGGATTGTGTTAATTGCTGTGACTTTTAAGTCTCTTATGTAGTTAAAAACAAATTTAATTTACATTTATAACTCCAAATAAGTTTTTGAAAAGACAATAACACTCCCTAGATGAGTAGTAGAATAAAACGCTTTGTAGAAACTGAAACTTGTAGAAACTACGAAGCCATGTATTTTGTTTTATTTTTAGTTAAAAAATTATATATTTAAGTTTTACAGTGATTTTAAGGGCAATACAACTTTGTTGTTATTGCTGGACTAGGAACCCCAGATTAGCTGCTAGGCGCGTTTTCCACAAGTGGGAATTTTGCACTGGTTACAGGAAGGATAGGATAGGATATAGCAGGAAAGAAAAGGGTGGGATGGGACAGGCAGCCAAATTGACCTTGCAGAGGGCCAACTCCCGTGCTCGTGTGGCAGCTGTGATCAGGCTCAAACAGGCGGACCCGCTCTGCCCTCCAACTGGCCAACTCAACTGACAGGGTATCTATGTACAACAGCTAGGGACCACATTCTCAGGTCGGGAACAAAACCCGGACGTTCCGCTGCAAATGGAGGGACCAAAAGTGAAAGGGAAGCTTGTTGTTTGTTTCATAATGGACAGCCAAAGGACTTACCATATGTAATGACAACTTCATTTGCTGTGCCCAATGTCAGCCTCAAAACTGGTATAAGGTTGTCCTGGGACAATATACAGATTTGCGATATTAAGGGTTGAGTCTGAACTTAAACTGACACAAATTAATTTGTTCTAAATTTGTAAAAATCTTGTTTTGTTATTCTTTAGTAATTTATGGAAAATATGTATATCAAACATGAGAAGAAAAGGTATTTTTTCTCAGCCTAAATATTTTCTAAAGTGAGCTCTCCACTGAAAAGTTTAACTTACCGCTTCGCATGCACACCGCTGGTCGATATTTACTCCTAAATATCACACATTAGGATTAATGCATTCTCATTTATGCAACATAAAAAAACTCATCTTTAAATATTTTGAATGCCTTTGATAAGCCCAGCCCAATTTTAAAGTTCCAATAAAATATTCACATCGTTAAAAAAATAAAAAAAAACTTTTTTGTTACAGACTCCCCTTTAAGGTTTCCTTGTAGTAAAAAAGTGGCCTTGCATAATTCAGTAAATGTTATAATTTAAATTTATATTTATTCTTGGAATATGTAAATCTTGTTTTCTTAACGATGTTGTGTTCTGTATTTGGTAAACGTTGTGATGAAACGCATTTTGAGTATACAATTATTCAAAACAATAAAATTAAATAATTTCATTAATAGCATGATACGTGTTGTTACAACTAAACAGGATAAGTAAAATAGTCTTACAACACTACAAAGTATATTTAAACTTATACTGTACTTACATACAAGACGGTAAAGTATACATAAAAATGGTACAAGGCGATCGATTTCAACCAGTTACACCGGTCATCAGGCCCAATCAGAGGGATTCTCTGATTGGGCCTGATGACGACTGGTGTAACTGGTTGAAATCGATCGCCTGCTTGTACCATCTTTAATGTATATTTTACCATCTTTTATGTAAGTAAAGTATAAGTGTAAATATACTTTGTAGTGTTGTAAGATGTATTTTACATATCCTGTTTGATAAAATGAAACAAGTTATAACATAATTCTACTTTTTTGTTTGTATAAATGCACATCATAGACATTATTGACACGAATAAAAAATACATCAATCTAAAAAAACATTTGTATACAGTTGTTTAAATATTTGTGTTGTACACTTAATCACGTTACTGATTAAAAAATGAAATAAAATATATTAAGTAAAATGTTATATTTTAAGGACTTAGTGTACAGTTTGTGAGGATAAAGTAAGTTTGGACTTATAAAATGTAATTTCTCATACTTTTTCCTGTGTTAAGGTTTTTCCTTAAAAGCATTGTATTACTCACAAAAAAGCACCAACTTTTACGCTTCGAAACAAAAACGAGATGTACACGAAGATCGAGAAAGCAGGATTTCATATATTATCGTTTCAGTAATTGGATTTGCACAAAAAGAGATCAAGGTACTATTATTATGAAGCAGTAAGTGTAAAATTATAGTAGGCAGTTGTTTTATTTGTTATTGAATTTTATAGAACATCATGTTTATTGATGTTGTAATGCAGTTGTTTAGATTATAAATCGGTACTCTACCAATTAGTATTTTATCACAAACTATTTCATGTACAAAAGGACAGTAATATATAAATTTATACGGTTTCCTCTAGAAGGCGGGTCAATTTCTCCGCTTCCCAGCTTGGAGACTAAGCCTACTGTTACGGTTTTCTCCTGAAACGCTAATTTGTCTTCAAAGCTGGATCACGATGGCTTTATTATTGGAATCCCTTACAAAATTGAATGCAATTAATTCATACACCAGGTATAGGTGTTTTACAGGAACTTTTCTAGAGCGAATTAATATTTCACTACGTCTTTCCTAACTTAAGTGTTCCTACGTTAATTTTTACTTAATGAAAAATGTTTTTTAAGGAAAGGACTTTTCAAAATTCAAAAGGAATTCATCTAGCACATAGCATGTTTATCTTTCACCTGTATGTTGTTCATAACAATATTTTACAGTATTGATTATACCTACCATCGTATTGTGTATAACTTAATTTTATTATTATCTTTATCCTATAAGTTTTTACTTTCATAAAAGCTAGCAGAGTTTTTTTTAAGTACATATAAAACGAGTTTATGGGGAAGCAGGCCGATCCTCTCAAATTGTATTGCAAACCCAGGAAATTTAACTCGTAATCCTTTAATCCGAAGTCCCAAACGTAAACTGCTAGGATGCCAAGTTACGTTAAAATACAAAATTCTGTAAAGAATCTGTACAAAGGATGAAATTTACTATTTTCTGTACCGAAGTGGTACGGCATCACGCAGCGATATGCAGTTGAACTACTGAATACAAAATGCCATCCTATTAAACTGCGGATCTCTTGGGGAGGAGCCATACCTCTTCTAACTTGAACTGTATTTTTTCCGATGTTCATTATATTGCCATTTATTACAATATCTTACAATCGTTGGTATATATGCGGTTAAAACTATGCTTTATCTATCGGCACAATTTTAAAACTAGCAAAACATTTGTAAATGTGAAAGAAAATATTAAAATAGAGATACAGCTCTTCTTAAAAAATAATACGACCCGATAATTAAATTTCTGAGGCAACAGGAACTTCAGTACCTCAGTAATTTAGAACTTCGAGGCTACCAATAAATCTAAAGCCTTCTGGAAAGTCGTAAACCCAGAAAGACTCAAAAAGACGGAAATAACCTGCTACTGCAACTTGAGATGCAGGAAAAACCAACATCATATCCATAACACATAGCAAACCACTCACACGAATTATTTGTAAATACTGGTTATTTTCCATCCAAATTGTGGACAGAAAAATACACAATTAATTACATTAACACCAGAAAGATAAGATATCCCAATCCTCACTTTGAAACCTACCAACAAACAAGAGGTGCTTAATATAATCAAACGCAAAGACAAAAACCTTAACAGGATATGAAAATATTTCTAAAAAACTATTACATATTTGCAAGGATGAGCTGGTAGAAAAACTGATCAGCATCACTAGTCATTCACTAGTCATTTCCGTCTGTTGCAACTAAAAAAGGGCAACACAGCTGCAACCATCCTCCTAAACTTCAGGAGGCATTTTTGCCTCGACTGCTTTGGTCATATTCGCTTATAACAAAACTAACATATCTAGGAGATCAAAGAACCCCACAGGACTGGCTTAAAAGCTACTTAAGAAGGAGGAGCCAATTAGTATAAATAAACAGCATCAGTAGTGAGAAGAAGAATTAAATAAATTAACTTCCAAAACTAAAAAAAATCTATAAACCTAAGAGGAGCACCTCAAAGGTCTGAACTACAAACCGACCTGTTTACTTTCCCAAGGACTACAAAACTACAGCTATACACTATGATAACACAATATTTTACTGGGGAATAAAGGCCCATGCCAACTTGAGGTACCAGCTCATACGGCAGTTAACATGATACTAATGACTTCCTTGTAAATGAGAGTAAAACTAAGCAGTTTGTCTTTGGAGGGCATGAGGTAACGACAGGAAGACTACCAGATACAGAATAAGCCAACTTTGAAAAATACCTGTTGTAACCATTGATCAAGTCTTGCATGAACCACCCACATAGACGCTCTTCGAGCGTGAAGTGAAGAAGTGAAGTCAAAGGATTGTAAGTGATTCAGTAACGGCTAAGACTGCCTATTATGCCCTGTACAAATCTCACCTCCGATGTGGTATTTCAGAGGTGCCACTACAGCGGGGAACCTTCGGCGTAAGCTGATCCACCAAAACCAGTTATTGGAATCCTTGAGTACCTCCAAACTAAGACTGTCCTGTGGGGAAAATTGCAGGGAACTGGAAATTCTTGCAGTAGCGAACCTCTGCAATCAAGTCTCAGTAACTTACATATACACAAGGTTCCAGAAGGAGTAAGAACTAGAACACCCTATCTCAACTACAACACCAAATACCCAATCATCAAACTACTGACTTCGTATAGTATACCATACTTATTATACTTACCATAATAAGTATTAATTAGATTAGTTTAGTTCATTAGCTCACTATGACTAAGAGAAAAACGAGCTACATTGGGTCCAAACTGTGGAACGCTCTACCAGAGGAGCTGAAGAAATCAGAGAAGAGGCACTTTAAGAACAAACGTAGAAGCTGGTTGCAGCAGCATCCTTTCTACTCGCTAGCTGATTACTACCAATGGACACAGCAGTGTAATGCAAATTTTGTAATTGTAAGTTGTGTTGTGTAATTTTTTATAGTGTGTATTTTACCCAACCATTTTTCTCAATGTTCATGCTAATTGAGAATATTGTTTCTTGTCTATTGATATTGCCTTTTTTGAGTAAAATAAAAGTTAATACAAAAATATGCAGTTTTACAAAACATGTTTATAACATAACGATACATTTATTGTATTAATTTTTGTGCAAATGGCATTTAATTGATTACCTTTGAACCTAACCTACAACAGTTCTCTTTTTATAATATTATAGGTCTTACTTATAATCCTTAGCCAGACATCACACTGCCTCTAGAGAATTTTATTTTAATACTAGTCGTCAAATAGCGTACAACGGGAGCTATAAACAACCTGATGCAGCTGGCAAGATTCCCACCGGAGCAGAATCTTTCATTCTAGTTAAAACTTAATATATCTTCTTATATGTATGAGAGGCAAAGCCCTGGCTGACTGACTGACTAACTCATCACTGATACTCCACCTTCTCATGTAGGTAGAGAGCTGATATTTCGTTGCACAGATTCTTTAGGTCTTAAATAGGACAACTAAGCAGTTTTCACGCCGGTATCTCCATAGGTCTCTGCCAGAGATCCCGACAAAGTCCCCATGTACATATGGAAATTATTTTTGTTTGAGCTAATGAAAATACAAACAGCTGATCTTGATTCGCAGTAGTTCCACGGGCCAACCACAGAATGCAGCACACACAACTGTCATATTTTTTATAAAATATTTGCGGGGCGAAGCCTGCGGGAACAGCTGCTATCATATAGGTATTAAAAAAAAATTAAAACTTTGGTCAGACCGTTCTACTGAGCCGATTTTCATGATTATTTTGTTAACTGATAGGTAATTATGTCTAGATATGTTATCACCCATCCAAACTAACATATCTACAATGGGCTTTGCCCCAGTGGCTCTTAAATTTCCCATGTTAATATTATGGAGGAGTGTTTTTATCAGATGATTACTTAAAACATGTGTTTATTAACTCAGCAGGTAATTTGGTTCACCAAAGAATAATGAAGCACATCATACAAATACATTATTTGCGGGTGTTTATATAGTTAAGAATGTCCATGTAATACAGTTACATGATGAATACGATGAGAAAATTTGCTTCATGAGCTAAGAAGGCTTGCTAAGTGTATTTGAGAAGGAACATGTTATGTTTTGAGGTTTTGTTATTAAATTTAAGGCTCTTTCAACAATTTGTAACCAATTGAATCTTGCTTTCTTTAAAAAAAAACATGCATGATCACCCAATTCCTTATGTTCTTAATGAACCTTTCTACAAAGTAGTGTTTTCTTTGAAGTGCCTAGTATGTTTCTGGATTCTCTCTGAAAACTTTATAAAATATTTACCATATAAACCTTTGGGGTTACTCGATGTTGGGTTTCCGTAAGTGTATTTGTATATGTGCGTATTTGAGTAGAGGTGAATTTGTATTTAGTTATTTATTTGAAGCCTGAAAATGTTTAGCACTCTGGAATTACTTGGTAAAGTCCTACATTGAACCCCAAAACGGGGGCAACTTTGACAGGAATTCAAAAAACGAGGGTCAAAGCCAAAACAAATCGTCGGGACTTTATTGGTTTAAAAAAATTCGGGGTAGCCTTTATAAGTTTTTTTGTTATATTTGTTTCAAGTGATTAGTTTTATCTATAGGTAGTTTTCACAAATTAAAGTCATTAGTGCTCAGCACTTTACTTAAAACAAGAAAATAACTCTCCATCACACTTTAAAATAAGCTCACACAATGAGAAAAATCATAATCGATTATAAAATATTTGCCTTTTAGTGAATTTCTCACAGAGGGAATAATATATTACCGTAGTCGGGCACATATAGCTAAGTCCTATATAGGCTAGGGGCGATGATGACTGCGTTTTGAGGTCTCATGATGCATCATTCGTTCAAATTTGTATATATATTTTATCGTTTATATTGTGATGGGATGAGCTTACAAATGACAGTATGATGAAGGTATGGATTTAATTAAATACACAGCGTGGCTAGGAATCAGTCAAGCAGCATTGGGATGGAAATCCTAAGAATATTATTCTTAAATTACGTTTATTTACGTGTGAACAATATTGTTACTATTTTTTTAAAACAACCATCATGATATGGTTATAGATTATCTCCCAATAAATGTTTTAAGAAGATAAACTGACCATATAAAATACAGCTGATAAATTAAATAAAAACCTGCTGCTAAACTCTAGCGGGAAAAATATTAGGTATAAAGATTTCAAGGATAATTAAAACTGGTTGGTGTTTTCAGTGCTAAAATTAGAAATCTTTCACTAAATATTTATATAACTTTTGAAATAACTACCCCTAATAAAGAGTATCTTTATATATTGCCATTAAAATATGCATTATTTTAACTTGATTACCTTTATTCATGAACATAAGGTGCAACATTGACTGATGCTGCAGAGCAGCACAGGTTCTCTAGTCTACATTATTATTATATTGGGAGTGTGGTGTCTAATTAAACTATCTGTTACGATAAGCCACAATAACTGTACAAGTAAAAGCCTATTTACACTCCCATATACTAATTTACAGATTTATTATCACCATCATTTTTATTTTATCCTCAGATATAATATAATAGTTTTCACTTTTTGAACACTCAGACATTTTATTTTATGTAATGTAAAAAATTAAAACAAACCCCTTGTAAGTGTTACTAAAAGATTTCAGAAACTGTGTGAAGGTTTCTGCTTTGTGACGTCAAATATAAAACCAGGGCGTAGTGTGAATTTTAGCTTCAGTGTACCTCAAAGACTTCCAATTACGCATTGCGTACACCTCTCATTTTATGCAATCTCTTTTTTTGGCAACGACGCCGTTTTAAAGAATCACCCTTATCCAGAATTATGTAATCCCAACTACCTTAGTTACTGAACCTTTTAGTCACTTGTTTGTATTTTTACAACTAAAATGTCTTAAATGAGTGTTTTTATATTGTGATGAGAAGAGTGTTTTTAGAGGATATCTCAGTTAAAGAGTTCAATATCTGAGGGTACTTTTTCTCCTCTTAGAGATCTAACTTTTCCTACTAAATGTGGAACTAGAGCTGAATGTTTCTCTCCTACCACTCAGGTTCAGAATAATTACATAGCTCACCTGCGCCGGTTTATGGGGATAGAAGCAAAGCCAAGCAATTCAACCCTTCAAACTAGCAAGGCCCACCCTGTGCGATCCGGTAAACGAGTTGCGATTGCATTAGGAATAAAGTAATGTAATATCTATACGACTTTATAACGGGTATAATTTGTCTTTAATTTCAATACATTTTACACATTGTAACATTGTACCATTGTAACATTGTATTGATTTATTTTGTATTTTTCGTATGATTTATATATTTGTTCGTACACAAATTTCACATACAATGTTAAATATAAAATTAAATGGTATTAATTTGTTGTCAAACAAAGTAAATGTTGTCCATACTATTAAAACAGTTGAAAGCTCAACTACCGGAATGTCTGTATTTTATGGATAATGTCAATATAAATTAATGTTATGAAATGTATTTTGTACACAATAGTATATTAAATATTTAAAAACATGGGTATACAAAGATAATTGATTTATATTGATAACAACTTTTAATCTGTACAATTAATTTGTTATATAATTAATTCGTACGCAATGTGTTTGTAAACTAATTAATTAGTTTTATTGATTTAAAAACCATGTTTGGTGTTAAATATTATTCTGACAATTGACAATTATATTTGTTCCCATACTACCATAAATACCTTACTGAAATATTTTACTAGAAAAAATACTGCATTTACGGACATTTTATCAAGTAATTGATGATGGGTAGAATTGATTTTATTGACGATAATGTAGTTTTCAAAACGATCCATTACAACCTGTCACAGCTTACAAGATTCCCACTTTATATTAGTTTAATACACCATTCTGCCTTTGTGTCTCCGGGAAATACACAGTATGAATGAAATGCTGGCCTGATATTTGTATCTATTTGTTGACTCAATTTATAAATATTTTATGCTATATTTAATGATGTTTAATGAGAGTAAACTGGTTTCGTTACATACAACATAGTTTTAATCATGGAACATTTTAATTTATTTGGTAAATAGTTACAATGAAACATTATCCCATTTCTCATATATTTAAGTTCGTATTATTTAAGCTCATCCCAATAAAAAATAAAAAATAAAAGTCGTAAAGTAACATACTTAAATATTTTATTTTTAACATTCGTTTTATTTATGAAAACAGCTGTAAAATGAAATATAGGTTGAATAGATATGGTTTGTAACGATGTAAAGTAGACAAAGCCTATTATAGTATTCATAACGCTTTTAAAAGTAAAATAATATTACCTTTAAGACATCTGTATATTTATAAGGTGCTAAACAAGTTCTATCTCAGATGTGGAAATATCCCAATAAGAAATAGCAGAGAAAATATGTGAAATGGTCCAACGTTTTATATTTCGAAATCTAAAAGAACTGATTTTAGTTGTTATTTCTCATACATAGCACCAACAATGTTAAAATACTCCCGTTGCAGCAAACCTGCATACTCAGCGAATTTCCAATGCATATATATATATATATATATATATATATATATATATATATATCTTACATTGACATCATAGTAAGAACATATGTGTGATAGTTTATATGTATGTGAACATTTAATAATGTAACTACCTTTGTAATAAATAAATGTATATACCCAGCTTAGCCAATTAGGGCAACATTATAATTAATTTAGTAAATATATCACCAACATTTTTACCAAGAGGTATGTAAATGAAATAAGAATGATTGTTTAACTGAACACTTTAATTACTTATTTAAATATTATATACAAATACATTTCTTCGATCACTTGCAATTTTCTTTATAAATAAATATCTTATAACCTTTTTAATTAAAATGAAAATAAGGCAGATCTTACTTTAATTGGAAGTGGCTGTGTCCGACGATAGATATATCCCATAAACCTCGTCTGCAAATAAACAAATGGAACAAACGAATTAATTTACAATATTTAAAATCAATTAACATTCAAAATTTATATAAGATTTTATTTATTTAAATCATGAGCTTCTGACAAACAAAACGAAACAGGCTTTGCCTCACATTTGATTTTAAGTTTTACAAGTTATATAAAATAGTTAATGGAAAATATTACTTTACAAATATACAATAACATCTACATATTTATCTCAACATAATAACAATTCATGACAAATGCATAAAACAATTTAATTATTACAAAACTTACTATTTCAACGAGGAGGATTCAAATCTATCGGATCACAGTTTCCAACGAACGGATTTAAACTTTTTAGTAACTTACAAGAAACCTACAGCGTCTGCACAGCCATCTAAATATCGTCTGCAACTTAACAGGTAATCTTCTTCTAATATATAATAAAAACATTTATTTACATTTTGCATATTTTACAAAACATATTAGATCGGGTATAAATATCCCCCTACCAAGAAAATATCAAAATGTAAATGATATCTATTTCTAATACAAATTCTTAATTAAAATAAATACTCAAATATATATATCAAAATGCAAATATTTAAACATAAAAAAATTTTGTCTTCTTAATAATTTAACAAGCGACAGATATAAATTTACTTGACAGGTGCTGAACTCTAGCGCTACAATATGCAATTCAACTCAACTAGTTTCATCTGTCACCGCTAGATAGCATAAGACTTCATAATTCGCCGACGTTTGTTTACATTCACAAATCAAATTAATCTTTAAATTTATTTACATACAATTTAAAAGAGATTTTATCATGAAATACAGTATAACAAAAGATTTTGATATAAAATGCAACTAAATTAACTATTTACAATCATTTTGAGCAATATACATTTATTTCAGTATTTAATATGATTCATATTGAGGAAACTAACGGTAAATAATTCTCCCAAAATAACTTTCTCTTTTCAATAGATATCCTGTCTGAGGTCAGTTCTCAACTAAACAGAGTCCAAGTGCGTGTGTTAGTCTGTGTGTCGTGTTCCGTTTTTGTTTCAGTGATTGTTTTCGTGTGAAGTGCTGTTTGTGTTCCGTGTGTTTTGTGTAGTGTGATTTTAGTAATGCGTGTGAAAAATGTGTGTCGTGACAACGTGTATCCTTAAAACTACCTAAAATTCACTCAACTTTCATCAATTCATTCACATTTGTACGCGCCGGCTCATATTTTCACACATACATACTCTTACATACAACATTTATTCAACAATTACACTAACTGACGGCGGACAGTGATATTTTGCTTAAGTTATATAAACCTTTAATCATTTGACAATTGAATATAATTTGACCCTTTTACTTTAAATAGTTTTCTCAATATTTCTCACTTATAAATATATTTCTTTTATCTCAAATATTATCTCAAATAAATGTCACTTTGTTTTAATATCCCTTAAATTATATTTACAATAGTTGTAGTTCTTCTCGAAGTCATGGGAAGTTCATAAATGTTTTGAGAACATATTTCACGGCTTAAAATTTCTTCTTTCATTTACGATAGCTTTAAATCATAAATATGTAATTTTCGCACATCTTCCAAGTTTTCTACATTTTGCACTAAAACAGTACCTTCACTTATGAAATACATAATCCTGTAAGGTCCAATGTATCTAGGCCCTAATTTTTTTGAAAATTTATTTATCTTATTACTCAAGAAATGAGTTTTGATGTAAACTAACGAATTGACTTTAAAGGGATGATTGCACCGAGGAAATTGATATTTATCACGTCTTCTGTTTTTCGCAATACTTCTCTTGATATTGTTCATAGCTCTTTTCAAGTTTTCAGTTTTCTGCTCCGGATTTAATTTATTGGATACAAGGTCTTGAATATTCCATAGATTAGTGAGTGCATTATTACAAGGGTGATAAAACATTATTTCAAAGGCTGTGGAGTTAGTGGACGAATTTCTTGCAGTGTTTAGCGATAGCTGGATTAATCCCAGATCAGAGTCCCATAAGGTGTGATCGTGAGAATAAAAACACCTTAAACTTGTGTTAACTTCCCTCAAGTATCTCTCAGAACGGTTTCCATTTGCTCTGTATGCAGCTATACGACGGTGCTGTATATGGTTATTAAACAAATAACTCTTGAAATCTTTAGAGACAAAGTAACTAGCATTGTCGGATACAATTATTCGTGGTATCGAGAAATTATCGAAAGTTTGCTTCATTTTTTCAATAATTAATCGGCTCTTGCAATCTCTCAACGGATACAACCATACAAATCTGCTGAAACCATCTACAAGTATTAATAAATATTGGTTCATATTTTTTGTACGAGGTAAGGGTCCAAGAATATCGATAAATATAGTGTTCATGGTTTGCTCTATAGGCACTGATATTAATTTTCCTTCATACTTAGTTTGTTCACTTTTAGACATTTTACATACAGTACATGATTTTACCATTTGTTTTACTGTGTCGTTCATCTTTGGGTGATAAAAATGTTCATTAACCTTCGCCTGAGTTCTGTAAATTCCTAAGTGTCCACCTATCACACTATTGTGATAAAAGGCAAATACAACACTGATAAGATTTAATGGTAAATATATTTTACGCCTATACATTACAATATCATCTTTGAGGGTAAAATTTGCGTTATTAACCTTATTTACAATACTCTCTTTTATCGTTCTGCATTTCTCATCCTTTTCTTGATGATATTTTAATCCTTGGAGATCGAAAGGTAATGCATGCATGACATTTACAAACATATTATCCTTTTCATATCTCTTAGATCTATTCTTGTTAGTTTTATTAACCAAATATTTATTCACATTATTTAGGTTGTTAGGTATTTCTTCCTTAATTATATTTACAGTAGATACATCCGGGGTTTTGACATCAATTACCGTTTGATTTTCATCGCTCGGTCGGTCAAACATACGTGATAAGGCGTCTGCTACTTTATTGTCACTTCCTTTTATATGTTCGATAGTGAAGGGTAAATTTAATAGCCGTTCAACCCAACGTCCTAAACGACCAAGAATAAGCTTATTTTTCTTTTCCAAAATGAATGAGAGAGCCATATTGTCGGTGACTACTTTAAAAGGTCTGACCTCTAAAAATTCGTGCCATTTTTCAATACATAGTATAATACTATAGGCTTCTTTTTCGTAGACACTATACCTCAACTCGTTAGGCGTAAATTTTTTGGAATAATAAGCTATCGGCATCAAGTCATTTTGCTCATTATATTGCAATAATACACCCGCAGCGCCAAATTGACTCGCGTCTGTTTGGAGGACAAAATCTTTTGAAAAATCGGCCATCTGAAGCACAGGAGGATTGGCGATATTTCTTTTTAAGGTATCAAAGGCTTGCTGACATTTTTCATCCCACATAAACTTAGAACCTTTCTTTTTCAAATTGTGTAGAGGTATGCAAATTTCCGCATATTTTGGTATGTATTTTGCCCAAAAAGAACACATTCCGGTGAATTGACGTACTTGCTTGACGTTCTTAGGGGTAGGGAAATTAGAAATACTTGTCGTTCTTGCAGGATCAATGGTGATCGTGTTGTGTTTAATAAGGTGACCAAGGAAACTAATTTCCTTACAGAAAAATTTAGCTTTTTCCGGGTTTACAGTCAATTTATGTGAAGATAGGCGTTTTACTACTTCTTTGAGGTGTTCGAGGTGTGACTCTTTGTCGGGACTGTATATGAGAATGTCGTCACAAAAGTTAATTAGGTATTTGAATTTTATATCACTAAACATCTTATCGAGATAATTTGCTAGTACTGAACTTCCACATTGCAAACCAAACGGAACCCTCTTCATTCGGTATTTACCAAAAATCGTACTAAATGAAGTGATATCTCGAGAATTCTCTGCAAGAGGACACTGTAAAAATGCTTTATTCAAGTCAATAATAGTAAAATATTTTGCGCCTTGTAAATGTTGGTACATATTTTGTAGGTCTCCTAAAGGGTAATTCATCTTTTCTAATTTCTTATTAAGTTCTGTATAATTTATCACTAATCTGTCATGCTTCGTTAAAAATGCAGGGCTGCTGAATTCACTAACTGATTCTTCGATAATTCCCTCAGATAACCAATTATCAATAATATTTTTCATCTTATTTAGAGCAGGAGGACTTAAGTAATAAGGACGAATATTTACTGGCTTGTTATCAGTCAATTTTAATTCCACTTCTAAGTCTAAGGCGGCTCCTATCTTATCTGTAAATACTTCAGGATGATTATTTACTATTTCATCGATTTCCCTTGTCATTTCGACAGTACCAATTTTAAGCATAAGCGAACGAAATTGTTCAGAATTTTCATTACTAATCATCTGAATTTCATTTTTCACATCAAATGCAAAATTACACGTTTGGGACGCAAAGTTCAGGTTCAGGCCATTTTTAGTCATAAAAGGATGACCTAAAATCATGTGGAAGTAATTTTGTTTAATTACTAAGAATTGCTCTACCCAACAATATTTATCCATTTTTATTTTTATCTTGCATTCCTTCATAATTTCTACAGGATTGTCATTTGCAGCTAAGATATTTCCGGTCCATTTATTTTCATTAATAACTAATTTCTTCATAAATAATCTATTATATAAGTCTTCACTGATAAAGTTTTTACTTGCTCCGGTATCTAATAATGCTGTGGTATTTAACTCTGGATCCAAAGAGATGTTTACACAAGGTAAATAATTTATAGTCTTTCCTTTAATCTTAGTTAATTTAGGCGATTTTAAGTTATTATAACCCTTGACTAATTTTCTCAGTTCGCCTTTGAAATCTGGAGAATGCTGATAATTGTAATCTCTAGATGTTCCTAACGGGTTTTTGCCTTCAGAAGAGAAATTGTTAGGCGGCGATATATTTTTCCCTCCCGGCCTTAGTAGTTTTTTGGCTTTCGAAAACATTGTCGAGCGATATGGCCTGGTCTGTTGCAGTGATAACACACTTTCGCACCTGCAGATGTTAAGTTTGGATTTCTCGGGACGTTTTTGGATTGAGGCCTATAATTTTCTCTGATATTTGAATATGGGGGGCTATGCGAGTTTTGCATTTGAACTTCATTACGGG
Organism: Allygus modestus; assembly: GCA_963675035.1. Lineage (NCBI taxonomy): Eukaryota > Metazoa > Arthropoda > Insecta > Hemiptera > Cicadellidae > Allygus > Allygus modestus. Next base: position 408,898,928 of record OY776112.1, read on the forward strand.
AATTTTTGTACACATGATTTCTGACAAAATCGTTGTATGATACATTATTTACATTTATGCACAACTGGTCAAGATCAGCAAAAGTTTCTGGGTTTTTCTCGAATACTAACTTATTTCTAATATCAGGGTGTATGCCGTTTTTGATAAATGAAACCAATTGGTTTTCGCTTAAATCAGTTTTCAAGATTTCGTGGTTCATTTTCACTTCATTTATATATATAGACAATGGTTCATTGGGCTTTTGTGGTCGAAATATTAAGTCTTGCTTTAACTTTTCCCTTAATGTGATTGGAATGAAGGTGCTTAAAATATCAGAATGAAGTAGTTCTATGGATTTTTGGGCGTTTTTATGTTCCAAAATTTTGTTCACCAATGGGGGCGTTGAATATATGGGTAGTATTTCATATAGCTCATTTTGACTCAAAGTAGTTTCATTTTGAATGTTTACAATATTTCGCAGAAATTGTAGTGGAGGGCTTGTTTCAAGTCCGTTACACACTGGAAATTTTTGTAAATAGATTTCCATAGGATTTGATAATTTTCCAAAAATACTGTAATTGGAAGGGTTAGTAGTTGTGGCTTGTTGAATGATTTCAGGGGGATGATGAGGCATGTTTTGATTTGGAGCAATGAGTGATGTAGCGGTGGGAACTGCAGTGGTTAGGTTAGGTCGGTGGGCCTCGTGGTGTGGTGTGGATGTAACAGGTGTGGTTGCATCTGATCGATGTTGTTCAATTTTCCCTAACATTTCTTCATCTTCAATGAGTGATGTATTAAGATCTTGCTCAAATTTATCCATTTCCTCAGAACTAATAACACCGGCAATAGTTTTAAAATTTTCTATAGCTAAAGTTAGTTCACTATTTACATCTTCAAGTTTTTGTTTTTGCACAGGCTCAATTTTACATTTCAATAAATTTGTTACTCTAATTTTTAGATGACTCAATTTGGCTTTAACTTTTGCAATCTTTAGTTTATTTGGGTTTTCACTGCATTGTTCAATCAGGGTAGAAATTAATTCGTACTTTTGGCTTACACAATCAATTTCTTCTTGTAATGTATAGTTATTTGACAAATTATTAACATCAGGTTTTACATGCAAGCAATTTCTTAAAAGTTTTCTCATAGAATCTACATCTTCATTGGTTATTTGGTGCCCTTAAAGTAAGTTCATATTTTAATTCTTCTTTGTTTAAATAATTTAAATTGTATTTTGAAGACATTTTACATTTTTATATAACCTCTGGTTTGTTGGTTTATTATTTGAGCAGAGTTGCGCAACTAATGTATACCCAGCTTAGCCAATTAGGGCAACATTATAATTAATTTAGTAAATATATCACCAACATTTTTACCAAGAGGTATGTAAATGAAATAAGAATGATTGTTTAACTGAACACTTTAATTACTTATTTAAATATTATATACAAATACATTTCTTCGATCACTTGCAATTTTCTTTATAAATAAATATCTTATAACCTTTTTAATTAAAATGAAAATAAGGCAGATCTTACTTTAATTGGAAGTGGCTGTGTCCGACGATAGATATATCCCATAAACCTCGTCTGCAAATAAACAAATGGAACAAACGAATTAATTTACAATATTTAAAATCAATTAACATTCAAAATTTATATAAGATTTTATTTATTTAAATCATGAGCTTCTGACAAACAAAACGAAACAGGCTTTGCCTCACATTTGATTTTAAGTTTTACAAGTTATATAAAATAGTTAATGGAAAATATTACTTTACAAATATACAATAACATCTACATATTTATCTCAACATAATAACAATTCATGACAAATGCATAAAACAATTTAATTATTACAAAACTTACTATTTCAACGAGGAGGATTCAACTCTATCGGATCACAGTTTCCAACGAACGGATTTAAACTTTTTAGTAACTTACAAGAAACCTACAGCGTCTGCACAGCCATCTAAATATCGTCTGCAACTTAACAGGTAATCTTCTTCTAATATATAATAAAAACATTTATTTACATTTTGCATATTTTACAAAACATATTAGATCGGGTATATGTAATAATATGTAAGCTTCTGATAGAATCTTTTATTTGGATATAATATTGGCAAAAGTTAAAAATAGTTAAGAAATAAACCACTATTACCACTTTAACCACCATTAACTGACCACATTAACAGTTATTAAATTTGTTGGCATAAATTGATCTATTGGGTAATGTAGCTTTTCTTCTATTATGATTCATAAGTCAGTAGTGTGTGATTCTAAGAAGTAAATTCGGTTTAATTATGTGTGTTGAATCGTAGCTTACAAATGCATTGAAGTGCCATTCAAATACTTACAGTTTTGGCTTAAGTGTTAGTTTATGATAAACGAATGAAAATTATTAACTGGTAATGAAATGTCCAGTCAGTACCCTAGAGGAGATGAGCCTTATTGTTTGCTCTCTTGTGATAAATGTTGACCATTTCCACAATTGTGTGGCTTGCCTCCGTCCTGCCTTTTAAAAGTCCGGTTGACTTTTTTATTGTTGTAACATGTACGAGAGTAATAAGAGCAAAAAGAACTAAAGTAATTAATGCATTGGATTAAAATGTATAAGTATGTAAAAACCAGTATGCACTTTAGATTATTTTTACCAAGTCCTTTTACAAAGTCCTTTTACAAAATGTTTAATATAAAAAATAAATCAAACACAATGGAATAATTTGTATATGTTCTTGTAAAGTGAATATGTACGTGGCAATAACAAAAACTTTAATTTAATAATAACAATGTTAGATAAGGTTTCTTTACTTTATTGTAGCAGAAAACCTTCTGGATAACATTGGTTTTAATTATTTACTGGATTAATAACTATATGAACAATAACAAGTTCGCACGCAGCACGCTCACGTGAGGGAAGTGAATTTCCACTTAAAAACTTTTAAAACTCAAAATCAGTGTAAAAACATACATTTATTTCAATTTTTATTAAAATATGAAAACAGTGATTTTTGGCTGTTCTGATGCTCCTGGTCTCATTTACCTGTAAAGCTGGGAATACAATTTTGCACATTATATTGTTAGGAGAAGGTCCAGACAGGCTTGAAAGTAGGCATGAGGTTGCTGGGGATGATAAAAGTACTCTAACAAAGGAATAACAGGCTTTTCTAGTGTAAAACCCCCATAAGATAAAGTACTGTGTTTAGTCTAAACACATTTTCTTTAATAACTCGGTAAATATGTATGTTAGAATGACGATAGAGGGCTAACAACTTTCGCCTCACTAATCTCCATTTTTTTACATGCATTAATTGTACATACGGGGCATTTCTGACCATTTTTGGGCCCAAAAACTCGAAATTTGAAAGATTAATCCCCAAAAAAGGGGTTTAGAGTTTTCCGATTGTTTTGTCCAAAAAAAAAAAAACTAAATAAACTAAATTTGAACTTGTCTAACTGATTACAAAAAGGAACGTTCCTACCAAATTGGAAGTAAATCGGACAAAAATGTGGCCACTAGAGTGCAAACACACACACACACACACACACACACACATATATATATATATATATATATATATATATATAATGTATATATTATGTATATATTATTGTATATATATATATATATATATATACAATTTTGAACGACCCCCATATCGTGTTCAGGGGGTCACGGTAGGAACTTCTATGATGGTCCCGGGCTTAAGTTTCACCGTGCGGGTCATGCTAATAGTTCACTTTCCAAAGAAAATTCACTAATAACTCCATGCCTCAATTTGCATTTGACATACTGTATATAACTTAACATCCTTGCAGTATAAGGATGAATACGTAACACAGCCAATATTAACAAGTTATTCATTCACGAATTGCGCATTTATAAAATAACTTACCAAAACTCTACAACAATCAAAAGATATAAGCATCCAAAGATTGGTATTATATCTGTTGAGGTATAACTAATATGTTATGAGTTCATAAAACTTAAAATACATAAAACTTGTTTACTTTAATAAATATTCTTAATTCACTGGAGCATAAGAACATATGTATTATGTTGATCTAGATTAAAGTAATAGGAGAAATGTATGAAACTATTTCAGCGTGCAAACAATTTCCCTTGAGTTTACTTGCAAACTAAACATGTTAGGTTTGTTTAATAATACCAGTGCAATACCTTTAACTATAGTGTATTTAATGGGACACAAACAAAACCATCAAAGTGGTTTAATTAAATTGATTAATTAATGTAGCAACGAACTACAAGTTATTTACATGATTCGTTCGCATGCAACCTAGCAGATGGAACGGTTTTACTCGATTGTTCTTAGTTTAATATCAGCACACTATAAATTCAACAACATTTGTATTATTTCGTTACATATATTTCACCCCCAAACTTATATCATATAAATGAAATATATTTCTTTGCCTTATTTTCACTGTTAAGGTATATTCAAATACAAATAAGGTGAATACTCTTAATCATCGTTTAATGTAGTGTGATAATTCAATCTATGTAATTAGATTTTTTACGTTTGAGTAGGGAACGAACCAAGCCCCGGGCTTGTCACTATATAAGGCCAACTTATTCATAGAAAGTATAATTTATTAGTAGTCGAATGACAAAGAAGCAGATGGGTTCAGTATTGAACCTTTGGTTTAATATAGCGATGAGACAGGTTCACTGGAATACTACATGAAGGATATGTCTGTGTCTAAGAATTAAAACTGATCCACACTAGACAAACATAACTGTTTGTTTTGATCTATTACATCATAGGTCGTTCTTGGTTTATTCATATGGATTTAAAATTATAATACTTATTTTAAAGATAAATACAGGGTGTTCAAAAAAGGTGGGGACATAAGTTACGTAGTGATTCCTTGGGTAAAAATAAGCAAAAAAGTTTATATAAACATATGTCCTATCTCCTTTCGTTTAGCGTCTGTCTGCCTGTATGTTATTTACCAAAAAAGTCATATCTCCTTAACGGTTTAAGCTACAGCATTGAGATTTTGCACAAATGTTCATCTTATTGGCCGCTTTCTTTGTGCAAAATGTGAATAAAAAATCTGTAACCGTTTCAAAATGGCGGCTATTTTAAATATTTGACGCCAAATTTCACAAAAACCGTTAATTTTACCAAAAAATTGCAAGATACATAAAATTTAGTAAATTTTATGGAGATTTCAACGATCTTATTAAGCTTAGTTTGGACAAAGAATAACTGGGAAATTAATTGTATTAATAATATTTGTGATAGTAACATTGTTTAAATAGAGAAAACTGTAGGTATAGCAAGAAAGAAATTAATTTCTCAGTTATTCTTTGTCCAAACTAAGCTTAATAAAATCGTTGAAATCTCCATAAAATTTACTAAATTTTATGTATCTTGCAAGTTTTTGGTAAATTAACGGTTTTCGTGAAATTTGGCGTCAAATAATTAAAATAGCCACCATTTTTAAACGGTTACAGAGTTTTTATTCAAATTTTGCACAAAAAAGCGGATAAAAAGGTAAACATTTGTGCAAAATCTCAACGATATAGCTCAAACCGTTAAGGAGTTATGACTTTTTTTGTAAAAAACACATACAGACAGACAGACGCTAAACGAAAGTAGATAGGACATATGTTTATATAAACTTTTTTGCTTATTTTGACCCAAGGAATCACTACGTAAATTATGTCCCCACCTTTTTTGAACACCCTGTATATTCCATTATAGATTTTGCAACAACCTTGATCTCCTACAGAATTATGTCAGTAACATTTTATAATTTGTCATTAAATATGATACTTAAGGTCAATATGGATTTATTTTTACTTCGTTATTCTTATATTCACCAAAATTAATCTAAATTATCGCTTTTTCAAAATATGGTTGTCCTTATTTATTTAAAAAAGTATTGTTTATTTTTAAAGGAAAAATCAAAAACTGGCTACAAAATGTAATTATGGTTCGATATAAAATTAGCATGTACCTTATATCCATAAACTCCTGGACACATTTTTACGTGTAATATAATGAAACCCTCCAGAGCTAAAGTATAAACTTATATTTTTCTGAACGTGCAACAAATAAAGTTGTCTTTACGATATATACATCATCAGTAAACTTCCATTTGTGACCCACTGATAGACCGCAGAATATCTAGCCTAAATTAAATTTCCTCTTTAGTTTTAACCAGAGTATCCTCAGCGATTGTTGATTTTGCTCCTCTGATTCTGGTGTTCAGTTCGTCTATATCAGAGAATGGTCCAGCATATACAAGGTCTTGAACATAGCCCCAAAAAGAAAAAAGTCCATTGGGGTATATCCGGTGCGCAAGGAGGCCCGCCACGACCGATTCACTGATTGGGAAATGTTTCATCCAGGAAATTTCTAACATCCAAAAATCAGTGCGGCGGCGTATTCACCGGATATTACACCAATGGACTCTTTCTTTTGTGACTATGTAAAAGAAATTGTATATGCTGCACCTGTCTCTGAGATTAACGAGCTGAAGTCCAGAATCAGAGGAGCAATATCAACAATCGTTGGTTAAAACTTAGGCGGAAATTTAATTTAGGCTAAGTAATTCTACTGGCCACCCATGGGTCACACGTGGAAGTGGAAGTGTACTGATGTTGTATGCATTGAAAAAACTATTTGTTGAAATAAAAAAAAGTGATAAGCTTATACATGTGGCCCTAGTGGTTTTAATTTTATTACACGAAAAAATAAGTCCAGGACTTTATGGACTCCCGGTATAATGCTGTAATTTGTAATTAATATTATATTTGCCGAACAGTATAATATGTGTGCTAACTGGTAATGCTTCTACAGAAGGCACAACCCCATATGTGAAGATATTATTTTAAATAAAATCTTGAAATTGTAAATAACCAATGGTTCTATTAAAATAAACACTGATTTGATAGTAATAACGATCTTATTACTATATAATTAGATAAATAAAACCAATAAAAATCTTAATAGTACTTAAATTTATCTTGGTAAGTTTCAAAGTAATATTTCCACAGGACCCGCACGATAAGTTTCCTTTGTCTGATGCAAGCCTCATTGTTTCCTCAATTCAAATATATGCTATCCATTTAGTAAATATGACTCACATAACAGCTAATATCTTGGTTTTAACTAATATCTTCCTCACAGAATTGGAAAACACATTACAAATACAGATTTCAAATGTTGTTGTATTTGTCTGATTCAATTATAGGATATAACTATATTTTATAGACAATTAAGAAAGAGGTTTGAAATCTACATGTACAACATTATTTTACTCAACTAGATTTATTACGTCTAAGAATAAATCACTTAAACAACATGTACATAAGACAATTTTTAAATTTTAATTTGCATACTTTGTGTTAACCAAGAAATATATTTTGGGGGATCATAAACTGTTAAAAAATTCAGTGACCAAACAAAATGTACACAAAAAACCTACAATTGCAAAAAACATGATTTAAAAAAAGTAAAACGCTTAAAATATCACTATTAATATTTAAACAAATATTACTTTTATATATATATATATATATATATATATATATATATATGCATACATATTTATTTCGTAACATTTACTTACCTAAACTCAGGTATGAACCAAAATTATATTAGCTTACTTATAACAAAGCTTTGAGTTTTATTTCTGTCGTTCCGAAGTTAATGTGTAACGAATTATATTTTTTATTTATTTTTGAGTACATTATCTTTATATTAATGACGGATAAAATTAATAAGATTTTTATTTTCCATAAATGATTTAACTACATTTAAAATAACTTAAACATTATTTTTAAGTACTATAAACTTTTGGTAGCGCTCATATTATCTATAAATATCATCTTTTATTTTTGTTTATCTCATTTATAAGTTTTATTTTATCCACAAATAAAATGTTAAAAATGGTTTATGGTTTTATCAAACTTCAGGAAAAGTTTTTTTTTATTTTTAAAGGGGAAGTACAATAATTAAATGCCGCTTGGCTGAAAACTAAATGATGATATGAGTAGAATAATGTACAGCTTTGGGCAACATTCCAAAACTTCAGAAGGTAAGGTCTCATTTCCACCAAGTTTCAAGTGTTTTGGACATAAAACAGAAACGGACCAATTATGAAGCTTACTGTCCCTATGCGACCATTATATAAATTTATTTTATTCTATGTCAGATCCCTCTCTTAATCTCTTTTACTTAAACTACTGGAATAATCTCTTGGGTATGTGAATTATGTCTCTGGATTATTACATTAGTATAGTATTAGTATTATGTACGTTACATATGTAGAGCTGATTAAAATTTTAACCATCCAATGAGGTCCTCAAATTTCGTTACCAACTCTAAACAAATAGAATATTTCTAAGGCACTAATTATTTCTAAATAAAAAATAACACCTTAGAACTTTAGAGGATTGTTTTCGTTGTGGAAGGAACTCTCACAGAGTGTACCCAACCTAGAGGACTGTTTTCGCTGTTGCAGGAACTCTCGCAGAGTGTACCCAACCTAGAGGACTGTTTTCGCTGTTGCAGGAACTCTCGCAGAGTGTACCCAACCTAGAGGACTGTTTTCGTTGTTGGAGGAACTCTCGCAGAGTGTACCCAACCTAGAGGACTGTTTTCGCTGTTGCAGGAACTCTCGCAGAGTGTACCCAACCTAGAGGACTGTTTTCGTTGTTGCAGGAACTCTCGCAGAGTGTACCCAACCTAGAGGACTGTTTTCGCTGTTGCAGGAACTCTCGCAGAGTGTACCCAACCTAGAGGACTGTTTTCGCTGTTGCAGGAACTCTCGCAGAGTGTACCCAACCTAGAGGACTGTTTCCGTTGTTGCAGGAACTCTCGCAGAGTGTACCCAACCTAGAGGACTGTTTTCGCTGTTGCAGGAACTCTCGCAGAGTGTACCCAACCTAGAGGACTGTTTTCGCTGTTGCAGGAACTCTCGCAGAGTGTACCCAACCTAGAGGACTGTTTTCGTTGTTGCAGGAACTCTCGCAGAGTGTACCCAACCTAGAGGACTGTTTTTGCTGTTGCAGGAACTCTCGCAGAGTGTACCCAACCTATAGGATTGTTTTCGCTGTTGCAGAAACTCTCGCAGAGTGTACCCAACCACTCAACAATCTATTCATTAGAGTGTACTTTGACTTCTTCACTTCCTTCTATTGCATATATTTGCAGTTTATTTTCGTCACATAGTGGTTCGTCCGGAGAGTGAAATAATTGTATTAACTTACGATTCGTAAATGATAGTTATTTTCTACGTCACTTAAGCTATTATGTACGATTTACTGATATAACAGAATTGCGGCTAGTATTATAGTTAAAGGGTCAAAGCATTAATTGATAACATTGTTTTATGACGGGTAGGCATACCTAATACGTTGAGTGGCTCTCGTAAACATGATTTGATTTATTATTATTATTATCATTACTATCGTAAATATGACGTGACAGCCCAAAATTGTGGACAAATGTGGTTAGAAGCTTAATTTATTGTAATGAAATTAAAATAACTTGATCAAAATACAGTAGAATTTTTATTTAAAAGTAAACAGAAATATATAAAAAAAAAACTATAATGAACAGATCTAGAATGAATAAAACATATTTAACGAATTCATTTACCAACCAATGTAATTAAAAATTACATTTGAATAGCTGATATGTAAGATCAATAGGCTAGACAGCTGTCTAGGCTAATAATTTCATATCTATTTCATACGCTTGCTTATGGTTAAGTATATTTATAAAGTTTTATAAAGTTGATAAATATGCGTAGATTCATTATGACTAACTTTAGAGTCTCTACTGTACATCCCCTTTATAATGTAAAAACAAATTATTTTAAGGGTCTTCTTTTGATCTTGGTGAAAGTCTCGGAGAGTAACAGCTTTATTTACCTTCTAGTACTTACTTTAGCTAATAGTATAGGTCCATAAACCTAAGTTTTTTTATCTTATTTGATCCAAAATGTGTCCACTATTGCCCAACAGTGACCAAAACCATTGAACAAAGATTACATTTAGAATGATTATATTCAAAATTAATTAAAAGGACATTGAGCTATAATAGCAATTGGAGTGATCTTAAACAAGCAGGAAAGAGACAAACTAGCTAAAAAAATCTGCTTTTCAGTATAAGGGCGTGATGAAAAACTACTCCAAGGCATCTAAACAAACATAATACCTTCCCCGAGCAAAGCTTGGCCCCCTAGGTATTGTATTCCTTAGAAAAATAGTATAGTAGTTGTAGTAGTATAGTATAATGGTTGTAGTATTCCATAGAAAAATTATTTTTCTATGCTGATAGTCTAAGTTCATTTTCCTTAGTTTTCTTATTCCTTGTATTACAATTTCCTACAGAGTTTCGTCTAGCTTCACTCAATTGCACCCAACGTAGCACATAAAATATAAATCGAAATAAATTTTCTGATAAAAAAACTAAATCGGAGTTTTTGACACATAATATAATATGTAGTAAACGAAATATAGTTTACTGGATTATATAAATCGTATTAACCTTCACAAACCATATGTGCTTGATTTTACCTTGGAATTTTAACCATGGACATAACCCTTCATAATTTTTTTATTTAATCATGTTTTTATACTCATGTCAAAATTTCACATTAGGGAGTATAATAGCTATCATCGTTGTTTAAACAAAGATGAATGATCTGTTGGCGAACGTCAGGATGTTGAACGAAGTTGACCACTATGCATTAGGACAGGAGATCACCAAAGATGTTCAAGTCAGTAGCAAAACACTAAATAAGGAGAAAAAAGAAGACCTGAATAAGTGTAACGGCATTAAGAATAAATTAGAAGAAAGTAATACCGTGAAGAAGTGTACCAAAGAGATATCAGAAGAATGTAGACCAAATACCCCCGTCGCAGCAAACCTGCATACTCAGCGAATTTCCAATGGAGATATAAATGTCTTAATACTATATAAAGCCACTTACCAAGTTTCATAAAAATATATTCACAAATAAGCGATATATACAATTTAAATTATTCTCCATATGAATAACATTGGGGCTGAGTACGCAGGTTTGCTGCAACAAGGAACACAAAAAATGGGTTTTTATGCTAATGTCAATATAACTCAACTAGGTGAAGTCGTATACCAGTTTTTTTTCATTTATGTTCATAATTAAGGGAGACAGAGCATTTAATTATTATCCATAAGAATAACATGGGGGCTGAGTACGCAGGTTTGCTGCTACGGGAGAATTATGCAAAAACAATTTTTTGGAGCAAATATCAATAGACCTCAACGAGATGAAGCTGTATACCAAGTTTCGTCAGTATACGTTCATAAATAAGCGAGATAAAAAAAATTTCTTTTCCTCCGTAAGAATAACATTAGACAACGTACTGTGTGACAACGCACTTTCAATATCTCGGTAACCAATTGACGTAGAGGAATGATCGAAATACCAAATTGTGTGTTTTTGTAAGCTGAATCGAATGGTCAAAACTAAAATTTGACTTTTTCAAAAATTATATGTAAAAAATTCAAAAAACCCCTTTTTGGGGTACAAAACCCCCCCAAAATACCCCTTCGGATAAGTCGATCTGTCTGGTTTTCGAACTTAAAGTCATAAATGCTGCTTTACATATTTATACCAAATTCCGTCAAAATCGGATCATTTTTACGAGAGTTATCATGCTCACGGACACACACACACACACACACACACATATAAGGCTGTGAATGATGTTTTAAAAAGGGCGACTGCTTGTATTTATACAGATGGTGGCCACTTTGAACACCTGTTGTAAATATGTTTCTTGTATCAAAAATGAAATTGTTATAATTAAAAGAAATCTTTTATGTGTGTCCTGTAGATACTGTAATTATTTTCTTATTATAAGCAGCAAGTAAAATATGAATAAGCCACTAGCTCACTTGAAACTAATACACCTAGGCCTGCCTGAATTATATTAAACCTTTGTCTCTCTGTTTCTCATAAACGGTTGAGTATATCAAAAATTACTCAAGAATAAAAAAGTCTTAGATTCTCATTTGCTAACCGAAATCACCATAAAATACAGGGTATGCCATAAGAAAAATTAAAGTTGACCGCCATATTGGAAAATGGCGGCCATTTACAAAAATTGTATCTACTTATTTTTAAACCTCTTTAAAAACAAGGGAATGTTCCCCATTTAAAGTTTACTGTAAGATGTACAGTTTACAAGATCCCAATGGTAGCACAGATAACAAAAACAACAAAAATGATTTACCTTTATCTCTCTGAATCTCATAAACGGTTAAGTATATCAAAAATTACTCAAGAATAAAAAAGTCTTACATTTTCATTTAATATCCGTAAACACCATAAAATACAGGGTATTCCATAAGAAAAAATGAAGTTGACCGCCATATTGGAAAATGGCGGCCATTCACAAAAGTTTTATCTACTTATTTTTAAACCTCTTTAAAAACAAGGGAATGTTCCCCATTTAAAGTTTACTGTAAGATGTACAGTTTACAAGATCCCAATGGTAGCACAGATAACAAAAACAACAAAAATGATTTACCTTTATCTCTCTGAATCTCATAAACGGTTAAGTATATCAGAAATTACTCGAGAATAAAAAAGTCTTACATTTTCATTTAATATCCGTAAACACCATAAAATACAGGGTATGCTATAAGAAAAAATGAAGTTGACCGCCATATTGGAAAATGGCGGCCATTTACAAAAGTTTTATCTACTTATTTTTAAACCTCTTTAAAAACAAGGGAATGTTCCCCATTTAAAGTTTACTGTATGATGTACAGTTTACAAGATCCCAATGGTGGCACAGTTAAAAAAAACACCCTGTATATACTATATACAGTATATATATATATATACAGTATCGAACGAATGGTGTTTTTGGGGTCTGGGGACCTCAAAACGAAAAGTTATCATGGTCCCGGGCCTAGGTCTTACCATGCCGACTACGGTAATAGCTTCTTCCCTATAGGGGAAATTCGCTAAAATGAACATCCTTAAATTAAAATCTCCAGTAATGAAGGGAATTCCTCAGATCCACAGGAAGAATGTGCCTATTAGACCTCTTGTAAATTTTAAATGTGCACCTACATACAATGTTTCAAAGTTGTTTTCTAAAAACAAGGATTAAAGAAGGATTTGGAATTAGAGTACAAGTATAATGTAAAAATAGCTAAGATTTCGTAGATAAAGTAAAACACATCAATGTAAAGGGTAAAAGTAGATTAGTTTCTTTCGATATTTCTAATTTATACATTCATTTACCTGTCATGGAAACGGTTATTTTGATTAAATGTAGGCTCATAGATAAGGAATTGGACATAGTTTATGTAGGTAAACTAGGAAAATTGTTAAAAATTGTACTGAAACAGAATTATTTAAGATTTAACAATAGGATTTATGTACAAACTGATGGATTAGCTATGAGGAGACCACTCTCCGCAATAGTGTCAGAAGTGTTCCTGCAACATCATGAAGAATGTATTTTGGAAAAATTTAACAAGGATCATGAAGTGGCAATGTACGTTAGATATGTAGTTGATGTCCTTATAATTTCCAGTGCAACCAAGGATGGTGAAGCAGATGATATGATGAAAATAGTCAACGACCACCACAGAAAACTGACGTTTACAAGCAAACTTGAAGAAAAAAGACAAATTAACTTCCTGGATTTAACACTAATGAGGAAAGATCATAAGCTGGAATTCGAAAACTACAGGAAGCCAACACAAACTAATACAACCATTAACATCAAGTCCATACATACATCAAGCCACAAGACCGCTTCATTTCGTTCAGTGCTGTATAGAGCCTACAAGATCTCAATAAGTGAAACAAGCAGACGAAAGGAAATAGCTATAATCAAATCTATAGCTCGAGCCAACGGATACAAATCTACACTAATTGATGAAATGGGGGCGAAGATATTGAAGAAGATGAATAACCAAGAACGGCTCCGAAATATGACAACGCTGAGAACGAACGGGAGAAGGAGAGTACGAGATATTTTGCATTTAACTTCACTGGTGATAAAACACAGAATATTGCAAATAGATTTAAGAAGTATAGAGTATCCGCAGCCTTCAAGACACAAAAGGCCAAGAGTAAAATTCTGCATATTAACATAAAATATTGTGATAAGTTTGATAAGCCCGGTGTATATCAAATCAGTTGTAATGATTGTGATAGTTTTTACGTTGGCCAAACTGTTAATTTTGTAAAATGATACAAGAGTCATGTTTTAGCACGGAAGAACCGAAAACTAGAAAGAGCGAATGTCGCAAAACACCTCCTGGAAAATGGCCACTCCTTGGGAACGTTTAAAGAAAATTTAAATATACTCCATATTTGAAAGAAAGGAAATTAAATGAATGCATGGGAAGAATTGTTTATTTTTAAGAAAAATGTAAGGATAGGACTAAATTTATCAGTGAACAGGTTAACTTTGAAATTGGTGGTACTTATCGCAACTTGTTTCCGGAACTTCCGGTAGCCAATACCGGTAAGCTGTTCGCCACCTTGTTTCTGTGATTCTCTGGTGCTGAAGATGATCGGTGTAACTGGTTGAAATCGATCGTCTTGTACAATCTTTAGTGTTTTACCGTCTTGTATGCAAGATATACGTGTAAATATATTTTGTAGTGTTGTAAGACATATTTTATTCATCCTGTATTAAATTTTGTGTGACAGTTTATCAAACCTCCCATTAGTAATTGCAAGTTCGACACTAAAACAATTGTACAAACTACTACTTTATAAACTTACGTTGAATTTAATCAAATATATTTACAACAATTCAAATTATATTCACACCAGATATTTATTTCCCATTAATTGTTTTAGTAAAAATATATTTTTAATTATTTAAAGAGAATCTTAATTGTATTCTGTATTTAAAACACCGCAATGGTTTTACATTACAAAGTTTTGCAATCTAGTTAAGTGTCAACGGTGGTGCATTCTATAAAGGTTGGAAGATTGAAGAATAAATTTGATAATAACATAATTTCGGAAATACCAGTATACAGGATGAATAAAAAACCTGACTATTTGCTATTTCCTATTTTGTTAATATAAACTAATATATTTTGGGTAGTGATAGTAACTTAGGGTGTAGTATCTTTTGAGATTATTTAAAATGTTGAATGCCCCCCTAAAATATGGGATTTTCGGGGAAACTCAATTTTCTAAATGTAAACCCCCTTTGAATGACCACTCATTTTAAAGAACTTTAAAAAACTAGATTACTAGTGAAATATAGAGACTGCTATCTCATCTCTAACAGAAATGGCAGCCAGTCAAAATTCCCTAAAAAAACTTGTATTCTTATATGGAAGGCAATATGTGTTGTTTTATCTTTACTTTTACTAAGTTAATATTAACGGATTACAATCACGTTGTGATATTAACTTCAGGTGTATCATCTTTTGCCACTGTTAAAAATGTTGAATGTACCCCAAGATTTAAAGAATACAATATTTATTTGAGAATTTTCCCTAGCTGCCGTTTTGGTTGAGGAAGAGATAGCAGTCCCTAATTTTCAACATCTATCTACCTTTCTGGTTATCGTTCTTTAAAATGAGCTCACTCAAAGGGGTTTTACATTTAACAGTTTTGAGTTGCCCCCAAAACACCCTATTTTTGGGAGACACTCAACATTTTTAATAATGGCAAAAGACCTGTACATTTTGTCTAAATATAAATATATCACCTTTCCACGTTAATTTATTGTGTAATTTTCTTCAAATCGCATAAAGTATTTCATGTTTAGTATGTAAATTCTGCAAAACTTTGAAAATTTTGCATACCTGTAAATAATCTGAGTCAGGTCAGTACTAACTAAAACCGCTAAACAATTTTGTATGAGAGCCATGTATATTTGATCTATTCGAGCTATGTCCTAATATCTCCCTTCATAATAGTTATTTATTCCTTAGCATTCTGTGCAAGTCTAATCTCGTTCTCTACGCTCTAAACCGATTACTGCAGCATAAATCAGAATCATTGTTTGTCTTTCAACATTTACAAAAAATGCAATAGACAAAGTCAAATGGCAAAACGTCCATGTCAGAAGATATAAAAGTACTAGCCTAAATATTAAAAAAATACATTGAAAAATAACACAGAAGCCCCCACCCAGGTACAAAACGTTTAAAACAAACTAAATATCACATCAAAACAGCCTAGAATTGGTAAAATACTACACATACTTAAACACAATACACTTTTTTCGTCTAAAGTTTTACCGGATGGAAATAATAGAATTAATTTAAATCATAATAGGATTTTCTAACCAGTCATATGCTCTTTCTTTAAAGAATTTTATAGTCTACATTTTTGACATATGTGCTAAGCTTATTTAATAATCGTAATCCAGTTTGGAGATAGCTGTTTTTACATTTACTTAGTCTACAGTAAGGTACATCCAAAAGTAATTGATTCCGTATGTTGTGTGAATGGATATTATCCCTACGTACATTAATATTTTTCTTAACATAAAACAAACACATAAATATATACAAGTTGATCACAATGGAATTTTACTTTTAGCGAATTTCCCCTATAGGGAAGAAGCTATTACCGTAGGTCTCATGGTAAGACTTAAGCCCGAGACCATGATAACTTTTCATTTTGAGGTCCCCAGATGCCAAAAACACCATTCGTTCAAATTTTTATATATGTATTTATATATATATATATATATATATATATATATATATATATATATATATATATATATATATATATGTGTCCGTAAGCACGATAACTCTCGTAAAAAAGGTCCGATCTTAATGAAATTTGGTACAAATGTGTAAAGTACCATTTATTTGAACGAGTTCGAAAACCAGATGAATCGCACCATCCGAAGGGGGGTTTTTGGGGGGTTTTGTACCCCAAAAATGTGTTTTTTGGGGTTTTCACATTTAATTTTAATTTAAATCAAATTTTAATTTATACCATTGAATTCAACTTAAAAAAAAACAAACAATTTGGTATTTTGATCATTGCTCTACGTCAATTGGTTACCGAGATATTGAAAGTGCTAAACACAGTACGTTGTCTAATGTTATTCTTATGGAGAAAAAGAAAAATTGTATATCTCGCTCATTTATGAACATAAACTGGCGAAATTTGGTATATGGGGGGCCGGCTACTGAGCTGTGGCGCTGGTGGCGGGACAACGCTACTACCGACCACATCAGCCGACCCTCATACTCCACTGTGCTGCAACCGCTAGAGTTAATGACGCTTGATCTGGTTATGGTTTATTGTTGTTTGCACAAAAAAAATTTTTCGCCTATGGCTCCTGTAGCAGCAAACCTAGGTACTTGGTCCCCATGTTATTCTTATGGAAAATACTTAAAATGTTATATATCGCTTATTTATGAATGTATATGGATTAAACTTGGTATGTGACTTCACTAAGATGAGTTCTATTGATATTTCCATAAAAACCCATTATTTTGTGTGCCTTGTTGCAGCAAACCTGCGTACTCATCCCCAATGTTATTCTTATGGAGGATAATTAATATTTTAAATATCGCTTGTTTGTGAATACATGTCTTATGAATCCTGTTAAGTGTTATAATGTGTTATGTTATATATTCATTGGAAATTTGCTGAGTATGCAGGTTTTCTGCGACGGGGGTATTTTTATAAATAAAGGCTTACAGTATTCTCTCATAGGAGCTTTATTGATGATTCTTAGTGCTTTCTTTTAAGTAATAGCATATCGCTTACGTGGCTACTATTTCCCCACAGAATTAGACCATGTCCGATTCCGTGGCACCCTCTCTTCTCCTTTCACCTTACATGCCGGCGTTCCCCAAGGCTCCGCAATCAGTCCTCTCCTCTACATCATCTTTGTCCGTGACCTCCCTGCCCCGATTCCACGCAATCCCACCGACACCTCCTGTGGCCTTGCCCAATTTGCTGACGACACCGCCTTCTGGATCTCCGAAAAATACCACAATACCCTTATCAGGAAAACCTCCCAAACCCTCCAGAATTACCTCTCCTACTGCAACAAATGAAGCATCCTCCTCAACGCTTCCAAAACCCAACTTTGCTTCTTCAACTTCCACGCCCGCCGCTTCTCCCGCACCAAGAGATACCCCATCTTCCTCAATAACGTCCGTCTCCCCCTCAAAACATCTTGCACCTACCTCGGCAAGACTCCAGACTGTCCTTCGTCCCTCATCTCTGTGACGCCAAGAAGAGAGCAACCACCCGTCTCCGTGCCCTCCGTATCCTGAACCCTCGCAGCCGTGGCTGCTCCAAACCCACTCTCGCCCGCCTGTACTCCTCAGTCATCCGCCCTGTTTTGACATACGCCCACCCACTCCTTCCATCCGCCCCGAACAGCTTCCTTTCAAGCTTTGAGGCCAATGTCAGACGCGCCCTCCGCCTTGCCTCCCACCTCCCACCCTGGGCCCGTAACCACAAGGCTTACAAAGCCCACTGCATCCCCAAACTCAGAGACTTTCTCCACCACCTCAACACCACATACCTCGACAGAGCCCGCACCTCCGACATCCTCCAACCTTACTTTCAACCCTACTTCACAGACCGCCCCAGCCTCACGATCCACCACCTTGCCAACCTCGACCAACAGCCAGCACCATTACCCCCACCACTAAACCCCATGTAAAGCACCCCTAGCTTCCACTCCTGACCACTGTGACAGGCACTCGTTATAAAACAAAAAAAGTCCTGTTGCAGTGAGTCCCTCCTTCCACCCCCCATCACCTGGCTACTGTAGCAGGCAAAAAAGTCCTGTTGTAGTGTGCTCATATTTTCAACCCCCAAACCATCCCCTGGCCACAGTAGCAGGCAAAAAAAAAGTCCTGTTGCAGTGTGTTAATCTCCCCAACCAACCCTATCCGAGACGGCTGAAGAGGGCTCAAGTGCCCTAAAGCAGCCACAGTGGGCCAGGGACTTTTCCGCTCACTGGAACCTCTCGAAACGAGCGAACGAACCATAACTGATTATAGATTGGAAGAATCCAAAGTAGGCGGTTCTGACATAAGCTTCAGGGACTATTTCAATGAGATTTCTAAGCAGATAAATAACTCTAGATAACTTGACACAAACTGACTCTACATGTGCTGACCAGGATAGACAGTTATCAATTTTTATTCCTAAAACAGTTATTGCCTTGCCACTATCGACATGAGTGGAGTCCAGTGTTATAGTTTTAAGACAACAACAAGTTCTTGAGTTTTATCCTTATTTAAACAGAGACCGTATGCACTAAACCACATGTCCCTATCTGTGGTAAGCTCAGCTATTGATTTGAGATCCGTATAGTTAATATGCGAACTCAATAAGTTTGTGTCATCTGCAAATATGGTGGTGGATGAACTTAAAATGTTACATGGCAAATCATTTATTATGAAATAAAAAAAGGGGGCCCAAGATAGAACCTTGGGGCACCCCTATGTTCACCTCAGAGCAGCTTGACACCTCGCCACCAGTATCAACATATTGGGTTCTATCTCTCAGGTACAAAATGAAGAACTGAAGTTGCACACCACAGATGCCATAGTACTCCAGTTTGTTAATGAGTATATCGTTGTTAATGCAGTCGAATAATTTGCTCAGATCACAAGCTGTGATCTGGGCAAGCTGCATCTCCTCAAGAGCTTTAAGAATTTGAGTGACAGTGTTACTCAAATCTAGGGCATCCATGGTAGACAAACCTTTGCGGAAACCAAACTTTCGGGATTTGTAATAATCCCGTTTACCTCAATAAATTTACATACCTGAGGATTTATGACAGCTTCCATGATCTTGCCAACTTTTGGGACCATAGGGATAGGGCGGTAATTTTTATTTGTGCCTTATCCCCTTTTTTGAACACTGGGACGACTCCAGCAATTTTTTGAGAGCACGGAAAAACGCCTTCCTTGAGGAAAAATTAATACAGATGGCAAGTGGCATAACAATTTCAAAAATTATGTGTTAGCGAATTTCCCCTATAGGGAAGAAGCTATTACCGTAGGTCTCATGGTAAGACTTAAGCCCGAGACCATGATAACTTTTTGTTTTGAGGTCCCCAGATGCCAAAAACACTATTCGTTCAAATTTATATATGTATATATATATATATATATATATATATATATATATCTCTATATATATATATATATATATATATATATATATATATGTGTGTGTCCGTTAACACGATAACTTGAGTAAAAAACGTCCGATTTTGATGAAATTTGGCTCAAATGTGTAAAATGACATTCATGACTTTAAGTTTGAAAACCAGAAAACTCGGACCATGGGAAGGGGGGTTTATGGGGGTTTTAAATTGTCCAAAAATCAGTTTTATGCATTTTTCACGCTACAATTTAAAAAAAACTTAATTTTGGTTTTGACCATGTTATAGAGCTTAAAAAACAAATAATTTAGTATTTTGAATTATTAACCTAGGTTAAGTGATTGCGGAGAAAATCCAAAAAAACCTGCTCATAAAATCGCCCATGTTAATCTTATAAGAAAAAGGTTTTTGGCTTTTCCTCACTTTATTTTAATGTAAACTTCACATTTGCTTTTACCAATCTGTTCAGTTCCACAAAACAATCATTTTGGTGTTTAAATTGTGATTCTACGCCTAACCGTTGCAGAGATATTCAAAGTGCTAAACACAGTACGTTGTCCAATGTTATCCTTATGGAGAATAAATAAAATTTGATATCTCGATTATTTATGAATGTATGTTGATGAAACTCGGTATGTGGCTTCACGTAGTACTGGTAAATTGATGTTTGCACAAAAAATTGATTTTTTGCTGATTATTCCCGTAGCAGCAAACCTGCGTACTCAGCCCCATGTTATTCTTATGGAGAATAAGTAAAATGTAATGACTCCTATAGCGCTATTTCACAGGCTATATTTTTTTGTGGATTTTAAGAAGTGGTGGTCATAAATAAAATAAAAGAAATGAAGAAAGTCTTGTTGTATATATTTAAATAAAATTAAATAAAACTTTTCTTGTCAAATAAAACAGTTCAAAATTCAAAATAAAATTTAACTTGGTTTTGCTTATCACTTCTGTCATTCAAAATATAACATTAACTGTTCGATCTTTATTTAATGTTACTGTACTTTAATTAATAATCAAGGATCAAAAGATGAATCCATAAAAAGATGAAACCAAGAAACGCTTCGAAACCTGAAAAAGAAACAATTGTTTTACTAACTGTTCCCCTTTTTGAAAAACAACAAATGAGAAATTGGAGCAATTATTTAAATTGAAACTCTAAATTTTAAAACAACTTTGTACCTTCAAATCAGAAGAGATTCACGTTTCGTTGGGCGACGTACGACACACACACAAGACCAATGGTCAACGTAAAAATGCCGTCGCCTCCCAGCGATCGTGAATATATACCCCTTGGCTAAGAAACTTCCAGAACGCGACCACGCCGGCCGTCACGTGACCTAGCTCCGGTTCAATCCAGCCAAGGAAGAATTTAAATCATTGTCTCCAACTCTCAGCCTTACAAACCCGAACAAGAAAATCGCGATCTTGCCTTGACTTGCAAAACCAAGTAGCACCAGCAATTCTTATTTGCAACTGCCAGCAATTATTCACAAAACATCTTTTATATTTTTATACATTAATTATTTTATTACATAACAAATAGTAAATTTAATTATATATAGCGTTTCAATTACAATTGGGACGCTATATTCTCCCCTGACTTCCTGAAATTGCTGGTGCTCTGCTACAATACATCATCAAATTTTCATTTTTAAAACTTTCACAAATTTTCCTTTTTGTAAACAATTATACAATCCAAAATATTTACATTTCTCCAAACATTTATACAATTCAAAAAATATTTACATTCAAATTCGCTCAACAAATAAAAATTTTAAAACCACAGTCACTACTCAATGTTTACATTAGTGGAATGTAGAATGTCCAGCTGAACTCGAGCGATAACAATCACAAAGCCTCGCTCCTTATCTCCGCTCGAAGGTCAACGACCCAGTAACCCTCCTCAGTCCAGGTTATACTGTGTCGATTGAACATTCACTAACACGGAGTTCACTACTCGAGTATGCAGTCCAGTTCTTGTACGGCATCCGAAGTTCGCAGCAACACCTCGATGTTGGCGCAAGTAAACGGTCATCTCAGCATGAGCAGAAGAAGTTCTGCGCAGATCGGGTAGTCGTCCGGAATCGTCTTCGCAGTTGATACAGCAACAATACCCAGAACAAACAATCCTCAACGGCAGATTAATGTTACTCATTATTTTACTATTTATTCCGTTCACACTGCTTAACACAGAAGGTGTTTTATTCTTCAGCCATTCCTCCGGAAAAATATTTCTCCAAGCGTCAACACTGTCTCCATTGAACGTCAACCATGAATCAATCCGACAACGGGGTGTGAGTGAAGTGAAGTTTGGTCTATTGTGATTCAAGTGCTGTAGTTAAGTGATCAGTGAAAAAAAATTGTGAGTGCCCCAATGTGGATAAATCCCAGGTATTCGAACAACTTTCACAGCTAGCTAGTAAAAATATTTAATTCCATGTTTCTCTTTCCTTTTGTTTGTCCATACACTCGCTCATTTATTCACATTTTATTTTATTTATTTAACTAAAATTTATTCTAAGACACAAGAAAATATTATTTCAATTGAGTCTTGTCGTCTTGGAGAAAGGTGATTGTTTTCTTGAATTAGCAATACCCATTAATTTACTTCAATAAATTATCTTCATTTATATCTTGCTTATAATCCATGTAGTCCAAGATATAATTTATTTATTACATTTTATATCTTCAAGTCTTCAGTATTGCCAATTACAACCACCCTTTTTATTCTCACTGAAACATACTTTATTACACAACCTGAAAACATTATTTAATAAACTTGCGGCACACCATTGTCACACTTGGTTATTTACAAACAAATAACAGATGTTTATTTACAAACATTTACACAAGGTTTCAATTGACTGATATGTGCCCTTTTAACATCTAACAAATCATCTTTGTGCTGCAATATACAACTCATATCAGTTAAATAATACAAGATTCTGTATGGACCAATGAACTTAGCAATAAACTTTTCATTACCTTCACTGGACCTATTTAGCACATAGGCCCAGCTTCCGATTTTGAATTGGCGGTTTTTACTGCCCTCGTAGAGTTTCAACCTTTTATTTCTATCATTCCTCTTCTTATTATTGGATATTGCTTCCTTCAATTTATTACAAACATCTTCGGCATTTACATCCTCTTCCGTCAAATCATTTAATTCCCAGGTGTTACTTAATGAATTGTTGTGGGCATAAGTAAACATTAACTCATGTGCGCTGAACCTCGTACTTTCACTTGTCCCAGAATTTAAAGTTTGTTGGACTTCACTCAAGTTTTTATCCATTTGGTTCTTAGCTTCATTAAAATAAATTTGTAAAATTGATTTTATATTCCGCAAATAACGTTCACTCAAATTTGCTTGTGGGTGATAAGGAACAATTGTTTTATGCTTTATTGCCAAATTAAATAAAAAGGACCTGAACTCCCCACTCCTGTAATAACTTGCATTGTCTGTCACGATTTCTTTGCATAATGAAAAATTTTTAAAAATACAGTTCTGGAACACTTGAATTATGTTCTGCGATGTGGCCCTTCTAATCGCATTCACCCATACATACTTTGTACAGTGGTCAACAGCAATCATTAAATAACAGTTTCCACTTACCGAGCGGTTTATCGGCCCCATCAGGTCGGCGTATATTCGGTCCATCGGCTTGTCACTTGTGTCACTGATGAGCGGGCCGTGCAGGTAACGAGCGGGTGCTTTGGTGCTCAGACATTGTTCACACCTCTTTATTCTCTCCCGGATGTATGGCGCCAGTTTGGGTTGGTAAAAGTGTTGTGTTGCCCTCCTCAATGTCTTGTATACTCCCTGGTGACATCCTGTGAACTCCTCGTGGAAATATTTATACACCATTTCCAAAAGTGACTCGGGCAGGTACACTTTTCTGGAACTATCGCTGGAACTCACATAACACAAAACACTACCTCGCATCACAAAGTTACCTTTGTTTGTGCAATTTTTAATACTGTCAATCACCTTTAAAAGTTCTGGATCCTGTTTTTGCATCTCACTAATGTCACTATAGGCTACAGGAAAATTATTTAAATTGCACACTATTTCCGGTTCTGAAATACTATCTATAGTCTTATTTACAAACAGTCTCTTACCACCTGTACTCCTCAGTAAAATATTTACATTTTTATCCAAGTCCATCTCTTTATAAAAGTGTCGAGAAAGAAAATCTGCCACATGATTATCTTTACCTGGTATGTGTTTTATTGTGAATGGAAGTGACAATACAACTTCAATCCATCTACCCAGTTTGTTCAGTTTTCGGTGGGTTTTCAAAAGCCAAGCTAAACTTGCGCAATCGGTGCGTAATTCAAAGCGTTGGTACTCTAAATACTTCCTAAATTTATTAATTGAATAAACAACTGCCAAACTCTCCTTCTCATAGGCGCTCAAACATCTCTCAGCGTCATTAAACTTCTTAGAATAATACGCGACCGGTTTCTCCACTCCATTCACCATTTGGGACAATAGACTTCCGGCCGCATTATCGCTCGCATCACAGGTTAAAATAAACTGTTTAGAAAAATCCGGAATTTGTAGAACGGGAGCCTCAGTTATAGCTTGTTTTAATTTAATAAAACTTTCCTCGCATCGTTCAGTCCAAATAAATTTCACATTTTTGCGCCTTAATTCATTTAATGGTGCGCAAAGTTCCCCAAAATTATCAATGAACGTGCTCAAGTAAGACACAATTCCTACAAATCGTGACACTTCTTTGGCATTTTTGGGCCTAGTACAATTCCTAATTGCAACGGTACGGTCTGGATCAATTTTAACTTCATCTTGACTGATAAGGAACCCCAAAAACTTGATTTCTTTGTAAACAAACAACGCCTTATCTGGTTTAACAGTTAAATTGTGACGCTTTAGTCTTTCTAACACTTCCCTCACATGTTTTATGTGACTTTCATAATCGGGGAAGTACACTATGATATCATCAATATAATTTAAACAAAACTTATACTTGATATCATACAACACATCATTGAGGTATCTTGACAAAATCCCTGACCCACTAGCAAGTCCAAATGGAATTCGCTTAAACTCAAAAGCTCCAAAAGGAGTACTAAACCCCGTTAAATGTTGAGATTCTTTCGCAATTTTTATTTGGAAAAAGGATTGCGTTAGATCAAGCACTGTAAAATATTTGCCACCCTTCAAGTGCGCTATCAGTTCTGACATAACCCCAATTGGATAACACACAGGTTCTAGCTTTTTATTTAACTCTGCATAATTAACCACAAGTCTATACTGGTCCGTATTCCCCTTTTTTACTAAAAATGCAGGCGAGATCCAACTTGACATGCTCGGTTTAATTACGTCTTGCTGTAATAATATATCCAATTCTCTACGCATTATTTCACTTTTAGGGGGAACAAGCGGATAATACTGATATTTAATTGGAGTATTATCTTTAAGTTTCAAATCAATTTCAAAGTTTATTGCACTTCCAATCTGATCACTAAAAACATTTCCAAATTCCTTAACTAATTTATTTACATCCGGAATAGCTTCATCACATCCTATGTTTAGGTTACAAACAGTCTCAATACTTTCTTGCTTACTCATTATATTTACAATGTCATGACAGGGTATTTTAACACTTGGCGCAAACCCAAAATAAATTTCTTCCTTATACAAATTAATTACACAATGGCTCTTCTTAATGTATGGTGCACCCAGAATAATGTCCCAGACTAAGTTTTTACCAATTTGAAAATTAACTTCCCAGGTGAAGCGCTCTATTTTTATTATTAAATCACACTGTCCCACTAACTCTAGCTTATCGCTACCTGCACTCTTACAATCGATATCAGTTTCTTTCAGTTTACCAACTATCTTATCTTCTCTTAACCTTGTAAATAAATTTTCACTTATTATGTTAACACTGCTACCAGTGTCTATCAAGGCCTTACATTTTTGTTTATCATTAATTAACACTTCCACTGTAGGCAGCAGGTTCTTACTATTGCCTTTTACATTTAAACTTAACTGTCTATTTAAACATTTGTCCCTGTAGTGAGCATACTCCCTATTTCTTAATCTCCTCTTCATAAATTGCCCATTAAATTCTTTTTTTGTCAGAGAACCAACAAAATCCGGGCTTAATTTAGCTGGCTCTCTGCTTACAAGGTTTTTGGAACCGCAGGCTTCGAAAATTCTTTGTTGACATTTTGCCGGAAACAATTTCTTGCAACGTGCCCGACTTTCCCGCAATTATAACATTTTATTCCAGCTCGCTCGAACCGATTTGGCCCGGGGAATCTCGATTGTAGTTGACCGCTAGTGGGATTTTCTCTGCGCCTGCAAAAACTCGCATAGGCAACGTTCGCACAGTGTACAGCTAACTGCTCGAGTTCTAAATACTTTTTTGGCATTTGCATTAAAACCAAGTAACTTCTTGTTACTTCACTGAGGCCGATTACAATTAATTGCACAATTTCTTCCTCCTTGTACTGGCATTTGAGCAAGCGCGCATGCAACTTAATTTCCAAAATATATTCGTTCAAGTTTTCATTTTGTCTCTGCGGACGCAAAACCAAATCTCGTTTTAACGATTCTCGCATCGTGATAGGCACAAAATGCGCAATTAAAATTGTGTGTACTCGTTCGATGCCATGACCCTCACTTAAGCTCTCTAAGATTTTTGCTCGCAATGCCCCTCTACAGTAACCTAAGCTTAGTTCTAAAATCTCACTGGCTTTGAGCTGTGTTTCATCTGAAAGCGTTAACAGTACCTTCACAAAATTTAATAACAATTCCACTACCAGACCATCAGTTAGCTTAAACATCCTTAAATATTGTTCAATGGGGTTGCTTAGTTTCATGTACATTTTACTAACACTAGAGCTAGCATTATCTACCTCAGTCTTATCTCTAGCTATTTCCTTATCTTTAAGGCTAGAACTGCTTAGGTTTAACTGTGTTTCAAATTCAACTTCATCTTGAAAACTATCCTCGATTACCTTCATTGCTTTAGTTTTTTCCTCTTCTGTACATTCTACCTCCGTTAACTTAACTTGCATTGCATCTAGCATCTTAAACAATTCACTTATTTTATCTACAGACCTTTTTCTTACATCTAAGATCTTAGCATAGTTCAATCTGCGGGCATAATGTTCTAATTTACATTCTAGACGCACTAACTTATTTACATTTTTGGCTCCCTCCAACTCACTAATAAGTTCACCAATTTCATTTAAACGAAACTCAATCTCATCCATTTCCTCCTTAATATTCAAACCCTCCAAATTACTCACATTCACCTTGACTCCCAATTTCAAAATTTCTCGCAAATCCTTTCTTAATTGTAGCACAACATCGTCCTTGGGACATCCTCGAACTTTCAACTCATACATTAATTCTTGCTTTGACAGAAGGTCCACTTTTAAAACTCCCATTTTGACTGTTTTTTTAATGACCAACTTCCTTTTAAAGCAGAGTGGCGCAATCTATAGCGCTATTTCACAGGCTATATTTTTTTTGTGGATTTTAAGAAGTGGTGGTCATAAATAAAATAAAAGAAATGAATAAAGTCTTCTTGTATATATTTAAATAAAATTAAATAAAACTTTTCTTGTCAAATAAAACAGTTCAAAATTCAAAATAAAATTTAACTTGGTTTTGCTTATCACTTCTGTCATTCAAAATATAACATTAACTGTTCGATCTTTATTTAATGTTACTGTACTTTAATTAATAATCAAGGATCAAAAGATGAATCCATAAAAAGATGAAACCAAGAAACGCTTCGAAACCTGAAAAAGAAACAATTGTTTTACTAACTGTTCCCCTTTTTGAAAAACAACAAATGAGAAATTGGAGCAATTATTTAAATTGAAACTCTAAATTTTAAAACAACTTTGTACCTTCAAATCAGAAGAGATTCACGTTTCGTTGGGCGACGTACGACACACACACAAGACCAATGGTCAACGTAAAAATGCCGTCGCCTCCCAGCGATCGTGAATATATACCCCTTGGCTAAGAAACTTCCAGAACGCGACCACGCCGGCCGTCACGTGACCTAGCTCCGGTTCAATCCAGCCAAGGAAGAATTTAAATCATTGTCTCCAACTCTCAGCCTTACAAACCCGAACAAGAAAATCGCGATCTTGCCTTGACTTGCAAAACCAAGTAGCACCAGCAATTCTTATTTGCAACTGCCAGCAATTATTCACAAAACATCTTTTATATTGTTATACATTAATTATTTTATTACATAACAAATAGTAAATTTAATTATATATAGCGTTTCAATTACAATTGGGACGCTATACTCCCTTAATTAAGAACATAAATTAATAAAACTTGGTATGTAGCTTCACTTGGTTGAGTTATATTGATAATTATATAAAACCCCATTTTTCTGTTCCTTGTTGCAGCAAACCTGCTTTCTCAACCCCCATGTTATTCTTATGGAGAATAACTAGAATGTTATATAGCGCTTATTTATGATTGAATATTGATGAAACTTAGTATGTGGCTTCGCCTAGTTAAATTCTATTTATATTTGCATAAAAACCAATTGTTTCTGTTCCTTGTTTCAGCAAACCTACGTACTCATTACCAATGTTATTCTTATGGAGAATAATTAAAATCGCTTATATGTGAATATATTTTTATGAAACTTGGTTTGCGCCTTTATGTGGTATTAAGACATATATTATACTGTACTTTGGAAATTCGCTGAGTACACAGGTTTGCTGCGACGGGGGTATTTTATTATGTTACTTGTGAGACCATATTCATCTTTAATTCCCGAAGGTTTCATGTTTGACACTGCACTAAGCCCATTTTCAAATGACATATTTGTGAGCTGGGCCCATTTGAATGTAAGCCCATTCAATTTGTGAGCTGGGCCTCTTCATTTGCTGAAGGAAGTATTCAGGAGACAATGGAGTCAGAGGGATTCTATCTCGTACTACGCTGACTGATTCGGTGAAAAAGGTGTTGAAATCTTCCGCAGAGTGGCTGGTGTCGACCCCTTTTCTCTTGACAGAAACTCTCCACACTGGAGTCTTGACAGCTTGGAATTTGTTAGTTGACCGTTCAATGAAGTCGGCATTATCGGCTAACTTAGCCTTATTAACGGTGACTTTGTAGAGTTTTCTAAGTTCTTTGTAGGCACTGTATGAAGCTTCTGTTTTCATGTTCATGTAAACTGTACGGTGAGACATGACAGTTTGCTTTAATTTTCTGAGTTCAGGGGTGTACCAGGCTATTCCACTATATGTAACTTTTTTCTCATAAGCCTTTCCCCGTTTAACATAACTGATAGGGCAGGTTAAACCAAAAAGGTTCATGAGCCTGGTGAAGAATAGATTAAACATCACTTAAGCTGATAAGCTGTTGCAGTTCAATAAGTTCGCCCAGTTGACATGCCTTAATGCAACTTTAAAGTTATCTAAGCATTTCTGTGAAAGGTCCCTGTGTGCGACTTTCTCTACAGACTGTTGTCCAGGCACCGATGCAAGTTGCAGCCTCAACTCAAGACCATCATGGTCGGCTATGTCGGGATGGACCACAGATGTTGAAAACGAGTCAGTTGGCACGTTCGTAAATATATTGTCTAAACAAGGTTTTTGCCTGGTAGGCTTGTTATTTAAATATGTACAGTCGAACTGCCTGAGGACATTTAGCAGTCTAAAAATACTGGGTTGGTCACGAGTGACATAACATTTGGAATTTACGTCACCACCAACCACAGTACTCATCTTCATTTTATTCAAATGGATTAATAACAACTCCAGTTTATTCAGAAACACCTGCTCATCCCTAGCCGGAGAATGACATATGGTGACGATGATTATATTGAGGCTATCAATAATTACTGCCACACATTCAAAACTTATCACATGGCAAAGCCATTCCAGATCTAATACTTGGTAGTTAATAGGCTTACTCTCAATAACGAAGATTCCCACACCACCTCTTATATGCTGTTTTCGACAGAAAATTGACTTAGGGACATATCCGTCAATCTGAACATAACCTGCCTCGTCATGACAAATCCAATGCTCACTCAGACAGAGCAAATCATAATTATTTTCAATAGCATAGATACTTACAATATTTTCTATAGACTGTAGTCCCTGTACGTTCGGGAACAAAACTTTTAGATTTGATTCTTCCACTGGGTTTAGGTTGTATGTGTCCCAGTTCCAGCGGCAGCGATGTGGTAGTGAATACAATATGGGGCTTAGCACAGCCACCAAAGCCTGGTTGCATCATTATTAGCTTCTAGAATAATTCAAGTGTTATTCGGTTTTTAAAAATAACTGTCATGTTTCCTTAAGTGTACTAATTCAGCAAATAAGGTTTCACAAGGTCACAGCAATTATTTAGAAGGTTGTTCTAAGGGAAATAGACCAGCACTAATAAACAAACACGCCCATGATACACTTTAACATTATAAACCGAAAAAGTAATGAAGCCAGTTGTCGGAAGTCAATTGCTACGAAATAATTAATCAGCTAATGATTATTTATTAAGGTTTAATCTCGTTTGCTCACTAATCGAAAGGTGTTGAATGTTTAATTCGTTTGTTTTAAATTAACAAGATATGAAGTCGCACTCTTATGTGGGTTAAAAAGTGTATAGAAATTTGCTTTTTTTGTATTTTCTTACTTGTATGTCTTTTTATATGTTTCTATTAATTTTGTTAATGTTATTTTCTTTCAGGGTTCGTTCAGTATCCAAACATAAAAGTTTATGTTTTCATAACGTATTTTATTAATGTTAAATCATATTGTTATTATTTTCTATAATCGTGCTTATCTTGTGTGTCAATTGCTTTAAAAATCTTAATTATATCTAAGACAACGCAATTATATTTAATAATATTATAATTTTGTATTTACTGCTATAATTATGTTTAGGTTAAGCAAAGCGATTGTATTATTGCTATATGTATTTCAAGGCCAACTGTTTTAGAAGGTTGTTAATGTACTAGATCTTCAATAATCGTGACTTAATAATTCGATAATGTATAAGCTAATATTAAGTTAAATAAGAATGAACATAATACTAGATGTATTGATATTATTTATATTTAACTCTTAAGATATTTCTGTCATGGACTCATGTAAACATTGTACGTGGAACTGAAACCTGTCAATCTGAAAATTAAGTCATGAGAAAGCTTCGTAAAATGAATTTATTATGTTGTTAGAAATGTTTTCTTACAGCGATTGTAAACAGAAAATTCACAATAAAATTTTAAATTAAATATGGAATAAATTAAACATTTGTATTTAAAGAGTTGCGAGCTAAAAACGAATTCTACCAATTGAATCGCAAATTAAAGGGCGACCTACTTTAAAAGTATATACAGAGCAACGATATTAGGCTAAGCTTTTAGAAGTTATTAATAACTCTGTGTTAACAGTTTTTGCCGGTTAAAAACAAACCCAAACAATTACGTTTTAGATAAAAAATTAGAGTAACTTTCAAAGTATTTATAAAGAGCAAGAAGTCGTACCAGAAAAGTGAAATGATAGATCATCTACTGAAACCTCGTACTGCTTAAAGTAAAGACACACAAGGGAAAAAGAGGCAACGCTCCCCGTAGACACGATGGACTGTAGAAGCAGTAGTATATCCAATCAACTTAAATTGTAAATTGAAAATTGAAAATTTTGTGTTATGTAGAGTGACGACGAATTAAATTTTCTATGCAGTTAGTTTGTCGTTTTTAAGGAATTCACCTATCAAAAAATCTAGTTATCAGTTTTAAATAATCAGACAATATGCATACATGTAATAACCGTACGTACAGTAGGACAAACTAATACAAGGATCATAATAAAAAAAAAAAAAAACTCCTGCATATTAATAAGGAGGAGATAAGGATACAAAAAATGTATCCACCCACGGAGTATGAATAATAAATTACCTGAAATGGTTAATATTGAATAAAATTAACAAACAACTGCACCCACAAAAACCGTCGGTGTGACAAATTTATATATAAAATTTGATATGTGATAATACTTATACTATATGGTTCTGTGCCTTGTTGGTTCTTCTGTTATTTTTTATGAAAAAATAAACATTACATAAAGGTAAATTAGATAGAATAAGGTTCTAACATAAATATCTGAAGAATCAATACAACTATAAATATAAAAGTCGGTTGGATTATTTATATCCCGCATATTACGGCCATGTTTAATATTGAAGGAATGTAAGATTATAAACTATTGCTTTATTGTATACTTTAAAAGGTAATTTTGTCGCTGCGTATGTAACGTAATTGAATAATGTATTTGTATATGTAATTTTCGCTGTATGAACTGATATATAATAAGTATTTTTGCATGAAATGAGTTTTCGTAAGGTTTACGGAAGATCATGATGTATTTCAAGCTCTATAGTATTAGGTTTTAAAACTATTATTCAAGTATGTTTTTTCCCTGTACTTTTTCCCTGTACATTAAAACAATCGATAAGTTATATATTTATTTAAGGACTGCTGATTATGTTAGTTAGTGAAATATTAGTGATAATCTAGTTTAGGTAACTGTTTGAATTATGTCCGTTCATAAATAATTTACCATAGAAAGGTTTTATTAAGAAACTCATGACCTTCAATAAAGTTCACTGCGGTAGAGGTGCCCGGACATGGGAACAAGAATCTTCACTTTATGTCCAAGGGGAGTTGAGTACTCCCACTTATCAAGTATAATTTGATCACTGTACAGTCGAACAAGGTGATGCATAACTTTTCATCATAAGCAAGAAATCGTTTCACGCGTTTCTAAAAGTTGTGTAAACGACTCAAGAAAGCTTTGTGGAATGTTGGAATTTTATAATGTCTTTGTGGGCGAATTTAATTTTAAAAATAAGATTTAATTTTGTCGGGTTAAAATAAAATGATTTATTTCAAATACTAGATAAATAAATCAAGTATTCATGCTAATTTTTGTTTTTAGTACACAAGGTAGTCCTTCCCACAGACATTTTAAACAAGGTAGGGTGTTAAATATTTAAATTCATTTAACAAAGTTACATAGATTTAGTTTCGTTTAAAACTATACTGTTGGTTTAGCTTAAAACTAACTTATGTTAGGAAAGATTGGTTACAGAAAGTACTGACTAAGTAGCTATTTCTTCCTGTTGTCAGACATGCAGGTGGAAATATACTATTGAGTACAATCAAATAGTCGAATCTTTGTATGTGTTAGAAATAGATTACAACTTTATACTGTATTTTTCTACATAAAATTGTTCATTTTGTGTTTTATTTTCATTGATAAACCTAACGAAAACACCATAAATTGCATGATAAAAAGCATGCATTACTCAGATACACCCTAAATTATATGTGTACTACTCGCTTCGCTCGCTGGGGGCTCCGCCCCCAGACCCCTGTGGGGGGCTTCGCCCCCAGGTCGCTGTTTGGTCACACATTAATGTAAATTCTGTTTCTGAATACTACTTGTCATGGAGACGTAGTATGTTAGATGGTAAGCCTCCATGTATTACCTAAGTGCTTAAAACAAATTAATACCCTTAACTAATGTATAATGTAGCCTTTATAAGGCGTCGTTTGAACCAGATAAGGAATACAACTACTGCTAACAACCTGAAATGCTATGACTTTGGGTAACTAGAAGCCTTCTGTAACAAATATGGCATGATTTATAAGGGATTTTACCCTTTACAGAGCCAACATAAAAAATACACCCGAAAAACAAGAAAATTCTACAAGAGCTCAGAACATTGATTTTTTTGGGTGTTTAAGATAATTAATCTGGGCGTGGGAGTATTGCTTGGTACTAATTGTAATGTAGGAATACTGTGTGATAAGTATTAGGCCTCTAAGTTCTATATTAGAGTGACAAACCATTAAAAACCACGAACAAATCTATGAAAAAAGTTTAAATTTAAAAAATCTAGCGCTATCTAAGGGTGAAGGGGGTGAGATACGGCAAAATGTCATGGGACTATAATTACCAATGAAATTGAAAATGCACTTAGTCCTCAGTGTTAAGCTGTAATACCGTAATACTGGTTTTAACAACTAGTTTTACATTTAATTCACCAATTCTATGTAGCTTCTCATGATGGTTTATTTAATTTCATTTGGTCATGTAAAATGAATTACAATGTGTTGTTTTAATGTTTGTCTATATATGGTCTGGTGTTTGTGTATTTATTTAATTTATAAATCCTCCTATTTATTGTAGTAGCAGGAGTGATGTTTTAGATCTATTTACTAGCGAATTTCCCCTATAGGGAAGAAGCTATTACCGTAGGTGGCATGGTAAGACTTAAGCCCGAGACCATGATAACTTTTCGTTTTGAGGTCCCCAGATGCCAAAAACACTATTCGTTCAAATTTACATATATGTATAACTTTTGAAAGAAACACCAGACTTTGATGAAATTTGGCACAAATGTGGGAAGTAGCATTTATGACTTTAGGATCGAAAACCAAATTGATCGCACTATGGGAAGGGGGTTTTATGGGGGTTTACAATTTTCTAAAAATAGTTTTTTGCAAATTTGACACCAAAATGTTAAAAACACTCAATTTTGGTTGTAGCCATTTTATAGAACTTAAAAAAACAGATAATTTAGTATTTTGAATCATTAACCTAGGTTAAGTGGTTGCGAAGAAAATAAAAAAAAAAAACGTGTCCCATGTTAATCTTACGGGAAAAAGGTTTTAGATTTTTCTCAGATAGTTTTACTAAAAACTTCACATTTCTGTTTATTAATGTGTTAAGCTCAACAAAACAAACATGTTGGTGTTTTAATCGTTGTTCTACGTCCAACCGTTGCAGGGATATTCAAAGTGCTAAACACAGTACGTTGTCCAATGTTATCTTTACGGAGAATAAATACAATTTGATATCTCCATTATTTATGAATGTATATTGATGAAACTTGGTATATGGCTTCATGTTGTACTGGTATATTGATGTTTGCACAAAAAATAAATTTGGTGTTGATTGTCCCCGTAGCAGCAAACCTGCATACTCGGCCCCCACGTTATTCATATGGAGAATAAGTAAAGTTGTATATCTCCCTTAATTATGAACCAACATTAAGAGAACTTGGTATGTAGCTTCACCTGGTTCAGTTGTATTGATAATTGCAAAAAAACACATTACTTATCTTCCTCGTTACAGCAAACCTGCGTCCTCAACCCTAATGTTATTCTTATGGAGAATAAATAAAATGCTATATATCACTTATTTATGGATGTATTTTGTAAAACTTGGTAAATAGCTCTATGTAGTAGTGAGTCACATATATATGCATTGGAAATTCGCTGATTACGCAGGTTTGCTGCGAGGGGGGTATTTTTGATTATTTAGTGTTATTTAATATTCAAATTGCAATAGATCAATCTCATCGCTCAAACATTTTAACTTTTCTCAGTTGTGGATAGTCAGTCACAGATTATGATTAGTTGCATTAAATCGTATACTGTGTGAAAGAAATTTCGACAAAATATATTTGAGACACGATTATCTAGCCTCGAATTACATTCAATTGAGATTTACGACCGATTTTTCCGAGTTCAGTATTTCTATCATGTTAGCTATTAAAGATAATATTCCATTGCACATTTGTTGCACTTCTGGTTATTCTTTTATAAAAACGCCCTGCAATGTAGTTGAAGAAGATTAAAACATATCTTGAGTATGTCTTATGATCCCTCAGCAGCAAAGTTCACGAGATTGAGTCTACAGCTTATAACAACGTTGTCTCTCAATTTTCTTCATTTTCTGTCTTCGCCTGTACATATACTTGGTGTTACAAATATCTTATAAATAGTGTAATAGTTAAAACAATATTTAGTTTGTTTGATTTTTCTAGGCTTGCAATTTTTAGAAAATTGTTCGAAAACCTACCAATTGCTCCTTTTTAAGCTTTCCAAAAGGTTTAATGAAATAATAAATTAAGTAAAAAGAATAAAAGTACAAACTAAATAAGAATTATAATTTATTAATCTAAAAATTTATACAGTAGTTGTAACAAACTATTCTTTGTAATTAATATTTTTACATACATAAATCAATACAATTTTATTTTTTTTTAACGAGGCCTTCAATTACAAAGTAATCATCAGGTTTTTGAACAGCTGAAATTCTATTGGTTGATGTATGTATTAATTTAAAATTAAAATAAATATGAAGAGCTAAACAAGATAAATCTATTCAATATTATGTAAATGTACTAACTATTAAACCTTCTTGTAGCTGTTTTGTATCTAGTTCATTTATGCACAGATATTTATTATCGAAATTTATTACATGTTAACGCTTGGATGGAGATAGGAAGTTTATTAAAAGGGTCTAAAACTAAAATAATAATATAATTTTACGAAGATAATAAAAGCAGTGTGTTCTCATTTAGCCAATAAATATTTAAGATATATTACACAGCAATTACGAAAGATTTCACAAAGGACTTACATGTAAAAAATAAAAACTTACATATTCTAAAAAGTAAATATAAAACGTCTGTATTGAATTAAGAGTTTTGAATCAAAACTCCCTGCTAATTTCACAAGCGTCACTTTTAATTTAGCTTTGAATTAGTCGACAAACAAATTTAAGTTTCCATTGTATTTTTTTATATTTATTATAAAACATAAAACATTAATTACATTTATTTTTTGATTTATTTGGACTTTACCTATCGCTTCTAGTGTATAAAACTACACTAGAGGCAACAAAATAAGTGTAGTTTTAAACAATAGAAGCGATAGGTAAAGTCCAAATAAATAAAACAATAAATTAAAATCCATCGCTATTATGAGTTTCAAAAAATTTAATTCATTACATGATAGATAAAAGTTGTGACTCCCTGCACCAAAAATATTTTTAAATATAAGTTTACGTTTGCCTAAGTTCAAAACTATGACAAAATGGTTACCCGTAAATAATCGCACGTAGCTTAAAATACTTGGAAAATGTATCTCCTCCCTTTGCCATACAGTATCTCACCGGGTAAATATTGTGAAAGATTTACGATTTACGATGCTACAAGTGTTTGCAGGTTTAAGTCACACGATTTAGTATTATTTTAATAGTAACCTAACTTAAAAAGACATTAACATACAAATTTCACAAATAAAGTTTTTTTATCAGACCTTCATAAGTTCTTGCACAATGCAAGGATCACTGGACGAAAAACACAACCGTGATGTGATAAGAATGTTATTAAACTCTTAATAGTGTAAAAATTAAGTTGTTTAATGTAAGTAGATTGTCAGAGCTGCTAACATCAGAAGTGTCTAACATTATCAGGTGTCTCAAGTTTCGTTGACGTAACGAACTTGTAAGCGGAACTACAGCTAATTACGCAATATCCTCATTAATATTTCCACACTGAAGACATTTATCAAGAGGTATATGTCACCGAAGTAATCTAGAAGATTAAATCAAATTTTGGAAAATCGACAATTCTAATAGAAGGTATCAATACACCACTATTTCAGACACGTATTCTACCATTTGTTCTATTTAAATATTTGTATGACGCAAGTTAGGGATAAATTATCTGGCTAGCAGTAAATATTATTATAATACAGTATTAATATTTTTTAATTTTTTTACTTTATACTTTATACTTTTATATTTATTGAAATTTTTAAACATATGTCATTATTAATGTCTTAATGTGGTTTATCAACCACTATCAATCTAATCAAATTAAACCAAAACACTAAGCCTTTTTCAAATAAGAATTTCACTGTTTTATAAATGATGATTTTTGATTTTTACTGTAGAATTGGTCTAATGTATGTCAATATTACATTTTAGTCGCCCTGAACTTTCACTGTCATACTAGGCAATGATGGTATACCTTTCATCCATACAAGTCTAAAACTTTTAATCTGGATTTCCATCAGATTTAAGAGGGCTCTAAACCTTCGCCAAACGGCTGAAAAACACACCTTCGTATTACTCAAATTCTGAGGTTATTAAAGCACCTAGCGACCTCCAGTGAACGATAAAATGTTTCTCATGAAATTAACTAGGTTA
Source organism: Allygus modestus (assembly GCA_963675035.1). NCBI lineage: Eukaryota > Metazoa > Arthropoda > Insecta > Hemiptera > Cicadellidae > Allygus > Allygus modestus. The sequence goes on from OY776112.1 coordinate 408,937,079, forward strand.
ACAAAGTTATTTTAAGGTTTTAAGTTATTGTTATACATATTTTATTCGGGGTTAAACTCAGTAAAAATTGACCATTTTCTACTACGTAAATGTCAAACAGTTAAGTTCAAATTAGAAAGTTTTTCTGTTTTAAAACCCTTATTAGTTATTCAAAATCATTTCCCGCTAGGCAGGATTTCATAAAAACCAATATTTATCTCATAAATCGAGTAATTTGTGAGGGTTGTTTCTGAAAAGCGCTTCGCAAAACACCCCCGTACAGAGGACGCTCTGGCGAGCGGCGATGGAACTACCACCGCCAATGAGACATTCGTCAGTGTCGCCAACCTCTGTTTCTCTACTTATTGGGACATCGGACGGACGTAATTCCCCAGAAAGGTCCTCTGTGTCCTTGCTTCAAACTACTCTAAAGACACAATATTTGCCCGTCGTACCATACCGTCCTTCTTGATGATATAGCTAAATCAAATTTCAAATGACATTATCTGGGCTTTTTACCGTTCAAGAATGTGATCAATATCATTCAATATAATTAAATGATTAAACCTAATATACTTTAATACACCAACAATTTGAATAAAATTAATCCTTCCTTAAACAATATTTTTTCTACAAAAATTAAGATTGTTCTAGTTATTAATGTTTACAGTTGATACAAATAGTAACAATTACATTTAACGTTACCAAGTGCAACCCGTTTTATATTGGTTTTTGTTAACCGTATAGTAAGAAGTTTCTCATTAACAATCATAATTGTAACTCTGCGTAGGTACAACGTGGCTTTAGCCAACTTCATCACAATCTGTTTCATGTCATTTTCAAAGTGTGTGTGGTTTTAAAATACTTGTATAACGCGGCGCGGCGGCCGCGCCGATTTCCAAGAGCACTGAGCCGAGAAGTGACGAGGCACCCCTCGACCAAGGGTGGGAGTGCATCACCTCACTTCCTGGAAGATCATCCCCTACAGCATTTTCCTTGTCCGCAAACCTTCAGTTCATCAGTTGATCTTTGTGACAGTGAAAATACCCCCAGTGTGTAAAAAGGCAGAAACATTGCCGTTTCGTCATGTGGAAACCTCAAGGAATGAGGATGGAAGCGTTTGGATCATGATTATTATAACAGATGATAATAATAAGTCTGTTATCATACTCAAGATGTTTCATTTCTGTTTACTAGTGATAATAATGCGGAAGCGGATTGCAGACGATGATATGAATCATATTCTGTCATTTTTTAAATGACTCATGCCAATGCTTGTACAAGTTTTAAGGCAATAAAGGAATTAATGACTGATTGATTGATTGATTGATTGATTATTGTCATACTTTATCCCTTTTATCATATTATCTATGTTTTACTTTCTCCCCTCGCATGTATAGACATAGTGTAATACGAAAAAAGAGTCCCTGGACAAAAAATACTAAATAATTTTGTCTGGTCAAAAGAATGTTTTTTCATTATCGCAAAACCGTAGACCTTACAAGTAACGATCGAAAGGGGCGCCAAAATCGGATGGGGGCGCATCATATTTTCTCCCTTATTACATATAATAGCAATATTAAACTCGAATCATTAAACTTCAATTAAAGATGAAACCCCAGTTGAATACTCTCCAATACTCTCTTAAATATAATGAAGGTGCAAAATGGTGAATACACAACTTTCTTCCCAATACGGTAATGCCTTTCAACAACTTAAAAATACTAATATAAAATCAGCCGGGTTAATATTACATATTTACAATTTATTTATTTTACAACTACGGATTACGCACTCCACCCGCACCCCGCGACCCGTCATGAGCGCCTAGCGTACCCCACCCCCCGAAAAATGTGCCGCGCCGTGCTGGAGCACGGCTCGCACTGCCCTAAAGCCGGTACTGATTATTACCATTTTATTTTAATTGATATAATTTTCCTTTTTATTACTGAAATGTCTTTAATTCCAAACGAAGTATTTTGTATCTTAGTGCCAATTTTTATCTTTAAAACCATAAACTATAACCAATTCAATGTTTATTAGTGATTGTTACATCGGGCTACTTTTCATGTTTTTTATTAACAGTTAAAATGTTGCAGTCTAACCTAATCCCAGAAATTCTGTAGCATATTACAGTACACTGTATACAATTCCTATGTGCAATACAGTCGGGTTCTTACTTTACAACTTGTTTTTCTTCATCCCTTATACAACGTGATTGATAACTATTTATCTGAGTAATGATTCCATAATATTACACAATTGCAACGTTACTATTCCGAAATTAAGTTATATAATATCTTAAGTTTTTACAACTATTATTTATATAATCTAATTTCACAATTATTATTTGTTCTTGGATCTATTCTTAATCTTTAAATAATCTCACATGTTTTATCATAGAGGGTACATTTTATATCCTACGGACATTTTTATTGACAACTACGTGAGAACTACATGAATTTTCTATGCATTCATACATTTTAATGTTTATACATTTGTTATTCATGCAAAATGGTCGAGACAAACATTTTGAGTTCGGGGCTAAATCCAAAGTGAGATTCTCAAAGAGAATTTTAAAAGAATATAGAAGCAGTGAGGTGACAGCCAAGACATCAGCCTGCCTCCTGCCACTGGCGGCATCGGGAGTTACCGTTGTTCGTTCAACTTCCCCACGAATCCATGGATTCCCTTTCGGTTGGCAGTAATGCGAAAAACCGGTTTAGAGGGTGGCTCGCCTAGCGCGGCCACTTGTGAAAATTGAAACTACGTGGAGCTTTGTGGGACACAGATCGTTGTACTCCACTGTGGCCACGGACCTTTAGAGCCACCTTAATACTTCTGCGTAAAAAATATTACAAGTTTTATAAATATTCATTATATTTACTCCGAGCCATGCCATGCAAACATAAATATGATAAACGGTAAAAATGTTTGTTTAAATCTCTGTGACGAATGAGCTCGTCCATCTTAGTTCGTAGGCGGGCGAAATACAAACAACATTTTTGACACTTAATATTTTTGGCTATTTATTTAAATTAAGCTGCCATGCGTCAAAAAGGCTTAAAACATAAGTATTGCAATCAGTCAGGTTTTTGTTTTTTATCCAAAAGCTCTTTGGAGGGGCATTTAATAATATTAACTTAAGAAACTATTTGCTTGTATATAGGATTATTTGTAAGCTGGAAAATTGGTTTGACTAATTAGTTAATTGGTTAATTGGTGGTTGTTTGAATTGGCTTTACTAGCTAATTAACGAGTCACTAAAACCTTGTAATGAAACTCTGTTATGTAATTAGATTATCACAGAGTCATGGAGTCATACTATATTTTCTTGTTCGTTCTATTTATATATCTGATTAGATCCTTAGCAATTCTGTCCTAGTAATAAGATATTAAACAATTTTAATTTTATATTTATTCAGTCAAAACTTATGAAGGCTTATTTAATGACACACACTGTAGGTCTTGAAATTTACGGGTTTTTAATAACTTCTTACACCATTTTTACCAGGTGATAGTTTGTTTAAAGATAACAATATAGAAATTAATCAGAGATAAACAATCACAGACTAATACACATAAATATTTTGAAAAAGGTTTGAGACATTAAAATGTATAAATTGAATTTATTATATAAATGAATATTAAATATATATATATACCAATATTAAATCATTTGTGTTTTTAAGGAGTATACCCTTTATTTTGTTTGTAATATGGTTTAATATTTTTATTTTCATGAAATACAAGAATGAAGTATCTCAAGATACTCCTTTGTCTGCAACTACAAAAGAAGCATTACGCTTACTCTTTTACCTACTCTCATCTTTTTGGTAACGTTTTTATTTCGGCGTTACATTGTATGCTTTGTAACAAGAAAACGGTGACATAAGAGATGACAAGTCTGTATGCAACAAACGATATTGGTTCCAATTTATGACGAAGTTCGTCTATTTTAAAATCTATGTATATGAAATAATTGTTACTGTACTTGTTAAAGGGTGGAATTATTACATTATAATTGATTGGTTTAGTATTATTTTCAAAAACCTTAAAAGAATAATTTATTAGTTTGTTGTAATTTTCCAAAATCAGTTTGAATACTATATGTTAGAGTTAATTAGTTTATTATCTATCACTCTTCAAAATACAATGTTGTATGATAAATATGCCTGGGTATTTGAAATCTTAAATCCACTTAGATATTCTGGAGCGGCAGCTAACAATTTAGAATATTTTTAATACATTAAATTAAACTCACAAAGATGAAATGCAAAACTCTTGTTTTCTTCTATTTATAATGGATGAGATTGTTAGGTTGATGAATTGACAGCACGTTAACTCACGAGTCCATCAAAAACTCTGCACTGATAAGTTATGATTAAGTCGAGAAAACTGAAAATTTCAAGTTAAATAATAAAGCCAGGTTTGAGTTGAATCAGGTTTTTGGATGTTTAAAATATACTTTCTTATTTTAGTGTAGAAACCAAATTAAGACATGCTGGCGTGTAAAAACGATTTTCCGAAGATAACAGTTAATCATACAAAGTTCAGTTGACCTGTTGACCTGACACACTTAGAATACGAAACCTGTTTAGTTTCCTTATTTATATGTTATTTTCTCAATTTTTCACTGTACAGCTACTTGATTTAACATAACATTTATACAAATGTGAAGGCAAACAGATTTGTTTGGAAAACTAAATAAACTTGTGTAGCAGTAATCATCGGAAGCAGTGGCAGTATAGGAAAATTACGCATAGAATCATGTGTTTTCCCGTAAAAATAACAGGGAGCTGATTTTGGCATCCATGCCAGATCAATATTTAGATAGTTTATATAACATATTTTGTGTGATGTAATTGGTAATAAAAATGGAATTATAATTGGGGTCTTTGGTAAAACATTTATTACTAGGACAGTTTGCCTCTCTTTATTATTTTCTTCATTAAAATATATGAAGGTTAAATGATCGAAACCTCTCTTTGATTTCTAAAAGTCTATTCTGTTATAAAACCATATGTATATTTCCAATTTGATTTGTGAAATCTATTACTTTTTGTTGTATTTTGTCATTATAAACTTATTCACAGTTTGCTTGTCTCATTTGTTAATAGTATATTTCGTCACTAGGATCAAAAGTGGATCTTTTTAATACGAGCTCCAGTTTAACTGCCGAGGCGAAGCCGAGGCTGGGAAATAAGCGAGTATTAAAAAGACACTTTTGGTCCGAGTGACGAACTATATTTTTCGTCATACTGCCAAAAAACTTAAGGTTTAAACAAAAACAAAAGTAAAATTTACGTACTGTGTCTTCATAACCTCAAATGTTTCTTTCAGCTTGTCTCTTGAAACAATCAGCTGTTGCACATGCATAACTTCGGTTCATTCATATCTATCGGTTGTTGAGTCGATCATTCAAACCAATCATTGTGGTTCGAATCAATCGGTTGTTCTTCAAATAACAATACAACAATGAATGTTTCGATAATAACAATGAATGTTTCGATTATTTATAATCGAATGAATTTTAATCGATTTATGACGACCTCGAATCAAAAGTATCATCAACAATGATCTTTTTAGTCCTAGTACGATAATGATCATCAAAACATATGTTATTATCCAAAGATTAAAAAGAAGAACTTTTGAATCTCAACGCATCTGTCAAAAACAGATGTTTTTGAAGCAGTATGATGAAAAAATTATTTCAATCCCATTATCGTGACTTAAACGAAATTAATGACCTAAACACAACGTTAATTACATGCTCCGTGTGAACAGTTGCACTAAAAATACTTTTCCCACATGGTAGTGAAACAAAACAAAAAATATATAAACAATAACATTTGTTAAAAATAATCAAACTGTGCAAAGGCACAACTGGAGAGGTTGCAGTTAAAATGTAATTAGGACATTAAACATCAGCACACATTTGTTTTTCTATACATTTGTTTTTCCGTACAAAAGACTGTACGGGACACTGCTACTTACTTATCCCATGCCACCCTTTTAATCCAATTAAAACTGGGGATTTGGAAATTAATTATTTCGGTCCTAAATGATGTATACACTCAGATAAGTTTATTTGTATTTAGTTTTTGTTAAACACGGCAACGTTAATTAAGCTAATAACTTTCTTATACTACCCTATACTTCTTCTCATACAAATCTTCTATCGATTTGTATTTTAAATTTAATTAGTAAACATTATTAGTGGCAAAATAAGTATCAATATAAATTCTACGTACATAATAATAGTACGAATTAAAAATATAGACATATCATTCTCAGTAAATAAGTTTTAATAAGAATCAGAATGTTCAGAAAACACACTTGTTCTACCTCCTAGTAATCACAACCAACTCCTTTAGTGCATATAATTATATATTTATCTATTAAATTTGCTTGCTACAACTGGCAAAAACCCAATTACACATGTAGCAGTTCATAATGCTGTTCACAAAAAATCTTGGGGAAAGTTGAATTCCAAAGTCTGAGCTAGATACCACCTTCGCCCACAGTTATAGTTTTAATAAATATAGTACATTATAAATTCCGAAACAACGACAAACAAATATAAATAAATTAAACACCTGAACAGAGCAGTTATCACAAAAATATCCACTTAGCTTGCGATGGAATTATATGTTCTCATATATTGTCTGTATTGACATGATAGTTATAACCAATATAGGTAAGGTTCCGTGGGATTGAGCACACCATTAATGATCTATTATTAAATGAAGGCACATATAATTTATTTTGTATAGAATAAAAGAATCGGAAACAACACCTCTTAAAGTCTGTTGACTTTAAATCTGTAATTTCTTTGCTGTAATCTATAAATCTGTAAATCTAATCTGTAAATCTGTAATCTGTAATTGCTGAAGATAAACTATTTTCGGCACATGACCTTCTTTTTTGTACTATTTTCATTTGAAAGATATTTAATAGTTCAACGTAAGGTACTGCAATAGTATATTGCTCCGTTGATTTTTAGTACAAAAATCTGTTTTGAATCTTCTCAAGAGCTTCAGTACAATAAAGAGGGACTGGATTAAAAATTATACTGCCAAATTCAAGCAGAGGCCTAACCAATGGCATACAAAGCAATTTCAATGTTTAAATGTTCATAAAGCTGTTAGACTGTCATAACATATAGCCTAAATTGTTACATGCTTTGTGTACTGTACTTTATATAAACAAAGTATTATGGCCTATATACAATGTGTTCCAGTAAAATTTGCCAAAATCACCTTACTGGGGGCGTTAGAAAACTATTTTTTACCTTACGTAGTTTTAAATCTGAAAACTACAAATATTTAGTATCTGTATAATAAATCCAACACTTTATTCTCCTTACTTATCCAGTTCACGGAACAACACGGTAACTAAAATAATTTATTGTAATATAAAAGGCAAAGTAATTCCTTGTTACTTAATAAATCAGTGAAAAGTTGAAATTTCATTTATTATTGAAACTGTAAAAAAATATTAATATTAAACAACAAAAAAAGTGTTATTAGTTTGTTTTTAGATTTTTACAATAAACATATTTAGACTTATTAAATATCAATAAACCCATAGGACGGGTATTGTGAGGCAAATGGCGAGGGCGTTTATTTCTTCCTTTCTTATTTTCTAAGACATTTACAATTATATATAACTACATGGAAAAATACATAGTAATTAGGGAAACAAGTTAATTTTTTAAATAATACAGATAAATCCCGGTAGGCTATGAACTCAGAATATGATGGGTTATAATATTTTACCACTTTGGGCTCTACTCCAAAACCTAGGGAAAAGCTTCCATCTCCGCCAAGTTTCAAGAGCTCTAAACATGAAATGGAAAGTGAACCAAGTATGAAACTTACTCTCTTACTACAATATTAGCATTATATCTTGAAGATTATTTAACTACTGTCGTTATATTTACTGGTTTAACCTTTACAGCGCTAATTTCCCCAAAATACACTAAATAGTACGCAAATCCTATACGTGACGTTTAGCTATTACGTTTTATTTCTCGCAAAAACAATTTTGGCTGGTTAGCCAACTAAGGCATATTATATTATTATAAATTTCTGCAATGTTTATTAAACAAATTATTATTATTATTATTATTATTAAAAACTTTCTTCCTGACTATAATAAATCCAAAGCACAATTTTTCTAATCGTTTTCATATTTTATTTTGTAAGGAAAATATAGTATACATTAAAATTTGTAATGGAGTGATTTCCTTTGTGCTAAAGTTAATCGGAATGTCAGAGGCAAATGTTAAACAAAGCTAAAGGTAATTTACCCCAGCGGTGCAATATGTAAGGATCAAACTCGGCTAACTTTTGGGATAAGTGGGGAACTTAGCCAAGTGTCTTCGTAGGTTCCTCTCCTTAAACCAAGTAATTGTTCCTTGGTCAGAAGATCAAGAGCTGCTTTATCAATTGTCATATATAAATGAAATTTCAACTTTAACAATGATTTATTAAGTAACAAGGAATTACTTTGCCTTTTATATTACGATCAATTATTTTAGTTACCGTGTTGTTCCATGAAATGAATAAGTAAGGAGAATAAAGTGTTGGATTTATTATACAGATACTAAATATTTTATTGATGAGATTACTGTGATAATATATGAAAATATATAGTTCATCAATAAAACTCGGGCGTCTGCTGAGAATAATCTATTATTTTTCTGCGATTTGCGAACGGTGCCTTTAAAATTCTGTTTAACCATGACACATTTTTTTTATATTTGAATCACTGTGTCACAAAAAGTGTCATTTGTAAACAAGATATACTGTGCAAAAACCCAACTGGATGGCGCAACTAAAATTAAATCAGTACAACTGCATTATACGTAAGCACACATTTGTGTGTCCATTAAAGCAAGAAACACTTTGAGAGCCAGAGCTCCTTTACTTATGTCGCTCTTGTAATCCCGTTATACTGGGGCTTTCCTAATGAATTATGTTGTCATAAATATACAGTAAAGGTCTGCAAGTAACGTGTTCTTATAAATATTACAATCTTAAAGGAATATTTGCATTTTACAGTGCGTTGCACGAGTGAAAAACCAGGCCGCCCATAAGGCTAATGTTAATTTTAACATTGGGCTTAAGGATAGCTTGGTTTTTCACTCGTGCAACGCACTAAACTACTAACTAATTAATTGTCATTAAAGTATAACTATATTTACCTGCAAAATAAAGATAAGAAGAAAAATGAACTCAAGTCACAGTAATATACATAAATAATCAAGTAAAATCCTATGTACAAATAACACATGTTTTTAATGATTAACAACAAGCCATATATGAGATTCATCTTCCTCTACCTTGATTCACATTCTGTCTGTGGCATAAATAGGAATTATTCCGGTGAATCATATCATAGGATCGTAAAAGCATATTGGCTATCAGTATACAACACAAGTTAACAGAACTAGAGACTAAATATTGTGGCAATTTTGAATTTTTATATAGGATATACTAGTTTTTAAAATATTATCAACATTTTTCAGTTAGGCCTACATAAAGTTGAAAAACCTTGGACTATAAACGATGATAGTAACATTTTAAACATTGTACTACTCTTTATAGAAACACTTCTCACATAAAAATTAGCATTATTGTTTTTATGTTGAAGCAAATTTAACGTTTAAAATGTTTGTTTGAAAACTAATAATGCATTTTGTTTCACAGATTATAGATCGGCACAACAAAAGTTTACTTACACATTTCTTTACTATAAATGTGTTGTTGTCACTAAATATTTCGTAAGTAGCGTTTTTTAAATGATAAACGTGACTCAATGTAGTTGAAATGTATTTTTTCCGCTATTATTTATTTGTTAAGATAACGAAACATCTGCTGTACAAAATGAACTAATTCGGAAGATTTAAAATACCGTAGGTTCTTCGCCTTTTCACATGGATACTATACTTGAAATAAGATTTTTGAGTTTCAACGTAAATAATTTGAATTAATTTGGTTGTTCATCTTTGGATATGAAAGTAGCCAGGCCTTATTTCATTATAAAGTATTTGAAAAAGGTTGGATTAGTAAAAAAATAACATTGTCAGTCTTAGTTAAGAGTCAGTTTATTGTAGAAAACTAGTTCAAAAGTTGATGTATATTTAATACAAGTTGATTTCATCATTTGCCTGAATAAAGAAGAGTAAGAGCTTAATCCCTCTTCGCTATAAACTTAAAGCGTGGTGGGTTTAGGATATTTCACGGCTTCGGGCTACGTTCCAAAACTTCAGAAGGTGTGGTCATATCTCCGCCAAGTTTAAAGTGTTCTAAACACAAAATTAAAAAGTGGACCAAGTATTGAACATATCACTGGTATTTTAACTACTGCTATTGCTTTAATTTAATTTAATTACTGGCGTTACCTTTACATATTATTTATAACTCATGTTTTCCTAAGGTAATTCAAGATTTATTCAAGTTTACCGTTTAAATTTTAATTTATAAGCTTTGATATAAATGTGTGCACCGTTGCCTAGAGCACTGTATTTCCTTAGTAATATGTTGTTATTAATTATTGTATTAACATTGTAATCATGAGCACCCAACGAAAAATCTTTCATGATTTGTTGAGACTCAATGTTGTATTTTTTATGGAAATAAACTTTCTGATTTCTGATGTATTGAAATAAAAGGTAGATAAAAAATGATAATATCATAATAATTCAATCTTTGGCCATCACGTCATCCATCTAAACAACTGAATTTCGTTTAACTGTAATACTGAATACTGATGTTTAACTGAAATTTAATAACTGTAAAATATGTCCATAAAATTATTTATTAGTGATAATAATATATGGAATAAGAGCGTGATGTAATAGGAGATTTAGATTGTAGATACAACGTTCGAATTATTATGTTTCTACACTTGGACCTAAAAGGCTGAAGGTACCCAGTTATATATGATAACAGCAAGAAACGAATAAAATATCGTATATTAAGTTTGTAAGGTCTCCCATAAATTACGTTGTATTTTTTAAAATATGAGTTCCGTATAATTAGGAATATGTGACGATCTGGGAACATATAAGTTAATTGGTGAGATTATTTACACGTGCGTTCAGTTAAAGAAAGTATAAATATTATGTTGCTTTCAAGTCAATTTTATGAGTACAAAGTGCCAAAGACATCTTGTCATTTTAGTAACAGTTTTTAATGTCTTAGTATTAGCCATTCAAGTTATTTTGATCAAAAAATACAACACAATTGTCTTAGGATAGCTGAAAATGAATTGTCATAAAATTGTTTCAGCACAGGATATTGTTAAATTGTTCATATGAACTATAATTAAATTAAACCGTACATAAATATCTACACCTGTCTACATAAATAGACGAAATTGGCTACAAAGGGTCATCGAAAAAGAATGCCCTTATTTTAATTTATCTCAATTTTAAATAGAATTAACTTATAATGTTTGGTTGTGGTCTTAAATGAGGGTGAAAGTTGGGAGTTTATTTTACATACCGAATATGTTTCTCTACGTGCTCCATTAGAAGCCCATACAGCAGACATAAAGCAGACAGCAGACATAAAGTCGGTGATTTACATCAAAAGTGAAAATCAAATTACGTACTGTAAAATCCAAGGCAAAACTCTTATAATTCGTAAATTTATTTTAGAACCTCAAATTCTACTGCAGTTGTATGCTTATGTATGGATAAAATGAATAATTCCGGTAAACCTTGTCTTCAAATGTGCAGTTTTAACTCGAATTATGTAAAATCTGTTAGCTTAGTATCAAATTACTAATGACATGAGTGCTTGTGGTTCATTGATATAAACTGAGTGAGACTGATGAGTCAAAGGGGGGAACATATCGTTCCTCTGTACTTCTAGATATGTTTTAGGAAGTGGGAGAACTTATACCCGAGTCTTCATAATCACAGTGTACAGCTTGAATCACTTGCTTAACTTGGTCTTTCGTAGGGTGTTTAAGCTCTCTCACCTACAAATGTATAATAATCCTTATAAACGCACGTCACGCACGTTGTCAGGTCAGATCGCACCGTGCAACGATTGCGGTTACCGAGCGTCACGATATACCGACCATCGTTGACGCACGTCACGCACGTCGTCAAGTCGGATCGCACCGTACAACGATCGTTGTAGGCCACAGATTATAAGGTTTAACTTGGATTTTACTGTACATAATTTGATTTTTACATGCGAAATCACATAATCCTGGATAATTAAGAGCTTTGACTTGGAATTTACAGAATAAAAGTAAATTTTTCCTATTTATATGAGTAAAAATCTCACGACTATGTAATGGTTCCCATCGAAAGTGGAGACAGTTGAACTTATAACCTCGGTGGGTGACAAGTTCAGTGTAATTTTTTAACAAACTCATTATTTAACTTTATTTTTTGTAGTGTAAACCACATATGTGCTGGGATATTTGCAATATTTCGTGCCTCTAGAAGACCAATAATACTCAGAATCGGGGTTTAAGCACTCAATATTTTACAAGATAAACTGTAAAATAATCGAGTTTTTTTTCTCTAAATAACCGCCATAAATGGATAAAAAAGCCGAAAAAACGCCTTTTTCCCTATCTTTCCCAGGTAGTTTGAACTGGGTAGTTGAAGCATAGTGGGTTGGGTTTCTTACCTATATGAATATAACTGTGACATTGACTTCTGACCACGGCTAGAATGATAATGGCACGGCTAGAATGATAGTAGACCACTGACAGACGGGCCTTGTGAGTCAGCTGATGTTTATTGAATCTTACCACACCAATTCTACTTTAAACGGAATTTTTTAATTAAATATTGCTTTGGCATTTAATTGTTTCGAATTTAAAGCTTTTATTGTTAATAAAGAGGTTTAGAAAATAAAAAATGTCTTAAGTTATGTTTGAGAATCGTTTTTAGCGAATTTCCCATACAGGGAAGAAGCTATTACCGTAGTCGCCATGGTAAGACCTAGGCCCGGGACCATGATAACTTTTCGTTTTGAGGTCCCCAGACCCCAAAAACACCATTCGTTCGATACTGTATATATATATATATAACATATATAATATGTTATATATGTTATATATGTCCGTGCTCACGGACATATATATATATATATATATATATATATATATATATATATATATGTCCGTGAGCACGATAACTCTTGTAAAAATTATCCGATTTTGACGAAATTTGGTATAAACATGTAAAGCAGCATTTATGACTTTAAGTTCGAAAACCAGACAGATCGACCTATCCGAAGGGGTATTTTGGGGGGGTTTTGTACCCCAAAAATGGGTTTTTTGAATTTTTTACACATAATTTTGGAAAAAGTCAAATTTTAGTTTTGACCATTCGATTCAGCTTAAAAAAAACACAATTTGGTATTTCGATCATTCTTCTACGTCAATTGGTTACCGAGATATTGAAAGTGCTAAACACAGTACGTTGTCTAATGTTATACTTATGGAGAAAAAAAAAATTATCTCGCTTATTTATGAACGTATACTGACGAAACTTGGTATACAGCTTCATCTCGTTGAGGTCTATTGATATTTGCTCCAAAAAATTGTTTTTGCATAATTCTTACGTAGCAGCAAACCTGCGGACTCAGGCCCCATGTTATTCTTATGGATAATAATTAAATGCTCTGTCTCCCTTAATTATGATCATAAATTAATAAAAACTGGTATACGACTTCACCTAGTTGAGTTATATTGATATTAGCATAAAAACCAATTTTTTGTGTTCCTTGTTGCAGCAAACCTGCGTACTCAGCCCCAATGTTATTCTTATGGAGAATAATTAAAATTGTATATATCGCTTATTTGTGAATATATTTTTATGAAACTTGGTAAGTGGCTTTATGTAGTATTAAGACATTTATATCTCCATTGTAAATTCGCTGAGTATGCAGGTTTGCTGTGACGGGGGTATTATTGATAAAACATCGCTTTACTAAGGTTAGCGAATTTAATCCAGGTCACGTGACTCGACCTTCGACATCGACCTTCGACTTTTAGGTCCTAGTGTCGTCTCTCTACATCTAATTTGGTCCATTATTTTGTGGTCGTAAGAACCATTAAAGGGAAGCTTCTCTAGTGATTGGGTTGTTAGTTTTCCCTCAGACTGACTTAATTGATCAAGAAAATGATTTTCGTATTACGTATATGCAAGATGGGGCACCGCCCTATGAAAATAAACGTTTACACAGCTCTGAATGCACAGCTCTTTGAGGGTGGTTGGGTTGATTAGAGTAGACTTATCTACTGGCTGCTTAAAAGTTCATACTTCACAACCAATGGACTTCTCCTTCTGGCGATACATTAAAATATTGTGTATAGTTAAATAAACAGGACGGTGTATTTTAGAGAAAGGTCTATTATTTCTATCGCACCTGTAGCTCTAGAGTACTTGGACAGAAGTAGATTAGTGTCTGCCATGCTACTAATGGTGCAAATAGAGAAATAGAGAATGGTACGTGAATAAACTCCCAACCTTCATCTGTATTATAAGACCCCAACGAACTCTATATGTTCATTCTACTTTAATTAGTTTTCTATTAAAATAAGGGCATTCTTTTTCGATGACCCTATACCGATGACAAATTAGGCATAAAAACAAATTCACGAAATATAAGACATAATCGTGTGATTATTTTAGGAAAACGATCACAGTGTATTTCATTAATTTGATGAGTGGTTTTAGACTATGAGGAAACAAATAAAAATTTGGAAACGAAACATAAAATTGTTCGTTTTCTTGAACAGATATTGATCGCGAAGTGACATGGCCACTGGTTAGCCTGCGCTCAGCTGGTCTATTAGTAAAACTGATTCTCTTTCAGAATGCGTGGAAATACACTTCTTGGTGGGTGATTCAAATGTAATACAAATATAAAAGGAACTATGCATATGCATAATTCTAAAGACAACACTGTTTAGCTTCACAGAGAGCCCGTGGTGGTGGAGGGGGGATCGAAAATGTTTAGATCGGTCCTTCTTTTTTGGTTCAGTATCGGAGGTGCAACATTATTTTGTTTAGTTCGAGTTCCGACTCAATGCAACTGACCAGCTCCACATGCATCTTCAACCCCCTCTTATTGATTAAAATACAGAGAATACAAAACTAATTACCGTGAATAGAAACCTGATTCTTGAGGATTAAGGATTAAGGCTGGAGATTGTTATTTTTTTCATTCAGATAACCTACAATATATTTAAGTTTCAAAATAGAAACATTCATAATGTCAATGTTGAGAAGGGGTTTTTAAATCAAAAAATTATATATTTATTAAATTCTAACCGTATTGTATGGTTATGGTAATCGTTTCAATTTAATCACGCAAATCCAAAAGAAACAACATATTATTAATTGATTAAAGCTTTATACGTTAGCTTTCGGAGTGAAAGCCCAACCATCAATTTATAGCTAAATCAGATGTGACATTAATGGATTAGTGACAGCACTATAAATGGGTGACCGCGCTCGGATAGTGTGAAACATTGGATTTTCCTGTTTTATTAATGCAACGGATTAGATTGCTTTTTAATCGAGGTCAAATCAAAATAAATTACTAATTAAATAAATGTAAAACATAGCTTAAAACGGGTTTTTACTGCCGTACAAATTTGTGATGTATAAAAGTTTTTACCTTTTTTAGATACGAAAATGAATTGCTCCTCTATTGAACCTAGACAAAGCCAGTGTTTCTCGGCATCACCAAAAGATAATACACCGTAGTTCTTCTGACATAGCACAAAATAGAATCATACGTAACATAATGCACAACACCACTGGAAATGAACACATTAACATATGGGCGTAGTGACATGTGTATACAATAATATATGATAAGTTGGGTTTTTTACGAATTTGATACACAATTCGAGAATAATTTACAATGAACCGTTGATGTAAACTTTAAATTTATCCTTTTTAAAATCGCATTTCATTCACTTTGACAAATGCTTCTTTCTAAATCTATTTACATATTTAATCCAATTAGGTCATTTGCCTTTTATTGTTTTCAGCTTAACTTGATAGTCTTGTTTATAAGAGTAGGCAAGAAAATAATATCTTCATGTATTCACCCATTAGCCGAGTTTTTGAGTATGTGGTTTAATAATAAGATTACTCGTGCTAAGAATTTCATAGTGCCTTTATTCTAATATAAATCAAAATATTTTCACGACCTAAAATTTACTTTACCTCCGTCAATGAAGAAAATTAATCCTTACGCTGACATGTTTCGTTGTAAATGACGGAGGTAAAATACAAGTTTAGTCGGGATTATATAGTCCAGGGGCCGTTAGAATGGTGGTAAATAATATGGTTTTTTATAAATGTATTAATTATTATTGTAAATATAGTTAAACCTGATTTTTGATTAACAAAATAATTTACTATGCTGCGAAGTTTCCTTAAGAAATGTTGGATTCTATAAGAAATTATTATAACTATTCCAAAGTTTTGCTTCATGGTTCATCTATTTTAGAGTGGTTCTGTATTGACCAAAATCTAGTTTATAAAATGTAGCAATAATGTATTTTTTCCCAAAATAATCTCTGAAATCTAACATATTGTTTTCTATCTATAAAATATTATTATATTTGATTAAAACGGTGAAAATTAAATCAACTAATCGAAAAAAATTACCAAGCTGTTTAACTCAAATATAAATTGTATGTAAAATTAAATCATTTATATAAAACTATAATACTTTAGCCTGCTTTGTAAAAGTTCAGTTTTAAAACCTTGAAAATATAAATACGATTACAACTTTGATCATACTATAAGCTACTTATGATATTTTTTTCTTTTAATCTTATACAAAATCAGCTAATCTAAAAAATCAGTCTTATGTCTATTGCTCTTAATATATATCTTTGATTAATTTATTTTGGTATCTGGTATCTTATTTTGTTATATTTTATATTTGCTTAAAAAAGACATTACTTTAAAAATTAACAGATACTTTATCAATTTTTATTCACTTTCAGTAATTAAAAAAGTATTTTTACTGAGAAAACATTCGATGTGCTTCAAAGTACATAAAAAATAACCCCTAAGATCGCTGTGGACAGCGTGGGTTATCAGGCGGTCTATAAAGAATTCACCCAGTTATTTCGCCGACGAAACCCTACAGTTGAAATTGTGGTCTGGTTAGTTATTTAAGGTCTACTTTTATGAAGTAGCAGCTTTATTTTTACTTTATTTTGTAAACATTACAAATATAAGACAGTTTTTTACACTTCAATTTGGTTTTAAATTCAGCGTTCTGCATTGTTACGGTATAGCACTATATAATAATTTATCTAAATTCAAGCTGCCATGTTTTATTGCTAGTAAAAGGTTTAATATTTTATACGCAATATTGTTTTGAATATATTTTATAGCATGGCTACAAATTTAAGCCCATTAGTTTATGTAAAGTTTATGAACCTCAGTCCTATATAAAGTGTAAATAATACTAAGAGACTGTTGAAATAAACCACAATTCATATAATAAACCAAAAATTACTTACCTAATTCAGCTACCCAATGGGAAAATTGTCTGTATACTTATTGATTTATTCGGAAAGGCCGCTGAAAGTGGCACCCCCTATTTGAGATAAACTCCTTCTAACGCTTATTTAAATACAGTAAAAACGTGTCGATAATAATATAAGATCATTGGTTTAAATAGCTAGTTTCGTCAATACTTAATATAGTTACTTATTCTAGTTATAGATGGTGTATACTAGATCAATCTAATCAGAGTTGCCAAAACACAATTTTCCAATTACCCCACTCCAAGTTCAAAACTACTTGATTTGAGTAATAATTACCCCCATTGACTTTATTACTATTAAAATATTCTGGATAACCGATGTCTTTATAACCAACACCACATCACAAGATATCAATTCCCTTAAAGGGTCCAGAACTACTCCAAATGAGGTAATCACCCCACTATTATTGTCAACCCTCCAATTGTATTACAACCAATAATGAGTTTTTCAAATTTGTTTTCCATTAAAATGATTTTAATGACAATTTAATATAGTACAACAAATATATATATACAACAATTATAACAATTACTTGGAGAAAAATTAGTAGAAGATACATCCGAACAATAAAATTGCCCCTTATTAATTTTACCGAAGAAATCTACTTTCAATTCCATCTTATATAAAAAGTTGTGTGAATAATATAATATATTATTGCAATTTATACGTTTACTAAATGTAATTTTAATACCTCCAAACATAAAATATATTTTATTAATATGACCGAATGTATTGGGGCCATTTCCACTGGGATCTTGCAGTCATAAATTGAAAATATGCTTAGTAGACTCTTATCAACACGGTTAAAGCGTGTAGCCTTCTGGCCAAGGAATTTTGTAAGAGGTTCCATGTCGCACTAGTGCCTCTGACATGATCTTTCGACTAGATGTGACCAATTTCTTAACGTGTTTTCCGAAGCACGGTGGGAGTCTGAGTTTCAAAGTCATATGGAACCTGTTACCGGAAGTGTACGGGAATTGAACCCGGGTCTTTTGGGTGGTAGGTCATTAGTCAACCCACTCAGCTAAGACTACCACAACTAGTTTTACAAACAACACGGTGACAGTTGAAAATAGAAAATTTCTTATATCAGCTGTTATTTTAATGAAATCAACCAAAACACATGTAACAAAAATAAAATATTGTCTGCTATAAGAAAAGTTTGGGAGCCATAAGGATCAGTGGGGCCTCCCTGAGAGGTCTAAGGGAAAAAATCAGTTGCTTTATAAACATTTCGAGGAAAATGCCTATAATCTGACACATCAATCTTCAAGAAATGCTATGAAATAATAACGTTGCTGACCTCTCAAAAGGTCCCTTAGAGAATGAGAAGCAGATAATACTAATCATAACTTTACGGAACAAAATATAAGACCCTGCCGACCATTCTGAAGTGGGCTAGTTATAACTTACGGGACAACTTAGGCTAAATGGACCCCAGAGGCCCGGCCGTGTCACTTGCCTTTTAGTTAGTTACGAAGTGGCGCGGATAGCTTATTTCATGTGTTATAGTTGCATTAAAGCATATTAATATAAAGACAAGGATGCATTTTTAATCTATTGAAAATAAATTTACTTTAAATTCCATGGAACTATTGACATAATAAGTAGTGGACCTTACACTATAAAATTAAATGACTTAAGATTATATTTCTTATTTTTTATCATTTAGGTATCTAATTTCTTTAGTATCATGTTGCGTGTTGTTAGAACTAAACAGGATGAATAAAATAAATATTACAACACTACAAAATATTTTTACACTTATTTAATTACATTCAAGACGGTAAAATATGCACATCTTTTGTGTATATTTTACCTTCTTGTATGTAAATATACCAGTATAAGTATAAGTATAAGTGTAAATATACTTTGTAGTGTTGTAAGACGTATTTTATTTATCCTATTTAGGTATAATGTACTGGGTAAAGATAAGTCGCTCAGAAGCAAGCACTGGGTTAGAATTAGACAATACGGAATTAATACAGAACAATAGAGAGACGCACAATAGTACGCGTTGGTTGCATCAATGCACTTCGGGTATTGTGTGTTACATTGAAGTATTATTCCACAAATTTGTTTGTAATTTGATTATAATTAACTAAATAAAAGCTGGTATCATATTTACTACGCAATTCATGATATAATACTGCATTAATTTTGTGAGGAAAAAATATTATATTATTTTTCTTATGATATAATTCATACTCATATCAAAATTAGAAGAAAATTCGAAATTAATGTTGCCCTTTACTGCCTGGCCTTTAAGGTTTCAGTGTTTATCTGTTGCAGACGATAACTTTATTTGGTGTCGGTTGGTGTCTCATTTATTTGAATGAGCGTTTCTTCTCTGTGTAGTTTAGGATTATTAAGTTTGGTTATATATATATTTAGTTGTATAATAACGTAATTATATTGCTTGTACTTTTTTAACCTCTTTATCAAATTGGTCGTTAAAAAGGAATGTTTAATCTGACAGAATATACACTCCATGTTAAGGAAATAAACAAACAATAGACAGTAAAAATAAAACTAGTTTTGATAAATTTGAAAAATTATTGTGTTGGACGAAGATTTATTATTGGCTTCAAGCTTTATGCAATATCCTCCAGTTAAGCTCCGACAATCAGGCTTAATTCAAGTATTGAACTTTTAGAAGATTTTGTTCACACTCGGTTGGTTTAAAAGGTTCGTAAGAACTTATAGGCTGAATAACTTTATTCCCTTAGTCCTGGAAGCTATACGTCACGACACGCATTTATAATGTGGAACACTTTCGTTATGTTGCATCACAACACATTACTTATCCCGTTTATTGTTTTTACGTAAAACCATGTCCGTTATGTTCGTGTTCGAGTTTAAATTTTCTTTTTTAGAAGTGCTATCATTCTGTTTATATTCGTTCTGAGAAAAATGTCATAACGATATAAAAGCTCACGAGGCGTTTCTTAAAAAAATAAATATATAAAATAAATAAATATATAATACGTAAGGATAAAACTATTTGTACACTTATTGCGTGTTAAAATACATAAATTATCCTTTAAAGCTTCCATAAATTAAGTGTCATCTGTCATACCATCCAGTTAGTACCGGCAGCTATTTTTTTTTAATATTTTCCTTTCGCTTTACGAAATTTCGAAAACTTATTGTGTTCAAATAATTTCCATTTGAATATGTTTGCTTGAGACGACATTAAAGCGAATAAAGCTAGAGCATCCAGGGTATCTAATCCCCTGCTGTATAGCGTTATCCGACGCACGGCGCGGCGTTGCATGTTGCCTCCTGACTTGATTGCAACCCTGAATTAACACTGAAATACGCTCTAATTATTATTGCCGGTGGGTGTACAGTTCCGCAGACATCCGTACGATATATTTTCGAATGAAAATATAGATCGATTATAATTATCAAATGAAAACTATCATTTATTATCAATCTAATCACATATTATTTTTGGAATGTTTTACACTGTTTATATTGTAATAAATAATATGTTTTGAAATAAAATATGTTTTTGTTTTTTAATTTTTCTTAATTTTGAACTAAAATGAATTAAATCAATAATGATTTTCGTAGTTTATGTATAAATTTACTCATAGATAATAAATTTGCATTTTAATGGTTACAAGAAAAATTGTTAATACCCAAAAATCAAGAAAGTGAGATATGTGGCGACGTAATGATAAAAAAGAATAGAAAATAATTACATTTCATTTCGTTTTCTTAAAGTCAACAAATCAAACAAACATAAAGTAACATAAAGTTATTTTAATGTCGTTTAATGTGTCTACCTTTGTTAATTTGTTATAAATATGTTTATTTAAACTATATTTGTATACATTTAATTATTTGAATTAAAAAAAAAACAAAAAAACACAAATAATAATACATTGTTTTCAGTGCTATAAATGTAATACAACCTATCACGAATATCGTATGTCAGACTATATTCATAATCGGTCGATGTTTTTATTCGATTATATATCGTAGAACGTCTACTTAAATGTACCCCTTGGCGGTCTAGTCAGGTTTATTCCAAGTCAGACACTATATGTCTAGTCTCACATCTCCAAACATGCAACTAATATATCCTGTTTGCATCGCTTTAAAATATTGTAAAAAACACGTATGATTGAACAGTGGCTCTATTTAACGGTTTTTAAACTAAGTATCTAGTGTATTCGGTTTATTTATCTTAATCTACATCCGTATAAATACGTATTTAATTTATAAACACTGCAATACGCTAACTATTGTCGGATGGTTTACCGTAAGGTATATAAAATATATATCCAATATTTTTTACTATCGCTTTAAATGCAGAAAATCTGACGTTAAATTTGCATTTATATTTATATTTAACGTGTAACCCTGAATAATTAGCTTGCTTGCTTGTTTATTTGCTGCTCTGGTCTCAAAAACAGCTCTAAAGACAGCTGTTCTTTTAATTGCTGAAATTAGCTTATTTCCGAGTTAAAAACGTATTATAGATATGTATTACCCCCAGGAAAAATCGAATTATGTATACAAACAAATTAACACTGGATTAAAAAAATATTCAAATCGAAACGAAATAATAACAGCTATTAATATTCGGTCAGTGAACTGTCAAAGTATTACTCATGACGTTTAAGTATTAATTGTCATGTGGTTTCCTGAGTACGGTGACTAAAACCATTGAATGAAGTTTACACATAGAGTGGCCATATGTAAATAAATCAAAGCTGCACATAATCAAAATACAACCTGAAAAGGCAATGAGCTATAATAACAACCGAAGCTTAAACATGCAGAAAAGGGGAAAAGTGAGCTAAGAAAATCTTCTTGCGAGACTGGGACGTGGTCAAAAATGCTCCATGTAATCTAATCAAACCTAATCTGACTGACCTTCAGCAAGCAAAGCCCGGTCCCCTATGGACATTATTTCTATAGCGTAAAATGAAACAGTAGCTTAGTCAACGTAAGGTGCTATATTTTATACGAAATAATAAACAAAGAGTTACTTTACTTACTTTGGCTTGTTATTAAAGATTGGTTGAGTTGTTTTACGTGTGGCTAATCTTCATTAGTGTAATCTCTGTCACGTCTTTAATGACAATAGTAATAACTTTTGTTACTTTAATGTTTTAGGATAATCGAAGAGTTATTTTACATTTTTTATGTGAGCCATATTTCCATTATAGGTTGTAAAGCAAGATTTTACATCCAACAATTTTGGTTTCAGCATTTTTTTTATAATTCCTTTTTGTAATTCAAATTACCGTTTTGCCCAAACATTATACCATGTTTTATCATAAGTATTGGTTTCATTGACTCAAAAATATAATGTTAGCAAATAATATCATTAATTCTATCAATTAAAGCATTACTGTACACAATATGCTGTGAAAAACGGTTAGTTTAATTAATACAAAATAAATTGATTTAATGGCAAACAGAACCATCCCGGCTAATTACACCAGTAATTGGAAAGCTCAAGCTTCTGTTTGGTGCGCAGAACCGATTAGGGAAATGAGTCTGAAAAGCTTTAGATGTGTTTTTGTTTTAAATTCAATACTTATACAAGCAAAATTGTATTTGATTTGTTTATGCAATTTAAATTTTGATCAGTTTTCTTCATGATGGTAATCTACGATAACTTTGATAAAAGATGATAATTTAATAACAACTTTATTGTATGATAATTAAATAACTTTTAATTCACCGTTAATAATGTATCTGGAATCATGATTGAGAGAATTTCACTTTTTAATTTTAAGCCAACAGAATGCACGATTATTAAGGGCTACAATTACTATTGCTTATTATTTGGCTACATATCACAACATAAAGAACAACTCTAAAGAACAGACACGTTGCGAGATGTTATAAACATTCATTGTCAGTTTTATTAATAAATATGTAATACACAAACCGATCCAAAATGTTGATGTGTTTAAACAGTTAGTAAAATGTATAAACCAGATATTTAAGGCATAGTAGGATGATACAATTAATTACACCAGTGGCTTGAAGGGACCATAACCCCTTAACCTTGCTCCAATACTCTGCCTCATCCTGATTTTTTTACATACCGAGGAAAATTAAACAATATCATAGGAACACATGCAAGTTCTTACACACAGTAGACACCTAATCACATGTTTTAATTTAATCAAATCAGACGTTTTCAAATCTCCGTTCTTCTCTTATTCGGGATGTTTATTTCTCGTTTGCTTGTACCTTTTTTAGAAATACTGCTATTTTTCCGAGTCCCTGGGATCAGTATTTTTAATTTGAGGCACCTCAATAAGATAAATAATAATGATAATACAGTTTGTGAACCTTTATTAAAATTAGGAATATAAAAATTCCCATATAAGAAACACCCACATACAAAAGTACTGAAAATGCAAACTCATGTTGATCAAATAGGGAACCATACTTCATGGTATTGTTTTGATTAGAAATAATATTTACTGGCTCCTAACCAAACCAAAATATTAACTTGTAAGGAACATGTTTCATAGTATTTACTTTCCTAATTCTCTCGTAAAATACATACTACATTACTATTCAGATCGCATGACAATATCTGACCATATACTTACTTTCCAGGCATGCGATACGTCACATTGATAAATCATATTTCGACTTATCAATGAAGGGGAATGGGACAAGGCTATAGGGGTAGGCTATAATAACATCGGCCGACCAACAATTATCTAAGCTTATCTTTAAATTGCTTTATGTAATTTATTTTTTATTTTGTGGGTGGCAATGCTTTGTAAAATGTACGTCCCATATACGATAGTTTAGATCCAAAGTTTGAGTCTATGTTGAGCCGCGGTATTATTTAATCTATTTCTTGTGAAAAATGTGTTGGCGCAGGGAAAAATCAGGTCTCAGCTTTTGAAAAAAGGAACATTTGATAAATAAGTAAATATGGTACTGTTTAAATGTCAAATTCTTATAGAACAGGTTCACAAAAAGTACGTCTGCGGATTTCAGCAATTTAATCTAATTTCAAACATATTTCAAGCCATTTTTCCAATATTACAACAAATTTAAATTGTTCTTATGAAATTCCCCTAATTTTATTAATAAATGGGTCATAACACGTAATTTTAAAACGTTTTTAATATTGGTGTTTCTTTCCAAAACCTAGCTGTTTAGCCTCCAGAGCTAAACATAAGGTGAGATAAGGTGAGTTTTTCATTGCTAAAATCCATACAGATCATCTGAACGGTTAGGTTTAGTGTAAAACTACAAGGAATAAAAACATTTTTAGATTATGTTTCCTACCTGATGCAATAGTAAAACTATGGGCATTTCATAAGAAAAACTAAAGTTGAACGCCATATTGGAAAAATGGAGAATAGAATCTAAATTTCAAAATCACAAAATTATACAGAACAAAAAATCAGTAGAAGTTGTTTTTTAACTTCTTTTTTTAGCTCATATACTTTCAAGAAAAACAGCTGGAACACTTATATCAATCACCCTGTGTACAGTGTGAATAATAAGCTGATGTAACAAAGCTAGGGCTGATAATCCCTACTACACCGGGAGGATTCAAACCAAGTGAAGCACATGTATTTGGGTTGCATTTTGTGGGGGAACTGATGAACTTTAAGACTAACATACGCATGTGTATACTGATTTGGTTCAACTACCCAAATAAAATCATCGCCTGCTATAGATCATCATTGAAACAATGGTGGCCCGAGTAAATGTTATGAGTATTATTTATGTACATAAAGGAATTATAACCAACATTTTAATATGAATTACATTTGGGTTTTTATTGCAAACACACTATTGAATTTGGCACGATGAATTTCCTTTTTAATCACACGAATTCCATAACTCCCCTTAAAACATTTTGTTTAAGTTGCTGATCGCAAAGTTTCAAAGTTTAATACCCGATTTTATCCCTGCATAAGCAGTGTTTTCAGTTAAAGAGGTTGGGATATTTCTGTAAATTCACTAATACTCCGATTTAGGGGTTTATTTAATTTATTCACTACCGGAGCTGTGGAATGTTACAATGATATCTATATAATTAAAATTAGAGTTTTGTCTGTAAATTGATTGGTATTATGAAATGTTTGCATATTTTCACGTTTAACACCCTAGGGAAGCCAAAACAAGTCTTATCTCAATTTCTGTCTGTCTGTCTGTCGGTAACACTCAAGGACGGGGTTTTGTTCGCTTTTCACGGGAAGACGAGTGCACTGACTTTGATAAAACTTTGTTTCTTTGTTCTATACTTGGGTGAGAAGGTTTTAGGCGAATTTAAACCGGCATACGCCTTTTGGAAAAAAATGGCGGCTGCTCAAAAACGTGATTTCGTGCGGTTTTGGTAATGTTTTGTTCGCTTTTCACAGCGAAACGGGGGCACTGATTTCGATGAAACTTGTTTCATATGTTATATATGTGTTTCAGAATGTTTTAGGCTAACTAGATTTTTTTAAATCACCTTAGGACTCTGCCCCACGGGGTTTTAAAAATGCTATGTTATTCTTATGGACAAAACATTTATTTATATTGAGCCACATGATGACTTAAGAATAGTTATTCCATAAACAGATATTGTAGTTCTTATTTAAAACGTTGAGTGAAGATTGGTAATAAATGACGTAAGTATACAGAGTGGACATAAAATCAAAATCTATATTTGTCAGTCTCATGCACTCACTGACATAGTGATCACTTTATCTAAAAAACGTCAATGTCTATGAAGATGAAATTTTGCATGGTGGTTCCCCTTATGCTGCAGATGTAGGTTTAACATGTTCTATTGGGCTCTTCCCTAATCTAATTTTGGCAATCTTATGAGGATTAGGATTTACTGGACCGTTGTAAGTTGAAATTCGGTAGGAATACAGCTGATAGCTCAATGCAGACATTTATCTATTCCAGAAACAGATATACTCAAGGACTCTGGCCCAATGGCCTTTAATATCACAACCACTGGCGTGTTAATCATCACATATCAACTACTCAACCAATAGAGCTGAAATTTGTTACCTTAAAGGAAATAAGAAACATTATCATTGGGAGTCACGGTGTTGTTCTCTGGAGATTTCACACAAACCCTTTGTCGTGCGTGAGACATGGGGACACGAGGTCTTCGCGTCTTTAAAAATATATTTTATGTTGCCCACCACTGAGCATCTGAACTTAACAATAAATATGAAAATGTATCTTGGAAAAGATTAAGGGGTTGAGGAGTTTTCTTATGCCCTCTTAAAAGTTGAGATTACGACATTAAAAACAAATGTAGTCACATAAACATCTCTCCTTCACTCGGCACAATCGATGAATCACATGATTTACCTATAATTTTTTTACCAAGGTTTAAAATCAGTTTAACTTTTATTTAATTGTAGGCTAATTAAACATGTTAAATGTAATCTTAATAATATTGTAAAATTATATGGGTTGTTATTCTCTTTAATTCATCTACTATATATACATACAACCTGTACGTTAGACCGGTACACAGCTAGTTTAAATTATAATGATTGATTTTTTTAATTAGTATATTAATTATCTAACCTAGTCCAACCACTTCCGCCGCAGCGCAATGTACAAGGAGAATTTGAAATTGAGTGTGGAGTGTTATGCTCAGGTGCGCGGCGGTTAGGATCGGCTCTGTTATTGTTTCAAACGATATTGTAACGTTGGTATTGTTTCATTATTAAGTATTATAAATAATGGTATTGTAGTTTTGATAACTAATACCTGAAAACTAAAATAGTTAGTGATTCGTAGTTAAATAGGAGATAAGTTAAAAGCAAAGTGTCAATATACGGCTAGTGTAAGGATTGTTAAGTGTAAGATAATGAAACTGGAAAGTCCAAACATAATTGACTACTAAAATTGTTTGTCAAAACAAATGCTGAAATGTTTTGGTAGTAGTAAGTATTATCAGGAGTTGCAGTAGACTAACAGGAAGCAACAAAATGTTGTGGTGGCGAATTAACCGAAGGGTTCTACAAGCAAAGTTCCTGAAGGTTTAACCTTAAATTGTTTTTAAACTGATAACCAATAACCTGAAATACCTACGTTAAGCCTGATTTCCAGTTGAGATCCCGTCATTTGATTTCTGTTTGGAACTTTGTAACATTTTAATTTATTAACAGCAACAACCTAAATGTATCTGTTTTAAAATTCAAATTCTTTACTGAAATAAGAAACGTTACACAAACTGCTACATGCAGCAACAAGTTTCTCGTCAAAGAAGATGCAATATTATTATGCTGGTATAGTACGTTTTTAAAACTAACTATGTATTGTATTTCATGATTTTCACAATTAAAAATTTAAAAAAGGATGTAAATTGTTCATCTACCAAAGTTTGAGTCACTTAAATATTCTGACACTGAATAATAAGTCTTTAGTAGGAGGGTTTCATCCTTTCAGTGATGATATTTTCCTGTTTGAAAGAGTTAGGTAAGTGGTTGTACAGTTTCAAGACAGTATATTTTGGCCTCTTTTCAAATGGCCCCTCTGTACTATTATGAAAAGAGGGGTTGATTTTCGTTACTATGAGTTAACACAATATAATAACCAGATGATTTCGAAAGTTTTAATTTTGATTGGTGGTCATAAAAGTTCAAATATTAATGATAAAATTGTTAAGAAATTGTTTAGTAATATTGTTACATGTTTTCAAAGTCTTTTAATTAGATTATATTGTAGTAGTAAGTTTTCTATTACAACTACTAATTTTCTTTCACAAATAAATCAAATACCAATTTCATTCGTATATTGTGGTTTGTAAATTGGTATAAAATCTAATGTACAACTATTTTTACATATTGTGGTAATAAATAAATAATACACCACAAAAGCATTATTTTGAGTAGATTATTGTTAGTTCAATATTATGAGATTTTGAGAAGGTGGAGTAGGTATCAAAACACACGTTCTGGAATGTTTCGTTTCATAATTTATAGACCAAGCGAATCTCAAATGTTCTTTATAACCCGGTGAAAACCCTTCCGTATTCGTTGCTCTCCGTTGATACCAGTCTAGGAACAATACAATACTGATAATTACAATGAAACGAATGTAATTCAATTAAAATTGTACAGTTCAAGGAATAATTTATGGCGATATTTCAGATGCGGGGGACAGTATTAATTGTATCGTGCTCTAACTAAGAAAACAAGTTTTACTATGGTACAATCTCGTTTAGAATGCGAGTGACAATACATCTGACATATCCGAAATGCTTGGATTTAGAACTTTGGCACTACCAGCAAGAATAATCCCGAAATATTTTATCTATCTCCCCTCTTCTGATCGTTAATCTACCGTCAAAATAAATTAACCGGAAAAAACTTTTGAATATAATATAAACGTCATAAAATGATTCCATTCGTTAGAGAATATAACCCCCCCCGTAGCAGCAAACCTGCGTACTCAGCAAATTTCCAATGCATATATATGTATCTTAATACCACATAAGGCCACATACCATGTTTCATCAATATGCATTCATATTTATACCATTTTAATTATTCTCCATAAGAATAACATGGCGGCTGAGTATGCAGGGTTGCTGAAGTAAGGAAC
Source organism: Allygus modestus (assembly GCA_963675035.1). Taxonomy (NCBI): domain Eukaryota; kingdom Metazoa; phylum Arthropoda; class Insecta; order Hemiptera; family Cicadellidae; genus Allygus; species Allygus modestus. The sequence goes on from OY776112.1 coordinate 408,966,197, forward strand.
ACAAAAAATGTGGTTTTATACAAAAATCCATATAACTCATGTAGGTAAAGCCACATACCAAATTTTATTAATTTATGTTCACAATTAAGGGAGATAACAAGTTACTTATTCTCCATAAGAATAACATGGGAGCTGAGTGCGCAGGTTTGCTGCTACGGGAACTATTGACAAAAAAATGTGTTTTAGTGCAAATATCAATATACCACAACGATATGAAGCAATATACCAAGTTTCATCAGGATAAGTTGATAAATAAGCGAGATATACAATTTTTCTAATCCTCCATAAGAATAACATTGGACAACGTACTGTGTTTAGCACTTTCAATATCTCTGTAACCATTTGACGTAGAGCAATTATCAAAACGCCAAATTGTGCGTCTCTTTAAGCTGATTCCAATAAAAAAACTAAAATTTAACTTTTTCAAAAATTATATGAAAAAACTTTAAAAAACATTTTTGGGGATTAACCCCCCCTCAAAAAACCCTTCGGATAAGTTGATCCGTCTGGTTTTCGAACTAAAATTCATAAATGCTGCTTTACACGTTTATACCAATTTTCGTCAAAATCGGACTAATTGTACGAGAGTTATCGTGCTCTCTCTCACACACACACACACACACACACACACACACACACACACACACACACACACACACACACACAAACACACAAAATTCCTTAGAAACAAATATTTTATAACAATAATTTTGAGAACTATAAGTGTGCAACATATTATGTATTGTAACAACTGTATTCCTGCACAACATACTGGTAACATATTATTATAATTATATTATTATTCCAGTGAAAAGCATTTCCAATTAATTGTGTACAGATTGCCAACATATATCAATCAACTACATTTAATGTAACATTTAATTGTGTTTAATATTTTTCACTCTTAAACCTGACACCTAAAAACAAAATAGAAGAGTACTAGACCTTCTGTTTATCACTTTTAGACGGGCATATTTCTAGTTTACATTTGTGTTTCCATTTTTCTGGTATTTCAAGGATAAACGTATAATACAATTACATAGGGAAAATATCATCTACGATATTTGTCTTAATATAAAGAACAAGTTTGAATACTTGAATACAAACATGCACAGAAATGTATTATTTACTTAATATTTTGTTTATTTTCCTTATTTTGTTTAATAAGCTTAGCAACACGTGGTTTGAGCTTGATAATGATAAATACCCCCGTAGCAGCAAACCTGCGTACTCAGCGAATTTACAATGCATATATATGTATCTTAATACCACATAAAGCCACATATCAAGTTTCATCAATATACATTCATAAATAAACGATTTATGACATTTTAATTATTCTCTATAAGAATAACATGGCGGCTGAGTATACAGGTTTGCTGAAGCAAGGAACACCAAAAATGAGGGTTTATACAAATATCAATATAACTCATGTAGGTAAAGCCACATACCAAATTTCATTAATTTATTTTCATAATGAAGGGAGATAACACGTTACTTATTCTCCATAAGAATAACATGGGGCTAAGTACGCAGGTTTGCTGCTAAGGGAGCCTTTGGTAAAAAATTGTTTTTTGTGAAAATATCAATGGTCCACAACCAGATAAGGCCGTATACCAAGTTTCGTCAGTATACGTTCATAAATAAGCGAGATATAAAATTTTAATTTTCCTCCATAAGAATAACATTAGACAACGTACTGTGTTTAGCACTTTCAATATCTCGGTAACCAATTGACGTAGAGCAATTATCAAAATACCAAATTTTGTGTTTTTTTAAGCTGAATCCAATGGTAAAAACTAAAATTTGACTATTTCCAAAATTATATGTGAAAAATTCGAAAAACCCATTTTAGAAGTACAAAACCCCCTCAAAATACCCCTTCGGATAGAGCGATCTGGCTGGTTTTCGAACTTAAAGTCATAAATGTTGCTTTACACGTTTATACCAAATTTCATCAAAATCGGATAATTTTTACGAGTTGTCGTGCTCACGGACACACACACACACACACAAACATAATATATATATATATATATATATATATATACAGTTTCGAACGAATGGTGTTTTTGGGGTCTGGGGACCTCAAAACGAAAAGTTATCATGGTCCCGGGCCTAGGTCTTACCATGCCGACTACGGTAATAGCTTCTTCCCTTTAGGGGAAATTCGCTAAAAGGACAAATATTGTGTATTTTAACCTATCTTTGAGAGGAGATTAATATTTGTAAAATCAACCGTTTTTGTTCAATATTAAACTGCATACTTGGTGAATATACTATTTGAAAAGGAATATTTTACATTGATGAGGTATTTTTATAGACAAAGGACGAGGAAACCCGCCAATATGAAACTCTGAACTGCTTCTCTGTGGTAATGTATCATTTAATACGCCCTTTAAGTATGGTGAGCTTTTAAGCTGTACATAAATTACTAAAGCTTAAAATATTATTGAATTTAATAATTTAGATAATACATAGTCTTTTTTCACTGTATTTAAGTGCATATTTAATGAATGTGCTATTTAAAAATATGTATTTTACATGAATAATGTACTTTTATAGACAGAGTCGTGGAGCACTCGGCTCTCTAACAGTATGTAATGCTTCACTGTTGTAACATGTACCATTAAATATAACACAACACTCGTCTCATTGTTATCATTGCCATCCACGCATCTTAACAAAGTTGGTCACAAGTGATACATACTAGCCTATATTAAAAAAATACACCCGTCGCAGCAAACCTGCATACTCAGCGAATTTCCAATGAATATATAACATAACACTTAACAGGATTCATAAGAAATGTATTCACAAACAAGCAATATTTAAAATATTAATTATTCTCCATAAGAATAACATTGGGGATGAGTACGCAGGTTTGCTGCAACAAGGCACGCAAAATAATGGGGTTTTATGCAAATATCAATAGAACTCATCTTAGTGAAGTCACATACCAAGTTTCATCCATATACATTCATAAATAAGCGATATATAACATTTTAAGTATTTTCCATAAGAATAACATGGGGACCAAGTACCTAGGTTTGCTGCTACAGGAACCATAGGCGAAAAATTGTTTTTTTGTGCAAACAACAATAAACCATAACTAGATCAAGCTATATACCAAATTTTGCCAGTTTATGTTCATAAATAAGCGAGATATACAATTTTTCTTTTTCTCCATAAGAATAACATTAGACAACGTACTGTGTTTAGCACTTTCAATATCTCGGTAACCAATTGACGTAGAGCAATGATCAAAATACCAAATTGTTTGTTTTTTTAAGCTAAATTCAATGGTATAAATTAAAATTGGATTTAAATTAAAATTACATGTGAAAACCCCAAAAAACACATTTTTGGGGTACAAAACCCCCCAAAAACCCCCCTTCGGATGGTGCGATTCATTTGGTTTTCGAATTTGTTCAAATAAATGGTACTTTACACATTTGTACCAAATTTCATTAAGATCGGACCTTTTTTACGAGAGTTATCGTGCTTACGGACACACATATATATATATAAATATATATATAAAAATTTGAACGAATGGTCTTTTTGGCATCTGGGGACCTCAAAATGAAAAGTTATCATGGTCTCGGGCTTAAGTCTTACCATGAGACCTACGGTAATAGCTTCTTCCCTATAGGGGAAATTCGCTAAAAACAATTTAAATACAGAATTATAATATTTTAATTTTTAGTGACCAGTTAAAATTAGGAAAAAAATCAAATGAGTACGTACACTGTAGAAATAAATTGCCGTATCTTTTAGTCATATACGAGTGGAAATACGAACAACATATCATCTCCAACAAACTATGAGGTAAGATAACCTTAATAAACAAACTTATTTTAAAATACATTTATCTACATAAATGTAAATATTATAGATATAGATATCTAGATATTAATGCAGAATATTTTTAGGTTTGTTTTAGAATCTTGTTTAAAAAGAAACAATACCTGTTCTATGATACTGCAGGTACAACATTAAAGGCGTGACAGCGGCAGGAAGTGTGAACGTTGGTCTCTTTTGTTCGCCACCCAAATGAGCTGTAGAGGCAGAACTGAGGGTGGGTTGTATATTTTCATTTCTCAAAACCTAGAATCCTTGGTTGAAACGTTATGAATTGTTTTGAGATTAAAGCTAGACAAAAATAAGATATTCATACAAACATAGGCCTATTTATTTAGAGTAAAGATTTTGGCACGGATTTTATAACAACAGAAGTAAATATATTTTCGTGTATAAAGAAGTGGTAACCAATTTCCGGAATAATACATAGTCAACATGCAAGTCTTTAAAAAACCTACGAGTCCTGGTCGAGTTTATCCTGTTACGAGTCTTTAGAACATGTTAAAATCAAACATTGAAACCGTCTTGACTGAATGATATAACATTCTGAATCACTAAATAATTTCTCAACATATTGACACAAATAAGGGGGATTATTTAAAGCGAATATTAATTATTTACAATAACGATAATTGAGATGTCTTGAGAAGTCTTTTTACTTACTTAGACCGACTGATTTTCAGCCAGGATAATACATCTTAATATCCATTTTGGGATATAGGTAAATATCCCAATGGCCGAAAGAAGCAGGACCCACATTTGAGCTATCATATTATTTTTCTATTTTCCTCAGGATCAACCCAACGAACCTCAGATTGTGAAGCGAGCACTCTAAATACTACCCAGCCAATTTGAATGCACCGTCTAGGAAATTCAAAGGTGGATTCGATGGTAAAGAAGAAAATCCATTAATATCCATCTTTAAGATATATCTGCTTTCCATGTTGAAAATTGGATTATTTCATAACACATACTAGCCAGTAGAGTTGATCACTTTTAATCATTGTTATAATTTACGGGAAAAATATAACGTTATATTTGTTATGAATTAAAGTATTTTTAATGAGTTTCAGAACAACATTTTTACTAAGAGTTTGGTTCTCGTAATCCAGTAATGTAGTCCAATTACACCCTCATATATTGTAGGGCTACGTAACCTATCCTACAACGCATCAACAAAGCAATAGTATTTATTTTAATTAGCCTATGTACTGAGATAGTAATTATTTTGATTCATCTTTAAATCTCCGTTGTTGTCTTTTAGCGCAAGTATGCAAAACTGGTATATATTACTTTTTATTGGGCTAGTCTCACTTTAGTTTAATTGTGGAATTCCTGCCCAATATGATTATAAAAATACAGATTTAATAAAATGAACATTTACCATAACACTTTATTACACAGGAAAAGTGTCCCGGAATTCACTGGGTAATTGTTTAGCGGGACTGGGGAAATTTCTTACTTCCTCAGGGAGCCAACTGTGTATTTTTTCACTGCATGAAAAACTGACCACACACTAAGTTGATTAAATATATAAAAACACCCCATACAAAAATTATGTAATTTTAAAAATAAAACCAAACTTCATACAATAATGCGTTATTTGTTTTTTACTTGTACCAAGTCGTTTCGAAATGTTCGATATTAAAGAATCGTGATGTCATAACGAATTTGCAAATAAGGCTAACAATTTTGTAACACAACACCCATTACATCCCAAATACAAAAAAAACATACAACATAAACACACACACAACATACATTTATGTATGGTTGTTTTCGCATATGATAATAGTTAAGTAAAAGAAATTTCAAAAAAGAAATGTAGAAGAAACCAAACGGAAAATATGTTACGTGTTCTTTTTTAAGAGAAAAATAGTTTCTTGTGTCGTAAAAACAGGAATGAGGCAAATAAACTCTTAAACCAAATTCACAGAACGGTAATGTTCAACACATTTTTCTGGGTCATTGATATGAAAGAAATCTCTAAAATCCAATGGATCATCTTCCTTTTGTAATGTTTTCTACATGTATTGACCAACAGGTCAATAGAGAAAAATCACCCATTTGAAAAATATGAACCGATAAGACAAAAAAATAATTTCTTTATATAAAGTATGATAGTTTTTAGCTATCGAAAATAGTTTTAAAAGTCAACTTATACAGACATTTGTTGAATAAATAATCTTTAAATAATTGTAGATACAAAAGTAATCATATTTAGTTTTTTTTTTACTATGGATGGCCTATAGATAATTGATTAACAAAATAAAAGGTTTAAAATTATCTCTTCCGTAAAATGACCCGATGTAGTTGGGAGACTACAGCCGAAACTGATAAAACAACACAAACAGCTGTAGTCACCAACTACATTGGAACATTTCACAGAACATTTATTTAAAACCTTTTATTAAGTTTCTTTCCTCCATAAAATCCTCTAAATTAAACTATGGGTGTGCGATTTTAAATCGTGTTTTTTATAAATAAAAATATTATCAGCCTACTTACCTTACAAGGATATTAATTTTAAAAGATTACCCTTGGTGCAAGACCCACAGACATATGTAAGGTTAAGTATTTATACGTTTTTCATAATGCATATTAAATATGCTCTTCTTTGTTGGATTCAAAAGTATAGGTATTAGTAATGAATAGTCATTTACATTTTTAATAATATATGTTATATTTCTTAATTATTAAGAAAGCAAATAAAACATTTTGGTGCTCTCTTCTGAAAGATCACTATGACGATGATCTGGAGAGAGGGGAAGGACTTGCCTATTGGGCCCTTAATTATATGCAAAATTTCCTGCCTCGTAGATGCTACATTATTATTATTTACATAAATACTAATAAACTGTATCTATTCACTACACACTTCACTTTCAGCTGTTTATTACGTTAAGCGCCTTTTTACCAAGTGAGTGAGTACAGTTTTTGATGTAAACCAAAATCTAAACACTTTTATAATTTAAACTGTTTGTAAGTTTTATAGATATAGATTAAGAGTCCTGAGGAGAAGGATGTTTTAATAATATGATATCATTTGAACTTTAAAAATTTACTCTCAAGAATTCTAAAACATTTCATAACGTTTTATACTTAAATGTTTTGCTTTTAACTATAGAAATTATAAAATATACATATATTAAATAAATATCATATTCCAAATTAATCACATGTACAATTTCCTTTCCAATGCCCGAATACAAACCTTTAAAAATGCTATTCTCTTTCTAATTTTCTTCACTCATTTTCTTCAGGAATTCTTTAAAGCCTTCCTTCGTGCGTTCCCCTCCGTACTCTCTTATTGCTTCACCATTCCTCACATACTTAAATGTTGGCAGCACTATCAACTCGAACTCATCTACCAAAGAGGGGGCGGTATCTGTGTCACAGGCCGCTAGGGTGGCAACACTGCTGTTCGAAGGTGTATTTTCTGCCGGAGGGTTGGCAGTATCTAGACTCAGAGCAAGCTCAACAAATATTGGCTTGATTACTGAACAATGGCCACACCCTAAAAAAAACCTTTTTTACTTATATTATATAAAATATGCCTTATATAAATAGGTGAAAAATATGTTTATGAGGTTTAACAAATGAGTAATTGTTCTTGGACATTCATGCTAAAAGATGATTTAGAGATATTACATACATGTTAACAATAAACAATATACATTTATATAAGTAGAAAGGTTTTAGAGTTACTAGATAATATTTTAAGAAATACTTTATATTAAGTTTAAAGGTTCGTTTTGTCTCTAAAGCATGACACTTAATGCAAGAAAAGAGTGCAGATAAGGTAATACAGGTGGTAATACTTAGATTATCAAGTCGTCCAGTTGTGCCGGCAGTCAACCATGTCCTCATGGCGTCCGTTGAGGTTATGTCCGATGTCTCAGTTGTTGGTGTTATATTGGCTATTTTCATCAGCCTTTTTGTTCGTGTAACGTTTGCGTGTGTTTTGGACATTTCAAAAAGTTTCCAATTTGCGACAGGGTGGCTTTACATTGTGTCACAACAATTTGTAGCGTGCTATGCAGAACCGGATTCTACAAACAAAACAAGTCGAAAATGTAAAGTACAATTTTTTTCGAACACGGCTTAGTTTAGCCGTAATCCGCCGTTTTGTATTGTTTTGAAAATATTGAATAATTCAAAAACCCTTGAAAATATTTGTTTGAAACTTGGTATAAACTTTGGTGTAAAGTTTGTTGTTATTACAATTTTCCAAAAATATTTTTTTCAAACTTATCAAATTTCAAAATTGCGGCCATTTAAAGATTTTATAGTCAAATTCCATAAGTAGTAGCAGCTTCGATAAACTATATTTTTGTAAAATTTGTATAACAAAAACTTAAAGTTTATACGAAGTTTCATAACAATATCTCCAAGGGATTTTGAATTACCGGTATTAATTATAACAAAATACAAACTGGTGGATGACGGATAAACTAAGCCGAAATAAAATAACAAATTTACCGTAAATTTTAGACTTATTTTTGTATGTATAATCCGGTTTTTGATAGCACGCTACGCATTTTTGTGATACCCTGTATATAACCTCATCTGCTGATAATGCTGCCTAGTTGTTGCGAAACGCATTCAGAATCAAAATCTGTTCATGGATTGCTAATTAACTCGTAATCGACGGTATGTTACAAATATATGTTACTGAAAGCTAGATGGCTTGCCTCCTTCTTGCTTTGCTCAAATTCGTCTGCCAAATGACTAGTTTGAATGAAAAGATGAATTACTAGACTGCATACACGAAAGCCCAGGCAGTTTCCCAAATTACTGCTAGAAAGCGCTGGCATACCAAACAGACGAAATGTGAAGACGGTAATAGTTTTTCGAATTTGTTAAGTGACAAGAATGCTAATAGCCTAGCTATTAAATAACAACAATGATGATTATACATGCGAAGAATTTAATATTCAGGAAGCAATTAGTAACTAGTAGCGCGTAAAACAGGGTGTTTTGAGTATACGAAGATTAGGGTGTTTTCTAAGGTGTATTAAAACAATTTATTCCATTTCCACTGTGATGAGATTAATGTCTACCTTGAATATATCTACGTAGCAGAAAAAAATAAGGATTAAATGCCATTTTAGAATTTCTTCTAGAAATTTATTAGCATCAGCACCCAATATCACGTATGAGAAACAGATAACACTTACAGAGAGCAGATACAATAAACTAATTAAATTAAAAGTTAAAAATGGGTTTTGATTAGCTCACATTTAGCGTGGAACATGATAAAGACATCCTTATGCTGTTGAAAGACGGATTTGTAATTATCATCAGTTATATGAAGGAGCTTATTCCAACTTGGGTGGACTGGACTTTGCCCCGAATTGTTTCCTGGATCATCTGTAAAACATTGTTTTGTCAACCTTCTGATTCTGTGCAAACTAATATTATATTGAATAATTATATATATATATATATATATATATATATATATATATATATAAAATGATCAAACATAAGTATGGATGTGGAAGGTTATTTTAGCTTTTAACTGATTGTACGTTTGAGTAAGATTCAACTGTGAGGGCAACATTTGGACCACATACACATTTATTTTTCTACATAAATTCTTGTATAAAACTCTATTAACAGTAAGTAGAAAACGTGATGATTTAATATCATGACAAAAAAGAGACGGGTTGAAGAGCTCCCTTCTTTGATATGACCAGCTGTTGCAACCACGGACCGACCGTTGAGGTTGGTAGTCTATTCACTCTTTAACAGTTTACGTTTTCACTAATTGACTGTTCCACATTGAGTAATTAGGAAATAGTGTACCTTAAATTGTTCCACAATGAGTAAAATATTTACTTTAGGGGGCATGTTGAGTTGTCAGAGAGTGCATATAAAAGGGTAATATAGGCCAGACAACACGTAACAGGGCAAGGATTAAGCTTTTATTTCAGTGATGTCGGATTTTCTCCGTAAATAGTTTATTTAAATCAGGTACAATTTATTTAAGGAACTATAACTTCAAGAAATAGAAGATTCCAAAAAACAATGTAAAAGAAAAGAACACGTTTTTAAAATAGTTTTACTAATAGTCTCCTAAAAATGTCAGGTAACGCTTGAACATGGAGCATAGAACAACGTGTTAATGTTGATGCGTATTTCTAATCACCGAATGGTTTTCAATAAGTAGGCCATCTTAAAAATATGTTCCGGTAATTTATTTTAAACGTTACACAAATTAAAGAAACATGTATTCCAACACCAGAGGAGTTTTTAAGATAAGAAAAAATGCTTTCGGGAATGTGGTCCAAACCCTAAGTAGTTAAGGTTATAATACCATAATAATCAAAACCTCGATCTATCAAAAACAACTACATACACAAATCAAGTATTACGGTCAAAATACATAGATATATCGATTGTTTTTCTTAACTGTTTTAATGTATTCCCAGCAAAAAATATATAATTACATTACATACAAGATTAAGGAGCTTACCTGGTTCAACAGTGTCTTGGGCGGTGCTTGCTGCAGTCTCCGTCAGCGCTAGAGCCTCTGGACCATTGGCAGACGCTAGCTCCATTCTACGTAAAGGTTTAATCATCACCATATCCTGAAAAACGATGTTTTTTCAAACAATATAACAATAAGTCAATAAGTCAATAACGTTATCAAAATCTAGTATATATTATGACAACATTTAATCAATTATTTGAAAAGTACTTTTCAAATACAACAAGCTAATTATAATTTGAATAATGAACTGGTCAATTACCAATGTTTTATAGTTTTTGAAAAGCCGTGGAAAAGTTTTTGTATACGCCAACATCTTAGCCCAAGGTATATTACACTAATTTGTATTGGAAAAATAAAATAGATATGGTTACTGTAGTAACCAGTTATTAAAACTTATAACTTTTGTTAATTTGTATTTTTCACAATTAATTATTATATCTTCACCTGTTAAATTCTCTTTAAAATAGATTTTCCAATGACATGTAAGTTATTTTTATTTTTGTTTATTATTATTTTATGAAAATTAAAATTAATAAATACATATAAGAAATGAATGTTAATACGTAGACAAGTTTGCAAAACACACCTTTACTTAATAGGGGTATGAACATATATATATAAACAATAGATAGATAGGGAGATATTTATTTGTTTACCTTTTTACCTTGACTTTCCTATTTTACTGCATTTTATTTCAATTATAGGTTATGCTACATGGATAACCTAACAGCTGTTCTTGGCTTAATTAATTCTTCACTCTGACAATTATAACAACAATTAATGGCTGTCTATACTACAAATAATAAAACCCCCGTCGCAGCAAACCTGCGGACTCAGCGAATTTCCAATGCATAATATTTGTCTGAATTCCACATAAAGCCGCAAACCAAGTTCCATAAAAATATATTCACATATAAGCGATTTTAATTATTCTCCATAAGAATAACATTGGTAATGAGTATGTAGGTTTGCTGAAACAAGGAACAGAAACAATTGGTTTTTATGAAAATATAAATAGAATTTAACTAGGCGAAGCCACATACTAAGTTTCATCGATATTCAATCGTAAATAAGCGATATATGACATTCTAGTTATTCTCCATAAGAATAACATGGGGGCTGAGAAAGCAGGTTTGCTGCAACAAGGAACAGAAAAATGAGTTTTTATATAATTATCAATATAACTCAACCAAGTGAAGCTACATACCAAGTTTTATTAATTTATGTTCATAATTAAGGGAGTCAGTACATTTTACTTATTCTCCAAAAGAATAACATGGGGGCTGAGTACGGAGGTTTGCTGCTACGGGAATAATCAACAAAAAATCAATTTTTTGTGCAAATATCAATATACCAGTACTACGTGAAGCCACATACCAAGTTTCATCAACATACATTAATAAATAATCGAGATATCAAATTTTATTTATTCTCCATAAGGATAACATTGGACAACGTACTGTGTTTAGCACTTCGAATATCTCTGCAACAGTTGGGCTTAGAATCACAATTTAAACACCAAAATGATTGTTTTGTGGAACTGAATAGATTGGTAAAAGCAAATGTGAAGTTTACATTAAAATAAACTGAGGAGAAGCCAAAAACTTTTTTCCCATAAGATTAACATGGGAGATTTTATGAGCAGGTTTTTTTTGGATTTTCTCCGCAACCACTTAACCTAGGTTAATAATTCAAAATACTAAATTATTTGTTTTTTTAAGCTCTACAACATGGTCAAAACCAAAATTAAGTTTTTTAAAAATTTTAGGGTGAAAAATGCAAAAAACTGATTTTTGGAAAATTTAAAACCCCCATAAACCCCCTTTCCCATGGTCCGATTTTTCTGGTTTTCGAACTTAAAGTCATGAATGTCATTTTACACATTTGAGCCAAATTTCATCAAAATCGTACGTTTTTTACTAAGTTATCGTGTTAACGGACACACACACACACACACACATATATATATATATATATATATATATATATATATATACATATATATAAATTTGAACGAATAGTGTTTTTGGCATCTGGGGAACTCAAAACAAAAAGTTCTCATGGTCTTGGGCTTAAGTCTTACCATGAGACCTACGGTAATAGCTTCTTCCCTATAGGGGAAATTCGCTAAAACTGATTTACAATACAATGACTGGATTTATTAATTAGGTTGAAATTTCAGGATAAAAAAAATAGGGATTCACAAATTATTGTATACAAATATAGGGGATTAACCTTAAGATATTTATTATTTGATACATAGAATGCTTAGGGTTTACACAGTGTTTATGAAATCTGCAGGGGGGAACTCGTGCGGCAAGAATGACTGTCTGTTCTTGTCTTAGTAAAAATTTCCTTTATTTTTAACTGAATGCTTAGTTATAATATTAATTTTGACACATCGTAAATTTTGCCAATGAGGATCTCAGAAATCAAAAGTTTGTAATGCACTGTTATTGGCTTCTTTCAGTCTTCGAGGAAATATGTAGGCTAAGCCTTGAAACTTTAGTCTATTGAGAAGTTAATTGATAGAAAAATATAAGTCCAGAGAATTAGTCTTGAGGTTGATATTTTTAATTTGCTTTAAAGTATTTTAAAATGCTAGAAACGATATTAGGCTTGAAAATTAGACACCAATTAATGCTTGCTGCAATCTACAAGGTAAGTTGGAGTGGTCTCACCATAGTCTTATATTATTCATCACTGGCATTTCTTCTTGGCCTCGCAAATGAGTTAAACCTTGCCAGTAACTCTTCTTATCTAACAAAAAGAGTGGATTATTGGGTCCACTACACTTATTTACGGGGAAAATATTAATTTTGGGTAGATGCCCACAAAAAAGTTATCACTTGGCCATCATATTTTGGAACTCATTTTAAAATGGTATCAGCATGGTTCTCAATAATGTCAGTCACAGCCATATGTTTCTGAAGTTCTTGTAGACACTTTCACTTGTTTCAAACACTTGTACTATATCAAATTGAATTTGGAGTGAGATTTTGAAAAATAAATAAAATCAAATAATTTGAAGCAGTTTACATGAATGAATTAATGAACCTTCTTATTACCTAGATAGGCCTATTTTACATTTATGTGGGGTTTATTTATTATATGGTAAATTTAAATACATCAAATCTATGAAATGTTGCAAGTTTTAAAGAACAGAGACATGTATCAAATAATGCTACATCTGCATGTCATTTTTCAGGTTATCATTACAAAATAAATACAGATAAGCAAGTAAATATTTTCAAATTCAATCAGATATTTTTTAGTTTTTATGAACAACAAATTTTTTCGTGGTTCAAAAATGTTGTTTCTGTGCTTTTTATAGCGTTTTGAGGCATATTTTACACAATTATTCAGTTTGTATTAGTAGTACGTATTAATTTTGTGAGATGATAGCAATGTCCCGCAACTTCTCTTGTTCTTGCTCTTCTCACTGTACGATTAAATGTGTTGACATTGTTTCACACACAAGAAAGCCAAATAAAGAATTTACATTTAGAGTGATTGATTCAGTATTTGAATACAGCTAATAAACCAAAGTCTGTTTCTATTATTTTAATCTGTTCGCACACGTGCATAGAATAAATTACTTGCGGTTTTAGTATATCAGGATGTTTATAAAGGTTCATTAAAATTTTCGGGGGCTGGTAGTACTTATCAATTTGAACAAAATAATGTATTTGAACATAGGTAAAACATTTTCTGTTTAGCCGCTAGTCAGCATGTAGTACATTTTACAACAAAATTGATATCCCGGAAGCTTTTTAAGCTATATAAACAGAGCTATGCCCGTACGTTGAATAATTAAAGATCAGATAACAAAATATTATTAATAAACTGTTTTAAAAATGTTCATATTAGTGCCTTTTTGGATATTTTAATGTTAAATATAAAAAAAACATATTTTATACAATTTTTAAAGATGCAAAAAATATAAACATGCTAATTAAAAATATGTAACGATAATTTATCCAACGTAATCTGTCAAGGCATAAGCGAGAAAATGCACTTTTAAGGTTTGCTTGCACAAGGTGGGGACAACAAACAGTGCAACTTAGTTTTTTGTATCTTTTAACATTTTCATTAAATTAATGAATTGTTTGTTATTTGGCTTTACAATGAAACTGGCCCCATTTTGGAATTTTCAAAGACAGTTTAATAATAATTTTGTGTTATTTGCATTTTTAATCATTATTTTACGTACGTGCAAAGTTTAGTTTCGGTAGCCTGAAATAACAACAACTTCTACTCAAGTCTAATAACATACCACTTTCTCTTATAAGTGTGCTGCCTAGAATCATTTCACAACTTGGTTTCTGTATAACCGAGAACTTTACGTACCAGGAAAAATTTCTTATTTTAATATTAACAACACATTCTTCCAAAATTCTTATTGTACCGTTGTTTTCTGAAATATGTGATGCTTCTTTGTTATTCATACTGATAAATAATTTTCCTTTGCATAAGCTACTGTATACATTTTCACTTATTGCATTTAAACAAGCTCCAGAATCAATCAGCGCGCTTACATTTGGAAATTTATCGGCTATACATTTATTTCTTAACTAAACTGATTCTGTGGGAAAATTAGACATTGTACATGATTTAGACAAACTAATTTTGTTCATCATTCTACGCTGAGATCTCTTAATCTTATACATTTATTTATTTGTGAAATTAATCTGATTGCAAACCTTGTTATTTACATGACATGATTTCGGTTTGCTACTTACATGTGAAAATCTATCCCTAAAAACTAGTTTTTGACTGCTGATTTCGCCTAAAACTATTTATGGCTAAATGTCCTTCACGGTTACACACATAACACTTTTTTGTGAATGGTGCCCTGTGTTGGAATGTCTACTGAACTTCGTGCCTTACAGGATTACTGCGCTCTTCACTACATCGTAAGTTGTTTTTTACATCAATACTTAAACTATGGATGCAAGCTTTCTTCAGATCTGCAGTGGTGTTGAGATTTTTAACTAAAAAAATTTACTCTAGATTTTGGATTGAAACCAATGATAATCAACTCTACCAGATAGGCTTCTGTATAAGAAACATTTAGTACCTTAGCATATTCTTTAACCCTATTTAACAGCGGCAGGGGTTCATTTGTTTCCTGATGACGTGTGACATGTTGTCTTATCAGGTCGTCCCTAACACTTATGGGTACAAATGCCTTGAGTATTTCCTGCTTAACTATTTCAAGGCTATTTTATACGTTACTTAGCATAACATCTAAAAGTAGAGATTCTGACTTTGTTACTAAAATTTCCAAGATTTGCTTATCTGATCATTTTGTTTATTTTTGTACTTTAAACGAAGTCTTAACAAACTGAATTAACTCACCAGTAACTAAACCATCACATGTGTTTCATTTCTCAAATATGACTAGTGGGTTCGGTAACTTTATGTACAAATGGGGTGGAAGTGGTCGATGCACAGGTGTGAATTCTAAAACCTACTCGGCCCAGTTTGTGTTTCCGGACAGGGAGGGGATGTGACGGATTGTGCTGGTACATTTTCCAAATTCTCCTCTTCTACATTCGATTCGCTTAACATACGAACAGAGATTTCCACGGCATTTTTATCAATTCCAGTGTGACATACTTATTTTTAATTACCTTAAATTTTTCCAACAATCCTTTACATACGATTGTTTGTATTTCTGTCAAATCACATACGCTTAGGGCGTTTGATCTTTGCTTACAATGTTTGATACGTGTTCCATGCCTAGATAGTTCTATCGACCTGCCGTCTTTTGTTAATTCTGTACATTTATTTTCCATTAAAACAATTTTCTCGCTAATTACATGTTTATTTTAACTAAATCGTAATTTATGGAACAATTTTGGGATACATTTTGGGTCTTACAAATTTTCTTACATCAAAAACATTACTAGTTTCACTTAATTAACTTCGGGCTCCTAGCTCAAAAATTAGTTAATCTTTTAAGAATAAGTCTACTTTAATCGTCATATTTGCAAAGTTACTCAATTTAGTATATTTAAATAAATTACAAAATTTTTAAACGTTTATTACTTTGTCATAAAATTACCCAAAACGTATTAAACAAGCAGATAATTAGATAATAAGCAGAGTGGCGCAACTTTCGTACCGTCGTTGTTCCCTAATTCTTATTTATCAGAATTTAAAATACCTCGCTCCAAATTAGGAAACAACTTCTCCTCCAAATCCAGTGCTCTGATACCTTTGACCATTTAAATTATAATTTTACTACACTGGCACAGTGAAAACTGATCGTTTGGGATTTAGCTTAAAATAAATACACCTGTATGTTTTGATAAAAAAATCATAACTTCTCCTTAACATTCTTCAGATCTTTAAAAACTAATATTCAAAACATTACTTAGAATTTAATAGCATTTTGGAATTTAAATTTCCCCATGATTTTAATATTTTTATTTATTTAGGAATTATGATTTTAAAATGATTCTGTAGTCTTTTGATTCACATTCTCGTCAGACTCGTCAGCCCTAATAACAAAACAGATAATCCTCGCTATAGAATTAATATATTTAAAACTTTGCTTATATAAAAACTAATTACTTTACTTTTACCCAGCTAAAATGATTTTAATAATCGTTACACTAATTTAATACCAACGAATACCATGTCCTAGTTCTCAATTTGCTGAAATATACAATGAATAAACCTTTGTTACCTGTAATCATGAGTTTTATGCTGAAATCGACATTTAATACAAAATATGGTGCTGACGGTGTTTCCTTGGTGTTCCCTTCAAGTGAAGGGAAGTAGCATGTTGACCAGGAGTCGTAGAAGATCTCGGATACGACCAGGGGTCCTCGAAGCTGCCAAACGAATGGCGATCGACTGTTCACATCCGCAGTGGAAGGGTTAACTCCAGCCTAGCTACTTATTCTACCATTTTGCATTTCCTGATTTTCTTTGCTTGATTTTTTTTATCTTGATACTGGTTTCTACTTGTTTCAACTATCTTGTTTCCTCATGAAATTCTTTGATAGCCATTCGTGGTTTATGTATGCTTCTTACTTTAAAATTTAATAAATGATTGGAAAATTAATTCAAAAAATCCAAATATGGTACAAAAGCACCATGCACCCATACTCAAGCACACGAACTGCAAACACATAATATGGACAACCGCCATAATTTTGAAATTGAAGTTAGCTAAGCTTGAATTTACACATTAAAAACAACCAATATATTAATTTTAGACACAAATTGGCAGAAACGAGTATGTTTAAAGTGTCTTATTTACCCTAACAAACTTGATAAGAACAGTAAGATTATAATTCGTATTTTAAAATGAAAATGAAGTGGTAGCAGGTTACTATTTAACAGACAACTTTTCTAATTTTAAAAACAGTGTCGTTTTAAATAATGAAATTAGCTTGTGAAGACTATCAACGATACAATTTTACTTAATCAAGACTATTTCTGCTCCATAAATGAAATTATTCGACCTTTTATTGGATACTATTAACTTAAAAACAATGATAATTTGCGATAACCGTTACAAACTTATCATTAATATAGATATTTTATAAAGTTAGGGAAAAAATCAAAATAGCATTACTTTTTTTAGAGTGTTCTAACTTCTAGGACTTTTTGGGAACCAGTAACATTAACATCCGTAAACTACAAAATTGAATGAAAATCCTTGGGGTTAAAACGTGAAGAGGAATAAAATTGTTTCTATTGAACTACTCCCTAAGAGTATTATCAAAATAAAACGGTAAAATTAAAAAAAATAAATGGTTTAAATATATCCATTAAAATGGTTGTTTTGGCAACTAATTTTAATAATTAAATATATCTTAAATCTATAAAAAAAGGTTGCAATACCTCCACTTTTAGCTTTAATTGAATCCAAGGAGAAAGATATTGAACGATATGTTGGAATCCACTACACTTCAATCCTTAGATCACATTTACGAAATTCACGTCTATATCAGATACAGGGATATCAGAGAATTACACGTCTTTGGTGACCTGGATCTAATGAAATTTAAAAAAAGAAACAAGCAGTGCGAAGGAGCAGCGAGAGAGGTCGCAGCGCGTGGTTGAAGTGCAGTCAGAGCAACTGCATTAACCATGAGAGCTCATTGGTTGTTGCACAAAACACAGTCTCAGTCTTACCATCTCTACTTATCTCATGCCACTCGTAACATCAAGATAGTTATCTAATGTTGAGTTATTCTGATAATAAATTTTATAGTTTAGATTAACAGCTAATTAAAGGTTAGTAAATAAATCAGCTTAGTTAAAATTTTAGTTTTAAATTTGCTGAATGTAAGTTTTGATCCTTTCTCAGAAGCTAACTTTAAAGACTTTAAGGTTTGTGACTGGTCCTATGCTGCTAATCAAGCAGTCGCTCAGGACTGCGTGGGATATGAATGTATGTAGGACCTGTCAACTTTGTGTACCGCTTCCGAGAAATGGAACAAGGCTTGCAAGTTTGATAAACAACTATTAAGAATGTATTTTATTTTAATTGAAGTCAAAAACGTTTTATTTTTTCTAATTTAATTTCACTTTTATTAATAAGATACTAAATAATATTGATTTTAAACTAATACTTTTGTACAGACTATTTTGGTTTGCCCAACTCATACTCTTAAACAGTTAAGTCCACTCTATTTTAAGCAGTTAATTTAGGCCAAATATTAAATTAGGGGCATTATGAAAAGTCGCACTGGCTGCGGCTTATCGATTCAAAAACTAAAACTAAACACAATATTTAGCGTGCGTTATGTTTATATCAGCATTGTTTTACAAAATTTGTATTTTCAAGGAAAATTATATTTTCAAAATAAGCAAAGTTGAATTTATTGCTACGGGCAACGGGCATGATCAACCTGTTCTTATCTTATCTGCTGGAATGTGAACCAAAGCTGCAGCCCCAGCCGGCCCAACCGAACAATTCAACTTTGTCCTTCTTTGTTCATGTCAACTATCTACACACAGGCTAGATTTTGCTTTGCCCTCTTCCCCCTCTGTTTCTGAGTTCAGAGTGAGTTTGCCATCCATCAAGTCGTCATGCTACCCACATCGTGACCAACATTGCTCCCTACTATAGCTCATACCTTGGATTTTAGCTGAGGTGAGATATTTGATTCTTGTTTGATTTAATAATTTGTTTGGTTTTTACCTTTGATATTAACTTCTGATTAAATATTAAATTTTGAAAACTAAACTTTGCTTAGCTAATAAATGAATTTCTACCAACCAGAATGAAACATGCAAAGACAAAACTGACATGCAAAGTGTACAATCATTTTAACTTAGTAAATATATTTTTAAATATAAGTTGGTATTTGTGGTTAGCAGAATGGTTTACAGCGTGCCTTATGTAATTATATGGTAAATGTAGTTTTATAGTAAATTTTGTTGAAATGCTTTGCTCAACCAATTTGTAACTTTAAGCACAACTGAGCATGAGTTGGCTCCTGATTGTTACTCATGTTAGCATAGTACTTGTTTTCAGAATAAATATTTGATGGTTCGTATGTTGCAAACTAATGAAATAAATTATTTACAAAAATCAAATATGCTGATATAGATGAATTTTTGTGGACATTTATAATAAAGTAAATTATTTCTTTTAATACATGTTAAGTGTTAATTGTTACTTAAATGTCTCAGTTATAAATAAATGTGATACTGTCAAATAGTTTTAAATGTTTTCAAATTATGTGTATATCTTTGAATTTTTATATGAAATATTAGAGATAAAATAATAATTTGTTTTACTTAGAGCGAAACGGTTTCATGTAATATAACGATAATTGTTTTTAACCATAGTTTGAAATATAAAAAAAATATTCAAACGTTATTTCTTGTAAAGGTTTTGTTGGATTGAAAAATCTAAATAATGATAATTATTAAGACAGCTGAACAAAATATTAATTAATTAAGTCTGTGGAAATTATGAATTTAAATTATCAACTTTTATTAAAATTAAAATTATTTTAAATGATGTTGGGTTTCTATACATTTTTAACTGAGCCTAGATTATTATACTTAGTTTCTATTGCTACCTTGTGCTCAGGGATGTCTCCGGGAGCTGTAATTGTCGGTGACCACTCATTTGGTACCTATACCTGCCTACCTACCTGCGGCTACCTACCTCTGGTACTATCTACCGTGGCTACTTACCTGGATACTTGCCTGTTGCTACGCCTAGTAGTCCCCTACCTGATTTGTGGACCTGGACACCTACCTGGCCTGGTGTCGACTGTTAACCAACCAGGACCTGCGTACTGATAAGTGGCAACCATTTTGCCTCTTTAATGAACTTACCTGCAACTTATAATTGTTTACTGGTACCGGTCTAACTTAATTAATCCAGTTTAATTTGACTGTAGATTTATCTTGAGACTCAAGGCCTGCCAGAACTTTTGGATTATTAGAACTGCCTATCTACTTGTGAAACTTAGTGCGGGACCTAATTTTGTTCTCTACGATTCATCGGAACTTCAGCGCAATGCGTAGGCTAATTAGTTAAAATTATTTGTTCTATAGTCTGATTAATTTTATTTCACAGTTATATTATGATATATATATATTGAATTATTTACTTGTCTATTTCCATGTTTATGATGTTTGATTGTGTATTGTAATGTGTGACCATTTCAGGGACCTATAGTGGCCGGCTAAGGTATAGTTATTTAAAGATTCTGTAATTTTTATTAAATGTTAGTATTAAGAATATTTTGTCTTTGCTTTTTGGGTATGAAAATAATTTAGTAAAACCTATGGACAATTTAGAGAACAATTTCTCACTTGAAATTAAGATTATTGTAATTGGCTTAGTTTGTTCATTAACTTGATTGAGATTTTGATTACTTATTAGTTGTAATTAATCAGAATCTATATAGAAATATTGTCGTTGTTGTCATTTCATGACCAGTAATTTTCCAGCAGTTAGTTAAAATAAATTAAACCTTCATATAATTAGATTTTGATTAAAATTTTGCTACTCAACGAATTATCTCAATCTAATCCAGTTAATTTAAATTTGACACTCATTTCGAACCAGATCATATTTTATCATGGGTTTTCATTAGTTGTAAGATGTGATCTTATTCTTTGCCCAATGCTGATGTTCGCATTAATTTAAGATAGTTATACTTGTAATTTAAGATAGTTATACTTGTAGCACCCACTTGTAGCTTGTACTTGTTATTCACTGTCCATTCACAAGTTAAATTTTCATTTCGGTTGGAAACTATTTAAAATCTTGCCTCAGTATAATTTAGTTATGGGCCTTTTCCTTGTTCTGGCCCAAGCCCTTCACCCATTAGAAAACAAGGTGGTGCCCTCTTAAAAAAAGAAGAAAGAAGTACTATCATCGATAAATATTAGTGTTTGTGTTACATTTTGGGAACCTTCCCCTCCACCCCCTCGCAGAGCAAAACCGGGAGTGCTACAGTTTATTGACTATATTATAAACTAAATACAATATTTTTATATTGTAAATTTCTATATTGAAATAAGTTAGGTTTTAACATGTTTGCTCATCTAATAAGTCGTAACAATCTTTATATCCGTTTTACTTTATTTAAATGTTTATTGAGTTACGAATATATTTGTAATTGAAGTAGAACACTAATTATTGGCTCTTTATTTTGTTTCATCTTAGATAAACCATATGTAATATACTTGTATGATAAACATGACGGCTCAATGTTACACTTAGAAATGTAAAAAAAATCACGTTAAACTTTGAGACAAAAATGTTTCTGTCAGACTGCAGAATAGACTCTTAATCGTAAAACAAAAACCTAAAGCCCTTAAATTCTTTTTAAACAGTGAGTCATTTTCAAAGTAACACGTTTAATCTCCTCCAAGAAAAACTTAAAACTTTAGCTTTTTGTTTTGCTTGTTTGCATGAACTAATATTAAAAAATAACTTGTTGGTATTTTTGTACTAAACAGATTTATTATGATACGTGAATCAAATGTAAACAAAACCTTAGTAAATTAATGAATTAGTGTAATTATTTACCAAAAGTGAATATGACTTTTAGTGTGAATACAAATGACAAATGCGTGTTATAATCCAATATTTATCGACGATGTAGATTAAAGCAAACATATTCAGCTGTTACAGGGTTTATTCATGCCTGTCTCGGAATTCGGCACTCGGATGTGTATTTTTGCATGGTACAACTAACCTGTTTTACACTCTAACATATGAAGCAAGGCCGCCCTAGATTCTACACTCGCCCTAGTCATCTCATGTCGGTCATCGGCCTCTGTATGCAGATTGTGTTACTATTTCAGTAGTTTTGATATGTAATATTTGTTCTTATACTTGTTAGTAAAATTTTCTTTATTTTGTCAATGTAATAAAATGAGATTTAATTAACCTACAATATATTACAATACATTTATGTATCCACCGGGGAATAGTTGTTACTAAAACGTTGGACCTTTCAATCGTACTATGAGACAAATTATCTACAGAATCCGTTTTAGCGAATTTCCCCTATAGGGAGGAAGCTATTACCGTAGGTTTCATGGTAAGACTTAAGCCCATTGGGGGTAACTTTTTGTTTTAAGGTCCCCATATGCCAAAAACATCATTCGTTCAAATTTCTATATATGTATATATATATTATATTATTTAGTTCACTGCATAGGGCTATTATTACTATTATTTTTAAAAAAAAATTACCAGAGTACCCTTCAAAATTGATTTTTAATTCACTGGCACGTGTTTCGAGGTTTACCTCATGATCGCAGTCCAGCTAATAACCTTATAAATATTTTCGTGATCGATGGCCTCCCCATCCCCCGTTCGTTAGGCTTATGCAGTCAGAAATAACTTGTATTGCCCCGTACCGCAAATATTTTAAGACTCTGCCCTCTTGACCTTCAAAATACTTATTCCCACTATCTTGTACCTACTAATTGACGGACGAAGCTAAAACTCAGCAGGAAGACAGCTGATAGCTGAAAGGCAGATATAGGCCTACCTTTGGTAAGATTATACTTTATGACTTCACTCCACTGGCCTTTAATACACCCAAGTTAATCATTATACCCACTGAAACGATGGAGCTGACATTCGGTAGGGAAATAAATAATACACCAGAATAAAAGTTGACGATACCTCAATACAAAGGTCTTTTGGAGCTCCACCCCACTGGCATTCAACATGTGTGTGCTTAAGCATTTTCAGAGTTAACCTCATGAGATAGTGATTTAATTTTTCTTTCCATGGTAAAAATGTGTTTAACAGCGGAACAATAAACGGATAACAGCGGTATTAGAGAAATAAGTCAATACCGGTAATTATTTATTCAGCCATTCAATACAGTAGGTGCATGCAATAGGCTATGTCAGTTAATATAAAAAAAACATCATTTTAAACCAATTGAAAAATCTCCATGCAGGAAAAAAGGCAAAATCAAAGTTCGTGCACAAACCATGCAGACAATAATAATTTACATTCCTGTGTTATTGTGTTAGTAGGCAGTGTAGGCATACACTGCTGACTGCTGGTTACTCTACTTATTGGTTATGTTAGATTGGTTAGCTAAAAATGTGCTTATATCTGCTTTGAAACATTCTTTTGAGCTTTAAAAAGGGTTTCATAAGAGCCAATTTTTAACAACTGCAGAGAATTTTGAGGATGGCAGGTTTTGTACATACATTGACAAGTGATTGAAAAATGTAATACCTGAAACAGGAAAACAACAATTTGATTTCAGCATCCCATTTATAGGAAGACAAATATATTACTATTGTACCTAGTATTGTGTCCATGCACATCACTATTCAAGATAAATATGTTCTACCTAATTTTCATTACTGTAAGATATTGAAAAATATATTTATTAACAACTGTTAAAATGGAATTTTGAATGAACAAGGGTTTACAGTGTTTAAGGTAACCAACATGACATATCACTCTAATGGCTTTCTTTTGAATTAAAAGGATTGTTAGAACGCCTGAAGCATGACCCCATAATATAGTGCCATATGCTACAATAGAGTGAAAAAATGCAAAATAGGCCTGTTTTACCACAGGAAAAAGCACTTAAAATACTAATTTCCTCAGTAAAAACAGAATTCTACTCAGTCTTGTACATTAATACATACTCAGTAATTAATACTCAGTCTTGAACATTAATATGATCATTCCATACCAATCTATTATCTAACACAAATCTCAAAAGCTTAACTGGATCACTCCTTGGTACATCTGGCAAAAAACTAAACGTAATTTTCTGAGTATTTGTTTCATTCAAGGTTAGTTTATTTATAACAAACCAGTGTTCAGCCAGGGCCATAGTTTCTTTCACTGCAGACTGGGCCAAAACCCAGTTCTTGTGAGAGAAAAAAGAAGGACATTACCATTTACATTGTAATGGAAGTCGTTCATTGCTTAAGAAATAATAAAGGTCCTAAAACAGATCCTTGCGGGACTCCGTGCAAAATATCCACCTGATTGAGTTTCTACCATTCCAAGGTACAAATTGCTTTCTATCTGAGAGGTACGAGGAAACCACCCTGAGGGAAGAATCTCCTAGGCCATACAAACTTAACCAAGAGGACATTATGTGGTATGCAATAAAAAGCACGTGACAAGTCACAGAGAACTACATGCGTTGACTGTTTGGACTCAAAAGAATTACAGATCTCACCCACCAAATACTCTACTGAAAGCACAGTTGATTTAGCTTTCCTAAATCCAAAATGTGACGGCACAAGGAGGTTATTCCCATCAAAATATTTGGACAATTAGGTGAATATCACTGACTCAAAAACCTTTGCAAAAACCGGGATCAGTGACACAGGCCTACAGCTAGCTACATTTTCCCAAGGACCTTTTTTGTAAACGGGAACAGTTCTAGCAACTTTAAGAGCTTCAGGAAAAACACCATCTGTGAAACAGTTAGTTATTAATTTTGCCAGCACAGGAGCAACTAAATAAATTACTCGCTTCAAAATACTTGGAGACAAATCGTATACATCTTTGCTATCAGATGGCTTAAAACTATTTCCAATATTTACAAGGTTTACAGCTGTTACAGATCTCCAAGAGAAACCGACATTAACCTCCGGAATATTAGCTACATAATCAATATTATTCTCCGAAACATTTGGAATCCCATTAAAATCTCGTTGAAAGACTGAATAAACTATGAGATAAATTCGTCCGCAGAAATATCCAACTCACGTCTCAAAGTAGGCTGAGGTCTGTTGCGGTTAAAAAGACTCCAAGCCGTATTGCAGGGATTGGAAGAGTTGGAAATAAACAAAGCACTGGCTGAAAGTTTGGCGTTTTTATTGCAAGGCGATAATCTCTGCATAAACTACGCAGCAACAGAAGCAGCTGGGGACTGTCTGTTGAGATGTCACGTACTAGAGTAATGAGATTCTTTATCTGCACCAGATAAGGTGTATTCCAGTCCGACTTCACAGATTCAGTTTTGGAAGCCGGTTTCCGCCCACTGGGACTGGATAGTACTAGCTCTGATTTAAGCGGGAAGCAAAAATTAAAAGCACTGTTGAAATGGCTGATGAACATATTGAAGTCCTCCTCTGCAGAGAGAGACTCAACCAAGTGGGGGGCGAACCCGTTGAACGAATGGGCCTGTAGGCCTACTAAATCTATAAAATAAATCACTGCTAACTCATTAAAGGACCTAAACTCGATAATCTTATTAGCGCGATGATTGGAGCTATTTACATATTTACAGTTCATGTCCAAAAACACATGCTTATAGTCAGCTAACTGATCCTTACTCACTCTAGCCTCGAAACTACTCCTCTCCAGGTTTGTCAAGAAATTGACCAAGGGAGCTTCCCCTCTTGTAGCCTCAGACACTGCGCCATACAGATCAAAGCTTCGGAGAAGCTTCAAAAAGTCCATGGCACTCCCCGGGGGGTAAATTGGATTAACATTTTGATCAGTTCCAATAAAAATGAACAACCCTAAAGTTAAGATGTATCCCAAGCACAGTTCAAGTAGCTCAAAAATCTGTTCATTTTCCCACTTGGAGAACGATACATGGCTACTTCTATTTACGATAACTCCGTGACTATCATGGCAGCAAACTCAACCTCCTTTTCCACACAAAAGACTTTTAAGTCCAAAGACTTAACACCGAGATTGAGCTTATTATTAAAATAAAGTGCAACACCTCCAGATGGAGTTCCTCTGCTAAAACTACTAATTAAGTTCCAATCCGCCATTCTTTGGAAATACTGGATTTCATCCTCAAGCAGTTGGTGTTCACAAATAATAATTATGTCCAAGTCGTTCTTAATACCTAAAACCTCAGTTTCATTGTCCTTACTGCGTAGGCTTTGAACATTTATACCACACAGTTTCAGTTCACACAATCGTTCAGAGGTGGGCCCAGAAATAGGACCTACACCCGATCCTTCCCGGCTTAAAAAGACCCAGAAAAAATGCTATCGTTACCTGACCAAGGCCTACTATATCTGCCAGACAAAGGTTCTTCAAACTCCTTGACCTGGAGTCCAGTACTCGGGTTTCAAAATATCCTCATCGCATTTACCCTGAACGCTTATCTTAAAACTAGAGTGCAGTCTGAGTATCTAGTTTGCAACTTTTTACACTTTACGCACTCAATATTTTCAGCCCTCAAATAAGAAACAATATCGCTAGTCTCAGTTTCAGGTGAACATCTAGACACAAAAACAGATCTAGACTTCTCTGCAGTTTTTAGTCCACTCTAAAGGTCACGTAAACAAAGTCGCACCGCGTACCAGCTAGTGACATAAATTTTAACAACAAATAATAATATTAATATTAATACTTCATTCAAAATCAACTACACTATGCTATTAGGTTAAACATTTAAAAGTACAATGTTTTAAATACACTTGGTATTATTAAAAATTAAAATATGATTTTTTTATAACTCAACCTTTAAAATGTATTTATTACTATTTAACATGAAGTTTAATGTGCTACTATCTTGAATAAACGTTATAAACCCACTCTATGAGAATGCTAACATTCATAATTAAAATGATTTGCACATTGCGTAACCTTTCCACTAGTGTTCTTGCAGATAAACTGTGTTTACTCTTTTCAGCTGTTTGATCATACAATTCAAAACAATTATTTCTCAATGTTAATCTTATGGACAGTTATGAACTTTAGGGGCGGCTAGAGCCCTTCCCTTAGGTCCTTTCTTTATGAAATTTGGGCACACAGAGCTTCAGATAAAGATCTATCCAACGACACCAAAAATATCAAAATCTGTTGAAAACTGTAGGAGTTCTAGTCACAACAAACCACTAGCGTGTTAAATAAGTATAGATTTATCCTTCAATATAATTTGTAGTATTGTCAATGAAAAAATGTTGTTTTAATTTAAAACTCATAATATTATAAACTATATCATATTTATCCGGCCAATTCCTACTTCTTTCGCCAATACAGATCCGCTCCACTGATCCTGTGTGACCTGACTACTCTCCCGAGAAATCCCGCATAGGTTAACGGCTATGGCTATGCGGTTCATAGTCTAGTATTCTGCCCCACAATCTCATGATTGGTCCAAGGCCGGTCCCTACTATGATTTTTACAAGTTGCATGCTATTGAATCGGAGCTAAATCTGTTGAGCAGTTAACTGCTTCCTTAGGAGGTTCATATCACTGTAAAATCCTCCTCAAGATTCTGTCGAAGCTGTTTCAGACGAAATACTAGTTTCAGGTAATAAGGTTAAGTGCAAAGTTGGTTTCCGGAACCATAAATAATTTCTTTCCGGTAGAAGATTTTGCAAGACAAGATGGTTAAGTCGGGGCAACCATATTTATTTAACTCTCATGGAATAGCTTCTTTATGACAAATCCCAAGGGGGTAATGTTACTCAACACTGGAAGAGAGGGAAGTGTAGTTGCTGTTAGAGTACTACATACAGTTCTCATAACCATGTTTAGTTGAGCACGGTCATCTCCTATATGGTCATTGTTGACCTGTATGGGAGCACAATTTGTGAAGAAGTCACGTTTGTTTCTTCTTTACAAAACTTGATAAATGCCAATAAAGTGAAGAGGTACATGGTGAGCTCTGTCAACTACCACGGTGATGAATACAAACGAATTGTCTTGATAAATACTGGATGGCTAAAGAGTATATTCTAGACTTTTATCGATTTTATGATGTTATTTCGTGGCGGATGATCCCCTTTAGAAATCAGAAATCAGAAATAATTTATTGTCTTTAAACAACATTTGTTGTAATGGATAATGTCAACTTATTTATAAAGTCAACTTATTTGAAAATAGAATGTGACATTACTTACCATCAAAATTTCAGAGCGTTCATATTGGATTCTTCAAAGTCTTTTATGCTGTAAAAGCACTGTTGTAAAAGCCACTTTTCCAAAGTGTTCTTAAATCCAAAGTGAGACACAGTCCTGGCACATAGAACAGCTTATTGAACAGTTTGATTTCAGTGGCCATATGGCTTCTTTGAGTTTTGCTCAACCTAACAAAGTCAACATCAATAATATGTCTATTAATAGTATAATGGGAATACCTGTCACTTCTAAGATTAAATCGACGAAGGATCTGTTTGACAAGAAGTAAAGCATACATGATATACAGGCTAGGTAATTTCAACACTTTAAGCCCAAAAAAGTTATGTTTGCAAGTTTTAGTTTGTTTTATTCCTATAAAACACCTAATTACCTTATTTTGCCACTTAAACACTATTTTAGAACCTGGGAAATAACCCCACAAAGTGATGCCATAATGTAAATGAGCATGAAAAAAAGCAAAATATGCTTTCATAAGAATATCAGGACTAGTACATTGTTTCAGCTTTTTTAAAAGAAAGATTACTCGAGCTAGCCTAGCGCACAGAGACTTTACATGAGAGTACCAGCTGAGTTGGTTATCCAGACATATGCCTAACAATTTAACACTCTTTGCTTCATTACAAGAGAGGCTAAATATAATTTCCTCAGTTTTCTCCTTATTCAACACTAGCTTATTGGTACAGAACCAGAGATCGGATCTTTCCAATGCGTTAGAATTCAACTGTTGGAGTGCTTCAATATTCTTATGAACGTTAATAAGGGTTGTGTCGTCTGCGTAAAGTACGTAAGCAGAAGAGAGAAAACTGGGTAGGTCGTTTACGTAGATTGTGCCCTAGGCCCTAGGACAGAGCCCTGAGATACCCCCGCCATTACTTGAGAAGGATTAGACCTCTGTTCATTTAAATTAACAATTTTCCATCTATCTAAAAGGTATGATTTTACCAGAGACAGTTACACATTAGTTATCCCATAAAAAGACAATTTTTGAATGAGAATAGCACGTGGAACTAGATGGAATGCTTTACTAAGATCTAACAGGGTTGCCGAAACCTGGCAGTCCTTTTCAAAACCAGCCAAAACTAAAGAAACTATATTTTCAAGAGATTTTATGACAGATAACCCACTTTTCTGAACCCATACTGGGAGGAAGACAAAAGTTTATTTGACTCAAGATGATTTTCAAGTTGGGACTTCATAGCGACTCAATTGCTTTGGATATGATAGGTACTAAAGCAATAGGTCTGTAGTTGTTACAGCAATTTCTATCCCCTTTATTATATACAGGTACTATTAATGTTGTCTTTAAACATGAAGGGAAGGTTCCTTCGTACAAAACATAATTAATCAAATAATTCAGAGGCTGCTGCAAAAATTCAAACAGCTGCTTGGACACAAAATTGGAGAGGCAAAAATGTCTTCCGATTTAGAATTACTAAGATTATTTACACAGTTGCTTACTTCTAGTAAACTATAGGCTTTCACTTAAAAATGTTGCAAGAACCATTACCAAGAGCAGTCTTTAGTAGATCTATGGCGTTACTCTGAGGGCACACATTTGTATTAGGCTTAATTTGTTTGTAAACATTCACAAAGAATTAATTGAGATCATTGGGTGAAATAGGGATGCCTATGTTACTGGTAGGGAGGCGACCTGCCTCTGCATTAATAACCTTACATCCAGCCTTGCAATGATTTGAGGAGGACATTATACGTTCATCATTAGAACTAACCTTAGCTAATCTATCCTGAGCTCTATAGAGCTTCTTCAGCCTAAGATAGCTTTCTCTAAACATTGGATTTATTTTGGTAAGGTCATGATACAGAATCATCCAGTTTCTTAGGGGTTTCGGTTCTTGTGTGTGCCACTTTTATCAGTAAATTTAATAGGCTTACATTTTAAAGTTTTAGTAGGAAAGCATTCATTAAATATATCAGAAAATATTGACATAAAGCAATCAAACGCTTGTTATACAGAGGCACAACTTAAAAACAACTATTCCAATCAACACAACTTAAATTAAACTTAAAACTAACTATACATGATTCACTTAAAGGCCTTACATTCCTACCTAGCAGCCTACCTTTAGGCTGCTCCGTTACAAAACAATTGTTTGAGGGGAAAAACTAACTTTAGTCCTTGGTGATCGGATAGATGGGTTTCAATGATGTCAAACGCACAACGGTTCACAGTAAAACAACAATTAAAAGACATAACTGGTAAAACTCGATGGAATCAAAAGTAAAACCTGTATCTCGAAAACAATCACCAAGCTGTTTCGCCCTAACGATATGTGGGGAGACACGCCAGGCGTTCTTTGTTTATGACGTTCAGTTAATTTACCATGACCGATTTAAATCTGTCTGTGTATACTGTTTTTTTTTTTTGTATTTCAACTGTAAAATATTGATGCAAGATACAAAATGTTTAACAATCTGGCAAATGCAGTTTTAATATAAATCCATGTTTATAATGTTAAATGACTAAAAGTTATGGGATAGCTATAAGGAATATCTATCATATATATTACCTATCAGTAATATTCACTCATTGTAAACTCATTTTTAAAATAATTCGACAGAAATATTAATTTTAGGCTGTTGTTATTTTGGCCCAAACACATTATGTCATGCAACGTAAGTTACATAAACTTTAAGAAGTTTAATTTACAAATACTCATACTATTTCCTTCTAACATTTACCTTGTCGTTCAGTCCACAATAGCCTAGATATTGCTAATAATTTGTTTTAGGAACTCAGATAGAATATGTTTAATCAGCTACAAAATTATTTTTTCATGTTTCTTTTTTACTGTTTTTTTTAGTCTGCGCATTTCTTTGATTTGTTACGATTTCATACAATAAACAAATATCACAAACTAGAATATCACTAAGCGGAGATCGTATCACTAGCTCCGTAACTACATTGTATGATAAATTTACTGTACTAGTCGTTGAAGTCTACACCACTCTGCAGGATACAATTGTTTTAGAAAACAGCCGAATGAAACAGGAAGTAAAATCCAGGTTTTAAAACAAATGTTTGAATGGGATTCAGAGAATCTTTTTCTAATTTTATCTAAAGCCATTTGGAACACTTACAGTTGTGCGTTATAGAAATATCATGATTTTAATACTGCCATTTTTGTTATTAAATGAGATATTATAGTTTCTTTTACACGTAAATGGTAAACTAATACAATAGTTTAAAGTACCTGAGTGGTTATTATTTGTTGATATTCATTTTAATTGTCATTATATATATGTTAGGACGATGCATAATAAATTCAGTCGATGCCACGATATATATGGATATGGTAGAATATACATGCACACTTTTAAATCGACCAGTTCCGATGCTGTCGTATTTGTTAAATATGGAACCAAATGACAAAAATAAATAAAAAAATGGACAAATAAAAACTAATTTGTATTACAGTAATAATAAAATAAAGAAATAAAAATGACAGTCACGAAAATGTAACGCGTTAAGGCACTAATTAAAATTTGTCTGTTTCGAGTCTCCAAACTTAAAGTATTCATTTATTAAGGAATTAATTTTAATAGCATGATACGTGTTGTTACAAGTAAACAGGATTGATAAAATACGTCTTACAACAATACAAAGTATATTTACACTTATACCTACATACAAGACGGTTAAATGTACACAAAAGATTGTACAAGGCGATCGATTTCAACCAGTTACACCGGTCATCATCAGGCCCAATCAGAGAATTACAGAAACAAGATGGCGAACTACTGACTACCGGAAGTTCTGGAAACAAGTTGTGATAAGTACCGACAGAGTAAAATTTGACCTGTTCATTGATCAATTTATCCCTATCTTTAAATTTTTCCTTAAAAATCAAAAATCTTCCCATACATTCATTACATTTTTTTTCTTACCAATATGGAGAATATTAAAATTTTTCTTCAATTGTTCCCCAGGAGTGGCCATTTTCCAGGAGGTGTTTTGTGACATTCGATCTTTCCGGTTTTTTGTTCTTCCATGCTGAAACATGATTCTTGTATCTTTTTACAAAATTAAAAGGTTAACCAACGTAAAAAGTATCACAATCATTTCAATTGATTTTATATACACCGGGCTTACCGAACTTATCACAATCTTCTATGTTCGAATGAATACTTTTACTCATGGTGTTTTGTGTCTTGAAGGCTACGGATACTTCATACTTCTTAAATCGGGTTCCAATATTCTGTGTTTTATTGCCAGTGAAGTTAAATGCAAAATATCTCGTACTCTCCTTCTCCCGTTCGTTGCTCAGATTTGTCATGTTTCGGAGTCGTTCTTGGTTCTTCATCTTCTTCAATATCTTCACCCCCATTTAATCAATGAGTGTAGATTGGTATTCGTTGGCTCGAGCTATAGATTTTATTCTAGCTATTCAAGATTCAAGATCAAGATTTTTTAACCATTAAACAAATACATGCAGTAGGTCTCGTCACAGTCATTACATTAATAGATTAAATTAAGTAATACCCTACATTACAATACCAAACAAATTCTAGGCTTACTAACTCGAATACATGCTTCAAGAATGCACAGTAGTCAAAGTTAACTAAAATAGTATTATTGTGCATTCAACATTGTACTTATACTCACTCCAAAAAACTAACTAAACTAAAATACATGCTCAAGGATGCAAAGCAGTCGAGTTTAATCAATAACATGATAATAGCATAACATATTGTGATAATTACATTTAAGCTCACTTCAAAAACATACATATTTACATAGCTGGAAATGCAAGTAAATATCAAAGTGCAATCAAAAATCAAGGAAAAAATAGATTACAAGTATCTGCACAGTAAAACTCACTCAACTTGTAAAAAAGCCTTTCAACTAGCCATGAGAACAGTACTTTCTTAAATATACTGATAGAGATATGCTGAGCTCTCACATGCAACTTATTAAATAAACTAATGCCAACAGTCTCATGAGAAGACAACACTTTTGAAAGTCTAGTGTAGGGCCTATTTATTAAGTTACAGTTTCTGGTATCATGATCATACACATGCTTACTTAGTCTAAAGCCATCAAAGATCTTCTTAACCTGCAGCAAGCATATCAAAATATACAAATTAATCACATTAAGGACTTTCTCTTGAATGAAAATAGGCCTACAGTGAACAGTGAATCTAATTTTGAAATAGCAAATCAAAAAGTGTGTCTGAATAATAATTTATTAATATCAATCTTATTGTTTTATCTTGCCTGTTTCGTTTTTAATAATAAAAAAGTTAAATAATAATTTCCTAATGTTAACTTCAGGGTTGAACTACACATTTTCTCATAAGTAAGCGAACAAATACTCATCATAGCAAATCTATGTACCTTCAATTATATTTTTTAGACATAACATACTAATGTGTAATTTTCAGATTTTTTTTAAATTTTAAAACTCCTTAAGACCGAAGATGGAAAGTAACATGAAAACATGTTAATACTACTTATTTCTTATAGTATTTTCTTTCTTAGTACACGGATCATAACTTATCCTTTTTTGTAAAAAAAGTTCAAAAATTATTGTTTAGTTCTGAAAAAATAATCACGGGTGTATCAATAATCTCAAGTGATATCAATAATCTTGAGGAGAATTTATATTACCTTCTATACAAATCATACAATCAGGTTGGAAGCGTGGATCTTTTTAATTGGAAACCACAAATCATAAACAACAAATAACATATCGTAACTATAATTATGTAAATTATAATATGTAAGATCATAATTCGTGTTTTTAAAATGGGTTGATCGAACCATGGTTGAGTTTGCAGAATAGTTTATGTTGCAAACCATACTAAACTATGTGTTAATAACTACAAACTGATAATTACAATTTAATCCACCAACCTTATTTATCGGAAACGAACTTCAGAATAATAATCATTATCCTCATCAGAAACGGGCGGCCGGCACGCAGTTATTTTTATACGTGTTACCTCCAAGACTTATATAGAGCTCAGTGTTTGCGACCTATCTACCAACTATGATAATATTACACCTAAGTAAGTGTTCAATTAAATAACTAATTAATTTGTTCTTTAACCAATAATAGAATTAAATAACTCATTGCCCTATTGTTTTTGCTGGTTAATAGGTAACACACGTGAACAGTAAATTAATAGTAATTTAATATATCGCCAATTATTGAGCATAGTCAAAAATACATTTTTAAAAACAAATAACGCGTTTCATCTCAATTGCTTGAGGATACATCGACTACAGTTATTGAGTTGCGACTCTTCTATAAATGACTAAAGCTGCTTCTTGTGTTAGCATTTATTTAAAACTGTTTTAAATAGCAGTACCAATCCTAAACTGTCATAAATAGTTTACGGTTTACTTATTTAACCCAACTAATTGAATCAGATTGTTTTTAAATACACTTAAATATTACGTCATAAAAGCGTATAGTAAAATTTAAAATTATGTACTAGCCAGTAAACAACTGAAAATCTGAAAAACTGGTTGATATAAATGACTGCTATGTACATTTTCACTACCCAAATCAGCTGTTTCTTTCGAAGGGAAAAAAATATTTGTATTTATTTATTTGAACCAACTAACGAATGTTTCATTAAAAACATACGTTTCTTGTTATTCTTAATGACAAAACGTTGACCTTTAATTAATATTTCACCTTACGGGGCCTTAGATAATGAACTTTAAAATAGATTCCTGCACCCCTACGACATAAAAACTATTTATGTTTCAAATCTTGTACTTGGGACACTTCTGGTTTTACTCAGATATCTTTATCAGGACATCGGAGAAACAAAAAAATACTGGATATAATAATATTGATTAGGCAGAGGCAAGTCTTTCTCCTTTCTCTCTTTTTTGGGTTGTCATAATATATTTCACTGGGTACATTTCACAGGCCCAGTGGTACATCTACATAGTAAATGTTTTTCGGTAGAGAGTGCTAAAATTTTAATTACTTTTTTACTAAACCCAATATTCCTGAGTAATTGTAATCAAATTAACCTGGTATGAAATAAGTTTTTTTTACATATTGACATATAAAACCTAATATTATGAAAACATTAGGTAACAAAAGTGGTATGGGTTTATTGACGTAATCATGGTTGTGATGTAATCTTTCCTTTAAAAAAGCTGAAACAATGTACTAGTCCTGATATTCTTATGAAAGCATATTTTGCTTTTTTTCATGTTCATTCACTTTATGGCATCACTTTCTGGGGTTATTCCCCAGGTTCTAAAATAGTGCTTAAGTGGCAAAATAAGGTAATTAGGTGTTTTATAGGAATAAAACAAACTAAAACTTGCAAACATAACTTTGTTGGGCTTAAAGTGTTGACATTACCTAGCCTGTATATCATGTATGCTTTACTTCTTGTCAAACAGATCCTTCATCGATTTAATCTTAGAAGTGACAGGTATTATACCAGTAATAGACATATGATTGATGTTGACTTTGTTAGGTTGAGCAAAACTCAAAGAAGCCATATGGCCACTGGAATCAGACTGTTCAATAAGCTGTTCTATGTGCCAGGACTGTGTCTCACTTTAGATTTAAGAACACTTTGGAAAAGTGGCTTTTACAACAGTACTTTTACAGCATCAAAGACTATGAAGAATCCAATTTGAACGCTCTGAAATTTTTATGGTAGGTAATGACACATTCTATTTCAAATACGTTGACTTTAGAAATAAGTTGACTTTATTTATTACAACAAATGTTGTTTAAAGACAATACATTATTTCTGATTTCTGAAGGGCTTCATCGGCCACAAAATAACATCATAAAATCGATAAAAGTCTAGAATATACTCTTTAGCCATCCAGTATTTATCAAGACCATTCGTTTGTATTCATCACTGTGGTAGTTGACAGGACCCACCATGTTACTGAACCTCTTCACTTTATTGGGATTTATCAAGTTTTTGTAAAGAAGAAACAAACGTGACTTCTTGACAAATTGTGCTCCCATACAGCTCAACAATGCCCATATAGGAGATGATCGTGCTAATTAGCTTCTCTGTTCTTCTCTGCTGTGTGAGAGGTGCAGTGCAGTAACATTTCAGCTGTGCTGATTTACCTGGCCCCCTTCGTATTAACTCATTTGAGTTTTAACAAACCACTCTAGAACATCAAAACTTATAAAACATATAAATTATAAAACACAAACACAGAAAATACGTTTTTATCGCGGTGTCTGGCAGTACTAAGAGGTGCGGTTTGTGACATTTTATATTGAACTTTAAAATTATGTATAGTACGATCCGTGTCTACGGTGAAAAGTTATATTTTACTTTAAAGGTCAAGACTAAAGGATGGTCTTATGATAGGCAGTTCTTATTGCACATACTTACACAGGTGTTAATAGTATTATAAAATGCCACAAAACGGACCTCCGAAGGAAATGCATTTTCTCATTTTGGTTGAAGTGCTAAACTAAAAGTTATAACAGATACAAATGTTGCGGCTCTAACAAAATACGTTAAAATGTGATGAAAATAGACCTTGGCTTACTTTAGACATTATGCAGAGTTCCTACGTGTCTGCCCCCTCATTACACCATTATCGAGTCTAATATGTAAACGTATAGGTCATTAGGAACTTTACGGTAATTCAATATTATGATAACTTGTTTTGAATTTAAGTCTTTGACACATATATCTGTATTAATGCAGTTCATAATTAAAATAACTATACTTTGTTTATTCGTGGTAGAACTCATGTAATTGGTTACTTTTCCTACAACATATCAGAAAGTAATTTTAACACAACGTAACCAAACAACACGCAATTAACCAGGCCATATTATAAGAAACTTACATTGTCTTAGTTGTGTATTACAGTGCTAAAAACAATGTACAGCAAGAAAAAAGATTTACCACAGTAAATTGCATTTAGAGTTAATTTGAACACAACTCTAAACGTTTCTACCAGCGCTCTTAGGTTGTGGATATATAAAAAAAATAAATCAAAAACAACACCCTCAGTTCTACCCCGACAGCTCATTTGGGTGGCGAACAAAGGAGACCAACGTTCACACTTCCTGCCGCTGTCGCGCCTTTGATGTTGTACCTGCCATATATTTGGGAGCGAATTTTGTTTATTTAAAACAAATTATAAATATTTTGCTCAGTAAAAGTTATTGCTAATAGTTTATAAGGGTTTAAGTATTACAACTGACGTGCCTCCTGATATTCAAGGATATAATTTGTAACACCCTAATACCAAATATACAATTTCGTATGGAAAATGGTTAAGCCCTCCTGCACACGTTACTTAACGATTCGTACGACCAAGTATTAGTTAGGCGGATTAATGCAAAATGTTGATTGGATGTGGATACGCCAGACAAAAGCACCAAATTTGGTTTATATGCTAGAAATATCATAAGCATCGAGTTTTGAGTAGGATCCACTCAATTCCATCACCTAAATGGTGACCTTCTTGAAATATTCAGGGTGAGTCAGACCATACCCGTCTGACATGTTTAATGGGAGAACGGTTTTGTCTAAAGTCATCAAACAAAAATTCCCAACTAAAAAGCATGTGGGCAATCTATTAAAACTATTCTCATTAGAATCTATATACAGAGTGCTCCAAAACCAAAGGTCAAGGGTTCAAATTTGAAAGAGTTGTTTTATGAACATAAGGCAAATTATATATCATTTTAAATGACTTGTAGTTTGGTGAAAACAGAACTAATGCACCTTTATCCGTTTCAAAATGGCGTCCACTTTTGTGTACTAAATTGACATTTACAGAATACCCTGTACTTTCTAAACCGCTGCTCGTGTATGTTTTCAGATTCAAAAGATTTTTTACTCGTGATAAAATCAGCTTTATCTGGTATGCCACATAATATGATTAAAAAAATCAATATTTCAATAATTTTTGTAAATGCTTATATATGCCCAACATTCAAAAAAGTGAAATTGTGTATGTCAAAAATCATTCCATTGAAAAGGTTTTTTAAAAACCATGTCACGTTGCATACCAGTGTAAAGCTGAGTTTATCACTAATAAGAAATTTTAATCAGAAAAAAGATATGAGCAGCGGTTTAGAAAATACAGAATATTCTGTAAATGTCAATATATTACACAAAAATTACCACCATTTTGAAACGGATAAAAATAAATTAATTCTATTTTCACCAAAATATTTCTTTTATGGGAGACCTTTAAAATGATGTATAGTTTGCCCTATGTTCACAAAATAAATGTTTCAAATTCGAACCCGTGACCTCCGGTTTCGGAGCACTCTGTATATAGATTTTAATGAAAATAGTTTTAATAGATTGCCTATATACGTTTTAGTTGTGAACAATTTTGTTTGATGATTAGACCTAACCACTCTCCCGTTATACATGCTAGGCGTGAATGGTCTCACTCCCCCTGTACATTTCAGTATAGACGCCATGTAGGTGGTGGAATTGCGTGGATCCTACTCAAAACTCGATGCTTATGATATGTCTAGCATGTAAACCAAATTAGGTCCTTTTTTCTAGTGAGTCCACATATTTTCATTAATCTGCCTGACTATAGGAGACTGAATCTTGGAACTGAAACATTTTATGGGAAAGAATCGAACGGAGCCAGATTTGTATACTCCCTTGAAATTAACTTAAGAAAAATTCATATAAAATACTTAAAATGAAATAATAATCAGCTATAATTAATGCAACTTTTTATAACAGGGTACAATGAGGAATGAAATGTAAATATAAGCATTGATTCATTTTCCAGTAAACAGTAGATCCAAAGAAACGTAAACAGAGGACTATATAATCTACAAGCCAGTAGTTTACTTTTAATTGATTTTGCACATTATGGGCGTATTATTAAAATATATATGTTACGGTATAAATAATTAGCCAAATTTACTATGGCATTAACTCATCTCTAGAAAAATATCCAATTAGAAATCTTCTTTTGTAACACTAGACTTGATCTGCCAGTATGAACGGCTACAAACAAATTGATTTACAATAAATAACTTTATGT
Organism: Allygus modestus; assembly: GCA_963675035.1. Taxonomy (NCBI): domain Eukaryota; kingdom Metazoa; phylum Arthropoda; class Insecta; order Hemiptera; family Cicadellidae; genus Allygus; species Allygus modestus. The sequence goes on from OY776112.1 coordinate 409,005,904, forward strand.
ATAAACATATCCACCACCCATGAAAAAAAATACATACACAAAAGAGCAATGTAAACAACTAAAGAAATAGCATTGTGATGTAATTCTCATAAACATGTTGAGGTATGAGAATGTAACCCGTGATTCCGGAACCGAAGTCCAAGACGCTAAGTTAGGATATCACGACGCCTAAGCCTCTATGAAATAAATGGTTGGTTGCAAAAAAATGTAGGCTACATTTTCTTTAAAACTAACAGTTTAATAATTTACTTTGTGATTAAATAAGTTAACTGGATTTGTTAAAAAGTGCATTTATGATTATAGCATGCCACCTGGGCATTACTTACATGTTATTCAAGGTTATAGCTTTGAGCAACAGTTCTTGTTTAGGATAAGTGTAATTGAACAACCTAGTAGAAAAAAAAATGTATACTAAATGTATACTCCGTCCATTATGAAGGGCACCTGTGGCTCCTCAACTTTATAATGATGTGTACGGTATATTTAATAGTGCATTGCCATGGAAGAATTAAAGTTTGAAAAGTAATTAAAAGAAATCGAGTTCTTCGAACGAATTTGAATTCGAGAGCTAAAACATTAATTCCACATTGTACAGAATCCATTGGCACTTTATTCACGATATAGTCTGATAAGACAGGGCAACAGCGCTCAATTTACTCATGTAGTGTAAGTGGCAATAGTAAAATACGTCTTTGATACGTTTACCAACATGAGTGTAAGCAGCTATTGGTCATATAAGTATGTGATGTGTGTATGTGTTATCTATAGATTGTCCTATGAGTGTCATATATTAACTCTAACATTGCATTTGTTATTCATTTTTCACGTTTGTGTCATGTTTGTGTCACTTTGTGTTTTTTCGGGATCAAATTCCAGATCCCGAAACGTCGTAAAACTCAGTTTTACTAATCAGTGATGAAAAATGACCGCAACCATACCAAAATTGAATTTTAAGCAAAAAAAAAATGTCTGGACTTATACCTAACGATAACCTTTAGTTCAATTCCTCGCAGACTTTTATTCGCCATTTCACCGCATCTCACAGCCAATGTGAATTTATCCAAATACATATATTTTTATTTCAAAAAAATTATTTTAACTACTTTAAAAATAAATAAATGAAAGGGAACCTAGGCTTTGATAGGGATTTGAATCCGAAACAACAAACAGATCCAAAGCTTTTCAGACTCATTTGCCTAATCGGCTCAGCGCACCAATCAGAAGCGTGAGTCATCTAATTATTGGTGGAATCAGCCAGCACGGGTTTATTCATCGTCAAACTAATTAATTATAGAACAGATAAAGTAACTATAAATAATGGATCATCCCATATAGTTTGTTTCAATGCTTCAATAACCCTCTTATTTGTCAACAGTATGCCTATTACTTCCACAAATTTGTTTTTTAATATTAAAACCTAAGTTATATTAAATTATATTAAGACATAGAAAATCACATATTGTTTGAATAAATTCATAAGGTTTATTGAAACGTTAGAGTAGTTGATACAACAAATAAATTCTTGTTTCAAACGTAACTGAAAGCATAGAAAACAAATTGAATTTTAGAAGTAAATTGTAAATATTTTGTACTCGTAATAGTTCTGAATTTTGATCAACAGATGCAAAACTCAATAAATGATCAAAATGACTTTACATTTAATTTTAACACTTTTATCAAAATCTCAGTCTCATAGACTCAGTCTGAAATCTGAAATCTATAAATGCTATTGGCAACACTGATGATACAAAACTGCTCTTTCCCTTAGTACTTTCCAGTCATCTAACCATCTTTAGAAGTATATGTTTTTTTGTTAGTTTTGTACAGATGTATTTGTTTGGTAAATACAATTATTTCAGGAACGGTCTGTGAGGCCAAGAGGTTCAGTTTGCGTAATGTCTATTTAGCATTGGTAGCAAATGGATTGGTCCGTGTAATGTAATATCGAGTTAATGAAATGTCAATGCAAAATTAATAAAATATATTTAAAGCGGCTAAAAATACTTTTTCAAGAGTACAACTGTGATTCTAAACTGAAATTATCCACGAGGCAGATATAATAAGCTGTGGTGAACCTGTGCCCAGTACATAACATGTGTTTATACTTCATAGCTGATTATATTCAAATTACAATAATTTTTCCAATGTTTACATTTTATAGAGTTTTTATTGTTTTACCTGGTAAAAGATAACTAAAAGGACTAACAAGAAAATCGTATGTCTTGTATAATCACTTGTATTTTCAAGTTTCAGATATACGTTTGTATTTATAATTACGGACTAGTTATTATTATGAGATAGCTCTCCGTTCTCCGTACCTATAAAATCATGTTAACAAATGGTGTAGCTATAAAAGGTTCTCAGGTCCAGGATTTTGGTTAGCGTTGTAAAAATCGAGTTTTGGTAAGAGTGTTAATAGTAAACATTACAATTGTTATTGTTGCACTAAAATACGTGCAGTTTAAAATATTGATTTTACTAAAGTATATAACATTGCATCAGCAACCGTATAAAATCCGCAATTAGTAGATAATTAGTATCATATCTTTATTTTCTTAATCTCTTACTAAAATTGCATTCCATTCCATTTAGAACGAAGCTTGTTAACATTTATAGCTTTAAAAACGTAAATAGTTCCAGTATAATTACAGATGTGAAACCCTTAGATAAAGTGGATGCAGGCACACCTTTAAAATAGTGAGGGCTGTTCAGTTTTTCATTCGATTTTTCAATAGGCCTAATATAAAAAACACTTGAATGTAGTGCAAGATTTGAGATTAGACGCACAATATCTAGGTTAAACATCACTTCACTACGCTGCCGGGCAGTAATTAGAGCGTATTCCATTGTTCATCCAGGGTTGCAATCACGATAGCGAGCAACATAACATTCAACGTCGTGCGTCGGATAACGCTTAACATAAGGAGATGAGATACCAGGATGTTCATGTATTGTTCACTGTAATGCAGTCTTGACTGTTACCATTTGTTAGTGTATTGCCAGCCCAAACACCGATCTATATACAATTAATTCTTACTCGTAGTTTAAGGGTGTTCATATTGAAAATCGTGAATAACTAGAGAACTACCCTCCATAAGGAAAATCTTATTGCAGACTGTATTGTACAGTTTAAATTAATCTTTAAGGTGTTAATGCTAGTTAGTGTATTTTAGGGGATATAAATTTGAGGAATCTTTTATGATTTTACATTGACATTCGTCTATTTTAACCCTACTAACTTTAATATTTTAGTTTAGTTTTTTTATGTTAAATACTGTTTGACTTATTTGAAATAATAGTTTGTTTATTTCATTGGATTATGAACTTAATTTAAGACATGAATACAAACAAATACAATATAAGTTGAAACTAACATTATATGTCTAAGTTTACATAGATCATAATAAACTGTAAAAAATAGCATATGATAATCATAAACATTAGGAACACATGATAGATTACTAAGTGATAGATACTTTGGGTAAAGTCTTACCCAATTTAATGTTACATTTATACGTTTTTATAAGTGAATTTCCTTTGGAAAGTGAACTATTAGCATGACCCGCACGGTGAAACTTAAGCCCGGGACCACCATAGAAGTTCCTAAAGTGACTCCCTGAACACGTTTTAGGGGGTCGTTTAAAATTTTATATATATATATATATATATATATATAGACATATATATATATATGTCTTTGCACTCTAGCGGTCGCATTTTTTGTCCGATTTACTTAAAATTTGTTGGAGACGTTCCTTTCTGTAATCAGTTGGACAAGTTCGTTGGGAAAAAAGATTGGAAAACTCTAAACCCCTTTTTTGGGGATTAATCTTTCAAATTTCGAGGTTTTGGGCCCAAAAAGGGTTAGAAAAGCCCCGCATATAAAATTAATGCCTGTAAAAAGATGGGAATTAGTGAGGCGAAAGTTTTAAGCCCTCTCTCATCATTCTAGCATATATATTTACCGAGTTCGACTAAACACAGTACGTTGTCTTACGGTGGTTTTACAGTATAAAAGCTTGTTATTCCTTTTTTAGAGTACTTTTGTCATCCCCAGGAACCTCACGCCTACTTTCAAGCCTGTCTGGACCTTCTCCTAACATTATAATGCGCAAAATTGTATTCCCAGCTTTGCAGGTATATGAAACCAGGAGCATCAGAACAGCCATAAAATCACTGTTTTCAGATTTCAATAAAAATTGGAATAAATGTATGTTTTTACACTGATTTGGAGTTTTAAAAGGCTTTATGTGGAAATTCACTTCCCTCACGTCAGGTGCTGCGTGCGAACTCGTTTAAGTTTCTACTCGAGGAGAGGAACATGTTATGTAAACTGTCACAAAGTGGTTCATACTTGTATTTTCAAAGTAAATTTTCTTCCATTTTATTTTACTTTCAATATCTAATGAAAATTAAAGGAATGTGCCTTACCCATTTTTATAAAACATGGACCATTATGTAATTTATAATATTAGCGTTGTTTAAAAAAATAAATTTGTCTGACTTATTTCATCTTTCTTATAACTAAAAATAGTTTATTTAATCAGTTTTTAATATTACATTTTTGTCTTCCATGCTAACCTTTTTGTAAAAATAACAACACTTTTGAATGAAGACACTAAAGTGTGGATGCAGTCTTCAGACAAACCTCAACTTGATGGTCTCGGAGGGGCCCATTTGTCTTCATAAATTTGACTTCTTTTTGAACCATAACGAAACATCCCAAATCCGACCACATTTAGTTTTTAACATTTAAACATATAATATTCTTCCAAGCCAACTTAATCTTCTTTAGACCTTTATATTTGTAATGAAATCACAAAGCCAAATTTAATCATATATTTTTGATCTCTGATTCGAAACACTTGTAAATTCAAAGAATTGGTATCGAGAAATGCCTGTCGGTATTTACTTATCAAAAGTAACAAACCTTTTTGTTACTATAACCTAAATTTGTATTATTGTTGCTTTTCTTCACTTCATGAAGATGCTAGGATTAAAAGCTATTTTAAACCAGTAACGGTTGGCCATATCACTTTTTACGTTTTACTAAGATAAGAAAATAATTTTGTATTCGGGAATACATAGTTATAAATATTTAAAGATTTTCCTTGATACTTTTCTTAAATTAAATGTCCAAACATATATATATATATATGTATATATAAAACGTTATGCTATATATATAAATATTGTAACACTTTACGTTACAACTACCTGTAATTTTAATCCAGAATAAAGTAATAATGTAAGCTATTCAGTTTATTTCTGGTTTTAGAAGCCATTGAAACTAACTAAGCGTGAACGAATTTCTTTTGAAAGTTCAATGGCCGAAGTAAGCCTTATTGTCAGGATTTAGCTGGAGGAGACTGAATTAGGTTGGCAGCCAGCAATAAATCCTCAACCAAGGAATTTAAATTCAATTTCTCGGTGAGTTTATTTTATATTTTCTACAAAACAAAACCATTTATTAATTAAATTTTTACTGACTTTTAAAGCTTCAATTAATTTAGTTATCTGCAATTAATTTTTGATTGAATATTATTGTTTTGTTTATCAAGATTAAACAAATTTATTATATCCTAGTAGATTGAAGGGGCCATAGCCCCTAACCTTGCGCTAATACTCTGCCTTTTACATGTTGAAGAAAATAAAACAATAAAATTAGGAACACATGTCAGTTCGTAAACTATATTTTAGTATACACTTAATCATATATTTTAATATAAACAAATCAGACGTTTTAAAACCTCGTGCTTTTCTTGTGGGGGATGTTTTACGTTAACGACGGGGGATGTTTTTCCATTTGCTGGTAACTTTTTAGAAATACCGATATTTTTCCCGAGTCCCTAGGATCAAGACCTTTAATTTAAGCCATCTCCCATCATGCTGATATGTCAAACTCCCAAAATTTTGACTTAAAAATTATGCTTATAGAATTATATATAAAGATATTCTTACATAATATTTAAACTATCAAGCATAAAACTGACAAGGTCAATTTTGGTTTAATCTCTGTTTTCAATTTCAATTTATTGCATTTTTTGTTATTTGGACGATAAAAAAACAACAAACATTTTTGGGTATGAATTATTGAGGAGTAAATAAAAATTAAAACACTCAATAAGGGAGAGGAAAGAATAACCCTCATCGGCGTTCCATATTTATAGTTATACTGTTCTTATGTGTCAAAATGCAATACAGGCAACTATTGTTACGATATAAACTTACGAAATGGTTACCGCATAACCAAAAAAATTACAGATATACACACAGTGAATGACACAAAGCGCATACATGTTATATGGTAGCGCCTGCAATTTTGTGTATGCCAGTTGCCAGTGGTTAGGCCCGGTGCACACCAGCGGTTTGCGGCGGCGGCGCGGCAGCGGCGCGTTCTTAGATACATGGGAGCAAATGGAGAATTGCCGAGTAGTGCACACCAACGGTTTGCGGCGGCGGCGCGGCGACGGCGAAATCTTGGCCGCAGTTTTGTCCTGCCGCAGCCCCGCCGCGCTGTCTATCGGGGCATAGAATCAAATGGAGCAGTGCACACTAGCGGCGGCGGCGAGTTCGCCGCAGGCTTCGGACCACTCCAGTAGTGATGGAAAACGTCTTCAACTCAGATGTTTTTATTAGTAAAATTCGGGAGCCCCGTTATTTTTACATAACAACTGGTTTATTAAACTATAAAAACAAATAATAATAATAATAAAAAAATAAAAATAAATGTTTATAAATAATTTATAAATGTTTATAATAATATTCTTAAACTAACTTTAACTATGTAATATCGTACAAAACTAAATTGTGTTATGGAATTTATAAAATAATCCATTCAATAATAATAATTCAAATTCTCTTTATTTTCTCGCATGCCCATTCAGTTCTTATATTGCATTGCATAATCATCTCTGTAGCTAAAGCTTTTTGAGAGAAAACACAAGCGTAGTTTGCATGCATATTACATACCGTTTGTTTTACATTATTAATATTTTTGTAGAATTAAAGAACTTTTCTTGATCTTACTTATTTAAATTATTTTATTCTGACGGGCATAAACTAGAATTTTACATCCGGTGTAGTCTATCTATTGTACTGGGAGGAAGTGACGCTATCCGGAAATAACCCGTGGGCCGACTGGTCTAGCCATGTATTATTGCAGATACAAAATTTATCATTAGATAAAACATAAAACACATGTTATAGTATATTTTAAGTTAATCTATATAATAATAGGTTAAAGACTTTTTGTGGTACCGATTTCTCGGATGTGCGGCATCGTAAGATTATGAAACTTGGCACACTTATTTAGTACTATTAGGGGATATGTCGAAATGAAAATAATGTTGTGTTTGGGTGTGTTTTTGGCTTTAAAAGTTTACATGTTATCCTTATGGGAACTTGCGTTCTGCTTTTTGTTGTTTTTCATTTAATAAAAAGCTGCGTTATTCAAATAAATATGTAGCACATCAGGAAGAACAGATGATTCTTAAGTACAAATTTTACTGACTGCTGGAATGGTAACACCCTTCTCTTAACTCCTTCTCCGTTTTAACTCTACATAAAAAACCTGTTTGTGAGGGTGGTAAGAGGGGCGGGGAGATGATAATGTGGAGATTTTTCAGTCATAAATAAAAAGGCCACTGATCTTACGCCTTCTGCTATCCGTTTTAACTCCACGTTAAAAAAATCATCTGGAAGTGAGGATGGGGGAAGGGGAGGTAAAGATGAGCCCACTAGATATTAAACTTGTTTTCATATGTATTCGTCGACTTTTTATTCAAAATATATTTGGTCGAATTTCGACCATTGGGCGGTCTCTATAGTTTGTATTAAACATGCCAGCAATAAATAAATACCTTATAACATAACAACAAAAACAAAGTTTACAATCATTCATAAATATTATTGTAAATTAATAATAGCATTGATTGAATATTCAATTAAGTACAGTATTTACTTTAGATTCGTACGATTATATTTTAAGAAACAAATAAATATCGAGTTGGAAAACCTATTAATTTCTTAAAATTGTTGTTTATTATTTATTTTGTTACCAAAGTTGTTGTTATAGAGTAAAAGATTGATTAATACCATTGATTCTTGATCTTATGTATAATCAATGCTAATACTATATAGTCGCCGCTGCCGCGCCGCCGCCGCCGCCGCTGATGTGCACTACCTTTCTCGTCGCCGCACGCCGCACGCCGCAGCGGCGCCGCCGCCGCAAACCGCTGATGTGCACCGGGCCTTAGTTTCCTTTCGCCAACAATAACTATCCAGCTCCATCACAATCCTGTAATTTCTTATCCACGTCTTTGACTAACAAAAATGTTATTTTAATTTTGTATTTTGAAAATTTATTTAATTTTCCTTTACATTTATTGCAGCTAGACATTTGTTTATTTGTGTAAACTTTATAAATATATCAGCTTTAATACTTTATTCCTAGTATTGCTACGGTTGGTACCAAATTCAATGATTTGTTTTGTATTTAACATTGGTTTAGCTCTTTTGTGTTAACTAAGGTTTGTTTACTATAATAATAGGGATGTTAATTAAACGCCCTATATCAAAAAATAATTTATAGTGTATGTCACAGATGGCTAGAAAACATGTACTTTTTCTGATCTAGGTTGATATCAATAATTTATAGCTGCTATTATTATTACAATTAACCAAGTTTACTATTTTAATTAATTAATTTCCAATACAATAATTTATCCAAATTAAAAACCGACAAACTCAATCATGACATATTTAGGTGAGTCTATACATTTGGAGTTTATTTTTACTTGCATTGAGTTGCTTACTATACATATTACTTATGGTATTTAAAATATCAGTTTTTATGATTGAAAACAAAATGTGTTTAAGGTTTGAATTAAATTCGTATGACCAGATACAGTTTTATACTTCCTAATTTATTTTATTTTAGTACTTTCTACAGTTTAAATAGAATTTCAAATTTACAAAACTAAACTCTGTTTACTGTTGCCCCGAATTAATGTGGGCTCGACAGCCTTTTAAACATTTGAAGTGATATTAGTTAAATTATGATGTTTGAGTAAGTAAATCCTGTGAACATTATGGATAATACTTACATTCCATAATATTAACAAGATATGCCCAGAAACATATCCTTCTTCAAGGGCATCCAATTACATAAGTATCAATTATGTTTCAACAGTTTACTGATTCCCCTTCCTAAAATAACAAACACAATAAATCCTAGGTTTTCCAGGCTCATTTACGTAATCTGCTTAACCATACAAATGGACACATAAGCCTACCAGTTAGTTTTCATATAATTTAATGGGACCTAAAAATGAAAAGTTATCAAGGTCTCGGGCTTAACTCTTACAAAGCCACCTACGGTAATAGCTTCTCCCTAATAGGGGAAATTCGCTAAAATCAATTATTTATCTGCATTTTTCGTAATAATTTATAAAAACTACATTATGTTGATCTTAATTTACATTTACCGTTAATAAACATGAAATACCTATTTTTTAAAACACATTTAAACATTCTACAGTTTTACGGTATGTATTGACAATTCTAAATCTCTATATATGTTCTTCTCATAACAGAGTGAAAATTATAAATGCTTATAAAAATACCTTTTATACAATGAACAAATAATAATTTCATAGAAATTTACGTCCAAATAAACAAACACTATTGTACAGCCACACCACTGACACCACTGATTCTGCAAAGTTTATAAAATATCTCTCTGTATACTTTGATTATACAAAACATGTCATCAATATTGTAAACTCATCTGAAAAATTGTGAAACTATGTTCTAGTGAATAAAACACGTTTATTTTAATGTATTCTACAACATTATTGCTCGAGGCTCTAAATTCTTGTCTATGTATGCCGTCATAGATACACTACTAAACAAAACACGGTTTGGATACCGATTACAACTTGAAATACTTCACAATTTTGACAACTGCATTGGTTTCACCAAAACAGATGCTAATAAAATACTGTGAAATATATTCAACCATTTTATATAATAACTGTTTAATGTTATTTAGATTAATCCAGGGAAACTCCTTTTAAATTTCCTGTATTTTCTTCAGAGAGAAATTTATATGTCTAAAATTAAAAAAATACTTTAACTTCAGGAAAATATTTGTGTTCGATTAAACTGATTTTATAACTTTGTATGATTCATATATTGCTTCTACGTTTACACTATCTGATGAACATATCACAAAGTAAACAACGGTCAAACGTAGTTTGATGGTATTATTGAATTATTTTTTCCTATGCGATTTAAGTTATCACCTATGACATTTAATTTCTTGACAAATTCATACAGTGAAAACTACCCAAGCTATACAGACTATTATATTACCGACCGACCATTCTGAGGTCTAGGGCTAGTTATAACTTACGGGTCAACTTGGGTAAAGTGACCCCTAGAGGCCAGGCAATATATATCACTTGGCTCGTAGTTAGTTGCAAATTGGGGTATATCTCATGCAATTTATGGTTGATACACCTGGGCAGTGCAGTGCGCTAAAGGAAGACGAGTAGTGTGTTGTTACTACATTAAAAATAGAGTTAAAAATCTTTACATTATTATTTATTATATTCAACTTTTCATTATATTCTAAGGGATTTTATGGAATCAATAGTAGAACATAAAATTACTTAAGATGCAATTCTCGAATTCCTATTAAAATAACTTATAGGGAGCAACATTTACTCTGATAGAAATAATTCACATTAAACCAAGTATGACTATTCACGCATACTCATACATTTAAGAATATATACATAGATAACTGCATGCGCTGGTAAACCAAATGCTCCTAAATGTTACATAGTTCACACAATACGAGCTAGAACCATATTCAACCACTAAAGGGTAGTGAAGGCACGCAATCTTTAACGTATTGATTCTTAACATTCTGAATGAATATATAAATTAACTAGACGTTACTTGCAGGCTTCGCCCCGCAAATGATTTATAAAAACTATGACAGTTGGGTGTGCTGCATTCTGTAGTTAGCAAGTGGAACTACTACGAATCAGCTGTATTTTCATCAGCTCAAACAAATATGAATGTCCATAAGGAATACATGGACATAAAGTTTTTTGGAGACATAAAGCAAAATGAACCACATATTTTGTATTAACTTTTGTATTCTTTAAAGCCGTGTTTGAGATATTTGGATAGTTTACGTTTTTATCAGTTTAGGAAAAAATTACACTTACGAATTAAAATATTAAAAAATTTTAAAAAAATCCTAGAGATACCATGGATTGGAGCCGGTATATTAATAAGTGAGGGTGGTAAGTATATATTTATTTCTTTTGGGATAATTCTGCACTTTAATAATCACAAACCAACATTAAATTGAAAACGTTACCTAAAAGATGAAGCTAGATAAAAGAGGACACCTAATACTTCTATTGTAGTTGCAGACAATGGCAAAATACTTGATACTTCTTTCGTCTTATTCATAAAACAGATATTCTTTGTAGTTTTTGTAACCAAAGTTAATTAGTTTTATTACTTTTGTATACTAATTAAGATCCTGTAAAATTAACATTGTTATAGTTGCATACAATCTATTTAAAAATACAAATACCGGCCAGTAATAAACCAACCTTGCCAGTTAACGCTTATTTTAAAATCATTATAATAAACGGTCATTAGCAAGTGAACTCAATGCAAGAATCAATGGTTAAGTACCAACATATGTTAACTGTAAATATGCTTTTCTAATTAATAAGGCGGAATCGAAACACAGTAAATAATAAACTCTAAATTATCTAAGCTATCAAACGATATTTATATCAACTACTATTTGACCATTATAGGCTGTTATTTCCATATTTATAATTAATAAATTTAAGTTTTCTCCATTAACCGTGTGATTACTCTGTCAGGAATGTGTTTCAAGAGGTGTGTAAACAATTTAACTAGTTAAACAAAAATAACATTATTTCATCTTTAACCGTTTCTTAGATATTAAGGTTTTTGCAAAAATACATATAGACTAACAAAAACAGAAAACTAATCGAGGTAGGACACAAGTTATATTTTATTATTTGCTTGTTTTTATCTGAACAATAACCCGCTAATGTGTTTGGCAGTTGAAACTAGACTCCCTGTAGACATAGCTGTTGCCTTCAATGACTACCTAAATAGGTAAACCTAATTGCAGGTAACAAGGGTACATGGTCATTAATGGAATTTTTGTTAATTTAAAAATAAAATCAACCAAAATTAATCAACTACTGATTTTTTTTCGACTGAGAGTTTTTGCAAACATCGAACAATGTATAGACACAAAACACTATACGGAACAAAAACATACACTATAGAAATAATAGTTTACAAAGTTAAACAACAGATTTAGGTTTGAGTTATTATAATAATAAAACATATACTAATAATGTTTGCCTTCTGGATAGAGTAGATTGAATATAACAAGTGTTAACCTTAATCCGTCGAGTTTCTACCTTAAAATTATGAGTTTTACGGTGACATTAATCGAGTTTACAGTCACCATTGTGTTAACCGTAGAATCAACTACGGATTTAGTTTAGTATTCTGTTCTACTTAAAGTTGATCTCAATATGATACGGCAAACATTTTCCTGTTATAACTTTTTTACAAGAAAATGCCTTTCCGTTACATGTGAATACTTTGACAAATGTCGGGTTTAAAGATATTAGTCTGTAATACCATGAGTTTATTATGGACTTGATTGTTTTTAACCCATCTTAATAAGATGTTCCCCTAAAAGTCTTAGTAATATATTTACTTACTACGAACTAATTAAAAGTGGTGCATTTCGATTCGAGCTCAAGATAACGACCGAGTTTAATTACTAATATAAACTTTTAGGTGGTAACATTTCCCAAATATCACCTATTAGTTAATGCTAACTTGGCCTACATACCAAGTTTTAGTGACATCTATTGGTAAATAAGAGAGAAATGGTAATGGTAATGGAAAAAGTACTGCGTTTCCAAAAAAAGAAAATAAAATTTTTTTTCCGAAACCATTACTCCAAGAATGATAGTTCAAATTACTAACGTATTTGGTTTCTTGAGTTAATTTAAAAAATAATACGTAACTGTTGTTTAAAGTTTATGGTTTCTTGACAAAACAAAAAAGAAAGAATTTTGGAATATTAAAGTCCTATGTACCCAATTTTTCAGAATTTACGGGTCGTGAAATTTTATTAAAGACCGCAAGCACAGTGAACCACAAAATTTAAAATGGGAGCTGCTTTTGAAATATTTAGATTTTTCGAATGATTTAAAGAGGTTTTTGGGGGATAAATTGTATTTATATACTAATAGAAACGATCTGGCTGGTTTTCGAACTTAGTCATAAATGTTGCTTTAAAAATAAATACACTCAAATAACTTGAATATTGATACTGTAAATAATATTTTCATAAAGTAAGTAAATAAATACACCTATACAGCATGCATTTTAAAATATCCACCCGGCCACACTTTTTTCCACATTATTTGTTAGAATACCAACCCCATACCACTGCTAATTTTTGTTGGGGAGAAAGTATTTTATATTGACTAGGTTAAAACATTCGTCAACTATGTTGAATAAACCATATTGAATAATAATTTGTTTTACTGTAAAAATTGTGTTTTGATCCAGGTGGTGTATTGCTAGCTAAATGCATTTTGAAATATTACCTCTCACTTTTTAATCATGTAAAAGGTATATACATACTTAGATAAATTAAATAAACTTCATAAACTCAAAGGATACATTCAACAGGTATATCTTTGACATTAAACTAATATTCTTCACTATTTCAAAAATTGTACCCTTATCCAGCAAATAAACCTACGAATAGAAATTACATGTAACGTGGAAGCTGGACAAACTGAAATAACATGTGTAGCTCTGCTGCTAAACTGTTATAGCTCATACGACCCCACAAAGTCTTAGATTTTGGTACTTGCAAGAATATAGTTGCGCTCTTATAATAAATATTTATTGTATCTCATAATATGTGCTATTTGTTTAATTTGTTAAATGACTGTATGTTGTTTGTAATGAATAACTTTACATGTATTTGATAATTTTAAAGTCAATGGTTTTGCAGAATTGTTCCATAGCTCATGACGAACATCAAATAACATTTAAACTATGTTTAAAATGGCTAGTTTCGTATATGTAGGTCTGTATGTGGATTTTAATAATTATGTTATACATACTTCAATTCAACGTATGTAGACAAAAACTGGAGAGTACTAGTAAAACGTGTCATTTAATTAAGTACAAATTAATAGTTCGTTCATTTTACCATGCAATTACAGCAAACATTATGTCCTTTTTTATCCCGCTCTTTTTAATACAAATTCTACTATTTTTAATACTTTTATGGAATTTTTCATTGCAATTTTTATATGACCACCATCAAGATTCTGAACGCAATAGTTGAGTCTGTGATGCTTTGTAATATCTTGATCCATAGCACTTTCAGTGGGTTAGGGTAAACTTAACTACATACACCTGACACAATACTGTCTGAAACTACTAATTACTTTTCAATCATCTTAAGGTAAGATGGTTATTACATTTTATTATAAAATTCGAGAAGTAAATTTTAAGATTTCTCTTAATTGACTGCTTCTATTCTGCTTCTTCATGCAAGTTCATATAAGAGCGTTCATATAATATACTGGATTAAGCCATTAAACTGAAAGGCACCGTAACAATATTTTCACTTAGTTGTCCGAGAGTTATTATTTTACATCCATATATTTCAATTTTGTTGTCTTGCTGTATATTTAAAGACCAATATAAGCACTAAACAGGACAAGATGTAACCTCATACTTCCTACTCCACTGAATCTTCCAAGCTCTTCCCATCAGTGAAAGAACCAACACGTCCGAGAAACACTTTCCAAGCTTTAAGGAAACTGTTTGTTGTCAAATCCTTGTCTTGGGCGGTTTTTCAATCCCTATCTCCTTGTCGCCTAGTGTGAGTTATTTACTTAGTGGGCAGAAAATCATTGTTTAGCCATTTATGAAGTTTTTTTTAGGAAACTAAATAACTCATAATGTAAATAGACCTAAATTAAATCAAATCATTTCAATTCGTACTTTCATCATAAAGAATATTGATAACAATCATGCAAGTTCCAAATTGTCGTTGGCTTTTATTATTGGTATATTTTTTTTACAGTACACCTTTAATTTTACTGCTTCATTGTTGCTCAATTTCCCCCTATAAAGATCTTAATACCTACTTAACTAGGTGACACAACTATGGCAAATGTAAATTTAACTATGAGCGAATAAAGAGTGATATGACATATATGTATCCTTATTACCTTGTTACGGACTATAAACGAGTAATTATTTATATTAGCTTTAGCATGGACCTAACAAACTTAGTATAGTATAGCTTTAGTATATTTTATACAACTTATAAACGCAACAATATATGGTTGCGATTAATTTTATTTTCAACTCTAAAACTGGACCTCACAAAACAAGGTAGAAGGTAAATAATGTGGTTTTAAAAATTACATTTAAATTCTAAAGTCTAGGTCTCCTAGATAAATGAATTTAAATAATCATTGGTTTGTTATTTAATAAATCAGGTAGATGATATGAATTGACGTTTATCATTGCATCAAATTAACTATGGTATTTCAGACGGCTTTATAAAAACTTCAACCTCTTACTAAATATCGTATTTCCTAACGCATGGAAAATTACGGTGATGTGGTTTATTTATGAAAAAATGGAACTTTTTAACACAATGTATTCGTTTTAATAATTTGTATTTAGATTTGCCTGATGGTATTAAAACAGGGACTTTATAACATTGGTTGGTAGGGATATTTAGTTATTGTTTGAAAGTCTGTTGATTATTGTAAAAAAGAAATAGTTCATAATTAATTGATAAATTTTACCATACAATTAGTTTTCTATCCACGTTTATTCCGTTCAAAGTGATTATTTATAAGAAGTGATATGTGACTAATTTTAAGGGGGCTCTTTTATTTTTACAAAAACACAATGCAATGCAGTATTGAGAACGTTGCCTAAAAGATAAAACAATAAGCATAGTGCCTCTTTATATTTTAAGACAAAGAAATATATTTTTATATTTCTCTCTTCTAATTAAGTGGTAAGTCGATGGCGAACTTGTCAAGCGGACAGACTTCGGAACCACAGCAGCGGCTCTGTCGTGGGTTCGAACCCCCAGTCCCGTTTGGTAAATTGTATCAAAACACTCTACTGTGTGCTGTAGCCACTCACCCCAAGGTGCTGGGAAAAGCATGACAAAATACCCCCGTCGCAGTAAACCTGCGTACTTAGCGAATTTCTATTGGATATATAAATGTCTTAATACTACATAAAGCCACTTACCAAGTTTCATACAAATATATTCACAAATAAGCGATGCATACAATTTTAATTATTCTCCATAATAATAATAATAATAATAATAATAATAATAATAATAATAATAATAATAATAATAATAATAATAATAATAATAATAATAATAATAATAATAATAATAATAATAATAATAATAATAATAATAATAATAATAATAATAATAATAATAATAATAATAATATTGGAGCTGAGTACGCAGGTTTGCGGCATCAAGGAACACAACAAATGTTTTTTATGCTAATATCAAGACAACTCAACTAGGTAAAATCATATACCAAATTGTATTCATTTATGTTCATAATTAAGGGAGACATAGCATTTAATTATAATCCATAAGAAGAACATGGGGCTGAGTACGCAGGTTTGCTGCTGCGGGATCCTTTGGCAACAATTTTTTTTGAGCAAATATCAATGGACCACAACCAGATGAAGCCATTTATTAAGTTTTGTCATTAAACGTTCATAAATAAGCGAGATATAAAATTTGTCTTTTCCTCCGTAAGAATAACATTAGACAATGTACTGTGTTTAGCACTTTCAATATCTCGGTAACCAATTGTAGAGGAATGATAAAAATACTAAATTGTGTGTATTTTTAAGCTGAATCAAATGGTAAAAACTAAAATTTTACTGTTTCAAAATATATATGTAAAAAATTCAAAAAACCATTTTTGGGGTACAAAACCCCCCAAAATACCCCTTCAGATGGAGCGATCTGGCCGGTTTTTGAACTTAGTCAGAAATGTTTTTCACGTTTATACCAAATTTCATCAAAATAGGATAATTTTTACGAGAGTTATCGTGCTCACGGACACACACATACATATATATATATATATACAGTTTCGAACGAATGGTGTTTTTGGGGTCTTGGGACCTCAAAATAAAAAGTTATCATGGTCTCGGGCTTAAGTCTTACTATGCCGACTACGGTAATAGCTTCTTCCTTATAGGGGAAATTCGCTAAAAGAGAATGCCAAACTCTTTAGAAGATCAGTGTCGATAAAATATATTAAACTATAGTTAAAAACCTAATCAGGTTTTAAATTCCATATATACTGCTCTAAATTAAGATTTCTTAAGTAGTTAATTTCCTTAAGCTTTTGCAACAGTTAGATGAGCGTCCATAATCCAAGCGACTCCTCATTTATTTAAAATAAACTTTTCTAGCTATACCAATACGGTGTATATGCTACTTTATTGACCAGGATATATACAAACAATCATAAATATAATATAAAACTATAGTATATTACTCGTATTAAAACTTTGTGTAGCTAACTAGTGCTGGTTCAACCACTATAAGTTTGTTTTTAATTTAAAAACTACTTATCGAATTCTATGAAATCTGGTCACCAAAGTACCTTAATATCCTTTATCTACTCCAAATATATAATGTGTAAATATATTGAATACCATATTAATTTTATTATAGATTATTAATGACTTATATTTTGTGCTGAAGTAATTGTAATAATGTTATTAAATTTTAATTATAAAAAAATTGCTCAATGTATAATGTATAAATCATGATCGTTAGACTCACCAATTATAGAATTTCATTTCAACTGGTTGTCAGAACTGGACAACAGCTGTCAATTAAGTCTGAGTTTAACTGTCATTAGCTTAATTTATTCACTAGTTGGCTGATTTCCAAACCTAACATAAAATACTCGTTGACGTAGTGAGTTGAAAACCATTTTAAATATTATACAAATTATTGATATGCTTTGTATTCTAAATAATATTGATTGCTGTGATTTTATCTATTATTGTATGTAACTATTTCAGATGAGTATCAACTGATTACCTTGTAATTTCCAAATATTAAATATTCAATTTTCATGTTCATGTTCATTTGGATGGGAAGGTACATGTTTGCATAATGTTAATAGACTGTAAAATCTCATCATAAATAATTCTGTTTGCATTAAATGTATAAAATACAAGATTATTTAAGATACCTGTTATTATTTATTTTGTTAACTGTTGCAGACGAGTTTTAAATATCGTACGGATTTCCAAGTACAGTTTCCCAAACCAAGTAGGGTTTCCCAAACCAAGTACGGTTTGCCAATTTCAAGCACGATAGCGAATATTATTGCGAATATAGTAGCAGCTAACCTGCATACTCAGTCCTATGTTATTCTTATGGAGAATAAATAAAATGCTATAGATCACTTATTTATTAATTTATTTTTATAAAACTTGGTAAGTGCCTTTATGTGGTAGTGAGAAACATATACATTCATTGGAAATTCGCTGAGTACGCAGGTTTGCTGCGACGGGGGTATTTTATAATACCATAAACTTTAAATATTTTAACAGGTTTCAACAGTTTTAACTCATTGCCATAAAAGCTCAAAAAGCTAAAAAATTAGTACTCCAATCCACACACGATTAAATTAGTATTTCGTTAGTAGGCTATTCGATTAATGGTTTTTGGTCCCCAACCTGAGAATGTATGGTCCCTAGCTGTTGTACATGGATACCCCATCCGTAGAGTTGGCCTGTTGGAGGGCAGAGCGGGTCCGCCTGTTTGAGCCTGATCACAGCTGTCACAGGAGCACGGGAGTTGGTACTCTGAAAGGCCAATTTGGCTGCCCTTCCCATCGCACCCTTTCCTTTCCTGCTTTCCTTTCCTTTCCTTCCGGTAACCTGCGCAAAATTCCCGCTTGTGGAAGAACTCCCTACAGCAGCTATGCTGGGGTTTCCTAATCCAGCAACGATGAATAGAGAATATACGGAATACGTTTCCGTTTACGGAAAATAAACTACTATAGGTCTACAACACTCTTGATTATCAATCACAGTCAGCCGTGTTACGGAGTTATACTGTCCCAGTAATTTAAAAATTTTTAAACTTATTGTATTAATTTATCATCACTTGTCCAAACACTTAGCTTTTACATCGAAGTTTTCCAGTAAAAAATAAACTAATAAAAAATCTAAATAGATATAGGCTAAGTATTGTTTTAAACACATTGTGTTAATTCCAACATGGCTCGGCCAGCGACATTGACGTGATTTAGTGTTCGTTATGTGACGTTTATAAAATCACAATAGTGTTGGACAGCGAGGATAAAAAATGGGAAACCCCACAGCTGCCAGTACGGCGAGAGAATCCACTAGAAGTGCTACTGCTCAGGTGCTCTGGTCGTAAGTTGTAAGCAAACTAGCAGACGTAATGCTGGTTTCCAAAAAATCCCACTTTATCCCACAACAGTCAAAATATCCCATATATGGGATAAAAATCCCTCAAGTGAAACACAGATAAATCCCAGCTGACATTTTAATATAAGGAAAATTTATTTAAAAATTTACATCTTTTTACCAATGTAAAGTGCCAATTGACAAAGAATACTGTACAACAATTTTGGGATGTTAGGATTTGGTGTTGTATAGGTGATTCTTCAGTATCTTCACCGAATATTTCACTGCTGTGAGGGCAATACTGTTAATTGATTTATTTTGTGGCTGAAATTGTTTCCAAAATCGTTGAACAAAATGAGACACAGTCCCCTTTGCGCCTATCAAAATTCCATATATCTCAAATTCATTTACATTATATATTTCTTTATAATACGGAATTTTATTTTGATAGGTACCAGTCTTTTCAGTATTTACATCTTCTGCCTGGTTCAAACTTGTTTCAAATCTTATAGTTGGGTCTACATAGCTTAGTTTACATAACCATAGTCAATAGCTTACTACGAAAACCAATTCAACTACTGAATATCAAACATTAAAATTATTTTGAATAATTTAGCATGTTAATATTATTACCATGTTAATAATCCAAAATAAAATACAAATGCTGTGCTAAAACATCCCTTAGGTATCCCAAATGACTCTTTCGAAATTTAATTAAGAAATGTTTTATAGTTATGTAGTATTTCGATATCACACCAACACACCCACACACGCACGGCCACTGAAACTTCTTCATGAATCCATTGATTCACTTCGTTCATCAATTAATGTACGGTATGAGCATTTTACTTGAATTAAACGCTATCTTATACGTTATTTACTTTAGGTCCTGAATAATAAACACACGCAATTTGAATTTGTGTTAATACGCAAATGGACTTGCCCGATTGTTACTCTTTGGCAAACAAAAGTGAATGCATTTATATTCTCCGCGTAGGTACTTGAGTTGATTGGCAAAGAATCTGTGTTGACACAATGTTGAGCATAAATACGTGCAAGTAAATTCAAACTTATTACTATTTTATTTAATGAAACTGCACGGTTTGTTTATTGATATAATATAACGATTTACTGTATGTTAAAAAACATTATGTTTATTTTGAAGTTACTGCTCAAAGATCAGGTGATGCAAATTAACAATTTTGATTACGTCATTTTAAAGTGACTTCTCGTTTTTAGCGAATTTCCTCTATAGAAAAGAAACTATTACCGTAGGTGTCATTGTAAGACTTAAGCCCGAGACAATGATAAATTTTTGTTTTGAGGTCCCCAGATGCCAAAAACACTATTCGTTCAAATTTATATATGTGTATATATATATATATATATATATGTGTGGCAAAAATGTGTAGAGTAACATTTATGACTTTAAGTTCGAAAACCAGATCGATCGAACTATGGGAAGGGGGTTTTATGGGGGATTTGAATTTTCCAAAAATCAGGTTTTTTAATTTTTTCCCCTTAAATTTTAAAAAACACTTAATTTTGGTTACAGCCATTTTATAGAGCTTGAAAAAACAAATAATTTGGTATTTTGAATCATTAACCTAGGGTAAATGGTTGTAGAGAAAAGTCAAAAAAGGGTCCATAAAATTTCCTATATTAATCTTATGGGAAAAAGGTTTTTAGATTTTTCTCAGATAATTTTACTAAAAACTTCACATTCCTTTTTACCATTTAGTTTAGCCCTATAAAAATCTAATTTTCGTCTTTTAATTGTTGTTCAACGTCCAAACGTTGCAGAGATATTCAAAGTGCTAAACACAGTACGTTGTCCAATGTTATCATTATGGGGAATTAAAATTTGATATCTCGATTATTTACGAATGTACATTGATGAAACTTGGTACGTCGCTTCAAATAGTTGGGGTATATTGCTATTTGCAAAAAAAAAGGTTTTTTATTGATTTTCGCCGTAGCAGCAAATCTGCATACTTGGCCCCCATGTTATTCATATGGAGAATAAGTATAGTTGTATATCTCCCTTAGTTTTGAACCTAAATTAATAAAACTTGGTATATAGCTTCATCTGGTTGATTTATATTGATAATTGCAAAAATACAAATTTTGTATCTTTCTCGTTGCAGCAAACCTGCGTACTCAGCCCTAATGTTATTCTTATGGAGAATAAATAAAATGCTATATATCACTTATTTATGAATGTATTTTTGTGAAACTTGGTAAGTGGCTCTAGGTAGTAGTGAGACACATATATGCATTGGAAATTCGCTGAGTACGCAGGTTTGATGTGACGGGGGTATTATAAGATACTGTTCCCGCAGGCCTCGCCCCGCAAATGATAATTTATAAAAGCTATGAAAGTGTTGTGTGCTGCTGTGGTTATCCCGTGAAACTACTACGAATCAAGATCAGCTGTTTGTATTTTCATCAGCGAAAACTTAAAGTGAATGTCCATAAGAATAACATAGAATTGGAACTTGTGCCCGCCCTTGGGGCGGAACCCTATGGGAATTTCTTAAAACCCTTTTTTAGTGAGCAACTAAGACCCAAGAGGAAAGTGTGTTCCAAATTTCATTGCAATCCGTTCTGTGGTTTTTGAGATTTCGTTATGAGTGAGTGAGTGAGTCATTGAGTCAGTCAGTGGTATTTGGACTTTATATATTAAGATTTATAAAAATTATTAGTGACTAATATATGACCTATAAAAACGTTATCTCAATCTACAATCACCAGGCAAAGGTGTAAAGCTAAGGTGCAAACCTACTAGAAAACTATGTTCTAGAAAACTTGTATGCGTTA
The DNA here is from genome assembly GCA_963675035.1 of Allygus modestus. NCBI lineage: Eukaryota > Metazoa > Arthropoda > Insecta > Hemiptera > Cicadellidae > Allygus > Allygus modestus. The sequence continues at coordinate 409,028,317 of OY776112.1, forward strand.
AGTTAGAATATATTACGTGATACGTGTTGATACAATTAAACAGGATAAATAAACTACGTTCCACCATTGAATATAAATACTGGGTTCCACACACTACAAACATTGACTATAATATAGTCAATGTTACAAAGTACTTGTATATTTAAACTTAAACTGTACTTACATACAAGACGGTAAATATACACAAAAGATAGTACAAGAAGATCGATTCCAAAAATTCCCAGTAGTACCCTAGGTTTATTGCTATTACAGCCAAAAAAAGGCACTTTGTGATTGAGGTATGGCATTTTCTGTAGTCATAGTTGATGCCAAAAGGTAATTTTTCAGATAGGGAGCCACTTGAAAATCCGTGAAGGACACCAACATGGCGGCCATTAAAGATGGCTGCTATTGAAATTATAAAATCTGTCATAACTTGATTAAAAGATATCCGATTTCTGGGAAGTTGGTTTTGTTTAAAAGCACTTATTAAACGACAACTTTTTCGTATAGACTTAAAAAATATAACCATCCAGATATTTAATGATTTTTGTATAATTGTCCATAAAATAATTGAAATAATGTAATAATTAATAATACTGTAATAATAATTTTAATAATTTTGAAATAATTGTCCATATAATTGTCTTTTATCATAGTATAAAAGATATAATTTCTAAACACTTCCGTTGCAGCAAACCTGCATACTCAGCGAATTTAAAATGGTACTTCACTACGTCATGAACCTATACTTACCAACTTTCATCTGCATCATAAACAAGCGATATATGACATTTTATTTATTCTCCATAAGAAAAACATTAGGACTAGGTCTGAGGACGCAGGTTTGCTTTATGAAGGACGAAAATCATAGCGGTTTTACAAAAATTTCAATGGATCACCACCAGATGAAACAAAATACCAAGTTTTACTAATATATGTTCATAAACAAGCGAGATATTACATGTTTCTTATTCTATATAAGAATTACGTTATGGCTGCTGAGTACACAGGTTTGCTGCCTTAGGGCCCAAAAAATAGGGTTTGAATGCATATATCAATAAACCCCAACCATATGAAGCCACACACCAAGTTTCATTAATATATGTTCATTAATAAGAGAGATATAAAATTTTACTTACTCTCAATAAGATTTACATTGGACAACGTACTGTGTTTAGTACTTTCAATAACCGATTAACATAGATCATTAATTCAAAATATTATTTTTTTATGACGAAATTAAGGGTGCAAGCCAAATTTGGGTTTATAAATAATGTTATGTAAAAAGTTCAAAAAACACATTTTTGGGGTACAAAACTTCCTAAAAAATGTTGTGATCTGTCCAGATTTTGACCTCATGAAAATAAACTTTGCCTTACATATGTATACCTATTTTCATCAAGATCGGACTTCTTTTACAATCCTTAACGTTCCTACGGACACACACACACATGTACATGCTGTATGTGTGTGTGCCAAATAAAACTAAATAAATTTGTGTTTTTCGTAATTATTCATCTATTACTTGTCATTAGAAGTTTTATTTATGTATAGAACTCTAATCAACTTAATAAATCATCGTAAAAAATTTAACTTTTAAATTTTTAATTCGTTTTTATAAATTATATCTTTTATATGCAATTTCGGCCAATTATCAAACTTATTTAAATTACTGGAAAACCACTATTTCTTTCGTAAAATGTCTAAACACAAAGATTTACTTTAAAAACTCCTTTTAAATAAAACCAACTTCACTTCACTGAAATCGAATATCTATTAATCAAGTTATGACAGATTTTATAATGTCGTTGGCAGATAACTTTAATAAATTCGCCTTTATTAATTATACCTGTAATAATACATTTTAAAGGAAAGTATTAAATGAAAAAGGGCCTTAGGTTGTGTTTAATATCAATATGTGATCCTTTATCTATAACGTCATAGATGATCACATATTGGTCATTACTCAGTTGGATAGACAATGGCTAATAGATAGTCAACTAATCGGGCCACTACGATGGTGTTAAACTGCGCTTACAACTGTACCTATGCCCTAGGTTATCAATAATTATCCGGTCTAGCAGCATTATAGTGTATACATTCCTCTATAATATGTAACTGATGGGTGGTGCAAAGTGAATTATTAACCTATTATTCAACTGTTTTACTTTTCTACAGTTTGTCGTAGGTTATGAGTCACATTGTAACTCATGTAGAAGGTGTAAAATTAAATATGAAAAACAAAACAAGAAATGTGTTGTAAATATATTGTGTTTTAAATAACTTATAAAGACATAATAATATGAATTCATTTCCTACTGCTGGTTCGTCACTGTAGAATTAATATGGTACAGTTTGTTTTAATATTAGTTGAATATCCATTTAAAACTAACTGGAAATTAAGTTACTGAAGCTTACTACAATTTATTAAATACGTTATTGTAATCGGGAACTTATTCAAATATAAGGTCCTCAAAAAGAGGAACATATATGTTTACATAAATTTTAACATACTTATATTAGTAAAAATGTTTCGCCTCCAATGTGACTGTAACTATTCATATTATTTATTATTTAGCAGCTTTAACTACAATGGTGTTTGCAAATTAATTAAAATAATGTCTAGGTGTCAGTGCGCGTTTGTTCATTTTATGTTTTTATAAAGAATAAATAAATATTGTACTTTAAATTGTTTTCTAACCACACCTAAATAATAAAATTTATTAGTAATACATAAATATATATAAATCTTGTGGAAAATATTTAAAATGATCGAACGTAGATTGTAAAATTAGTAGTTGCAAAGTAATTGTAAAAACTTGTAACTATTCGAAAGCAGCAGTTAAGTACTGTAGGAGCAGGTAGGTTGCTTAACGTGAAGCCATGCAAAAATAACAACATTTTGTATTTATGAAAACATGTATTGAAGAATAATATGTTGTTAATAATAACATTCTTTTAGAAGTAAATATTATTTAACAATAACAAGGAAGAGAAGAAAATATATATTATTAGCTTATTCACAAAATTCTAAGTTTATTTCTCACCATCATTGCATCGGGTTGGATGTAATTTAAATTACTGAGTATTTTTTGACTAAACCAAATTTAATGTTCCTAAAAGCCTGCATGGTTGTCAATATTTTCCCTGATAAGTATAGATGACACAAAGTATTTCTTATCAACAAATCCTCGTAGGCAAAAGACAGAATATTAATAAGATTGAAAGACAAACTTCGCTATAAGCTGCAGTATCAACCTCGTGAACTTTGCTTCTTAGAGTTTAGAAAGTTTCTCTCTGTAAATATTTGAACAGGCTACCCTGACCTCGGAACCCCATCAAATATACTTAAGGCATTTCATAATCTTCTAAAAGCAATATATATCGTGTTAGGACAGTAAATGTAGAAACAGTTAACTCAATATTGTATTTATTCGCCTACGAAACTAAAATAATATAAATTAGCTAACTATAACCAAAATTAAGACAAAATTAAACTTATTATGTATTATGTATGAATTTAAATTGTGGTTGGTGATCAGAAACAAAAAATATCATGACAGCAACTTGTGAATGATGATCGGATATACCTGTAACAACTACCTCTGTATTTAGAATTGGAAGGCTGATATTACAAAAGACGTTGTCAATGAGGGATTTTGACCCATTAAACTCTCTTGTATATGAAAACACTGTGTCATGTAGGCCAAAAGACAACATAAGCTCTGTTAGTTTTTCCGATCATCTGCCAAACACAGAAAAGTCTATACTGAAGTCACCGGCTGCGATAATCCGTTGGTTTAACTTGGAAAATGATTCAAGGCATTTTTCTAAGGAATCAATAAAAAGATCAACACTATCCATCGAGTTGTGTGGTGGTCTATAGACAGCAATTAAGAAGCATGAAACCTCAAGATTTAATTTAATAGCCGCAAGTTCACAAAACCCTCCAGTGCATGACCTACTGACATCCACTGTTTGGAAGGTTAAGCCTTATTACAAATCAAGTGAATAAGTAATAAACCGGACAATTCTAGTTAAATAAAAAGGTGTGCAATTATGTTGTAATAAATATACCCTTTGTGTAGCTTATCAACACTAAACTATAAATACTATACTTAGCATGCAAAGATAGGTGCATATTTACTGGTATGTATTGTATTGTGTTTTAAGTACAAATATGAACTATTTGACGTTAGGTATTTGTTATAGACTGAGCTAATCCCAACACAGCCTCAGCCGACATAATCCGACATGATTACTCGCTAACATTGTGACGCCCTAATGAGGTGCAAAGCTTGCTTTGACTTTCACTGCACCTCCAAAATAAACTGTATCAGGAAACTGACACAGCCCAACTGCTTTGAATAAATAAACTGCTGCTGTTGGCTTTTAGCCCAACTTATATGAATAAATTATTTTTTATTCACTAAATACAGAATATAATGTACGGATGAAAGAATAGAAAATTGTCTAAAATTTTCAGAAATATCTACCAAATACCTTTTTCGGAGGCCCTACAGAATCTGTTGCTACACACAGGGTTAAATTGCAACATATTTCGAATATACTCTATTGGTCAGTGCTTACTAGAACTGCATATCAAGTTTAATCGAAATTGATCAGCAAATAAGAGAGAAATGGCAATTTTTGTATTCCCAATAAAAATAACATTAGAAAACGTGCTGCGTTTACCGCAAAATGAAAATTTAAATTTTCTCCGCAACCAGTAATCTTAGAATAATAATTCAAAATACTTAATTATTTAGTTTTTTGAGCTCTTTTTTAGTGGTGATAAGTCATCTTTTTTAACATTTATGTTTTTTATGAAAAATCTAAAAAAACTAAATTTTGTTTTAAAGTCCTGCAATTTCTGCACCCGAATTTTTCCAAGAATGCGAGTGGTGTCATTTTGTTTTAAACCTATAGCTCTACGTTAATAAAGTTAATGTCAGAATCATTAAAACAGCTGATTATTTTGTTATTATATGAATTATTTGTCAGTTGGTTTTTTTTTACATTGAGTTTGAGTACACAACATTTTTCTGTTGAATGTGTTTAACATTTGATAGGTAGAATTATTTGAATAAATGTTATAAAATGAGTTTACGGATTTTACTTATTTGGATTTTTAAGTGTATTTCACCAATTGAAAGTTGTAAAGCCAGTACTTCCATTTAATTCTTTGGTTTTCAAAACATTTTGGCATCCCCTTTGGTGGAAGAAACAAGAAACAAAATGGCAGACCAGGATTTAAATAGATTGAAATCAGAAAGGACTCAACTTAGAAGGAAAATAACCGAAGGTATTAATATTATTGAACCTTTGCTTATTGTAGAGGATCCAGATATTGGAAAGCCTAATGAATTCTACCTAAAAACTGCGGATAAAGCAGAAAGACTTTTCAAAATCGATCAGATGGTTAGTGATTTTCTATTTTCAACAGTTAACGATGAAGAATTACTAGCTAAAGAATATGATGTTACAGAAAGTTACAGGGAAAGATGGGTTTATATTTGTAATAGGAGGGAAGAGTTGTTAGTTCTAAAACATAGACCTACTGACCTATCTGTAGAACACAGTATCCAGTCTTCCTCATCTGACTCTATTAGGAGAGTTAATCGATTACCCAAATTAGAAATTGAGAAATTTGATGGTAGCATCGAAAATTGGATTAATCTTTGGGCACAGTTTCGTAGGATTCATGAAGACGAGAGTCTTGATGATAAAGATAAGTTTCAATACCTCTTGCAGTCAAATCTTAAAGATTCACAAGCGAGAGAGTTGTTGGAGAGCTTTACTCCCTCCTCTGCTAATTACTTTAAAGCTATAAATCAGCTAAAACTTAGATTTGGTAGAGTTGTTGCTAGAGATCTACATGAGGGAACTGTTGAAATTAGTTTTAACTGAAGCAAATAGGAAATCAGTTGTCCCTTTGTGTAGCTTATATGATAAATTATAAACTCAGCTACGGTCTCTGGAGAGTTTAGGTGTAACATCAGACAAATACGCATGTATGTTGTACCCTGGTCGAGTCAGCACTCCCTGAGCCAGTTTTGAAGGAATGGGAGCGGCAAATATCAAGGATTTCTGACTTTGAAACGGATAACAAAACTACACAGTTAGATGGTCTCCTGAAATTCTTAAGGGAAGAAGTATAGTGTGAGGAGGGGTTGGCATTAGCAAAGGTTACTTTTCAAAGCGACAATACTAAGTATTTTCCTCAATCAAGTAACTATAAGGTTAAACGATCTGACTAGCGTCAGAAGGAACATACCGCAACGACGGCAGATCTGGTCAACGTTAAGCTACTGCAACCCATCTGTGTGTTCTGTGAGGGCCAGCATTCCAGCGAAATGTGCATTAAAGCACTTAAACTGACGTCCGAGGATGTACTGAAGGTTCTCAGAGAAAAAGGCTACTGCTTTCGATATCTAAATAATGGTCACATGTCTTCAAAGAGTAAGGTAAACGTACAATGTATTTTATGTAACAGGTGGCATTGGATGTTGCTATGTCCGGACAAAAAAGGAATGAACAAGCCTCAGAAGCAACAGGCAGAAGCTGTGGAACAGAGTTTGTCTATTAGTATATCAAATCAGTTATTATTGCAAACTTTGAAAGTTAAAGTAAATGGGGAGAAAAACAGGATACAGTCCGTTTGTTAATTGATACAGGGTCTCAAAGGTCTTACCTAACTAAGCATTTAGCAAATATAATACATTACAAACCCCTTTATCCAAACAAAATTTATTTCATGCCTTGTTTGGGGGAGCACAGACAGAAAGTAAAATGCATACAAGCTACAAGGTTAGGATTAAAAGTGTCGTAAATAACTATGCTTGTAACTTTGATGCGCTTGACACAGAAGTAATTTGTAAAAATGTTCCTGTTGTCGGCAAAGGTCTGTGGGTTGAGGGCTTGGACAAAATGGGACTCTATTTGTCTGATGTTAAGCATTGTTCAATATACATTCTTGTGGCCGCTGATATTGCAGGGAAACTGTAGACTGGCAAAAAGGAGGTATTGAGTTGTGGTCTCGTGGAAATCGAAACATTGTTAGGCTGGACGGTCATGGGCCGAGTCAGAAACAACAAAAACAGTTACATGGAAAACATAACTATGTTTTGTACCGATCATTCAGTTACACATCTTTGGAAACTACATGTACTAGGAAGTTTAGATCCAGCAAAGCAAAAGTCTCAATGTCAAAAAGTCCTTGTTGTTGAACAACACTTCCTGGATACAGTAACGATCTTGGAGAATGGCGGGTATGAAGAAATGTTACCTTGGTTGGAAGAGCACCCGCCTTTACCACGCAACTTTGAATTGGCCAAAAAGGGACTCGAGGCAACTGCGAGTAAACTTAAATCTGCTAATTTAGAAAATTACTATGAGACGGTATTTATTGATTGGTTGGACAAAAGTATCATTGAACAAGTCCCAGTTTAACATTTGGATTTAGGTTATGTTGTCTACACATGTGAGCAGCTTTCCCTCAGCAGACACATTAAGTATCCAGTACCAGTGATCAATAAACAGTGCGAGCCCATGTGGATAGTTGTGTAACCCGTGTTGGAGATAAATAGAAGTTAACTAACTTTATTGATGAAGCTTCGTCTATATTTCAGGCTGCGAAATTTGAGCTCAAAGGGTGGCAGTACTCACATCCTAAACTTAACAAGACTTGTATCAGGTCAAGGAGTGATGAAGAGACACATTTCAAACCACACTTTGAAAGAAGTACTGAAGGAGAAGAAGTTCATAAAAACAAATGAGAAATACAAAATAAAGACGAAGAAAATAAGCAAGACATTTTTTGGGTTCAGGGAGCACTAAAACGAATATTTACACTAAAACCTCAAATTAGAAAATTTGGTCGAAAACGATACATTCTCCATATTAAAAAAACACTCCCATCATTATAACTATTTTTCAAGGCCAATGGCGTTTTGTGAGGTAAGAACCAGAGGATTTTTTCACAAATTGGCAGCCTCTAATTGCTTTACTTTTCCAATCCTCATAGAATACAGTGCGTGGCACGTATCCGGCAAAGCAGAGTGTGAGCTTAGTTGTGCAGTACGGAACATGTTCATGCCAGGACTGAGATTTAAACACGACATATCCACTGCCATGATATCGGAGTTCGTCGCCAAAGACTCAACTAAACACACAACACAAAATAGTATACAATTTCCATACATATGTATATGTATATGTTTAGACATTATACTCTATTTAATTCTTTGTACCAGTTGGACAATTATGAAACCAAGAGTTTTTTAATTAAGGTATATTAGTGATTTGAGACTCAATAATTAAAAATTGGTTTTGGTGACTATATTTTAGGCTTGTTAATAAAACAACATAGTCCCATGAAATTACACCATAGAGAATTAAATTGATAAATGAAAGAAAACTACAAATAAAAAGTAATTTACAAACATGAAACTCAAGGGGTTCAATGAGTTGATAGAGAACAGGGATCTTTTAAAACAACGATTCCGCCACGACATAAATGACATGGCCATGTTATCCATGACATAAATCTTAAAAACGTGTTAGGAAAACTCTCTTTAAACCAGTGATCTCGATTGTAATGGGTATTAATTAATATTGTACTCAATTGTATCCTAATTAAATGTAAAATATTATTTGTAACTTCACCTTAGCGACAGTGAATTCACCAATTACAAATATTTTCTGTGAGAGAGTATCATGTTGAATAAAACTATTCCAATCATTACTTTTTAAAATATGATTACTATTCAAAATGGAGCTTGCTGCATGTATTTTATACTGCACGGTTATACAACAAATCCTGATAAACGAAGTATGCAACATTATGTTACTCAAATCCCCGGAGGGCCTAAAGTGAAGACTCTTGTTTCCATGTCCGGACACTTCTGCTAAGCGAACTTTATTTTTAGGGTGTGACATTCTTTTGAAAACCTCTTTACAGTGAAAACGAGTTCGCACGCAGAACGCTGACGTGAGGGAAGTGAATTTCCACATAAAAAACTATAAAAACTCAAAATCAGTTAAAAACATAAATTTATTCTAATTTTTATTCAAATCTGAAAATATTGATTTTTTGGCTGTTCTGATGCTCCTGGTTCTATTTACCTGCAATGGTGGGAATACAATTTTGCACATTATAAGGCTAGGAGAAGGTCCAGTTAGGCTTTAAAGTAGGCGTGAGGTTGTTGGGGATGATAAAAGTACACCAACAAATGAATAATAGGCTTTTCTAATGTAAAATCCCCATAAGACAACGTACTGTGTTTGGTCGATACACATTTTCCTTAATAACTCGGTAAATATATATGCTAGAATAACGAGAGGGGGCTTAAAAGTTTCGTCACACTAATTCCCATCTTTTATCATGCGTTAATTTCACATCCGAGGCTTTTCTGACCCTTTTTGGGTTCAAAAACTCGAAATTTGAAAGATTAATCCCCGAAAAAGGGGTTTAGAGTTTTCCGATTGTTTTGCCCAACGAACTTGTCCAACAGACTATAGAAAGGAACGTCCCTACCAAATTTGAAGTAAATCGAACAAAAAATGTGACCACTAGAGTGCATACACATATATATATACAATTTTGAACGAACCCCCAAAACGTGTTCATGGGGTCACGTTAGGAACTTCTATGGTGGTCCCGGGCTTAAGTTTCACCGTGCGGGTCATGCTAATAGTTCACTTTCCATAGGAAATTCACTAATAATTAAAAAAAAACTAATAAAATAACAACTTAAGACTATCTATTGGATACGATTCCAACTACAAGGTATGATACAGTAATTTGAGGCTGTTCTTGTGGGAATTAATATGAAACGCGATTCTCATAGGTACATTGTACTATACCTCTACTATGTATTACATATTAATTATATATGAAAATCTATGTTTGTCTGTTTATGCTTGATACGCTCCCATTCCTCTCACCTGAATGTGCTGAAACTTTGGTTTGTCACATAAGATAACCCTAGGAATGTTTTCAGGCCACTAATCAAAGGTTCATACTTTAGGGCTTCGCTCCACGTGGCTTCAAAGTTTCCATGCTATTCTTATCTTTCGCACATGTAAACTATTAAGTTTATTAGGAATTGCCCCCCAATTCTAATCTATCTGTACATTATAGTTTAATCTATATTTATAATACGAAATACCAAACATCCCTCAGGCCAAACCTTTACACCTACAACTACGAAAGTTTGCACTTATACTCTTTCCGTAACGTAAGTAACCACCAAGAAAGGATTTTAGAAAATTCCCATAGGGCTCCGCCCTACAGGGAGTCAAAGTTCCAATCCTGTGATATTCTTATGAACAATTTATAAATACAAACAAAAATCATTCCCCAGGCAAAACATCTACTTCTAAAACTACGAAATTTGGCACTTATACTCTTTTCATAACGTAGGTAACCACTGAGAAAGGATTTTAATAAATTCCCATACGGTGCCATCCCACGGGGAGTCAAAGTTCCAATCCAGTGTTATTCTTATGGACATTTACTTTCGTTTGAGCTGATGCATATTCAACCAGCTGATCACGATTCGTAGTAGTTCTACGGGTTAGCCACAGAATGCAGCACACACCACAGGTTTAACCCTGGGGGAAACCGGGTATGGTGACAGCTAGTATAAAATATTGTAAAAAGGTGTCTATTTAATTATGTAGCGAGCTGTAAGGTGGGTATTTTAGATAGTGTTCAAAAAATCAACATGAAATTCACAGTAATGAATTGAAAGGTCACCCAAAAAATCAAAAATTGGAATAATATAATATTTTTATATTTAAATTAGACCTTGTGTATTTGTCCTTTATTCGTTCCTATTCTATACTTCCAATTATAATGAAAGTTTGCATGGTAATCCAGGTTAACTATAGGAAGTATCTAACCATTATCTCTAAACCTTAGGGCTCCACCCCACTGGACCCTTATGAGAAATATTATAGGCATTAGTGGTCCTTTTGAGCTAGGTTTCAGAAGTGTAAACATAAGCCTATTTCCGTTCCGCAAATGTTTTAGGGCTCTGCCCTCCTGACCTTCAAAATACTTATCTCAACCACCTTGCACCTACTACTGAACAGGTGGAGCTGAAATTCAGTAGAATGCTAGCTGATTGCTCAAGGCAGATTTAGGCAAGATTATACTTTAGTGCACTGGCCATTAGTATACCCATATTAATCGTCATACATCAGCATCCAAACCGATGGAGATATAATTTGTTGCGGAAATAGATAAAACACCAGAATCAACATTGAAGTTCCTCCAATACAAGGTCCCTTTTGGGCTCCACCTCATTACTATTTTTTAGACATCTTTATCACCTCTTACTTGCTACTTTACTACTAGTCTGATGTAGCTGTCCCATTGGAAGATACAGCTAAATCACTCAAAGCAAAATAAGTCCACTCCTGTTCAAAGCAAATCTTTAGGCCTCCGCCTCGCGGACCTTTACCATCCCTATGATAACCATCAGACTTAAAGTATTGATCCGTTAAAGCTAAAACTTTGAAGGAAGATATGCCATTCAATAGATCTAAACATAGTTCTCCTCCCGTTTTCAAAATCCCAAAAGGGCTCCGCCTTACTGGCTTTTAAAGTTAAGCTTGCTATCTTGTACCTACTACTGAACTGACGGATCTGAAGTTTGGTAAGAAGATAGCTAATACACTCAAAGAAGACATAAGCTTCTCTTGATCAAAACATTATCCAGGGCCCTTTCTCGCTGGCATTTATTCTTCCCATATTAACCCTCACAATCTACTACAGAACTACTGAATTTCAAATTCGAATAAAACATCGTACTTCTCCAGATCCAAAAGCCCTATGGGGTCTGTCCTACTACCATTTATGGTTTTGTATATTAAAACAAGATGTGTAATACTGGATAGGTGGAACTAAAATTCTATAGGTAGATAGGTATATTACAATAAAAAGTATAGACCCGTCCATAAAATCTTTTGACTCTCCACCTTAGAAGTTTTCAATATTTTCTGTTTTTAATTTGTTTTTTTAAATTATCGTGTTAACCTGATGGAGTAATAATTTCATTTGGGTTTCCTTGGTAACAATATATTTACCAGTGGAAAAAACAAGAATCGCGCCGGGTACCAGCTAGGTTTTTATAAATATAAATAGTTATGTTAGGATATCAACTCTGTCAAATAGCGTTTTTAAACCAGTTGACCATTTTGATGATGCTATCTTGCTTAGGGCAACTTTTGTAATATAGGTCAAATAGGGGGCATGTATAAATTGACTTGATCATGAAATAGTTTATGTCCCCCTTAATTTTATCTTGTACCCAAGTTTGTCATAAAAATAACCTTTGCTGGTCTAATTTACCCTTTAGATTTGGACTTAGCTAGCTTATTAAAAGATTTCAAGGATGTAGAATATGACAGAAAAAGTTATAATCTTAACACTTCGCTGAAAAAGTGTTAGAGATGAATTAAGTGATTTACATTTTGTTTTTTTATTTCTACATTACCATAGTTTGAGGTTTATATATTTTTAGGGTTTTTCAAAAAATATTTTACTACCTACTAAAGACAAAAAGTAATACTCTATAGCGCCAAACATAGCATATTTACAGCTACTCTTGTCATATTTTAGTGTAAAGTCGCATTTACACGATACAAGTTAGGATTCAGGCAACCTTGTCAAGGTAGCCTTGCGTAGGGTGTGTGGACAGAACCTTGATCAAAAACCGGGCAGCCTACTCGTCATGTTTCTGTCCACACACCCTACGCAAAGCTACCTTCTCCTTAACCTTCATCGTGTAAACGCGGATTAATCTGTTAATGTAATTTACAAAATACTCAATATTATCTTACTGACTTAATCTGTCATTGCAAAATAATGTAAGGGAAAATATATAACGTACTAAATTTGCACTTGATATCTTTTATTGCAATGTAGCACTATATCGAAGAAAAAAGTTTGTAATTAATGCTAATTTATCAAACCGCAGTTTGATATTTTACACGTACATTAAAATTATTATTTAAAAGTTACAAAGTTTACTCAGTTATAAAATAAACAAAAATCATGGTCTTCAAATTTAATCATATCATTTGTACCAATAAATAACCAGAATAAAAATAAACTAAAAAAATCTCTGAGTTTAAAAGTCTTAAGATATATATTAGTAGTAAACAAGTTTTACCGGATAATATATATATATATATATATATATATATATATATATATATATATATATATATATACTTTTAAACACATATAAAAAATACTATACTACTGTCTCCATGTGATTTCAGGGATGAATAAAGTCACTCTTCATATAAATTTGAGGAAACCATGAAACGGAGAATCTTGTTCCTGTCTTATTTATTTCTTATTTGTATACATTACCGTTACGTATATACTGGCAAATACCTTCATTAATAAATAGCTTTCCAACCCAAAAATGCGTTGGTTATAACAAAATATTAAGTTTGTAATTATTAAAGCTAAAATTAGTGTACTAACATTGTACTTTGAAAAACTTACAGTATTTTTAATATTCTGTCGCCTATTAGTTATTTGTTACTATACTGTTTTATTAATCCAAATTGTGAAAAATTTAAATGTTTAATTTAGATTTAGCTGAGTTTATAGTTTAGTGATGGTTCAAATTTGATTATCATTGCGTTTTGTTAAAATACGCTAATTTAATAAAACTAATCTAAAGGACCTGTATTGAAAAAATGTTTGCCTTTGTTTTAGACTTGTTTCTATTTTACACAGATAATTACACAAATCAATTACCCAGATGAACTACTGTTGATTGGAGACCAAATGAGATAAAGCTAATATCGGGCCATTAGTTGAGTAATCGTTCCGTTGCAAATGCATTCCGACAATTAACTTCTGCATCCTTCTTTCCCCGGACATTTTACAACTAAATATTATGGAGAGCGGATTCACTATACCAGTTTTCCATACTAACACGAATTTGCTTAGCTCTTCCCTATATTTGATAACATCCAAACGTACTACAAAATGTGGCGAAACACATAGCTTCAAAAAAATAAAATAAAATTGGAAAAAATAATGTTAACAAATAATTTAACAGACAAGAATATACATATTTAGTAATACTTGTTGGTTAATATTTCAGTAAACTCAAAGGCCAATCTTAGAAGTCCCTTATTAAACTAGTTAAGTTTCGGTTAATCTTTTTCTTACGACTTACTATAAACTACTCATTGTCGGCCTGATTATAAAACAACCCTAGTTTGTATATAGATTAGTAGATTATATGAATTATTTTCTACTTTTGTTTTCTCGAAAGATCATATGTGTGATTTTAAAATATTTATCACAACTCTTAAAACCAATGTCTTTATTATAATATAAAAAATAAAAAAAACGGATGCAGTTGTAATTATTTGAAGTATGTGTTGTTTAGATAATCGAATAACTACTGAATAGGTTAATGTATATTTGTAAATATATATACTCCATAGTAAACAAACAGACACAACTTTAACTAGACTGAAGAGATCATGTTAAACTCAATCTCCACCACATCGCCGTTTCTGCAATTATCAAGTTAGACCTTAGAGAACGAGATTAGACTGGAACGTTGTCCTGAAGGATACGTGTTATATAAGGTAAAAGTAAAAGAGAGTTTTAAACACTGATGTAGAATTTCCTTATTTATTTTATATTCAATACCCTTTTTACTTTTTCTTAGAATTTAAAGTAAGTTAATTAAGAAATACAACTTTGTTTTAGTTTATATTCAGAGATGCAAATATTATAAGGTGTTACAGGATTTACTTCTCAAGAGAGAGTTTTGTAATTATGATATACTACATACAAATAATGTTCGTGTTAATATTCCGTCAATTTTATAATAAAAGGTGATGAACTGGACAGTGAATGCAGTTTAGGAGAAAGTAAAATTACATCAGCAAAATTACTTTTCGATTTTCTAAAGTTGATTTTACCGCAACGCCTCTGAATAATTTAACTACATCACAAAACTTAATCTTTGTTATTGTGATGTTGTTACCTTGATGACTGGGAGACTTTTTTTAATTTATAATATGACAAAATTTGTGTATGTATACATTATTTAGCTCAACTTTATAAAATACTCTAATTTATTGCACACATAACAATGATTAGATTTATTTTTAACTACAAACTGGTATTTTTCTTACTTTTACAAACAAAACCTGTAGTTCAAATGTAATGTATAAAGCCTTACTTGCACTTAAATAAATAGATGCAAGTTTTAAATGAGATTACAAATAAATTCGCGTTATGTATAATATACATTCTTACACTTTAACGTCATTGATAAAAAAAACTGAAACAATTGTAAATAAATCTAAAGCGAAGTTCATGAGTGTTACAATTGAGTAACCAATATTTTAAAAACGTGAGGACTCAAGTTTGTTAGTGGCAATGAATTTATAGCAGTTTTTTGTCGTTGTTTTTTTTTGTATGGGAAGGTGTAAAAATGCATTACGCACGCCCCTGTTTACACAGGGGGAGTGTGGGACTCCTGCTTTCTGCAGTTTACCCACTACAAAAACCCCTCCCTCCTTCCACATCCATAGTGGGGAGGGTGATCACAGCATGCGCAGTTTGTCTGCTATGGCTGCCGGGCTGTCTGTCTGGGTCTGTCTGGTCTATGTCTATGGCTGGTTGAAGAGTGTCTTGGCAGCGTGCTGTCGTCTGGTTAGCTGAGCTTCAGTGTTTTCTCCATTTCTATGGGTCTTTTGGTCTTGCGTCAAGTATGGTGACTGGGCCTCCAGCTTTCATCAATTCCATATCGGTTGCAAATGTCTCTTAGGTGTTGGTCTTCGATTGAGGCTGCCTTCTGGTGTAGCTTTTCGGATTTCCGCCTTGTGTGCTCCTCACGGGTAGGGACCGATGCAGAGCTTCTTATTGTAGCATTTCTTACATACCAAGGCTGGCATAGGGCTCTTCGTAACGTCTTTGACAGCATGGCCTCCAGTCGCTTCCTATTGGTCCTGCTTGCCAGGAACCAGCAGGCTTCAGAGGCATACAACATACATGACCGCACAATTAGGAGAAATAGAGTCAGCTTGGTCTTGCTGGGCAGAGGGCTACTCCTGGCTATCAGAGGCTACATCAAACCGAGAATGCTGGTGGCTTCTTCGACATTCCTGTTCACGTGATGATGGAAGCGCAGCCCCGAGTCCAGTGTGATGCCCAGGTACTTCACGGTATTCTTCTAGGGGATGACCTTCTCATCCAGCTGTACTTCAGGAGGGGCTTGTTGTGGCATTCTACGTCGTTTCTTGAAGCAGATAGCGTTATCTTTTTCTGCATTAACCTTGATGCGCCACTTCTGGAGCCATGGTGAGAGGACGTCCATCTGTATCTGCATTACCCTAGCCGCTGGGGTTGGTTGTGCACCTCTGTAGTGAAGGAGGGCTTCATCAGCATACAGGGAGAGTGCCACCCCTTGGAGGGTCGGCATCTCGTTAATGTACACGAGGTAGAGGACTGGGCATAGGATGATTCCCTGTGGCACACCAGCTCCAACAGGGCGGACCGATGTCATCCTGCCCTCTACGCAAGTTTTGAATGAACGATTGGTCAGGTATGACCGCAACAGGTGGACAGTGGCTGTCGGGAGAGGAGAGTCTTGCACCTTTTAGAGGAACCCCTAATGCCAAACTTTGTCAAACGCCTTGCTGACATCAAGCAGGATAGCGACGGAGCATAAGTTCGGGTTGTGGTAGTCGTCTAGGCCGTTTGTCACGCGGAAAGGTTGTTGAGTCGTAGAGTGAGCACGACGGAAACCAAATTGCTCGGGCCTGATGTGTCCCTATAGAAGTGGTGAAATCCGGGATAGGAACAGCCTCTCGAACATCTTGCTTATCACTGGCAGTTGAGAGATTGGGTGGTGGTTCTGTGGGAATAGGTGGTCTTTCCCAGGCTTGGGGATGAGAATTACCTTCGCAGACTTCCAGGAAGTCGGGACGTGACTAAGTTTCAGTACGGTGTTGAAGAGCGTTAGTAGGCATACAGCGATAGTTGGTGGCACGTATTGTAATGCCTTTGATCCTATACCGTCCAGCCCTGGCGCCTTCCATGGCTTGAGGCAGCGGATCGCCCTTTGGATTTCCGGTAAGGTGAAGGGCTCAATGGCATCGTTAGGAGGTTCTTCGAAGGAGTAATCCATGAAGTGCTCAACCCTCTCCTCTTGGCGTTCGTCAAAGATGTATGGATTGGTCTAGAATTGATCCTTCATTGTGTCAGCAAAAGCCTCAGCCTTGGCCTCCAGAGCATAAACCAGGCCACCTTGCACGTGGAGGGGGTGTGACGTCATCTTCACGCCACAAATCTGTTTGGTGACTTGCCAGATACTTCCGCCCTCAAAGTCAAGTGTCGATAGGTAGTGCTCCCAAGTCCTGGCCCTGTGGTTGTCCACGAGATGTTTAATTCGCCTGTTTTGGCGGTTTAACTGTCGCTTGACTTCACGATGTCTGTACTGTCTCCACCTGCCCCGAAGCATGTTTCGTGTCCTTATCTCTTGGCGAATGACTGGGGGCAGTGTAGGACGAGCAGGCCGTGGGGGAACGGGGCTCGAGGCATCTGAGATGGTGGTGGAAAGGATCGTCTGCAGACTGTCAGCCCAGACGTCCAGGTCTGCAGCGTTGAGTGGTTCTCGGGGCTCCAGGTGTTGTTCTTCCTCTAGTTTATGGAAAAGGTCCCAGTCTGTTCTGATGAAGGCCGCTGTCCGGGGGAGTCTCGTCGTCGGAGCAACATCTATTGTCAGCAAGAGGGGGGAGTGGTATGAGGAGAGGTCGTTGATAGTGGTTGGCGTGACGGCAAACGGGAGGTTCCTGTGTAGAACAACGTCCAATACATATGACAGTCGACGGTAGTCTGATGGGTGGGATGTTGGTTCAGTTGGCCCAATGGCGGTTACATCGCCTCTGCGATCAATGTAGCTTCGCAAAACCTTTCCTCGCGTGTTCGTCCTGTGGGAGTTCAACAATGCGTGCTTCGCATTCAGGTCACCTGCGATGATTATCGGTTTCTGAGTGTCAAAGAGGCCATTTACTGTGTCCCTGTCGAGGGGTGAGTTAGGAGGGTGGTACGACGCAACCAGCAAGATTTCTCTGCCCCCGCGTGAATGATAACCCCGTTGGTTTCCAATGGGCTGGTGGTAGTTGCGCATACTAGGCGGCGGTTGACGAGAATTGCAATGCCACCTCCTGGGTTTCTGCCGTGAGCTCGGGCTGGCCGGTCCACTCTGTAAGTCGCATACGCTGGGATACGGAAGTTCTGTTGTTGGGTGAGGTGTGTTTCGCTAATAAAGGCAACATCAACGTTGAGTTCAGCAAGAAAGTAGTGCAGCTCATTCTTGCGTTCCTGGAGCCCATTGGCGTTCCATGCGATGATATTTATGGTTCTATCCATCATTGAGTAGGGAAAGTAGACTACCTAACAGCTCAGCGATGAGCTCTGCGGGGCTTTTGTCCTTAGCTACAATAAGGACAGGAATGGTCTTTGTCATCCAGACTATCAGTCGCTTGATGGAAATGGTGTCACCAGAGCTGGGGGTTGGCATCTGGGGAATGTCAGTGTGTGGTACTGCCGCTCTTGTGTCCTGGGCTGCTCCTGAAGGGTGGGCTTTTCCCTGAAATATTCTTCCTGTAGCGGTAGAGACGAATGTCGGTTGACTGCTCTCGCCTTACCATAGGGAGGTGCGTCTGTCTTGGTGTCCCCGCCTGCCTCCGAGCCGTCAACGACGCGGTTTTGATTGTTTTTTGCACGTGGCTTTCTCTTCCTATGCCATGACCATCCCTGTGAAGTTTGTCGTCTGGGCAGTGGGGCCTCCATCCTTGGTGGAGGAACATAATGCTTCTCCGGTTGCAGGGTCATTTGTGTTGGTCGTTTTGTTGGTCGTTGGCTCTCCACAGTCGTAGTAGAAGTGGCTTCTCCAGATGACCCACCTGCCACCGAAGCGAATGACCCTTTGGTGGGTCCAGGTGGGGGGATTGTCTTAGGCTGCTGTCTGTTTCCTGGTCTGTTGGCTGGTTTTTTGGCTGGTGCTGTGTGGTCTTGGGCAGGTGCTCCCGATTGAGCGTCACGCCAGTTCCTTGCAGCCAAGGCGTATTTGTGTGACTGGCAGCCCCTCCAGTTGGCAGGATGCTCCCCACCACAGTTGCAGCACTTGGGCTTGTCTCCTTCCTTTTTTGCGCAACTTCTAGTGTCGTGATCTCCGGTGCACTTGACACACCTGGGGGACAGGTTGCAATTGGTGGACGCATGGCCAAACCTCTGGCAGCGGTAGCATTGAGGGACCCCTCTCATAGGCTCAAAAGGTTTGACGGTCACTCTCACACCCAGCACATATGTGACATCCCACAGTGACTCCCAGTTACCAGTCTTCTTAATCTTGACGAAAAAGGAGTTCGTTGGCAGTCCATCACCATTGCTCCTGCGTGGGAGTGGCATAATATGTGTGGGAGAAAATCCTTGGCTCTTCAGGTCTGTACAGATGATCTCCGGGTCCGTAGAATGATGAATTCCTCTGATGGTTGCCTTCACCTCAGCATCTTCCTGCAGGGTGAAAGAGTAAATGTCGTAATTCTTACGAGCTAAGAAGCGTTGGGCCACACGAAAGCTGGCTATTGACTGGAATAGAAGGTGAATCCGGTCTCCTCTGAACTTGGCTTCAAAGTCAATACACTCGTCTCTCAGTGACATATAAAAACTGGCCATGTCGCACTTGTGTTCAGAGAGGCTACCACAATAGGAGGGATTTTGTCGCTCGTTGTGGCTGCGGCAGTTGCTGGAGTGGACCTTACCGTCCGGGTTGAGGAGTCAGATTGGGACCCATTTTCACTGTCCATGCGGCGTTTCTTTGACCGGAATTCCTGGAATTATGGACCACTTCCTTGGTCGTGAACGGATTCCGATTCCTCCATCTCACAGTGTGCACCGTAACAGTATGGTAATTCCAACAGTATAACTTAAAATTTGATAAAGTGGCAATAGCAGTTGTAGTTTTAATAGGAAGAAGTGCAAACTAATTAATGATGGTGTGTATCGAAATGTAATAGTTGTTTTTAAATTTGAAATTGGGATTGACTCTTCGTAAACTAATCAAAACAAAGTAGAAGTATTTTTATGAAAGGTGCTCTCGCTCAACCCCAAATCATAACCATTATCACATTGATCCTTAAACTCCCGTACAACACAGAAATAGAGCCAGGTGTACCAAAACAGAAGCTGGAGAACTGACATGTGCACCGAAGGACTCTAAAACCGATTTACATGGACAATATCTGTGGCCTGTGAAAGAACACGAGATCGACAATGGTCCAAAAGATTTGAGAGGCAGAAGTTCAAACTGATCCTAAACTTCGGCCACAGTGAGTGCTGAAGTTTTGCAGACCATTAAGGGGAAACTTATTTTAATATTTACCTTTATTTAATAATAAGCTCCTCTGCTACCACACACAAAAGTGGTATCTGCGAGCACAATATAACAACTTGATACAAGCGTTACAATATTTCCTAGCAATCCTTAACAGTTTCACTTAATTAAACATGAAAATCCCATATGTTTCAATGTTGAGCTATGACCTGATTCCAATCACCCACACGGAGTGTAGTAAACATGGGTCTTAGTTTTATTATGATTAGAAACAAGCATAATTAATAATAATAGTTGCTTTATATCTTTCCTAGGTTATCAGTGATTTTATTGTATTTATGAGAGTGGTATTCTTGTTAAGGGTTGTTAAGAGTGACATTTATGATGATACACACTGTTTAAAAACAGGTATGTTGCATCTGTTGCTGAGAAAGAAGTTTCATTATTGTCTGTTTTTTATTATTTATTAACACCTCTTACGAAAAAATCCAGTGAATACTGTTGAAATCAATATAAACTTTCAAAAAAAGGTAAAAGATATAATTCTGGATGCATATTAAATTTTATTTTTAACGGTTACTATATATCTTACATTATTATAAAAATATTCATACAATTAATTGTCACGTAAAAATGTTTAAATTCGCATTAAACTTTTATTGTATTTAGTTCCGTTTTTTATAAGGTTTTAATTTCATTACTCATTTTTATTTTGTGCTTGTGTGAAGTTTATCTTGTTTGTTTCCTAATTTGAGCTTATGAAGACAATAAATTACAAATAAAAATGTGTACATGAAATTAAATGAGTAAACCATAATAAGTCCAACAACACTCAAAGAAAATGTGAGGATTTTAGGCAATACTATTTTTCAATTCAGACCGATACTTTTTCATAAATCGTTTATCTAAAATCATTTTAGTATAATTTTCAATACAGTGTATATTTCTTAAAGTAAATGTACTGAAAAAGCTTATTATGTTTTAAACTTGGGAATTTATTTAGCATTTTTTGTTATTTCATGAACTTTTTCATCAATTGTTTCCGTCTAAAAAGTTTTGAAAGTCAAAAACTATATTATTAATTACAATTCTTGTTCACAAATTTGCTAAAGTATATGGATTTAGATGTATGCAATATTTAATAGGCTGATAACTAAACCTGAAATAAATTTAAAGCAAACTTCGTTATGAGTTGAATATTTTTGTAATTGTTATCGTAATAAATAATGTTTTCCTACTTTGTAACTTGATTTAAAATAAATATTACAATGTTTCAGTTATATTCTTAAATTATGTTCAGCCTGTACGAACTTGTACACGTCGTTTTTATTGTAGTTTAATTATAGCCTAACGTACACAGTAATACAGTTTAAACTTACAACTTACACTAATACCTTATATCAGTTATCTTTAAAATAACGATTTAATGTAATGTACAGTTTCCTTGTTTTAATTAGGTCGATAAACGATACGGAGTAATAATACGCTATACGATATGCTCGCATTTTCCTAACGCGTTCTAAACATATCATTACTTAAGACCTAAGCATCTCTTCCCAGAAACCACTATCAGAGCATTAAGGAAATGGATACTCAAGTGCTTCTGGTTTGCCATAATTTATTACCAAGCTATTCCTGCTACTATAATATCTCCTCCCTTAAAATTGAAATTTAGTAGATTATATTGGGGATATTAACACAAAAACTATCGAAAACTGGTATTCATTGATTGACTTTTAACGTGACTAAAAACTTTATTATATATTTATATTTGGAATATTTCGAATGGAAGAATTATTTGAATGGTTTTCTTAGTTTTAATTTAAGTGCATTATACAACTTTTGGAATATAAAGTTTACGGGTTTATAAGTAGGAAATTATATCATCTGATTTGAGATTTTTAAATTGTATGTTAAATTAGATACAATAAGGAAGAGTTGATAATATTTTTTCAATTAATTATAGATTTAACTGAAAAATGTTCAAGCACCATATGTTTTAAAATTATTATAAATCATGCTACATATATTTTTAAATTGACGTTTAAAATATATATTTGTTTTAAATGATCCAAAAACATATTGTATGGCGTGTATAAAAGGAAGAAGTAGGTATTTACATCTACATTTTTTGATAGGATTTAGAAGCATTTCCATCAGCAAAGAAACTAACTAAATTATTTTCGTACACATGTTATAGAGCTCCTTACATGTTTTCTTTTTAAATAAAACAATTTTGCTTAGTAGTATTTATATATTAAATAAAGCAACCTGGGTGAGCAATGAATATAATTGAAGCTGCCTAAATAGTCATTTGTACATTTGTTGTACTCTTATTTTTTCTAAATGGAGTCGTTATTAATTTTTTATTAAATTTCCCCTGAAAATACCGATACTTTTTTGTTTACTTATAATATTTGTTTATATTGAATTATTAAGTTTCAATGCGTAACTTGATTCCATTACAAAACATATTTGAGATTTAAAGTAGAAGTTGATATTGGAAAACTTTCCTTTCTTAACGCATAATGAATATATTCAGCTGATTGATAAGAGCGTTAATGAGCAATGGCTAATTTTCATATCACGTGATCATTGACGATTACTACAGTAGAATTTGTATACTTGTCATACACTTCCCTGCAACTTTATATACAAATAAGTCCGGACCCTCCGTCTAATTTTTATATTTGTTAAAAATTGTAGGGCTCATAATAAAAATAAATCACTCTTAGATAAACCTTTTGTCATACAGAAACACACATGCAAAACTATAAAATTTCAGAAGGAACACATCTTTTGCCATTTTAATTTTTGACAACTCAATAAAAGTCAGACACGAAACTACAAAAAAAATTTGACAGTGACACAGAGTAAACATAGTTCGAGTATTTATAATCAGATTGGTTATTATCAAAACCTACATAAAACTTAACACACACCCTCAGTTAATATTTTATAAAGTTTCCAAACATTTTTTAACATCGTAAAGTATTTAATTGTAACAAAAAGCATAGGTCTCAAACGACATTCCTATTAAATCTAATTTTGTAGAGTATCAATTACTAGAACAGTGTCAATAACTGGTACACTATCAATTACTCAATACTAAGAATGTTTTTTTTCAAAAATAACTTGGAATATCAATCTTAAACAAAAACAAGTTTAATTTTATAAAAAAAACAACGTTATTATTACAAAGTTTACCCCAAACTTCAACTTCATCATTTAACCAACATTAAAAATAACAAAAAAATACTAGGCTAGCCTAACTGGCACATTTCTTATCAGTAATAAATTATTTAACTCGTAGAATTTTAATATTGAGTACAGTGTGAGTACAGTGTACAGTGTACAGTTTAGTAGGTTAATTATAAGCCTAAAATTAAAATCAAATTTTCCCCCCAAAAAAAACCGTGCTGTTTGCAACAGAAAAAAAGAGTAGGTTAAGGCCTATTAACCTACAAAAAGAGTGAGAATATTGTTAAACAATTTCGTTACTCGACATTCATTACTCTATTCCTTAGCTCAACAAACCTTTCTTTGCTTAGAGACTTAGTAAAGAGAACAGCTAAGTTACTACAGCTATTTACATGCTGAACATCAATGATACCTTTCCGACATAGATATTTTATAAAATGCGATCTTATGTCAATGTGTTTTCCTCTTTTGGAATTTTGATACGTTTTCACTAGGAACACTGCACTTTGATTATCGATCAATAGATTCACTCATCACTTTGGCACTTTTAAAATTCTGACACTATGCCTTTAACTCTCACTAATTCTTGCGCTGCTGCTGATGCTGCATAATACTCAGCCTCCATTGTGGATAATGCAACACAGCTTTGTTTCTTGGAGTACCAGGATACTGGATCTCCACCACAGACAGCGACAAATACACTTGTACTCTTGCAAGACTCGACGTCTCCACCCCAATCAGCGTCAGCATAACCTTGTACTCTTGATCTTATTTGTAGTAGTGTAGACAAATTACTCTTGTACCACTCAGGTATCGCAGAATTATTTTAGCAGCTTTCCAAGTCGGCTCTGTCGGCTTGTCCAAAACTCTACCCAAGAGCCAGACAGAAAATGCTATGTCTGGCCTTGTATTGACTGCGAGATATGGTAAGCTGCATACAAGACTACGGTACGGTACATTAATGGATGTTTCATGCTCTTGAATAGGTAGTTGAAAACCTGTTTCCATCGGTGTAGCTTTAATCTGACAATTCTCCATCCCATATGCAGTCAACAGTTTGTTAATAATGTTAGTTTGTTTAATCTGCATGCCACATTCTGATCTACTCATTTTAATACCAACAAAACATTTGCCTTCTCCTTAGTCTTTTACTTTCAATTCATCTTGTAAACTTGAGATTAGGTTGTTTAGATTTCCAGTCAGCAACGCGTAATCAACAAATACCAATAGGTAAATTTAATTTGTAGAATAGAGGCAGTAATCATATTGTGACCTCTTCAGTCCTTGTTTCGAAAGAAAATCACTAAATCGGTTGCTCCACACATTGGTGAACTTCTGAGTCCGTAGATTGCTCGTTTCAATTTAAAAACTTCTTTATTCTCCACTCCTTGAGGTTTCTTGATGTAGACATTATCTTCGAGTATATTGTTTAAAAAAACAGTTGGTACATCTATTTTTTTTATATTCCAATCATTTGTTGTAGCTTGAGATAGTAAGACGCGCAGAGTCGACATTCTGCACACTGGAGAATATGTGAACTCATCGTTTAAAATTGGTTGTTGAAAGCTTTTAGCCACAAGACGAGCTTTTTTGGTGCCGTCACATTTTGTTTTGAAAATCAATTTCAAATCGATAGGTTTTTGTTTTTTTGGTAACTCTGCTGGTTCCGAAGTGCCAAGTTTGTTATGCGACTCTAGCTCGTTTTCAATAGCTTTCTTCCATTCTTTGTTAGTAATGGTTTCTTCATACAATTCTGGGTCTCCGTTAAAACTGGACAAAAGGCAATATGCGTTGTATACCTCATAGTCTTCAAGGTATGATACTTCTTTGTGGTTCTCAGTGGCCTTCTCGTCACTGATACAATATTTTAGGAGCCTTATTGCTAGTGATAGGCTCTGAACCTTTGTTTGTATTCTCTTCTTTTATATGATTTATCTCTTCTTGATCTGAATCCAAAAATCGTTTTCTCCTTCTTCTTTGGTACTAGGCCTACTCATATGTATTGTATTACCACTAGGCCTACTTAGATAGTACATTTTATTTTCATTAAATACTACATCTCTTGATTGAACTATTCTTATCTCTTCGGGTAACCACAACCTGTGCCCAGCGTTGCAATAACCAACCATGATAGCAGTTTTAGCTCTGGCATCAAGTTTAGTGCCTTTAGATACATTTGTAAATCAAGACTGATAGCCAAAATCTTTTGTTTCGAAAGATCTTGTTTTCCGTGCCACAACAGTGCCGGTGTTTAACCTCTTTTTAATTCTGCAGTTGGATTTTGATTAAGTTCATAAACCGAACTTCTTAGAGCTTCGCCCCGTGGGCTCTTTGGTACTCCAGCTTCAATGAACTTAGTTCTCACTTTCTTCAGTAGTGAACGATTCATTCTCTCGGATTTACCGTTACTTTGTGGGCTGTAGGGTAAAGTAATTACCCTTTAATTAGCATAGCTTTTAAACTCATTTGAGGTTACTTCACCTCCATTGTCTAATCTTAGGTGTTTTACTTTAGTTTCATGCTGCCTTTCAAGTTCATCTATATAGGCTACGACAAATCTTCGGCTTTATTTTCTTCTTGAGAAGGTAAAAACAACAAAGTTAGAGAAATAATTAATGATTACCTGGAAATATTTTTCTCCATGAAAAGTAGGAGGATTTATTGGACCACATATATCAGAGTTTATTAGTTCCCCTATATGAGTGGATGTTTTAACATGTTTCAAAAATGTTAATCTAGTTCCATTACCTTATATGCAGGTTGAAAATTTTTCTGACGAATATGGCAAACCCAATTCCTATTTAAATGTCCTAGCCTTCTGTGCCAAAGATTGACATCTTCTATCTTTGTTGCAAAGCACTGCTTGTTTGAGAGAATTACACATCTTAAAATATACGGACCATTTATAAAACTGCACATAAATGAGAAATCAGTATCATTGATTGACATACTGTTTTTATCTAAAAAGGTTTTATAATCTTTTTCTGCTAGCTTGCTCAAAGCCAATAAGTTATGCTTTAGACCAGGAACAATAAGTGCTTCTATACTAACTATTCTATCTTGACAATTTACCTTTTTTTATTGACCTTACCTTTTTTTATTGGTGGTCATTATTTCACCATTAGCAATGTGAATAGATATGTTGTTTGGCATTGTTTCTATATCATACATACTGGCTTTGATTTGTTCTTTAACCAAATGGTTGCTTGTCCAAAGTCCAAAATGAAGACATGATTTTCTTCTAAGTCTTTGCCCGTGGTGTTGTTTCCTCGCAACGCAACAAATGACACATCGTTCATATGTATATTACCGGTAGCCCTTTTAGAGTTATTGAAAGAATGTTAACGGCTATAACTAAAATGTCGGTTGCCTCTGGAAAATCATCGACTAGTCCTGGCTCTTGAATACTGGCCTCTATAGGCCTACCATGACCTAGATTAGTGTTAGTAAATGTTGATATGTTTGGACAATTTGTTGCAAAGTGGTTGCTGTCCCCACACTTAAAACATCCTGTTTTGCTCTTAAAACGTACTTCATTGTCATTAGGCCTACTGAATTTTGACTTGCTTGACCGTAACTTTGCTTCCTCATCGAGTAATCACCAGGTCCATTTTCAGACTGTCATGAGTCTCTAAAGCTGTGATTACTTTTTCACAATATTTTGGCAAAGACAGTAATAAATGACATATTTTATGACTCTCAGCAATTTTTGAACCATGATCTTCAAGCTCCCTGGCTAAAGAGTCGAACTTTAAAAGTGATCCTCCAGCTTGTCATTCCTATCGCATTTCTGAGTAAATAGCTTCCTCCAAAGCGTTAGTTTAGAAAAGGAACTTGCCTTAACGAATATATCTTAAAGAGATTTCATCATTTGACTAGCTGTTTTAGCATCTTTATAATACCTAGGTGCTTGTCTGACAAACCATGTATTATTATAGCTTTAGCCTTCGCATAATTTAATAAAAACTATATTTTCTTAGAAGAATCTGCAGGCTCATCTTCAGTAAATACTGATGATAATTGCTCTTTCTCCAGAATAGCATTTAATCTAAATTTCCAATTATTAAAGTTGAACCTACAAAAATGGGTACGTTTATATTGACGTTCCCCATGTTTTCCTTACAAATGTTAACACTCCAAACACTTAAAAATTAACTGATAATAACTGATCTGTCTGGGCCCATAAACTTTTAGGGTTCATAATAAAAATAAATCACTTTTAGATAAACCTTTTATTATACAGAGGCACACATTTAAAGCTATACAATTTCAGAAGGAACACATCTTTCACCATTTTCATTATTGACAACTCAATAAAGGTCAGAGTCACGAAACTACAAAAAATTTGACAGTGACACAGAGTAAACATAGTTGGAGTATTTATAATCAGACAGGTTATTATCGAAACCTATATAAATCCTATATAAAAAAACAATATCCTTTAGGTAGTGATATTAACTGAATGAATAGGTTTGTTTGACTATGTTGACATATTTCAGTATTCACCATTTTCGTTAAGGAAAAGATAGAAATCTCTAGTATTCACCATTCGCCTATTATTAGAGTGCTCTTTAAAATTAGTAGTCACTCAATCGGGATTTACATATTTTGAGTCACCCCAAATACCCCAATTTTTTAGAAACACTAGAAAATGTTATCATAGTCAAATCGGTTTGGACCCTATCCAAAGTACATTTGTACATTTTAACAAATTAAAAAATAGATAAGGGGGTCCGGACTTTGTTTATATCCTTTATGTATCTATACACATGGTTGTTAAGTGAAGGTCGTGATTGTTATCATAAACATTCCTGAATCGATTTTCTTTAAGGTTACCATATATAAGTCGTCTTGTTAACAGATATATTTGTTTAAATAATTAAAATAATCCAATTTAGTCAATTTAATTTGTTTGCGATTTGGGGCTTTGGGTTACCAGCGGATGGTGGCACTAATTATATGATTATATTGAATAAATTAAGATCAGTTCCGATTTTTAATCATGTTCAGAGTTTATTGAAGTAAACACTAGCCTCAGACTACGAGACACTATGAAGGAATCCATATAGCTCCACAGACCTAGAGGAGGTTACAGGAGGATTTGCTGAAGGCTATCCGGCCAGATGTGGTTAAACATAAACTAAGCTCATTTATAAAATTGTTATTTGTCTTTATGTTTTAGATAACTAACAAAACCTAAATACAATCTGTACAAAAATTGTATGAAACCTTCATTAGTAATCAAAGAGTCAATGAGGTAAAACTTCACAAAATTTAAATCAAAACATCATTTTACAGCTAAATTGCTATATAATAAACAGGTGAAATAATTAAGTGTTTCAACATAACCACACTTGCTTGAAACCCATTACTATAAGTAAAGCCCATACATTTTTTAAGTTAAATAAAAACATTTACCATTCGGAATGGAAATCTCGTATGCAAAACAATATCAGATAAGTACGGCAGCGTAACGAGTTTGTTTATATTCAATATCGGTGCAAATGGATCGGATGTTTTCTTTATTCCGCTTTTCGTATTTATTTTATGCAGAAAAACTGTAACTAAGGTTCCCTCTTTTTACTATACTGAAATATCTACTTACATACTTAAACTATATATTTTGTTTAGTGAATCTTATGGTAAAAAATACACTGATTAATTAGGGGATTTCTATAGCCTGATAGGCCTTTCCTTTATTTTTTTGTAACTAATTGTACAATTACCTACCACCTGACCTGAAGTCAAATAGTTATTTTTTGTTTGAATAAAAGTTAAAAGTTATGTTTCATTTAAACTAATATAAGACTTTAGCGTAGTATTGATTACAGTTTGTCTTGTAAAACAAGGATAGTAGCTCTAAAGAACGCTGGCTACCTAAAGACATTTAATATTATTATACATTGGCAAAGGTTGGCTAATACTTTTTTTAAAGATGTCTGACATATAAAACGTTATACTATATTGGAGTAATACAAATTATTGATAAATTAACAGGCAAGCACAACAATTGTGAAACACTTTTCTCAGCTTGTATGCATGCGCCGTAGGAGAAATTTCCGTATACCGCTAGAAAGGTATGGTGTATATTTGAATGCTTCTCTTATGAGTTAGATGGTCTTCAAGGCTAAATCCCACAGCATTTTAAAATTTCAATATTAACCACCTCAGGCTTTAACATCTGTGTTTATATAACATGCTGGGAATATATATTTGTGAATTTATCATCAAACCCCACATTATAAAACAAACAAACAAAACAATGAGAAGAAGCAAGTTGATGTATGTTTGTTATTATATGGACTTGATTGAATAGTCGATATTAATGATGCAAATGATGGTGAAAACACTTTTCATCAATCCATCAATAGTTTATTTAATATTCATGACACAAAATGTGGCTCCAGGAAGTTTCATGTCCCTGAAGCGTTTTTCATTAATGTGATTTTTCTTGTTCATACATTTGTTAACACTGAGAAAATATTGATGTAACTGGATTTTGCCAGTAGTAATTCAATTAGGCAGTAAATTAATTAGATAGTTTATTAGATAGTGAAATCATAATTCATCAATTATTAAAATTGTTAATGCCATTATAATAATGCATTTGTATTATTTGTTATCCTTTTTACAAGCCATAAGGACCTTTTTTATAACACATTCAGCATATCCTGTTATATTTTTTAACAAATCTGTTCAAGAAATATAACAGAAGTTAATGTCTCTAATATAATAAATTATTTAATTAAGTTGTTATTATTAGACTATTTTTGTATTTACAAATCACGAGATTTGGTTGTTCATTCCTATAATCACTTTGAATCCAGTGAAATTACTACCATATACAGAAGCTTTTAAAAAGGGTTAACCTATTTATAACTATCCGTTCTTTTACGTTATTTTATGTAATTTGACACAGGCTGCATTTATTAGAGTACATAAATGGTTTTGGAGAAAAACAGAATCAATGTCAGAACATTTTTACTCGAACTAACATATTTTCCATGGTCACCTTAACCAACGATAGCAATAATTTAATGTATATAAATATAGGTGTAATTCTTTATAGGAGCAATTCCATTACTGAAAGAGATTCAATTTCATACTTGCTTGGACAACCCGGAAACCAAGACTATAACCGGTAGGCAGCAATATTTGAATAAAAGTATTTTTTTTTTTGAAAGTGAAACTAATCCTAATTTCTTTCTGACTGGTCTGTACTAGTGCGAAGGTCGACATTGGGTACAGCAAGATGAAGCTGTCACAGTATTGGTAAGTCTTTTGGCTATCCAGTGTGACAACTTCCTTTCCTTGGTTCCCCCTTGTCTCTTCTGGGAGCTTGACTCTCAGTTGAGCCTTGATACCCAAAGTCCTTGTAGGAAGTAGTGGATTTTCCTTGCAGCCTGGAACGGGTGCCTGGGAGGAAGGGCGCTTAACCGACGGTCTTCGGCCTGCCGGGCTGGGGAACGAACCGTCCTGTAGCCACAAAAACCCTGAGAAGTTGCGACGGCGGTCCCTCTCTGGTGGACTTAGGGGGACGTCGGGTTAGAAGGCGAATCGTCCTGGGGTATTGTGACCCATAGAGCCCGGGAGCTAGGTAAGGCTCTCTCTCCCTTTCTGCAGCGAGGCAGACTGACCCCAGTCTACCAACTTTCCCATCCCTCTTTTCCCTCTTTCCAGTGGTTCTACAATATCCCAAGGGAGAAATTCCTAGCCGGCAATGTCGGGGCCTCATAATCCCCCCAAAAACAAAAATAAACGATCCTAATATAAAATGTATACAGTTATAGTGAGTTTTTAGTTTAAAATCCCTTTAGTTACAAGTTGTAGGTTCACAAAGCACATAGTTCTTAAAAATTCAAATAAAAATTCAAATACTCATATGTTCATTCTGAATTATTCTTTCTGACTAAATGTATTTGCATTTACTGTTTACATCAGAGTTACTGGATACATTTTCAAATCGTAATGTTTGTTTACCTCAGTTAAATATTTCTCACAGTTAAAAAGTTTGACTTCAAAACCTTTTGATTCTAAAGTTTGAAAGGTGAAACATAAAGCTTGTATTGTTTGCGGTTTGTATTGCTTGTATAGCTTGAATAAAACTCCACCAAGTTTAAAAAAGAGTTAAAACCCCTATTCTGCTCACCCCCCCTTCTACTTGGTGTGATGAATTACTTAAATTTATAGAATATCTCAACGTTTGGGGCGAAATAAATTAGATTTATGGGTTGTTTATAACATTATTATTAGAAAAATTGTTTTAGAATAGCTGTAAAAACTGGGATATTGTGTGTTATTAACAATTATAATAAATTCAATCAAAAACCATAATTAATCGGTTACATAAAAATATAGCTATAGGTATATAGGTATATAGGTATATAAGAAGTAGGTTTTTACTTTTGGTTATTATAAAAAAGTTAATAATTATACTTATTAATAACCAATCAGTATTATTTTGTTTTCGTGAGATTTAATGAGGCGCTACTAGTGAATCTATGTCTATGATTGATTTATTATTTTTAAAGGTTGAGGTTTCAGCTACACGACTTTACTAACAATTTACATTTGTCTTTAGGGCTCTTCCCACCAGACCTTCGAAGTTTCAATGTAAATCTTAAGGGAGAAATCATAATAATTAATTCGTATATTTCTCAGCTGCTTACCCAATGTAAAACACAGCACAAGAGCAATAGTATATATTACAGATATTATATGAGAAACTAACTATATCATGGTTGGTCTTAGTTAAATATCGAATACTGGAATGACGACTCAGATTGAACATAGCGTACGTATTCGTTATTGAGAAGAACATTTTCTTAAGTTTAAAAAGCAGGTCCTATTAGTTAAAAAAATAAAATTGATATCAATTTGTATGGAGTCAGTACTGTTCTTAAACCTATTTGTTTTAATAAGTAATATTTAAACACATATCAGTATGCTCATGAAGTACTAACATGAGTAAAGTTCCACCATTATA
Source organism: Allygus modestus (assembly GCA_963675035.1). NCBI lineage: Eukaryota > Metazoa > Arthropoda > Insecta > Hemiptera > Cicadellidae > Allygus > Allygus modestus. The sequence continues at coordinate 409,060,885 of OY776112.1, forward strand.
TAAGACACAGAATGAGTGACTAATAAAATTATGTTTGTTATTCGATGTTCATCGTCATGAGTGTGTCTTATCATAATTGCTTTGTATTTATAACATGTAAAAAATACATAGAAATCATTGGTATTGACAACAGAACCAGACACAAAATTGTTAGGTTCGTGAATAAATCACGAACAGTTACAAAACCTAAATAACTTTCGAGTTCCGCATAGAATTTAATATTGCTTATGTAGTTCCATTTGACTATTCACCCAAATTTTAAACGTACTCTTCTACGAAGTGTATTCCGATTCACGAACTTATTTATATACTTTAATAACAATTATTTGCACATATGGTACCAGATTTTTGAATATACTATGTCTATTATCGAAATATTTCAGATATTCTTCGGTATAGACCTATTCGAACAGATATGTATGAGTAGTTGAGTAACATGTAATAGAATAATAGAAGTAATAGCATATTAAGTTAGTGGAATAATATATGAATGAATAGTAATAGTTGTATTAGGAGTAGTAGTATCTTGTGGGGCTCAGGAACTAAGTTATATATATATATAAAAGTAGATTTTTTTATTACTGAGCCAAAAAGTGGTTATTACAGAAATTGAACGTAAAACTCCTGTTCCGAATGGGAAAAACTAAAATATTACTTGAAAATCTGCAATTTGCCATTATTCAACCAAAATTCAGCATTTCAATAAAAGCAAAAATAATAAAAAATAGACTACGCTGTGAGTAGAAGCAGCCTCTTGAAATGAAACTTTTTAAAAATATGTCAATGGGAAGTGTTATATACTTTGTTTTAGTGAGGCAAAGAAATCCAATTTACATGTGCTTTTGACGGCGAGATACCTTCTTGGTAAGCTGCTTCTCACACTCGAGCTATGCAAATTTAACCAGGTATAAAGCCAATCATATCAGAGCAGTTGCAACACACACTTGAATACTAACCTTTTTCTTAAACGAGTTTAAATACAGTACCTTGGGGGCCGAGCTTTGCTTGGGGGAAGGCAAGTCAGTTTGTTTATATGACTTGGAGTAATATTACACCAATTCCCCCTACTGATAATCAGATTTGTATCACTTATTTGCCTCTTTTCTACATGTTTAAGGTCACTCCAGCTGTTATTTATATCTCAATGTCCCTTTGATTTATTTCACTACTCTATATATGAAATCTTCATTCAAATCTTTTAATCTCTACTCCCAGGAAACCACATGTTAATAATCATAAACAACATGAGTATTACTTTGACATTTCATTGATTGATTATAAACAGCTGTTACAATTATTTTGTTTTGATTTTAAATTCCATAAGCCCAATGTTAACTTTTTAACTTTTCATTTTGAGTTCTTTTACATTATTTGATTTTTCCTTGGGATGAGACCTGTCTAAAACTTATTTTTTTCCCCCGGAAATTAGTTATTTCCAACATTTGAAGAAAATCTTTGGTGCCGTTATTGAGATCAGTGTCGCAAGCAAGCACGCAAGCAAGCAAGCAAGCAAGCACGGACGCACGCACGAAAACCTTACTCATATGAGAGTATCTGATTACCTGGTTTTCTTTATTTTATAAATACCTTTTGTAAAAGTTTTGTGCCGGACATAACTTAATTGATTTATCATTAATGCATTAGATGGTAACTAGTAAGCATATGGTTTTCTAATAAACAAAATACTTAATAAGTCAACTTTAAGTATAGGTAAATGTATAGGAAAATAAATGTAAAAATTACATAAATTAGTGATTACGTACAATTTGCTTAAATCTTGTCTACACTCAGTCTTAATAATGTGAACAAATAATGTAAAATATTAACTGTTTCATCGCAGAACCTGTAATAAGCCCAGTTTTAAAACATCAAGAAATGATAAACTGTTGTTAATTCTAAATAATTTAACACTTATACAAGAAAGTAACTGGTATTTATCAGTTTTAGCGTTTGAAATACGATACGAAGTTTTCTGTTATTCAACTACCATTCAAATCCCTTTGGTTTGACCCTCTAAATTAATATCAGGATTAAAGATAGAGCAAGCAGCACAGTCGGCACTTCAGAGACCTTATTGTTTCCCCCTCGTGATGAATGCTCCCCATTTCTGTAAATGTGCGGCGTGTCTCTCTTCTGGCTGTTGAAAGCCCTCTTGGATTTGTCTAGTGTTATCATATATAAAATGTTCAGCTATGCAAAATGGTGCACAAAATTCCGAAGTATATAAAAGTATTTAAAAAAAATAAAATATGGAATAGGTTCTATCCTAAATATTGTATATACGTTAAAGGTTTCAACAAAAACTATAAGCTCACATAAATGCTATGCAATGAATTTTGAGCTTATTGGAACCCAAGTAATAGTAAACCAATGTATAGTAAGATAGCTTACGTAGTTTCACCATATGAATGGCTGAGCACTGACCTGGATTTGTTTTTTGGATTTGTTTTGTTGTTGAGCACTGATTGATGTGTTAAGGACATTTTGTCCGTTGTGGGATTATTAACAATGCTAGAATATCAAAGTTAAAGTGTCCAAAGAAGTATGAATTTGCACCACTTTCCACAAAAACATCTAGTTACAATTTTATAAATGCCACTGGCAATAATACACTAATATAATTTTTTTCGTTGAATTATCGTGGCAATGAAAATTAGGTTGGTTCGAGTAGAAATGTCTTTGAGTAGAATAAGTGAGTTCTAGTGAATGTTTTAAGACATAAACCTTGAATTTCTTTCGTAAACTTATTTTTTCTGAAACCGTACGTGCACGTTAACCTCAAGACAGTAGGAGACAATATATTAGTACCAAGAATAGTAATTTATTAGGGTTTTATTGGAAGAAAGTTGTGAATTTATAATGTGCAGCATACTTTTTCTGCTGATTAGCCCACCCAAATAGAGTGACATCATAATTGAAACGTAAGTGTCTATAGCCTAGCCTAGCAGGACTGATGGTGCTAAATTTTCTGGTTTTAACAGAAGATATATGTAAAATTGCGTGCTATCATAATTTATTTAATTTTATTGACATCCTATAATTATTATGAGGCCATGCGAATTCATCCCCCTCATGCCTAACTTGTTACTTGGCCTAAGTTATTTGTTTGCTAACTGGCTGTCCCATCGTAAGCTATGTATGCTGAATAGTGACAGCTTCTGTGTCACTATTCATCATACATAGTTCAGATGATAAAGTGATAGCTTCTGTGTCTGAGTACAATAGAACTTTGTTGGACATTGCATGTGTCAAATGCAAGAGGAATATGTGTAACGGAATTCTCTGTGATCAATGGGATAGGTGGAATCACTTTCGTTGTATTAACTGACTGAAAAATATCTTTCTGATGAAACCTAGAGTGGAAATGCCCTCGCTGTGTGCTTAACCAAGAAAATATTACTGATCACAATGACAATGAATATGAAGCTAGCCTTCAGAAAATAATATCACTTCGTCTACAAGACATAACATCACTAAAAAAAATACTATGAGGAAATGAGAAACAAATTTATCAAACAGTCATCACTCTGACCTGATGTAGTCCAAGGTAGTTCTAGGGTTACTGAGAAAAACAGTGAAGTAAAATGGGAAATTGTGCCTGTCAAGGGTAAATAGCAACGACACATTAGTGACTTGGTAAGTTTTCCTCCTTTGTGCAATAGGTTTGAATTTTATCTTCGCTAATTGTTAGTGAGGAGGGACAGTCTATCACTAATCGTAGGTCTAGTCTCAAGATTAACTTGTGATAAAATCCTGAGTTAAAGCCTAAGTTAAGGACAATTTTTCCTCAAAGTAAACCTACCAAGATAGCATTTATGCGGATAGTCACTGCTGAAAATATCGGTTCTAGTGATTTTGCTGTATTTATTTCTGGAACTAACGATGTAGCAAATAATGAGGCAAAGGGAATGCTAGATGCTCTTCGTATTAAACTACAAGCCTTTCGCTGAACAAATTTGATGGTTTGCTCATTTCCTTACCGACACGTCCTGACCGAATCGTCTTGTGTCAACCTAGAGGTGGTAAAAGCCAACCAACAAATCAAGAAGGTGTGTAAATATTTTAAAAACCTTTGTTTTCTAGAATTAAATAACATAGGGAGACACTTTCATACGTCGTCGCAAGGCATTCATATAAACAATGTAGGGAAAAAATACATTGGCAAATAAATTTTCAAAATCGTCTGTAATGTAACTTCAAGTATGAATAACATAAATTGTAAGCCTATTCCTTTGAACTCCTTTTTTCCTGGCAACCAAATAGACATTAGCTGTATTTATGACAGTATCATTGTAGAAAAGCCTCTGCCTATAATTGTAAATAATAATTGGGTAAACCATTTAGATACTGATTTTAGTTCTAACGATGGCACTGTAGGTAGCCCTATGCCTAAAGTTATGACTGGTAATAGGGTAAACAAAAAGAAAATGTGGCACCAATGACTCAAATATTACGATACATGTTAATTATTGCAATTTAGATAGTTTTTTTTTTTGAATATGCAAAGCTTTTGCAATACAATTGATTATTTGTCTTTTATGTGCTCAAAATACAATATTAATGTATTTGCAGTAGCAGAGCACTGGATTTATGAAGCTGATGTATCTTTTACTTTTTTGCCTGGTTTCATAGCTGGATCAGTTTATTTCAGATCACATCATATTAAACAAAGTTCAGCTGTTTTCATTGACAACAATTTAAATTTTAAGGAGATTGTCTGGATCAAAGACATGTCAATTGAAATGTTTTGCGAAGCAGCAGCAGTTGAGTTGACTAAGGAAAAAGTCATTGTGTTGTCTGTCTATAGGCCCTATAATAATGATGGAACTTATTTTAATAATTTTCTCACCTGTTTTTACAACATACTTTGTTCCGTTTTTAATAATTATTTTAACCTAATAATTTGTGGTGATTTTAATGTAAATTGTATTGACATTGATAGTTTTAGGAAAGATTTGTTAAATTTGCTTAACTGTTTTGGCTTAAGTATAACCATTACAGAAATCACTAGGCCTTGAGTTAATGGAGGTGGAACGTGTATAGACAATATAGTTACTGATATACACTGTAGTAGATGGTCTTCCAAAGTCATCCACATACTTTTTTTCTGACCATGATGATGTTTTTTAGGAATAAAATTAGTTAGGGAAATGGTTTGCAGCAGTAACTTCTCTATAAATAAATCAATTGTCAGAGTTGTAAATGATGATATTGTAAAATTGTTTGCTAGCCTATTAAGTTCTATTAATTAGATCGATGTTTTGTCGTCAGTTAATAAGGATAACCTATATAACAACTTCATGAAACCTTTCTCATCGGTTTCAAATTGAGTTTTCTATTGAAAACCAGTAGGAATCCTGAAGTTAAAGCTGACAACAAATGGTATACTTATGAACTTGGTAAATTAAAAGAAAATTGCGACAAACTATATAGCCTATCTAAAATCTTCAAAACCAATGAGTTGAGTGTAGAGTATAAGAGATGTAGAAAGATTTATAGAACTGAGACTAAAAGGTTTGATCAAGTATTATAATAGAATAATAGAAACCTCTCAGAACAAAGGTAAATCACTTTGGAAGATTGTTAATAGTCTAACTAATGCTAATTTTAGGGCTATTGTATCCAATAATGATATAAATTCTGATGATTTCAATAACTCTTTTGTGGACAATGTGTTCCAGACTTGTAAAAGTATACCTGTTAGCAATAAGAACATTTGTCATTATTTATAAATTAGATAAATAGGCACATCTTAGTTTTTATTTTAGTCCTGTTAGTGTTGAAAATTGTTTACAGTAAAATTCTTGGTTTAAGTAATAGTAGGTGTTTAAATATTTAAGGCATAAATTCTTTGATCTTGAAAGTGTCAGCTAGTTTTATATGTGAAGTCCTGACTCATTTATTTAATGGTTATATTATTGAAAACAGTGTTTTTCCAAGATATCTCAAAAATATTAAAGTTTTACCGTTGTTTAAGAAAGGTGTTAAAGTTGAGAAAAATAACTATAGACCTATATCTATTGTACCCATTGTATCCAAAGTCTTTGAATATTTGATAAAAGAGCAAATGTAAAATTATTTTGAATCTAACAACCTGTTTACAGATAAACAATTTGGGTCCAGACCTGGTAGAAATACATGCAACCCTGTGGTTAGGTTAGGTCATGGTGTAATTGATGACTGAAAGAGTGCTGCCGTGGGTTTTAGGTCTTATGACTTCTCAAAGGCCTTCGGCACAGTCCAACATGACATAATAGGAGACGAACTCACACACTATGGGTTTTTATCAAGTTCTGTACAATTAGTTATCCCTTTTATTAAAAAAATAGGACTAAGTTTGTGTACAAAGATGGAAATTTGGCTAGTGGCAAATTAGTAAAATGTGGCGTTCCTCGAGGGTCCATACTAGGACCTATTCTTTTAAATGTTTACATTAATGACCTGCCGATTAACATTGATAATGTAAATAATGATGGTTTCCTCTTTGCAGGTGACTTAGGCTTGAAAGTCAATTGTAAATTTAAACTTGACATTGAACACACCCTTAGTAATAGTTTTGTAATTCTTGAAGATAGTGTGCAGCAAACAGTTTCTCTTTGAACACCGACAAAATTTCTGACATTCATTTGTTTTTCAGTAGAGACATAGCCGTAGATTCACTAAAATTTGTGGGTACGTTTTTGGATAAAAATTTGTCTAGGTGTGCCCATGTTGATTATATTTCAAATAAATTGGTCAAGGGTTTGTACATGTTAAGAAAGTTAGGCCTCAGTTGATTCGTATATTTTGCTGAATGTTTATTATGCAAAGATCCAGAGTTTACTTTCATATGGAATAATACTGTGGGGCCATAGTTCACTTGCTCACAGTATTTCAATTATACAGAAGAAGGCCATTAGAATTATTTGTAAAGTACCTTTTCGTCAAACTGTCCTTATTTGTTAATTTAGGTGTATTGTCTTTGTCCTCTTTATATGTACTACTTACTCTTTGTTATGTTCACAACAATTTAGAAAAATTTAAAACTAACAGCGGTTTTTACACTTGCAGTACAAGAAACAAGAATAAACTGCGTGTTCAACACTATAGCTATTTTGATTGTAAAATAAACAAACAGTCTCTTGTTTATTAGTCGACACGACTAGCCATATACAACTACATAAAAAGACTTATTGCTTACATAACCAAAACTTGATACGATCAAACTTTATATCGTCGAGACCCGGGAATGGTTGTTGACATTCTAGACTAACATCCTTGTTTTTCATGCAACTCGTAAAACTAAAACCTGCTTTCGAGTAATACAATTGCTTTTGAACATCGGAAATATACATAAAACTGATAAAATTTCGTGTGAGCTATTTTCACATTATAATCTAAAACACGTTTGATGTCTTTCATCACTAGATATATCGTCATTGCAAGTGTATACATGCATATGCAAATCAACTGTATAAAAACTTCATAACAGCTCATCCTTATGTGCATTACTGTTCTACGTTTACTGATACAATAGTAACAGAAAATTAAAAAAGGGAGAATATTTTACCTTTTCCCTTTTCCTTCAAAAGAGTGTAGTTTTTAAAACCTTCGTCTATGATTTTACAACCATTACAGCCAAACAAAATGACTTACGGATTAAACGCTTAAAACCTTTCTATGTTCAGTTCTATGATCTAGTATCTTAAAATTATATTTATTTAACACAAAATATTAATAAATAAAGTAAGGATATACTGAGAGAATACAAGTCATAAATAAACGTAAACCAATAAAATTTAAATTAAAATGCTCTGTCGGAGACTTCAGTAGTTATTTCAAAAACTAAATTATATTTTACATTATATATGTTTTTCAAATGTTATAATTAAAACTGAATTTTCAATTTAGTTTAATAATTTGCACGACAAACGCATGTGAGCATATGAGCGAGCAAATAAAAATAGCGTTGATATAATTTAGAATGGGCTGAACAAATTCGACCAAATGTTCGATAAGGGAATTAGATAAATTATTTCTCTTTTTTTTTATCAAAATTACATTATTTTTTGGTAGGATAAACTTAATGGGGGTAGGGTAATTATAGAATTTTACTTTCACCTATTTTTTTGAGTGGCAGTAAAAAGCTCGGAGAGAATCCTCGCCAACCGTAGGCGACAATAAAATTCACCCAAAGAGGCGTGTTGTTTATTTGTTCACGCAAGACGTCGGGACGTAGTGATCCAGTTGTGATGTGGTCGTGTTTGTTTTTAAGATTGACCAAGGATCATCGCTGCATTTGAAGACTAGGGTGGATGTTGCCCCAATAACAAAAAAATAAGTATACATTATTTCTCTTTCCAATCACTAGAAACACATTACAGGAAACAAGCACGCTCTTTTATAATAATAAAAGTAAGTCCTCTGAGAGAATGCTGGGGGTTTATATTCAATCCATTGTTTAGAAATGTACTACATACAATTTCTTCCGTATAGTATTATAGTAATATAGTCCATCAGTCTATTTCTTTTGGCTATAGAAGACACAGAAACACCATCTAACGATCTAATATCTAAACTATCTAACCATCTAGCTGAAAACTAAGTAAGATAGTATAGGTTTTTAAATTTACACAAATACTAAAAGTGGGTAAGTATATTTTATTGTAATATAAGGTCACCTAGGTCTAATTGGTAGCATCATTCAAAACACTCTTGGTGTGAAGTAGTGTAAACTGTCAAACCCATTCGTTGAAAAATGTATCAAGCTAATGATAAGTTGTTATCTTCTACATGAAGGTAGAGTGTATTATTTAACTACCTTTAAGTTTTACATACTAATTTCTCAAGCGGTATTGGCAACTGAATACAAAAGTAGTTCCGGTCTAAATTTTTGTTTCTTTAATTTATTTCCAGTGCAGTTTTAAATGAATGGAATTTACTCATACGTAATTGTTAATTGGTTTTCTCATTAGGTGAAGCGATTTATTTTGGTTTTCCAAGATGTTTTCAAGCAGATCGTTATGCACCATTAAGCTTGATTGGCCGCACCAACTAACAGTTGAAGGGGAAAGTTTCTCCGCACCCCCTGCTTATTTTCTGCCCATTAAGCATCTCCAAAAGTATCGATGTACTAACCATTGGTGTAATTATTTCCATATTTGAGTTATAAATCAAAAATAAAATTTGTATTTACAACTAAGATAAAAAAAGTCATAGTTGTAAAGCTAAGCAGAGGCCGTCATCAACAAAAACTGAGGATGGTGAATATATTTTGCTTAATAAATTGTTATTATTAACAAAATCTTTAATACGAATCTTTGCAAATTATAGCAAGCTTGTTTATTGCATATTTTATAAATGAAGCACAAAATATCCAGTTTTAAAATAAAGGTCCATTAAAAACCATATGAATGTGTTATTCATTGTTGTATTACTAATGTTGTATTCCGTGTTTATAAACGTGCTACAAATGTGAATATCGTAGGAATATATTAGTAATGCATTTATTTTTTGGATGCAATCCCATTTTGCATTAAAATATATAAGAGATAATCGCTGAAGGAGTATAAAGGGTGATTTGTTTACAATTTTTTATTTTTTATTTCAGAAGATTTTTGTAATTATGATGCCAACCTTTTGAAGGCTGGCAATTAAAAGTGTTAAAGCAACTACCCCTACCTAAAAAAATAACTAGAAAATGTTGCACAAACAAAAAACCTCCTTAAAAACTTGTACACATTAATTTTTGTCTTTCAAACTAAAATTAGTCGGTTTAATATAAAAACACTCATTGGTAAAATTGTAAACTGTTGATGAGAAAACCAATTTATTGATGGTTTTATTTTTAATTCTATAAATTATAAAATTACTTTGATTTCGACAGAAAACCAATTAAGGAGTCAAAGCTACTCCATTTAGAGCTGTGGCAAGGCAGATAATTCAATTTAGTCGTCCATATTGACTTCTTTCCTTAATTCATGAGAAAACATTTAGTATTGATATATTATTTTGAAAACTATATGCACATTTCTTTGGACTGAATTGTTATAGTCACTTAACAACTCAATTTAACATTGCAACTTTACATTATCATAGGCCATGTATTTACCACTTCCAACAGTAAAAGGCTCAAACAATTCTTTTTTAGTCATTCATGAAATACAGAGTGCCAAATTAAGTAAACTAATAAAGTTAATTATTAGTGAAAATTAGCCAAGATTAGAAGCTTTAAAATCACTCTATAAAATTACGTTAACCTTTAAGACACGTTATTGTAAAGTTTTCAAGTTATTTAAGACTATTATTTCCAATAACATCCATTCGATATCCTAAATGTGTCACACACATGGTGTATAGGCATTCATTTTAAGCTAAGGTACCACAAATTGTATTTTTAATAGCATAGAAATAGCCCAGTTTAAAAAAAATAGCAAGGATAAATTAGTTATAAGTTTAAACACGGTCAGAAATCTACATTCCACCTCTACAAGTGGATAGTTCAAACCAGTAAATTACTAACAACAAATAACTATTGGAAACTTTGAAGCTAGTGAATACCCTGTTTAAGTTGAATATTAAAAATAAGTAATTGTGATTTTTGTTATTAATTTAAGAAATAATCTTGCCAATCAAATTTAAATAACAATTGAATGCACATCAAGAAAACTTGTCGATGTTGTAGGAACTAAGTAGCGTCACTCGTATGGTCATCAATTTCTCGCCTCGACGCTCCTCAGATCGATCGGGGACAATCCAACGGATCAATTCGGTAATGGGGCAACGGTAGTCTCTCGCCGCGCCGGGTCACGTTTAGCGGAGCCAATCAAACGCGAGTCATAACCAATCAGCTCTCAACTCGCTGAAACACCCGTCAGTTGAGGCTTTACTTCCCATTGATAACTTTTAGACTCATATCTGTGAGTACCACCATAAATAGTGGGAACAAAATATCTCAAACTAGTTCGGCCAGAGAAAGTTTATTTAATCATTTTAAAACGATAGACACTATAAAATAATTAAAACTATGGTAGAACTATTGATATAGTAGACTATATATATCGATTAAGATAATAAAAAAGTTAAAACAGTTTTAATTACATGATTTTCATAACAAATAGGCTATAATGAAATGCATACATCGATAAAAATACGAGTAATTATATCGTCTTATAAATTTATTTTACGTTAGTTAGTTCAATAAAGTGCCAACTTTAAATTTGTTGTGTTATGTTACATTTTACGCTATGCTAGACAAGAATGAACTTGCCACTAACTTGCCAATAGTGTTTGAATTTAATTAAACCGAAAATATTCATTGGCTAACAATGTTTGCATTCATTATAGTTGCCCCATTGCCAAATTGGCGATTCTATGGTTCCCCGATCGATCAAAGTAAATACGTTCCCTTCGTGTCCCAGCACATAACCAATCTTTCGTTTATAATTTTGATATCGTATATAAACTTTTTAGTTGACTCTTTAAACACGTCAATCCAATTATAAAATATACTGTAAAAACAGTTAATAAGTAACTTCAATCTTTTCAATGCATTGTGCAGTAATAAAACCAAGAAATATGATTTAAAATTTGTGATGTAAAATTGAGCCTGCCTTCATCGATGAGCAGGAGGTGACGCCTCGATAAACGTAACAGCTTTCCTCAGCATTTCCTCCTCTCAACAATAGAGTCGTGTCACTGACAAGTGACTTCATTAGAACCGCAGTAACATCACCCCCCCCCCCCAAGGGAATTTTAATATGCAAACATGTACCGTTAGAAATTCATTTTCCACTGAACACCATATTGATCTTGTTTAGAATGAGTTTAAAACAACTCAAAGAATGTTTCCCTTCCCAAACAATTATAAGAAATCTTTTTCATAAAGGTGCTTGGTTAAAACGTAATTTCAAAATGTAAAGAATAGACATAATTTAGAGATCATTGGGTAATGATGAAATGGTGTTGACAAAATGTTTAAAATGTACTGTTAAAACTATATCTGAGTTTATTTTTTTATTAACTTCTTTCAAACACAACACGCCCTCTAGTTTTATATGTTTATCATCAACGGAGTAAATTATATGTAATAGAGGAACTTGGCATTGTAAACCCGATAGCAAGTCGTTGTCGTTGCATAATCATAACATCATAATACAATTTTAATTTAAAGGTGATCATATAATTGAAGTTATTCAGAATTAAATTTTTAAAAAATAGTCATTTAAAACTGATATATTTGACGTTGAGAGAGTTACATTTAATTAATTACGAACATATATCAGATTTGAGGTACAATGATACTTGTCCGGCTTCCCTCGGACAACGTAAACGCGATTGTGTTAATATTAAGTGAAAATATTTCCTTAAATTTTGCAAACGGATGCCCAGTACTTAGGATACTTTTTGGACTGTAACTAAAATATATTTGTGAATAGGGAATGGTTACATGGTTTCCAAAGTATTAGGCAACAGTTTCTTAATATGATAATCATTAGGTAACTAAACATGGAAGGAGCTCGCTAAAGTTTTAGCACTTAGTTTAAATAGTTTTAGTACTTATAACTATTATTTATTATTAAACACATTCACGTATATCACGTATGATAAGTTGTTAGTAATATTAAGTTGTTTGTATAATATTAATAACAATACTGCCTGACAAAACATATACATTACAATAAACCCATCGGTGTGGTTGTTTTGTCCAATTTCCCGTCAAAGAGATTTCAGTTTTGCTCTTACAAACATCAATAGTTTGTTCAAGCCGATTTATATACTTGTTAAATTTAGAGTAATCAAATAAATGTATACAAGTATTTGCGTGTAGTGTATTTTTTAATATCATTTGCCTATTCAACAAAGATAATCCGTTTTTGTATAAGAGTAGTCATGTTATAAAATAGTTTCTTAAGTGGAATTAAACTAGTTAAAAATTATAAACATTTTACTTGGATGAAAAAATACCAAATTAAATATATAATAAATATGATAATATGGTTAAATATGTTGAGACTATCGTTCTCTGGTTACTGATTACGTATGGAATTCGATAAAATTAATATTAATATGGAATACGAAAAATATTTCACGATCGTGCACAGTGTGATTGGAACTGGCGACATAGGCGTTATTAATAAAACGAAATGAACGTAATAATGTCGACATACTTATGGATTTATTTAATTTCCTTAAATATCCTCGTTCTATTTTTACATGTACATTTTACAAAAGAACAAATCCAAGACGGCTCTTAGAAATCTTAACGGAGGCAAGCCGTACATTTGTGGAAATGGCCAACATTTATCACGAGAAGAGAAAACAATAGGTTTCTCCCCCACTGGGTAGATATTAATATTTTATTATTTTATTTGTGTTTTTTTTATAAACCCCAACGTACAATTAGAAAGTATTAAAAAGGTGACCTATACCTTAATATGAGTAAGGTTTGCTACCTTGTACAACTATCTTAAAGGTTGCTCCAAAAATGTTCTTATCATGTTTAGGATGTATTCCGTTATGGTGAAAAAAGTCTTTAAATAGGTTCTATCTCTAGAAAGAATGCAATGTTTATTTGAATAAAAACATATTATAATATTATTTTATATTATTGATAGGCACTTGATATTTCAAGGCTAAATTAAAGAATTATGACAGCTGATTTTATTAGATTGCTCGTGAACTGGCAAAATAACACTCTTTGGTAATGTGATACGAGGAAATTTTCAATATAGAGAAATAAATTAAGAACAAACATATAATATGAGGCCTTCCCCAATAATATGAGGCCTGCAGTTTGGTAATTATAATAAATCATATAAATGCAACTCTAATAGCAATACTAGTGGACCTGTTGCTCTAAATTTAGCAAAACAAATTTGTATTGTTTATATCAGTTATCAGCTGTTCTTACTGTTTAATTGTACTTTGCTGTATAATCACCTGTTTAAGAACGCAACTAAATTCAAACTACTCTCCATGTTACATTTATAGGAACAAATTTAACTTTGAGGGTGTCCTGTGCCATTCAGCAAAGAGGTATTTGAAATTGAAAACTACTTTGTACAACCACGAATCTGGCCAATTTTGTTGACACCTTAATCATTGAAACTGGTTCAAAAACAACGGAGGGGTTCTGTTCACAAAAATCGGCTAAGCCTATTATAGATATAGATGTTACGTATTTCTGTAACAATCAACATTAAACCTTAACAACAACTCAAATATAGCATTTTTTGTGTAGGTCCAACATTTTTTTCCGTTTTCAGCACCGCATGTCCTTTGCTCGTTGGACTCATTCATAAGGAACACCATCTGAAAAATTCTACTAGACTACTGGTGTGCCGCAGGGTTCTTCCATTGACCCGTACATGTTTACTTTTCAGTTGATTAGTTTTTTTTATCCATTGATTTAATATTTTCCTAAAGACCTCAAATGGTTCATGGAATAAAATAAGTTTGACCACTGCGATATCAAGAGAATATTTTGGTTTTTCAATGGGGTTTTCCATTCAGGTTTCGTTTATTTGTTATTTTTTTCACATCGTATGTCCTTATCCCCCCAAAAGGGTCAACACCTGAACTCCATGTGGAACAATATAATTATAATAAATTAATAATATAATACAATTCTTTGGGCGTATCATCCTCCACTCCGCAGAAAACACTGATTTATGTCCTGAATCTAGATAATAGGTTGTAAATCTCTAAGAAAGTCAATGTTTTTAATGTCAACATACCCACTTTCAGAGAACTAACACAGAGATTTATTTAATCATGAAACTTACTTGTTTTCCATTACGAAACAATAAACTCACTGCCTTTTACAGTTTAAGTATTTGTTTTGAATTAATAAAATATCCAGTTGATTGATTTAAAAAAGTTATATCAACTAGTACAATTTGTATATCAAACGTGAGAACTATAATGGACATGCTCGTAGCAGTTTGATGTTTTTGTTTTTACTTTCTCCCCTTATACATAGTATAAGGAGAAAGTATTGTTTTCGTAAAAATTTTCGAATTTGAGTTGTTAGTGGAAATATTTGTTATGGTGCTCCCTGAACCCAAAAAAGTGGTTTTTACGTGATGTCTGTCTGTGTGTGTGTGTGTGTGTGTGTGTGTGTGTGTGTGTGTGTGTGTGTGTGTGTGTGTGTGTGTGTGTGTGTGTGTGTGTCCGTGTGTGTCCGTGTGTGTGTGTGTGTGTGTGTGTGTGTGTGTGTGTGTGTGTGTGTGTCCGTGTGTGTCCGTGTGTGTGTGTGTGTGTGTGTGTGTGTGTGTGTGTGTGTGTGTGTGTGTGTGTGTGTGTGTGTGTGTGTGTGTGTGTGTGTGTGTGTGTGTGTGTGTGTGTGTGTGTGTGTGTGTGTGTGTGTGTGTGTCTGTGTGGATGTGTACAGAGCTAGAGCCTTAACCAATCGGCCGATTTTTATGAAATTTGGCATGTAGGTACTAATCCACGATATCTCCAGGTTTTTTTTTAATTTTTTGGAATTTTTGATTTTTAAGGGGAATTTTCCCCCCAAAACCTCCAAAAAACATGAAAAATCCAAATTTCTCAAAAACAGCTCTAACGATTTTAATTAAACTTTAGTCGTTTGTAGAACTTTAGTTTTCCAACAAAATGGCACCACCCGAATTCCTATAAAAATTCGGGTTCAGAAATTACAGGACTTAAAACATAAAAAATTCTGTTTTTTGGATTTTTCATAAAAAGACATAAATATAAAAAAATATTACTATTCACCATTAAAAAGAGCTCAAAAAACTAAATAATTTAGTATTTTGAATTACTATTCTACGATTGCTGGTTTCGGAGAAAATTGAAATTTTCATTTTGCGGTAAACGCAGTACGTTGTACCCATGTTATTCTTATGGGGAATAAAAAAATTACTATTTCTCTCTTATTTACTGATCAATTTCATTCAAACTTGATATGCTTGTCAAGTTAGTATTGACCAACAGAGGAAATTCGAAATATGTTGCCCCTTAATAACCCTGGGGGGGGAATAGGGGGCATTTCCCCTCTTAAAAGCACGAGTGCAGCAGTGGATTCTGTAGTGCCTCCAAAGCAGGGATTTGGGTGGATGTTTTTTAAAACAACTTGTTTACAATATTTTCTGTACATTCGACCGTGCTTTGTATTCTATATCTAGTGAATTAAAAGTAATTTATTAATTAAAGTTGGGCTAAAAGGGAGAAAGTATGTGTCAGTTTCCTGATACCGTTTATTTAATCTGCAATTTTATTCTTTATGAATTATGTATAAGAAGTTGCTGAAAGTTAAAAGTACAGAAATGTAGATTTAATTCATTCATTCAAAAAGTTACATAATGCAGCAGCGGATCTCTTGGGAGTGATTAATCCCAATTCTGAGAACAACTTAACCCATTAATCTAGACTGCTGACCCTTACTGCTCTCAAACTGCCTGAGGAGAGGTTGGAAGGTGGTTTAAACAACGACAACATTGTTACAATACTAAATTGAATCCAATTTACTCTAAATAACCGCTACAGCAAATAATTGTTTTATATGTAATAATTATGAGTCAAAACCTTTGGGATTTACTTCTTAAAAGGTGTTTCAAGTAATACTTATGAAAGGTTAGACCCCAAATTTTAAATTGTAATAACCACAAAAAAACGTTATATAACATAATAGTACATTGTAATTTATGGAGTAGGTATATTTAACGTGATTTCGTGTTTTCTATAGTTAACTAGACCTGATGACCCAAGTCATACCAAGGAGATTCATTGAGATTGGTAATAATTTGTTTGTGTTGCAATCTGTGGAGACACTGATGAACACTTTAAACTAGCATACACCTGTATTTATGGAATATACATATGTCCAAATAGAATCATCGACAAAAGGTTAATATTGAAACATCTAAAGCTAATAGGGTTTGAAGCATTAAGAGAGTTTTGGTCATTTTCAGAGTTGATCCACTTAAAAAATCCTAACGAACATATTAATATACAATCTACAGCGATAACACCTAAAAATGTTGCGCAAAGGATTTCCCATTTGAATTCGTATATTCCAAAATTAGTGTATATACCACAAATATAAATATTAAAAAAAAACTAAAAATATTACCGTTGCTTTGATTAAATTGTTCAATGAGTGTATTCACATTTATTGGGAAGTTTGCATCAGACATAGACAAAGATGTTTGCTCATTGTAAATAAGGTTTGATAAGCAAATTTCCTAAAGTATTTATTTTACTCTTAAATATATGATTCCGTCTTTGATAAAAAATATCTTAAGCGGCGTTAAAGTAGTTTAATTTTCTTGCTTAACAAATGTGCAGTAGTTTGGACCATTCTATTAACAAATTTATAAGGATTTTATAAGATAAATCGTAGACAGTAAGGGCTGAGATTAGCCATTAAATGAGTGATATTCAAAGAATGGAGAACGTTTATCATATTTGAAATAAATGGGACTTGCCCGGGCTGTAAGCCAAAATAAACTTAACGTGCGGTTAATAAATGAAACTAATAATTAAGAATACTTCAAATTAATGTCTATTATATTAAGCTATTTCTTTCATATTTAATTCATATTACGAATATAAATCAAAGAAAAATTCTGCCTGAAGTATTTTCTAAATATAAAGCAGCTATAAATTTTTAAATATTTGTATAATAATAAGTCATTTATAAAATGAGATATGGAACGAGAATATATATATATATATATATATATATATATATATATATATATATATATATATATATATATATATATTATAAATGTTGTTATACTGTATATAAATTAATGTTTGCCAGATTATTTGTGTTTTTTCTCTTTTATATACTATATATCCAACGGCACGCTATTCCAGGTTACTCGTAGGAAGTTTTATACCCATAATTCAAAGTTCTAAACCATCCATTGGCTTCTTCCATTGTACTCTGATGAAAACCCCACGGGCATTAATGTTTTTTTTTCAGCTGGAAGTCAGGTGAACGTAGCTATTATATCAGAGTAAAACATAAGCCTATTACAGTTCTGAAAATGTTTTGGGACTGCACCCTTTGACCTTCAAAATACTTATTCCAACCATCTTGCACCAACTACTAGATTGGTGGAGCTGAAAGCCAGAAGAAAGATAGCTGATTGCTGAAGGCACACATGGCTACTCCTGGCATTATTATGCTTTAGGACTTCAACCCACTGGTTTTCAATATAACCATGTTAATCACCATACACGATAGACTAATCTGATGTAGCTAAAATGTTGTATAAAATAGATAATATATAAGAATCAAAATAGACGTTCTCCTAATCCCAAGATCTTTTCGGGCTCCGACCTACTGGCATTAAAATTTGAATGTTTGAAATTATCAGTGATAACCTTATGGAGCATTGTAATGTTTTCATTTGAGTTGTTATAGTGACAGTATATTTTACCAAAGGCAAAATAAATGGGAATCAAGAAAGACCACACGAACAAAGTCGCAACGGGTCAGCTAGCATATTACAAATACTGTTTTAACACCTTATTTTTAGCGCTTTTATCATAGTGTTTTCTTATTAGTTTAGGATCGCAATAAATTATCGTTGTACACCTTGATTGCTTATAAAATAAATACAAAATTACATTCATTCCTATATTCAACCTGTCGTAAAAGTGTATAGCTCAGCCACAGGAGCCAGGCTAGTCGAGAGTATATAGTGTCATCCATATAAGATAAAAGACAGAAGGGATAATTCAGTTATGGTGGGAATCTTGCCAGCCGCAGCAGATTCTTTATGGCTCCCGTGGTAAACTACTTTATAATCGTGACTAAAATAAAACTTCTTTAAAAACTATGTGCGGTCTGGTTAATTTCTCCAAGGCGATAAAATTGTGTGATGTTATAAGCTAATTCATGCTTGATTAGCTATATAAGCTATATAAGCGATAAGCTATATTTGATTTATATTAAAAGTATTATTTTTATATTTCCAAAGCTAATTATGCTCTTAATATAACATTTTGTTTTTAAATCAACGGTTATAAAATTATATATTTCATTTGTTTTTTTCTTCAAAATATTAAATTGTATTTATTTTTTATCAAAGTCAAGTATATAAATATTGGATGGTATATGGCGGTATATATTGTACACTAGTGTTGTCTTTGTGTATATTAAAATATCTAACTATACACTGAAAATAAAGAAATAATTTTATCATCACAATATTTTTCTTAATTTTTTAACGAGGTTGGCGGTTTAATTTTTCCTACACTTAACACGTACTCAAGGACCTTGATACTGTGCATGGAACGAGTCAAGCAAATCAAGAAGCTGTTATCACTAAATGCTGATAAGTCTTACTTTCCAGGATTATGATTCGAGCCCACGACAGGGCCACTGCCATTGTTCCAAACTCCTTCACCTTCACCACTATCCCAGTGATTCACTACCATAATTAATCCTGTAAACTACAGACTCGTTCCTGTATACGTGTAGATTTCATTCATTGACTGTAAAGAAAACAGTCACAGACTTAATTTACCTGACAGATTTGGTAAAATATGATATCACACAACATTTGTATTCATACAATAACGTAAAGTAAATATACGTTTATGTTATGTTTATTATGATTAAACTAATTAGACTAATTATGATCTATTTCAAAATCAACGTTTTAATTACCATTATCTCTTTATAATTGAAATATTTTAGTAGTACGCTGCCATTATCCAAAATTTCGTTTACATTATTATTCCGACTTTTTGTAATTATTAGTAGAGAAACGAAAGAAAGCCATTTTCAGTTGCATTGGTCTTTCGAGTGTGATATAACTCAAATAATTAATGAAACGGCATAACATATTTTTGATGAATTCGAAACCTTTCTCTTTAGACAAAACTTATCACCACAGGTCTGGCCACTTTTTAAATGTGCACCTTTCAGTAGTTAAATATGTGAATAGATTTTTTAAAACAAATGTTTTTTTTATATTTAAATTGGTTAAGGAGAATTAAAGACAATTGTTGAATAAAAATAGGCAATTATATACAGAATAAAGTAGCATTTACTTTATAGAAAAAACAAATATATATTTGTTTCGAAATACTCGTAGATAGTTTGAAAAACATTATGTAAAGTACAGTTGTTTTTGTGAAGTGGACATAAAATGACAATCCAATGTAAGGGAGCTTTGTTTTATATTGGGATAGCGATTCGTTGGCCCATTTTTGCGTTGAAACATCGTTCGTTATATAAATATACATTTCGATATTATATTACTTATAGGGATAATTAAGTAACGGAGCGTAAAAATAATATTATCAAATTATCTATTAGGATAAAATATTGAAACATTAATATTTACCATAGTTTACTTTGTTTTAATTACAAAATTGATTGTAAAATAATTTTTAGCCCTTATTATTTTAAATTCCTTACAAAAAATTAACCTAAGCCTATTTAAGTTTCGTTTTATGACATATATTTTATTCGATAAGCTACAGTTTTTTGTACGAACAACAAGAGAGTGTAATTTTTCATTCAAAAAGATAACTAAGAGGTTTGCTTGCTAACAAATGTTAAATTAAATAATTAGCAGCTTAGGTGAAAATACAGGGAAACCAAATCCAGATGTGATGAGATTAATCTCTAACTCACAAAGATTGATTGGCTTCACCAATCTACGAAGCCTTGGACACGAGGACATGCCGCTAATGAGGGGCAGATTCGCTGTCAATGGGAACATCGTTGTGATTGACCCGCTCGTCATAGAAATAGAAATCTGGTTAAGTTCTAGGATTATGAACACATTTATTTAAAACTTTTCTTTTTATACGCATTATTTTCTTTTATGTAATTTTATATTTCCAAAGTCGATTAAAGGGTATAGTATCGAAAGGGAAACTATAAAAATAAAGTAGGTGGATGGAAAAAAACGTATAAAATACGCTAAAGTTGACCAAGGCGAGGTTGACTAAGGTACCTCTAATCGATCAATAGATATTTAATCGTTACGTGAGGACTCAGGACCGTAAATATATCTGGTACAACAAAATATTTGTCTACACTTTATTTTCATAACGGTATGTCTTTTACCATTCATACAAATGCGATGAAAAGTGACATGGTATTCAATGTCCAACCTAGGAAATCGCAGGTCCTAGGATTTTTTTCTTGTTGGTAAACATATTTTGACCATAGAAATTTAAATAAACTAACTTATACGTATGGTTAACACTGATAATTTTAAGGTTGTTGCCTTTGAATAATGGCACAAAACCTTCCAAGTGTCAACGTGTAATTAATTATGCAAAGTTTCATCGTAATCGGTTGAAAGGTATAGAACGCATAAGGAACAAAGAAACAAAGATCATTCATTGATATAGAGGGATAGACTGTAAAGTTTATAAAAGTCTTATACGGAAAACATTTATTTTCTTTAATAAATCCTATAGTAGGATTGGTGACCTTCGAAAAAGGTTGAAATTTTTTCAAAAAATAAATGTAACCAGTTTACAATAAACTGAAAAAAACTGCTTTCAAGAGTTTTTAAGTAAAATCACAAGATAACCACTTCAGGTGAAAATTTTAAATTGTGAGTGAGTTTAGTAAATGATTAAAACACGAATATCATATTTTTTGTTTTATTTACGCTATCGGTATTATTTATGTTTTTATTACATAGTGTTACTGATTTATTATTATTTTGTTAAAAAAACCTTGAATTTCATAATATTGTGACGTATTTACCAGTTAACTACTTTGATCAATTTCTGGAATAAATTTATTTTGTATTAACAACCGCTGCATTCAACTATAACGCATTAATAAGCTATAATTATTAATTAAATATAAAGGCCGTAATATTTTAATCGTTTTCATGATCTAAATACAAAATCTGTAAAAATATCCGAGCCGGAAACGGATTTTAGAAGGTTATTGGTGCGGAGAAGAAGTCAGAGAAGTTATAAATTTTTATATTTCACACCTAAAATGTCAAGTCTATATAGAATAAGTTAATTTTAGTTGCTCTCCGTTTGGGCATGTATTAATTTAATTTTGGTATTTACTTTAAACATTTTTAACTTCAGCTTTCAAATGGAATCAATTTTTTAAAAAGCTAAACGTTTTTAAGCTGTAAATTGTATGAACTTTGGTGTCTAATAGGAAGTGATACATTTTCATAAAAATTGTAAATGTTTACATGTCATGTTGGTTTCTAAACAACTGAGTAATTTTGATTTATTAAATAATGAGTGTTTGTGTGTCTTTTTCTTATACATTTGGGAATTTGATTGGGCCTATTACGAGACCCATGTATATAATTTTTAAGTATTATTGGACTTTCAATGATTTAACAATTATTTATCACCTTCACAACACTGATTGGTCGTAATTTTTGCAGTTTTGACGTCAGAGGTTGTTAAAAAAGCAAAATAGCGATGGGAGCTCAAAAAGTTGAACTGCCATGGTATATAAATCGATTAGAGTATAACATATCTGTGGATTTCATTTCTTTTCTAAATTTCTAGACGAAACTAGTATTCTAGTTGAAAACCATGAACATATATTTTAAATATACTGTTTAATTATTTAACGTCAATAACTTACTTTTCTTTGTTTGAAATTCACTGTTGGTGATGGTGAGTTTATGTTGTTTAAGACATTTTCCATCTCTGATTAGTAAAAGCAAGTTTCACAGATAATATAGGTGTAACTTGTTTTCACTAATCAGTGATGGAACATTTCCGCAATAATCTCTTAAACTTATTTTTCTCTACAAAAAAGTTAAACCAAAAACTATAATTTCAGCCGTAATTTTAAAACGCTTACGTTTGCAGAAACCCAGTTATCATTTGTATAATCGATCTCCAAAGTAAGACCTGTGAAAGACAAATGGTAGGGCAAACGACGCCTCGAGTAGTTTCACAGGAGGGGGACATTGGCAATCACTTAAATATTGCTAATTTTGACTCTACTATCACTTGGGTTCGAATAATAAGGTTTTGATACGTGTGTTTGAAAGGTATTAAAAGCGTTGTATCAGCTGACAGCATTATTTAAGTTGTTGTTTTATATGTGAAACAATAAGTATATTGTATAATTGTTGTGTATTGTATATTGTAAGTATATTGTAAATTTCATTTGTATATTGAAATTGTTTTCAGAAATGAAAAATGAATCATTTTATATTAAATTACTTTGGTTATTCGTTATTTACTCGCTGATTTATTCGATGCCTTATAGCTTATTGAACAACTATGCCCATTTGCTTTGCCATTCACTGCGGGCGAATTCTCCCAGTTTGCTCATATGTCTCTGCGCTAATTGGTTTTCGTCCATTAGCGTGATTTTACTACCTAACATAAATAAAAATAAGAAGTCCAAACTATGCAGTTGTTCAGTGAACACGTAACCCCCTCTTAACCGAAATACTGGGGGCGGGACCATTCCGGATAACCAATTTTTTCGTTAATCAACATTAGGTATTTCAAGGTTAATTTCTGTACATTCATCTTCGAGTTTCCCAATGTAAGATTAATAAAATATAAAATGTTTAAAATTGTACATTGAAAAGACTATTTCTTGAATTAATCAACAATTATTTCAACCACAGTAAACGTTAATTCAACCGGCAAATGACACTAAGTAACTACAACAGTAACTGAATTTTCACAACATTCAGGTGTGAGAGTTCACGGTACATTGATCCTTTTCTTTAGTACGATATGCAGATGGGAAAATGCAGTATGGGTCACAACCCCCCAACCCATCGCAGGTATTTGGCAAAACCCGTCAAAACAACTAATCATATTATGACAAATTTTCATTTTAAAATAATAACATTATCAATTCTATATAACCAATGTTACAAATTGTTCTTATCTTATTTTTCTTTTTCCGTGCTTTGCCCATCCAGTTATACAGACCTATGTACACAGATCTATGCGTGTAACTTATCCATAAAACAAGGAGTGAGCCGTTATAGTTCGAGTTAAATACCCCCGTCGCAGCAAACTTGCGTACTCAGCGAATTTTCAATGCATGCATATGTTTATCACTACCGCATAAAGCAACTTACCAAGTTTCATAAAAATACATCAATAAATAAGTGATCTATAGCATTTTATTTACTCTTCATAAGAATAACATTAGGGCTGAGTTAGGAATGCAAACTGTTACAAGCCATGATTATGACACAAGATATCCACTCCGAACGAAAAACAGAATTTAGTATAAAAAAAAAACTTCAAAATATTGGTTCAAAACTTGTTAGATATATTCTTTTCGTAGGTTTGCTGCTACGGGAATAATCATCAAAAATCAATTTGTTGTGCAAATATCGATATACCAATACTTCGTGAAGCCACATACCTAGTTTCATCAATATACATTCATAAACAATAGAGATATCAAATTTTATTTATTCTCCACGAGGATAACTTTGGACAACGTACTGATTTAGCACTATAAATATCACTGCAAAGGTTGGACGCAGAATCAAAATTTAAACACCAAAACGATTGTTTTGTGGAGCTGAGTTGATTTGCAAATGGGAAGTTTATGTTAAAATTAACTGAGGAAAAGCCAAAAAACCTTTTCCCCATAAGATTAATATGGGAGATTTTATGAGCAGTTTTATTTTCTCAGCAACCACTTAACCTAGGTTAATAATTCAAAATACCATATTATTTGTTTTATAGAGAATTTCCCCTGTAGGGAAGAAGCTATTACCGTAGTTGGCATAGTAAGACTTAGGCCCGGGACCATAATAACTTTTCGGTTTGAGGTCCCCAGACCCCAAAAACACCATCCGGTCGAAACTGTAAATATATATATATATTATAAAACGCAAAGGCCTGGGTGACTGACTCACTGACTGACCGACTCACTCATCACTCTCCACCTTCCCATTTAGGTAGAGAATTGAAATTTTGTACCCTGATTCTTTAGGCATAAAATAGGAAAACTAAATGGTTTTCGAACTGATCTGACCTTAGGGCTCCGCCAGAGATCCATACAAAGTTCTCATGTTTTTCTTATGGACATTCATTTTTGTTTGAGCTAACTAAAATACAAACAGCTGATCTTGTTTTGTAGTAGTTCCACGGGATAACCACAGAATGCAGTACACACAACTGTCATAGTTTTAGCGAATTTTCCCTATAGGGAATAAGCTATTACCGTAGTCGGCATGGTAAGATCTAAGCCCAGGACCATGATAACTTTTCGTTTTGTCCCCAGATGCCAAAAACACCATTCGTTCAAAATTGTATATGTATATGTATGTGTGTGTCCGTGGGTGCGATAACTCTCGTAAAAATAATCCGATTTTGATAAAATTTGGTACAAAGATGTAAAGCAACATTTATGACTTTATGTCCGAAAACCAGCTAGATCGCTCCATCCTAAGGGATATTTCGGGGGGGTTTTGTACCCCGAAAATGGGTTTTTGGAGTTTTTTACATTTGATATTTTAGTAAATCAAATTTTAATTTTCACCATTGAATTCAGCTTAAAAAAACAATTTGGTGTTTTGATTATTGCTCTACGTCAATTCGTTACAGAGATATTAAAAGTGCCTAACATAGTACGTTGTTAATATTATTCTTATGGAAAATAACAAAAAATGTATATCTCGCTTATTTATCAACTCATCCTGACCAAACTTGGTATATTGGTTCATATCGTTGTGGTCTATTGATATTTGCACAAAAAACGATTTGTTGGTTGATAGTTTCCGTAGCAGCAAACCTGTGTACTCAGCCCCCATGTTATTCTTATGGATAATAAGTAAAATGTCATAAATCATTTATTTATGAATGTATATTGATGAAAATTGGTATGTGGCTTTAATTGGTATTAAGATACATATATCTTTATTGAAAATTCGCTGAGTACGCAGGCTTGCTGCTACGAGGGTTATTTATAAATTATTTGCGGGGCGAAGCCTGCAGGATCAGCTAGTATATATATATATATGTCCGGGGGTGTGATAACTCTCGTAAAAAACTCCGATTTTGATGAAATTTGGTAAAACATGTAAAGCATCATTTATGACTTTAAGTTCGAAAACCAGACAGATCGACTTATCCGAAGTGGTATTTTTTTGGGGGGGGGGGGGGTTTGTACACCAAAAATGGGTATTTGAACTTTTAACATGTAATATTTTAAAAAGTCAAATTTTATTATTTAACATAGGATTCAGCTTTAAGAAACACACACTTTGCACACATAGCAAAGTGATGTGTAATGAAGAAATGATGTGTGATGAAGAAATGACTTTATGAAGAAATGATCAACACACTTTGGCGTGTTGATCATGTCTCTACGTCTATTGGTTACAGAGATGTTGAAAGTGCTAAACATAGTACGTTCTGTAATGTTATTTTTATGGACAATAAGACGAATTCTTGATCTTGCTTATTTATGAACGTATACTAACAAAACTTGGTATACGGCTTCATCTGGCTGTGGTCTATTGTTAAATGCACAAAAAAAAATTTTCCCCATTTTCCCGTAGCAGCAAACCTGCGTGCTCATCCACCATGTTATTTTTATGGAGAATAAGTACAATGTAATGCCTCCCTTAATTATAAGCATCAATTAATTTCAACTTGGTATGTGGCTTGTTGAGTTATATTGATATTTGCATAAAAAAATATTTTTGGTGTTCATTGTTGCAGCAAACCTGCGTACTTATCCCCCATGTTATTCTTATGGAGAATAAGTAAAATTTAATGACACCCTTATTTATAAGCATAAATTTAGTTCAACTTGGTATGTGGCTTCACCTTGTTGAGTTATATTGATTTAAAAAAAAAAAAATGATGGTGTTCCACGTTGCAGAAAACCAGCGTACTCATCCCCCATGTTATTCTTATGGAGAAAAATCAAAGTGGTATATATCGCATATTTATGAATTTATATTGATGGAACTTGGTATGTAGCTTCACTTAGTTGAGTTATATTGATATTTCCATAAAAAAACATATTTTGTGTTCCTTGTTTCAGCAAACCTATGTACTCATCCCTAATGTTAATCTCATGAAGAATAATTAAAACTGTATATATCGCTTATTTGTGAATATATTTTTATGGAACTTGGTATACGCCTTTATGTGGTATTAAGATATATATTATGCATTGGAAATTCGCTGAGTACGCAGGGTTGCTGCGACGAGGGTATTTAGTGCTATGACATGGTCCAAAACAAAATTAATTGTCTTAAAAATTTTAGGATGAAAAATGCAAAAAATGATTTGTGAAAAATTTAAAACCCCCATAAACCCCCTTCCCATAGTCCAAACCTAGTTCCCTTTTTCTGGTTTTCGAACTTAGTCATAAATGTTACACTAGACATTTGAGCCAAATTTCATCGAAGCCATTTTAGCGAATTTCCCCTATAGGGAAGAAGCTATTACCGTAGGTCTCATGGTAAGACTGAAGCCCGAGACCATGATAACTTTTCATTTTGAGGTCCCCAGATGCCAAAAACACCATTCGTTTAAATTTGTATATATGTATATATATATATATATATATATATATATATATATATATACATATATATATATATATATATGTGTCTGTAAGCACGATAACTCTCGTAAAAAAGGTCCGATCTTAATGAAATTTGGTATAAATATGTAAAGTACCATTTATTTGAACGAGTTCGAAAACCAGATGAATCGCACCATCCGAAGGGGGGTTTTTGGGGGGTTTTGTACCCCAAAAATGTGTTTTTTGGGGTTTTCACAGGTAATTTAAATTTAAATCAAATTTTAATTTATACCATTAGGTTGAGCTTAAAAAAAAAAACAATTTGGTATTTTTATCATTGCTCTACGTCAATTGGTTACCGAGATATTGAAAGTACTAAACACAGTACGTTGTCTAATGTTATTCTAATGGAGAAAAAGAAAAATTGTATATCTCGCTTATTTATGAACATAAACTGACGAAATTTGGTATATGGCTTCATATGGTTGTGGTTTATTGTTGTTTGCACAAAAAAACTATTTTTCACCTATGGTTCCTGTAGCAGCAAACCTAGGTAATCGGTCCCCATGTTATTCTTATGGAAAATACTTAAAATGTTATTTATCGCTTATTTTTGAATGTATATGGATGAAACTTGGTATGTGACTTCACATACATGAGATCTATTGGTATTTGCATAAAAACCCATTATTTTGTGTGCCTTGTTGCAGCAAACCTGCGTAATCATCCCCAATGTTATTCTTATGGAGATTAATTAATATTTTAAATATCGCTTGTCTGTGAATACATTTCTTACGAATCCTGTGAAGTGTTTTAATGTGTTATGTTATATGTTCATTCGAAATTCGCTGAGTATGCAGGTTTGCTGCGACGGGGGTATTTTAAAAATACATTATGATATATTTAAATATATATATATATATGTGTGTGTGTGTGTGTGTGTGTGTGTGTGTGTGTGTGTGTGTGTGTGTGTGTGTGTGTGTGTGTGTGTGTGTAAGTGTGTGTGTGTGTGTGTGTGTGTGTGTGTGTGTGTGTGTCCGTCCGTAAGCGCGATAACTCTCGTAAAAAAGAACCGATCTTGATAAAATTTGGTACAGACGTGTAAAGTAGCATTTATTTGAACGAGTTTGAAAACCAGACGAATCGCACCTTCCGAAGGGTGGTTTTGGGGGTTTTGTCCCTAAATATGGGTTTTTTGGGGTTTCCACATGTAAGTTTGATTTAAATCAAATATGAATTCTTACCATTAAATTCAGCATGAAAAAAACAAATAATTTGGGATTTTGATCATTACCCTACGTTAATTGGTTACTGAGATATTGAAAGTGCTAAACACAGTACGTTGTCTAATGTTATTCTTATGGAGAAAAAGAAAAATTGTATTTCTCGCATATTTACGAACATAAACTGACGAAATTTGGTATATGGCTTCACCTGGTTGTGGTTTATTGTTGTTTGCACAACAAAAATTTGTTTCGCCTATGGCTCCCGTTGCTCCCCACGTTATTCTTATGGAAAATAATTAAAATGTTATATATCGCTTATTTATGAATGTATGTGGATGAAACTTGATATGTGGCATCACTAATATGAGTTCTGTTGACATTTGCATAAAAACCCATTATTTTGTGTTCCTTGTTGCAGCAAACCTGCGTACTCATGCCCAATGTTATTCTTATGGGGAATAATTAATATTTTAAATATCCCTTGTTTGTGAATATATTTCTTATGAATTCCGTTAAGTGCTTTAATTTTTTATGTTATATATTCATTGGAAATTCGCTGAGTATGCAGGTTTGCTGCGACGGGGGTATTTAGGTTTTTATAGAGCCCGTTATATTTTTGGTCACAGCGGACTTTGTTGCTTGTACCAGTACAAGTATAGATACTGTATATATATATATATATATATTCAATGCTAGTACTAACAAAAGTAATATTCTGTCATGGTAAAAATTTAAACTTTTATATTCAAAGGAGCGAAGACTTTTGAAATCTTGGTCATTTTTTTATCTTTGACACATGTAGGAATCCCCAAAACATTTTCTATGATACATGGTAAGTTTTGATTACAAAAACCTTCGGATTTGGCACAAATTCGCTTACAAATTAACGTTTTAAATACATAGACGTAACATGATCGACTGATCTATTTGATTTAACTTTAACACCATAATTAAGTGAAAGAATATAGCTCTTGAACTTGTAATCACAATTAACATATTGTTATCATATATACCATATCAATCATAATCTATTTTCATCATCGTTATCCTATTTATCATATACTGTGTGAATCATACGTCATATCATTCACAAACAAGCGAAACATAACATATTAATTATTCTCCATAAGATTAACATGGGGGCCGAGTAACTAGGTTTGATGCTATGGGAACCTTAGGCGAAAACAAGTTTTTTTGTGCAAACAATGATAAAACACAACCATATACCAAGTTTCGTGAGTTTATGTTCATAAATAAGCGAGATATAAAAGTTTTATTTTTCTCCATAAGAGTAACATTAGACAACGTTCTGTGTTAAGCACTTTCAATATCTCAGTAACCAATTGACGTAGAGCAATGATCAAAATACCACATTGTTTTTTTTAAGCTGAATTCAATGGTAGAAATTACAATTGATTTAAATAAAAATTACATGTGAAAACCCCCAAAATCCCCCTTTGGATGGTGCGATTCATTTGGTTTTCAAACGAGTTCAAATAATTGGTACTTTACACATTTGTACCAAAATTCATTAAGATCGGCATTTTTTTGCGAGAGTTATCGTGCTTACGAACACATAAACATAAATAAAAATATATATATACATTTATATATATATATAAAATTTAAACGAATGGTGTTTTTGGCATCTGGGGACCTCAAAACAAAAAGTTATCATGGTTTCGGGCTTAAGTCTTACACCGAGACCTACGGTAATAGGTTTTTCTCTATAGGGGAAAAATCGCTAAATTTGTTTTCATCCTTATCTGGTCTTAGGGCTTCACCAGAGACCCCGAGAAAGTTCTCAAGTATTCCTTATAGACATTCATTTTTGTTTGAGCTGATGATAATATAAACAGCTGATCTTGATACGTAGTATGTTCCACAGACTAACCACAGAATGCAGCACACTACAGTGTTTTCACTCGAGGGACTTTTTATCTTTTTAGGTATTTTTGAGGCGTAAGAGGGATGAAAGAGGGATCGAGGGATTAAGAGGGATATTTAAGGTACTATTACTTTATTTGTTTTAAATTTAATGTTTGGCTTAATACGATTCTACAAAAACATCAGATAAAAAAATGTCTTTATTCACACTTATGCCGTTACATTCACAATCGTAGTTACATATTATGACTTACTGAAAGTCTTTCATGGAGTCATGTATGGTATGTGACTGTCACTTTCATTGAATATTTATTATTTTAATCCTTTAAACAACAAACAAGTTACAGATTGTATTGTTTTCATCTAAACAATTTGTTTCCTTTTTAATGAGAGTTTTAACATATAAAATTGTGTAATAATAAAGCAATGTCAATCTTTTGGAATTGATGTTTAAAAATTAAAATAATTGATACATGCCTAAACCAATTGCTTGAATAAAACATATAACTCTATATATTTCTGTATTTATTTTGTATATATAAATGCATAAACATAGAAATGGTGATAATTTTATATTGCGGAAATTGGGAATTTTAGGATAAAAGAGGGATTTATGTGAATGAAGAGACGGATAAAGAGGGATTTTTCGTCTTTGGCGTGGGAAATTTTTTTCTACTCGGTGGAAACACTGAGCACACACAACTTTCAAAGTTTGTATAAATCATTTGCGGGGTGAAGCTTGCGGGTAACAGCTAGTTAGATATATCAATTTATATCCTATTTATTAATAAATAAATAGCTGCTTCAAAGCCTATTTATTTTAAGAGCGAGGTCAATGAACCGCGTTTTATGTTTGTTGTGTCAATATAAAGAGGTTGAGGTGCAGATTCTACGAGTGTTGCTCTAGTTAGTGTTAGTGTTAGGGTTTAGGTGTTGTTGAATGTTGCTCTAGTTAGTGTTAGTGGGTTGGTGTTGGTGTTTAGGTGTTGTTGAATGTTGCTCTAGTTAGTGTTAGTGTTGTGGGTTGGTGTTAGTGTTTAGGTGTTGTTGAATGTTGCTCTAGTTTGAGCACTAAATAGTTATTTTTTATTACGTTTATTCCCTACTTTAGTTTAATCCAAAAAGTTATTTCTGAGTCAGATCACAGCAAATTCAAAACCAATACTTTGCGTTAATCATCTCTGTTTATTCTTCAAAGACACAATTCCGCGCGTTACTTTCTCCACATCCGAACCAACTCATAAAGTGTCCTCTTCGATCCTTCTCCTTTGCATATAATTGCATACTAATCGATACTTTTACTCGAATTTTTACACAAATCTTGCGAGAGTGCACGATGCAACTGCAACTGCAGTCCAGGAAATGCACTTGTGCAACTCGACCCTTTTGCCTCTCAGCTAAGGTCATTGAACGCTTCCTCTTCTGGTCATGTGAGGGGCGGGGTCGCTCTCGATTACCTAAGCCTTGATTTAAGTTGTTCCATTAAAAAAATATATCATTTAGTACAGAATAACTTCAAGAATCCTCAAAAATTCAAACATTGGTTACTCTATCATTTCCATGTGGTCCCGATGGATTTCATCACGCGGTATCGTCTAGCGTCATTCTGACGTTCAGACATTCATCCTGTGTTTAGTGATGGTAGAATCGTTGTGGTTGAGCAATGTTTTCCCAAAAAAATAGAGTTGGAGGGGTTAAAATAAAATATTCAGGAACACAAACTATCTATACAAGTCTGTTCAAGGAGTAGTGCGAGAGAGATGGTGAATACTATTCCCCTCCAACTACAGTCAACTCAAAACTGGTGAAAGCATTGATTTATTTATTACTCTATCTATAATATTATAAAGAAGAGGTGGTTTCTGTCTGTCTGTCTGTCTGTCTGATGTTCCGGTGAACGCAAAAACTACTGAACCGACTGGGCTGAAACTTTACACATAGGTAGATCTTGAACCCATGCAACACATAGGTCACTTCCTTAAAATCCCCTCGGGCTACGCCCCGTGAACGTCCTAAGTTTCAATGTTTACATTTCATAAGAAAGTAAACATTCAGAAACTGTAATACCAACAGCTTTGGATACTTCCATTTGACAGCTTAAAGAGCAGAAGCAAGAACAGCTGTTTCAAGCTAACTAAAATGCAAATTGCATTGACTAAAGAACGGGTAGAGAAAGCCCCTTTGCGAAGAACGGGTGCGACAGGTAGCTATTAATTAATATTAATGAACAAATATTAATGTGGCTTCATCTGATTGTAGTCTATTCTTATTTCAACAAAAATTATTTTTACCGGTACTTCCTATACCCCCCCCGATTTTTATTTTCGCCCCACCGCCGATTTTATATTTTGCTCTCCCCTTCTTCGATTTTATATTTTATTTTATTTCCCCCATTTAATTTTTTGCCCACCCCCCACCAATTCTATATTTTATGCTCGCCCCCGCGATTTTTATTTTTCCCCCTTCCCGATTTTATATTTTACTCTCCCCCCATTTTATATTTCACTCCCCCCCAATTTTATATTTTTGCCTACCCCCGATTTTATAATTTTACACCCCTCGATTTAAAAATTTGCCCCCCATTTGTTTTGCCCCTGACCCGATTTTATATTTTTGCCACTCATTTTTTTATTTTTTTGCCCCCCCGATTTTATATTTGCCCCCAATTTTTATTTCTGCTTCCCCCACTTTTGTATTTTGCTCCCCCCCCCTATTTTATATTTTTGCCCCTCCCACTTCGATCTAATATTTTATTTTATCTACCCCCCCGTTTTTTTTGACCCTCCTTCCGATTTCATATTTCCCCCGACCGATTTTATATATAATTGCTCCCCCCCTCTTCGATTTTATATTTTTATTTTATGTTGTCTCCCCGCCATTTTGTATTTTGCCCCTCCCCCCCGATTTGATATTTTTGCCCCCCTCCAATTAGATTTTATATTTTTATTTTATTTTCCCCCGGTTAATTTTTTTGCCCCTGCCCCCAATTTTATATTCCCCCCATTTTATTTTTTCTCCCCCCATTTTTATTTTGCCCAACCCCCATTTTTTTGCCCCCCCCGATTTATATTTCCCCACCGATTTTATTTCCCCCCACTTTTGTATTTTGCTCCCCCCCGATTTTATATTTTTGCTTCTCCCACTTCGATTTCATATTTTATTTTATCTACCCCCAGTTTATTTTTTGTCCCTCCTTCCGATTTCATTTATTTTTGCCCACCCCAGATTTTATATTTTTGCTGCCCCCATTTTTATATTGCCCCAACCTAATTTTATTTATTGATACCCCCCTCTTTTGATTTTATATTTTAGCGAATTTCCCCTATAGGGAAGAAGCTATTACCGTAGTCGGCATGGTAAGACCTAGGCCCGGGACCATGATAACTTTTCGTTTTGAGGTCCCCGGACCCCAAAAATACCATTCGTTCGAAACTGTATATATATATATATATATATATATATATATATATACAGTTATATATATACATATACGTATATATATATGTGTCCGTGGGTGCGATAACTCTCGTAAAAAAGGTCCAATTTTGTTGAAATTTGGTATAAACGTGTAAAGCAACATTTATGACTTTAAGTTCGAAAACCAGCCATATCGCTCTACCTTAAGGGGTATTTTGGGGGGGTTTTGTACCCCCAAAATGGGTTTTTTGAGCTTTTTACATATAATTTTTGAAAAAGTCAAATTTTAGTTTTTACCATTGGATTCAGCTTTAAAAAACACACAATTTGGTATTTTGATCATTCCTCTACGTCAATTGGTTACCGAGATATTGAAAGTGCTAAACACAGTACGTTGTCTAATGTTATTCTTATGGCGAATAAGAACAAAATTATATCTCGCTTCTCTATGAACGTATACTGACGAAACTTGGTATACGGCTTTATCTGCTTGTAGTCTATTGTTATTTCCTCAAAAAAATGTTTTGCTAAAAGTTCCGGTAGCAGCAAACCTGCGTACTCAGCCCCCATGTTATTATTATGGAGAAAAATTAAAATTCTATGTCTCACTTAATTATGAACATAAATTAATAAAACCTCTTATATGACTTCACCTAATTGAGTTATGCCATATTTGCCTAATTACCCATTTTTTCGTTCCTTGTTGTAGCAAACCTGCGTACTCATCCCCCATGTTATTCTTATAGAGATTAATCAAAATAGAATATATCGCTTATTTAAGAATGAATATTGATGAAACGAGGTATGTAGCTTCACCTAGTTTAGTTATATTGATATTTGCATAGAAACCAATTGTTTATGTTCCTTGTTTCAGCAAACCTATGTACTCATCCCCAATGTTATTCTTATGGAGAATAATTAAAATTGTATGTATCGCTTATTTGTGAATATATTTTTATGAAACATGGTATGCGGCTTTATGTGGTATTAAGTCATATATTATGCATTGGAAATTCGCTGAGTACGCAGGTTTGCTGCGACGGGGGTATTTATTTTATGTTGTCCCCCGCCATTTTGTATTTTGCTTTGTATTTTGAGCCCCCCCGATTTGATATTTTTGCCACCCCCCAATTCGATTTTATATTTTTATTTAATTTCCCCCCGGTTAATTTTTTCCCCACCCCCCGATTTTATATTCCCCCCCGATTTTATATTTTTGCTCCCCCAATTTTTATTTTGCCCAACCCCCAATTTTATGTTTTGCTCCCCCCCTCTTCGATTTTATATTTTTATTTTATGTTGTCCCCCCTCCATTTTGTATTTCCCCCCATTTTGTATTTTATTGTCCCCCCAATTTTATATTTTGCTCCCCCCTCATCGATTTTATATTGATCCCCCCTCCTTCCCCTCCACCCCTCCCCAATATTCGTTATTATTTTGTTTACTGGGGTTCTTTTATTTCTAAAATCGAATTCAAAGTGTTACGTGTACCGATTTTGAGTCGCAAACCACACCCCGTTTACTACCCGATGGAGTTCCTCGACTTAGCAACAGGACCCGAACTAACTGCCAGAATATTTTGTTAACTTAGATTTAATTGTATATTAAACGTGTAAAATGTAATTTTAATATTGTAAAATAACGTGGGTTTTTATTTGCTTTAGTAAATCCACCATTTATATACTGTAAAACCCGTACGAAGGACGGGTACACAGCTAGTCGTTTATAATGATATGTCGGTTGAACTTGGGATTCGCCTTCAAAGAGCAGAAAATTACTACATTTTATTTATCATGAATGTATTAATAGATGATCACATTTACTCCTGCTACCTTCAGTTAGGATGGTTAAAATTAAACGAAAACAGATTATATTAATTACTAACATTACTTCATAAGATCATCTATATAAATAAAATTAGAGTTTTGTCTGAACATTGCTTGGAACAATAAAATGTTTGCAAATTTTCATATTATACACCCCAGGGAAGCCAAAACAAATCTTATCATCTCAATTTCTGCCTGTCTGTATGTCGGTAACGCTCAAAGACGGGTTTTTGCTCGCTTTTCACGGATAAACGGGTGCACTGACTTTGATGAAACTTTGCTCATTTGTTCTATACATGCGTGAGAAGGCATACCGGCATACGCCTTTTGAAAAAAATGGCGGCCGCTCAAAAAAATTATTTTGTGTGGTTTAGGTCGTGTTTTGTTTGCTTTTCATAGGGAAACGGAAAGTTCAGCTGTTTTAATTTTCATCAGCTCAAACCAAAATATGAACCAAAATATTTGTCATCAGCATGTCCACATGTATGAAGCCCCATGGGGCAAAGCCCTATGTTTAATCGGTTTAATGAAAACGCCATAACTTTCCTATTTTAGACCTAAAGAATCAATGTTATTAAATTTAAACTGTTAAAGAATATGTAGCACGTGGAAGAAAAATATACACTTACTTTTAGAATACCTTATCTACGTTAAAAATATTGTTGACTATTTGTTTGGAAAACCCATTTTACAATGCAGTTTGTTTACAAAATATTCCCTAAGAGTCTTTCATAATTGTAAAAAGTTAAATAAACAATGAAGCCTCAACGACAAGATGATGGAGGCCGAATAAGACCAACCATGCATGGGAAAACGCGAGCTTTTGAAACTTGAGTTATCACCAGAATAATTGGTTGGTGGTTGAGTGGCCTTTTGATTCAAATTCTAACGATTTTAAAACCAAATATTCCCGTACTCATCAGTTTTAATTTTGTTAAAAAAAGGAATAATAAAGTTATAGATTATTGAGCGGAGCTCCTATACTACACTCTGGCTTTTTATTTACTCATACTCCTCCTGAACGGCTGGAGTGATCCTCACGAAATTTTGCTCGGTCATAGTAACCATCTATGGGAAGGTATAAATCTGAAATGGTCCAAATCGGACATAAGGGTTCTGCCCTACGGCCCTTTAAAGTTACTATGTTATTTTAATAGGAGAAATATTTTATTTGGTTTGTTTACTGTGTGTTGATTATACAGCTGTTATATGGATCAAATTTAAATGCAGACTGTTACTATCAGCTGTTTGTAAATACAGTAGTTTTCTGTGAATTTGTTGTTTTGTTTATTTTAGTGGTTTGTTGTCGATACATTTCTGAAAATTATTAATTAAATAAATACTCGCTCCACTCAATATTGCAAGCAGATAACTGCATTGTATACCTAGTTCTGATTACGAGGTAACTCTAATTTCGCTCTTTGACAGTATCATAAGTTTATTTCTACTTTCTACTTGCCAAACAGGAGCTCCATACTATGCTCCATTATTGCCATTATGCTCCATTACCTCAAGCTGCCACCAACATGTCGTGGGCTCAGCGTTTAACAACTGGCTGAGGCTGAAAGCACGTATTCTTCAAGTCATAATTAACATAAAACTTAAAATTTCATTTCAATTTTCAATATTTGTTATAGTAATTGTTAGGGTGTCTCCATTGATCATGTAAATATCTGAAGTTATATATACATACATATATATATATATATATATATATATATATATATATATATATATATATATATATATATTGTTAAACTCCCTGTGTATGATTATAATTATCTGTAAAATTAGTCCGAAAAAACAAACAACAACAAACTAATTTCAATTCCTGTAATGTATCTTAACAGCTGTGCCCCTATCTATTGGTCAATGTATACATCCTATATATACACTGCATTGGTCTTATGTGACCGGTTGGTTGTAGTATGTTCCGGTTCAACTCAATAAACAAGGAAACAGCTGTTGATGTTTATGTTTACTAGTAAAATTGGAAAAAATAATAAATTAAACAAAACCAGAGATGATTAAAACAAAGCAATTTTTTTCCATGTCATTATAAAATTACTTTTGAATCCGTTTACAAATACGTAGATAGTGCTTTTTAATACTTTCTATTACTCGTCAATTTTTGCCAAATATTGCTCTTCCAAGGAGAAAATAGTATCACTAGCTACAGTGAAGAGTGTTATTGAATGTTAGGTCATGCCACTCAGGTCGGTCATCTCGAGTGTTCCTCGTCGCTGGATCTTGCACATTGTGCAGTTGGGCTTTAGCAATAATAAGCTATAATACCAGTTTCTTTTATGCAATCGTCGACATTGTGAACTTCATTACTGAGAAGAAGATAAGACCTACAGGAGGCTGTCCACTTTGTTCGAGGACAATTATTGGGAGAGCAGAGATTTGCCGTTCGATTTACCCTATTTTTACTGGAATTCTAAGATTGCAGAAATAGCGGACTCCGCTTTTTACATCGGTAAAATATTGATGGTCGTGCCGGCAGGTATGCTGTCAGATCTCGGGTACTGTAGGTACGTACTCAGTGGAGGCATGTTGTTGGTGGCAGTCGATTACATCCTTCTTCCAATAGTCACCGAATACGGAGTCTCGATGTACGTGGTGTTAAATCTCGTGGATGGTATTGGTGAAGCCTTGAGATTCCCAAGCGTCTTTAGCTTGATAAGCCGCTTAGCTCTTCCATCGGAACGGAACTTCTTCACCGCGCTCGTGGTGGCAGGTTATTGTGGAGACACTCTGGGATATTCGACTTGATCTACGTGGGACTTAGATCCTTGAGGTTTGGACATTACGCTACGGGGGTTATTGGACTAGCCTGGTTGGCCATCTGGTCTGTCTGTACGTACTACACTCCAGTCGAGAATTCAATCATCCCTCAACGCCAGCACCGTTCTATAACCAACACCCACCAGAAAAGGTCCCTACTGATCGAACTGCAACGATTACAGGGAATTCCGTGGTGCAAGGTTGTTACTTCATTACCTTTCCTCAGCCTCGTTTTAGTATATTGCTCTTTGGTCTGGATCACCTACACAAACGTTTGGAGAACTTTTATACCCTATCAAAAATACATATTGCACCTTCCCGCTGAATTTACCAAAAAGTCAAATATCATGGTTGTAGCTGTTCTCCCGTCTTCGTTGATGGGAGCCTTGTTTGCCGATTGGGTAATCAAACAGAACATTTCGTCAGACAGTTATTAAACGTTCTTTTCCATTCATCGGCGTGTTCTGTTCATCAGTTCTGCAGGTAACATTGCCGTTGGTTGGCTGCGCCGTAATATTGTTCTGGGTCCTCGCTACCACTGCGATGTATATCGTCGGGCTGGCAGATCCAGTCATCTACTCCACTCCCATCGACCTCAGTCCGCGCCACGCCGGTCTGTTGACGGGGATTATGACCACCGCTAGTACGATCTGCTTCCTCTTTGATGTAAAGATAGGCGAAATATTGGTAACACACCCTTACAACCCCAATCACTGGCGGAACGAGTTATTGTTTTTTTGCTTTAGCAGGCTTAATACTGACGGTCCCATTTATTTTTTTTGGGTCGGGGGAAAAACAACGCTGGAAGCGAACCAGTCTTTCAGATACCCTGCCAAGCAGCAACTCACCGAACTAGAGACTGCTGTTGAATCTGATCTCCACCAATCGCTTTGGTACCTCACAGATAATTTTGAATGGATAATTTATTGAAAGTTAAGTAAGGATCAATATTATAGGTAATTTGATGTAAACAAACTGTGTCACATTGTGAAATTAAGCATACACTCAACGAGAGTAAGTTAGTTTGTACATATTGAAACCTTAATAACTAAATAACCAAAAAATCATACGTGTCTATTATTATAAAATCATATTTGATTTTACAGGGACGTAGCGTGACCTACGATTACTAGCGGGCCTTTAATCACGTGACTATTACATACAGGGAATTGCACCCTCGACAAGTGATATCATAAAAACAGCTAATGGTTTAGTCAGCTCCACTGCTTCATCTCTGTATATATATATATATAAAGTCTCTCTATACTGACTCTGAATATCAGTCAGTCAGTGGTATTTGGATTTTATATATATTAGGATATATATATAATCCTAATATATATAAAATCCAAATACCACTGACTGACTGACTGACCGACATATCACGACATTTACATAAACATAAGGCCTACAGAGTTTAAATTTGACATATAGGTTCCTGTTTGGCCCTAGGTTCTTGCTAAGAAATGGTATTACAAAATTCCCCCTGTGTTCCGCCCCGTTGGGTCCCAAAGTTCACATGTATTCCTTTTGGGCATTCACTTTGGTTTGAGCTGATTCAAATTAAAACAGCTGATCTTGATTTGTATTTATTCCACGGGATAACCACAGATTGGAGGACACACAAATATCATAATTTACGCGGGCGAAGCTGCAACGGGTCGGCTAGTCTCTATATCTATAAATACGAAATTCCGATTTACGCCCAGGCCAAACCACTGCACCTAGAAGCATAACACTTTGCATGTAGACTCATCTTATAGCATAGGCACCCACTAAGAAGGGATTTTAAGATATTCCTATAGGACTATGCCCTACGGGGCTTCAAAGTTTCAACCCTGTGTTATTCTTATGGACATTCACTTTGGATTGAGCTGATGAAAATTCTATCAGCTGATTATGATCCGTTGTAGTTCCACGGGTAAACCACAGAATGCAGCACACACAACTGCTCTATTCCCGGGTGGAACCGGGAACGATGGCAGCTATATACCGGGTGTCCCACGTAAGGTGTCTCAAATTGATTACGGAAAAACGGCTTAACGTACAAGGATGAAATAAAATTCTTTCCCGCTAAATTGACCCCAAGGAATAACGTTAAATTATTTTTAACTTTTTCCCCATACAGGGTGTGCCAAAAACTGAGGGTCACTAGTTCAAATCTCAGAATTTTCAATTGTAAACATATGTCATGTTATACATCATTTTAAAGGTATTTAATAGACAAACATTTTAGCGAAAACAGAAATTAATTATCTTTTTCCGTTTCAAAATGGCGGCAGTTTTTTGGGGAAAAATCAATATGTTTTTAATACTCTGTGTTTCCTATACAAATGCACATAGCCCTTCTCCGGTTGAATTTTCTTACTCGTTATGAAATTAGCTTTACTGTGATATGCTACAAGTAACGGTCTTTTGAAATAATAAAAATTCCAAAAAAATTGATTTTTGAAAATTTGCAAATGCCCATTGTTCAAAATGTCCAAATAGCAACATATGTCAAGTGGCACATCATTTTATAGGTTTTTTAGTTCTTAAAAACTTTCTAATTTACACTTACTTCGTATCTCTTTTAGTTTTTGTGTAAATAACAAAAAACCTAATTTTCCTATATCAAATGCATGTTATTTGGGTTTAACACTAAACAGCTGATTATGGCCCCATTTCATTTAGTGTTAAACCCAAATAACATGCATTTGATATAGGAAAATTAGGTTTTTTGTTATT
Organism: Allygus modestus; assembly: GCA_963675035.1. Lineage (NCBI taxonomy): Eukaryota > Metazoa > Arthropoda > Insecta > Hemiptera > Cicadellidae > Allygus > Allygus modestus. The sequence continues at coordinate 409,102,209 of OY776112.1, forward strand.
TACACAAAAACTAAAAGAGATACGAAGTAAGTGTAAATTAGAAAGATGTTAAGAATTAAAAAACCTATACAATGATGTGCCACTTGACATATGTTGCTATTTGGACATCTTGAACAATGGGCATTTGCAAATTTTCAAAAATCAATTTTGTTTGGAATTTTTATTATTTAAAAAAACCGTTACTTGTAGCATATCACAGTAAAGCTAATTTCATAACGATTAAGAAAATTCAACCGGAGAAGGGCTATGTGCATTGGTATAGGAAACACAGAGTATTAAAAACATATTGATTTTTCCCAAAAAAACTGCCGTCATTTTGAAACGGAAAAAGATAATTAATTTCTGTTTTCGCTAAAATGTTTGTCTATTAAATACCTTTAAAATGATGTATAACATGTCATATGTTTACATTTGAAAATTCTGAGATTCGAACTAGTGACCCTCAGTTTTTGGCACACCCTGTATGGGGAAAAAGTTAAAAATATTTTTACGTTATTCCTTGGGGTCAATTTAGCAGGTAATAATTTTTTTCATCCTTGTACGTTAAGCCGTTTTTCCGTAATCAATTTGAGACACCTTACGTGGGACACCCGGTATATACTAGTATCCTGTCGCGGCTTCGATATAGCGACAGGATACTATAATATTATATTATATTTATTTAAGCTCTTCTGTTATCATGTGTTTTACTATCAACAGCTGTTTTAGTATGCAATTAATTTATATTTTTAATACGCTAGGCATATTTTTGTCATAATTGTTTTGGAGCGGTGGTACTACCGATCACCATGTCCAAGGTGTCGTTAGAAAGGTCTTAGCATGTACTTTTGCCATCAATTAAAAAAATTTATAAAAGTCACCATGAATATGGGAAAATATGGGGTCAAAGTCGCGATTTTCCCCATAGACATAATATGCAGTTACAAACCAACGATCCAGAAATCAGCTGTTTATTTAAGGAAGTGGTTAAACAAATACAATCTGACCCTGACAAATGGTTATTGAACGTACAGCTGGCAACATAACACCAGTTTTTATTTGCACAAAATCAAAACATAACCAAAAAAACATAATGGACAGACATAATGGAGACTATAAGACGTCGACCAGGACGGCCAAGAGGAGGAGGCCGACAAACTTTAACTGACGAACTCTTTCCTGGGTAAAAGCGTGCTCGGATTCGAGCAACAGGACCACTAGTAAAAATTATTCGTCTGTTTAAGTAAACAAAATCTTTTCTTCATAAAGAATACACTATAACTTTGAAGGCCTGTGGGGCAAAGGCCGAGGACTTTTATTACAGGAATTGGTGAAAGGGGGTGTCTACATAAAACACACACATCGTTTGTAAAAATCCGTCCATTATTAACGGAGGAGTAGTGTTTCGTAGAAATCGCCTTCACATATTATATATACGGATAAATCAATGTTAGTATGTATGTCTGTTTTATCCTTTATGTACATACATCCGACTGAGATAAATCTTTGCATGGTAGGGTTGTCATGGGTAGGTTACCTGGTAGGTTAATATAAGAAAGGATTACTAACATCAATAAAAATCCTAGGACTTCAGGGCTTCGTCCTAATAATTATAGTATGTTATGTTAAATACTGTTCTCAATTCTGTGTATAATGTAAACATTGATCCAGAAATACATTTTTGTGAGAAAAGGACTTCGTCCTATGGAACTTTAAAGTTACTATGTCACTCTTTTGGAGGAATGATTTGTTATGAATTTCACAGATGACCAATTAAAAATATTGTAAGCAGCTGTCTACTTCTTTAGGTAGCAAGATGTAATGGTTTTTATCTTAATTGCGGCTTTAGGTTACTATATCAGTGTTTTTTTTACAAAGATTTATTTATGGATCATTGTTAACATTGTATACGGAATTGAGAAAGTATTCAACATAACATAATATTATTTACACTAGTGGGTTCACCGGAATATGAGTCACCCGGGAACATAAACAGAAAAATGATTTTAACAGAAAAGAGTGGATAGAAATGAATTAATTTGAACATAAATAACAATAATATAAACATAAAATCATGTATACACAATATTCTTTGAATAACGTAACATTTGGAAAGAAGTAACAATTAAAAGTTCAATTTCATTTTCAAGTTCATTTTCAATCTAGCGTCGGTGAGCTCTTTTTGATATTTCTCCGTGGGATCTTTTGGCAATTCTTTGAAGTTGTTTTCTTTAATGAAAGCTTAAGTTTTCTTAATATTTTCATCTTTTTCCATTATTACTATGGCATTGCTTTTGTCGCCTTTAACTGCTATGGCATTATTATCTTCTATCTTCTTTTAGCGAATTTCCCCTATAGGGAAGAAGCTATTACCGTAGGTTCATGGTAGGACTTAAGCCCGAGACCATGATAATTTTTTGTTTTTAGGTCCCAGATGACAAAAACACTATTCGTACAAATTTATATATATATATATATGTGTGTGTGTGTGTGTGTGTGTGTGTGTGTGTGTGTGTGTGTGTGTGTGTGTGGGTGTGTGTGTGTGTGTGTGTGTGTCCGTGGATGCGATAACTTGAGTAAAAACGTCCAATTTCGATGAAATTTGGCTCAAATGTGTAAAATGACATTCATGACTTTAAGTTCGAAAACCAGAAAAATCGCACCATGGGAAGAGGGGATTATGGGGGTTTTAAATTTTCCAAAAATCAGTTTTTGCACTTTTCACCCTACAATAAAAAAAAAATAATAATTTTGGTTTCGACCATGTTATAGAGCTTAAGAAAACAAATAATATTGTATTTTGAATTATTAACCTAGGTTAAATGGTTGCGGAGAAAATCCAAAAAACCTACTCATAAAATCTCCCATGTTAATCTTATGGAAAAAAGGTTTTTGGCTTTTCCTCAGTTCGTTTTAATGTAAACTTCACATTTGCTTTTACCAATCTGTTCATTTCCACAAAACAATCATTTTGGTATTTAAATTGTGATTCTACGCCCAACAGTTGCAGAGATATTCAAAGTGCTAAACACAGTATGTTGTCCATGTTATCCTTATGGAGAATAAATAAAATTTGATTATCTCGATTATTTATAAATGTATATTGGTGAAACTTGGTATGTGGCTTCACGAAGTACTGGTATATTGATATTTGTACGGACAATTGATTTTTTGTTGATTATCCCAGTAGCAGCAAACCTGCATACTCAGTCCTAATGTTATTCTTATGGAGAATAAGTAAAGTTTTATATCTCCCTTAATTATGGATATAAATTAATAAAACTTAGTATGTAGCTTCACCTGGTTAAGTTATATTGATAATTGCATAAAAACACATATTTTGTGTTCCTTGTTGCAGCAAACCTGCGTACTCAGCCCAAATGTATTTCTTATGGAGAATAAATAAAATGCTATAGATCTTATTATTCATGTATTTTTATGAAACTTGGTAAGTGGCTTCATGTGGTAGTGAGAAACATATGCATACATTAGGAATTCGCTCAGTACGCAGGTTTGCTGCGACGAGGGTATTTTATTATAACACATTTCCTCAAATCTTCTTTTCTGTCCTGGGCCAATTGTTCTGTCAGTCGGGATATCTTTTGTGACTTCCTGCCGTATGGCGATTTCATCCATATTTTTAAGTCTTCCGATGTTAGCTTCTATATCTGTGGCTAAAAGATAGTTTTCTGTTTTTTTTATGGCAAAATTGTGTTTTAAACCATATTTTAATATATCCTTTTCTTCTTTATAAAATTGAATATCTGTTAAATTTACATACATTGGACGTGTACGTAGTCACTTCGAAAGAGGCTTCGCGGCGAAAGAGGACGTGAGCCGCTACTGTTCACGTCCGTTCCAAATTATGCACCGTACGTTACTTTTCCTGTGATTTGTAAAACAAATTGAGAGCCAGAAAACCTCCTAACCTAACCTAACGTAACGTAACGTAACCTAACCTAACCTAACGTAACCTAACCTAACCTAACCTAACCTAAGCGGTAGCAAAGTGAATTTGCCCTTACATTGGACGTGTACGTAGTCACTTCAAAAAATATCCTTTTGGCCGAGGTCATCAGCTGTGGAGGAGTAAAAATAACAACTTTAGCATCTCAAAGCATGTGTTGAAAACAGCTGTTTTTGAACCAATATGTAGGAGATAATTTTGTTACTTTCCTCCCTTGTACACAGTATTTGGAGAAAGTATTGTTTTCGTCAACATTTTCGAATTTGATTTGATAGTGGAAATATTCGGTTTGGTGCTCCCTGATGTAACGTCCATTTTTTTAGGGGGGGGGGTAATATTTTGTTGAAAAACAAATATTACAAAAATCTAATGAAATATTAATTTAAATTAGGGGATAATTTTAAACTCCAAAACGCAATCGACATTAAATTCTAAATTATATTTTGGCGAAATTCGGTTAAACGTTTTATTCATCATCAACAATTGGCTCGGAACCTTCTTTGTTCTTATCACGAAGACAAAAGCAAGGGAAGCAGTAACGTGCAGAATCGCGTGCTGGAGTAAATCGCTTCCGACGGCCACCGGCAGGGGCGCTGCGGAAGATTCTTCGGAGTTGCTGAGGCCAGAGCGGCTGGACACTCGCTCTCTGGCGCCGCGCTGTTCGTTTCGGTCCACCTGCCCACGTCGTCGTCCTGCAACCCACTTGGTGACAACCAGTGTCAACGTTTTTGTCTTCGTTTTGGTAACTTTGACGACTCATCTACGCAAATAGAAGTAGTTTTGCTGTTTATAACGATTGTTTTCAGCTTGCCGCCCGCTTTTATTTAAATTAAATTTAAGCGTCGTGATTGCGTGACTCACGCCGCGACAGGTACGCTCATTAACGCCCGCTAACTTAGTAGCCATTTACGTAGTTGCTTCATTTATAGTAGTGTAGTTATCAGAGGCACGCTTTTTCCACGTAAATTTTGCACTAATTTCTTCAACAGTAAGATTTACATAAATTAAGTTACGCTCACGCCAGAGGCGCGTAACGCCTGAACTTTCCTGCACGTTTTGTCACGTTGTGTCTTGTCAGCTTGCTTGATTTTGCTAACTTGCTAATTCGCTTTGTCTGAGTAGTTAACTAACAGAAAAGTTACGAGCTTAAAATAAAAGAAGAAACAAATTAATTAATCGAGTTTTATTATTTTCCTAAATTTAATTCTTTTTTTTTAGAGCGGACATGAACACATTTTAAACGTAACGAATAGCCACGGTGCGAATTCGCTCACCGAAGACGAGGACCGGAATACCAATTCGGGTCATTCCTGGTGTAATGAACGTGAAGAGCTGCTGATCGACCCTGCATAAAATAGTTTAAGTAGGGATCTGTACTGGTGTATTTTATGCTGATTTAATTTAGTGATAAGAGTATTGTGTGCCAACGATTTCAAGAAGTCTACGTATACGTAAAGATATTTGCTCCTGTTTTAATGGTCTAAAGAGAGCTATCGAAGATGTTAACAATCTGTGACGCGCAGTAATAAGTAACCACGTAGGGAACACGTTATCACTACCGAGAGCACGCAGGTGTTAAATATCGTAGCTACAGTGGTAAACAAAGCCTAGCCGGTCGTCTGAACTCCGTATAAATAATAATCACGTTCTTTTTTTACTGCCGTTTACATTTCTTATCTTAAATTTAGTTCGATAAATCTCTCCTGGGAGCCAGCAGTATTTATGTTATTGCTTGGCGAAGGGAATTAGGTCTAAATTCTAGTAATAAAAAAATCATTGCAGTAAATCGGTACTTTCAAATTGGCCTTAAATAGATTAACATCTCGCACGATTGGCATTAAGTGCGTTTTTATTTTTGTAAAATTTATTTTCTATATTCAACCCCAAAAACCTTTTACGAGTGGCGAGGATGAATGAATAAATGCGAATCGCTATGGCATCTTTTATGTTTTGATGATCTGAGCCAAGACAACTCGTTTATTAAATACGAATAAAATATTATTCAAGTGATTGTCGGTTGAGTAGTATTTTACGAACCCTGGACTACTCATAGTAGACTGAGCGATCTCGGTATTTTTATTTGTAAGACAGATTAGCTAATTGGAAATAAAATAAAATTTTCTTTTCGTAAATATGTCGTTACAAGATGGCGCCCGAAGCATAGTGACCTTTAAACGCTTGGCTCAGAACATAGTATATTACGTTATTGCAAACTTTATAGTTTGAACACTGTTGTAAAACGTGTTAATAAAGTAAATCATTGTGTTACTGGAGATAACTGATTATCGTATTGTAAGGGAGGCAATTAATTCGTCCAGTTGAATTTATTAAAGGCAATTAAACCCCTTTACATTGTTAGTGAAATTTTAGCGAGGGAAAATGAGTCCGTGGAGTTTGTTTTGCCGCGTTTGGCTAAGGTTTTTATCAATGATGTATGTGGTGTCACCTGACAAATCTAAAGGTGCCTCGCGAAAAGTTACCCAGCAGCCGACGCAAAGCGTAACTACAATCACGGCGGCCGCCATTAATGCCCCTTCCACGACCACGCCCCCGGCGACCGATGCCACGACCCTATTGGCTGTCACGTCTTCGGCCCCTCCCCTTACCACTACTGGTATGGTAATTTTGCCGCCGCCACCCTCCACCGTCCCCCGAACCCCTCTCGAAGACCCTAGGGTTGGTTGGATCTATAGCCTGCCTAAAGAAGACTTGCGAAAGGAGATGCAAAAATTTAATCTTAGCACCGAGGGCAAGACGAACGAATTACGGAAAAATTTTGTGCATTTTTGGCGCACACCTTTCAATTCGATCCCCCCGTCAGTTCCTTATCAAGTCCCCCCTCAGACACTTAATATCGCTCCAACGCTATCGCTATCGGGTTACGCGGGCAAAGACAGACTGGACGTGCGCAAAGATGTCGACGAGATGGCAAGCGTGCGCGAGATGTTAGGTTTATCCCCTAATGCTGACTCGGATCACGTTAAACGTATCCTCGGCTCTATGGTGCAAACCTTGAGGCCGGATGACGACGCTCATTTGAGACACCAGCTCGGAAGTGTAACGTACGGATACGCCGCGCCTACTAACACGGCATATACCGGATATTTTAACGGTAATATCCCATTCCCTAGTACGACGTCGGCTCACGTAATCCCCGGTCAGGACTTTGGAATTAGCCGCCTAGATTTACGCCCCCCTCAAGAGCAACCACGAACGCACGATGCGCCTTCCATATGTAACCTTGTGTGCAAATGGAATTTACGCTTTGATGGACGTAAGGACCCCGTATCTTTTCTTGAACGACTGGAAGAGTTATTGGAGGCGTATTTCGTAACTCGGGACGATATTTTAAAAGCTCTCCCTGAACTTTTGACCGGGTCCGCGTTGCTATGGTACCGGAATAGCCGCGAAATGTGGGCGAACTACCGGGATTTTCGTGACCATTTTGAGATTCAGTTTCTGCCACCGGGTTATCGACGGAATTTAGACGAGGAAATACGGAAACGTACCCAGGGTGACTTAGAATCATTTAAGGATTTTGTAGTGGCGATTAATACATTGATTAGGCGGAGAGGATCAATTTCAGCACATGAGAGGATTGACTTGATTTACTCAAACATGCGTCCGGATTATAAACTGATGGTCCGGCGTCAGGATTGTTTGACCTTGACCGAGATGATAAGGCGCGCCGAAGATTACGAGGCTTATCTGCGTGACAAGAACGCCTTCCGTCCCCCACCGCCCCCCGCAATATCGCTAGTTCCTGAGACAGCGTACCACGGTAGGAAACGTTACGATCGCGCGTCAGATAACGCGGCGGTTGAGGCTAACCCGCCGAAATGGAATAAGGAACCGTACTCGCACGGCCAGAAACGTGTCGCCTTTGTTCAGCCGGCAAATTCGCGTCACCAGAGCCTAGGAAAATCCGTGCCTAACCCCACAGTTAACGCGCAAGGGGCTACGGTGCTGGAGAAAAATGGCCGCGGTAAAAGCGAATGGATTTGTTGGAACTGCGATAAAACCGGTCATCTTTTTCGGAATTGTCCAAAGCCCAAAACGCTTAAATGTTTTTATTGTAAAACTGAGGGCATATCTACCGCCAGATGTAACTGCGAGGCGGGAAACGAGTACAGGATTCGGTTCGGAGGGGAGCGACCGAGTCCGCGCCGGCAAACCGGAAACCATCCCCCGAGGAATGGAGCGCCTGGCTTCAGAAAATAAGCAATTTCTCTGTCGCAACTAATCACGATTGCGCCGCCATCGATACCAGGCCATATATCGGTGTACGAATTTTTGATCAAACGTTTCGGGCCTTGGTTGATACAGGTGCGGTCGTTAGTCTGATAGGTGATCGCGTCGCCGAACTTATGAAATCCCGGGACGTGCACACTATTGATAGCAACGTTGACGTTAGGATGGCAAACGGCGCATTATCACATTCAAATACGGGCTATCGGATCACCGGTATGGTCGGCGATTACGATTACGAATGGGACGCGCTGTACGTACCGGGCCTCACGAGCGATATTATACTAGGCATACAACAGATAAACGATCTCGGCCTAGTGCAATTCGAACTCGCGATCGAAAACGGCCTTGGTGATCGAACCGGGCCAAATAATGAATCGTGCGCTGTGAGTAAGCTTTACGACGACCAGAATTTGCGAAGGGAAAGTAGCAGCCCGAGAGAACCGGCCCCTGTCTCCGAGCCGCCCACACCCGGACCTTCAAGGACGCCGCCAGCGTCGACTTCCGTGGCGACCCTCCCTCAGACCGACGATGACGACGACGGAGGCGAGGATCCATCCCGAGACGACGACGTGATGGACCTCGACACTTCAGACATCGAGGTCGAGGGGTTCGAGGAGCCCCCTTCGAAGACGACACCGGCTTCGGCGACCGCGCCAGTGGAGATTTCCCTGACCGGTTCGCCTGTTCCAGGACCGTCCCGCGAGGTGCCCTACATTCCTCCGTCCCCGGCCGCAGTCCCCGAAGATATCAGGTTGCGGTTGACTGGAATGCCCGCCCAGCTGACTCCGAAACAGGAAAAAGATCAGCGATGGAAGGTGTACCGACCGGACGGGACTTTCTTCCGGATGCGGACCAAGAAGCTGCGGAACCTCGACCGCATCTATTAGCTCGATTAGTTTAGTTCTGCAGCGAAGAATTTTCGTTTGATTTTGTTTTATTTTCATTCTCTGTTTTTCGTTTACGCTCAAGTCGAGCACCATTTGTTAGGGAGATCCCTAGTACCCCGAGTGAGGGTATTCTTTTTTCTTTTTTTGATTTTCTTTTTTCTTTTCCCCCAAGTCGGAGGGGGATGTAACGTCCATTTTTTTGGGGAGGGGGGGTAATATTTTGTTGAAAAACAAATATTACAAAAATCTAATGAAATATTAATTTAAATTAGGGGATAATGTTAAACTCCAAAACGCAATCGACATTAAATTCTAAATTATATTTTGGCGAAATTCGGTTAAACGTTTTATTCATCATCAACAATTGGCTCGGAACCTTCTTTGTTCTTATCACGAAGACAAAAGCATGGGAAGCAGTAACGTGCAGAATCGCGTGCTGGAGTAAATCGCTTCCGACGGCCACCGTCAGGGGCGCTGCGGAAGATTCTTCGGAGTTGCTGAGGCCAGAGCGGCTGGACACTCGCTCTCTGGCCGCCGCGCTGTTCGTTTCGGTCCACCTGCCCACGTCGTCGTCCTGCAACCCACTTGGTGACAACCAGTGTCAACGTTTTTGTCTTCGTTTTGGTAACTTTGACGACTCATCTACGCAAATAGAAGTAGTTTTGCTGTTTATAACGATTGTTTTCAGCTTGCCGCCCGCTTTTATTTAAATTAAATTTAAGCGTCGTGATTGCGTGACTCACGCCGCGACAGGTACGCTCATTAACGCCCGCTAACTTAGTAGCCATTTACGTAGTTGCTTCATTTATAGTAGTGTAGTTATCAGAGGCACGCTTTTTCCACGTAAATTTTGCACTAATTTCTTCAACAGTAAGATTTACATAAATTAAGTTACGCTCACGCCAGAGGCGCGTAACGCCTGAACTTTCCTGCACGTTTTGTCACGTTGTGTCTTGTCAGCTTGCTTGATTTTGCTAACTTGCTAATTCGCTTTGTCTGAGTAGTTAACTAACAGAAAAGTTACGAGCTTAAAATAAAAGAAGAAACAAATTAATTAATCGAGTTTTATTATTTTCCTAAATTTAATTCTTTTTTTTTTTAGAGCGGACACGAACACATTTTAAACGTAACGAATAGCCACGGTGCGAATTCGCTCACCGAAGACGAGGACCGGAATACCAATTCGGGTCATTCCTGGTGTAATGAACGTGAAGAGCTGCTGATCGACCCTGCATAAAATAGTTTAAGTAGGGATCTGTACTGGTGTATTTTATGCTGATTTAATTTAGTGATAAGAGTATTGTGTGCCGACGATTTCAAGAAGTCTACGTATACGTAAAGATATTTGCTCCTGTTTTAATGGTCTAAAGAGAGTTATCGAAGATGTTAACAATCTGTGACGCGCAGTAATAAGTAACCACGTAGGGAACACGTTATCACTACCGAGAGCACGCAGGTGTTAAATATCGTAGCTACAGTGGTAAACAAAGCCTAGCCGGTCGTCTGAACTCCGTATAAATAATAATCACGTTCTTTTTTTTACTGCCGTTTACATTTCTTATCTTAAATTTAGTTCGATAAATCTCTCCTGGGAGCCAGCAGTATTTATGTTATTGCTTGGCGAAGGGAATTAGGTCTAAATTCTAGTAATAAAAAAATCATTGCAGTAAATCGGTACTTTCAAATTGGCCTTAAATAGATTAACATCTCGCACGATTGGCATTAAGTGCGTTTTTATTTTTGTAAAATTTATTTTCTAAATTCAACTCCAAAAACCTTTTACGAGTGGCGATGATGAATGAATAAATGCGAATCGCTATGGCATCTTTTATGTTTTGATGTTCTGAGCCAAGACAACTCGTTTATTAAATACGAATAAAATATTATTCAAGTGATTGTCGGTTGAGTAGTATTTTACGAACCCTGGACTACTCATAGTAGACTGAGCGATCTCGGTATTTTTCTTTGTAAGACAGATTAGCTAATTGGAAATAAAATAAAATTTTCTTTTCGTAAATACTGTCGTTACACTGAACCCAAAAAAGTGATTTTTACGTGATGTCTGTGTGTCTGTCTGTCTGTCTGTCTGTCTGTATGGATGTGTACGGCGCTAGAGCCCTAACCAATGGTCCGATTTTTATGAAACTTGGTATGTAGGAACTAATCCACGATATCTCTGGGCATTTTTTCATTTTTTTGAATTTTAGATTTTAAGGGTAATTATCCCCCAAAACTCGCCAAAAAACATGAAAAGTCAAAATTTCTCAAAAACGACTCTAACGATTTTAATTAAACTTTAGTAGTTTGTAGAGCTTTCGTTTTTTCAACAAAATTACCCCACCCGAATTTGTGTAAAAATACAGGTTCAAAAATTACAGGACTTAAAACATCAAAAATTTAGTTGTTATTTTTCATAAAAAAACATAAATATAAAAAATATTACTATTCACCATTAAAAATAGCTAAAAAAACTAAATAATTTAGTATTTTGAATTGCTATTCTACAATTGCTGGTTGCGGGGAAAATTTAAATTTTCATTTTGCGGTAAACGCAGTACGTTGTCCAATGTTATTCTTATGCAGAATAGAACAAATACTATTTCTCTCTTATTTACTAATAAATTTCGTTCAGACTTGGTATACTTATCAAGTTAGCATTGACCAACAGAGGAAATTCCAAATATCTTGCCCCTTAATAACCCTGGGGGGGATAGGGGACATTTACCCTCTTAAAACCACGTGTGTAGCAATGGATTCTGTAGTGCTTCCAAAACAAGGATTTGGGTGGTTGTCTATGTAAACGACTTGTTTACAAGATTTTCTGTATATTCGACCGTGCTTTGAATTCTATATTTAGTAAATAAAAAGTAATTTATTTATTAAAGTTGTGCTAAAAGGGAGAAAGTATGTGTCAGTTTCCTGAAACCGTTTATTATATTTTTGTTCGGTGATTTTTAATAATTTTAAATACATATCAGTCGAAAGCTCTTACCCTCTAGACGTGATTTTAAGGGGTTTGAAATACATCCACGCTTAGGGCTTTGCCATACAAGCCTTTAAAGTTACAATGTTAATCTTATGGAGTTGTATTTTATTTAGGTTGTGGGGATCAGTGTAAACCTTTCATCACATCTGGCTCTTACGTCTACTAGATTCTCGAGCGTAGAACGGGACATCAGCTATTATCATGGGACAGCCTAACTGGCGGGTGGGTCCCGATTAATATGAGACCGTGCACATCTTGGGACTGACCACCGCGACACCTGTAAGGGATGGCAAGCAGAACATGTCACTGCACAAGCGTCTGCTTAGAGTAAATATAAATAATATAAACTTCTGCTATGTTTATATACTGTCTCCATTATTTGTTCAAAGTCTGTAAAGCAATTGTATGAAATAATATAAAGCTGGCATTAAAGGAAGGATTATTGTCAACTTGAACCATTAAAGTCATCCACCTTTCAAATCATTCTTTCCAGAGGGAAAGGGGATTTATTTTAAAGAATTTATGTGTTAAATTTATTTTGAATTTAATTGGAAAATTGTCGTTTTTATGAGCACAGTGCATTTCATACTGCTGACAAATTTAAATATTGTTTTGAACATATTTTCAATTTAAAATTTAAAAACCTACTAAATATAGTATAAATTTACAATTGATAGCTACACCTTTTCGATTACAAAACCAATTTTTAATTATATTGGTTTACATTAAAATTAAAATATAAATGAATTGTTTATTAATACAAGCGTGATATGAATGTCATGAGAATAAATAATGTTTAAAGGAAATGTGTCCTCTGCCCTTAAAATTGCATTATAAATGTCCTGCATTGCCTTCTTCAGTGACAATTTGTATAAAGTAAGGCAGTATGTCCTCACTCTACAAAAAGAGACACTATGGTTAGATACCCCTCTGAAAATCATAAGAAAATCTAATACAAAAAATAAATACAAATTTAGTTTTTCCATCAGAAACAGAATGATAAGCTGAATGTTGTCGGTGTAAAATAAAATCACTATTTGTTATTGTATTAACATCATTATTAGGGACCACCGCTTTATATATTCCCTCCCCAATGTACATGTTTATGAAAAAACCCTATCCATCATTAAGGCCGGGTCATACTACGCTGGTTACCAGCTGCTAGTTGCTAGCTGCCAGTAAGAATCAGCTGGTCTGACCTCAACAAATGTTGCTAGTTCCAGCAAGACAGAGAGGTTTGAGTGGTCACACTAAGCTGATTGCTAGTAGCATTGATTTTGAATACAGAATAGATATCCCAAGACTAGTTAATTTTTGAAGCCAGGAAAATGAACCAGCTGGTCCACTAATCAAACAATTACATCAGCTGCGTATGAAACAAAAATAACAAACCCATTTTTCATATAAAAAGAATCCCGTTTTATCCCTTTAAATCACATTAAAAAATCCCTTTTCATCCCGCTTTTAATCTGAGATCACAGATTGAACTAGATTGCAGAATCAAATATTTTTCTATTTACTTTTAGTAGCTGCTCTCTTTTAATTGTATATATGTTTATATTTACCTATTTTTCGTGCTTGAATTAAATTATTTAAACATGTTCTACTCTTTCAAATACTATTTTATCTCTTTAAACATCTATATTATGATCGATTTTAACGGAAGCAATCAATAACATAAAAGAGTAGTTAGAATTTTATCTCTATATACAAATGTTTTCCAGCTAGACTAGTCAAATAACCAACAGCGCGAAACGAGTAGTGTAAGGGGTGGAGAAGGGGTTACCTTCATATTGTTTTTTTTAGAGTAAGAAACAACGCACATGCTACTACTTCGTTGTACTGCTTCTAAGGCTCCGTTCTAGCTAGGCGACGAGACTTCTGTCGGCGATATGACCGATAACACTCCTGCCGACGACGAAAACGGTGTCCAAACTATTCAAAACAACAAATTATAAGGGTGACGACGCGATGTGTTCTCCATTCTACATAATCATGGTATCGCATCGCACACCCAACTAGGACACACGCTCATGCCAAAGTGGAATTGAAGTGGTGGAATTGAGTTAGGGGGGTTCAAAGTACTTCCGTAAGATGTATAATCAATGCTAGTAGCAGCAAATTAATTATTATCAAGTGTTTTAACTTATTATATGTATCTCATCAACATTTAAACAGTGTTGTAAACAAATGATAGTTAAGACCTTATCCGCTAGATTTGCTAGTGGTTTTAATACATTTGGACAATTCCAATTTTTTGGTTAAGCCAACAAATTTTATTTGTCACCTTCACTCTTAAAAATTACTTCTAAATGTATAAATTTGAATTTATTTAATAATCGTTGTGTGATATTAGAATAAGATTGATAAGGCCTTTAATATTAGGTATAAATAACTTTTTTTTGTATCGACTAGTGCTTCGTCAATAACTCAATTACCCATTAATAAAATGTTTGTTTAGTAGAAAATGCAACTGAAGGTTGCATGTTAAAATGTATTTAGGCTTGGAACCATGATTCATTGTCTGGAGCTCGGCACCAGGTTGCATTTTAGCGAATTTCCCCTATGGGGAAGAAGATATTACCATAGTCGGCATGGTAAGACCTAGGCCCGGGACCATGATAACTTTTCGTTTTAAGGTACCCAGATGTCAAAAAAAACATCCGTTCAAAACTGTGTATATATATATATGTATATAATGTACACAGTACATTATACACTGTATAATGTATATTATGTATATTATGTATATTATGTATAGTACGTTGTCCAATGTTATTCTTATGGAGAATAAGAAAAATTTTATATCTCGCTTATTTATCAACTCATCCTGACGAAACTTGGTACATTGCTTCTTATCGTTGAGGTCTATTGATATTTGCACAAAAACTATTTGTTGGTTGATAGTTCCCGTAACAGCAAACCTGCGTACTCAGCCCCATGTTATTCTTATGGAGAATATGTAACGTGTTATCTCCCTTCATTATGAAAATAAATTAATGAAATTTGGTATATGGCTTTACCTACATGAGCTATATTGATATTTGTATAAAACCCCATTTTTGTGCTCCTTGCTTCAGCAAACCTGCATACTCAGCCGCCATGTTATTCTTATGGAGAATAATTAAAATGTCATAAATCGTTTATTTTTTAATGTATATTGATGAAACTTGGTATGTGGCTTTATGTGGTATTAAGATACAGATATATGCATTGGAAATTCGCTGAGTACGCAGGTTTGCTGCTGTGGGGGTATTATAGTTTTACATTTTCTAAAAGGCAACACTACTACTTCCAGAAAAAGTGATAAGCGGATTTTAACACCAGTTTGAGCTTACAAGCCAGGCGTAACAGCAACACCGTCATATTACTACGACTGTTTACTACGTCCAAGTTGCTGATCTTCTGGAGCTCCTTCTGCTCTGCGTGCTGCCTGCCGTACAGCTTGTGAAAGCCTTCTAACTTCAATTTGTGCTGAAGTTGCCTGAGATTTAGCCAATCGAGCTTTTTTCCAATCTTTGAAACAAATTTGATTTATGTTTCCTTAGGATTGTTATGATGCAGGTACTTTCGTGGTTAAACGTGCAACAAAAGTGCAAACAAAAGTTTAAACAAATAAATAAAATCTTGTTGTAAATCTCAAATACAGAACACCAGTTTTAAGTATTATATGATGCAGTAAATTGTTGTGCCCTTCAGATTAACATGGGTGGTTTTGAGCCCTAAATGATATGTAAAAAACGTAAAATAGGCCTAAATGTTAGTTAGGATATTATTGGATAATTGAACGAAGTGAAAGTATCCTTATACACAACTTTACTGCTTAGACTGGTAAGAGAATCAACTCAACTGGCGTGTCTGTGACCCCAATAACTAGAGAATGCCTCCACAGTTAAACTTAAAATTTTCCAGAAAAACTTAACAGGTCAAAATCTCGGTCAAGTTCGTTAATCAGATAATTTTGTTCAGTATTAATCAAATTATCTTAAAACCAAATTTATTTTTTTCTCCATAAGAATAACATTGGAAGCCATTTTAGTGGTACTTGAATCGTTAAAATTTAGCCGACGTCTATGTTTCAACAACAGAGTAACAATAGTTAGTTTACTAGAGTATACTTTGTTATACTGGATAACAACAGTTTTTTTACCAACAAAAAACACACAAGAGAGATAAATCGAGGTAAATTTTTAAGTTGTGAGCATACTTATTATTTTATAAATTATTAAGTGTACGTTTAAAAAAATATTTATACAGTTAATATTCCCTTAGTACGCCTACTCTGTGTAAATATCGTCGAAAGCGACGATTGTATCAGTGGCAGACGACAGACGACGCGTGTGGCAGATCGAAAAACTCAATAACTTTTAGATGACTGTAGATACTAAGATATTAACTAATAAAATAGTTTGTTTTATTACATTTTCTTAGACAATTGGTAATATTGTGATTGTCATGTGTAAAAAGTATACAAAGCCTCAATTTGTCTAGAAAGCGTTGATGAAGTTAGTCACAGTAAGGGAACAACCTTAAAATTTATTTTTGTAGGACAATTATTTGCTAGGTTATCTTTTCACTAAATTAATAATACAAATTGTCTACATTACCTAAAATACATTACCAGTAATGTAGTAGGTAACCACATTAAAAGCTATAGATTATTCGAACCAAACAGCCTTTTTCGGAAGGTTACCTTGAATGATTTGACATAGCCTAGGGTTGGATTACAGTAAGAGTAAGCCGACATTAAACTGGTAATACAACAACTGTTGTAAAATACTTTCCAGGAATGTTGTAGTGAACCAAAATAAAAGCATTAAACTATTCTAACCAAACTAAGCCATTTATGCAGGTTATCTGAAGTGATTTGACAAATCCTAGGTTTGGATTATAATGAGCTGTTTTCATCATAAACTTGGACCTACGGTTATAAAATGTAGGTCTATACACTTAGGCTACTTGCCATTTTAGAAGTTTCATGTACGGTCTTGGACCAACCCATGTTTATAGAATTTAATTTCATGATAGCCTAGGCTATTAAAACAATATATTGAAATATCATTTTGTAAAATACATCTGTTGTAAAATAATTTAAACATTATCAGGAATGTTGTAGCGAACCAAAATAAAAGCTTTAAACTATTCTAACCAAACAAAGCCATTTATACAGGTTATCTGAAATGATTTGACAAATCCTAGGTTTGGATTATACTGAGCTGTTTTCATCATAAACTTGGACCTACGGTTATAAAATGTAGGTCTATACACTTAGGCTACTTGTCATTTTAGAAGTTTCATGTACGGACTTGGGCCAACCCATGTTTATAGCATTTAATTTCAAGATAGCCTAGGCTATTGAAAAAATATATTAAAATCTTATTTTGTCATCTAAATAACTGGGCCTGACGATTTATTGTTAATCCTTAAGGATATTTTGACTTGGCCTATAGAAATTGTTAACATTAGTTCATATAGGAAACTCGCTGTTCTCTTAAAAGTTAAATTAACCACACTGCTAAAGTCACTGCTTAGCCCAAAATGCTCTGTCTGTTCTAAGATAACGCACCCATGCCAATCCTAACAACAAACCATGCCTGAAATCTTTAATTTATTTTAAAAATAAATAAATTTACGTATTTATACAACATCAACTTAGATAAAAACATGTGATAAATGTATTAATGTTTTTCTACGGATAAAATGTTAGGTCGGCGGTGGGATCCAAACCTGCGACATTACGCTCCAAGAGCCAGTGCGATACCCCTCAGCTACCGCGATAATTGATTCTTAGAGAAGTGACTAAAACTATAGCTATACTGTATAGACATAAAATCCAGAGGTACTTTGGTATTATACGGATGCCACCCTTATACAGCGCGCTGTGGCAGTTATGTTAGGATGGGTTATCATAAAAATGATTGTAGGACTTTCCTTGTTTCGTTACGAATCGAACGATACCTGATGAGTCATACTTACGGCCACCAAATCCCCTCAAAATAGGCCAAGGTCAGGTCGTTGACCGGAGCGCGCGCATCACCTGTCACCGCCTGTATCTGGGTCAGTGTCATGAGTGATTTATTACCGTGCACTACGTTACATTTGTTTTCATAATGAGTGACGTTCTTTTGGTGTGGGATTTACCTCGAAATGAAGAAGAAACCGTACGTATTTTTATGATAACCCATCCTAACATAACTGCCGCAGCGCGCTGTATAAGGGTGGCATCCGTATAATACCAAAGTACCATTCCAGATTCTGGGGCAGTTAAATGATAACGGAATGTATTCTGATGATGTTACTCAAATCAGATATTGAATTTTTTATAAGACTCGATTTAAGTTTGATCATGTGTTTCAATTATCCTTATACGCGAGGAATGAGCGTACACCTAGTTTATCTAATAACAGCTCAATTGGTTCAGTAGTTGGAGCGTGATTGAGCCACAAACAAACTCACAAACTCTCAGCTTTATAATAATAGTATGATATGATATGATAAATTCGTGATTGATTTTTTATAAAATAAAATTACCAATTAAAATGTAAAGCCTAGTTAAATTGCAGCACCTCGATATATATTCAAAGTCAAACATAAATTTCAGCATTTGTAATATTACGTAGAATAGTAGTACTTAGTCAACTTTTATTTTTAGCAAATTTCTCCTATAGGGAAGAAGCTATTACCGTAGTCGGCATGACCATTACCTGCTATTACCTAGGCCCGGGACCATGATAACTTTTCGTTTTGAGGTCCCCAGACCCCAAAAACACCATTCGTTCGAAACTTTGTGTGTGTGTGTGTGTGTGTGTGTGTGTGTGTGTGTGTGTGTGTGTGTGTGTGTGTGTGTGTTCAAGTTCAAGTTCAAGTTCAAAGCTCTTTATTTCCAAAATATACAGAAATACATACAATTTAACCTCCCAATGCACCTCATAGGGCGCGCGCGGGAGTAAGTTGGCTATATATTCACAATTCTTCAACACTCATTCATTGTCCAGTTCTTTTTCTTCATGCTTGTTGTAGATACAAAACCAGATTACAAAGTATCAACAAACAGTGGAGAAACACAATTGCAAAATAACAATGCAGTAATAAATAACAGATATTAAACATGCAAAATAAATAACTATAAATAGACTATGAATGAATAACGAGCGATTTAACAAGGCAACAACAAGCAGTACACTTAAATGTATAATAATAAAGCAGTAACAAGAAATTTTAATTGACATGCAATAACAGTAGATAAATAGACTATAAATAGAATAACGCGTGATTATGCGAGGCATCATCAAACAGTAGAAAAAGTTAACATTCAATAAAAGTGCAGTACCAAAACAGATATTAAACATGCAAGGACATGCAAATAAATTATATAAATACAATAATACATATAAATACCTTCAGAAGGAAGACAATTAATTAGCATTACAAAAAGATACAAAGTGTGACACATGTTTCAAACAATATTTCTAACAAAATGGGTAACTTTAATTTTAACTTTATGCTTTTTCTCATACATCACTTCATTACCAAAAAACCTCACAAAGTCATTAAACAGGTTTGGACCACGATAACAAAAT
Source organism: Allygus modestus (assembly GCA_963675035.1). NCBI lineage: Eukaryota > Metazoa > Arthropoda > Insecta > Hemiptera > Cicadellidae > Allygus > Allygus modestus. The sequence continues at coordinate 409,121,859 of OY776112.1, forward strand.
TGACGTCTACTTAATTCCTTGGTAAAAAATGGCACTTCAAGCATAACGCATTGGCTAGATCTGGTACTTCTGTTTGACTGTTTTACTTTGAATAAAAACAAATTCTTAAGGACATGCATAATTGAGGTGTATTCATACAACTGTGTGAAAGTTAAAATATTGTGTTCTGTAAAAAGGTGACTCATGCTTTCATTATATTTTACATTATACATATTGCGCAATGAATGCCTTTGGCTCATTACAATAGGTTTTAGAAGAGTGTTATATGTACCGCCAAAATGCAATATCCCATACCTCATGGCACTCTCAAACCAAGACACATATACTTGTTTCAATTGGTCACTTCTAAGAAAATTTTTTAAATGATACATTGCATAGTTTATCTTTCTTAATTTTTTTGCTAATTGGTTTACATGCACATTCCATTTTAAATACTGATCAACATATAAACCCAAATATTTAACATTTTCAACTATTTCTATACTAGAACATTCACAACAATATAGACATTGATGCTTATTGATTTATAATGTGTGTGTGTGTGTGTGTGTGTGTGTGTGTGTGTGTGTGTGTGTGTGTGTGTGTGTGTGTGTGTGTGTGTGTGTGTGTGTGTGTGTGTGTGTGTGTGTGTGTGATAACTCTCGTAAAAAAGGTTTGATTAAATTTGGCACAAATGTGTATAGCAGCATTTATGACTTTAAGTTCGAAATCCAGACAGATCGACCTATCCGAAGGGGTATTTTGGGGGGGGTTTTGTACCCCAAAATGGGTTTTTTGAGTTGTTTACGAATAATTTTTGAAAAAGTCAAATTTTATTGGTTTTCATTGGAATCAACTTAAACAAATGCACAATTTGGTGTTTTAATCATTGCTCTACGTCAATTGGTTACTGAGATATTGAAAGTGCTAAACGGTACGTTGTCCAATGTTATTCTTATGGAGGATAAGAAAAGTTGTATTTCTCAATTATTGATCAACTTATCCTGCCGAAACTTGGTATATTGCTTCATTTCATTGTGGTCTATTGATATTTGCACAAAAACCCATTTTTAGCCGATAGTTCCCGTAGTAGCAAGCCTGCATACTCAGCCCCATGTTATTCTTATGTATTATAAGTAACGTTTTATCTCCTTTAATTATGAACATAAATTAAAAGAACTTCTTATGTGGCTTTACCTAGTTAAGTTATATTGATATTTGTATAAAAAACACTTTTAGTGCCCCTTATTTCAGCAAACCTGCATACTCAGCTGCCACGTTTTCTTATGGAGAATAATTAATAATCCCGTCGCAGCAAACCTGCAAACTCAGCGAATTTCCAATGAATTATAGCATGACACATTAAGCCACTTAACAAGATTCATAGGAAATATATTCACAAACATTCAATATTTAAAATATTAATTATTCTCCATAAGAATAACATTGGGGAAGAGTACGCAGGTTTGCTGCAACAAGGAACACAAAATAATGGAGTTTTATGCAAATATCAATAGAACTCAGCTAAGTGAAGTCACATACCAAGTTTCATCCATATACATTCATAAATAAGTGATATACAACATTTTAATTATTTCCCATAAGAATAACATGGGGACCGAGTACCTAGGTTTGCAGCTACGGGAACCATAGGCGAACAATTTTTGTTGTGCAAACAACAATAAGCCACAACCAGATGAAACCATATACCAAATTTCGTCAGTTTATGTTCATAAATATGCGAGATATACAATTTTTCTTTTTCTCCATAAGAATAACATTAGACAACGTACTGTATTTAGCACTTTCAATATCTCAGTAACCAGTTGAAGTAGAGCAATGATTAAGATACCAAATTGTTTGTTTTTTTATGCTAAATTCAATGGTGAAAATTAAAATTTGATTTTAATAAAAGTTACATGTGAAAACACCAAAAAACTCATTTCTGGGGTACGAAACCCCCCCAAAACCCCCCTTTGGATGGTGCGATTCATCTGGTTTTCGAACTCGTTCAAATAAATGGTACTCTACACGTTTGTACCAAATTTCATTAATATCGGACCTTTTTTACGAGAGTTAACGTGCTTACGGGGACATATATATATATATACATATATAACAATTTGAACGAATGGTGTTTTTGGCATCTGGGGACCTCAAAATGAAAAGTTATCATGGTCTCGGGCTTAAGTATTACCATGAGACCTACGGTAATAGCTTCTTCCTTATAGGGGAAATTCGCTAAAATGTCATAAATCGTTTATTTATGAATAATAATGTTCATACCAAGTTAACATTAACAAGTAATGCATATTGATGAAACTTGGTATGTAGTTTTATGTGGTACATATTAAGATAAATTTATATGCATTGTAAATTCGCTGAGTATGCAGGTTTTTTACTAGGGGGGTATTTAATATTATTAGGATTGGTTTGTTAAAAAGTCTGAATGTATTGATTAACAAAAAAACTTTAAAATCATACTTACTCAACCTAAGTATTTTCTATGATTTATCCTCAAAGTAAGTTAGCGGTAATCTCATAATTTTTTGTAATTGTTTGGTTTACATTTTTTTACACCTTTCAGCAAAAAAAACCCTCACCCCTCTCAAATCCCCCTAAAACATTGGCTAAGTAACTGTAAAATCACGTGTGAATTATATGAATAAAAACAAAACATATGATTTATAGTTTATTTATTTTAAAACTCACAACAATTTAAGTTTTGTTTGATACTGTATGTGAAAAATGACTTATTATCAGTAAGTAAAGGCTAACTTCACAGTGGGACAGTTTTTACACTAATTGGCCTCGTTTCTTGATTCTTACTCAACATTCAAAAAATGATCCTTTCCAAATTATCTGTGAGTCATCAATTTGGAGGTAAAGTATTTGGAGGCATCTGTGTATCGGAGGTGGAGATGGGTTAGTGGAGAATAGGTCCAACCGAAGTCTCTAGTTCGGTGGTGGGCTGGCTGTGGGGGCGAGAATCATGGGTGGTTCGCTTCCATCGTTGTTTTTCTCCTGACCCAAAAAATATAAATAGAACCGTCGATATTATGGCTGTCATTGAAAAAAACAGAAATTTGTTCCGCCAATGATTTGGATTGTAATCGTCTGTTACCAGTATTTCGCCTATCTTTACATCAAAGAGGAAGCAGATAGTACTAGCGGCGGTCATAATTGCCATCAACAGACCGGCGTGGCGCGGACTGAGGTCGATGGGAGTGGAGTAGATGACTGGGACTGCCAGACCGACGATGTACAACGAAGTGGTAGCTAGGACCCAGAACAATATTACGTTGCAGCCGACCAATGTCAATATTACCTGCAGAACTGATGAACAGAACACACCGATGAATGCAAAAGACCGTTTAATAACTGTATTGGATGCAAGATTATGATTAATGGCCCAATCGGCTAGCAACCCACCCATCAACGTAGTCGGTATAGCAGCTAACCCCACCATTTTCAAATACTTGGTTAATCCAGCGGGAAGGTGCAATATATATTGTTGATAGGGAACCAGGGTTTTCCAAATGTTTGAGTAGGCGGCCCAGAACAAAGAGCAATATACTAAAACGAGGCTGAGGAAAGGGCGTGAAGAAACAATCTTGCTCCACGGAATTCCCCTTAATTTTTGCAGTTCGATCAGTAAGGTTCTTTTCTGGTTGTTGTTGGTTATGGTTTGGTGCTGGTTCTGTGGGATGGACGGACTCTTGACTGTTGTATAGTACGTAAAGACAGACCAGAAGACCAACCAGGCTAGTCCAATCACCCCCGTAGTATATTGTCCAAACCTCCAGGATCTAAGTCCCATGTAGATCAAGTTGAAGAACACGTTTCCCAGAGTGTCTCCGCAGTAAAAACCAGCGACTACAAGTGCGGTGAAGAAGTTCCTTTCCGATGGGAGTGCCAAGCGGCTTATCAGGGAAAATATGCTTGGGAATATCATGGCTTCGCCAATACCTTCCAATATGTATAGCACCACGAACATCGAGTTTCCGTATTCGCTGATCATCGGGAGGAGAAGGTAATGAGCCATCACCAACAACATGCCTCCACCGAGCACGCGCCTTGGGTACCCGATATCTGACAGCACTCCTGCCGGCACGAGCATCAAGATCTTACCGATGTAAAAAGCAGAGTCAGCTATTTGTACAGCCTTGGGGTTCCAGTAAAAATTGGGTAAATAGAACGGTAGCTCTCGTTTCATCCAGGAATAATCAGCGAACAAAAATGGACAGCCTCCGGTAGGTGGTTCTTTCTTCTCAGTATTGTAATTCACGATGTCGGAGATTGCATAAAAGCAAATGTTCTTGTAACCGATGATCGCCATGGCCCAACTGCACAATGCGCACATGATCCAGCGACGAGGAACACTCGAGATGACCGACCTGAGTGGCATGACCTAACATTCAATAGCTCTGTTCACTGGAGCTATCCTAGTGTTTTGTACTCGGAAGAACAATATGTGGCAAACACAGGCGCGTAAAAGAAAGTAATAATAAACACTGGATTATTATTTAGATATTTATAAATGGATCCAAACGTAATATTGCAATGACTTGTAAAAAAGTAATAATGTTTCAATAATCTCGAGTGTTGTCTTTATTATTATTTTTACAAATGATACCAGTTAACATAAACATCTTAACAGCTGATTATTTGTTTAATGAGTTGAATCACGGATATTACAGCCAAAACCACCTGAACCAAAGTCTTTTAGTTTAAACTTGCTGGTGTGATTTGTTCATTAGCAATGAATCACTGTTAATAGCTTTCGAATTTGTTTTTTAAAGCTCTTATGTTTAAATGAAGGTTATAAAATAGAAATTTGAGATGTCAAATTTAAAGGTTTTGCTGAAATAATACCCTAACATATTGCTTATTAAAATTTACGTTAAGAATTCCCAGATGTGTCAAAATTAAGGAAGTGTCTCCAATTCTCAGGGCTTTGCCCAACGGCCATTAGGCCTTAGACGTCCTAATGTTTATAGCAGATTATGGCCTAGTGTTTTATTTGGTCAGGTGATTATACCCGTGTGTCCCAAAAGTCCCATCCCCCCATATTATTTTTTAACGACTGCATATAACGAGGTTATCTTCCGGGGAAGTCTTAGTGACCCAAAAAAAGAAACTTTTGAAGAGTTCAATTTTTCAACCCCCTCCCCCAAAATAGGGGTTTTGGGGGGTAAGTCAAAAAACCTAAATGGTAACCCCCCTTGAGTGATGTATCATTTTAAAGGGTGGAAAAAAGAAAAAAGAATGGCGCGAGTTAGGGGTTTTTAGCTCTGTTCTATAAAAAACAGCGTCCAATTGAATTTTTGAATTTTATATCATCATTTTGCATTAGTTTTGCATAGTAGTATTTTAAATTCACCAATAACGTTTTGAAATAATAAGATTTTTTGATTGGAACGTTTAGGTAACCAAGCCGTGAATCTTTTAGTGAGTGAACAAATTTGGCCCCACCCCCAAAATAGGGGGTTTTGGGGCTAAGTCACAAATGTTAACCAACAACCCTTACTGGGTGATACCTCTTTTTAAATGTATTAATTAAAGAATATGAATGGTGCAAATTCGAGGTCTCTACGATGATCCTCTAAATCATAACATATTATTAAATATCATTATACAATTTTATATTTAATAAGCTGATATGTTTTACGGGAGGATTATCGTAGAGACCTCTAGTTTGCACCATTCATCTTCTTTTATTATTATGACGTTTAAAAAGAGGTATCACTCAGTAAGGGTTTCTATATGCAGTCTTTAACAAAATTATAGGGGGGGCTGGGATTTTTGGGACACACGGTATAAACTTGTGTTCGGTGTAAAGTTCATCGGTTTCCTCACAGATTGCAGCTCAAACGAAATTTTTAGCTGACCATGAATCTTCCTGGTGTAACTAAAGTCCTAGGATTGTCAGGACTAATTAATTCTTATTTTCCATAAAAGAAATATTTAGCCTATTTAAATATACCGTAAAGAAATGGTAATCGTTAAATGGGATAACATAATATTGTTTACCTTATTTAAACTATAATTTTAAATGTTACTAATTATTTTATTAATAGATAAATTTAGAACATATTAAAAAAAACATAGATTAACAGAGACATCTTTTGTCGTTGAGGATTAGGAAGCCTGTATTTTACTACACCCAAAGGATGCTCTTGTGGTCACTTCTGCCTGTTTTTGGACATTTTGAGCTGGTTACAACTAAAAGGGGTGGATGCCTTCCCTATACCACACTTATATTACCCCATACCATAGCAGTCCCTTGCATGAAGTAATACAGGGAAACGGAAGGACAGTGGGGATGTTTAAGGTAGGTGGAATAAGATCGGCCAAGCCTTGAGCGGATGAACAGAAAGCTCAGGTCTGCCAGTAGAATTTGGTCTGAGGACTTCCCTTAACTCTCATGTACGTCAGGACACCCCTGTCCATTCTCCTCTGGAGGGGAAATAAGGTTATTCACTGACAGACAGTTACAAACCTTCCTCCACCATTTAGGATACAACTGGGATAAACTGAAATTTATCTTAATATATAAAACTCAAATACCACTGACTGACTGACTCACTCACTCACTCACTCATCACCAAATCTCAAAAATCACAGAACGGATTGCAATTAAATTTGGAACATACCTTCCTCTTGGGACTTAGGTGGTCACTAAGAAAGGGTTTTAAGATATTCCTTAGGGCTCCGCTCCACGGGAAGTCAAAGTTCCAATCATGTGTTATTCTTATGAACATTCACTTTAAGTTTGAGCTGATGAAAATACAAACAGCTGATCTTAATTAGTAGTTCCACGGGATAACCACAGAATGCAGCACACAGAACTGTCATATAGGTTTATAGATTACTAGCTGTCCCCGCAGGCTTCGCCCCACAAATAATTTATAGAAATTATGACAGATTCGTGTGCTGCATTCTGTGGTTAGCCCGTGGAACTACTACGAATCAAGATCAGCTGTTTGTATTTTCATTAGCTCAAACAAAAATGAATGTCCATAAGAAATACATGGGAACGTTGTCGGGATCTCTGGCGGAGCCCTAAGGTCAGTTTAGGATGAAAACCATTTAGTTTTCCTATTTTATGTCTAAAGAATCGGTGTACAACATTTCAGCTCTCTACCTACATGGGAAGGTGGAGAATTAGTGATGAGAAAGTCAGTCAGTCAGTGAGTCAGTCAGCCAGGGCTTTGCCTTTATAGATATAGATTATTTGCGGGCGAAGTCTGCAGGAACAGCTAGTATTTCATAATCTGTAATAATGGTTTGCCTTATACAGTACACCCCATTTCCATAATATATTTAAATGGCCCAAAAACAATAAATAATATTTGTTGTAAAATATTTAGTTATCACTGACGTGCTCAAGGTACACAACAAAATGTCATACTGCAGTAAACAAATTAAATAATCTCTTATATACAAAGATAAAATTTATGCTACACACCCTCATACTATAATCTTGATAGTATGATGCTCTCACACCTTTTACCATGACAAAAACAAAAACAAAATCATAAAAGTTTGTTTTTAATTTACAATATTAAATGTTTAAATAGAAAAACAAGCTTGCAGGTGTATTATTTTCATAAAAATGAGTTTGATCATTACCAAGAAGTCATAAAAGTGACAATAAAGAAAAATAAAATCGTTATACTATGTCGTTATACATGTACTTCATTTCACAAAATTGCTTACATGTTTAAAATATAAGAACTAACCCAATTAATTACAGTTTGTAAATTCAAATCCCTTACTTAGACTTGATTAGAAGTTTCAAAAACGTCTCAAAATAAATTGTATCAGGAAACTGACACATACTTTCTCCCTTTTAGCGAAACTTCAATAAATGAATTATTGTTGATTTGTTAAATATAGAATCTAAAGTAGGCTTAGGTAAATTTTCATAAAATCTTCAACAAAATCTTTTTTCACAAATATCCACCCAAATCCCATTTTTGGGGGCACTACAACTGCAGAATCCTTTGTAAACAGTGTTTTTAAGAGGGAAATGCTCCCTTATACCCTATGTTAAGAGGCAACATATTTCGAATATCCTCTGTTGATCAGCGCTAACTTGACCTGCATATCAAGTTTTGAAGAGACAAATACAAATTGATCAAACATAAATAGGAGGATTAACATATAAATACGTATGTTGATATGTTAATGTAAACATGCGAACGTAAAAGCTTAAGGCAATTAATAAAATCTATTAAACTATATTTCGGTTAAATATTTTAAGTAGGCCTAAACCCGACACAGTTTGTTATCTAATATTTAATTAAATTTCACAGAGAATATGCTTTGTTGGATGAAATTGGGTGAAACCGGCTGAAAATCTGGTAATAAATTATGATGAAAGGGTGAGAAAACTAAGGACTACTGGCCTGTCCCACTGTAAGCATTGAATACATACATATATATCTATCTATGTATTTATTCAATGTCATTCAATACCACTGTGTGATTTTGTTGTAGGCCGTCTTTGTTGGCTTGCTGACTTTATGTCAGCGGACTAAATGCAATTAAATGATGGTTAATATGTAGACTTTAATTATAAAAACATTGAAAGTAGTTAACTTTTATTGATTATTTAATCCTGATGGACCAATTTAAAAACATTTAAAAACATTTAATAATGTTTAACTTAAGTATAGGAAAAGAGAATTTAGCTTGAAGTGTTACAAATCTGAATTTGATTCAATATCCAAAACTAAACCAAAATAAAAGTTTAAACCTAACCATTAAATCCCCTCTTTAAGGTGTTTTGCATGCAGGTGGTTGAATTTTTACACATTCTAATGAATATTTTAATATTTAATATGTTGGGGCTTTGTTACAATAACACCTTCAAGTGTTGCAAGGCAGTAATCCCATTTGATTACAATGATTTAAAAATAAGAGTAATAAATATATATTTTTAAAAACAATTATGACCCCATTTCATTGATATCATTTTTAATGAACAGTGTTTCGTTAGTTTTTTAATCCCGAAATGTTTACGGGCTTATAAAAGCTAGTATTGTATATAGTAAAGAGAATTTGGCTAAGCCATTTTTAATTTTGAATTTCTAAATACAACAATAACAAGCTAAATGTTTTGAAGAAGCTAGTCCTGTAACATTATCCTATCCTATACATTTATAAAAGAGGAGTGGTGTCTGTCTGTCTGTCTGTTGACTAGTATGTCCCGTTTTAACGGAAATACTGCTGAACCAATCGAGCTGAAAATTTGCATGTAGGTTGACAATTTATCTTGGCTAGGCCTACATACAGGCATATTATCAGCTTGGCAATCCCTTAGGGCTCGGCCCCAGTGGCCCTTAAAGTTACAATGTTATTCTTATGGGCAATAGTTTAATGGATCAGAAACAGACGTAGTTGCAGTAGAAATTTTAATCAGCTGTTCTTTCCTGAATTTGTTGTGTAAAGCAAGAGTATCAGCTAATAATTTAAGATAATCATAAATGGTATCAGGAAACTGACACATACATTTTCCATTAAAGTTGGGTTTAACCCAACATTAATGAATCAATTACTTATTATTTACTAAATATAGAATAAGTACGGTCGAATGTACGGAAAATCTTCCAAACAAGTTGTTTCCAATAATATCCACCTAAATCCCTTTTTTAGAGGCACCTAATAAAATACTTTGCTGCACACAGCGGTCTTATGAGGGGAAATGCCCCCTCATCCCCCCAGGGTTATGTTACACAAATTTTGAACATACTCTGTTGGTCAATGCTAACTTGAGCTGCATAACAAGTTTTAACGGAATTGATCAGTAAATAAGAGTGAAATTGTAACTTTTGTATTCCTCATAAGAATAACATTGGACAACGTACTGCGTTTATTGAAAAATGTTAAAATTTTCTCCGCAACCAGCTACCGTAGAACAATAATTTAATATACTAAATTATTTAGGTTTTTGAGCTATTTTTAATGGTGATAAGAAATATATTTTTTTATTTAAGTTGTTTATGGAAATTTTTTTGGATGTTTTAAGTCCTGTAATTCCTGAACCCGAATTTTTTCAGAAATGCAGATGGTGTAATTTTTTGGAAACCTAAAGCTCCAAAAGCTTCTAAAGTTTAATTAAAATTGTTTGAGCGGGTTTTGAGAAATTTTGATTTTTTATGTTTTTTGGTTTGGTTTCATATTTACCCTTAAAAAATATATAAAAATTAAAAAAAGCCTGTAGATATTATGATTTAGTACTTACAAACCAAATTTCATCATAATTGGACAACTGGTGTCCCCACTACCTCTGTACACATCTACACAGACACATACACACAAACGGGCTCGGACACATTGTGGGTTCAGACTCATACACAAACATCATGTTAATAAACGGTATCAGGAAAGTGAACATACTTTCTCCCTTTTAGCCCAACTTTAATTAATAAATTACTTTTTATTTACTAAATATAGAATACAAAGCACGGTCGAATGTACATAATATCTTGTAAACAAGTTGTTTTCAAAAACATCCACCCAAATCCCTGTTTTGGAGGCACTACAGAATTCATTGCTACACACGTGATTTTAAGAGGGGAAATGCCCCCTTTTCCCCTCAGGGTTAAGTTGCAACATATTTCGAATATCCTCTGTTGGTCAATGCTAACTTGATCTGCATATCAAGTTTAAACGAAATTGATCAGTAAATAAGAGAGAAATGGTAAGTTTTGCATTCCCCATAAGAATAATCTTTTGTCATAATCTTTTCAATTTTCTGCTCAACCAGCAAACATAGAATAGTAATTCAAAATTCAAAATTCTTTATTTTTTTAGCTCTTTTTAATGTTGAATAGTAATATTTTTTATATTTCTGTTTTTTCATGTAAAATTTGAAAAAATGAATTTTTCATGTTTTAAGTCCTGTGATTTCTGAACCCGAATTTTTCCAGGAATGCGGGTGGTGTCATTTTGTTGGAAACGTAAAGCTCTACAAACCACTAAAGTTTAAGGAAAACCATTAGAGCTGATTTTGAGAAATTCGGATTTTTTATGTATATTAGTGGTTTTGGGGGGATAATTACCCTTAAAAATCAAAAATTCAAAAAATGAACAAAATGCCTAGAGATATCGTGGTTTAATACCTACATACCAAATTTCATCAAAATTGGTCAATTGGTGTGGGCTCTAGCTCTGTACACATCCAGACAGACAGACAGACAGACATCACGTTAGAATCACTTTTTTGGGTTCAGTGAGCACAAAATCGAATATTTCCACTAACAACACAAATTCGAAAATTTTGACGAAAATAATACTTTATCCATATACTATATATAAGGGGAGAAAGTAAAATGACATTTTTGGGTCCAGGGAGAACCAAAACAAAAATGTCCAGTAACAACTCAAATTTAAAAATTTTGATGAAACAATACTTTACTCATATACTATGTATAGGGGGAGAAAGTAAAAAGTGTATGTCTGAGTTTCGAAGTATGCGTGCAGTTTGAACAGCGTGGAAGCCCCATGCTAAAAAAACTATGGAAATTTGGCAACGTTGCTCGTGGACCACAATCAAATGTAAAGTGATACTCGTACTGGACCACAATCAATGGTGTTTTGCTACCTGGCTTCACATAACGGCTGTGGACTACAACTGAATGTGAAGTGACAGATGTAATTACCAGAAAATGCGTTAATATATGTTTAATCAAAAATAAATATAAGACAGAAAGGTGATTTTCCAACTTGTACATACTAAAACAATTCATATATAACATTAGAATTTATAAATACATGATCATTTCTTGTGGACTACAGTTGAATGTGGTTTGATACGTGGAATACAATAGAGCGATCTAGGTGAATATATATATATACATAAACACATATATATATAAATTTGAACGAATAGTGTTTTTGATATCTGGGGACCTCAAAACAAAATGTTATCATGGCCTCGGGCTTAAGTCTTACCATGATACCTACAGTAATAGCTTCTTCCCTATAGGGGAAATTCGTTAAAAGTACTAATCCAATTTACTTAAATGAAATGGGACGCGATCCCACGAGAGCGACGCTTCGCTACCATGGTTTCTGATTCCGTCGCCTTGACTACTGCGCCAATGATTAATCTTAATATTAATTAGAATTACTAAATATTTCCTAAACAATACATTCCCGTTTACTTAAAAAAATCAATAAAATAAATATTAAACACATTGGGTTGAGAGTAAATTGGGCCTTGACGTAAAATCTTTAACCTGGTCTTTGTATCTTATCCTCAACATGTCTGTATGAATCAAGCCTGAAACTCTGTAGAGTAGTTCGTCAAATTTCTATGACTTATAAAATGATTCTTGGTATTGTTTATAACTCTAGAAGACATGTTTAACTGAAAATTAATTTAGGGTTTTGGGTTTGGACCTCTTTTCTTTAAGATTATTTGTGTGTAAGCTAAAAATATGTGTTATGAAAACATCATTGAATCATGGAAGTGGCTTAACTAAGGTAATTTTATGAAAATGTTTCTACTATGTTACCTATCTTTTTATGTATTTTAAGGTTCCTTTTTTGGGGTTGGTTACGGGTTCTTGTGACGAAATCTAATATATTTTATATACTATTGAAAATATTATTACTTTGTAAACATAAAATTAATTTTCTTACAACACTTTAGTTGTGTTAATACACTTGCGCCGGTATTGCCATACCCAAATAACTCATTTACGACAGTAGTTTCCCGTTTCGATGCTGTAAAACTTGGATACTTGTTGTCAGAACCAAGCAGAGTCGATCGAAAAGCTGAGTGCTTATTTCTATTGTATTCAAATTGTTAAAATAATATTAATATTGGTAGACTTTTTTACTAAAAATCACATAATATATGCTCAAGTCATATAGATTACCTATTTTTAAAATTTTTGTAACACATTAATATATTTAAATTTGATGTTCTAGATGATAATAGTAATAATAATTGTATTACCATTGTAACAAGTATCTATCATCAACAATGTTAAAAGAAACATTAATTTTGTATTTAAATAGTATTGATGCAAATCTTAGAAATACAATATATTTAAAATAAAATTGTACAGCCTAGTTTAATCATTCACATAGCAATATAAAATTACTAGTATAAATTAAAATACAATACGCCATTACTATTAATAGTATATTTCGTCACTAGGATCAAAAGTGGATCTTTTTAATACGAGCTCCAGTTTAACTGCCGAGGCGAAGCCGAGGCTGGGAAATGAGCGAGTATTAAAAAGACACTTTTGATCCGAGTGACGAACTATATTTTTCGTCATACTGCCAAAAAAATTAAACAAAAGTAAAATTTACATACTGTGTCTTCATAACCTCAAATGTTTCTTTCAGCTTGTCTCTTGAAACAATCAGCTGTTACATATGCATAACTTCGGTTCATTCATATCTATCGGTTGTTGAGTCGATCACTTTAAACCAATCATTGTGGTTCGAATCAATCGGTTGTTCTTCAAAACAAACATTCGATTTGGGCACGGTTGTCATGGAAATATGATTGTTTGGGCTTTTTCTATTATATTTCGATACGAATCGTTAGGCCTACTAACTTCGTCCATCGTGTCACTCACAGTTGTCACTCACCAGTGGTGTACGGGAAACGAACGCAAAAATAATAGCAATACAACAATGAATGTTTCGATAATAACAATGAATGTTTCGATTTTTTATATTCGAATGAATTTTAATCGATTTATGACGACCTCGAATCAAAAGTATCATCAACAATGATCTTTTTAGTGCTAGTACGATAATGATCATCAAAACATATGTTATTATCCAAAGACTAAAAAGAAGAACTTTTGAATCTCAACACATCTGTCAAAAACAGTTGTTTTTGAAGCAGTACGACGAAAAATATATTATTCCTGATATACAGCATACATATATTAAATGATAAAATCGATGGAGTTCCAAACAAATAGAGGGTTATGTGAAGCTGTACAGCGTAAATGTCTACTATTATAATATCATATTCAAATACCTGATACATGATTATTCCGTAAGTTGATCCTTTATCAAATCCTTTTTAAGATAATTGTAGATGGAAATGCAAATTGCTTTGCCAAAACTGAGTCTGCTATTATACCCAAATTGCAATTAGCAGGGATTAACTATTATCTCTCGATATCTGAGGTTACGACTGGCCATTTTCGTAAGTGTCGGTTTGTTACTGCAATACCAGACACGCCAACACCATTTGGAAATCAACAAATATTAAAATGCTAATACAAACGTAAAACTGAACAAATAAAACTAAATTAACAACTATAATAGCCATTTATTACTGCCGATCTGTCAACCAGTTAGTTGGTCTCGAAGTAAATGAAACCAAGTGATTTTCATACTAGTCATCAATGAAACACGAGGTTTTCTAACATTTAGGATTAGAACACATTGATGAAATGATCTGCAAAATGTTTGCCTAAGACGTTATATTTTCTAAACAATCTGTATATGCCAAGTGATGTTAAAGTTGTATTAACTTAACATCAGTTTAAATAATCAAAACTCTCAAATTGATCGTTTTGGCAGTGTTTTTCCTGTGTGTTTTTTTATTGTTTTGTTTGAATCTGGAAGTTTATTAGTGCACACATAACTTAAGTTACACTAAAATTTAGTAATCTTTTACTTTCTCCTCCTATACATAGTAAGTATATGGATGAAGTATTGTTTTCGTCAACATTATCGAGCTTGAGTTGTTAGTGGAAATATTCGTTTTGGTGCTCTCTGAAGTTGGTCTCGAAGTAAATGAAACCAAGTGATTTTCATACTAGTCATCAATGAAACACGAGGTTTTCTAACATTTAGGATTAGAACACATTGATGAAATGATCTGCAAAATGTTTGCCTAAGACGTTATATTTTCTAAACAATCTGTATATGCCAAGTGATGTTAAAGTTGTATTAACTTAACATCAGTTTAAATAATCAAAACTCTCAAATTGATCGTTTTGGCAGTGTTTTTCCTGTGTGTTTTTTTATTGTTTTGTTTGAATCTGGAAGTTTATTAGTGCACACATAACTTAAGTTACACTAAAATTTAGTAATCTTTTACTTTCTCCTCCTATACATAGTAAGTATATGGATGAAGTATTGTTTTCGTCAACATTATCGAGCTTGAGTTGTTAGTGGAAATATTCGTTTTGGTGCTCTCTGAAGCCAAAAAGTGGTTTTCACGTGATGTCTGTCTGTGTGTGTGTGTGTGTGTGTGTGTGTGTGTGTGTGTGTGTGTGTGTGTGTGTGTGTGTGTGTGTGTGTGTGTGTGTGTGTGTGTGTGTGTGTGTGTGTGTGTGTGGTGTGTGTGTGTGTGTGTGTGTGGTGTGTGTGTGTGTGTGTGTGTGTGTGGTGTGTGTGTGTGTGTGTGGTGTGTGTGTGTGTGTGTGTGTGTGTGTGTGTGTGTGTGTGTGGGTGGGTGTGTGGGTGTGTGTGGGTGTGTGTGTCTGTGTGTGTCTGTGTTACTTAGAAACTTTTGAATTAAACGCCCGATTTTTATGAAATTTGGCACACATGTGGAGAGTAACATTTATGACTTCAGTTTCGAAAACCAGATCGATTGAACAATGGGAAGGAGGTTTTATGTGGTTTATAACTTTTCAAAATATCTGTTTTTGGCCTTTTTACCACATTTTAAAAACACTCAATTTTGGTTATAGCCATTTTTTAGAGCTTAAAATATAAAAAAAATTAGTATTTTGAAAAATTACCTTGGTTACGTGATTGTGGAAAAAAGTAAAAAAAAACGTGTCCATGACATTTCTCTTGTCAATCTTAAGGGAAAAAGTTATTAGATTTTTCTCAGATAGTTGCATTCAAAACTTTACATTTATTTTTACCAATTAGTTTAGCTCTACAAAACAATCATTTTGGTGTTTTAATTGTTATTCTACGTACAACCGTTGCAGAGATATTCAATGTGTTAAACACAGTACGTTGTCCAATGTTATCCTTACGGAGAATAAATAAAATTTGGCATCTCGATTATTTATGAACGTATATTGATAAAACTTGGTATGTGGCTTCAACTAGCTGTGGTATATTGATATTAGCAAAAAGAAAATGTTTTTTGTTGGTAGTCCCCGTACCAGAAAATTTGCATACCTGGCCCTCATGGTATTCATATGGAGAATAAGTAAAGTTGTATATATCCCTTAATTATGATCCTAAATTTATAAAACTTGGTATGTACTTTCACCTGGTTTAGTTATATTGATAATAACAAATAAAAATAAAATACCTATCTTAATCGTTGCAGCAAACCTGCGTACTCAACCCCAATACTATTTGTATGGGGAATAAATAAAATGTTATATATTACTTATTTATGAATGCATTTTTTAAAACTTGGCAAGTGGCTTTATTTAGTAGTGAGACACATGTATATGCATTGGAAATTAGCTGAGTACGCAGGTTTGCTGCGGCAGGGGTATTTATGTTACACTAATGTCAGGAACTATGAATTTGGGCTATATCCAAAAGAAACAGTATTCTATAGCGTCCCAATTGTAATTGAAACGCTATATATAATTAAATTTACTATTTGTTATGTATTAAAATAATTAATGTATAAAAATATAAAAGATGTTTTGTGAATAATTGCTGACAGTTGCAAATAAGAATTGCTGGTGCTACTTGGTTTTGCAAGTCAAGGCAAGATCGCGATTTTCTTGTTCGGGTTTGTAAGACAGAGAGTTGGAGACAATGATTTAAATTCTTCCTTGGCTGGATTGAACCGGAGCTGGGTCACGTGACGGCCGGCGTGCCCGGCTTCTGGAACTTTCTTAGCCAAGGGTATATATTCACGATCGCTGGGAGGCTACGGCATTTTTACGTTGACCATTGGTCTTGTGTGTGTGTCGTACGTCGCCCAAAGAAACGTGAATCTCTTCAGATTTGAAGGTACAAAGTGGTTTTAAAATTTAGAGTTTCAATTTAAATAATTGCTCCAATTTCTCATTTGTTGTTTTTAAAAAAGGGGAACAGTTAGTAAAACAATTATTTCTTTTTCAGGGTTCGAAGCGTTTCATCTTTTCATGGTTTCATCTTTTCATCTTTTCATGGTTTCATGGTTTCATCCTTTCATTCTTTCTTGGATTTATCTTTAAAGGAAGATTTAAAATTAAAGTCCAGTAATATTAAAAAAAGGATCGAACAGTTAATATTTTATTTTGAAAGAACGAAGTGATAAGCAAAACCAAGTTTAATTTTATTTTGAATTTTGAACTGATTTATTTGAGAAGAAAGACTTTTAATTTGTTTATTTAAATAAATACAAGAAGAGTTTATTAATTTCTTTTATTTTAATTTTATGACCACTTCTAATAACCCACAAGAAAAATTATAGCCTGCTAGGCAGCGCTATAATTCTCATGATTTAGCTTGCCGAGGAATGCATTTTGAAAATGCATTGCTTGTCATAAATGCAAATTTTATGTTTATAAAACTATATTCATTAACTCATAGATTTATACTAAATAGTTTTCTGTACGTTGGATCTTTATCTGATAAAAATATAAATAAAGAAAATAATTAGTTATACAGAGCTGTTTATTTTGCACAAAAATACTGGTAGAGTAAAAATCATGAAAACACTTACCCAATTTAATATTGAGAAAGTAAAATTATTACCTGGGACATATTTTATTTAAATGGAAACTAAAATATACAATGTAAGGGAGGTGTACGGGGGGGGGTGTTGTATGTTTCTCAGAAATGTATGTGTCATTATACGTTTATACATTTACGCGTTTAAAACATTTATAGTTTGTTAAAGATTTTTCTCTTTAGACGATAAGTAAGAGCCATTTTAAGTTGAATTTTACCAAACAAAAAGAGCATTTATTGGAGTGCAGCTCAATATTGTAATATTATAACAGATCCCAGGATTCAACATCGAGGCCATTACGCTGAACAAGTTACAGTCATATCCCGCGATATTGGATCACCGTTGTTGGAGGTTTTATTGCTTGTGATACCGGGTTTAATAACAGGATCAGTTCCGGAGATCTTATATTGTGTTGTCACCTCTGTAACTAGTATGTGATATTTTATTGTATTTATTGTTTAACTTTTTTGCTAAGTATCCATTGCAAATAATATATCGCTGTAGCGTTTTTAATGTAGGGCTTAGACTAGGACCAGGATAATTTTCCGATTTAATATCCTAGGAACGAAAACTCCACGAAAAATATCAATGTCCTTCATTAAGTTTTGTAACGGGATATTTTTCATAAGCTTATGACTCAAAATCACTTTATATGTACCGAAAAATCATAATTCATCAATTAATTAGTCACGTTACTAAATTAATAAACCTTATTGCTACTCGTGTGTGTAAATTCTACTTTAAAAAACATGGGGATATTTTACTACTGTGAAATATAAATCATACTACGAAGTCCCATGACTTTTTGACTTTAACAATAAATGTGGTAAGAAATCTTTCGCAACATGAAATAACGAATTTGTATAACAAACATACTATTAGATTCCTAATGACACTAAGTGTATGAAGTTCATTTTAACACCAATTTTATATTTGCCAAAATTGTTTATACAAAAGCAGTCTGTTTTTTTTTTTTTAAATTTATTAACTTGAAAGTTAATCATACTTTACTTCAATATTAGTACCAAATTCTGATTTTATAATAAGAATGTCTTTGCTTACAGTTCTTCAAGTAACATACAGTTCTTCCGATATAGCCCTATCACATACTAGGCTACCACTGCTGTACCCAAATATATTGCATTCTATCATCCAACACATCAATAATGTCAAACATTATTTAAATTATAATATCAAACACGAAATAGTTTTTTAAAAATATGGCTCACCATCGTTAACAATTTATATATTCTGTGACCTTACAATTAACTTTTAATAAAACACCCATCATTAGTTTTAAGGTTTTAATTTTGAATATGAACGAATCCAGATTCGATTTAAAAATACAACGACAAGATAAAATAATATATTGGATATTTAAATTTGTTGCCTTGAAACTAACACCATTCCAGCACTAATGATGATGTCCTTGTGCCTTAAAACAATTGTATGTTGAAGTACATAGAATCTACGAACTTCTGTTGATAGTGAGTCATATTTGTTTTATTGTTATTGCAATTGTGTAAAGTATAAAGACTATATCGCATTGTTTGAATATATTTGTTTAATAGCTTTTAGAAAAGTGAGCCAGAAGTACGGCCTAATTTATAATTTCTTTAGGCTGGTTCAAAAGTTGGTTAGTTTAGGAAACAAATTATTTGACTCAAAATCTAAATTGGCACAAGATATTTACTCGGTTTAAATGATGGTTATAACTTCCTGTTGAATGTATTAATATTTCCCTAAAATTAAAGCTGTTTTGGGAAATGGTGGCCGATTTCAACTTATTGCTCACAACTGTGTGCGTTTCTTACAAAATCCTTCATATCTCTGAAATAATTAAATATAACATAATAAGACTAATTATTGTTTGGAATAGTTAGAAACTACTGTAAATCTATAAATTAATTTGTATGCTATGTTCAACACTCTATTTTCAAAATAGTCTCGTGAAAATGTGGGTTCATCACTGTGGTTACTGATACATATCTGACTCCCCCCTCTACCCACAAAGTATTCGTTAACGTTTGTAGGAAAATGGTGTGGAAATCTAACACAAAACAGCTCACCTCATTTTCCGTTGCTCAATTTCACCCAATAAATAATCCCGCTAAAACCCGTTAATAATTTTACCATTACCTTTCACTGAGGTTAATCTATTGTATTCTTACGTTGGTTTCTCGAATACAAATTGAAACAAAAATGCTTTGAAAAACACTTAATTTGGACTTTTTTAAACTTTAAATAAAATATAAAACACAAAAATACACATAAATTCATTCTAAACACTTTAGTTTAATTATTTCATTTTTACAGTATAAAATGGATCACAAAACAAATAAAATCACATGCACTACAGAAGAGGAAACTTTTCCAATTATAATTTTGTAACACTCCCTATAACAGGTGTTAGATGAATAAACAAACAACCGGTGAAACCTTGTTATACGCGTGTCAGAACTTGTTATACAGTATAAATACATATATAAAGTATTCAACAACGTCACTTTAGTTATTGCCTTTTAGGCACTGAGATAATTCTGAATATTATTTGTTTTCAACAAAGACATATAATTTTTGAATATTTTTTAAAGTGAATTTATAATAAAACTAGCTGTTCTGATGGACATTGTCCTGTCCTAATGTCATTGAATTTGTTTTATGTCCAATAATCGTTCATTTTCGAAGATAAGCTCGTTCGCTTCGCTCACTCACCTCCTGGATTAGCTCGTTCACTACGCTCACTCGCCTATCGAAAAAGGAGTTTGAGATGCCATTCCAGTAGTTTTTTATCTCCATAATGAGATTTACCTTCCAAGTAGTTTTTTTTATTTCCATAATGAACAAAAACCATACCATAATGAAAGGTATGGTAATACCTTTCAAGTATGTTTACAGCTGTTTGGTGTAACTAACTGAACTTTTATCAAATCAATGGGAACTTTGAAGGCTAGTGGAGCAGAGCCCTTAGGTTGGATTAAAAATTGTCTTTTCTAAAAATCTTGCCCTGACATTAGCGAACACAACAAAAACACAATTATTCAATTTGGTGCACTCATTCTCAAGTGATGGCGTGACCAAGGGAAATAGGCATTCATTTTGATATATTAAGATATTTAAAACATTATCTTAGTATCCAATTAAATATAGAGAATATGAAATACGCCGCCAACAGTATATAACTAATATAATACCAAAACAAATTTTAATTTTCATTTATGATACAAACCTACTCACAAAAAAAGACTATTAACAACTAACAACTAACACATACAAAATCTGAAATCAAATCCAGATAAAACAAATTTCCAGTATGTTCAAAACACAGAAAAAGCAGCATCAAAAAATAAAACAAGATGTCATTCCATCACTTTCACATAGTGGGAGCAAACGCGTTTTCAACGTTTTCAAGAAATGAGTTTGGACGGAGTTTTTGATTAAAGCGAGCCGCTAGACATAGTTTTAAACGAATTGCTTGATGGCATTTTTATTTGTATTGCCTAAGCAAATAAAATTCCCTGGTATACCACTGTAAAATTGGTGGTTTAGTGGTGTGGGGGGGAGGGATGTTACAGAAAAGACTAGAATGGGGAATCGTCTGGAAAAAAGCACTTCAAACTATGAAGAAAATTTACTCACCAACCCATAACACACATAACCCATAAAACACATTAAAGATCATAATTTAAATAATTTAAAAATACTAACTCAACCATGAATTATTATTTTTGAACTAGCCTTTTACAGAAACATCTCCAAACGTATGTAAATAGCATGCACCTTAATACTTTATAACTGTTCATTATAACACATACTTTGTATGGAAACATAATTGATTGAAAATTGAATAACAGATATTTATAAAAAAAGGAATAAAACTATAATGATTTTCATTATTAGGTAGACAACCTTACCGTGATGCTTACATTTCTAAAACCCAAACAACTTCTAGACGAGTGAATCGACACTTCCGATGCCTTCTCGACAATGTGGAACAAGTTTTGAGTATCATGAAAGTCAGTCATAAGCGTTCTATTTTTGTAAAAAATGTCTATTTAAAACGTTTATAAACTCTAAACTGCTACAAATGTTATGAAAGTTAATAAAATGCATAACCAAAGTTAACATCTTTTACACATTTTCTTACCTATATAATGTGACTGAAGTTAAAAACACCAACTTTATTGTATTCGTAAAAACTCTTGATTCCAGTAGTTTTGCAGTGTAAATATTTATATACGAAATACTAATAGCTAAACTTACAGCTTTATTGTCTTATAAAACTCATGAAATATAACATACATAATACATGCCATAATATAATACCATTATGCTTTTTATATACATTCATGATAACAAAAAAATACAAATATTTCTTTCAAAGGAGTAACTTTGTCGACATAAACTATTCTCTAAGATTTTGTTTATCATAATAACAGTTTTAACTACTTCTCTACTGCAGTTAAAGAAACCTATAACTTTGAAGGATTGATTTTATATACGTATATTTGTTTCAAACAAAGTATTTATTCAATTAAAAATACCATATTAACTAGTTTCTTAATAGCCTTAGTAAAAATACGTATAATATTTAAAACTGATTATATTATCCTATTTTTAGGTTTTTTTACACTACTGACATTAATTATATTGTTAAAGGGAAGAGCTCCAATCCTGGAATTGTTACTACTGTGTCTACATTAATCCTAACTTTAGAATTTCTTGAATGTGATTACACTGATACTGGTCGTGTAGCCAATAATAGAAATAATTGATGTATAACAGGTTTCAGACCGTAACACCCACACGCTTACTCCAGCATATTCCTTTCTCAAAACCACAGTATGTATTGTTCAATAAACAAACGTTAATCACGTAATGTGTCCAGTGCGTTATAGAGTGAAATAAATCTAAAATCACATTTCACAATTATACAATCTCGAAAACGAATAAATCCGAACAGACTGCTCCAAGTATATTTCATATTCGGTGCGGCTCCACTTTCTATGTAACTTTGTCGATTTCGCCCTTCTACATATTCTATTAGGTATGATTAATTTTGTATATCGAACACCTAACAGCGCTACCATCGCATCAAATCGTTTTAACTTACTGATAGAGCTTTTATAACAATTTAAATAATTACGAAATACAATATTGTTTTTACTATCTTGAATGGTTCGTCATTAGTTGTAAACTATCAACCAACCATATTATATAATAATTTGTGCGTAGAAAGCGAGTATAAAGATTAAAATTTCAAGTGATCCCTTCACAATTTCTGGGGCAGTCCCGCCTGGAATAATCTTGGTCACCGATGCTAAACCATTTCAGATGTTTTATAAGCAACTAAAACCATCCTTTATATATATATATATATATATATCAAGTTTAAATACAGTATTGGGAATTTATGTTTACCTATCAATGAAAAATACAAGTGTTTAAGGACATGATTATTATCTAACTAGCATTTCCCATGTGCAGCTTGAAAATACTAAACAAAGATTGCTGAGTGTTGAAATAGACATACGTTTAAGAACGTATTATTTTATTTTTATTGTCCTTGTTGCTATCCCCTCGAAAATCACAACCAAAATGAGCTAGGTTATTCCGCAGTCAGCCGCCGAAAAAGTCCGCGTCTAGGAAAATAGAAATCCGCTGAGCTCAAACTACGAGCGGAGAATCTCCGCGTTCCACATTCCGCTGCTGAAAAGTTCCGTGCCTAGGAAAACACAGCTTTACTCCTGAATTTAATTTAACTTTTTGCTGTAGGATGGTGCCATCAGTACATTGACCAGTAAGTTAGAATCACCCTTTCAGTTTTAAGTTTTTTAATTGTTTGTTTATTTTTACGCATTTTTCTGTGGAAGAAATCGTTAAAATAATGGCTTAATCATCGGTTTTGTTAAAGGATTAAGGGAGCCAAGGCCTACCAAAAAAATACCTTAAAGAAATAATATGAAAAGATCATGGACAACGTTGAATTAAATGTACTGTTTGCTGCCTTGAAATCAAAGACAAATTATAAATAAGTAAAATCAAGTAGTAGTCATGTTTTAAAAGCGTATAACGAAACAAAAGTACAAGCACTCAAGGGAGAATTGTGTAGAATGAATGGATTTTAAAAATACATGGGTAGAAAAATCCTTGTAAATGTTAAATTATATTATTTTCCTTACGTGTTTGAATTAAAACAAAGATTCCTTTAAGAATAAACGAACTGCTTAATTTTCCACAAGGATGATATTTAATTTGGTTGGGAATTTAAAGTCATCCAAGTCTGTGTGACGGTCGTGGGTTTGCTATTTTCATTATAAGGAAGGTGGAGGAATTCACGAACTGTTTTAATTTATAATGTTTGACCGGAATTTGAAATCTAGGTGTAAAAATTAATGGAAATTTTGATTTTGCTATTACTAAAGAAATATATACTAGTTATAACAAAAATTTATAAATTTGTAAAATGTCATCAAAACCGTAATTAAATTATTCTATATTTGATCTCTAAAATAAGGTACACATTTCTCGTGGCATTCTTGTTCAGAACTTGACACTTTCAATAACACTTGACTGGATAACAGTAATTTTCATAATTGTAATAATTTCTTTATTCTAATATTTATAATTCGTTTAGTACATTTAATGTAATTTATTTCTCTTGACAATGAACAATTAGAAGCACAGTACGTATTGCATATATTCATTTTGAGTTAAATAATAAGAGTTTGTCAGTATTCAACTTCGATCTTCCCGTCAGTTATTAAAAATCGCTTACTTTTGTGTTATGTAAAGTACATAACACAATGTGATTTATATGTTTATATTTCGAGCTTACTTAAAACTTTACCAATAAATTATTATTGATTTTGTCATTAAATTTGTTTATTGTGTTAACAAATAGTTTTACCAGTTTATAAGAGTTAAAGTGATGTAAAGGCACTGATTTATTTTTAAATATACTTCACAATCAGCATCTTAAGTATTGAGCGCTTTCGCGGCCCGTCTGAGGTCTACCACTCCCCGCCTAGCCTTTCCACGCCTGTTGGACGGCGGCGCTGCACCGTGAATAAGTTTGAACTTTTTGTACAACCATTTTGTTATGAATAGGACGACTACCTCTTTTACCCATACTTTTTCCGTTTACATATACTGTACATCCATGCGTGAAACGTATCCAGTAAAGCAAGGAGTGAGCCCAGTACGAGCTGTACAGTATTGATAAAATGTACATGCCAGGACTGGGATTCGAACCCAAAACAGGGCGACTGCATTGGTTCCGGAGTACGTCGCCACGACCACTAAACCACCGTTTATTTACAAGGGACGTTATAAAACGCCATAAATAATCACAACTTGAGCTACAAACTTATTATTTCTTACCTAAAGACTATCTTATTATGGCTACGTAGCCAAAATAATTAAAATAATATAAAGAGTTCATACAAAGCACACTAACGTGTTGGGAGCAAATTCCAAATTTTAAACTTAAAAAATCGAAAATAATTTAAAAAATAACACAATTGCCAAATATTTTATGGTTTAACAGCCTTTCATATTTTATCTGTTCTGATGTACCTGTTTTTTAAATGTCCAAATCACTATTTTATTCGCCTGGCCGACGCGACACAACTAAAGCGTATTTGAAGACCATCAAAATATAACATGTTAATCTAATGGTAATATCGTACATTTTGAGCTTAGGAAGAAATTCGGTCAGTTGTAAGGGTTGGTATGGAAGTACTAGGGATCAATACCGGACCTGTGAACTACGCCTTGTTATGAAAAACAGTTAAATCTAATATTAAATTACCAAAAGACAACCTATTTAATACCTCCGGAAGTTTTTGTGATATAATTCTGGGAAAAGGCTTAAGAGCTTAAACTCTTTACATTCTAAGGTTGTAGGTATATAAACTTTACATCGAAAGCAAAATTGAATCTTCTTTTTTGAACTAGGTAACCTCAACCTTTGTAATAATTTAAAATGAAACAAATTAATAGGGTTTCAATCTATTGGGCCAATGAACTCGTTCAACCCTAAAAGAAAGAAAGAAATGTGCCTAACATATTCTAAGTAAATAGGACAAAAATA
Source organism: Allygus modestus (assembly GCA_963675035.1). Lineage (NCBI taxonomy): Eukaryota > Metazoa > Arthropoda > Insecta > Hemiptera > Cicadellidae > Allygus > Allygus modestus. The sequence goes on from OY776112.1 coordinate 409,147,577, forward strand.
CAATAGATTGAACGTGATCTCGTATTTTTATATTCAAAGTTTATATAAAACGCATTATTTCTGACTGTTATATCTGTCAGTATATTTAGACATATTCAAAGAGTTTATTGACACATACAAAAATACTGTTCCGTCTCTTTTTTTGAGGTGGTCACGTTAAAATAGATCTAACACAATAAAGTAAACTAGAAAACAAAATAGAGCGTAAATAAGAACGAAACCTGAAATTTAATGTTTGTGTGAATAAATAATCAGTGTATTTATTAAACTAGTCTCGTTATTTCCTTAAGCTGGCCAATTTCACGTAACTTTTTTCAATTTGGAGGAGCTAAGTGGGGAGTGAAGTTTTGATTGCCTAACATACATCATGTTAACTACGTGATATTATTGCAATCATATTTTAAACGAGACGGAGAAATTAGGCAAATATTCAAATCTAATAAATAAGTCAATTTTGTTCTTTATAAATATAAATTTTAATTTTTGATATATTATATTTGTACAATAATCTGGGCCAAAAAAACAATTTTGTTGGAAAATTTTTATTTCAACATTATTCTTAATTCAAATATGGTTCTTTTAAATTAATAAGAGTAATAAGTTCATACAATTTAGAGTCTCAACAATTTTCCAATATTTTACATATTATGATTAGTTAAGTAATTTAAAAAAATTGAGAAAAAATAGTATAAAGTTTGTTTTTGGTGGATTTAACTAAATTTGCTCAACCCCAAAATTAACTAATAAATCCACCATGAGTCAGTCAGCCACCATGACTGTGGATAAGAAAGAGGCGGTGCTTTGAGTCTAACTTGCTTCAAGACCCTAACAATATCTTGAGTATCGAAGACTAAGGAAGACGTATAAACCTATCATAGCTTATATACTATGCAAATATATATTGTAAAACCACTATTATTTGTTTTATTCTAGTTTTAATTAGCTAACCAACGGTAGTGTATAGTCCTGTAAAACATAATCTGGAATAAGTTTACAGTAGTTTGAATTACATCAGTGACTCAAATGTGTCCGTCACAGTAAACAAGTATTAGTAATCTATGATAAGTTATTAAACTGAACGTATGTGGCCCGGTGTAAGGTTTGATGTAAACTCCTACAGTTTTTTTCACATATCCAAAACATATTCAACATGTTCAAAAAAAGATTAGTGGCATACACATTTTGTCAGCACTTGTTTGATAATTCTCTCTTTTATAACATAGTAAAAAGTAAAACAATTCATTACGGCAATCGTAAAATATGCGATACAATCATTTATATTTAAATAATTAACGAATATTTAACTTGTTATTTACATATTATACAGAAAAAAATAGAGAAAATAAAAGTATAGCACCACAATCATTAACTAACTATTTACCAGCTTGTCGCAGTTTTGCGAATTTAAATTGAAAAAAATATACTATTAATATTTGTGCTGGAATTTTTAAAATTAGGAACTTCTCACTAAGATTTGAGGTGACGCCTGGAATTCGTAACCCTGAATCGGGAATAACTCAGAGCATTAACAGAAATCGTTACATGTTTTTATGATTTACACAAAAGAAATACAAACCATCAATACATCTTTCTTGTTGTTTAATGTATTAAATAACTGTTCATAAATAAGCATTGCATAATAATTTCATTAATGAAAAACTACATAATTCCACCCATTATAATAAATAAACTGCATACGCATATGTTGAGTTAAGTAGATGTTATACTATTTATTGTTATAATATCGCTATTAAATTGAATAAAGATTTAATTTTATTAATAACCTGGTACATACCTTGAAAACCAGTTTTATAGCTAATAATAGAAATGTAATAAATTAAGATTTATTCTATTCTATTTTTTCCCTTACGGATGATATTAAAAATATTATGATAAATGTTAGGTATTATGCAAAGAAACTTATTCATCCCGCAGTAAGTTGGGCCTTGGTAACTAGAGGTCAGATGTCTCGGTATGCAATTGGTAACAAGTACACAATAAAATAATTTGGTCATCATCATCATTGTTGCGGATTAGGAAACCCCAGCATAGCTGCCAGGCACATCTTCCACAAGCGGGAATATTGCGCAGGTTACCCGAAGGAAAGGATATAGCAGGAAAGGAAAGGGTGGGATGGGACGGCAGCCAAATTAACCATTCAGAGGGCCAACTCGCGTGCCCCTGTGACAGCTGAGATGAGGCTCAAACAGGGGACCCGCATTCTGCCCTCCAACTGGGCAACTCAACTGACAGGGTATCCATGTACAACAGCCAGGGACCATCCATTCTCAGGTTGGTAGGTTAGGGACCAAACCTGGAGATTCTGTCCCTAGTCACTGAAAATGGAGGGACCAAAGGTGAAAGCGAAGTTTGTCTTAATGGACAGCCAAAAGACTTACCATATGTAATGACAACTTCATTTGCTTTACCCAATGTCAGCCTCAAAACTGGTATAGACCAGTTTTAAGGTAGTCCTGGGACAATAATTTGGTCAATATTCTTAGTATTAAACAAGAATTAGTTGGATGCACTATAGATTAATATTTCACTCGTAAAGGCTCTGCACAGTGGGATAAAATTTTGTTTGTATAAATAGCACGAAATACGTTCAACATCGTGCATGGTTAAGAAAATAAATGTTCAAACCGTAAATTTCAGTATTAAATTGCAAGTTGATATTATAACGCTCCATTGAAATTAATCCAGTAACAGTGGTTAGTTTGGCCCTGTTCAACCAGTTTCTGATTTCCTTATTGACCCCAGATTGATAGTTTATTCTACTTATTGTTTAAATTCTGAAATATCACACTTATTTTAAAATTTTGTATCTTCCGTTAGCTAATTCTACTCAAAAACCAATAATAACAAGAAATTTGTTTGTTTAATGTTCAAATTCAGAACGTTAGGATGTTATGGTTCTTGATAACCTTTCCTCTTATCATACAAAATGAGAATTGATTTCTTGCAATGTCCATTAAAGAGGTGGACCATTACAAAATGAGAAACAATTGATAGTTAATTTGTACTAATAAGCCAAGAGAACATATTTTTTAAATAAGCAAATAATATAAAGAAATATGAAAATAAATATTAGCACTTTACAAATGTAAAAAATAATTCAAAATTCAAACACGTATATGTTTTTAATATCTATACTGGAACAAACTTTTCAAAAAGACGACATCATTGTAAATTTTTTTAAATAAATTAAAAAGTAAACAAGTGTTGATTTGTAAAAGTAGGTTTTCTTTTTGTCTTTATTTGTAATGGACCTAACGACATTATCCTTGCTGCTATCAAAAAGTAAAAAAACAACAAATTGGTATATTGCATTTTAAGTTAGGTTAAAACTTGAAACTAAGTTTTAACTATAAACTTCTTAAACATAATTGAAAATTTAAACTTATTATTTGTTCCCGTCCCTAACTTTTCTTTCATCAATATTGTTTTAAGTTGTAATATAAATTTCAAAACAATCTATAACATGTACACTCAAGGAAATACCCAATTATCTCTTTTGTTTATTTCATAAGTTTGATATATTTTTAACATACACACTATTTTTCATATCATCATTGACTATAAAGTATTTATAGTCAATGATATCATCTTCATGAACTTAACTTGCGTCTTGTTTTAGCGAATTTCCCCTATAGGGAAGAAGCTATTACCGTAGTCGGCATGGTAAGACCTAGGCCCGGGACCATGATAACTTTTAGTTTTGGCGTCCCCAGACCCCAAAAACACCATTCGTTCGAAACTGTATATATATATATCTATATATCTATATATCTATAAATATATATCTATATATATCTATATATATATATATATATATATGTCCGTGGGTGCAATAACTCTCGTAAAAAAGGTCCGATTTTGATGAAATTTGGTATAAACGTGTAAAGCAACATTTAAGACTTTAAGTTCGAAAACCAGCTATATCGCTCTATCGAAAGGGGTATTTTGGGGGGGTTTCGTACCCCAAAAATGGGTTTTTTGAACTTTTTACATATAATTTTTGAAATAATCAAATTTTAATTTTCACTATTGGATTCAGCTTAAAAAAAACACACAATTTGGTATTTTGATCATTCCCCTACGTCAATTTGTTACCGAGATATTGAAAGTGCTAAACACAGTACGTTGTCTAATGCTATTCTTATGGAGAATAAGAAAATAATTATATTTCGCTTCTTTATGAACTTATACGGACGAAACTTGGTATACGGCTTTATCTGGTTGTGGTCGATTGATATTTGCTCAAAAAACAATTTTTTGCTAAAGGTACCCGTAGCAGCAAACCTGCGTACTCATCCCCCATGTTATTCTTATAGAGATTAATGAAAATGGGATATATCGCTTATTTATGAATGTATATTGATGAAACTAGGTATGTGGCTTCACCAGGTTGAGTTATATTGATATTTGCATAAAAAACCATTATTTAGTGTTACTTGTTGCAGCAAACCTGCGTACTCATCCCCAATGTTATTCTTATGGAGAGTAATTAAAATTGTATATATTGCTTATTTGTGAATATATTTTTATGAAACTCTGTATGCGGCTTTATGTTGTATTAAGACATATATTATGCATTGGAAATTCGCTGAGTACGCAGGTTTGCTGCGGCGGGGGTATTTATGAATAATAGTAACTTAAATCTTACAAAAGTGCTAATCAAAGTTGGATTATGAAAATAACCATAATAAAATAAAAGATAAAACAAATACTCAGATGGTTGTCTTATCTAAATTACAGTATATTTGATGTTTTAATTATCATTAATAGGGTTTTAAATTATTTGGCGGTAAGCCTTAAAAACCCCTGACGGTAAGCCTTTCATTGTTTACTCCGCATACAAACAAATCCAACCAGTCTTAAATATTGTATAAAAAAATGTACTAGCATATACACCTTATAACTAAAAATAAATTATAAAACCTTTTTCATTATTTCATAATTTTGTATTAGTTTACGTGACCATCTATCTAAGGCCAAATATTGTATATCTGTATTAGTAATAAAACACAATAATTTGTTTACGAATGATATTTATAAACACTAATTTAAATAATGCTATTCTACTTGATTTTCATTACAAGATTTATTAGTATCAAATGCTTCTTCTGAAGGAAAGCAGTTTTTGGTAGGTTGAAAGTCATTCAAAATTGATCGAATTGTTTACCTCTTAACAACAACCCAGGCTAAAACTATTTAAGAGATATAACATGATTTTCTGCGTACGACCTTCCAACGACTGTGGTTTCTGATGACAGTGGTTGCATCTAAATAATTTAATTATATTTTGGAAGTAAAATGGGTACATAACATAGTTACAGCACCGTGCCGCCTCACATCTAACGGTGTGGCTGGTATAGCAATTCAGACTACTAAGAACATACTTCAAAACGTAATATTACACAATCATAACGTCAACTTGTAGAGCTCTCCAACATGGGGTGATATAGTTTTCTACCTAAGTACCTCAATACCCTTCAGAATTTCGACCAGCTGACATGTTATAAAATTGTAAGCCAAGAACATGTCTAAGTATTTTGAAACAACACCTGCCACCACTCATGGATAACTCAATAAAGAGTAAAGGAAACTAATGATGCGACCCAAGAGATATACCTTTACTTTTGCAATTATGTCTTTGTGCACATCGACAGGAGTGTTAGAGGCAGTTGGTTGTCAGGGATTATTGACAAAGCTGAAAAGCCATGAACTTAACTTGATAAGGTTAAATTTACCCATGCTGATGGCTCGAGCAAAGATCAACTTCATACAAAAATAACGAAGATATATGAAGCCACCGTGTCCACAAAGTCTTGCCCTGATTTCATGGCTTTGCTGTACGGAAACCATTGGAACCACACACAACTTAAATTTATTGTATTAAAGACCAATTATTAAGTTTTTTTTCCTTAAGTTAGTAATACCTAAACCCAGCTGATTGACAACAATGCAGTTGCTACAACCAATATCAAAACAAAGTTGGTGAGTTTACAAGAGATGTAAGAGTGTGTTATATGGTTCCATGAAACCCACTCCTCAATTACAGTTCACAGACATTTTGGGCGAACATTTGGAAAGCCCTCACCAGTGGGAAGGTGAACCGACACAATAGTAGAATTTGGGAGAGTGAAATCCCCAGGCCCTTGATGGAACACGAAAGGACAGCCCAAAACCGAATGTTTGGCGCGATTTGATGCACGATAGAATCATTGGACCCTTTTTCTTTGCGGAAGCAAATTTTACTTGGTTTGTTTTCTTTGATATGTTAGAGTTGTATGTAGTCCCTGAACCAGAATAACGACCACCTATGATCATTTTTAAGCAATATGGCGCCCCCACCTTATTGAGCTTCTTGTGTAAGATTTTTAAATCTCACCTTCTCAGGCCGCTTTAATGGGTCGTGATGACCCATTAAAATTGCCACCTCGTACTCCGGATTTAACCTCTCTAGAATTCTTTCTGTGGGGATTTGTCTAAGACATAGTTTATTCTTCCCCGATTCTTAATTTTGAAACACTAAAGGAGAGAATAAAAAAAACTGTGAAGTCAGTGTCCCAGAATATGTTAATCAAAACATTGAATGAGCTATAGATTTGCCTAAAAGATCTGCAGAACACCGGAGGTGAGCACGTAAAGGTTAAATGCGTTTGTATATAGTTATAAATAAAAATTTTAATATTATTTGTAATAAAAAACATACACTTTATACATATTTTGTGAAGGGAATTTATAATAAAGTATTTAAAACATTATCTTAGTAACCAATTAAATATAGAGAAAATTAAAAAAGCTGCCAACAGTCTATGACTAATATAATACCAAACAAAAATATTTTAATTTTCATTTATGATACAAACCTAGTCACAAAAAAGAATCTTCAAAACAAACACATCAACAATCTGAAATCGAATCCATATAAAACAAATATCCAATATATTCCAAACTCAGCAAAAGCATCAGTAAAAAAGAAAGCAAGATTTCATTCCATCACATCACAATTGCCTTTAAGCAATTTGTTTCTTATTGCCTAAGCGCATAAAATACCCAGGTATACCATTGTCCATTTGGTGGCTTAGTGGGGGGAGGGGGGTTATAGAAAAGACTAGAATGGGGATTCGTCTGGGAAAAAGGCACTTCAAACCATGAGGAAAATTGACTCACCAGTCCATAATACACATAACACATAAAACACATCAAAGATCATAATTTAAAGAATTGAAAACTATTGATCCAACCATGAATGATTATTATCTTTAAACTAGCCATATACAGAAACATCTACCAACTTATGTAAATAGCATGCACCTTAATACTTTGTAACTGTTCAGTAAAACACAAACATACTAAGGAATAATTAATAAACGGTATCAGGAAACTGACACATACTTTCTCCCTTTTAGCGAAACTTTAATGACAAAAATATTTGTCATTTACTAAATATAGAATATGAAGTATAGATAAATGTACAGAACATTTTCTAAAATAGTTGTTTTCAGAAATATCCACCGAAATCCCTTTTTGAGAGGCACTATAGAGTCCATTACTACTCACAGTGGTTTTGAGAGGGTAAATGCCACCTTGCCCCCCCCCCCCAGGGTTGAATAGCAACATATTTCGAACATCCTCTGTTGGTCAATGCTAACTTGACCTGCATATCAAATTTTACTGAAATTGATCAGTAAATAAGAGAGAAATAGTTATTTTTGTATTCCCCATAAGAATAACATTGGACAACGTACTGCGTTTACCGCTAAATGAAAATTTCAATTTTCTCCGCAACTAGCAATCGTAGAATAGTAATTTAAAATACAAATTTATTTAGTTTTTTGAACTCTTTTTAATAATGAATAGTAATATTTTTTAACATTTATTATTTTTTTGAAAAAACAAAAAAATAGAATTTTGGATGTTTTAAGTCCTGTCATTTCTGAACCCGAATTTTTACAGAAATTCGGGTGGTGTCATTTTGTTGGAAACCTAAAGTTCTACAAACCACTAAAGTTTAATCAAAATCGTTAGAGCCGTTTTTGAGAAATTTGGATTTTACCTGTTTTTTGGCGATTTTTGGGGGATAATTACCCTTAAAAATCAAAAATTGAAAAAAATAAAAAACACCTGGAGATATCGAGGATTAGTACCTACATACAAAATTTCATAAAAATCGGTCCATGGGTTAGGGCTCTAGCTCTGTACACATCCACACGGACACACACACACACACACACACACACACACACACACACACACACACACACACACACACACACACACACACACACACACACACACACACGGACACACACACGCACACACACACACACAGACAGACATCACGTAAAAACCACTTTTTTGGGTTCAGGGAGCACCAAAACGAATATTTCCACTAACAACTCAAATTCGAAAATTTTTACGAAAACAATACTTTCTCCATATACTATGTATAGGGGGAGAAAGTAAAAATTGAATCAAAAATATTTGTAATAAAAAAAATGTTCTAAAATTATACGGATTTTCTATATTAGGTAGACAACCTTACTGTGATGCCTACATTTCTAAAACCCAAACAACTTCAAGTCCTAAACTAGTCGAGTGAATCGACCCTTCTGAAGCCTTCTTGACAATGGGGAAAAAGTGTTGAATTCATGAAAGTAAGTTACGCAAAGAAGTGTATTGAGTTTGTATATAAACAAATTAAAAAGTCACTTTTCATATATGTAAATAAAACTTTATCCTCCTCTCTTTCGTTTTCATATTATTCAGGTTCTTTATCTGGGCAAGACTTTGTGGACATCCGGTAGATCCTGCGATTGCTAAATAGTTTCCTAGGCTGCAAAGTAGACGATTAATAAGAAAACCGAAAATTCGAGTTAGTACACTTTCAATTCAACAAAATGGAGACCTATACAGTAATTCATTGGACCTAATGATAGCCCTGGATCTAAAAATCTAAGAAATTAAGTAAACTCAAATTTTTCTTGTACTCTCCTTTATGCATTTTTACTGTGATGTAGTGTGGTAAGACATATGTTTTTATCCTCTTACAAATTATTATAACAACTTAAAATACGTCATAATATATTTACAGGTGTAATTATCTTACATAAATGACGGTAAGGATACATTTAAATGGCATTACTAATGGCCAGTCACACAAATAAGAGAATATACTAATTAATGTGATAGGTATACGCGCCTATGTCCCGTAATAGGATGAAGCGAGGATTTGTAATACCACCATAATAGGCAGTATAGGTGCCGGATTAATTATTTAAAAGTAATTTATCTATCCTCACCTAGGCCAACAATAATACTTCGACCAGCCTACCACATTCCAGTTTATTGTTGAATCTAGTAGGCCTATATTAGGTGAAGAACCAAAATTTATTCGCCCCAAAAAAGAACTACTTACCACATAAACATTCCTCTCAGAATAGTCATTGTGTAAAAAATGTGTCTTTTAGTTCTGTATTGTTAATTTGAAGTGGATATAAATAGGCTGTAGGCAATAGGCACATATTTGAACAAGTCTTTAAAGCCCACTTACTTCTGGCCTACAATGTCAATGTCACTTTTGAGAATCAGGCAATAATTATGTGTCAAATTATTGCCAGGGTAAAAGCTAGTACAGTATCCGGTAAGATCTAGGCCAAATGTGAAAGTATCTCGGTGGCTGAAATCTAAACAAACATTATCATATTTATAACGTGCCACAGATTAATTGAATACAAGTAACTTACCAAACCTCACCTAGGCCCACATTAATACTTCAACTGGTCTACACATCCCAGTTCGTTGTAGAGTCTAGTAAATTAGGAGAATAACCAACATTTATACACCCTGAAAAAACTACTTACAACATATAAACATACCTCTTAGAATAACCATTGTTTAAAATTTGTCTTTGAATAGAGTTAAGTTTAAGAGAATATATAGGGGTAACCACAGGGCACTGAGGGGTGGGATATTTCCGGCTCAGAGCCCTGGAGTTACCATAGTAGGCTATGGGAAAACATTTGAGTAAGTCATTAAAGCCCACTTACTTCGAACCTACTAAGGCATAACTGTAGTTAATGTTACTTTCAAGAATCTGCCATTGCCTTCCTTATTATCAAACATTAATGTAATGTAAAAATTGCAAATTAATATAGCGATATATTAGTTGAAAAACAAAATTTGAGATTTGCCAAAAGCCAAAATGTAATTTGAACACATGACATGACAGCTGATTTAAAAATAATAATTGTTACGAAAAACAAGAACAACTAATGGCGTTTTTCTAATGGCACCAAACACTTCCGATTTAACCAAAATTACTGACACTACGATTTTTGAAGACAAGATATCAGCACTTTCAAGTCTCACACACAAAATTGTGTTCAAATTATAACTACAATTAGGCTATATTGACCAGTTACTGCTACCTACGAGGTAATTTTTGCACATAAAAATGAAATTTAAGAATCTTCTCTTTCAATTTATTGTCAGAATCACAAATGAAGAAAAGTTAAATATGAAACGATGTTTACAATAACTAACCTATGAATAACCTACCTAGGTGCTGAAAAAAATTTAAATGTAGTAGGTTAGAAATCTATACCTCTTACTGAAATAGGCCCTATAAAGATTTAAGTGACAATTTTAACCCACAGCGTAGGCATAGAACAACGATACATTAGCCTCAGGCTGTTTGGTGACATTAGTATTGTTGTTGGCTAGGATTGATTGTTTTACATTTCTTTTAGTGTAAAAGTCATGACCTAAGTTATTCAAACAATAAGAAAGTCATAATAATTAGATGTGTATAACATTAGACTACGCCTAGGCCTAACCAAATTTTTCATAAACAATAACCAACATATAACAGGGGCGTATCCAGGGGGGGATTACCATTTAGAAAATACATGTGAAAAACGGGAGAAAGGGTGAGATGTAGGTAAGGCCAAATCCTATCCACCGCAAAAAAAGAATCCTAAATAAATATGCCACTGACAAGTAATAAGTTAGAGCTAACGCAAATTTACTGGACTACTTACTGAAAATTATATCTTAAAAATCAACCCATTCTATTGTAAAAGGAAACAGTTTGGAATTTTTGAGTGATAGGCTATCAGAATTTTCCAAAGCTGTAGATCTGTAGATTGAACCATAGTTTACATCGTACCGTACGTTACATAGGTTAAAGTCGTAACCGAGTAGATAGACTGTGTAGCCTTTCCATATGGCCTACAACTTCCATTACATCGTATAGGTACTTTCACTGTAATACTGAATACATAATTTTGATTGTTTCAAAACGAATAAATTTGGAACGATTCTATTACAAATTCTGGATTCAAAACTCATTTATTCGCAAACGTCATTAACTGAACTGAACTGACCGGCCACTGCTGGCCAGGAGACCACAGACTACAGACGACATATCAGTTGTTTTGTTTTGGTTAGCTGCTATTGTCAACATCCGGCCGTAGTCTGTTTGGCTGCAAAATCAGTTGAGCGACTGTTTGCTTACCACCTACTACCCAACCCAAGACATATCTGAATATTTCCGGTAAATTAAAATAATATAAATATACCAAAACCGTAATCCAATTATAGTTTATTACCACCCTTTTTACAGTTAATAGCGACCCTGAAAATTTCAAAGCAATTCATTAAACCGTTAAAAAGGAGGTAGTGTAACAAGAGAGTGACTAAACACGAGTATGAAGGATTCAACTCGCTTCACTCGCTTCATCCAGTTAATATTTTATATTTTGTTGTAAACACCAAAGCACTTTAAATTTATATGATTACTATTATAATTTGCATATGGATAATTGTATATGCATAATTATTTATAGGAACCACTGCTGATTTGATTAGCTTTGTTTTAACTAACAGAATTACTGCAATAAATAATTTGACTAGCTGATGGTGATTAGGTTATTTGTTTAATTATGTAGGAATTTATTAATTTTTTCTGCTTTTGTATATCACTTATTATTAAAAAAAACCTGAAGAAAATGCGCTCTGCACATTAAAGGAAAGGAATGAGAAAACGTTTAAAGAGAAGACGTTTTACTTCTGACCTGAATGAAAAGACCATTATAAAAGTTGAACGTCCGCAAAGTTAAAGAAGCTTTCATTTGTTCGTTCGGAAGAACTGTTTCACTAATTTAGTATTTTACTGGGAGAGAATATTTTCTCATTTTATATTTGGTTGAAAACTCACATAAATATAAAGTAGTTATCATTTATTAGGATCCGGTTTGGAGAAAATCTTTTTATTTTAAAATAGGTTTGAATTGATTTAAAACTGTAAGAGCATTATCAGATTAATGCTTTATAAATATACAAGTTTAATTATTAGAAAAATTTAGTTTAAAATATAATCTTTTTACTGTCATTTATTTCAATAATATTTTATTTTAATACTTTTCAAATAGGTCAGTAAATAATTCCAAACTGCATTCATCGTAGATGATTTTAGAGGATCAATAAGGAGTGACTGAAGAGTAATTTCCGCCCCCAACCCCACAACGTTTCGCAAATTTGATTTTTTTCATAGTTTGAGGTAACCTTTTTTAGATATAAGAGGCTTTATTAAGGACGGTTTACTTTATAATTTTTACCCTTAGGGAAAGGAAGGTAGGAGGTAATTAAAATATTTTAAATATATCTAATGGGCGTTAATCGTTCGATGCCCCATTTTTAATTACCCCAATATAAATATTTTATCCAGTAACCTTATATTGGTAAGTAACATGGCTACACAAGGCATCTCACCCATTCTACACTCATCATTCATTCATGTTCGCCTTAAAATACGCCCAGGTTGTGTCAGCGTCTTAAAGAAATATTAAGATACTGCCATGATTATGTTAAAATACAATCTACTGGTGAGCTTCGTAGCCAAAAGTCGCACTGGTAGGTAGTGAGCATTTTTAGGTTTATTACTGTATACGTATCCTCCTGACAGTTATCATTTAATATGCCTGATTTTCATAATGAAAAACAACTTTGACATATTTATAACCATACAATAAAGAATTGTTTGCCGCTCGCATGCAACATTTTGGAAATAGTTATAGTTATGAATTCCTCATATAGGTTATTCCATGTGAGTGGTAGAGATTTTAACATCAATACAAATTAGTTACTCTTCACCTTCAATTGGCTAGATTACTAAACTGAAGGCTTTTAAAACATAATTATTTATAATCCTACTCTATTTGGTTTAAAAAATATTCCTTTGTTTACTTACTGCAAGAGAGGCGATCTGCTTATGTTAATTTTGATTAGTTAAACTTATTTCTAAATTCCCTTAAGTAATAAGACAATTAAGGACAATTTTAGTTGAAAAAACTGAATTGGAAGTCCATCTCATCAGCTGACATACAATTAGCCAAGACTCTTAACACATAGTATTTCCAGACACCCGTTTCGAAGCGAATGGGAATGAACCTTTTTTCTAATCCAGGGTATATTATTCTATGGTATTTAATTAAACGAAGAAGGATAAAGCTTACTAAATTACTGCGATCAGATTGTGGATGCAGCTGACATGAAGAAAAACAAACTGGTAATAAACTTATTTTACTGCTGAAGGGATTCGCTGACTGTAGTAATTTAAAACTGCATTGTTCTGTAAATTAAATGTACTGTATTTGTGACTTCAATTGTACCATCAAATTAAATATGTCAATCACAATCATGCCACCCGAATTCTCCTAATAATATATTTATTTGTATTATTAAAATACAAGACTTTATACTATTAGTTTTATATGTGTACGTTTTAATTTATTTTTGATTGTGTTTTAGCTACTATCATACAAATGTAAATCATAATAAACAAATATCTAACTAGCATAATAACTTGCAATTTCACGCTTTTAGTAATTTACAATGTCGCATTAAACATTGAAGTTGGTCTGTACATTTAATTTTACAAAGTTGCTTTCAAGTGTGGTAAGAAACATTTATAGTAAACTTTTGTTACGTCATACATATATAAAAATACAAATTTCACAATCATTTGACCGTCGACACCGACAAAAGTTTCCAATGACAATTACCAAAATTGGTCCCGTGGAACGCTATACTTAGTTGTACAAATTATTCTTAATAAATTATAGTATATGCAGCCTCTGGATTGTTGATTTATATTATTTCTAGGCTTACCTTAACAATCCAAAAAGTTACAGATCCAAATTGATTTCAGGTCCAAGAAACCTATACATCAGTGGATGTATAGGAAACCAAGCTTTTTAAAGTTATCATCGTTGATTAGATTTTGTCTAGATTTCAAACATATATACATAAACACAATTATTAACCCTAAAGACACATTAAGACATATTATTTTTTGGGAACTCCCAACCTAACCTCAAACTTATCTTGATGATGGATTGATACCACGAGGTCGACAACATGATAAGAGTTGTTCCTTTATCAATAGTGTAAAATATGTTTATTTTTTGTTGACTTATGTGTTTTCCATAGCACAATGAGTATGTAATTGATTAATTCCTCCAATTCATTTCCTATACAATTAAAACTTGGTTTTCTATACATCCACTGATGATGAGTCTTCGGACCTGAAATTGATTTGGATCCATAGCTTTTTGGATTGTCGCAAATTAATAAACCAAGCACAATTAATTACCGGAGAACTCTTATGGTCTATAGCTAACGAAATTCAACTCTCTAGTATTACTTTTCTATTATTGTGAAACACTTTTCATCAACTCGTCAATACTTAAATGATAAAACTGCACCTCATTTTGTGCCTTAAGTTATTATTATATTTAAGTGTGATAAAATGTGCAACACAACGGTGTAATTAAATCAAGTTATATCAGTAACCGACACAATACAAATTTGATTCTTCTTCAAAATGAATAGTGATATATTAATATCACTATGTTTATTAAATACTAGTGAATTAAATACTATTAAATACTATGTAAATAATAGTGATAAATACGTTTGCATGTAAGATAATGGTATTCAATTTGGCCGTTTAGGGTAGGTAAGTAATGTGTATTAATCAAATTGATGCATTATTGATGTGCATTTTATACTTCACAATAATGTTCTGTAATGGTATAGATTGACAACATTAATAATAATATAACTGTAAAAATGATGGTATACAAAATTGTAAATACCAGGTTATTATTTATCTTAATATTAGGTAACTTATCCTTTTTATATGATTTAATTACGAACAGGAAAATATGCTACGGGAAATTTTAAAGAAGTTTTAATAGTAATATTTTTAGAATTGGTATTAATATATTGTATTCAAATGTTATTCAATTCACATCGTAAAAGCGGTGGAGGGAGTCGACAGCTAAACAAAACAAGACACAATCTTATTTCATATATTAGTTCCAGCGTTATGAGTAAACATGTTTACAGTCATTCTGTGTTTAACACAGGAATATTACAAAATATTGTCATGTAAAAGCTGTTTTTATGTTTATATACTTTTGAAAACAAAAATGTATTTAATTTGGTGTTACTCAGTAATTATGATACAGTATTCATTGTTATAGACTAGATACAGGATGTGGATTCTCACGGGGATTAAACGTTACTGGACTTCATGTGCTGAATTTTGAAGTTAATACTCTAAGCCACGACCAAATCCACTTGCTGGAATTAGAGTAAATATTTGTCTTTTCTTATTACCCAGTTTAAATGAGGATTTATTAGTTTATATTGTGATGCCATTTCAGAATTTAGCTTGAATCAGTTGCTTTTGCTTCTTTATTGTGTACTGTTAATAGGTATCCTACGTGAGCAACGCGGTGCCAGCGACGCGAAAATTACAAACTGGGTTTTATGGTGGGAATGTCCTACATCCTGGAGCGAGCGTTGGAAGCGATCTCCACGCGACGCGAAGAGAACAAAATTAATGTTTTTGATCGCATCAGTTGCTCCAGTCTGGCATACGCCTCAATCGCTAGATCGCTCACATGCACGTAGGACACAACAGCCGCTGGGTGGGATCACTCGTCGCTCGCGTCGTTCGTATCGCGTTGCTCTCGTAGGACACTGCCTTAGTTGCTCGTAATGCGTTGCTCACGTAGGACGCCGCCTTAGCATTAACAGATGTTGGGAAGTTTTGTCCCTTGATTTTAATTGTATTCCGTCTATTTCCAATCCTCCAAGAGATTATCATTGTAACTTTGAAAGCCTAGGGATCAAATCCCTGTAGGTGGATATTTTCAAAACCCCAAAAGGCATCTAGACATCTAGACATTAAAATGCTTTCACATACCACATAAACAAACATTCAAGAACTATTAGTTTCGCCAGTAATCTTAAGGCAAAATTCGGCTTATTTTTTCATAAATAGATTCAATAAAATTAAATGTCGTGAGGCTAATATCGTAACTTTGGAGGGTGATAAGGAGAAGCACTGAGAAATCTTCTGACTAACAGGAGAGCCTAGGCGAGACTAACTAGGAGAGATACATGAAATCATGTATCTCATAATTTGAAGGTACGTAGATTAAGGCCTTTTTGTTATTTCAGGTTAGGAAGTCAACGTTTAATTTTGGTCATGTATCTCATAATTTGAAGGTACGTAGATTAAGGCCTTTTTGTTATTTCAGGTTAGGAAGTCAACGTTTAATTTTGGTCTACTGACTATGGTTGAAATTGTATTTGTATAATCCAATTCTATTGAAGATGTAACTAAAAAGTAGTTTATTTTTTAATAAAGATAAATGCAGTTTTTAATAATGTTTTATCGTAGCAGTGAGGAAGGAAATAATGAAATAAAAAGCCCTTTAAGGCTAAGGTAGGGAATAGCATATTCCCCATTAGGATCACCCTTAAAAATCGTATTAATCATTGTTTTAAAAAACTGCGTTTGAGTTACATGTCAGATAGGGTTGATTTGATCAAACCAGATTAAATCATTAAACCATTGTCTAAGACGCCGACGCAACTAGGGCGTATTTTAAGGCGAATATGAATGAATGGTGAGTGTAGAATGGTTGAGATGCCTTGTGTAGCCTTGTTACTGACTGATACCGACTGATTCTTTAGCCAGGATCATTATTAATAGCCCAATCATCAATGGCAGCTGGATCCAGTATCGAACCTTCACAAAATTTTCTCAGGATTTTGCTCAGGATCGATCTGGTGAAATCCAGATTATGAAGCGAGCACGCTAACCACTGTGATACCCAGCCAATCCTTAATCGGTAGATTAATATAAAATGTTGAACCACCAACCTGAAGCTTCAAAATTAAGAAAGCCTTTATCTACGTACCTATAAATGATGAAATATATGAGCCTAGGTCCCAGGTGGTCAGAGGATCCCTCACATCTTCATAATCATTGAACTCTAAAATGGTAAAAGTTAAAACCACGAGGCGTGAGGTGTTTTACACTTGTAATCCAGTTGCTCGGTTAAGTGCTGCTTGGTTGGAGTAACCCATTAGCTTGGATCCAGGAACCCGTTGGCTCAGTTAAAGTAATCGGGAGGATTATCAAAGTAACGCTGCTAGTTAAATCAACATACTTTAAATAGTTATTTAAACTAAAAACTTGCTATCTTCAGGTCAAACTATTTACATTTTCCGCACCTGAATAGTGTAGAGGCACCACTACGACCTTATAATCACCGTCTCAGTTCTACGATGAGGGTTCAATGAACCGCAACCTGATCTCACTTCTTTAGGTATAACTGTGAATATTGTATACACACACCAGTGAAGATAACTTACCTTCATAAAACTGATTTTAGTAATTCTATTTTGGAATGTCATATTTGTGGGTGAGGAGTATTCAACAATGATTTACGTTATATTGTTTGGCTATTTTTAATTCACGTTTGTCCCCAGTTATTACAGATAAATATTATATTTAAGAAAATAATGTTTTTGTCTGGGAATGTATAATTACTTGACAACGATTTTGTGTTATGGAAAAGTATTCTCTTAAACAAAAAAAATAACATAGAAAGGTTATCTCACTAACTATGGTGTATCAGTGGATTGAAAATAAACTGTACTAATGACGTATATTTTTTTAGTACTTCTGCATTCCGTAATATCGGCTTTCCCCCTACACAGCAAAATAGGTGTTGGAAATTTATAGAATATATCCATTTTACGTACAACCTAAATTTTTTTTGAGAATAATCAAACTATTGAAAGTCTTTACGGAGCATCGTGACAGTAAAATAAATAAATGTAACAGCATACTCAAACGTAGATTTTTTTGCCTAAGAATATTATGCGACCTTCTATGAGATTAAAAAATAAAAATAAGTTTTAAAATTAACAATTAAGATTCAAATTTAAATAAGCTAATAAGTTTCGAAAATAATTTATTCATTAAATATTCAAACGATTTTACTTCATTCTTAAAATAAAGTTATAATCAAACCAGTTAAAGATAGTTTAATCGTTGAAAGGAAAATCACCAATTTAAATTCCTGAAAGGAAAAATGATCTGATAGCAGCTTTCTCTTGTAAAAATTCTAGTTAATATAAACTTTATTCAAATATCATATCTTTCTCTTTAACTATTTCGTCTTTATTTCTATGTTACTTTTTAGACATTCAACTACATAGAGATCTCTGGAAAATCTTTCACGTATAGTTTGTTATGAAAATTCTGTTTTAAACCCCAATTCATTTTAAATATGAATCAATAATTTTAAACAATGTAACCAGTTTTTTTTAGATTTGTTTTGTAGAGCTATTTCGGATACAAATTAATAAAAATTATATGCCGTAAAGAATATTTTTGGTATTTTGCTCTTTGAAGTATTGTTTGTTTACCGTATATAGTCGTTAGCTCATACTGTTTTAAATTTTCTTAGGCAACAATTTAAAGCCTTCATTGTCGTGTTCTCCACTTAATTTGTTCAACTATGTTTGATTTTTTAATTCAATCCAAACTTTTTATTTGTAAATTTAACATTTTAACGCGTAAAATTTATTGTTTAGAAAATATTTTACGAGTAATTTCATTTCATTAAATTTAATATTTCTCTTTAATACCCCAGTAACTTAACTGATTACTACATTTATTTAAAATCACATATTTTGTTTCATGGCGAATTTAAAGTATTTCTTGTCCATTACATTAAATATAATGTCTATAAAAGCAGTGATTCATTTTCACCGAAAACTTATCAACACTCGGTAACCATGTAACTCAGTAAACAGCAGTGTAACATGCTTATTGATAGCAATATTTTGTTACATAACAAAATTCTTTAAAAATATAATTATATTTGAAACATATTGACTACATTCACGATCGATGAAGCTAAATACTCCTTAACACTAATTACTCATTGTAATTTAATAAGAACACTTTTACGGAAGCAAATTTAGGAATTTCTTGATTTCCTGAGCTACATTTAATGGCTTTAGGAAGAAAAATTAGGAACATTTGGCTGTCGAAAAAAGGGTGTAAAATGACAACATTGCATAAAAGTCCTATCTGGATAACTTAAAACTATCCAGTCAATTAATTACCTTTTTCTTTAAAGTATGTCTATTTTCATTAGGATCATTAACCTCCTAAGCTTAATAGATGTTAAGCAAACATTGAAACACTTAATAATTTAACAAGGTTTGAATCTATTAGTTCTAAGTAGTTTTAAACAGAATAATTTAGTGCTAATTTAACTGTCTCAATGCAGAGTACAAATTTCAAAATACTTATTAAATTTGCATGTTCGTTAATTTGTACTAAGCCACAAAATGTTATCTGATTTTCTTGATTTTCTTTACACGATTTCGTTGTTTGTAACGAAAACAAAATCAAATGATGAAAATAGATTAGTTACTGATTACATTTTTTTACATTTATTACAGAAGTTTTAACATTTTCTACAGATATGTGATGTAGATTTATATTTATGATTATGTTATACGTTTATTATACATGAACTACATTGCCCACCTGTTCAACAACAACTCATTGCACTTTAAAGTAATCTAAACATATTTCTCACAAGAACATGCAATTTATGTCAAACAAATAAACCAATAATATATCAACAATAATTTTCTTCAACTATTGGTTTTATATTTTTAGTTAAATACAGATTTAAAATTCTACATTTGTAACATCGTACAGCTAGACACCAAAAAGTTTATTCTATCTTCTATGCAATGTAAACTGTTGCCTTAAACCCTTTAAAACGTAAATTCATTGGTTTATTGATTCGCAAGTAATATATACACCAATAGTTTTGATTTTTTTTATATAGATGTAAGTTCAAAGAAAGAGTTTTACTATTCCATCTGTATTTATGATAACCTGCATAATATATATCGTGTTTATCTAAATAAATACAGAAAACCAAGAATATAGTTTCCAGTTTATATTTCGTAGTGAATATTTTAGAATAGTATTACAACCCTTCAAAGAAGATTGCCTTCATACGTGATTCAATCTCTACGCTTGTGGAATAAAATCAAATACTACATCCTAGTTTATTGTCGTTAGAATGTAAGGACACTGTTGTAAATGTGCCTAGGATTCACCAACTCCATCACAGCAAACCTGCGTACTCAGCGAACTCCCAATGCAAATAATGTATTTGCCTCACCAACACATAAACTAGCTTACATAGATTCATAGAAATATATTGACAAATTAGCAATATATATATTTTTTCTTTATTCCCCATAGGTAGAACATGGTAGAGCACTACACCAATAGGTTTACTTAGGGCTATATGTGTAAATGAAGAATTTCTCCTACAGGGGTATTTATGCACATATTACGAAGTTTGATAAATTTATATAGAAACGAGATATGAATTTGACTTGTTCGCTCAAGATTAATAATCAATATACTTCATTATACAACGTTGTTGTATATCACTTGCAATATCAGTAACCTACTTACGTAGAGCAATGATAAAAATACCAAATTATTGGTCGCATATTTTGGCATCTTGGGACCTTAAATCAAAAAATGATTGAATTATTCTTATAGAGGAAATTTTCTGAAACTGTAAAGTGTAAATTAACTTAAATTTCAGGAACGGAATTAACGGAATAATGAGAACCCTCCATACAAGTATTGTAATTTGTTGGCAAATGCGTTCAAGATCAAAAACCTCCAAACACCATTCGTCATATAATTAATAAAACTTATCTAAAGCTAATAAAAACTGTTTAAAAATGAATTATTACTAATAATAACTTATTTAATCCATTTTAACATTTAAGTTTTAATCAGTGTAAAAACTTTAGCATGACCTGAGGCTCTTAAACAACTATTAACATTATATTTAAAACTATTTCAGGATTACCAAGTCTGTATAATGTAACTACATACTTTAGGTAACGTACGTGCAAGTGCGAACAGTAGGTATTCTAAGTTAATGAGCTAATATGTCCAAATGGTATTAAATTACTCGTATTTGTGCTTTAAAATTCTCAGAAATAGTAATTTCCCGTTTTACAAATTTAATTAAAAGATACAGGTAAAGTATGTAATATCCCCCTTTTTACCGTTTCTACAAACTATACTTTCAAATCAACCACCTAACTGCCATCATATATATACAAATAACATAAACAACAACCATGTATGTCCGCAAATAATGTTATCATCCCTCTTCAATGTAACATAAGTATATACCTTCACTACTATTTGTCATGTTCTTAGGTTTATATCAGAATTTCCTCTTGAGGTTTATGCAACAGCAAAAGTGTACAAGTGCCAATTAACATTATACTTAACACATTTCCTTTCAATGCCCCTTAAAACAACCTCAACTGCCAGCCACCATAGTCCTGTGAGGTGATCGAAAGGTAGTGAGGTTCCATTAGCGTAACATAAATATATGGGCATGCCAGTGCTAACCGCTCGTGAAATAGTATCACAGCACTCAGCCGAGGTCAACCTACGCTAGACCACGGCTGACTTGCAAGGCCAGCGCCATACCTCTGAGCTACCGCGTCCGTTATCATTATTATTAGTGAATTTCCTTTGGAAAGTGAACTATTAGCATGACCCGCACGGTGAAACTTAAGCCCGGGACCACCATAGAAGTTCCTAACGTGACCCCCTGAACACGTTTTGGGGGGTCGTTCAAAATTGTATATATATATATATATATATATATATATATATATATGTGTGTGTGTGTGTGTGTGTGTGTGTGTGTGTGTGTGTGTGTGTGTGTGTTTGCACTCCAGCGGTCGCATTTTTTGTCCGATTTACTTAGAATTTGGTAGGGACGTTCCTTTCTGTAATCAGTTCGACAAGTTCGTTGGGCAAAACAATCGGAAAACTCTAAACCCCTTTTTTGGGGGTTTAATCTTTCAAATTTCAAGTTTTTGGGCCCAAAAAGGGCCAGAAAAGCCCCGGATGTAAAATTAATGCATGTAAAAAGATGGTATTTATAGAGGCAAAAGTGTTAAGCCCTCTCTTCTCATTCTAGCATAAATATTTACCGAGTTATTAAAGAAAATATGTATCGACTAAACACAGTACGTTGTCTTATGGGGTTTTTTATTAGAAAAGCCTGTTATTCCTTTGTTAAGAGTACTTTATCATCCCCAGCAACCTCACGCCTACTTGCAAGCCTGTCTGGACCTTCTACTAACTTTATAATGCGCAACATTGTATTCTCAGCTTTGCAAGTAAATGAAACCAGGAGTATCAGAACAGCCAAAAAATCAATGTTTTCAGATTTCAATAAAATTTGGAATAATGTATGTTTTACACTGATTTTGAGTTTTACAAGTTTTTATATGGAAATTCACTTCCCTCACGACAGCGTGCTGCGTGTGAACTCGTTTATTTTACGGGATGAAATAAAAGACGTCTCACGACATTAACAAATATATTTACACTTATACTGTATTTACATAACAGACGGTAAACATATATAACAGACCATACAAGGCTATCGATTTCGACCAGCCACACCGGTCATCATCATGCCAATGATAGAAAAGTCAAAACCAAAATAGAGTCCCTGCTTGTATCTTATTGGTTACCAGAAGCTCCGGATATAAGTTTCTAAATGTGCCATCAGAGTCGAAGTTCATTTGTCAAATTATCTCTATTTTTTAATTTTTTCTTAAATATAAACAATTCTTTCCGTGCATTCATTACAATTCCTTTTTATAATTCTTGCAATGTATTTGTTTATGGAAAATACAAATCTTGAATCTTGAATCTTGAATCTTTAGGATGCTGAGGATTTCTTCTATTTTCCCTATGGTGTAACCGTTTTCTAAAAGATGTTTCGCTACGCCTGATCTTCCCTGTTTCCTGTTCTTCCATGCTGATACTCGGTTCTTAAATCTTTGAACATAATTAACAATTTGGCCTATATACACGCTATCACAGTTGTAACAATTAATTTTTTAAACGTGGGCATGTAAAATTGTTTACAATTTCCCATCTTAGGATTTAGTATTTTTTTATTGGTGTTTGAGTTCTGAAGGCTATATTAACTCCATATTTCTTGAATTACCTAAAAGGCAGTAATGATCATCCCTGTAAAGTGTTTTGGAGGGAGAAGTGAAGGATTCCAAAGATCACTAAAAAGGAATGTCACCAAAGATACCGCAGTGCTACTATGGTGTACACGTATCTACTTATGGTGTACTTTTTCATTTTTGAAAGGTTGAAAACGCGTGGTCAAAAGGATCAAGACAGTGGCCAGCCTGTAGTTTATTAATGGCAATTACCAGTACACGTTTATATCATGGCAATAATGAACATTCATTTCATTTCATTTATTTAAACGTCAAAAACGTCAATTTGTACAAGAATTACAAAGATGTTACATATATAGTCGTATGACAATAGCAATTAATTGTAAAGAAAAAGATACATAACAGTCATATATACTTATAGTGGTAAACAAACAGGATGGCAGCTTAGATCAATTTGAATATAATAAATTAACAATGAGGCGATGCAATATAACGAGGAAAAACGACAATAACAGGTAATTCATTGCTTAAAAACAATTATGATGGCAATAACAAAACAAACGCCTTAAAAATAGCAATAATAATGTAATGCGACAACAACAAAAACAAAAATATAATATACAACAATAACAACAATGATAACATAATATGGTAAAGTAATAACAGTAACAATATCGTTATGAAAATAACCTTATATAACAATAATGAAAATAACTATAACAATAACTATAGTAACAATCTGCTCGATTTAGACACTTTTCTCACTTCTCAAAAGGGATGGTGACAGCATTGTATTGGGAAAAAACCATATATGGCTCTTTAAAGGCAACACCAAAGTAGTTGGGATGATATAACACGAATGGCAATTGCAACATTTGCAAAAAGACAAAAAAGAACAAACTATAGCTATACATAATGCTGTTAACTATGATAATCAATAATAATAGTAACAAAATTAACATCAACCAATTTATGTATGAACACATGTATGAGCGATAGACACCACCAAAAGAAAGCACAATACCCTTGTGATGGAGTTTGCTGATGGGTCGAAAGACCTGCCACAAACACGGATTCTCTCTTATCAAATCCAAGGTTTCTCTCCTGAACCCGGATGGAGTCATCCTAAAGCGATGTAGTTTGCGACTCCTTCCAGACCAAGTTTACCCACTAGAAAACCTCCTCTACTCTTCCGGAGACTAGCTCGGGAACTGTTTATCCCATGGCTTCAGGCTAGGCCAACGTTAGATGTTTGGTCTGGTCCTTTGGTGAGATCGGCTAGTTGTATGTGACTGATATGGTGGTCTATTTGTATAGTTAATATGATTTATATTCCTTCAAACTCTTTACTAGAATTGCTTCAATATTAATCTTAAAGCTGACATTTCTCATTTATTTAAGAAACTTGTTTATTCGCTTACCAAAAAACTGAAATGATGAAGTATTCAAAATTAATTAAACCTACTTTCTTCTACTAAATCATAAATGCTGACCAAACCAGGTCAGCCAACTTTGAGAATCAAAGTTCCGATGATTAACAAACCGTCTTACCAAGTTGTTAAATTGCCGGTCTACTTGATATTACTTTAGATTGGCCCCTTTAAAGTTCGTAGGTACACAACAAACTTTGATATTACATGGAGCGACCACATTTTTAAAATTCTTTCACTGTGTACCTGGGAAATGTTTTAAGATGCTTGCTCACCCGTCCACATAGACACCAGTATGCGCGTGGATCGTTTCAGCAAACCAAGGGATGAGCTGTCTCAGAATGAGACGGAAAATTCACATAAACAAGTTACTTACCACGACAAAGATGATTTGAACCCACGACAGTGCTGCACCACGGTTGGCGTCACCTTGAACACTATGTCAAGGTCACGATGAACTAAGGAATTAATAGTTACAAAGGGCGAAGTAATTCTATAGATCTTACAATAAAACACGAAATCAATATTAAATTACTAATATACGTTATTTTAAGTAGGTATTTATTGTAAGGTTGTATAACATTTTATAAAAAAAACCACTATGGATTTATTGTATGATAAAATAGGACTGCCTGTGCAAACAATAAAAACTGTATTTAATATTTTATATAGTAAAATTGGTTTCATTATGATTTTCATCTATGCTAAAACTTCTAATACTGCTAATATTTTAATATTTGTTAAAGTTAAGTGGAAACTACTAAGAGCTAGCTAACAAATATTATAATTGTATACAAATATTATTTGAACTCATCAAGTAATATTAAAGAGTTAAGATATATCAATTTAAAGCACAATCGCATCAGCTGAGCGTGAATCAGTTATGCCAAGAGTGAAACAATATATTCACTTAATATTAAATATTGAATAATTAATCTAAAGCTGAACTTTTAAGAACTGTCACACATTCAATAATTCGTTTAATACTTCTTTTAATTCAATAATTCTTTTATATGAAATAATATTCAGCGTTTCATAACCTAATTCTCTAAACAAAGCAAATCCCCTGTGAAGTATTTCTGCGTAGGATTTTGCAGCAGGAGTAATCACTTGCAGATCCGATTTGCATTATTCTATGTTCTTCTTTAAAAGTAGGTTAAAGCAGTAATTGGTATATTTTACAATTGAGCCAACAATTTATTAAAATAGATATTACAAGTAACCAAATTATTTTCGAACAACGGATTGACTTAAGAATTGTGTTAATCACCATTTAAATTACAAACATCCATAATTACAGCGCAGTATATAGCTGTAGTATATTTTAGTGACCATTATCCTGCTAACATATTATATCTACTATTCTGCTTCAATCTAAGTGTTATACGTACTTGTACGCGTTTTAACACGTACACACGCTGCAGTGACATTGAAATCAGAAATCAGAAATCAGAAATCAGATCTTTATTTTCATCCGAATTTTACAAGCATTGAAAAACGTCATATAGAACAAAAATGTGACATAGGAAATTTAACTAATTACCATCTTTGCACAATGTTCAAAACATTACAATATTACACTTCTTGTCAATAAAATACTCAGACAAACTGTAGTATCTCTTAACAACCAAAAAGGATCTCAACCTCCTCCTAAACTTGCCCACATTGGTTACTGCCAAGAGATCGGATATGAAGTAATTGTATAATTTAATACCTGCATCCAAAGTATGGTTTTTGAAAAAAGGTAGTGTTGTGACGGGGAATTGATAGGGATCCAGGATTACAAAAATAAAACCTAGAAATGGTGATCATTTGAAAAAAGTGTTTGTTTTTAACCATAAGTGGAAGAGTTTCAAAAATGTAGATACACTGAAAAGTCAGTAAGTTATTGTCAGAAAAAACACCTCTGCACGATTCAAGCCTTGCCATTCCAAAAATCAGTCATATTGCTTTCTTTTTTAACCGAAACACTTTCTTTGTACGAGTTGATTTCGCACCCCAAATTGGAATGCCATACCTGATGTGTGGATACAAACAATAAAAATAAGCAGTTAGAAGAACCCATGTATCAGTGAACTGAGCAAGTCTTCGAAGAGTAAAAATACCAGGATTCTTCCTAGTCAATAATCTATGGTAACAAATTATTTTTTCGCATGCTTCTATTTAAAAATCTCCTTCAATAATATTTAAACCATCAGAAATGCCATAATAATGTCTTATTTCAAAATCAATAAACGTGTTTTTATTGAATTTACAGAAAGGTTGTTTACAGCCAACCACTGAAGATGAAGACTTCACTGCATGAATGTATTGATTTCAAAATTGATCTAGTTGTAATATAAGTGCGTATAACCTACAATCTGCTGGATAGTATGATGTTTTGAATCATTAGGATACTCACATTTTGAGACAAAGAACATTGTAAAAACCATAGTCTCTAAGTTTGATGGCACCAGGATACCCAAAATGTTGTAGATGTGTTTAGCAATGCACAGTCACTTTTTCTCCTAATATTGAACTTATTGGAAAATATGTGCTTAAAGCTACACACATTTTTTAACATGGAGGTGAAACTGTGCAAAAGCAACACAACCTTTTTATTAGCTTTCTAATGTGTCTACAGTGTGCAATATAATGGGATACGTTTTGATAAGTGTGTAAACGATAGTCCAAAGTTTATTGTAGCAGTACCGTCAAACATAATAAGGTCAAATTGAGATAATTATACAGGCCTACGGTACGGTACGTATAATTAACCTCTGTACAATATAAGAAAGTGTAGCATGATTTGTAATTATTGTAATTCGTTTTAATTTGTCGCAGAGCTCATAATAAGATAATGTTATAAACAGCAACGTAAAAATGTTATTATAAAATAGCTTACTATACTCTATATAAACCTTTTTTGGTACTTATGCACTATACCACCACCACCTTTTAGGATTATTTTTATTGGGGAAAACCAAACAAACTACATGGACAAAAAGTAGAGACGTTTTATTATTTAGCCTACAACTTAGAAGCATTTAAAATGACTTGTAATATTTTCGAGAATCCCAGAACAACAACAATATTGGCGTTATATATAATCTCATTCCATTAGCACAGCGCGCTGCGGTGGTTAATAAGTTAGGGTTAGTTATCATGCATTTTGTGGTTAGACATAACATAAACTAATCGCCACAGTACGCTTTATAAGTAGATTCTCTACATAAAACAATATTCTTTTAAAAAATGGATGTAGTTATAGACCAAGTGAGGTGGGAAAGGAGAGGGTTTGCTGCACAAAATTGTATAAATCCTGTCGAAAAAAGAGTACTCTACACCATTAGAGTAACCTAACCTAACATAAAAGCGGCAGCACGCCATTACAAGTGGTGGTCGGTGTAATGCATAAGAACCCATTTGTTCACATCATTAGGTACTGGACTTCACGCACATCTTTTATTTATTTATTATTTTCGTGTAAAAATAAATCGTAACAAAAATATTTATTTCTCAACCAATTTGAACAATTTATAATATATATATATATATATATTCAGTCAGATACATTTTAATTGCATAGAAGTAATTATAATATTTTGTATTAAGAGATAAAAATAAAACTGAGCTTCAAAATAATGTATGTCACGTTGTGTCATCAGAGGGATTATCATTAATCACGGTGAATATTTATCACACTCCGTGTCAGAAACACGTGCCTGTTTTAATGAAATTCTACCATATAATTAATGTTATCTTATCCATCTTTAGTATTGTCACTCATATTGTACCTGCATTAACGGGAATAAATTTAACATTATATAGAAACAATAAAATCATACAAATAATTAATCAATACATTAAAGACAAAAAAATTGATATTGTTATTTTTTCCCTACAGATACGTATACAAGTTGTATAACAAAATTAATAAAATAAATACAGGGCAAAAACCTTTTCAAATGTGTAAAACTAATTTATAGATTTTATTTTTATTTTTTTAGTGTGTTTTTTTCAATACCGATTCACCATTTATAAATGGTCAAATTCAGTAATTAACAACTTTTAAATTGTTTAAACTGCATCGTACACGGAAAAAATCAATATGTAAGTACTTGCAGAATGTTGCGGTTTGTTGGTACAGGCACACCTATTTTTTTGAGAATTTTAGTTGTAATCCAAAAAATAATTAACTTAAAATTCAGTAGCTGAATTGAAAGTTAATATATAATATAATTACTGAGACGGAACTCGTACGTAACACCTGCACCTTATTTAAATATTGTTTTTAACTTGTATAAATTATATTTCCTATTGAGACATTCTTTAAATAACTTATTCAATGTTCGTAATTGAATTCCTACTCTATTGGTATTTAAATTTCGATGTTAATCACAGCAATAATTTATCTAACGAATATTTTAATGCACGTTCATTAATTCTAAGACTTTACTGGTTCAAAAACTATTGGGGCTGTCAAACATTTGCTTAAACATTTAAACATTTGCTCGTAGAGTACATAATAAACTGTACTTTAAAAAAAAAACTATCAGGGCAATAAATTAAAACCCCATTACAACAAAAGCTAATATAAGACATTTTATTTTATTTTAAATACTATCGTAACACTTACAACCTGTTCAACAAAACATATTCCTTTTTACACTCTGTTCTGAAACCATGGAATCATCATCACTTTAGCTATTTCATTGTATTCGATGTCATTAACGTAAATAATAGATTATATACTTCAATTCGCCTTTTACATTTAGTAGCCTAAAAATGCAGGCAAAAATAATAATATATTACAAAAACACGAATCAATTAACAGAGGCAGTTTGGATCTTAAATTAACAATCAAATTTGATCTCATATCGATGTCATCTGTTGCTAAACTGCTCTATTAGCAATAAACCAGATTAGACTGGTCTGCAAATTGTTATAGCTACATATGTAGCCAACACACAGCAAGTGTTCAATGGACATTATTGCAGTGCATATAAATCTAGTGTTAGGATACGCCAAATTACCTATAACACGATCAACTAATTTACTACTATATTTTTAGGATAGTAGTAATCGTATTGAGATTTGCTTCATGAATTTCAGATAGTTTATCCGTAGCAGTCTTAGTTAAAATTTTAAAGGGACAATGTTCCATTTACTTAAATTTATTTTTCTTCAATTGATGTAAACATATTTCGATAGTTCTTTTTTACATTAAAACGTACATATTTTTCTCTCTCTCCATTGGTAGCCAGGAGTAGGGGTGTCTAGCCGGTTCTGGCTCACTTTTGCAGCGTGAGAAGCAGGAGGAGCCCCGCCCCCACCTCGGGCATGAACTTGACCCCCCCCCCGCTTACGTAATCCGTTGTTTACTTTCATTGCTTGTCACCGGCTTTTTCCGCTACGTACTGTTTACTTTCCTTGTTTTTGTCACTGGTTTTTCCCGGTACGTGTTGTTTACTCCAAGCGTCTTTGCTTTCTCTTGCCGATTTCCCCTCGTCTTAATCATTCTTACGACAGCCACGATGGAGTACAGGTGTATGTTCTGTGACAAGACATACACGTGCAGCAACCATCTGCGCCGGCACATGCTCACGCATGGCGAGGCACCACTACATTCCTGTCCCATCTGTCGGAAGTGAGCCGTGATAACTTCCACCGACGAATGTCACGTCACATTTAGTTAGTGTTTTGTTATAGTACTGTTTGTTATGTCTCTGGTCTGACGTCTCCATTTGCACGGCTGTGCACCTCGTGCACGGAATCCTTGGGCGTTGACTCGTGAACCCCGAAGCCAATTTCCGTTGCACAACGAGGTGACTCGTCATAGATTGTGCGACTGTCAAACTGTGAACATCAGAAGTGATTTTGTAACTAAGTTTTTGTGTTCAGTAATTTGTGTAATGTCTTCGTTCGTTTTTGTCGTCACTTTGATGTTCGGCTAAACGAGCCGCTACAGCCTGATGGGTATGTAATAATTTTGATTTTCTGAAGTTTGTAGGTTAAGACTTTGAAGTTTTGCTCGGCCTTCGGCCGAGACCTTGTGCAGTTTTTTGGGGTGTTCCTAGTGTCCTGTCAAATGTTTAAGCACCTTCTGTGCTGCAGGTTTATCACTGGACACGATTCTAGAGCATTTTTCCCTGATTCCGAGCTCAATTGAACTTTGGCGTTTTCTCGCTTTTTGCCGGCCTAAGGCCAAGGCCTGGGGGACGTCAGACCAAATATTCCTTTTTGATATTGTTGTCACTATTGCCGTCTTTAGTCTAAGACCTTTCCCGAGGTCCTAGAGCAAATATTACCCGAGATATAAGCCTTTGAAAACCCCTGTCTGAGAGGCCTGTAAAAACTTGTTCTGTTCCCCTCCAGTTCAATTTTAGGCCTAAGGCCCCCAAAATGCTTTTATTTGTGTTAGTGTAATAGGCTACAGCTTGTGTAGCGAAATAATGTGTTTTGGTTCAGTGTAAATATGTTTTTTGTCCCTGTGAATTCTAGGCCACAGTGACCCCTTAATTATGTTGTATAATTTGGCCTTAGGACTTTTCCAGTGGGAAACTTTGTTATATTTTGTTAGTACTCATGCTCATACTGGTTTCCTGCAAGTTTAATCCATTTCTGTCAATAAATAATTTAGTTATGAGTTTTTTTAATTTTGCTATTTCTGATACTGAGGTACCCTTGGGTATTCTTTAGGCCAACTGGCCTAAGGCCTGTTTTTAAGGCTCGGTTTAGGCTTGGAAAGCTGGGGGCATATTCCCCCCAGCTTTTAAGACTATTTCGAGCAAATTCTGTCAATAATCTTTTGAGTTATTAACAAAAATACATGTGAATGCTCCCCTAGGCCAAAATTTTGAGTTTTCTTTAAAACTTCTTTTTTCATGTCTTTTTAAATGTTTTTCTGTATATGTTTTATTGTTAAATTTTATCTTTTGCCACTCTGGACCAGATTGTTTTGGGCTTTTTCACTATTTTTGAATATTAAATGGTTTTAGCTTCTCACCTGACCTGAAAGTAAATTTTATTTAAAAATAATATTTTGTTTAACCTTGTACAGTGCTTTAGTTCACTTTAAATACCAGTATTTCGCTTAATTAATATTGTTTTCATGATTATAAATTGTTAAAATCCCCTTTTTGAAATTTTAATTTTTTTATTATTTGTGAACAGTAGTAGTGGAGTTTGGGGACTTCTGAGCCAAAATTTTTGTTTTTGTTTTTCATACTGTGATTCAATTTGTAAATGCAACTTTGAGATTTTAGTTAGTGTAAAATTGTTTTTTTTATGTGATTAGTAAATTTTTGGTTGAATATATCTGGCAAAAACTTTGAAAGTGGCAGAACTATTTTCTGAATTTGGACTGGTGTTATTGGGGCTTCTGGGTTGTGTTTCCCAGGGTCCCGGAGGAGAGCGACCACCTTCCACACCATGAGCGTCGGCGGAGAGGGACCTTTCTTTCTTGGCTGCCGATTGTGGACTCTGGCCCCCCTCTCCGTCCAGTTTCGTCGCCCCTCCGGTGGGCCACCTTGACCCGCCCAGTTACCGCCGCCTTGCCGCAAGTTAAAGAAAACAAAACAAAATTCTATATTGTCGTTAATTAATTAATTTATTTATTTATTTGTTGCTTAGAAGACTGTTGCCACCATGGACTGTAAAATTTATTAGTTGTTATTTAGTTTTAGGCACAGTTATTTTATTCGTCGTTGTTCATTTATTTAAGGGGGCCCCTAAAAAATTAATTTAGATTGTTATTGAAATGTCTGTGTGTATTTCTGTCTCATTGTTATTTATTAATTCGATGATCAATTAATTCATTTATTTATTTATTTATTAATTCATTTATTGTTGATTTTTCTTTAATATAATTTATTTGTAACTTTGGTAAATTTGAACTGAACAAGAAAATCACGTGAATAATTGGAATTTAAAAAACAAACTGTTTTAAATACTATTTTTTTAAATCGATTTAACTTTTATTTAACTTATAAAAAAGATAGGAACTGTAAGCTAGAAGGACAGGTGAGGAAATATTGAGAAAACCTGACATTTTTATTTAAACTCACATGTATTGTTGTCGTTTTTTTTTGTTAATTACAGTTCGTGCCTCTCAGCAGTGTGTTGTTCTTGAACTCTTTCCTCCACGGTCTAGTTAGGTAGGGTTGTGAGCCGCCCCTCGCCCCGCGTCCATGGGAGCACGCTTCCGCTTCATGGTTCGCTTGGGTGCGGGTGTGGGGGCGTGGTTCAGAAGCAGTTTTGCAGGCGGGACAATATGGTTCGACACATTACCGATAATGTGTGGCGAAATGCCCCAGCTGTTGTTGGCGTTGCCCCAGATGTCTCCGATGCCTCCACCAGCACCGATGTTCCCGTCCCGAGGTGTTATGTCGACGCCTCCACCCAGACGCCCATCTTCGAGAGGCGGACAGAAGTCCCAGTTGGTGAGTTGGTTCTATAACTGTAACGATTGACATGTTCGATTCATCTTCAGTTTCTTATTATAACATTAACTAATATCATTTTATATTTAAGAAGAACAAATATAGCAACTAATGTCAATGTAAATGTTTTATTATTTACATCACTTTCCTATTCTTATAAATATAAATCTTTAACGAAGTAAACTCAAACTTTAAGATCAATACGTTTTATTCATCTTCACTTTTTCTTATTATAACATTAGATAATGTAAATCCATATAAAAAGTGCAACGAATACTAATGTTGTTTGTTATTTACAGCCACTGTTCAGCCGACGTGCGTACCTCAGGGCTGGTGGACGCCCGAATTTGCTGAGCAGCAGCGACGGTGAGAGGAGGAGGAGGCTCGTCGAGTCCACCATCAGATCCGCCAGAGGCTGATCAGTACACAGCAGCGGCCTCGACGCAGACCACAGCTCCGGCGCAGGCCACAGCCACAGCCGCAGCCGCAGCCACAACCACAACAGCAGCAGCCAGAGTCTGAAGCAGGACAAAGTGGGGAGCCCGGATCCAACATAGTACTTATTCCTGACTCGGATTCTGATTAAAATAAAAATAATATTCCTTTCTCAAAAACAAAAAACGAAAACAAACAAAACAAAACAATATAGTTGTGGACTTATCCACTGAGCTAGGGGTGCGACACTCTTGTTACATTAGTGACGTCATCCCCCCATTACGTCATTCCCCCCACAATATGTCACTTTTCCTACGGCACATTGGCTAATTGCCACTTATTTTAAGCATCATCCTGTTTACCCATTGAGCCTAAAGGACCAAGTTGATTACTTACAGTGTCCCCGTTTCTCCTCGCTTTCCTCTCGTTTTCTCCTCGTTCCTAAACTGAGGCTAACGTTCATTCCATTAGCATAAGCTCACCAGTCATGCCCGCCACTAACACGTACACCTTGTGGGAATAATGTGTGATATCCGACATCATCAGGTTGTCAAAAGCCGAGGCAGCCACCCGACTTGTCGTCCTCCGGCGGAGATACCTCCTCCCAGATGGTTGGCACCACATGATTTGCCGGCGTTACATAGCCGACCAGCCCGGACATCTTGAGGAGGTAGAGCAGTGGATGCGGAACCTAGTTATCAACAGGGAGGTTGCGCTCCTGTGGAATAAATCAATCCCCCTAATTTAAGTATTTATACTTTTATTATTTTGTTTTAACATCTCATGTGTATATATATATATATATATATATATATGTAAAA
Source organism: Allygus modestus (assembly GCA_963675035.1). Classification (NCBI taxonomy): domain Eukaryota; kingdom Metazoa; phylum Arthropoda; class Insecta; order Hemiptera; family Cicadellidae; genus Allygus; species Allygus modestus. The sequence goes on from OY776112.1 coordinate 409,182,143, forward strand.
TTATTCATTATATATTATTGTCCATATTGAATTTAGGTTAAAAAAATGTTATCATTAGAAGTAAGTTTTATTAATGAATAACAGATAAAAAAAAAAATATATATATATATATATATATATATATATATATTAGTTGTGAACTTATCCACTGAGCTAAGATGCAACACTCTTGTCGCATGACATTACATGGAGGTGAGGTCATCTCCCTCTAATTACGTAACCACCCCCCTTATTACGTCACCCCCCCTCATTACTTCACCCCCCATTACGTCACCCCTCTATTTTAGTTCTTTTTGTGGGTTTCTCTTTCTATTTTATCTTTTTAGCGAATTTACCCTAGGTCTCATAGTTTACCGTAGGTCTCATGGTAAGACTTAAGCCCGAGACCATGATAACTTTTCATGTTGAGGTCTCCAGATGCCAAAAACACCATTCGTTCAAATTGTTATATATGTATATATATATATATATATATATATATATATATATATATATATATGTCCGTAAGCACGATAACTCTCGTAAAAAAGGTCCTATCTTAATGAAATTTGGTACAAATGTGTAAAGCACCATTTTTTAACGAGTTCAAAAGCCAGACGAATCGTACCATCCAAAGGGGGGTTTTTGGGGGGTTTTGTACCCCAAACATGGGTTTTTTGGCGTTTCCACATGTAATTTTTATTTAAATCTAATTTTAATTTTTAATATTCAATTCAGCATAAAAACAAAAAATTTTGTATTTTTATCATTTCTCTACGTCAATTGGTTCCTGAGATGTTGAAAGTGCTAAACACAGTACGTTGTCCAATGTTATTCTTATGGAGAAACAAAATTGTATATCTCGCTTATTTATGAAGATAAACTGACAAAATTTGGTATATGGCTTCATCTGGTTGGGGTTTATCGTTGTTTGCACAAAATACAAAATTTTCACTATGGTTCCCGTAGTAGCTAACCTAGGTAATCGGTCCCTATGTTATTCTTATGGAGAATAATTAAAATGTTATATATCGCTTACTTATAAATGTATATGAATGAAACTTGGTATGTAACTTTACTTAGATGAGTTCTAATGATATTTGCATAACAACCCATTATTATGTGTTCCTTGTTGCAGCAAACCTGCGTACTCATCCCCAATGTTATTCTTATAGAGAATAATTAATATTTTTAATACCGCTTGTTTGTGAATACATTTCTTATGAATTCTGTGAAGTTTTAATGTGTTATGTTATGTATTCATTAGAAATTCGCTGAGTATGCAGGTTTGCTGCGACGGGGTATTTATTTTTCTTGGGATAAAGGAAACATTTATTAATTTAAGAAACAACTTATAATAAAAATAAAATACTCCTCACTACACTCCCCGATATCTTGTTCGGTCAAGCGGACTATTTCCGCATTAAATTCACGCAGCCTGGCCATGTCGGCCATGAACCACAACCACTGCGTCTCGTTGTGAGGTCAAATCACCCATAGTCTGTTTACGTCCTCTTGCAGCTCCTCATACTCCCAGATTATCTGTCGCAGAGTCCTCGGAGGTCCAGAGTCCTCGGAAGTCTCCGACTGGGGTGATGGAGTTGGCGATGGAGGCGGTGTTGGCTGGGGCAATGGAGGCTGCTGTAGCCCACTCGGTCCCGGCTGCTCGATCTGGATCCATCCTTCTCGGATCTCCTCTGCCACAATCTCCTCAGCAAAGAGCGCCTCCTGGTCCAGCTTATCCAGGTACTCCAGACTTTGAGCTACGCACTCAATCTCATTACCTGTCAGCTCCTCTCTCCACGCAGCCATGCTAGCAACTGAGGTGTGTGCGAGCCTATTTGCCCATTACCGTTAATTACCTGCCACGGACTTGTTGTTCGCGGAAGAAAACCCTCAGTTGTATAACCAGTTTACCTATTAGACCCGCGAGTTATTTGCTGCTGTTTGCTGCGATGTGTACAGTTTGAATATTACGCCAACCATGGAAGCACGCAACCCGTTGTCACTAGCTCAGCTTTCTGCCATTGAAATAAGAAAAAGGAAATACAATCTACATGAAGGGATTGCACAATTACCAGTGCCAGTGCAACGATATGTTGCCTCCTGCCTCGGGGGATATGTGCGCGAATATGTGTTAGTACTTAGCATTCCCGTACCGGACTCTCGAGTGATAGACCTATATAAAAAATACGAGCGTCATACAGTTAAGCAGTACCGTTGGTGTAGATACACTGAACATCATTGTAATAGACTTGTGCATCCTGCAAGAAACGTGAAAGTTTATCGCTTTTTAGACACTAGCGATGAACAACACACTTGCTTCTGCTGTGGGTAAACGAGCTTGGGAGATAGACTAGTCTAGCAACGATTATTATCTATCGACTTTGGTTATTCTAAAGAAGATAGCTATCAAAATAGTTCGGGAGGGCTCAATGCACTCCAAGTACATGTTCTTTCAATAAAGAATTGTTTTATCCTATACCCCTTGCCTTTCAAAAATAAAAAAATAAAGAAACAAATCCCCCCCTCAATCGAGGGGGATTTCTTTCTGTTTTCTCACCCTGCCCCGAGGTGACGGTGACATCACCCTCGAGAAAGTTGTTTACCGACTTCGCTTGCCACAGGCGTAGAAGCTTCTAGAACGTTGTGAAAACGGTGTTTACTCATTAGTGGTAATGACCCACGTTTGATGTTTTGTGTAGGACTCATTTGCTCCCAAGCTCTGTCACTGTTCAGATCGAAGATAAATGGCTATTACACTTGGAATGGATGTGGGGATGACTGCACCGTTATGCGAGACAAAACCATTTACGGTTACATCAACAATAAGGAGATCGATACAATTGTTGACGAAATGTTATTCCAGACAGTAAGGTTTTATACTGCAGGCCACCTTGCAAACGTACATATAGAAATCTGGATAAACAAGCTGCTACCCAATCAGCGGCGGCGTCAACTTCAAGCGTAGCTGGAGGAAAGTTGCAGTACATCTTACACTACCTGCGTCTATGCAATAAAGTGGCTTCTTCGCGAAACTGATAAGTTGTTTGCAAAGGTAGTTGTTAACGGGGGTTAAGAAATAAAATCAAAAACTTAAAATTAAAAAGAAGATTAAAATTATAAAATATAAAAAACCTAACAATATAAATACACTGGAGGAGTCGGCTCCTGAGACAGGTTCTCACCGTCGGGGCTCAAACCCTGCAGTCTGACGCCTGAAGGTCTGTGGAAGGTGACGTTATCCCCCATGACGCAACACCCACCCCATGACGCAACAACCCCCCCATTACGCAACACCCCCACACAGTTCAAAAAGCCTCCGGCAACCGGGAGCGATCGGCGGCGCGCGTCGAGGCGTGCGTGGAGGAGTTGCTCAGCGGCTTGCTGACGCCCGAGGGTGTCATGGCGTGCCCTCTTTGGCTGTCGCGACCACTCGGCGGGGATACAAACCTGAGGTCCTTCACCGCGACCTCAGTTTTGCCTGAGACGTCATAAGCAGCAGAGAAACCGAAGTGGACCGAACAATCCGCTCTCTGATGGAGGAGCTTAACGCCATGGACGAGAACGCCAGACCATCCACCATATCTAAGAAGAGGAGAGAGCCCACTGGATGGACAGTGAACAAGGATATGCCTACTTATTCTCCAGCATCCAGTTGGAGCGATACTGAATGCCAATATACAGTAAAGAACCCCACCAACTTTGGCAACATTTTGTTGAAGATGTCGGTGTTTCATGGTGGACGCCCTACGCACAGTTGCGGCCTGTACCTGGATGAAGATAGAGACGATGAAATTTGCATGTGCCTCACGGACCTGTTAACGAGACTGGAAAATATGTGGGTCAATAGCGATACCGGAGTGCCTAAAATTAAGGGACTTACCACGACCGTGACTCTACTACCCGCTTGGCGTAAGACCCACGATTGCGCAACAGTTTGCAAGGGAAAACGTAAGGCCAGAGACGATTGCGTCATCTCAAATCACAAGAAGTAAACACCTTAACGACCTGGAAACACACACCTAATGACGTAACCAACTTGTTGAGGCAGCGAGCCTATATAAAACGACTTGGTGGTGAGCTTCAACCATTCTACATGTGAACATACGAACAGCATGGACCAAAAGGGAGACCTGAAGTCAGCCCTCAACAGCAGCAAGTCTGGAGGTTATACTCGTATAACCGAACTGCGCGACAACGTGGTGTACCCCATCCGGTCATTCGAACGAATGAATACGCCCTATGGTGAGGCAATAATGACCACCTTGGAGGGTCTGGCTGGTGATTATCCGCTGAGGGTCTACATTCCTCGCAGATACCTGGCCGTCTTGGGAGACCATTCATTGGACAGTACACGTGGGTGTGGGGTCGAGGATGAATCTGGTGAAGAGGAGCGGTCCCCCCGGCAGCGAAGGAGCTCTTCTGGAATCTGTTTGAATAAATCAAATAAATAAAAACCTTATTCCTTTATAAAAAAAATATATATATATATATATATATATATATATATAACATAATAAAAAGATAAACTCAATTAGTTATAAGAGCCCAGGTGGTGCACGGTGGTTAGTAGCCATCATGGACTTGAGGTGGAAACACCCGTTCACCACCATTGTGACTGGGCCTTCGGGCAGCGGCAATTCGCACTTTGTGGCTCAGGTCATCAAACACGCTGACCGCATGTGCGATACGCGGTTCGCCCGTATCACCTGGCACTACGGTAGTGGCGGTGGAGCTGGAAGTGGTGGTGGAGCTGGTGAAACTGCTGTGCACTATGTAGCTGGCCTGCCCGACCTCGATGACTACGACGGTAGCGAGCCCGCCCTAGTTATTGTTGATGATATGATGCGTGAGGCCGACTAACGCGTGGCAGACCTATTTACCAAGGGCTCCCATCACCGCAATATGAGCGTGTTCTTCATCACGAAAAACCTGTTTCATCAGGGCAGGGGCCAGTGCGACATCTCGCTAAACGCTCATTACATATTGTTTTTCAAGAATCCCAGGGACCGCGCTCAAATCAAACACTTGGCTCGTCAAGTATACCCGGAAAACTCAAAATATGTCTCCTACTTTTTAAAGGAGACTTTTCCTGCAAATGTAGTTTTCTTAACTGTAAGTGTAATATCGTTTGTCTTTCGTTGGTCCACAGCAGAATGTGAAGTTAAAGTTCTAAATTACAGTATATAACTGATGATTGCCACTTCAACTAGGATTTTACAGATTAGAAACATGCTTTTTAATTCCGTTCATAGGCCACTTCTCATTATTAAGTCTAAATCTTGGCAATTAGTTGTATTACTGGAAAGACCAATGGAATTAACTAACTGAGTTAGAAGACTAGTAAGTGAAGCCAGTCAACTGAAACACTCTTATTTTATTATAACAAATTAATTTTTAATCAGTTACGTAATCATTATGTTTGAAAGAACTTAATATACCACTAACAAGCTTGTTAATGTTTTTATTAATTCAAATATATTTTTTTCATCTCATTCGTGGCAGGTGTAGCTAATTTTTATATAATTATAAATTAACCAGCAGTAATAGAATAAGATGTCATCACTATAATAACTAGGTAGTAAATGGGTAGATGATAATATATAGATAAAGTTGACTTAAGCTTTATTCCGACATTAATATATCAAATTATTTTACATATATGTATTATATAATATCCATATATCAGTTAAATAAAGTAGTTAGTACAATGTTAATGAACGACCGAAATAATCAACGGGACGTTGCATTATGCTGATGGGGCCAAAACACAATGGCAGCACCTAATAAGGACCTTCATTACCCGTTTTATGTAACAAGGACCTTCTTCTCCCCTTTTGCATCACTCTTGGTATGTGGGGTAGAAGACAGTAAATTAAATTAAGAGATGCCCATACAATAACTTGTAATTGTTATTAATCTTTAAAACTTGTTTACGCTTTACATGTTCCATCAAAATATGGTTTCTCTTACAATACAATACAAACATACAAAATATCTTATTTAAGTCAAAGTGTTTTACTTCCACTGTATCACCTTTATACAAATTACTGAGGAATGTCCTTTAATCCAGGAGTACGAACAGTTTGTAAACAGTGACTTACAGGTTCAGAAATATTACTTAAGCCAGGAGCCAAGAATTACAAACTAAATTACCTGATCGGTTACAAAAAGGGATGACGAACACTATTGTGCATACTAGTCCGAATAAGTCTCTACGTGCAACCGAAAATTATGATTTATATTTCTTAGTTTATGTTTTAATCCAAACATTTAGGGTTGTAAATGTTCAAATATTTAATGGCGAAATGTTAGAACATTAGCACGGGAAAACACACGAAATCTCTCGTGAATCTTTATAAGTAGTGGGAAAAGGGGACTTCTGGTTCATTTGATTGACAGCTTCCGGTCTCGTGACTTTAGTGACGTAGCTGTGACGTATTTGGCGACGTAGTTGGCGACGTATTAGTGATGTCATGTGAGTAAGATTAGTTCAAGGTCATCCTGAGGATGTTTTAAAAAAGAAATACTGCACAGGTTTCATTCGATGGTTTTGGTTCGATAGTTTTCATTCGATAGTTTTAATTCAATAAATATATCGAATTAATACTATGGAATGTTTCATTCTAAAAATATATCGAATGAAAACTATCGAATAAAACCTGTGTAAGATTTTTAACATTCACTTTTCTTTATTTACAATAATACACATCAAATATAAGAAAAAAATGTGCAAGATAATGGACTTAATTATAACTATTTCTTTATTTACAGTAATGTACACACAGGCAATGATTGTCAGAGAACCACCGTTTCTGCGGTGCCCGTTATAACTGTAGTAGATGTATAGGGTTCACATGTTCCACAATAATACTTCATTCTAGGCGCGGGTGGAAGTGATGATGTTTGCCACGATGACGTCTCCAATTCCGTAGAGCTGCTTACATTGAACGAGGCGAGAGGTTCATACTCTCCAAAATTATATCTATTACCCTGTGTCAGTGGAAGTGTAGTTGCAGATGTTCTCCAGTGTTCTTGAGCTAAAGAGTTAGTTGCAGAAATATCCAATGTTAGTTTGTAGCCGTTTACAATCAAAACTTGTAAGTCATCGGAAAGAAGTTGCAAATCATGAACTGAACTGTAGAAAATTGAACCGTATTGTAGTGGACACATTTAATTTTGAGAGCCATGGTGTTACCTCGTGTTCGGCTACTCGCGGAGTGTGCTTCCCACCTCCTCGCCTTCCATTTATACGCACCGCCCTCTACTTCTCCCTCCTCCGTCAACTTTTCTTCATATCTGCTATATGAATATTTTCATCACGTAACCTATTGGAGTTCTACATATAATGCAATGGCTATACACCAGTCCACAATCATAGCATGCACAACAGTGTCTACAAGGTAAAAATAGTAAATTTTTCTCAGAGGATAAACATACTACACATTCGTTTCCTTGGGTCTTAATTTCTTCGGTTGGTGTTTCTGAAGTTTTAACAGGATGAGGTTTATATAATCTCCGATGGTTTTGTACAAACTCTCTACCTTTTTGAACTAACAGAGAAGCACACCTGTCAAACCATCGTTCATGTACTTCCCATGGGTTATCTGTCGCTTGCCAATCCTGCAACCCTTCTCCGCAATTGTAACAAACGGTCTTATCATCTTGTCCCATGTAAAAGAAACCAGCATCTGCAAACTCCATTCTAGACTTGTATAGAAACGAGTCTCTTAATGCTGAATCAAACATATTCAATCTCGATTGTAACTGTGCATATTTAGGAAATCTCATCCTCCATTTTACTACTATATGTTCCATTTCTGTTTTTTTTTGTACCAAGGCAAATGTCGGAGCTATACTGACGCGGCGTAAGCGTGTAGGACGGGTACCTACCCTACCCCACCACAACGTTCTCCCACCAACTCATTTTCAGTCTGTATAAACGTGATCATCATTTAACTAATACAGAGCATTGTATAAGTTCTGAATCTAGGTCGAGGTCACCAAAAAATGTTTAAAATAAAATATAAAATATCAGTACCTGGAGTTAATACTGATATTTCATCATTTTTATTTTTTATTTATTTTTTTACATAAAATACATTTCAAGTTTTACATGATATATTTAAAAATGTGAAGTTCCCGACAAGGTCAAATGCAGAGATAGCTCGGTAGAGTTGTTACCGCTGACTCCGTGTGATAATATATACAAGGTTCCAGGTTCGATGTTTTGCAGATCTTCATTTTGAAACGGTTGAACAAATCTCTTGGGCAGGAAAATTTGGAATTGTACTTCATCTCTTACTGTTATGGAGTATCGCTTAAAGATACAAGAATAGCGTCTCCCACTGATGTTTCAATCTTCCTCATGTCGTGCACGATGTAATGTTTGTTTTCTTTGATTTCGGAAGTTTTCTTGGTGGAAAAATACTTGATTTTGATTGTGTGTTAAACTGATCCACCAATTTTTGCAGAAATTTCTGTTATACCATCTTGATACGTGTTCTCTCGTTGGAGTCTGGTGTAATACTGACGGTGGGTCTCCTCGCTCTCACCGCTTTTATACGCTCCGGTCCCCCCTCCACTCACCATTGTCCAAGGATGTAGAAAAGCAGCTAGACGATAAGCGTTCTTTACAGCGCAATGGAATTGTGCGTGTTTATCATTCTTTGTTAAAATACAAATATTATCCATCATATACAAAAGGATTAGCAAAGCGCAATTGGATACAGCTTTATACTACAAAGGATGTAATAGATGTTAAAATGGATCTTCAAATTTTCTATGAATGTTCCACGTTTTGGCATTCTAAGTCACACAATAGCCTGAGAAACATGTAAAAAGAACTAAATTAAATATGTTTGTGTTAATTCTTCCACATACAGAGAACAAGACTATAATTTAAGAAAATAATATTAGAATTTAACAATTATAAACTAATTAAACGCATAGTATTTGCAGAATGTTAATAAAAATAAAATGATTTTGTCTGAGAGTACCTCGTTAAATAAACTTATTTGTAAGGTTCTTAGATCATCTTAATTCAAACTAAGTTATTTAAGTAAAAAATGGGGTATTGTCTGCCATCACTCTGGTAATGTATGTTTTAAAACTATGTGCAAAGATGGACTTATAATTTTCAGTTTGCAACGATTAGTACACCGGTAGTGTCCCAGAGTATAGCAGTATACCATGACAGATCTTGATTTGGTTATGTAGATTTGGTAATGTAGTATTATAGTGACATTTGGTATTGTAATTGTTTGACTAATTAGTCAAAGATGTACATGCAATTAACCACAAGAATATATCGATACCCCCGTTTACTAGTCCCATTCTACCCTCATCTACTTGAACATTTTACTTACAGAAAAGAATTGTGCGTAAATTATAAAGCAAACCGTAATTAATTTGAAATCGGTGTACAGTATAAATAATTTGAAAGTAAGAAAGTTTTTTATGTAGAAACAGTGCTGTATATATTTACTATTCATCTGATTAGTATTTGACTGGCAGCAATGATCTGGAAAGAAATTTGTGTTTAGATCTGTTCCCAATTTCAACAAAAGTATTTTCATTGGAATGATATTGCGTTATTGCAAAATACCCAAAAATCAACTTTAGAACAAATTCTATTTACATATAATTTCAAAGTAAACTTTTGTGCAAAATAGGCCGTGGATCTTAAAAATGTGCCTTGTAAATTTTTATTTACATAAACTGTATCGTTAAATAGTATATTTAAAAGCTTCACCTTTGGTCCAAATGGTGAATTATAATTTTTTTCATGATGAAAACAATTTCACTAGCGGTGACTTTCTGGTGAACTTAGGGAGACATCGGGTTAGAGGGTGAATCATCCTGTGGTTCTGTCATCCACAGAGCCAGGGAGCAAGGTACGGTAATGTTTTTTCTCCCTTTCTGAAGCAAGGCAGACTGAAGGAAGAAGCATTGAAAATTCGCAGAAATGGAGAGGGAGAATGAACGATAGTTATCAGAGTTTAAGGAGCAGCTTACCATTCGCGCATCCGGATGTTTCTAAATTTAAAAATATAAATATGGCCATCAAGTAAATCCAAATTCTTGAATCACAAGACATAGAACCGGTACCCCAAACATCCGAGAAACCGCTGGCTCCCTCAATTCTTAGGGAAATGTTAATAACCCCTCAACCGTTCAAATCTGTTTTTCTTAAAGAGGATGACTTAGCAGCTCAACACTTCTTCGAAGAAGAACCCTCAGTCAATAAACAACTTTTCCTTCTTGATGAGGACCAGGACAAATAAACATTGTAACCAATTAAAGACTTTTGAAATACAGAGTGGGGAATAGATCATTTTTTGGTCTAAGTGAGAACCACTTACTGTTCTATTCCCCGTTTTAATAGTATGTTCAGGTGACCTTGACCCACTCACAAGACTTAAAGGATTTGCGGATAGTATTGATTTGCTAGATAAAACAGCTTTTCCATATGAACTACACCCTCACCACACACCCCCCACCATCTAAATCGGGTGTAAAAGGAAGGTTTCCCATCAGTGGTAAAATAAATCTGTTACTAGGAATCATGCCGCCTAAGACAAAATTTTCCATTCTAAGAAGACTATATTGAAAATTATAAAAAATATTCCAGTTGAAATTAATGAAGATGAAGACGAAGAAAATTCAGAAATGGAAGATGAACTATTTAGTAATCTTGAACTACTGAGCGATAGTGCCAGTAGTGAACCATATCTTGGAGGGATGGAGAAAGTTGAGCTGTTGAGTGACGATAAAGTTGATCCAGAAACCTTGATTATGTATCATCAGTTTCTCTATTTGGAGGAAATGGAACCCATTAATAGTGAAACTCCACCAAGCAGTAGCAATACCGATGGGTTAATTACTGTACCACCTTTCCCTTCCCTCTTTTCCCTCTTTTCGGTGGCTGCATACTGTAATATTCCAAAGGGAGACATGCCTGGCCGGCTATGCCAGGGCCTAATAATCCCCTCCTAAACAAACAACCAATTTTACAAAAACTAAGATTATATTATCTATTTAAATTCAAAAGTTTGCTTAAATTTTGATTTTGCCACTGTATAAATAAACAGCTCTGCGTTTACTATTGTTGACTATTTTGTTCAATTATTATTCTATAAGAAAGGTATCAGCTAATGACGTCGACGAAAAAGTGTCATCAAATGATGTATTTTCCTAGAACGAAAAAGATAAAAAAAATACATTTTAACCAACGGATAGACAAATAAACGTTAGCATCTCAATGATTGTGTTGAAAACAGATGTTTTTAAGAAATATGACGGAATAGTAATTAAAGAAAATTTAAATTCAAACAGAACCATTAGGCTTTCATTATTTTAATCAATTGGTAATTATGTCACACTATTGTGGTTGTCCATTTTTATGTATATCTTTGTAGAAACAAACTTGACTTCATTTTGCATTCATATATACAACAAATATCATTTTTTCAGAGTAATAGTTTGAAATGTAATATGGTAATATGGAAGTATGCAATCTAATAAACTTCAATAGCATTCATAATGCAGAAAAGAGTTCAAACATCACCTATATTAAATATGGAATTTGCAACGCTGACCTAGTTAAATATGCGCATTCTTTACTACGTTGTTGATATGATTTAAACATGTATCTCTAAAGGATTTAGTTTTCTTTATCTCAGTGAACGAGAACAATAATTTCAAAATCGTGTATCTGGACAAATATTTATTTTTATTTTTCGGTCAGTTATAAGTCAAACAATTTAGGTTAAAATATTTATATTTAGTCTTTAATGGGAACCAAATTTTACTAATGCCGAGTTTACATAACACGAGGTTGACTGTACAATTTTAATTACTACTCGTCACTTGAACAAGATTTGTACCCAGATTGTTGATTAACTTTACTAGTGTTTTGCACTGATCATTAACTATTTAAATATGGTACTGACACTTTTCTACTCGTTATATTGGCATAATTATGTTCGAGATAAAAACATATTCTGTGTTAACTGTCATAAACAATCCTGATGATATTTTAAAACATGATTTATATTGTAATTATAGTCTTAAATAATGGATTTTTAATAACCTTTTTATGATATTAGTAAAATTATGCTTTACTCGAAATAAAGCAGGTTTACATACCTTTCCGCAAAAGATTATTACCTTATTAGCATTACCTTTCCGTATGAATAAATAAGAGTTTACCTTAAAAGATAATGAATGCATGTTACAATCTACTACTTGGAATTACTAAGAGTTGAAATATTTAACAAGTTTTATTTTTACCTAACATTTCGCCTTCTCAGGATGAGTATAATAACATTTGATTTTGTTCATAAAAACAATCTTAAGCAATACTAAAATTAACTTATGAAAATTGTTTGCCCCTACAAACCTATTTTAGTTTAGTATAATCACAAACACAAACACAAACACTTACTACATATAATACCACAAACTACAAGCAATAATTTAGCAAACAAACTACCATACCTGACAATCTAAGATGCACATGCAAATGCGCATGATCGGTTAATTGCCCGTTGGGCCCAACACACCTAACAGACCTACGCTATGGTAGAGTGCAAACCGCTGGTACATATATACAAACAACGGGTGAAGAGAGTGGAGAAGAGAAGTGGATTTAAGAAGCTGACTTCATTCAAATCGAGGGTAAGGAGCAATTTCCAAAACCACCCGCTGTACTTTACTCAACCACCGTCTCGACCAACAACTTCAACAGCAACTGAGCCTCGACCTTCGACTCCACCTCCTACCGTCGATGAAGTCATGGAGCTGACAAAGGTGCTGCAAGAGCATGAATTGATCACACCCTTGAACTTAATAACAGCAAAGTTTCGTCAACTTAAACTAAATGTTGACTATAAATTTGTGGTAAGGTTAGATGTCAACAATTACATTTTTTCCACAAAGATTGTCACATTAATTTACATTTGCCACAAATACTACCACCACCACCTCCTATGGTCCCACAGACAAAGGCTTGTATTTCATCCAGCAAGAGGGTACAGCGGATTGGATTTTTAAATAAACTCCATTTCTCCACCACTTCTCCACCCACGCAACTCTTTCAGGACTCTTCCAGGACAACACAAACGGTTCTGTTCAGGACCACTCTAAGCATTTAAAGTTACGAACTTCGCCTTTAAATGGGCAAAAGACTTAGTTAGTCTCCAGTTGACCTTGAAGTTAAGGGGGGTCTTTGATCTCTCGAGGTCAAACAGGTTCTAAACCGGTCCCCAGCTGCATTCCCAGACGGCAACTGGTTTTCCCCTTCTCCACTTCGACCTTTTTGTGGTAAAACTCATTGCGCTCCAATTTGGTTCTTGCTATAGACTCCACTGCCCCCACATCACTATGGCTTTAGCTCTTATCCAGGATATCATTATTGGTTTGGAGAGACGGATTTTGGATGAAAACCTCACCGTAAATTATATAACAATAGAGGTGAGGCAAACAGAACCGCTAGAAGTCACAAGAATCAGTCGTGATTTTCTGTGGAGTGATGACACATACGACTGAATATATCGATAGATGCGTGATCTTCTAGCTTTAAACTTAACACACGCAATTTATGAACTAGTGGAGGTAGTGCCAGTCGAGTCAGACGATGACTCCAACAATGGAAACCTTAGCAGTTGCTCTTCCAACATCACCAACGGCCTTTATCAAGGCCACAAAAGCTTTTGAAGTTAGGGACAAGGAAATCTTATTATTATTGGAAGATTGTCTTAAAGGTATTCCCACTGTTCAAAGACCCGACCCCCTTCCCTCCTGTAAGATATGTTGCAGGGGGGGCTAAACCTCATACAAAGTATGGCATGTGGTACTCTAATGACGCGGCTCAGCAAGTCAAACAAGACGGTGCAATCATAATTTAGATCCGACCAAGGGTATAGCAGCAAAAGCGAAAAAAACATTCCGTCGTAGAATAATCAAGACTGAAAACTCTTAGCCAGTTTTCTGATACGCAAGGAGCAACACATGAAGACATGCACTAGTTTAGATCATAGTGACTATTATGACTATACACATACGGTGTTTAGCATTAATCATTGAAGTTTTCAGTTACGGAGCTACGATCATTACAGTGTAAGAGCTAAAGCCTAATTAAATAACTGTCCCGTGGTTATTGTGCGAAGTAACAACTTGGTGGAGAACGTTGTGGTGGGGGGTCTGGTGTGGTGGCGGTAAGGGCGGGTACCTATCCTACATGCTTGTGCCGCATCAGTGTACCTCCGGCTCTTGCCCCACTCGACAATCCAAGACACTACTGTTTCTTCCACATCGTCTTCTTGTAATTTTGAACAAGCTAACACTAATGCAAATAAAACTGATCAATTGCAAGTGCACGCAGTTTCTACCACAAAGTCTTCTGATGGGGAAGCAATGATGTTATCCTTGGTGGGATTTGACTAATGGATATTTTATTCAACAAAAATGGAAGTAAGTGTTACAGGTGAAATGGAATTTGCTATAATATCTACTGTTTCACAAACTTGGAAAGTAAAATTGGAAACACCAGATCCAGATGTTGTGCACTATATTTTAAGTTATACACAATACCTGGCAAACAACAAGGACTCTGCGCATACGTCATTAGAGGAAACTAAGTAAAAGTTAAAGACAATATCTTCCATAGATTTCATTCGATAGTTTTTATTCGATACATTTATCGAATGATAATTATTCGGTAACTTTATCGAATAATTATCATTCGATAAATATATCGAATAAAAACTATCTAATCAAACCTGTGCAGGATTTCTTTTTTAAAACATCCTCAGGTTGACCTTACTCACATGACGTCACTAATACGTCGCCAACTACGTCGCCAAATATGTCACAGCTACGTCACTAACGTCACGTGACAGGAAGCTGTCAATAAAATGAGCCAGAAGTCCCCTTTCCCCACTACGTTTATAGTAACTAGGATGGTCTGCCGTTACACTTTAGACGCATAAATGAGCGAAGCAACAGTTACAACGTTAAAGTGCGAACATGAAGATCTACGGGGAAGAACGCTACATTTAGTAAACAAACATAAAATAATGTAAACAAAACAGTGTCAGTTTTTAACAGCTGTTTATTTAATTTAAATGAAGTCAGTTAGCAACATGTGACATAAACCCAATAAAATATTTCTTCCGTTACAATTACATGTAAACTTTAAGACCCAGTGGAGCGTAACCTAGGAGGAATTTTGCAAATCCCTCTAAAGAAAAACATTCTCCTCTGTATCACCT
Source organism: Allygus modestus (assembly GCA_963675035.1). NCBI lineage: Eukaryota > Metazoa > Arthropoda > Insecta > Hemiptera > Cicadellidae > Allygus > Allygus modestus. Next base: position 409,197,400 of record OY776112.1, read on the forward strand.
AGCTACTAGCCAAATTTCATATCAATCGGTAAAGCTATTACACTGTGATGCCGCTACAAAGAAGTGACAAAGTGAGGGAAAGAGAGCTGGGATATCTGCAGTTATATGGTTAAAGTGTAGGTTTAAAACATTTAAATGTCACTAATTAAATTGTGTTTGAATTGCTACATGATTTTTTAAGTAATAAGGATAAATTAGGGTGGCATTCTTAGGCCCGTGTAGGTTTTTCAATGGCAGATACATTGTGTAAAGGAAACATTTAATACTTTTAAGGGAAAACAGACAAAAGAAATAAATTTGTTTGTCAATCCGGAAATAGAACCCGTAAAACATTTAACCAAAGTCCAAAGCTGCCGTTAAGCTAGTGAGATGCCATATTTGTTAGGGTATGTTGTTTCTTACTTGAATCTAGGTTATTTTGTTAATTTGCTAGCAAACTACATTTTATTAGATGTTTTAGGTTGTGATAGTATTGACCATCGATTTTATCATAAATTGTAACTTAAATTCTGAGCGTAATGTTGCATTGATCACAAATACGTATGGACTGTGGGGCAACGATAAATAAATAAATATATATATATCGATAAACGGCAATATTCTATGTTATGATGGGCCGGGTGATGTTTAAAGCAGATATACCTGATGTATTTGGTCTTAACATCAGCTAACAAATGAACTGAACTAAAATAGGTTTGAAGGGGCAAACAATTTTCATAAGTTAATTTTAGTATTGCTTAAGATTGTTTTTTTATGAACGAAATCAAATGATATTATACTCATCCTGAGAAGACGAAATGTTAGGCAAAAATAAAGCTTGTTAAATATTTCAACTATTAGTAATTTCATGTACTAGATTGTAATATGCATTCATTATCTTTTAAGGTAAACTATTATCTATTCATACGGAAAGGTAATGATAATAAGGTAATAATCTTGTACGGAAAGGTATGTAAACCTGCTTTATTTCGAGTAAAGAATAATGTTATTAATATCATAAAAAAGTTGTTAAAAATCCATTATTTAAGACTATAGTTATAATATAATTCATGTTTTAAAATATCATCAGGATTGTTTATGACAGTTAACACAGAATATGGTTTTGTCTCGAAACATAATTATGCCAATATAACGAGTAGTAAAGTGTCAGTACCATATTTAAATAGTTAATGATCAGTGCAAAACACTAGTAAAGTTAATCAACAATCTGGGTACAAATCTTGTTCAAGTGACATGTACTCATTAAAATTGTACAGTCAACCTCGTTTTATGTAAAACTCTGCACTAGTAAAATTTGGTTCCCATTAAAGACTAAATATAAATATTTTAACCTAAATTGTTTGACTTATAACTGACCGAAAAATAAAAATAAATATTTGTCCAGATACACGATTTTGAAATTATTTTTCTCATTCACTGAGATAAAGAAAACTAAATCCTTTAGAGATAGATGTTTAAATCATATCAACAACGTAGTAAAGAATGCGCATATTTAAGTAGGTCAGCGTTGCAAATTCCACATTTAATATAACGTGATGTTTGAACTCTTTTCTGCATTATGAATGCTATTGAAGTTTATTAGATTGCATACTTCCATATTACCATATTATATTTCAAACTATTACTCTGAAAAAATGATATTTGTTGTATATATGAATGCAAAATGAAGTCAAGTTTGTTTCTACAAAGCTATACATAAAAATGGACAACCACAATATTGTGACATAATTACCAATTCATTAAGCTAATGAAAGCCTAATGGTTCTTTTTGAATTAAAATTGTCTTTAATAACTATTCCGTCCTATTTCTTAAAAACATCCGTTTTCAACACAATCATTGAGATGCTAACGTTTTTCTGTCTATTCCTTGGTTAAAATGTATTTTTTTATCTTTTCGTTCTAGGAAAATAAATAAATAAATAAATAAATGATGACTTTCTTGAGCAAGCGATCATCAAAGTATGACTCTGGTTTACATGACAACTCTTGTCAACATTATACAAAGAAATACAACAACAACAAAAATGAAAATAACAATTAGATATCTAAATGGTCTTGTGCGTAATATATACAAACAAATATCAAATATACAATTCTATTACATATTTTTTAAACCTAGATTAACTAACATTCCTTAAACTAAGTGGCAAAGCATTGTATGTTTGTGGTCCAACGTATCTAAATGCCTTTTTCCCAGTTTCTAATTTTGTTTTTGGCAGGTGCAACAGGCAATCCTGTCGAGTACTGCGCACATTGATTTGATGTCTAAACACTAGCTTTTTTCTTAGATATTCAGGTTTCCCAGTCTGCAGAACTTTGTGGACTAACTTGACAGTTTGCAAATCAGAGAGGTTCATTATTGATAAAACCCTAGCACTTAACCTGAACTCACTGATATGGTCAAATTTTTTCAGGTTGTAAACGAAACTCAGAGCTCTGTTCTGCAATCGGGTGAGAACCATGTCATTTTCCCGTGTTAAACAAGAGGAAAAACTGGGAGAGAATATTGAATGACAGGAAAGATTATCGATTGTATGATTTCCAGTTTAGAGGACTCTGCTAAAATTGTGCTAAATCTGAGAAGAGTTTTCAATCTTACTATAACGGTTTTACATATGGAATTCACGTGGCCAGAAAAATCAAGATGGGAGTCAAGAGTGACACCAAGAACCTTAAGAGAGTTACTTGACCTCAGTGGTTTGCCGTCCAAAAGGATGCTCCCGTCAACACTCATAGCTCCCAGTTGACTCCTCGAGGACAACGAGTCAACAAACAAGACCGAACATTTACTATAATTTAGTAGAAGACCATGATCATCCGGCCATCTCTTGACCTTCTCCAAATCAGAGTTGACACAGCGCACAGCCACTTCTGCTTCTGAAGGCTTAAAGGATATCAGCAGTTGTGAATCATCAGTGTAAGAGTGTAGTGAACAGAAATTCAACTGATCCTTCAAATCTGGTGTGTATAGAAGAAAGAGAATAGGTCCGAGGCAAGAACCTTGTGGAACACCAACAGATCTTGGAAGAGCCGCCGATAACTGTCCGTTAACCTTAGTACACTGAGTTCGCCCAGTCAGATAAGATGAAAACCATCTAATCAAAGTTTCGTCAAAATGATAAAAACGTAGCTTAGATATGAACAAGTCGAAGCTAACAGAGTCAAAAGCTTGGGAGAAATCTAATGCAGTCATTAAGCTCTCCAGGCCACCATCCCTAGCAGAGATAATTTCATCAAGCACATTCAGAAGCCCAGTACAAGTACTAAAACCTTTCCTAAATCCTGACTGGGTTTCAGACAATAACCCTTCAGACTCCAAGAAAGAAACCAATTGTTCAGAAACAACCTTTTCCAGTATTTTGGATATAACAGGGAGGATTTAAATTGGTCGGAACTCGGAGGCTAAAGAAGGATCATGAGTTTTTGGAAGAGGAATCACCACGCTCTACTTCCAGCTTAGTGATTCCTCTTCATTTGTATTTACATCAAATACATCATTTGATGACACTTTTTAATCGACGTCATTAGCTGATAGTTTGTTTATAGAATAATGATTGAACAAAATACTCAACAATAGTAAATGCACAGCTGTTTGTTTATACAGTAGCAAAATCAAAATTTAAGCAAACTTTTGAATTTAAATGGATAATATAATTTTAGTTTTTGTAAAATTGGTTGTTTGTTTAGGAGGGGATTATTAGGCCCTGGCATAGCCGGCTAGGCATGTCTCCCTTTGGAATATTACAGTATGCAGCCACCGAAAAGAGGGAAAAGAGGGACGGGAAAGGTGGTACAGTAATTAGAAATTGTTTAGTCTGCCTTGATTCAGAAAGGAAGAAAAACATTACCTTGCTCCCGGGCTCTGTGGGTGACAGAACCACAGGATGATTCGCCCTCTAACCCGATGTCTCCCTAAGTCTACCAGACAGGCACCGGCAGTGAAATTGTTTGCATCATGACAAAATATATCATTCACCACTTGGACCAAAGGTGAAGCTTTTAAATATACTATTTAACGATACAGTTTATGTAAATACAAATTTACAAGGCACATCCAAGGCCTTGTTAAGATCCACGTGTTGTTAAGATCCACGGCCTATTTTGCACACAAGTTTACTTTGAAATTATATGTAAATAGAATTTGTTCTAAAGTTGATTATTGGGTATTTTGCAATAACGCAATGTCATTCCAATGAAAATACTAATGTTGAAATTGGAAACAGATCTAAACACAAATTTCTTTCCAGATCATTGCTGCCAGTCAAATACTAATCAGATGATTAGTAAATATATACAGCACTGTTCTTACATAAAAAAACTTGTTTACTTTCAAATTATTTATACTGTACACAGATTTCAAATTAATTACGGTTTGCTTTATGTTATACGCTCAATTCTTTCCTATAAATAAAATGTTCAAGTAGACGAGGGTAGAATGGGTCTAGTAAATGGGGGTATCGATATATTGTTGTGGTTAATTGAATGTACATCTTGGACTAATTAGTCAAACAATTACAATACCAAATGTCACTATAATACTACATTACCGAATCTACATAACCAAATCAAGATCTGTCATAGTATACTGCTATACTCTGGGAGACTACCGGTATATTAATCGTTACAAACTGAAAATTATAAGTCCATCTTTGCACACAGTTTTAAAACATACATTACCAGAGTGATAGCAGACAATAACCCATTTTGTACTTAAATAACTTAGTTTGAATTAAGATGATCTAAGAACCTTACAAATAAGTTTATTTAACGAGGTACTCTCAGACAAAATCATTTTATTTTTATTAACATTCTGCAAATACTATGCGTTTAATTAGTTTATAATTGTTAAATTCTAATATTATTTTCTTAAAGTAGTAGTCTTGTTCTCTGTATGTGAAAGAATTAACTCAAACATATTTCACTGAGTTGTTTTTACATGTTTCTCAGGCTATTGTATGACTTAGAATGCTAAAACGTGGAACATTCATAGAAAATTAGAAAATCTCCATGGATCCTTGATTTTATATTTTGCTCTTATTTTTCCGTAATCCATAGGTTCACAAGTATAAACAAAATTTCAAAACTTTAAAATAATCTAGTAATAAAATAAATAAATACATATCTTTATTGCCGTTTATATACAATGATGACACTACATGGCAAAAGTCAACAAATATGTTAAAAATATATATCTACAATTTACAACAATCTGGTACACATCAGATATACAAATAAAAATTTCATTGGTTGTAGAAATGGTGAGAACATATGAGAAGTAAATACCAAAATAAAACGTTAGTTTGATAATTCACTATATCTCAACTTATTAAGCAACTAAATTCGCTCCGGATAGATAATTTGATAAATAAAGTACATATATACAAACATGCATACTTATAAAGACTCTGAACGATGTAAAAGGTAATGTACAGTGAAAGATAATAAAAGTACTAAAAATATACAATAAAGAACGAAACAATGCCCATTACTGGAAAATAAACTGAATTATGTATGCATTATTAGGCCTACTTGAAATATAGACGGAGATTTGTTCATTATTCGGATTATTCGGAGTTTGTAAGAAAGAAAAAGTATTTTGTATTTATAAAACACATTACAACTATTAAAGGTTCATAGACTACGTGAGCCAATAATATCGTATAAGTCAAATTATAAAATATTGAAAATATAAATAATAAAGTTGTAAAGTTCTAAAATTTTCTAACTGTTTTTTTCCAGCTGTAAATGATTCATAATATTTATGTAATACAGTTAGGTGTGAATTGTAAAATGTTGTATTGATTTGTTGACCAGAAAATATATATACATTAGAAGCTATAGCCGCTACAAGCCACTAGTAATTTATATAATGCGCCAATGGCAGATTAATGAAAACGAGTTCGCACGCAGCACGCTGACGTGAAGGAAGTGAATTTCCATTAAACAACTTTTTAAAATCAAAATCAGTGGTAAAACATCACCACTTGAATTTATTTGTTTAAATTGTTATCGAAATCTGAGAAACATTTTTTTGCTGTTATGATGCTCCTGGTTATATTTACCTGCAATGCTGGGAATACAATATTGCGCATTATAAAGTTAGAAGAAGGTCTAGTCATGATTAAAAGTAAGTGCGAGGTACTGGGGATGATATAAATTCACCAATAAATGAATAACAGGCTTTTCTTATGTAAACCCCCATAAGACAACGTTCTGCGTTTAGTCGATATACATTGTCTTTAATAACTAGGTAAATATTTATGCTAGAATGATGAGAGAGTGCTAACAACTTGCGCCATATTAATCTCCATCATTTTTAATGCAATAATTCTACATACGGGTCTCTTATGACCCTTTTTGGGCCCAACAACTGAAAGATTAATCCCCAAACAAGGGTGTTAGAGGTTTCAGATTGTTTATCCCAACGAACTTGTAAAACTGATTATAGAAAGGAATGTCCCTACCGAATTTGAATTAAATTGGACAACAAATGAGACCGCTAGAGTGCAAACATATGTATATATATATATATATATATATATATATATATATATGTGTGTGTATGTATGTATATCTATTTGTATCTCATTTAAGGGGGTCACATTATGAACTTCTATGGTGGACCCGGGATTAAGTTGCACCGCTAATAGTTCACATTTCCAAAGGAAATTAACTAATAATGGTCGTGGCCGGAAACACATACATACAAGGATTATGTTGGAATTCAACCCACCCTTATATTAGTGAATTTCCTATGGGAAGTGAACTATTAGCATGACCCGCACGGTGAAGCTTAAGCCCGAGACCACCATAGAAGTTCCTAACGTGACCCCTTAAACACGTCTTGGGGGGTCGTTCAAAATTTTATATGTATATATATATATATGTGTGTGTGTGTGTGTGTGTGTGTGTGTGTGTGTGTGTGTGTGTGTGTGTGTGTGTGTGTGTGTGTGTGTGTGTCGGTGTGTGTGTGTGTGTTTGCACTCTAGCGGTCGTATTTTTGTCATATTTACTTAAAATTTGGTAGGGACATCCCTTTTTGTAATCAGTTGGACAAGTTCGTTGGGAGTTGGAACAAACTCTAACCCTTTTTTTGGGATTTTAAATTTTGAAATTTGAGTTTTTGGGCCCAAAAATGGTCAGAAAAGCCTTAAATGTAAGATTAATGGATAATAGGTTATAGAACGTAAAGAGGAAAAAATGTTAAGCCCTCCCTCATCATTCTTTCACTAATGTTTACCGAGTCATTAAGAAAATGAAAATTGAGCAAATACAGTACGTTGTCTTATGGGGATTTTATATTGAAAAAGGCTGTTTTTCATATCTTTAATGTAGTTTGATTACTCCTAATACCCCGATAACAATTTTTAATCATGATGACACATCCTCCTAAGCTTACAATGCACAACATTGTCATCCCAATACTGCATTTAAATAGAACCAGGTGCATCAGAACAGAAAAAGGACTGAATATTTTCCATTTTGCTAAACGTGTCACAGATCTTTGTTTGAACCTGTTATTTGATTTTTTAAAGTTTTTACTGGGGAAATTCACTTCCTTAACGTCAGCATGCCGCGTGCGAACTCGTTTTATAGAATTATATAACACATCAAATAGGAACTGAAAACCTGATGAGTTCCTGTAGTTGACACCGTGCTTTATCCAAGCGACACTGTAGGTATTCCGACAATGCTGCTTCAATCAAATTTCGTTCTCTACCAGTAAACCGATTACCGCAGCGCCACCGAGGTTGCCGTTGAATATAAGATGACGCTCAGCGCCGTCTCTGCCGAGTCTAATGCAGTTGTGGTTGAATTGTCAGTCATTCCTGAGCACGAGAGGTGGTCCAATTGTATCAGGACTCAATTGGGCTTACAAATGTAAGATTTCACTTACATTATTTGTGGAAAACATTTTAAAATTGTAAACGTTAAAGTCAAAGCTATAGACTTTGAACATGTCGTTTTAAAGTGCGTCTTTTGAATGGTTATTGGAATGGTATATGTCAATTTGGAAATATATTAGTCTGTTTTAAGGTGCTTGTGACATAATTTAATAGTGATCATTCTTAATTCTTACACGTATAAATATAAGATTCATGTAAACAACTCTCGAGCCAATCAAAATCAGACTATTTGTTGTACATACATAACCCCTTAGGTTAAATAACTTTTCTAAATATTACATGGATTTTCTTAGACATTTTTCCTTTGTGTGTTGAACATCGCTATCCTGAGAACATTATTCATTTACATAACATTTAATTAGCTTTAACGATTTTGTCCTCATAATACAATGTAATACAAAATAATTATTAATTGTTGATAAATTATAGAGACAAAAATTTAACAAAATTCAACGGTCAAATAAATAACATATCAATTATTATTATCCTATTTTAGATGCCATTCATAAAATTTAAAGCTAATACTCAAACAAATAGAACACATTTGTTAAAGGAAGAAAAGCGGTTTAAGAGTTCACACTTTGTAAATATAAAACAAATAGCATTATGATATACTGTTCAAAGCAATGTGTTTTGTATGACCCTATCTTATATTTATGTTATATTAAACCAGGTTCCAAGCTATATACAAATGTGAGATGTTATTGTTGTTGTAAAATATGTTATAGTTTCTGACATGCTACGAGGTCAAATGTTATTCAACCAGACAGACAATGAGAACATATCCTTTTAGCGAATTTCCTCTATAGAGAAAAAAACTATTACCGTAGGTCTCATAGTAAGTCTCAAGCCCGAGACCATGATACTTTTTGTTTTGAGGTCCCCAGATGCCGAAAATACTATTCGTTCAAATTTATATATATGTATCGGACGTTTTTTACTCAAGTAATCGCATTCACGGACACATTTATATATGTCTGTCTATATATATATATATATATATATATATGTATATATGTGTCCGTGAATTCGATAGAGTAAAAAACGTCCGATTTAGATGAAATTTGGCTCAAATGTGTAAAATGACATTCATGCCTATAAGTTCGAAAACCAGAAAAATTGGACCATGGGAAGGGGGGTTTATGGGGGTTTTAAATTTTCCAAATATCAGTTTTTTGCATTTTTCACCCTAAAATAAAAAAAAATTAAATTTGGTTTTGACCGTGTTATAGAGCTTAAAAAAAACAAATAATATCGTATTTTGAATTATTAACCTAGGTTAAGTGGTTGCGGAGAAAATCCAAAAAACCTACTCATAAAATCTCCCTTGTTAATCTCATGGAAAAAAGGTTTTTGGCTTTTGCTCAGTTTATTGTAATGTAAACTTTACATTTGTTTTTACCAATCTGTTCAGTTCCACATATCATTTTGGTGTTTAAATTGTGATTCTACGCCCAACGTTGCAGAGATATTCAAAGTGCTAAACACAGTACGTTGTCCAAAGTTATCCTTAAGGAGAATAAATAAAATTTGATATCTTGATTTTTATGAATGGATGTTGTTGAAACTTGGTATGTATATTCACGTAGTACTGGTGTATTGATATTTTCACAGCAAATTTATTTTTTTTGATTACTCCCGTAGCAGCAAACCTGCGTACTCAGCCCCCATGTTATTCTTATGGAGAAAAAGTAACATGTAATGACTCCCTTAATTATGAACATAAATTAATAAAACTTGGTATGTAGCTTCACTTGATTGAGTTATATTGATAATTGCATAAAAAACCATTTTTTGTTCATTTTTGCAGCAAACCTGCTTACTCAGCCCCCATGTTATTCTTATGGAGAATAACTAGAATGTTATATACCGTTTATTTATGATTAAATATTGATGAAACTTCGTATGTGACTTCGCCTAGTTAAATTCTATTGATATTTGCATAAAAACCAATTATTGTTTGTGATGCTTGTTTCAGGAAAACCTACGTACTCATTACCAATGTTATTCTTATGGAGAATTCGCTTATATGTGAATACATATTTTTTTATGAAACTTGGTATGCGGCTTTATGTGGTATTAAGACATATTATGCATTGGAAATTCGCTGAGGTCGTAGGTTTGCTGTGATGGAGGTATTTTAAATTACATTATATAAACACAACAATCAAGTCTTGTACAGTATCATGCTATCAGAACAGACGTCAGTATTTTTTTGTATTTAAGGAAATCAAATTTATAACACAGTGTTATGTAATCTAAATAAAGTACAATACTACACATATTTGACATAGTTTAATAATAATTTAAACCCACAACCCTCCAGTTCGTCACTGTTTGCGAATTAGTGGTTAGAGGTTAATTGGTTTGGGATTGTTTAGTCAAACTTTATTCGGGAACTACCATATCATTACGTTTGATGGAATGTGCCTATTGGTATTTTCGAAAATTTTATTTAATTAACCGACCAAATATTAACTGAATAATTTATAACAAGTTTATGTTTTTTTTTTGTTTTTTAGTATTAGAATTTTTTCGCATGTATCCTGTGAGTATTAGTCTCATCATGTTCTAAGTATTTGTTTGAAAATGTTTTTAAACTAACAATCCTTGTCTTTTACATGTTCCAGAGGTTATACAAGGCTAAAGCCACAAGATTATTGTTCAAATCAGTTAATTATGTCGTATTTGTAAGTTTATAATTTCCATTTTAAGTTATATTGTGTTCTTTCGAAACTACATTTATGTTTTTCATGAAGCTGTCAGTGAATGAAATTGCTTGCCATCTTCGTCTGATTGTATAACTCCACGTCCTTGAATAAAATAATTTAACCGGAACAATTAAGAGCGACAAGAGTACTTAGGCCTATCTTTTATGGCTCTTTTGTATGTCGTCTCCTAAATAGCATAACGATACTAGTCGACCTTTAGTTAGCGATAAGATGTTCCGAAAAAAATCTTGTTGTTTCAATGACATTAATGCAATATTATTATTACTCATTTAGTAACATATTAAGTAATGAGGTTTACGTTTTATAATTCAACGCATTATCTGCAGTCTCAGAGGAGTGCCAAAGTCCTTCTAATTTGATAATAACTACTTTGTCCGGGGGAAACACACCAATTTGTAATAGTATACATACATACAAGATATGTTATTCAGTTAGTGTAGAGTATTTTAGTGGTTTATTATATTAGTTGACATATTTTGTATCCTTATGAATAGTATAAAATCGTATTATGGTAAGGTATTTCAAGTACGTCAAAAGTCATTACTCAGACGTTATGATAAGCTTCATCGTTAAAGTTGTTGTTCATAATTAGTGAATATATTTGGTCTCGACCTCCCCCTCTCCAAGTATCTATCCGTTTATATAAAAATTAAAGTTTTTTTTATATTTACTTTTTTCTTTTCTATGCCATTCATCCCATTGTAAAGAAAATTACCAATGTCATTACACCCCTTGAAAAGGTTACCTTAGAAAAGTTTCAAGTCATTGACCGAATTCTTTATATATATTTCGAGCCTCTAACCTGTGGGTTCAGCATGCTGGACTTTTAAATTATAAATTCTAACCTTATGTAGTAGTAATTTCATTTGAGTTTCCACTATAACAAACTCGGAGAGCAAAACTGGAATCGACTGAACTCAACGAGGATCAAGGTCTAGGTTCTAGTCACAGGTTCTAGCTTGTTAGGGAACACGAATAAAAATGAGCTTTTAACTGTGGAAAACTACACACTTATTTTATTTATGTTAAGTGAATACGTATGTAACTTGAGACGTAAATGTTCGTGCATATGTGTGAACGTAAAATATTAGTAGTACCTATTGTTGTAGAAACCTCAGTACATTCCTCCGATCAATCAAACTCTACAATGACATAAATAACTGTTATTTCAAAACACCTATCTCTGTTTATTTTACGGTGTATATATACATTGTGACAGTTGACGGCTCAAATTAATTGCGTGTCATTTAGCCACAGCAAATGTGCCAATGTTTGTTGGTTGCCGGGAACGGTTGTGGTCTAAAATACATTGGTTTGTGACATGTTTTAATGATTCAAATTTTTAATACTTCGTGGAATATCTATGTCATAATATGTTCGGTATGAATACACTGCAATACAATATAGTAATTCAAATGAAATCAAGGCAAAAATTATCCACAAAAACTTCAAGTGGTTATTCTTTGAGCAAATGGAAAAGTACTATTAACAAATAGTCTATCCAGCTCCGTTTTCCTTTTAGATCATTTATGTATATATATTTTTAGATTATTATTTCATATGTGTGGAAACAATTGTGATATTGACAAATATTCATTGATTCTTTCTCAAATAAAAATTGTATAACGATCTTAAAGGTACCTATGTAAAGTACCAAACGTTATCATATGTGTATTATAAAAATTGCTACTACTTAAAAATTGTTTGGAAAAAGTCTAATCTTTGCGTGCGTATAAAGTATTTTTAAAGTGTAAACAATCTGTATATAGGGTGTTAAAAAACTGTCAGTACTTAGGGATATAATTCCTCATACAACAAAAGAAAAAAGTTCGTATGGAGGTATGTACTAAAACGCTTAGTTTTCCATATATGTGTCTGTACGTTATTTTTACTCAATTCGTTATATCCTAGGAACATCTGAAGATATCAACATCAAACTTGGTACATGTATTACAACTAATAAGACCCATTTGGTACTGAATATCAAGTGCCTCCTCTAAACCATTTAAAAATGGCGGAAGTCTTGTTTTTCAAAGCCATATTTCTTAAAAACTTAATATTTAGGAAAGAACTGTAAGGGTAAAAACAGTTGTGTCTTTTTGTTCCAGTTATTAAAACGTAGTATTTTCAGAAATAGCAAAAAACATGTTTTAACTTATAAGAACATAACTACTCAGTTAACAATAATCCTATATTAAAATATTTATATCATTTTTTCAGAACAAGATGGGACAACCTTTTTAATTCTTACATTATTTTCCTAAATATTACGGTTTTAATAAAATTTAGCTTTAAAAAACAAAAATGGCCGCCATTTTGAAATGGTTCAAAGTAGAAACTTGATATTCCATAACGTAATGTATCTTATTAGATTTATTACATGCAACAAGTTTGAAGTTGATATCTTCAGATGTTCAAATCCGGGACTGGCATTTAAATGTTATTAGTAATGTTCAACTCGTCCTGTATTGGCTTTCTGTTGTTTTGCTGGATACTGTTCACGCACAAATCTGTACTCTATGTGTACGGGCAATTAACACAATATGATGATGTAAAACTCTTTTCAAATTAAAAATATCTTTATAATAGGTGGAAAACCCACCGTCAAAAATTCCAGTTTTTATTTATTCCTTAAGGAGGTGCTGTTAATTTGTATGTACAGTTTTTTTCTCGATTCCTTGTTAAAATAACCTAAAGTTTTAACATAGGCGTTTTTAAGGTCTTGTGTACCAACATATTTTGTTTACTGTTTGTACTAAATCATTTGCTTTTTATGAGAGTGTTGAAATAGTATATTTCGCACCAAGGGCCAAAAGTCGGGTTTTGCTGGCCCGAGATCGTGTTATATGACCGAGACGAAGGTTATATTTTAAACTCTAATCCAGAGGTTTTAATGTAACACATTAACCTTACTGGGGGAGGGGGGCTGTGCCCCCCAGGCCTCCCATTGCTATTGTAGCTCGATACGGTTGTTCAAATACATAGGTAACCTATAAATGCAGAACTTAAAAAACAATAAGGCTTAAATCATTCAATTTGTTTTTAAGAAGAATAAATTGCCTCATTTCAAAAACAAAGGAAAAATAGTATCTTATGTTAAATATAATCTAGGAAGAAATTAAAACTCTTTGACCACTTCTTAGAATCCACGAGTCATTGTGTCAAGGTCCAAGATTTTGTATACATCTTAATATATAAATACCCCCATAGCAGCAAACCTGCGTACTCAGAGAATTTCCAATGCATATATATGTATCTTAATGCCACATAAAGCCACATATCAAGTTTCATCAATATACATTCATAAATAAACGATTTATGACATTTTAATTATTCTCCATAAGAATAACATGGCGGCTGAGTGTGCAGGTTTGCTGAAGCAAGGAACTCCAAAAATGGGGTTTTATACAAATATCAATATAACTCAAGTAGGTAAAGCCACATACCAAATGTGAATAATTTATGTTCATAATTAAGTGAGATAACATGTTACTTATTCTCCATAAGAATAACATGGGACTGAGTACACAGGTTTGCTGCTACGGGAACTATCGGCCGAAAATTTTTTTTAGTGCAAATATCAATAGACCACAACGATATGAAGTAATATACCAAGTTTCATCATCAAAAGTATATAAATAAGCGAGATATACAATTTATCTTATTCTCCGTAAGAATAACATTGGACAACATACTGGGTTTAGCACTTTCGATATCTCTGTAACCATTTGACGTAGAGCAATGATCAAAACACTAAATTGTGCGTCTTTCTAAGCTGATACCAATGGGAAAAACTAAAATTTGACTTTTTCAACAATTATATGTAAAAAGCTCAAAAAACTCACTTTTGGGATACAAAATCCCCCCCAAAATACCTCTTCGGATAGGTCGATCCGTCTGGTTTTCGAACTTAAAGTCATAAATGCTGTTTTACACGTTTATACCAAATTTTGTCAAAATCGGATGAATTTTACGACAGTTATCGTGCTCACGGACAGACAGACAGACACACACACACACACACACACACACAGACACACACACAAGTAGGGGGCATTGGATGGTTCAGAACCAGCAAAGGCGCGGTGAGGAGCAAGTGAGGAGCCCCCCCCCCCCCCCCCGGTGCCCCCCCCCCCCGGTGCCCCCCCCCCGGCCGCCAGCAGCACTTTTCGTGATGACCTTGACCATGAGGAAAAAACTTTCGAAAATTAATAACTAGCCTATTTATCCACCGATTCCCACGGGACTTTTTCCAGAGTGTAGGCCTATCCCCAGGGAAGCGAATGACGTAAGAACCCCATAGATCCACCATTAAACAAGGCCGCTATTAATTTATAACCGCGTTTTCCTTAAAGCTTCCCCCCCCCCCCCCCGGCCGCCAGCAGCACTTTTCGTGATGACCTTGACCATGAGGAAAAAACTTTCGAAAATTAATAACTAGCCTATTTATCCACCGATTCCCACGGGACTTTTTCCAGAGTGTAGGCCTATCCCCAGGGAAGCGAATGACGTAAGAACCCCATAGATCCACCATTAAACAAGGCCGCTATTAATTTATAACCGCGTTTTCCTTATGGGATCTCAGCTGTTTACCGACTGATTTTGACGAAACCTCACCACATGTCAGGCCGTGACCTACGAAAACCATCGCTTAAAGAAAATTGAAAATCCACTGTTAAACGGGCCCGCTATTAATTTTTAAACGTGTTTTCCTTATAGGATCTCGGCTGTTTACCGACCGATGTTGATGAAACTTCACCACATGTTGGGCACCGGCTTAAGTAAACCATCGCTTAAAGAATATTGAAAATCCACTGTTAAACGGGCCCGCTATTAATTTTCAAACGCGTTTTCCTCATGGGATCTCATCTGCTTGCCGACTGAATTTGATGTGACTTCGTTACACGTTGTATGCCGGCTTGAATAAACCAAACTGCGAGCGGCTCCGCGGAGTCACGTGTCGAGGCGCGTGCTAGGGCCTACGTGACTGTCCCAGCCTGTTTACTCATTAGCGACCTTCAAGACCCCTCCGTTCTAGAAGGTTCCGGCAAGTGCGTCGCATGAGGCCTCCTCCTGACTGGAGTGCTATGTATGAGCATGTCACGTGTCGAGGCGCGTGCTAGGGCCTACGTGACTGCCCGGGGTTGTTTACTCATCAGCGGCCTTCCAGACTCCTCATCACTCCCACATTCCTCCGTTCTAGAAGGTTCCGACAAGTGTGTTGCATGAGGCCTCCTGACTGGAGTGCTCCCCGTTAGCGAAGGACCATCTCTCACGTTTCTGGAAGCTTCTAGAAGGTTCGCTGAAGCGTGCAACCTGGGTATAAAACCGAGGCAGAGCCGCGCACGCGACCTCAGTGTTGTTCGAGACGTCACCATGAACGGAAGCGGAGTCAGCGCAGCCGAAGTGGACCAAACGATCCGCTCCTTCCTAGAGGAGCTGAACGCAATGAACGATGAGAACGCCAACGCACCGCCAGTTCAGCAGGGATGTGCGTCAAAGAAGAAAAAGCTCGATGGGTGGACTGTAAAGAGGAAGGAAGTGCCTATCGATTCCCCGGCACTGTGCTGGTCCGCTGGCGGATATCAGTACACTGTGAAGAACCCTACTAACAGCGGTAACGTACTGTTGAAGATGAATGTGTTCAAAGGAGGTCGCCCCACGTTCAGCTGCGGCTTGTACTTGGACGAGGAGCGAAACGATGAAATCTGCATATGTCTAGAGGACCTGCTATCCAGATTGCAAAACCTATGGCTGGCAAATAGCGAGACGGGAGAGTCAAGATACGACGGGATCACTAGGACCGCTACTCCTCTACCCACTTGGCGAAAGACCGATTGCATCATCTCAGGGAAAACCAAGAGGAGCGCACACTCCAAGCGCGCTACCCAGTAAACGAGAGAGCGTGGAAAATTCCACTAAGCAGTTAATAACCGAGATGCTTCTAGAACAATCCACTTGTTTACGCAGTAAAGCTTTCCATTACGTCAGCCTTCCTGGAATTGAGCGTGGAAACTTCCACTAAGCAGTTGATAACCGAGACGCTTCTAGAACAATCCACTTGTTTACGCAGTAAAGCTTTCCATTACATCACCCTTCCTGGAATTGAGCGATTAACTATGCCATCATGTTGTTGATACGCGTGAGTCGGCACGTAGACACCGCCAATAAAAGGCGACTCGGTGGCGAGAGCCGGTCATTCTGCATCCAGCCGCTGCGCCATGCTCAACACGGACCAGAAGATGGACCTCAGGACAGCCCTCAACAGCTGCAAGGCCGCGGGTTACACTCGCATCGCGGATCTGCGGGACAACGCGGTGTACCCGATTCGCTCATTCGAGCGGGTAGATACACCGTACGGCGAGGCGGTGATGGCCACCTTGGAGGGTCTCGTCGGCGACGACCCGATCCGGATCTACATGCCTCGACGGTTCCTCACGGTCCTGGACGACAACGCCATCTCCCAGTACAACGTTGGCGTGGGGCCGAGGACGAGCCTTGTAAAGAGGAGCGGCCCTCCTGGCAGCAAATCTCCTTTCCTGGAATTTGTATAAAATAAACGGTATTTCCTATTCCCTAATTTCCTTCCAAAATTGAAAAAATAAAATCAAATAAAAAAGAGCAAGAAAAGAACCTTTAGTTACAAGAGCCGAGGTGGCGGTGCACGGCGGTCAGTAGACGCCATGGACTTGAGGTGGAAACACCCGTTCACCGCCATCGTGGCCGGGCCTTCGGGCAGCGGCAAGTCGCACTTCGTGGCTCGCTTCATAGAGCACGCCGACCGCATGTGCGATACGCGGTTCGCCCGTATCACTTGGCACTATGGCAGTGGCGGTGGCAAGAGCCGTGCGGACTCTGCCGTGCGCTACGTAGCCGGCCTGCCAGACCTGGACGACTATGACGGTAGCGAGCCCGCCCTGGTCATCGTCGATGACATGATGCGCGAGGCCGGCCCCAGCGTGGCGGACCTATTCACCAAGGGCTCGCACCACCGCAACATGAGCGTGTTCTTCATCACGCAAAACCTGTTTCACCAGGGCAGGGGCCAGCGCGACATATCGCTGAACGCCCACTACATAGTGTGCTTCAAGAATCCCAGGGACCGCGCTCAGATCAAACACCTGGCCCGTCAAGTATACCCGGAAAACCCCAAATTCGTGGAGGAGGCTTACGCGGACGCCACGCGTGATCCGCACGCCTACCTGCTCATAGACTTGAAACAGTCCACGCCTGAAGAGATGCGCGTACGTTCAACCATTTTCCCAGACGATCCGGTGAACTACGTGTACCTGCCCAAGAAGAAGTGATAAATAGGCCGAGCGCGCGCCAGCGTCAGTCATCATGTCACACCGCGTGAAGAAGGACGCGGCGCTGCTGAGGGCCCTAATACACGCTACGCCCAAAGAACGCAAGGCCCTGTTAAAAGTGTGCGACAAGAGTCGCATCAAGTCGTTGTGCGAGTGCGCGTATAACGTGCTACGCGGAAACGTACCGCTTTCTCCCTGCCTCAAACGCAAATTGAGCAAACACAAACAGGCGCTCAGACGGCTGGTGAAACGCGGCGAGGGTTGGACCAAGAAGCGACACTACCTCGTCCAACGGGGCGGAGGGATCTTCCTACCTCTGCTGTTGAACGCTGTTCTGCCCGTTCTAGCGCAGAAGCTAATCGGACATGGAGTACGCTAGGAAAATGGTGGTTGTACCGCAGGAGCTCATCGAGAGATTGCGAGAAGGACCGGAACCAGGGCCGGAGCCAAGAGGAGGAGCAGGTAGCGCCAATAAGCCAGCCAGCCTGGACGCTGAGATGCATCGCATATTGAGCGACAAACGGCTGGACGATACGGAGAAATGGAAACAATATCAGCAGGTGTTACAGCGGTTCCTGCACTTTTCCGCGGCTAAACGTCAACCCATAGGTCTGTCAATCATCGAGGGTGAGGAGAGGGAGGAGGAAGCGGCGGGAGGTCCGAGTCAGATGAAGCGCGAGTCTAGCGCCTCGGCGGAGGAGGACATTGTGGAATCGTTCTCAAAAATCTACAGGTCGGTGGCGCGCAACTTGTTGCGATTCATGACCCGTCAAGGCAGCCCCATCTCTTGGGACGCCAGTGGGGCGGTGTACGTGGACAAGGTGAAGATCCCCGATTCCAATATAGTGGACATCGCGCACAGCATAGTGAGAGCGCGAAGGGCGGACCGATTGCCTACCGGCTGGCATCAAGTGATGGCCGCCTTGAAGGACATGAACGTACCCAAAGAATACGTGAGCAATCCCACGGCGTTGCGTTACTTAGGCGTGGGACTGGACTCGGCATCGAGCCCCTGGGGAGACACAACGGCCTCCTCAACACCCCTCTCACCGAGGTTGACGCCAATGCTAGACCGCTTGAGACCGCGGCCCCCAGCGGCCAGGAGAAGGATAATAACCGAGGAACCCGACCGGGAATCGTCATTGGACAACTGGGAGCCGTTCACACCGTAATGGAGAAGTTGTACTACGACCCGAGCCAGCCCGGTTCCCTCGGTGGGGTGGCCGCCCTGGCCAGAGCCGCGCGCCTACCGAAACGTCGGGTAGCCGACTGGCTGCGCGCCCAGGACACCTACACGCTGCACAAGCCTGTGCGCAAGCGGTTTCCCCGCAACCGCTACGCCGTGTTCGGGCCCCGGGAGCTGTGGCAGGCGGACCTGAACGACATGCGCGGCCTGAGCCGGTACAACGACGGAGTCAACTACCTGCTGACTGTGATAGACGTATTCAGTAAGCGGCTGTTCGCGGTACCGCTGAAGAGGAAAAGCGGGCCTGAGGTGGCTGCTGCGTTCGAGAGGATATTCGCTGAGGCGACTCCCCGCTGCCTACAGACCGACAAGGGGACGGAGTTCACCGGGGCCGCGACCAAGCGAGTGTTCAAGAGTCACGGTGTCAACTACTTCACCACGCAGAACCCCGAAGTGAAGGCGGCGGTGGTGGAGCGAGTCAACCGCACGCTCAAGACCCGCATGTGGCGCTACCTGACCTACAAGAACACGTATCGCTACGTGGACGTGTTGGACAGGCTTGTGGACGCCTACAACCGCAGCCCGCACAAGAGCCTGGGTGGCCTACGACCCGTGGACGCGGACAGCGGCGATGGAAAAACGGTGTACAAGGTTTGGCGTCACATGTATGGAAAGGCGATCCGGCGACACAAGCCCAGGTTCGAGCCGGGCGACACGGTGCGCATAGCCAAGGAGAAGGGCACGTTCGCCAAAGGTTACGAGACCAACTGGAGTAAGGAGCTGTTCGTGGTGGACCACGTATACGGGTCGCATCCTCTACCATTGTACGTGCTGCGAGACCTGAACGGGACGCCGCTGGAAGGGCGCTTCTACGAGCACGAGATGCAAAAGGTAACGATCGCCCCGGACCGCCTGTATCAAATAGATAAAATACTGGACACTAAAGGGCGAGGCTCCAGTAAGCGCTACCTAGTCAAGTGGGCCGGTTACGGAGAGGACTTCAACTCGTGGGTACCCGCAGCGGACGTGCAACAGCTGCGATGACGAGGCACGACCAGTTTTACCTGACGTTGCCCAGTAACAGTTCAATGAATTACTATCCCAACAACATGGTGACAAACTACAAGACCCATCTACCCTCGACCGTTGATCTGTCAGACGGCGAGTGGGAGGTCGCTCTGGCGGAGGCGCACTACCCCTTCTCTTTTCTGACCGTCGGTGAGGGAACCTACATCAAACTAGTGCTGGGAATGAGGGACTCGAAAGGCGGGTTGGCCGTGGTGGACAAGTTGTTAATCAAAGTGGAGCCGGGCAATTACAGTAGTACCGAGGAACTCGTAGACGCAATCAACAACCACCCTCAAATGAAGAGTAACCTGTGCGCCTTCTCGTATGACGAGAGGTCCTCCAGGGTGGAATTGATGTCGACGTCTTCAGCCGTTCAGAGCCTCAAACTGAGCCCCGGTTTGGCGCTACAGTTTGGCTACGAGGTGGATACGGATATCGTCAAGCGTCACAGGTCCGTGAGGCCGGCTAACCTCTTCGCCGGTCTGCCATCACACATGTACGTGTATTGCGACCTGGTGGAACCCCAACTGGTGGGCGACGCTGTGGCGCCACTACTGAAGATCCTCAACATCGACATCAGGAATTACACGTACGGTGCCAACACGACAGTGTATATAATAGACCCGCACTACGTGCCGGTGATTAAAACCTCATTCGAGAGCGTGGAAATCGATTTAAGGGACAACCAAGGGCGACACTTGCCATTCCACTTCGGGACCACGTGCATGAAGCTTCATTTCAGGAAAGAGAGGCAGCGGCAATGAATCCGAGCGATCCCTATCTGGCATATTACCGCCACCAGCAGGCGGGCCATGGCGTATCCTCCATATTCAGAGGAGCCGCTTTCCAACGCGGACACGGCATCGGCAGTTTCCTAGGCGGGCTGATGCGGACAGTGGTCCCGTTGATCAGATCCGGCGCATCGGCGCTGGGCAAGGAGGCGCTGAGGTCCGGTGTGGGCTTCTTGGGCGACGTGGCGGCGGGCACAGCCAACCCTCGAGTCGCAGCCAACGCCCGACTCAGACAGTTTACCGGGTCGCTGAAACGTAAGGCCGATGAAAAACTGGATCGCGTGCTGAGCGGTGGTGGCGCCTATAAGAGGAGGCGTGTACAGCAGGTTACTCCTCAGTCTCTGGCGAAACTCCTCGGAGCGAGGAAGAAGAGCGCTGCGCCCAAGAGGAAGCCCGCAAAACGTGTCGCTAAGAAGAGGAGAAGCAAGAAGAGCAAGAGTACCGTGAAGGACATTTTTGGATAATGGCGTTTCTACATCAGAAGTCGTGCGAGTGTGTCAAGACCGAGTTGGACCTGTTCTCGCTACCGCCCACACAGACCAGTATAGAGAGCGGTAAATGGGTGCAGTACAAGCCCATCTCCTCCCTGACAGACGACTCGCCCGTGGAGTTCATAGTTCCGGGTCACGGGGACGAGTACACGGATCTGTCACAGACGCTACTGCATGTGAAGGCTACCATTAGAACGGCTAGCGGAGGCGCTGTAACGGGTGATCAAGCGATAAAAGAGGTGGGTCCGATTAACAACTGGCTGCACTCGCTGTTCAGTCAAGTGGACCTGTACCTGAACAACAAACTGGTGTCTCCTCAGAACAACACGTACGCCTATCGCGCCTACCTGGAGAACCTGTTGTCCTATGGCGGTGATGCCAAGACATCGCACCTCACCGCGGAGTTGTTCTACGAGGACTATGCCGGGTACATGGACAATACCGAGGAGGATAATGCCGGGCTCAAGAACCGGAGGGAGTTTGTCAAGGCCAGCCGGTACGCGGACATGGTCGGACATCTGCACGTCGACCTGTGCAACCAGGAGAAGTTCATGTTAAACGGCGTGGAGATGCGCTTTCGCCTGATCAGGTCAAAGAACTCATTCTCCATCATGTCCAAAACCGTGACAGACTACAAAGTGGACATCGCCGAAGTCAACCTGTTCATGCGCCGCTGTAAGATCAACCCGAGCGTGCTGTTGGCTCACAGCAGGACGCTGGAGTCGGGCACAGCCAAATATCCCATTACGCGCGTGGAAGTCAAATCCTTCACGCTACCCTCCGGTATCAGCAGCAAGACTCTGGACAGTGTGTTTCTGGGACAACTGCCGAAACGCGTTATAGTTGGCCTGGTCAGCAATCAGGCGTTCAACGGGGACTACAAGAAGAATCCGTTCAACTTCACCCACAGCCACGTGAACTTCTTCGCGCTATACATAGACGGTGAGCAAGTGCCATGTAAGCCGCTTCAACCGGATTACACGTTCGGTAAGGAGTTGTGCGTGCTCGCCTACCACACGCTGTACACCGGCACCGGCATCAATTTCTCAGACTGCGGTAACGAAGTCAGTCGCAACGAGTACCCCTACGGATACTGCCTGATGGCGTTTGATCTGACGCCCGATATGGCGGCCTCTCAATCCAGCCACTGGAACCTGGTGCGCAACGGTAACCTGCGCATAGAGATTGGGTTCTCCGAAGCCTTGGCGGAGGCGTTCAACTGCATAGTGTACGCCGAGTTGGACAACGTCGTGGAGGTGGACCGTCATCGCAACGTCACAGTCGACTTTGGCGGGTAAACGAGTTGCCGCGCGCTCAAGGTCACCGCGCACCGTTAGGTTTTGGCGGGTAAACGAGTTGCCGCGCGCTCAAGGTCACCGCGGACCGTTAGGTGATGGCGGCGCGCGCACCCAAGGTTAACCCGCTAGGCGCGCTCCCGCCAGCGCTCAGTCGAGTTCAGTCAGCCGTACGGGATGGACGTGCCGCCACCGATCTACATCGAGCCGCCGCCAGCGCGCTGTCATCACGGAAGCGTGGTGATGGATATGCAGTGTTTTAAAGACAGTGATAATGACTTTCTACTGAAAGAGGTTTGCGTGGTGGACGTGACTACCGGCACGCTGCTCCTACATCACATCGCCCGCCCGCCCTTCAGCAAGGACCTCCTGACTTCCGAGAAACAGCGCGAGAGCGTCTGGGTCACTCGCCACTGCCACGGCTTGGAGTGGGACCAGGGGGACATCGCGTACGTCGCCCTGCTGGACAAGTTGCGCTCCTGCCTCATCCACCGCCCCCTGGTCTACGTCAAAGGATCGCAGAAGAGGGACTTTGTACAACGCCACCTCATAACCGAGCCCGCCGCCACCACCGCTCAGGACATGGAGGATCTGGGCTGTGGGTCGCTCAACGGTCCGCCCACCTACCGGACCCTGCGCTGTCGCCACCATAAGAGCTCCCACAACCGTTGCGCCCTTCATAACTGCATAGTATTGCGGGACTGGCTCGTGGCTAACGACAGTCCGGACTCGTCCACCTCGAGCTGCCTGTGCTGCTTCCGTCCACGATGAATACCGTCCAGATCAGAGAATGCCTGGCGAAGATCCCCGGACTGAGGAACGTCGCGGTCTACGCCTCTGACCAACTACCGGACGCGCCAGTCAAGCCTCTGACCGCCATCGTATCCAACACAGTGGCGCACACCGAGAGCGGCGAACACTGGGTGGCGTTTTACTGCTCGGAAGAGGACAGACTCGAGTACCTGGACAGCTACGGGAGGCCGCCATACCAGGCCGACTTTCAAAGGTTCTTGAGGCGCAATCCTCATCACCGCCACTACGTCTACAACAGGTATCGTCTCCAGGGCTACGATACTTCTGTTTGCGGCTACTACTGCCTCACTTACCTGTACTGCCGGGCTGTTCTCCGCACGTCACTCAGCGACTACGTCCAGCTCTTCGACTTCACCGCTCCCGCTGTCAACGACGCTCTGGTCCGCAGGCTCTTCCACTCCATATTCGCTTAAAACTAGTTTGTAAGGTTTTTGTAGTATGTAACCTTATTACTGTACAATACATGCCTCATAATGATAAAGCTTGTGTTTTCATTTCTCCTTTCTCCTTACTAAATTTTAAAAATAAATTAGCAAAACTGAGGCAGCGGGGCTGGACCTCAGGTTTATATACCAGCGGCGCGTGTCACTGGCTGAGCCCCCGCCAAGCGGCAGTGAAGGCCGCCAAAGAGGGCGCGCCACAAGACCCCTCGGGCATCAACAAACCACTTAGCAACTCAAGGGTGCAACCTCGAGCGTCAGCAAGCCGCTGAGCAATTCAAGGGTGCAACCTCGAGCGTCAGCAGACCGCTGAGTAATTCCTTCCTGGGCAACTCCTTCAGGGCCGTCCCCCGACACGCACCGCCAACCGCTCCCGGTTGGCGGGGGCTTTTTAAGCTGCACGGCTCGGACCAAACGGCCCATAACGCCTTTCACTTTAGTTTTCTGAGCCTACCGGCTTTTGAGTGAGCAAAGGGAGGAAATAAACAACTCGGGTTAATGCTGTACATAAAGCTATTATATTTTCTTACAAATACTATTTACAATTTTTCTTAAAATTAATATTTAAAACTAAACCGGGAATTCTTCTTCCTCGTCTTCATCCTGGCGCTGCCCCTCCTCCTCCTCACCGTCCACCTCCATCCGCTGAGGTCGATCTCCTCCTCTCCTGGCTGGCGGTAGTGGCGGGACGTCCTTGTGTCCCCACGGCAGAGTGTGGATGCCGTCGGGGAGGACGCACCGCTTGTCGTCAGTCGGGCTGAGGCTCAGCTTGTCCACTTCCACGGTGTAGACCCGGTGCAAGTGAGACTGGAAGCGGACGTTGGTGGTGCGCTTTTGGACCCCGTCAAACAGGCACTCTCTGTAGTCGTCGGGGGTGAGGACGTTCTTGACAACGCCCTTCGCCACCCCCTTGGCCCGCTTGAGAGCCTTGCTGCCGCCTGTCGCCGCGTCCTCGATGTCCATAAAGTATAATTTGGACCGCAGGCCGAGGTACTCGAATAAGGACAGGCCGTTGCACTCGTCCTTAAACTTTCCAATGACCTTGGCGTTGACGGGGCTGTAGCAGGGGTGGGACCTCGGATATCCGCTGGTGTCGAAATCGTCCAGGTGCTCCTTCATCTCTGCGTAGACGTCCTGGGACACGATGTCAAAGACGAAGCTGTCCGTGTCCATGTAGTCCACGGTGAGGCGGTCACCGTAGCGCTCCTTCATCTTGCGCAGGAACTCGTACATGAGCCACTTGCTCAGCTCCAGGACTGTCATGCCTACGTAGACGGGCTTGTCCAACACGATGTTGACCTTGGACAGATGCACCAGGGCCACGTCCTCCGTGTAGTACGTCCGGTCCAGGAAGTTGGATCTGGCGACGTACTTGGAAAACTTCTCCGGGGTGCACACCAGCTTCACGTTGAGGCGCTTCCGTACATTCTCGATGGTCTTGCCGAAGACCGCGTTGTTCATGAGCTTGAAGAAGTCCTGTTCGAACTTGGTCTTGGCCCTCTTCCGCAGCTCCGTGTTCATCAGGATGTACGGTTCCAACCACCGCGACTGGCGAAACGAGATCGCCCGATGCACCGCGACCAGCTCCAATCCGTTTTGCAGCGCCTGCTGCAAGACCCTGTAGTGACAGATGTAGTGCGTCTTGTCGTCCAGGGTCGTCAACAGTTTGGGGAACTTCCCTGTTGGCGGACGCTTCGTCTCGCAGCAGTAGGGAAGGTCCTTGTGCAGGTCGTGTAGGCGCGCGGGGTAGTGGAGGTCCACCTCCAAGATGTAGCCTCGATCGGCCTCTGCGTCCAGCGCCGCAATGTCCAACGCCTGGATTTCTTCACGGCTGAGCCACTCGAAGTCTCCGGTCGGCAGACACTGGGACATGGCCCAGCCGTACAGGTTGTTTGCGTCCAGGTACAGGAGGAAGCGCGTGGGCTCGTCCGGGCGGTAGTCCGGGCACCTGTCGTGGTTGGCCTTGGCGTAGCGGGTGATGGCCTGTGAGATCCCTCCCCGGATCCCCTGCTCCACGAACAGGTACATGTCAAAGTCCTGCAGCGTGTCCAGCTCCACACCGCAGGTCTTGAGCATCACGTCCCAGGCGTAGGACGGCAGGGTGTAGTAGTGGGCGGGGTCCAGCCCGTACTCTGCCAGCGAGGTGTCGCGGAACTGCTCAAAGACATCGGTGAGTAGGGCGATGTCGCATCGCAGGTACTTGTCCGCGTAGTCCTTGAGGTTGTGACACTCGAAGGCTCGCCACACGTTGAGGGCGTGCTCGTACTCCTCGTCCTTGATGTCCTCCAGGGTCATGGAGTTCCTGAACGCCTCCTTGGGAGGCAACTCCCTGGTCCTGTACAGCGTGTCGTAGGACGTCACGAAGTCGTAGGGGAACACGCCCTTCCTGCGCACCAGGTCGAACAGCCGGTCGTCGGGGAAGCGCTTCCTCGTCTCGCGCATCCTGTCCGTGGGGAGTCCCGCCGCCAGGTTGGCCAGGCTCATGGACAGGAACCTGTAGGTGTGCAGGAAGCGCACCGCGAAACTGCTCTGACGTTGGTTGTCCCCGGGCTGACCAAAGTGGAATCGCTTGGTAAAAGCGATGTACCGCTCCTCCGTGTGGGCCAACACGTCCACGTCGCCGGGGTCGATGGCCAGCTCGCGCACTACGAAGTGGGCGTCGTAGTTGGACAGGTTGTGGAAGTAGCAGTTGATGTGTCGCTGCTCCCGGTACCTGAGGTTGCACGAGCGGTGTGCGGCTCCTCGGAACTCGTAGGGTGGGGCGTGATTGTGGTCCCGCACCTTAACGTCCTGGTCCGTGAACTCCTTCCCGCAGAGGTAGCAGTGAGTCGCTGCCAGGTACTCGTCCATCTCCTGCCGGGTCAGAGAAGGGTGCAGAGCTCTCATGCTGAATAGGAACTCCCACAGCGCCAGCACGTCCATCTTCAGCCTCTCCATGAAGACCTTGGACGCGTCAGCCCCGAAGTAGACGCGGGGCTCAAACTCCTCCAGGCCGAGCGAGTCCACGATCTGGTAAGCGAAGGCGTACGGGACGTGCAGTTGCAGGGGCCTCGTGCCGGGCGGTGCTTCCGCTGGGTCAGCGGCGACGGGCTGCAGAGCACACTCAAAGTCGGCGTAGACGCAAAAGCGCTCGCGCCTAGTGTACTCGGGGTGGGCGAAGCGGATCTGCTGCTTCTTCGACAAGTCCAGGCGAAGGGGAGCCTTGGCGGTGCAGTATCGCATGTGCTCCTCCAGACGCTCGGCACCGGACAGTTGCAGCTTGTTGGGCCGGTTGTCGAAGTAAGCGAAGCATCGCTTACACACGTGGATGGCGTTGACGTGGGACGTCAGCTGGTGTCGCACAAGCCTACTCATGTTTGTGATGTAGGCGTAGTGACTGTCCCCGCCGGTGGTCACGTACAGCAAGTCCCGGTGATCCTCCAACTCCCGCTTGCAGATCTTCAGCGGGAACACGCGGTCCTGGAACTTTGGCGATCCGTCGGGGCGTCTCCCCACCATGGCGCGCTCGATCCCGTACACATTGACGCTGATGGCGTTCCTCCTCTCGAAGACCTTAATGTCCTTCACGGCTACGGGGAAGCGTAGGCCGACCCAGTCGTAGCGTGCCATAACGTCCGGTGTGTACGATGCGGGCCTCTCCGGGTGTTGCGCGACGAACTTGGCCAGGATGGCGTACGCGAAGCACATGTCATCGAGGTTGCGCACGTTGATGACGGCATGCGTGTCGCAGATGGTCCTGGGAAGCAGGACGAACCGGGCTCCGCGTTCTCCCAACGGGGTGTAGAGGTTGACGCGGATCTCCAGGTCCCGTATCCGGAGATAGCTCCACCCGCTGCCCACTAGCAGGCACTGCTCCTTCTCTTCCTCCAGCTTGTGGAAGGAAACCGATAGGAAGTCCTCCAAGTTGGACGCGGCGGTGAGAGGCACGTTCTTCGTCTTGAAGGCCCGCAGACAGGTGGCTCCGTGAACGTTGGCGAATTCACACTCCAGGAACATGTTGACCTTGGTGTTTGGGTGTCGAGTCCTGACGTCAGCCAACAGTTCCAGGACGCTGTCGAACAGCAGCACCAGCGCGTCCTCCACGGTCAAGAAGTCCTCCATGGGCCGGGACAGGCCGAAGGTCAGGAGGCGTCCGCGGAACCCTCGTTGAATGGTGCGGAACGTGGGTAGTCCGCCACCACCCACCATCCCGTCGGGTGCCGTGCTTGGTCCGGGCTGGGGCTCGCGGCTAGGTCCGGGCTGGGGCTCGCGGCTGGGTCCGGGCTGAGGCTCGCGGCTGGGTCCGGGCTGGGGCTCGCGGCTGGGCCGGGGCTCGGGTGACAGAACGGGCAGGCGCGGCATCTCGTCCACAACGAGGTTCCTCACGACGGGGCAGTTGTAGGCCTCGTGCTGGTCCCGGTTGTAGCGCCGGGTGAAGCCTCGGTCGCAGTAGGCGCACGTGAACCTCATGCCGCGGTGGACGCTCTCCATGTGCCGCTGGAGGTACGCTGCCCTGCGGAAAAGGCGGCCGCAATCGGGACAGCGGACCTCGTTGGCATGCACCAGCTGCACGTGACGCCGGAGCAGGTCCTCACGGGAGAATCGCCGCCCGCACGCGTCGCACTCGGGCCGTGGGTCTCTGAAGGGTGGCGTTGCGGAGGAGGAGGAGGAAGTTGAAGCAGACGGGCTCGCACCGTGGACCGCTTCCATATGGTGGCGAAGATCCTCGGGACCCGCCAGGGCGACGGAGCACAACGGGCACGGATGGCCTGCGAACAGGAAAACAAGTCCTATTAGTTACCCTATAAACACAAGGATGAGGAACTATACAGTGGACTGGCGACCTCTTGTTTTCCCCTAGAGTCTGTTCCCTCATCTCAATCGCCAGTTACCCAAGCCTGTTAAATACAATGATGAGGAGATGGCGGTGAGGAACATGCAGAGGGCTGGCAACCTCTTGTTTACCTCTCGAGTCTGTTTTCTCGTCTTAATTGTCAGTTTACCCAGTCAGGGCCGTTTACTCTCTCATAAAAACAAGTCATTAGTTATCAAAGTCCACGGGCTTGTCGTGACATCATGGGTGAGGACACCAGGAAATAGCATACTTAATAAATCTACTGGCGGCTTCTTATTTAAACTAAAACTGTACCTGGCGCTTGGTCGTGAGGAGTGGGAGGATGAACTGCAGCGAGGTGGCGTCGCAAGTTGTCGCTTCGCCCGAAGCGTCTGCCGCAGACGTGACAATCGTAATGGCGATCGTTGTGGGCAGATGCTACGTGGCGGGTCAGGTTTCTTGCAACCCCGAAACTGCGCCCGCAAACCTCACACAGATGAACAGCCATCTGCAACATCGGGTATCTGTACTCTCCATCCGTCACAAAGGCGCAGTTGCCCTCAACATTTCGATTGGAAAGTAAAAACAAAACAAAAGAAACTACTTTTATTTTGCTCAAACTTTTTAAAAATAAAAAAAGAGTGGTAGTGAATCTATTTTGCTTTTTAGGTTCGGCTTATTAATTTTAATCGTTATAAAACACGACTGTTTCAAGGTCATTACAATTCCACTCATCTCCATCTGAATGGAAACGACAAGACCCCGTGTACTGGGATATGTAAAAGATGAAATATTAATGTTAACTAATTAGGTTTTAGAGCATCGAAAACTAGTTGATGAAAAAGTAAATTACATGTTACTTACATTTTAAGATATTCAAAGACAAGGCTCTGCACAGTCACACAATTACTCGCAGCGAAAACACCTAGCTCCTCACAGGACGAGTTGCCACTAGATACTGAAGTAGCTTGGGAAAGTAACGCGCTTAAATAGACCGGTTGATGACGCCGTGGAACTTTCCATCACACTCTGGAGGAGCTTCGCAGTGGAATGTAAGCGGTAAACAGTTCCCGGAACCGCTGATGAGTAAACAGGCTGGGAGAGTCACGTAGGCCCTAGCACGCGCCTCGACACGTGACATGCTCATACATAGCACTCCAGTCAGGAGGAGGCCTCATGCGACGCACTTGCCGGAACCTTCTAGAACGGAGGGGTCTTGAAGGTCGCTAATGAGTAAACAGGCTGGGACAGTCACGTAGGCCCTAGCACGCGCCTCGACACGTGACTCCGCGGAGCCGCTCGCAGTTTGGTTTATTCAAGCCGGCATACAACGTGTAACGAAGTCACATCAAATTCAGTCGGCAAGCAGATGAGATCCCATGAGGAAAACGCGTTTGAAAATTAATAGCGGGCCCGTTTAACAGTGGATTTTCAATATTCTTTAAGCGATGGTTTACTTAAGCCGGTGCCCAACATGTGGTGAAGTTTCATCAACATCGGTCGGTAAACAGCCGAGATCCTATAAGGAAAACACGTTTAAAAATTAATAGCGGGCCCGTTTAACAGTGGATTTTCAATTTTCTTTAAGCGATGGTTTTCTTAGGTCACGGCCTGACATGTGGTGAGGTTTCGTCAAAATCAGTCGGTAAACAGCTGAGATCCCATAAGGAAAACGCGGTTATAAATTAATAGCGGCCTTGTTTAATGGTGGATCTATGGGGTTCTTACGTCATTCGCTTCCCTGGGGATAGGCCTACACTCTGGAAAAAGTCCCGTGGGAATCGGTGGATAAATAGGCTAGTTATTAATTTTCGAAAGTTTTTTCCTCATGGTCAAGGTCATCACGAAAAGTGCTGCTGGCGGCCGGGGGGGGGGGGACCGGGGGGGAGGGGGGGCACCGGGGGGGGGGCACCGGGGGGGGGGGGCACCGGGGGGGGGGGGGGGCACCGGGGGGGGGGGGGGGGCTCCTCACTTGCTCCTCACCGCGCCTTTGCTGGTTCTGAACCATCCAATGCCCCCTACTCACACACACACACACACACACACACACACACACACACACACACACACACACACACACACACACACACACACACACACACACACACACACACACACACACACACATACACACACACACACACACACACACACACACTCACTCACACACACACACACACACACACACACTCACACACACACACACACATATATATATATATACACAGTTTTTGAACGAATGGTGTTTTTGGCATCTGGGGACCTCAAAATCAAAACTTGGTAAACAAATTTCTGAATCAGCCTGGAAGGACAAGTCCTGCACAGTCCATTAACACATATATAATTCCAATTTCTGGTAAATAGTCCAACTAAATTTGATCAAAATGTTAAACAGGAGCATCTCTTTTACTTGTTAAACATTAAAAGTAATTTTTCACTGAGAAAAACATGTTTTCTGGAAATCTCTGTAGGACAGGAGCTTCAATTTCAGATCAAAACTGTTTAAATCGGTCCTTTAGTTTTTGTTAGTGTATTTACAAAAGGAATGTTGTTATCAGTCAGCAATTCCTTTTTGCGTAGAGCAGATTACTGCACTTTCGGCATTGATACGGCCATGGTAACACAAAATTAATCCTTAACATATGAAGAAAAACAATATTAACATAAACTTAAGTTTTTGTTAACTGAGTATAGTATTCTTCAAATTTAAGGATTGAATAGATGTCACCGTTTCCTTATGAAGGCCTAAAACTGCATTAATCTGCTCAACTCAAAAATAAATTTCTGCCTAGAAATAATTTACTACAAACTGGTTTGTTACATAAAATAATGTAAGTCGTAATATTATTATTATTTTGTGAAAATGAAATTGCAATCTACATATAGTATGTTCAGTTATGTACCGTTACTTGAAAATCATGTTATCATGTTAACAAAGTGTTGGATTAATGTATCTCATGCTGACTGTGGTGTGAACTGTATGAATGTACTCGGACGTAACAATATGACTACATGTCCTCCAGGCTGACTGGGTACCAGTGTGACTAGATTATTCCCAACCTGAGTACACGAGGTCGCAAAATGGATGAGTGTTCATACATTCTTAGATGAATGTAAATTATATCGCGTTCGTTTGTGTATATTAATACTAGCAGATATGTCATTAGGATTTGGAGTTATATTTTACAGTACAGTATAAGTGTAAATATACTTTGTAGTGTTGTGATACGTGATAGTTTTTTTATCCTGTTTAATTGCAACAACACGTATCATGCTCCTAAAGAAATTACTTATGTGTTTAAATATTTATTGTATTCATTATTTACTTTAACCCGCCACAATGCTACAAATTATAAAAATGAGTGTTATCTGTCTAAACCAAAAAATACTAACATTTAATCTTAGAACTTAGTAGTACACACCAAATTACTTTCTACAGCAAAATTGGCTCCGGTCTACCCATGAGGCAAAATCACAACGCAGTTCGAACGTTGGCCGCTAACGGCGCTGTTTTGGCCAAGCGGTGTGAGGGGTGAGCTCACGATCCGTTGGTGGGGGATAGCTGCGCGCGCAGCGGTGCCGTCGCGTCGTCTTTAGCTCGACGACGACAGCCCGTGGACCGTGAGCCCGACCAGCCCCTTGGCGACGCGACGGCAAGTCACAGTGCCTCACAGCCTGGTTTTACCACTTAACACCCTATGCCGCCACGGCCGCGGCGCCTGAATAATGTTTTCCTTCCAATATAATTGTGGTGAACCTAAACATGTAGGTAGGATAAACGTATTACTCCTGTAACAGGTTAGCTGGGCATCCATATGAAATTAACGATGATGGTCGTAAATCCATAACTAACAATATTAAACATGAAAACACATCATACAATAAAGGGATTTATTACAAATATATCCAATAAAAAGCTTGTAATGTAATATATATAAAACAAGTATTCACAATTTACAGATATGTGGTTAAATACCCCCGTCACAGCAAACCTGCGTACTCAGTGAATTTCCAATGCATTTATATGTTTCTTACTACCACATAAATCCACTCACCAAGTTTCATAAAAATACGCGAATAAATAATTTATAATGGCAGTT
Organism: Allygus modestus; assembly: GCA_963675035.1. Taxonomy (NCBI): domain Eukaryota; kingdom Metazoa; phylum Arthropoda; class Insecta; order Hemiptera; family Cicadellidae; genus Allygus; species Allygus modestus. The sequence continues at coordinate 409,230,343 of OY776112.1, forward strand.
CATTTATTCTCCATAAGAATAACATAGAAAGCTGAGGGTACAGGTTTGTTGTGACAAGGAACACAAAATATGTGTTTTTATGCAATTATCAATATAACTTAACCAGTCAAAGCTGCATAGTAAGTTTCAATTGAAAATAAAAGAAAGTCTAACTTTACTTATGAATATTTTATGAATTTAGTCGTAAAAATAAAAACATATGAGATTTGCTTCTTAGTCGTAAATGAATTGGTGTATCTAAAAATGTAATAAAAATAGCTTCTTCTCTATAGGGGAAATTCGCAAAAATTAAATAAATATCTATTTTTATGTACAAACTCATAGAGTTTTGCCACATTCTGCATTAGGTTGACGAAAGAGACGATAATTACATGATTTTTGTAATAATAAAAATTAACTTAATAAATTACTAGCCCACCTGTTGTAGCTTCGCCCGCATAAACTATGATAGTTGTGTGTGCTTCAATCTGTGGTTAGCCCGTGGAAATACGAATCAAGATCAACTAGGGAAATAGTCTATATTAAACTGAAAATAAAGTATTTTTTATGATCGAGGAATTGAATTAAATAAAAATAATTAATCTAATCGCATTCATCGTCTTGGTAATGTGTTACCTGCGCTGTTACCATTGCATTTCCGCTGGAGAATGGCATAGAGGGGCGGACAGGGGCGAGCGGGATTTATTTAGTCTCTACGCTGGCTCCCTGACTGCCGTTCACTACGCGTTGACAGTGTTACCAACATCACGTGGTTTCAATGCCCCATCTTCTGAACAGTCTCTTTTAATAAATACAATTTATTATTTTTACTTGTAGTTTAAAATAACCTAGTAAACTAATATAGTTATATCAAACATTTTTAATTTACTGTTCATTACAGCAATTAAAAAACCACCGAGATTCAGACGGTTCCTGGAATGAATTTGGCTGAAGTTTTCAATAAAACAGCAAACTTTGTTGGTGGATTTTTTGGACAAAACTAATGTCTTCCAACATAATATATGCTTATTGTTTATCATGTATGAACATGTTTTCGCGAATTTACTCTATCGAGTTCGAAAACCAGACGAATTACATTATCTTAAGGGGGATTTTATGGAGATATTGTACCTCATATATATATATTTACATATATATTGTCCGTGAACGCGATACATTTTGAACTAATTGTCCAATTTTGACAAAATTTGACAATAATGTAAAAAGTGACATTCAAAACTTTAAATTTGAAAACCAGAAAGATCGAACCATTGTAATTCGGTTTTTTGGAGGTAAAAGTAAAGTTTGATTAAACAAAATCCTTCTCCCTTGATTATAAACCGAAATTAACAAAACTTGGTATGTAGTTATATTGATAATAACGTAAAACCTCATTTCTTAGCTTCCTCATTACAGCAAACCTGCGTACCCATCCCCTAATGTCAGGGCCGTATTTCCCTAAGGGCGCACGGGGAGAGCGCCCGGGCCCCCAGGCCACGAAAGTGGGAACCTGTAGGTCACTAAAATGGACCTCACGAGGATTTTTTGTTATTATTATTTAAATATATATACAACTTTTTTTAATAAATAATTCAAAGTAATAACGTTGTTCTAAAACTAAACACAGCTTGTGTCAGAATGGTTAAAAACATTAATAGGCCTGCATTTTCACTTAAATATTTGTATCCAGATTGTAAAATGTCTGCAGTCATTGATTTCGAGTTACTATTGTACATAATTTTCTTCTATAGATATCTAAAAAAATTGTTCTAGTGTGCTTATGTGGGTGATTCTCTAATTGTGGGACAAAATGAGAAAAAAAATTCAAAGACTTTCTGCAAAATATAAATTAATGTATTAATGTTAAAATTAAAATATCCTTTAAAATTAAATATTAACCTGAGCATAGTTTAATTTCAATATTTACTAATTTGTTTGTTATTTTTAATGACTGAACCTATATAATTTTGTCAGATCGGTAACGTTTCAAAAATAATTATAAAAATAGGTTCCTTCAAATCAGAGCACAGAAAATATAGTTTTAGAATATAACATACTTACAAAAATGTATTATACATATTATTATAATATTTATTACGTATAATGTATATATCAATGTTGTAAACAGATGAAAATTAAACCAATTGCCATGGTGCATACATTAAAATATCAATTTTAGTTCCTTTCTTAATGTGCATTGATTCAATTTCTAAGTTATGTGTAAGAAAAGATTAAATTAATTCATATTATTGACCTTAAATATCAAAATAAGTCATTTTTACGGGATTTTTAGAGTTTTAATGAGCGTTAGCGATCTGTCAATGTCGTTAGCGATCTGTCGCGGCCGTTAGCAGTATGTCGTAATACAATTGAAAATTTATCATAAATGACTTAAAAAACGAGTTCGCACGCAGCACGCTGACGTGAGGGAAGTGATTTCCACAAAAAACTTTAAAACTCAAAATCAATGTACAAACATACATTTGTCCAATTTTTATTGAACACTGATTTTTTGGCTGTTCTGATACTCTTGGTTTCATTTACTTGCAAAGCTGGTAATACAATTTTGCGCATTAGAAGGTTAGGAGAAGGTCCAGACAGGCTTGAAATTAGACGTGAGGTTGATGGGGATGGTAGAAGTACTCTAGCAAAGGAATAACAGGCTTTCCTAGTGTGAAATCCCCATAAGACAACGTACTGTGTTTGGACGATACACATTTTCTTTAATAACTCGGTAAATATTTATGCTAGAATGACGAGAGAGGGCTTAAAACTTTCGCCTCTCTATTTCCCATCTTTTTCCATGCTTTTATTTTATATCTGGGACTTTTCTGACCCTTTTTGGGCCCAAAAACTCGAAATTTGAAAGATTAATCCCGCTAAAAAGGGGTTTAAAGTTTTCCGATTGTTTTTCCCGACGCACTTGATTACTAATTAGTAAATATAACAGCTCGAAAGGTAAAGTGTCAAAGTCACCTACACGGTGACGTTTATTGTTCAAGACTCTGTCCGTTTTTGTTTCAGGGCGTGTCACAACAATTCCTGTCTTGGGGCGGGCGATCTTGTGGGGGATGGGTACTACAGTGGCCGGGGCGTCATGAAGTAGCATCTTCTTCAAGGTGTCGAAACATACGATGCCACGGTTCCTGTAGTTCATTGCTATTCCACGGACTTTACACACAGTCTTGAATTCATTCGGGCCGATCCGAATGACATAGGCGTAGTTCTTGGGCCCTCCGGAAACAAATTCCACGATGTAGGCGTTGGGGCCATACTTGGCCAACTCGTTGGTCATCTGGCCCAAAAACTCGCCGGCCTCGATTTCTGCATCTCTAGGCTTCTGTGTGAAGAGAATTGAAACCGTATCAAAATAAATGATACGTTTTCCCAGTCGCTCGAGGTACGAATAGAGTTTGAGACGTGCCTGAGCTGTCACAAACGCCGCAATCACCACGTTTGTATACGGATGGGGCAGGATCGCATCCTTTAGGTCGCGCCAATTGATAAACATCAAGTCGTCACTGATAGGCAGGAGTTCATCCACTTCGATCCCTGGGTCGGTCAAAATGTCTAGTAGCTGACCCTGCGTCTTCACAACGGATGTATGGGGCAAATCACTGCGTTGCCCCCATTTGCCCCAGAAGGAGTTGAGGCATGTCTTCCCAATTGAACGTTTTTCAGGGTTGAGAGCAACGTTGTGCGGGTCGATCTTGATCTTCTCCTTCTCTTCGTACTCAGGAACAAACTGCGCTTTTAGCTCGTCCGTGGTACACCACTCGGGCCAGCCACTCGCTTCGACTTTAAGTTTCAAAAAATTGTCGATGTATGAGGCGAATAAACCACCGGAATTATCATCGGGGTTGTATGTGGTCGTATCATACTGCCACACTTCATGTATCTTGACGATCTTATCTATCGGTCTTGACGGTCAGGTACAGACACACTTAATCGTTAGATATTGCTAAACTAACTTAACATAAATCATGATGCAGTAGATGGGCATACAATGAAATAATATAAATATTTAAAGAATCTTAAGTCCTTCTTAGGTCATATATTTTTGGAAAACGAACTGAAATATCATGCAAAATCGCTAAAATTCTATCTAGGCCCAGCGGGAACCAAAAAATGGTGGATAGAGAAAAATGAAAATTGAAAAATAAGTGAATTTTGATTTGATTTGTTTATGTTTTTACGGAGGACCTTTTGCGGAATGAAATATGACAAAGAAGGTGATACAATGACATTAATTTTATTTTATTTACATCCAAGAACCAGTTCTGCTTCGACTCACCATCTTCTTTAACACATTGCCTTCTTTCACTAATTGTTCTGTTTTTCTATAAACTTCAAATAACAGTTTGTAAGTTGAACAATATAATAAAAATAAATGTCTACATTAATGAAAGATTGCAGGATGAAATATGCGGTTCAATTAAGGTAATAAAAAGGAAAAACTGTTGTATGAAAACTCAAGAGGGAAATGTAATGTGAGAATGTTTTATTTTGGTTTGAAAACAATGATTAAAAAATAAACTTAAGTCAGCTGATTGAAACATAGCAGATGATTTGAACAAGAAACGAGTTTGCACGCAGCATGCTGACGTGAGGGAAGTGAATTTCCACATAAAAACTTTTAAAACTCAAAATCAGTGTAAAAACATACATTTGTCCAATTTTTATTGAAATCTGAAAACATTGATTTTTTGGCTGTTCTGATACTCCTGGTTTCATTTACTTGCAAAGCTGGGAATACAATTTTGCGCATTATAAGATTAGGAGAAGGTCCAGACAGGCTTGAAAGTAGGCGTGAGGTTGCTGGGGATAATAAAAGTACCCTAACAAAGAAATAACAGGCTTTTCTAGTGTAACCCCCCCCCACCCTAAGACAACGTACTGTGTTTAGCCGATACACATTTTCTTTAATAACTCGGTAAATATTTATGCTAGAATGACGAGAGAGTGCTTAAAACTTTCGACTCTTTGATTCCCATCTTTTTAGGTGCATTAAATTTACATCTGGGGCTTTTCTGACCCTTTTTGGGCCCAAAAACTCGAAATTTGAAAGATTAATCCCCAAAAAATGGGTTTAGAGTTTTCCGATTGTTTTGCCCAACGGACTTGTCCAACCGATTATAGAAAGGAACGTCCCTACCAAATTTGAAGTAAATCGGACAAAAAATGCGACCGCTAGAGTGCATACACATATATATATATATAAAATTTTAACGACCCCCCAAAACGTGTTCATGGGGTTACGTTAGGAACTTATATGGTGGTCCCGGGCTTAAGTTTCACCGTGCGGGTCATGCTAATATTTCAAAAAATACAAAAATACAAAAATACAGCTAATATTTCACTTTCCAAAGGAAATTCACTAATAAAAAGGTATGAACGGAATAAATACATATTATTTAACTGAAAGTATTGAAAGCTGTTGTAGTGTGATGTTACCAAATCTCTAAATGAGATAAGAAAAAAAATATTTAAAATATATTATAAAAAGTTTATAAATCTTCACCAAATGCATAAGCACATAATTGGTATAATTTGTTTACGGGGGAAAAATCAGTGATATATATTTTTATTTTAACTAGGATATATAAAAACTATTTTAATGAGCATATTTTATTTCCAATGAGGTACAAAAGCAAGAGGTAAATAATTACAAATCAAACACAAATATTTATTCGTTAATCTTCTAGCATTAACAGAAACCTACCACAACAAATTTTGCTATGCATTAAACTACAGTAACGACCTTTTTAGCGAATTTCCCCTATAGGGAAGAAGCTATTACCGTAGGTCTCATGGTAAGACTTAAGACCGAGACCATGATAACTTTTCATTTTGAGGTCCCCAGATGCCAAAAACACCATTCGTTAAATTTTTATATATGTATATATATATATATGTGTGTGTGTGTGTGTGTGTGTGTGTGTGTGTGTGTGTGTGTGTGTCCGTAAGCACGATAACTCTCGTAAAAAAGGTCCGATCTTAATGATATTTGGGACAAATGTGTAAAGTACCATTTATTTGAACGAGCTCGAAAACCAGATGAATCGCACCATCCGAAGGGGGGTTTTGTACCCCAAAAATGTGTTTTTTGGGGTTTTCACATGCAATTTTAATTGAAATCAAATTTTAATTTATACCATTGAATTTATATTCAAAAATCAAACAATTTGGTATTTTGATCATTGCTCTACGTCAATTGGTTACCGAGATATTGAAAGTGCTAAACACAGTACGTTGTCTAATGTTATTCTTATGGAGAAAAAGAAAAATTGTATATCTCGCTTATTTATGAACATAAACTGGCGAAATTTGGTATATGGCTTGATCTGGTTGTGGTTTATTGTTGTTTGCACAAAAAAAATTTTCGCCTATGGTTCCTGTAGCAGCAAACCTAGGTACTTGGTCCCCATGTTATTCTTATGGAAAATACTTAAAATGTTATATATTGCTTATTTATAAATGTATATGCATGAAACTTGGTATGTGACTTCACTAAGATGAGTTCTATTGATATTTGCATAACAACCCATTATTTTTTGTGCCTTGTTGCAGCAAACCTGCGTACTCATCCCCAATGTTATTCTTATGGAGAATAATTAATATTTTAAATATCGCTTGTTTGTGAATACATTTCTTATGAATCCTGTTAAGTTTTTTAATGTGTTATGTTATATATTCATTGGAAATTCGCTGAGTATGCAGGTTTGCTGCGACGGGGGTATTTGTTATAAATAACATGGTTATTATCATTTTATCAGTCTGAATAAGTCTTACGTTAAGGAATCAAAGTTATTAAATAATTTTAAATTTGTCAGGAATTATATTACTTACTTATCCATTATACATAGGGGTACAGTAAGTAAACAACTAACGGCAAACCGAATACAGAAATGTATAACCATTTTTGCATTTACAAATTTGAAGGCGTATGTAAGCGGTGATAACCAGATTTTAAAAATTTATAAATATATGTAGTCGTTTTTAATGTGATTTAAAACATGCAGTATTTCACATTTTATACTTTAATAACAGGTAAATAGTTTTCATACTCAACATACGTACGTGAAGGTCTATATTACTACAACAGTTAAATGTCTTAATTTTTGTCAGTGATTTTAAGTGTCTTCTTAAATTGTATTTTTCTACACAGGTAGAGTATGAATACAATATATTAATCTCTGTCTCCTTATGGGCCTTTTGAAAGAATTAAAACATCACCTTTAGACCTCATCCCCGTAGGCTTTCAAAGTTTCAATATTAATCTTACGGAGGTATTTCATTTATGCAGCTAGCTACTTATAACGTAAGGTTTTCGCTAGATATTGCATTCAATATCACCATGTGGAGAACGGAGCACTGACTAGTAAGGTTATTTGTTAAGTTAATATATTTTTAAATAATATTACATACAATATCTTTAATTGTAATTACATATCAAACTGACAGGTTATTGAACAACACATGCAAGTATCTACTTTAGTAAGCTACTAGCTTCCGTTCAGTCTTTCTTGGTACTTAAACAAAAAACCAACGGATCACCCAAATGTAATCCTAAATAGAAGTAAAACCATCTTAATGCTTATCGAAAACTAGAAAATAATCTTAAACACAAATTAAAGTCCAACTTTTTTTATTTACTTTAATATTTACGTTTTTTTTTTTTAGTTATTCCGGTGACACCATACATCTTCTAATATTATATTATTTTTCTAGTAATATAAGGTTTAAAAATATCAAAATTATCAACATATTGAAAATTACAATATACTAACGTTTACATTATTACTGGATTTCACAGTACGAATGCAAGCAATAGAGCGGCAGAACGATGTCTTACTGCGCTAGGCTGAGTGCCTTCAGTTAGCTAGATGCAGAGTGCGCGGCGAGTTACACAATGATCAGTAGTGTAAATGACCCTATTCTTTATATTTTTTCTTGAACAGATACGAAACGGCTCATAGTGACTAGGACCCTAAAGGAAAGGTTTAAGGTATTTCATTTGAAATTGGTTCATAGGGACTATGGTCTGATTTAATATTATTCCAATAATTTTGTATTTTTGGGCCATAGACTCTATGATCAGTAATGTAAATAAACCACCTCAATGTTGTTAAATATATAGAGGGTCATTGTGTCTATGAGCTGTAGTGTAAATGAACCTATTACATTATTTAGTTTATTTGAGATGGGTCAGAGTCACTATAATCAGTAGTGTAAGTGAGCCTCCACTTATATTTTTGCTTAAATTTGTATATCAATTAACAAACTACAACTTTCTCGCTGAAAGTTTGTTTCTACTTAAAAAATGAACAAGGTATTGATTGACGTGTAGATTTGATTTTTTGGTGGACCGTGTCTTCTTTTAATAAAGTCTGTATGAATTGGTACATCAATAAGCCAATTTAGGCCTCATTGCGGATATTACGAAGAGCCTGCGTGTAAACGTGGCAACACGGCGTACATTCGTGGGTGGGGAAAGTTAGTCTCTTTTCATTGGTTAATGCCGCCTCTAACTCCTCTAACCAATTTGTCCCCTCCAAATTAAATTTTACCACATATACCACAACTCCGAAATGCAGTACTCCGAAGTGCACTGCTCCGAAACCATTACTCCGAAATGCACAGCTCCGAAAGCATTACTCCGAAATGCACTCCTCCGAAACAATTACTCCGAAATGCACAACTCCGAAAAAATATTTTCGGAACAACGCTTTTCGGAACACTGCTTTCGGAGTACTGCATTTTCTGAGTAATGATTTTCGGAGCAGTGCATTTCGGACTAATGCCTTCGAAAATACCTATTTATTTCGGAGTAGTGCCTTTCGGAGCTATGCATTTTCGGAACAATGCCGTGCACCGGACGAAGTCGAGGTCATAAATCGTTCGAGGGCTATGCAAAACCATTTCGGCAGAGGTGCGAACGCTATTTTTCGCCATACTAGAATTATTAACGGGTTAAATGTGATCGGTCATAAATAACGAGCAGCCTCATGCAATCTCGGACTAAAAAGTTAACCAATAAACAAAACATCGATAGTACAATGTTTTGAATTTTGTTGTTTTTTTTCTAGTGTTTCAACCAAAGAACACAAAATAGTATGCACGTATTAACGAGGTAACGTCGTGTACGCTTGAAAAGAAGTTGGCAACACTGGCTAAATAGATCAGCTGACTTTCGGCCCTTGGGCGGAAAACTCTACTTTCGGTATTCAAATGACGTTCCGAAAATAGGTGATTACAGCGTAGTGTGGTGAAAACTCTATTTTAATATAGAAAAATGAATCCCTATTTCCCTTGGTCGCGCCATAACATAAGAATGAGTGCACCAAATTGAATAATTCTTGTTTTGTTGTGTTCGTTAATGTCAGGACAAGGTTTTTTTTAAAGATTTTTTAAAATCTGAGCTATGGGCTCTGTCCCACTGGCCTTCAAAGTTTCCATTGATTTGATCAAAGTTCAGTTAGTTACATGAAACAGCTGTTATAACGATTATATCTAAACATACTAGAAAGGTATAAGAAACATATGTTCATTAAGGAAATAACAAATCTACTTGGATGGCAACTCAAACTTTTTTTGATTCCGAAGTTAGAACTATATCAAAGGTGAGTGAGCGTAGCAAATGAGCTCTTCCGGGAGGCAAGTGAGCGAAGCGAACGAGCTCATCTTGAAAATGTACGAGTATTTTACGTAAAACTAATTCAATGATATTAGGACAGGACAACGTCTGTCAGGCCAGCTTGTTTTAATACAAACATTGAAAATATGGTAAATTTGTTTAACTCTTAAGAAAGTAAACGATCAATTGAAAAGTTATTTTTCAAAACGAGATCAGAAAATAGTTAGAAACAAATTGATAATGAAATGGTTATTGAAACGTATTCGTTATTTTAAAACACAATCATGAAATAAAAGTGCACTCTTACGTTTTAAATTAAACGGTAAAACACATCAGCTAACAAAAATAATCATAATTCCTCACTTCAATGTAGTATTTAAATCATATAAGAGTAAAGCTCAAAAGTCTCATCAAGTTATTTTTGTTCCAATTTAAATAATTGTTCAAACTGTTATTATAACGTGCTAAAAATAACTGGTCAACGTTTCACTTCAAACTAATGTAATTAATGTTGGAATGAAACATTGGTTGTAATATTAAGCTTTTAAGAAATTGCAGTTTTCAATGTTTCTGACGTAAATTAATTAATTTCTGTTCTATATTTATCATGCTATTCTGTTCACAGTTTTGAAATATATAAGTTATCAAACTTAATAAGGAAAATTAATAAACTACAATTATTACTGAGGACTGGTTACTATTGTAATATAATTGTGATAAGTGTATATTAGTGGACATTTCTTTTAGAATGAAACTTTAATACCTTACAAAATATAGTTTTAGTCTAGCTTAAATATGATCCTCAGATGTATTTGTATTATTTTTAGAAACAAATACGTAATTGTAGGAACACTTTTAATTACTTAAACATACTTATACTTTATACATCTTTTGCAAGCGAAGTGTTTTGGTAAAAAAAAAATTAAAATCGCACACCACCGGGTTTTAGATTAAATGTTATTGCTTGAATCTAAAAAAAACCTAATAAATAATTATTGTCGATATGTTTCCATTTAAATTACTTATCAATTATGAAAAACATTTTTAAAGGTGTAGTTTGGGGGAGCCTCTTTTAAATATTAATAAAGTCAAAGAATGCGTTATCATTTTCACGCTAGACTATTTAAATTGCAATGCAGCCAGTATTGAGAGGATTTAACTTTGAAAATTAAGACGGGAGGGATCACTAAGATTCCAGATCCTAGTCACGTTAAACCGTAACCTTTGCCATTTGTTGTCATCAAAAACTGTTGAAGCCATGTCCGGGCCTGTAACCTATAACGTGATTTCTTTACAAACCTATATTCTCATATTTTTTGTTCTAAAACACCACATAATTATTATATTTTGAAGTATATAAAATACGTCGAGTGTTTTCATCTTATATCTAATAAAACATAAACACAATTGACTTTTGAAAACAGTTTACTTAAACTAAAACTGCCATCGTATCTCTTTTTTATCGTTGATGCATAACAAGGTTTTTTCCATTTCATCGCACAACATCTTTTTTACGGCTGCTGGAAGCGGTGTATAAAGCGTTAATGGCAAAACCGATGTATCTCCCACATTTAAGAACTGTTCTATAACTTCAACTCGTTTAATCAACTCAAAATTCAGAAATAAGTGAAACTCATTTCAATATATGAGTAAATAAGTTTAATGTGTTCGATAAAAATATGTATTACATTAAAACATACCCAAAAAACAGTATAGCTGTAGCGAAAAGAATATTGAGGGGATGGGGGGGACGTGCTGACTCTGCTACTAATAAGGAATAATGGACCGTAATGCCTAAATGGAAAGGGTGCTACCTCTTCCAAACCTGTGTTGTGATACCTGTACCAAAATAAATAATTGAACTGGAAACGTGCGTGGGGGACCAGAGGCTCGGAGACCTTTTACCCGAGACCAGAAAGCCTACTTAGCCAGCTTTGATTAATCTAAATAACTGTAAAGGACTAATAAACTATCCTTCCAAAATACCTGTATTATATTGACATCAGTATCCGAGGTTACTAAAATAACTGATCAAGGCACGGTAACTACTCTTTAAGCTAATTGAATGTATAAATTTACTGCAAGCTATTGAAAAAACTATGGAAAATCTTCTGAGGAGTCTAATTAATTATTGCATCAACGTGGTGAAATTCAACCTGTTGCAAAGTGTTCGGGGCGATTGCCCCGAACTCAATTTATAGTTTCCTACATTTCTGGTATCGGGGCGAACCTTATAGGTTTTCTACTTATTAAACTGGTTAGCCAGCCATACTGTCTCTAAATACTATATTCTTAATATTAAGACTTATCCGTTCTGGAAAAATGGTGAAGAGCGAAAGTTGAAGACGTCAGTCCTTGAAGAGGCTTGATTTTGGAAGGGGAGAGGGGACGCTGAGCGAGATTTTTGTCGACAAGAAAGGAAAAAAAGGTTTTCGCTCTGTCAACGGCGCGACAGGCAAGGTGCTCCAGGCTGTGGCTCCGCGACGCAGCTGGAGTGGGCTATATAAAATAGCGTGCCGCTATGCGTCACATAGCAAAAACTATCAGTATAAGTTGTATGGTAATGTTTATTATTTATCTTTTGGTACACCAACTTGAAACCAATGTTTCATCTGTAAGATCGACTATAGGAAAATATTTTAATTTTTAAATGCAGTTAAAGCTTATCAGACAATTGGTATTAAATTGTACTCATACTTGGGTTGTTAAATACAGATATAAAAAATATCTGGGGAAATCAATATTATTATAAACGTAGGGTGTGTCTATCTTTTGTCGTTTATTTACCGTTATAACGCAAAGACTTGTGAACCAAGTGAGCTGAAATTGTATATGAAGCTAGAAAGTATAAAAGGCCTTGGATAGGCCACCTTCTGTGTGAAAATGTCCCGTAGGGTATGATCCATAAGGGTATGACCAATATATGTTTAAATAACCACAAGATGGGGATCTAATAATATTCTCATCTCCATTAGACAGTTACAGTGAAGCTAAAGATTAATGAAGCTAAGCAAAATGGGAATATTTTCAAATATTTGATTGCTTTGTGATAGGGGTTTTTCACCATTCGACCTTCAAGTTTGGCCCCATGGATTTCCCAATTGATTAAATACACAGTTGCATACGTTTTGAATATAGATTATTAATCCAAAAAGCCAACTTACGATCTAAAAATCCCGTAGGGATCGACCTCACGAGTTGTTATGTTGTAATGCTATTCTTATGATGCTATTCGTATGTATCATTTTAAAAACATCTGGGGTTTTGTGACTGTAGAAAACGAAACACCATTTATCGGAAATGTAAAATTAAAAGAACAAGATAGCAAAGTAGTATTCGTTATAGAGGTTTTGCTTAACACTGTGAGGTACTTTTTACCCTTCGTGGGAAATCAGGGCTCACTGTATTTACCCTTGATAGCTCACAGTGTCTGAGTTACGTTCCAGGGTCGACAACAAGTATTTTCCTCAAATTTTGTTGTTTCTTTAATAACTTGAGGCTAAGGCTCAGGCCGCGACAATAACCCTACGTCTCATAGGTTCATCATCGCCCGCCTCAAGATGTCGAATTTTTCTTCTGGCCCTGTGGCCCTAAAACCAATAGCCACGGTGAAAACCTATGCGTCTGGTCACCTAAAGCTTATGAACGGCAGGACTAGGTACGAGTTACACGCTCAGACCAGTCTGATAGCCGCGACCAGTTCGGCCACGGAGTGACACGTTTATCGTAGCAACCACAGTGCGCCGATGTAGGGTCTTCCGGCTCGCCGCAGGTACGACGTCTACGCACCGACTGTGGTAACCGCGACTTCCCCAGTCACGTGCTGCCGTAATTATCGTCGTGGCCAGTGGCCAGAACAAGATCACTAAGGCCGCTCGGCGTTACCCTTGGGGTCCGCGAGGACACTAAAATCCGCCGCAGGGTTTGACGCCTACGGACGATCCCTTTGGACCGCGAGGTACACGCTCACGGGTTCAGATATACTTACGATGCTGGCCGGAAGCCAGATGAGGACTGCCGGAGTCCAATTCAGGGTCCTGTAAAATAATTCCTGACCTCCGCAGGGTGCAACACCTACGTGAAATCACCAAGGCCGTGATTTATACGTTCACGGGCTATTAATACTCACTCCTTTGCCGGGCCCACCGTAGGTCGTTCCACGTCCCAAGATATGTCGCTTGGCACGGGATGTATTCTATTGTCTGGGTTGTGAAATGTCCTTTCACAACCCCGGGCTTATACTTTACCTACAATCCCGTTGCTAGCCTAAAGTGAGCTTAATAAGTGCGAATGATGTTATTCACACTTAAATATTTTATCCGCAAACTATTCGTTCACGTTAAGCAACTTACCAAGGGAGGTTAGAGCTGAAGCACGATCAGGGCACAACTGACCGAGGGTTACGGATGTCCTCTTTATATAGTGCAGCCGGTGGAGGGGCGGAGGAGGAGCGGTGTAGGGGCGGCAGGTACTGCTCGCTCGGACAGGCTCGCGGCCCGCCGCACGACCCATCCCTAACCTATTGTTCGGCCGGGCGGCCCGACTCTCTTATCTTATCAGTGATTGACAGCTCCAACTCAACCTTTCCTTCTAACTTAAAATTTCTTGTTGCGGTAAAATAAATAAACAATTCTCCATTTACGAATTTAACTTCTATTTTCTTATGAAATAAATATTCTCACAACCGTACAATATAATTATTCGAATAAGAGTTACTTTATCTTCCTAAACAAAACCATGTATTCCCATATTTCAAATTAATAAATAAAAATTGTAAGGAAAATAAAATGAACCTTACAACACGACCTGTTTAAGAAGATTTATAATAAGCGAGGTATTGAATGTCTCTTAGGTATGCAAATTGAACACTGCTGTAACATCGGGACGTTTCTCTCATTAGATAGCATCCCTGCATAAAGAATAACTTTGAATTTAAAAAAGTTGTTTTTATAACGGTTAATAGCCTTTGGATTCTCCTTAGCTGATCGCTGTATGAGGGTTCTGTATACAAATTGACTTAGTTTTGACGCTCTTTTTAACTGGTTTTATTTAAGACTTTTCTTGAACTTGTGGTTGTTTAAATATTTTTAGGTCTCAAATCATCCTTTTGTAGGCCTCGGAACACCCAGAATATGCCCAGGCTCACGGTTTGTTCATTATTATTTTATCAGGAATAGGGAAAAGCATGAACATCCAAATTTTAATCAAAATTGTGTTTCTAATCATTTTATATATGGGGGGATGAGATAATTTATAATCAGTAGTATAACTAGCTTAAAAATATATACCTGAATGTAATGTAGAGCCATACTTTTTTACCGAACTTTATCAATATTGGGATACTGTATATTCTCTTGATCTGTACACATCGTGATTGATAGACTTACAGAAATCAACTTGAAAACAAAACTTTATGGATTCAGGGAGATTTAAAACGAATATTTCCACCAATATCTCAATTTAAATAATCTGAAGTAAACAACACTGATTCTAATACTAATACTAATCTAATCTATAGAGGGAGAAAGTGAGCGTTTTATTATATTTAGCGGTTAAAACGTAGAATTAAAATTATCAGCTTTAATTGAAATACGTTTTATAATGATCTAATTGGTATAGTTAAACAAATTGAATTTTTGATGGGAATAAAAACGAAAAGATTTATTTGTAAAAAACTGCAGCATCCGATATTGTGTGATAAGCGGGGTGAATTCTTTATACACCAACGGATAACCCAGTCCTGGCTCCGTGTTCATCTATTGTTTTTTCTTCCAAATGTTTATCGCTTGATAGTAGAGAGTATATCTTCTTTTGACCGCGGGTATCGGAGGATGGTGAGGAGGGGAGAGCCCTAAAGGAGCCGTGCGCACTTAACCTTGATGGGTAGATTGCATACGACACGTTATAAACATACAAAAGTATACAAACACTACGATAGGTTAAAATCACAAAATAGTATACAGACTATTAAAAAAAACGATTTTTATAGAGGTGATCCCCACACCAAGGCTGCCGCAAAATTATGTGGCTCGGGATTAACCTCGATGGGTAGATTGTATACAACACGTTATAAACATACAAAAATATACAAACACTACGATAGGTTAAAATCACAAAATAGTATACAGATTATTAAAAAAAAACGATTTTTATAGAGGTGATCCCCACACCAAGGCTGCCGCAAAATTATGTGGCTCGGGATTAACCTCGATGGGTAGATTGTATACAACACGTTATAAACATACAAAAATATACAAACACTACGGTAGAAAAAAAAAACAAATAATACTGTCACTAGTTTGAGATAGTAAGTATACGTTGGTGAAATATATACAATAAAATAAGTCGATCAGAGTTATTGAAATGCATAAAAAATATATTGCTTCGGAGTTTCCTAAAAGTTCCTTGGTCGTGTAGGGTGGTGAAAGCGAAAACAGTTTCTTATTTCGCGCTGCCGTAGGGTAAGCGTCTAACGGTGACGAAATCATTTGTGTCTCAACGTCGGTCAACCCCGACGCGTTTAGACGGCCAAAAGTGAAACTTGTCCGAGCCCGAGGGTAAACTTCTACTATGGTTACAGCGAAAGTGAATCGGACACCGACGATTACAATCACCATTGCACAAGAAGGGTGTTTCCTGTACCTATCTAGGTTTGTGTATGAAAATGTAAATAATGTAAATAATTAGTAAAATAAAGTGTAACTATAATAACATTTGTATGCATATTGTAAATTATATTTACTTAGAGAGTGTACTTACAAGGACATTATTAGTTTGCTTGGTATAGCAACCCCTTTTAGGCGACTTTCACCGCGCATAAATACGCACCCCTCACACCAGGCCGGCATCAGTCATCCCCCCCTGCTCGTCCACGCTCCCGCCCCCTCGCTGTTCGTCAACTTTGCTGAGAGACTCCATTCGTACATTAAGAGGTAAGATTTAGCAACTAACAAGTTAACAAACTTCACGATTTAACTTTAATTCATTATTTTTTCTACTGATTTTGTTCACTCAATCTTTTAAACAGGTCTTATCTAACTCGATAGTAAACAGTTTTAATTTTAACTATGCGTAAGTAAATATTTAAATCCAAAATAATAGTGTCGGTTTTTTTTTTAAATTCTATTTTATAAACATAGACGTTTACTACGTTTAGACTATCAGTTCCGTACAAAACCAAACCCAATTGTAACAGTCTTTCAACAAATTGTAACAGTCTTTCAACAAATTTTATTCTTTCCAAGCTTAGTATAGAATTTAACTTTATATCTCTAGAAATTCCCAGTTTTAGTTTCGCTTAAGCTGTTTAAAGATCTTAGTAAGCAATACAATATCGAAACTTTTACAAAAATTAATTTAACTCATAGTGTTAACAATTATTTCCAATTTCGCAAGTCTATCACCTGAACGTTTAGACTTTTAAGAGAAAATTACTTAACAACATCAAACTGAACATGAAACTATAAATATATAATTTATAAATATTTGAATGTTAAAACTGTAAGTGAATACATATTGCAAATTACTGTGTATAATAGTTCGTTAAACATGCTATATATTTTACTAAAATTTTCAATAGACAAATACACAAATTACGAGTGTTAAATAAAAAAAAAAAAAAAAAGTGTAAGATTCAGTGTAAAATATAAATTTGATTCAGTATAACTAATGTTTGTGTTTGGGTAAGCTTGTTTTAAACTGGAAGGGAACATTGATTATGATTTAATTTATACCTACATTCTACTTAATGTTCCAAATTCTACATGTTATAAATCAATGCAGTCAGTTTTAAGATTTGTCTGAAAATTGTTCTCGAAAGCAATGCATTAACACAACTTTACAACATGTACAATAACTATACATTCATTACTTTACTTACAATTAAAAAAAATCCTGTATTAATTTTTTTTTAACAAATGTTACAGATGGCCTACACCTGTGCTACCTGGGGGGCTGACTTTACCGTCAGAAATAACCTCAAGCGTCACATAAAGACAAAGCATGGGGACGAGAATGTTTTTTACGATTGTTTCGAGTGTAACAACAAATTCTCGTAGAAGTTTAATCTGCAGCGGCATTTGATGACGCATTCGAGTAAGATAATGATTCTTACTAAATGGTTATTTTTTCAATAGTTCAAAATGATCTTGTTGACAATATCTCTTTTAAAACATAGACCTACCAATACAATTTATTTCTAACTGAATTCAAGTTTAATATTTATTCAAAGACTTACTTATTATCATCTAACTAGTAAGAATTATAAATTTCAAATAATCTTCCTAAAGTAACACCTTGTAATCATATTTAAGTTGAAATGCTTGTTTTGACTTCGGACAGAATTATTAAATGAACAAAATTAAATAAACACAATATTATGTTTTAGTAAATTAACTTTTAAGAGTAAAATTTTGAATCCATACTTTAGTATAGCGTTCAACAAAGTGAACATATGAACGTTTCAACGTGTGGTCAAACTTGTAAACCTGTAATAAACCATTTATTTTATAGTATATATTTTTTTAAATGTGGCTCAGTAAACATCTTAAACGTTTAACTTGCATTTTTGCTTGGTTTTAACCTGTTGTTTCGATGGATATAGGTCGAATCAATAAAACTGTTTGAGAAATGTAAATGAGGTCGTTTGAGAATAAATAATGAGTTTAGCAATTCGTTTGTTTAAGAACGAAGAAAGGTGGACTCCGGCAATGAGGTGCCCGGAACATCGCGGCCTGGTACAACGCGTCAGCAGCCGCCTGCGGAGCCGTCCCCCAGCCCGTCCTCCTCACCTGTGCCACCGCCACCGGCCTCTTCTACCTCGTCCGACCCGGCTCCGTCAGCAAGATTCCAATGTGCGAACTGTGGCAAGACTTACACTGGTCGCTGTGCCCTCACACGTCATTTGAAGTCACACAGTACTACTGGTAATTATACGATCCCTGATTGTAAATATAATTTATAACTATCTCCTACTTGTAACAAAATACTCATCGGACCCAAAATTGATAACCAGTTCAATTGAATGAACTAAGTAACACTATTGTTTCTACAAGTGACATGATTGTTTCTACAACAAGTCGTTTGCATTTACTGTGCTTAATGGAAAAAACAATCACGAAGGAAATACTATTTCCATAAATTAGTTGTGCTCAGAAACCTTATATTCTAGAATTAATAATATAATTTGTTATTTTTCGTGATTAAGGACAAATGTTTTCTAGATAAACTTTTCAAGTACTGTTTACGTGAAGAATGTTCTATAGCTTATATAGTGTTACACTCTCTAGTTGTAACAAATACGAACCATACAGAGAATTGATAAACAAGCAAATAATAGTAAGTGGTAAGACTGTTTTCATAACAATTTTGTTTTTGATTAATGGAATAATTACAAGTAAAAGACGATTAAATAAAATTATAATTGTAGAAACACTTTTTTCAATAAATCATACATTTTACCACCTTTTTCAACATAACTTATTAAACGTTAATTCTGGTAACATTTTATGTAAAAATATATTTATAAAAAAATCATCTAAAATGTCTACTGACTAGAATTTTACAGTTATTATATACAACAAATTATAATACAACAATTATTATTATTATTATACAACAATTAAATACACTATATGTATATAACGTGTTCATACATTGTGTGTACAAATTAGTAATACTATTGAAATTTTCAGAATCTGCTGCAACCTGCGATCATTGTGGGAAAACGATCAAGAGAAAGCATAACCTCATCAAGCACCTGGAGTTCGCGTGCCCTGTCATAAAGGAGCAAAATGCCCCACGGCCTTCGACTTCGCGGCTACCGACTGGCTCAAACGGCGGGGATGACG
Organism: Allygus modestus; assembly: GCA_963675035.1. Lineage (NCBI taxonomy): Eukaryota > Metazoa > Arthropoda > Insecta > Hemiptera > Cicadellidae > Allygus > Allygus modestus. Next base: position 409,249,807 of record OY776112.1, read on the forward strand.
CGGTGTCGGGATTCAAGGTGACGGAGTCGGCCTTCAAGTCGCGGCTGCGAACTTACGAGCTCAAAAAGAACTGCAGTCGTAAGTTCACGCTGCCTCTATTTTTCACCTTCATATTTGAACATCTAGTCAACCTTTTGGGAAAGGTACTGAAAATGTACAATGCTGTGAAAATAAACATTTTTATGGAATGTGAATTTGAAAACCATAAAGGGGAGACATGTCGTAAAAATGTCAAAACTGTAAACACCCCTCTCCTGCAGGCTTCAGATGTAGAGCAATTCTGCTCTGACGTGTTCGCAAAACTCCTTCGAGAGAAGGAAGAGTGCGACATGAAGGGGTCAGGTTGGTCTTTTCTGAAAGTAACTAAATTCGAAGTTAGGGTCAATCGGTATGTTCCACTCAGGGGAGGATCCGGATACATTCCACTTCTGAAAGGGTTCAAAGGTGTTGTCAACATCCGCAACCAGGACGACTTTTGTTTTAAGTATTCTGTTTTGGCAAAGTTTCTTACAGAAAGGGACGCTACAGATCCCAATAGCCATCCGCGCGAATTGGCAGACAACTACAATTGGCAATGTATTGAATTTCCAGTTAAGTTAAAAGATATCCACGTGTTTGAAAAAGCAAACAACATGTCCATCAATGTATTTAGCCTAGATAAAGACAATAAACTATACCCTCTAAAGATCTGTGATACCCCACTAGATTACCACCGAGATTTATTACTTCTATCAAATTCCGATAATAAAACTCATTTTGTGTACATTTCCGAATTTAATAAGCTAGTCCACCCCCAACTTACTAAGGATCATAGACCTATCTATTCATGTAAGAAATGTTTTGCCTTTTTCCAAGATATTAGCAATAAGTTAGGACTAAGTGGTCAGGAGAGATTGGCAGAACATGAGCGCTATTGTAAGTTCAAAAAGCCCTTACGCCTGGACCTTTCCTCAGACCCCACCATTTCCTTCCAACACCCTGAAAATTCTCAGAAACAACGTTTTGTTATCTATACTGATTTTGAGACCTACCTTCAACCAAACGATCCCGATTCCCTGTCCGATTCACCTATCACACACAACCACGTTCCCTACTCATTTTGTTACCTTGTAAAAGACTCAGAGGACGTATTCACGGAAATCTGCCAGTATAGAGGCCCCGGTGCTGCAAAAAAGTTTGTAGAGTCTGTTAGGAAGGATGTTTTGCACATCGGCGATCTCCTGTACGGTGACAGGCGCATGACTCCGCAACTCTCCCCTGATGAAGAGGTCGCGTTCCAAGCCGCGACCCACTGTCACATCTGTGGCAAATCTTTCAGCGACAAAGATAAAAAGGTTAGGGACCACATGCACTCCGCTCCCTACAAGTTCCGAGGTGCCGCCCACAACTCATGCAACCTAAGGTTCCACGAGCAGAATACTGTCAACTGTTATTTCCACAATATTTCCTACGACTCCCATTTCATTATTCCAGAACTTGACTATGACCATAGTGAGATTTCAGTCATACCCTCTTCCGAGGAAAAATATATAACCTTCACAAAGTACGTTCCCTTTAAAAAAAGCCAGCCGTGGAGTTTTGAAACTTCGATTCCTGGATACGTTTAGATTTCTCCCTTCTAGCCTTTCAAAGTTTGCCGAATCCCTTCCAAAGGGTAGCCTAAATGAAACCAGGAAACGATTCCCAGTAGACGAGCAGTTTGAACTGCTGACTTGGAAGGGGGTGTTCCCGTATGACTATGTCACGTCCCTTTCTAAATTAGACGAGCCCCAACTCCCTGAGAAAGTCAAGTTCTATAACAAAATGTCCCTAGAGCACATCTCTGATGAGGACTATGCGCACGCTCAGCGAGTGTGGCGCACCTTTCAAGTCAAGGACCTCGGACACTATAGCAATATCTACTTGCTCACTGATGTTCTGTTGCTTGCAGACATTTTTGAGAATTTCCGGCAGACTTGTCTGCAGACCCACAAGCTTGACCCTGCCCACTATCTGACACTACCGAGCTTCAGTTGGGAGTGCATGTTAAAGTACACCGGTGTCTCCCTTGAAACCTTACAGGATCATGACCTTTACCTTTTCTTTGAAAACAGCATCAGGGGCGGGATTTCGCAGGTTTGTAAAAGAATGTCAAAGGCCAACAACAAACATTGCGAAGGATATGATCGGTCCCTGCCGTCCAAGTACATTACGTACTTGGACGCCAATAACCTCTTCGGTTGGGCCATGTCACAATACCTCCCCACTGGGGGCTTTAGCTGGCTAAGTCGAGAGGAAATCGACAGCCTGAACGTGGAGTCTGTGCCGGATGATTCGAATGTAGGGTACGTCCTCGAAGTCGATGTTGACTATCCTAAATCTCTCCACTGGCCCCATAAAGACCTCCCCTTCCTCTGCGAGAGGAAAGTCCCTCCAGGTGGTAAGATGCCTAAGTTACTAACAACACTTGAATCTAAAAAGAACTACATTGTTCACTACAGAGTTCTGAAGCAAGCTATCAGTCACGGTCTAAAGCTGACCAAAGTTCACAGAGCGGTCCGGTTCAACCAATTTCCCTGGCTGAAACCGTACGTTGAGCTCAACACGAACCTACGTAAACAGGCCAAGAATGACTTTGAAAAAGACCTTTTCAAATTGTTTAACAATTCTGTTTTTGGTAAGACCATGGAAAACTACCGTAAGAGAATGAACTTTAAACTTGTGTGTGATGGCAGAAGGTTGGAAAAGTATGTCGCTAAGCCTAACTTTCTGTACAGCACAATTTTTACAGAGTCATTGGCTGGTTGTCATTTGGTAAAGACAAATATCGTTCTTGAAAAGCCCCTTTACGTAGGTTCAGCTATCCTGGACATTAGCAAAGAGCTCATGTACTGGTTTTACTACGATGTTCTAGGCAAGCATTATGGGGCAGAGAACGTGAATCTCTTGTACACGGACACAGACTCGTTTGTGCTGGAGATCTACACAAAGGACTTGTACAAGAGTTTCCGTTCTCTAATGGAGCACCTTGACACGAGTGGGTTCAACAAGGATAACCCCTCGTACTGTCCCAAAAATGCTAAAGTAATCGGAAAGATGAAAGACGAGATGAACGGCATGTTCATACTCGAATTTCTTGGTGTCTGTGCAAAAGTATACTGTATAGTACCATCAGACACAGACCAAGCCATAAAAAAGTGTAAGGGCATAACTAAAGCTGTTGTAAAACATAGGCTAAGAGCAGACCACTTTAGAACGTGTATAGTAGAAAATGATGACCTGTACACCATGAACACCACGTTTAGATCAAGCACAAAGTAACCAAAGATTTGTAAGCAATATGTATACATTTGTTCCATTTGTATATAGTTTGTGTTTATTAATATTGATATGTAAATTTAAGCACTTTGTAAATAATAGTAGTGTATAAAGTTATTATAAACAAACTAAGACTGAGATATATATATATATTTGATTGCGATTGTATGTAATATCGCTTTGTAATAAGTATTTAATAAATGCCTTGTGAGAATATTCCATGTGCATTTGTTTTTATTATTTCATTTTATATTTAGCACTTTAACATTCTATTCATTTCCTGTTTTGAACTATTTGTGTGTTGAATACCGTAATAATCTTCTTTATAAATAAGTAAATTTGTTATTGTAATTATTTATTATTGAGAGGTAAAATAAAAATACATTACTTCCAGTACACATAGTTTTATTTACACTTCCTCATAACAATACTTAAATAGTTCGTATACAAAACAGTCATTTTTATCTGTGTCAGTTGAAAACAAAGAAACATAATCTTGTAATGAAAATCCTAAACTTCTATAATACAAATATGTCAAACAGTAATGCCCACAAACTGGTGAAGAGTAACTTTGAAGAGAACTTTTATTGAAGTAGTACTGCCAGCAGTTTCTTCTGATGAATCTGATATGATCTGGAACTGTTGGTGGTAATCCAAAGCTATCAAAGTATTCGAGCCAAACATTTTTGTCCAAGTATATTGCGATCCAATGTGTTCCTCTCTTAGTATGTGGGTCATGGTAACACCACACCCCCACCCTGTTGTACAATATACCGCTTCTTGGTTTTAAAACTTTCTCCTTTTTTTATTAATTTTCTTAAAACTGATTTATATTTTGACAATTTTCGCTTTAACTGAGAAGAAATATTAACATTACCTAGTAACAGATTGTAAGCACACTCACAGACTGACCTAATCAAGTCCTTGTTAGCTGTTTTTAAAACACTTCCCCTCTGCTTTGGTGTCATGAGCGAAAGCACTCGCAACAGGTTAATGTTCTTTTTGATCGTGTTAGACATGGTGTTTGACTGAATAACTTTACCTCATACACAGTGCTTATATACTTTACTTTTTATTTTTTGGTACATAGACATAATTATATGGGTCTTTTGGAAATATCATAGTTCTGAACCTAATTTCGTCCGGTGTAGATTGCTTCATGTCAAGTAACAGATACCCATGAGGTTCCTTCGTAGCATCGTTGTAGCCCTCCTGAATAAATTTAGGATTTTCTGGAAACACTTGTTGTGCTAAAGTCTAATCTGTGCCTTGTCCCTAGGATTTTTAAAACACACAATGTATTGAGCATTAAGAGATATGTCCCTCTGTCCCCTACCTTGATGAAAGAGATTTTGAGTTATGAAAAATACACTTATATTTCTATGATGACACCCCTTTGTAAATAAGTCAACTACTCTGTTGTCAGTTTCACGCATTAGATCATCAATAATAATCAAATTAGCTTTAGAACCATCAAAATCACTCATATTTGGAATCCCTTCCTTATACACAACATTTTCTAAGTTAAACCCAGGCTGCCATTCGGCATAATGCCAAAACACATTACTAAACACTGTATCACAAATAGTGCTCATATGTTCAATAAATCTAGTTACAAAATGAGATTTTCCACAGCCTGAAGGACCAGCTATAATTGCTGAAAAAGAATGTTTCCACCTCGGATCCATGATAAAAACTGGTACAAGCAAAGTAGGAACTTAAATTATAAATGTGTAAAGGGTCCATAATGAAAAAGACTCAGTAATAAGAGTAATGCATAATTTTATTAGTTAAGAATTAAAAACATTAAATTTATTAAAATTTTATCAAAGCAAATTATGAACATGAATTTATTAACATTTGATGAAAATAAAATTAGTTTTACACGAATTCGATGCCCTTGCCTCGTCCAAGATATTGTAGCGAGATCCTCGGAACCTCCTCGTTGTTGTAGCTACTGATCACATCATCGGAGAGGATCTTCATGAACCGGGACGGCAGGTACACCCGGAGGTAGAAGTCGTCACCCACGAGGCCCTCTAGTGTCGCAGCGACGGTCTCCCCGATGCGGGTGGTACATCTGTCGAACCTCACGACCCGGTATGGGATGCAGGGCCGAAGCTCCGAAACCCTGGTGTATTGTGGCGCACGAACGCTGTTGAGTGTCTCCTTGAGGTCGTACACGTCCATGGTGATATCGTCACGGTACTCGCACCAAACTATAACGCTCTATGACTGTGACTGGCTTTCCCTAACTGGACTGGGTGTATATATATTGTAGGTGGGGCTAATTTACTTTTAGACGCGTTTTCCATCCGGTATTGCTAAAGCTTTCACTTGTTGACAGAAATATTGTTAGTCGTCGTTGGTTCTATTTCCACAAGCTAAAGTTAGGCGAACTGCTTTCACCACCACCCCGCGGCGCAAAGAAGCTTTCCCAAGACGGAAGTGCTAAATAAAATAGCGAAGTTATCGATTATTTAAATAATGTTAATTACAAAGTGTAAAAAGGATTAACAAAACATATCGAGCCAGTGCTTCATGAAAGGTCGCATGTTTTTTTACAGTACCTACTATGATAGTCGACTTATTGTGGCCTGCTTATTGCTTTAACCTTCCCAGCACAGTGAGAAGGATTTCTGAGGTTGTAGAGTCAAGTAAAATGGTTGTAGATTATATATAAAAAGTATATATATTTTTTAAATACAACATTACAAAAATGCATACAAAGAATTAATAAAAAAAAATCCACCAATAATCAGAATATAATGTATATCTTCTGGTGACCGTTGGTATCGGAGGATGGTGAGGACGTGAGAGGTCTAAAGGAGCCCGCGCGCACTCGGGCTCGAACAAGTTTTACTTTTGGACGTCTAATCCCATCGCGGTTGACCGAGCTTTCACGTTGAGACACAGATGATTTGGTCACCGTTAGACGCTTACCCTACGGCAGTGCGAAATAAGAAACAGTTTTCGCTTTCACCACCCTACACCGCTTGGTTTATATAGTAGAAGTTTACCCTCGGGCTCGGACAAGTTTCACTTTTGGCCGTCTAAACGCGTCGGGGTTGACCGAGCTTTCACGTTGAGACACAAATGATTTGGTCACCGTTAGACGCTTACCCTACGGCAGCGCGAAATAAGAAACTATTTTCGCTTTCACCACCCTACACGACCAAGGAACTTTTAGGAAACTCCGAAGCAATATATTTTTTATGCATTTCAATAACTCTGATTGACTTAATTTTATTGTATATATTTCACCAACGTATACTTACTATCTCAAACTAGTGACAGTATTATTTGATTTTTTTTTTCTACCGTAGTGTTTGTATATTTTTGTATGTTTATAACGTGTTGTATACAATCTACCCATCGAGGTTAATCCCGAGCCACATAATTTTGCGGCAGCCTTGGTGTGGGGATCACCTCTATAACAATCTTTTTTTTAATAGTCTGTATACTATTTTGTGATTTTAACCTGTCGTAGTGTTTGTATACTTTTGTATGTTTATAACGTGTTGTATGCAATCTACCCATCGAGGTTAATCACGAACCGCATAAACTTGCGGCAGCCTTTTTGTGGGGACCGCACGGCTCCTTTAGGGCTCTCCCCTCCTCACCATCCTCCGATACCCGCGGTCAAAAGAAGATATACTCTCTACTCTTGATATCTTCAGTTATTTTAACAAGCAACTGAACACTGAATTGTAAACAACATACTTTAAGATTGTTAAAGAATTAATGTGAATTTCACTATCCCCTTAGGTATTTTTATGGAGAAATTCTGTAAAGTTAGTTAAAAATTAAAAGGAGTAAATAGAAAAACAGTATGACCATACTTGTTTAGGTCTGTTTATTTTCGTTAAAAATAATTCAATATTGCATTAAGTTAACGCAATATTGAATTATTTCTAGAAATAGATCTTAAAAAGGTGTTTCACTGAAATAAACAGGTTGGTTCAAAATATTTGTTGAATTTTAGTATTTTTTTGTTTTAAGTTAGATAAATAATAAATACATACTCCACGAGCCACCGTAGTTCTTCTTATTCGCTCAGCCTATGTACTCCAGTTCAATCACCCCTTGTTTTAATGTTGTTAAGGGAGGAGACAAATGGGGGAATAGGGTTGTTGTCTTGCATTTTTCTATTTAAACATTCTTCGGAAAATAATGGGAAATTTTGATCCTACTTACCAAAGAACACATTGAGATTTGCATGTTACATAGGAAATTTTTAGAAAGGTATCAAATGAGAAAACTTGTAGTTCAAATAGGCCTACAAATCTTTATTATTCATAAATACAATACGTAAATGTATATCACTGTCGTCAATAGTCGAATAAATAATATAAAAATACCAAATCTAAATTCTTACAAAATCAAGAAAGTTAAAATTATCAGTCAGACAAAAACTCACCCAAAGAATAAAATTCTTTATCTATAAGAATCCATAGTAATAATAAAGCTTACAGCTTTGTATAGGTCCTTACCTCCTACTGACCATCTAGCGGGATGACACCGTTTCCGGAATGAAACAGTTTTTAACTTATTGGAGAGAGTTAAGACCTACGAGAAAACAAGAAACCAGTATTCGATTAAAACATATTTTACTTACCATCCTTAGATCAGTCTATAGTATATTTTATAAAGTCAGTTTAATGACTCACAACTAACTATTCCATGCCCTTTAGGCAACTAAGACGTCTCTCAGATGAACAACTGAACCAACTTCAACGTTTCAACTCTCGTCAGCCAAGTTTAGCTGCGACATCCCGACCTTGTCAAACTAACTGCTTCTTGCATCTTCCATAATCAGGGGGTTGGATGGAATTGTAGAGAACGACTTTGGTAAAGGAGACATGACTTTAATTTAAAGTTTTGCTTACGATCGTTAATAGTAGAACGAACAATACTTTTAAATGTTTAAAGCTCTTTTTCACTATTAGCTTCTAAATTTTTTCTGGTTGATATTAATACTTCAGTGCATAGTTCTTGTTTATCAAGTTTCTTTTACAAATATTTGTATATAAACCTGTTGTTTACGTTTAGAATATATACAAAAACCCGGCAGGGTTGGGTGTTAAACTTGGAAAATTCGTTTTAAAGTGCCTATGCTATGGTATGCTATGCTATGGAGACAACTCCAATAATTTCTATTAAAAACAATATTGTGAAGCCAAAAGTTATTTTGAATATTTTTATATATATATATTGAATGATAGCGGTTTTTACCATTTAGCTTAAAATTTGGCCCCGCAGATTTCCCACTTCATTAAATAATGTGCCTTTTGAATATGATATGTTAAAACCCACTGCCATAAACCATATCACGTAGATAATAATGACAGAGCATCCTTTACTCATTTAACGTAACGCAAATATGTTATATGTGTTTTACTTCGTTTTACGTTTCAGATTCATTAATTCTTTAACATTTTGCCATTGTTGAGACTAGTTTTACTAAATTAACTATTAGTGATAATGGTAATGTGTGATAATGGTGATAATAGTAATAAAAACAAATATTAATTATGTTAAATATATAAATATATTTTGTTTATTTCTTTGAGTATTTCTGAATTTTTTGAAAGCGTTTAGTATATCAATAGTTAATACATTGCTACATTTTAACATTACATAGTACAATGGAGGCACTAACGTATGCTATTGCCTGAAATTGCATGATAATTACACAACACAAATTCTGAAGAAAAATACAGGGACAACTACGTAATAAAAAAGTTAAAAGTCTAAATATTGGAACAAAAAATAAAATAAAATTGTCAATACATCTGCATCGCGTTGTTGCAAGATATACGAGTGGTGCAACTGACGTTGTGGGTTGCAAATCGAAAAGAGTTTCAAGAAATATGTGCTCACTGATACTTTAACAGATTGTTAGAGTTTTAAATAAATTACAATTTACAGTTACCTTCAGGTTGGCAAATTAATTTCTACGTCTTATAAGTACTGAATTTACATTTGCTGATTTAATATTACGATACTTTAGTAAAAACTGTCTGAATCATATGAAATGCATTGTAATATGAGTTATGAATTACCATAATTTGAACTTTCTGTGTCTAATTAGAATATTATATCTTACTTGACATATAAAATACTACAACACAAGGTATTTAAAACGTTCACAAAGTCTGACCCTAATTAAAGCCACGTGTTCATGACATCGAGTTTGATAAATATGAACTGGTTACAGTGATTAATTGCGCAACGCAGATGTTTAATTAACTGGATTACAAGTTGTGCTTCCCTTATACAAAATGTATAGTGTCTGAAGAGTGTTTTTAATGAAGGTTTTTACTCTTAATGTAATTATGGTTTAAATGTAAGTCAGGTTAATTATTATAACTAAACACTTTAGGGTTTGTTAGTGAATAAGTTAGTATGTTAGCTTTTTCGTGTCCATTCAGTTAACGGGGGATTATATTTACAACAAATGTTTATTTCCATTGCCATTGGTTATATTTTATATTACCTATAAAATTAATATAATAACCTATATGGTCTAAATAATGTATTACTTTATTCCAAAATAATCTCAAGTATTTTAATTTGTGTCTACTAGTCAATTAGGCGTTTTGAAGTCCAGTGTGATGTAGCTCAAAAATTAAATTTAAACACGAGTAGCGCTATGTTCTTTTTTAATATATCGCCTATCTGGCTCTAGGAGCTCTAAAGGATTTTTAAATCATGACTATTTCTACATCTGCCTTAAATAGCTATCTTCCTACAAAATTCACCCTCGCCGGTCTAGTAGTAGATGCGAGATAGTTCATATAAGAAATGAAATGGTAAGAGAAAGAGATACTAAGGACTTTCGGAAAGGGAATAGTCGTAATTTTATCATAGTTTGTTACATATCTTTTAAGTAGACCCAAGTTCAATAATTGAATTACCTACTAATGTTTATAAGATTATCTTTAAATGACTTTGCGGTGGATCCCTAAACGAAATTTGGTTTGTGAGCTAGTCTGCCTTTAGTGAAATATCTATCGTCTTACCAATATTAGCTAAAACGGATAGTAAATACCAAGGTCCTAAGTATTAACATGGGAATTTTGAATGCCAGTAGGGTGAACCCCAAAATGATTTTTTAAATCGTGAGTAAGGAATATATCTGTATTAAGTGGTTGAAAGAGATGGAGGAAAATTGGTACCAGGCTTCTTGTCGCTGTTGTATATTAATTGGATAATCGAACGAAGTGAAGTTTATCATTATACATAACTTTACTGCTTGGACTGGTAAGAGAATCAACTCAACTGGCGTGTCTGTGACTAAAATAACTTGAGTACGCCTCCACAAGTAAACTTAAAATTTTCCAGATAAACTTAACAGTACAATATCTCGGTCGAGTTCGTTATCCAGATAATTTCATTCAGTATTAATAAAATTATCTTAAAACCAAATTTATTTTTTTTCTCCATAAGAATAACATTGGCAACCATTTTAGTGGTACTTGACTCTTTGAAATTTAGCCGACGTCTATGTTTCAACAACAGAGTAACAATAGTTAGTTTACTAGGGTATACTTTGTTATACTAAATAACAAAAGGTTTTCACAAAAAAAAAACAGACAAGAGAGATAAATCAAAGTATATTTTTAAGTTGTGAGCATATTTCTTATTTTATAAAATTAATTATTAAGTATATGTTATTAAAAAAATATCCATACAGTTAATATTCCCTTAGTATGCCTACTCTGTGTAAATATTGTCAGTCGTCGGAGGCGACGAGTATCAGTGGCAGACAACGCGTGTGGCAGAACGAAAAAATCAAAATAACTTTTCAAAATAGATGACTGTAGATACTGAGAACTTAACTTATAAAATAGTTTGTTTTATTACATTGTCTTAGACAGTTGGTAATATTGTGATTGTCTTGTGTAAAAAGTACAAAGCTTCAATTTGTCTAGACAGCTTTGATCAAGTTAGTCGTAAAATTGGATAGCTGTATTATATAAGGTTATTAATTAATAAATATATCAACTATGCATTTTCATTTATCCGTGTGTTTGATTAATTTTCGCAATACATAAAAATTAACCGTTAGCTATAACTACCTTACACTCGTAACCTAAACAATCACTAGCAAGAAATTATTTACTAAAAAGTGTTTTTGTAGAAGAATTTTTGGTTAATTATATTTAGTTTTCCTGTTTTATGCCTAAAGATTCAGTTTACGAAATTTCAGCTCTCTACCTACATGGGAAGGTGGAGAATTAGTGATGAGTGAGTCAGTCAGTCAGTCAGCCAGGGCTTTGCCTTTTATAGATATAATTAACGAAGAAGAAGATAACTTCATAAGTAAACCTACCACAATAGTAAGCTACCAACCTTAAATTTATTTTGTAGCACAATTATTTGCTAGGTTGTATTTTCACTACATTAATAATAAATATTGTCTACATTACCTAAAATACATTACCAGTAACCACAATAAAAGCTATAGACTATTCTAATCAAACCACCTTTTTCGGAAGGTTATCTTGAATGATTTAACATAGCCTAGGGTTGGATTACAGTAAGAGTAAGCCGACATTAAACTGGTAATACAACTGTTGTAAAATACTTAAAACACATTACCAGAAATGTTGTAACGAACCAGAACAAAAGCTTTAAACTATTCTAACCAAACTAAGCCTTTTTTACAGGTTATCGGAAATGATTTGACATATCCAAGGTTTGGATTACAGTGAGCTGTTTTCATCATACACTTGGACCTATGGCTATGAAATTTAGGCCTATACATTTAAGCTACTTGCCATTTTAGAAGTTTCATGGACCAACCCATGTTTATAGCATTTAATTTCATGATAGCCTAGGCTTTTGAAACAATATATTGATATTTAATTTGTTCATCTAAATAACTAGACCTGGCCACTTATTGTTAATCCTTAAGGATATTTTGACTAGGCGTATAGAAATTGTAACATTAGTTCATTTAGGAAACTCGATGTTCTCTTAAAAGTAAAATTAATCACACTGTTAAAGTCACTGCCTATAGCCCAAAATACTCTGTTTGTACTACGATAATGCACCCACGCCAATCATAACAAGAAACCATGCCTGAAACCAACAATTTATTTTACAAATAAATAAATTTACGGATTATACAACAGTTCCTTTAATAAAATCAAGTGATGAATGTATGAATATTTTTCTACGGACAAAAGGTTAGGTCTGCGACGGGATCCGAACCTGTGACCTTTCGCTCTGAGAGCCATTGCGATACCCACTGAGCTACCGCGTGGTTTTTCGGGGACAAGTGGCTATGACTATAGCTATATAGATGTAAAACCCGGATTTTGGTGGCAGTTAAATGATACCGAAATGTATTCTGATGATGTTACTCAAATCAGTTTTTGAAGTTTTTATGAGATTCGATTTAAGTTTGATCATGTATTTCGATTATCCTTATAAGCGTGGAATGAGCGTACACCTAGTATTTGCATAATACCCCATTTTTATTAGTTCTCGTTGCAGCCAAACTATGCTAGACTGTCATCAAATATTCAACAATATAATTGTTCGCAAATATCAATTTATTGTTTTAAATTCAATATTTTAGGACAGTAGAGACGGGATTTAGTGAAACGGGTGTAGTTTTATATTTCCCTTGCGTGCTTTTACTTTAGACGATTTCGGGCAACAGTTGATGACGCCATATTTCAACTCTCTCGACATTTCTGAGGTTTGTTAAATGTAGTAGAAACCTAAATAAACTTAAATAACGTCGGCAGACTATTTCTTAGTTTTATCTGGCAAAAACTAAATTCATAAAAAGTAATCAATAGGGACAGTTTTATTATATGTTAAAGGCAATTTTTTCATCGCTATATAACGAAAAGACTGTTGTAATGCCTAAAATACTGCAATATATTACTGTATTACATGTTTATTTTTTATGAATTAGTAATTTAAAATTCAAGAAACCTATCGTACATTTAACTGAAAGGTTAGGCTGAGAAAACCATATACTATTACATCATGAACTTTAAAAGAGAACAATTATTGTTTTCTATTTATAATATGTTTTTGTTTCTTTTTATAGTTAATTTATTTTGCCATCTAGGTGAAAACATTTGTAAAATACCCCCATAGCATCAAAACTGCGTAGTCAGCGAATTTCCAATGCATTTATATGTTTATCACTACCACATACTGTAAAGCCACTCACAAAGTTTCATAAAAATACACGAATAAATAGGTGATATATAGGATTTTATTTATTCCCTATAAGAATAACATTGAAAGCTGAGTAAGCAGGTTTGCAGTAACAAGGAACAAAAAATATTTTTTTATGCAATTATCAATATAACTCAACCAGTCGAAGCTGCATACAAAGTTTTATTTATTTATGTTCATAATTAAGTTAGACTTTACATTTTACTTATATTCCATAAGAATAACATGGGGGCTGAGTATGCAGGTTTTCTGCTGCGGGGAAAATCGGCAAAAATATCTTTTAGTATAAATATCAATATACCAGTACTAGGTGAAGCCACATACCAATTTTTATCAGTATACATTCTTTTACAATTATTATACAATAAAGATATAACATTTCAATTATTCTCCATTAGGATAACCCTGGACAACGTACTGTGTTTAGCACTTCGAATATCCATGCTACGGTTTGATGTAGGATCAAAATGTATACACCAAAATGATATTAATGTGAGCTGAACTGACTGGTAAAAGCAAATGTGAGGTTTACATTAAAATAAACTGAGGAAAAGCAAAACACTTTTTTCATCACTCCGTACAGAAAGTAGCTATTTTCGATGACAGCTGATGTCAAAGAAAATTATCTTTTCCCAAGCTCTAATTTAGAGCAAGGGAAAAACGATCAGCTAATTTTCCCTTGCTCTCAATCAGTTTTCCATTTGTCCACTACGAGCACTAATGTTTCTTTACCATTTAAATCAGCTGTTTTTACTGTTTAAAAATCTAAATGTAAACAGAAATAGGCGTCGTGATGAAAAGTATCGTTCAAAACTCGTACCGAACGTGATTTTCCGGCACTTGCTCCAATTTTTCCCGTACTCGGCTTCGCCTCGCACGTGAAATTTGGCGTTCCTGTGTTCGGCTCCGCCTCACAAATGAAACTTGAGCGCGCACCGGAAAATGCCACTTTCGGTATGTAGAAATTACACTAGTGTCAATATGTTTGTATTGATACTATTTCCATAAGATTTTTGTGTTTTCTCTGCTACCACTTAACCTAGGTCAATGATTTAAAATCCCATATTATTAGTTTTTTTACGCTCAATAAAATTGTGGAAACAAAATTAAGTGTTTTAAAAACTTAAGGGTAAAAGATAAAAAAATATTTTTGAAAAATTGTAAACCACCTTCCCATGGTCCGATTTTTCTGATTTTCGTATTTAAGTCATGAAAGTCAGTTTACACATTTGAGCCAAATGTCATCGAAATCAGACCATCTTTACTCAAGTTATCATGTTAGGACACACACACACACACACACACACACATATATATTTGAGCGAATAGTGTTTTTGGCATCTGGGTACCTCAAAACAAAAAGTTATCATGGTCTCGGGCTTAACTCTTACCATGCCACCTACGGTAATAGCTTCTTCCGTATAGGGTAAATTCGCTATTAATATAACTGAAATCCATTTCCATTAATTCTAATATTGTTAGCTTTAAATTATCGCGATTAACGCAATTGTATTAAAATTTACCCATTAATAAAATAAATAATTAAAAGATACAACCTGATCATTTATTGGAGTAAAAAATAAAAAAACCTCCGGGAGACATAGGCCTATATTTCTTATGGCTGGTTTTGTAACTGTATTTGTACTTAAGTGAAAAGTAATCTGGTAACCCTTAACTCCAAACAAGTAAAGCTGTAAACCTTGTCATTCACTATCAAACCTGTTGGGGCCGTGATCAGGCCTGTAACCTCAGGCCTCAGGCGTGACACACTTTCAGAGTATTGTTTGTCCAAGTAACAATGCTAAAGATATTAAATCAATTACAAAACAAAGAGTTGTGTAAAATTCGTAGTAAATAATAATTGGTTAGAATTTTAATATGGTATTTTTCAAAAGTGTAATGAAATCCAAGGGCATTTAGTGAAGTTGTATTTCAAATGTACAATTTTTCTACAGGGAATTAAAACATAGTTCCAATCTTTCCTTAATTATAATTAGTATTATTATTAATATAACTATATATTTTTAATTGATATTTTACTATACGTTTACCGTAAAACTTTACAATCAAATGTATTTGCTGCAACATCATACATTTATTCTTATTAAGAACTTATTAAAATTATTTTCCAAAAATTAAGGTTCTTTTACAAAAATTCTGGATTTGTATATAGTTCTTCTAAAATATACTTAAGCACAATGGCAGACCTACTTGTATTTACATATAATGAATGTGTCTGTAAAGCCTTGTAATAAATGTATTTATATGTAATTTTTTATTTATTTGACTCATTGCACATATATTTGACATACCAACAAAAATGTGAGTACTATATTAGTACTAAACCCAATCAATAGCTGATTGAATGTCCATTTCATTTCATTTTAACACGTCAAAAATATTTACTAGCAAATAAAAACTGAAATAAGAGTTAATAACAGGAGTATAGTGTGTAATAATATTTGCTAAATATGAAAATGGGTCATATTGTCCATTCATTTTATTATGCAAATTGGAGAAAATAAATAATTTTGTATATTCCTAAAATCTGCTTAAACATTGAAAAGGAACGAGAGTAACTTCTAATCAAGATTAACACTGTTCTTAAATTAAAAGTATCTATAAAATTATTATTTAAAGTGAGCAAGAATTTTTAACAATAAATGGGGACATAACACATACCAGTAATTATACATTCGAAAAATATACGCTTTGACAATAATTCAGATTTGGTTATCTATTTATTTACGTTTTAGTTATGTTTTCACAGTATATTATATTTACATTATTCTAAAGATAAGTATTCAAATTAAATCTGATAATACAAAAGTGCAGACAAATATAGAGATTTAACTATTCCGTGTAAATGGAGTGACGACGAGACGAGGTGAAACTTACTGACAGGATTAGAGCCATCAATTATCCTGCCAGGGTAATAATATTTCTTTTGTCCCTTTCATCTGTCCTTATCATTCTCTAATCAGAATTCATAACCATTACTGCCACGGTGTATCATCGTAATCATCATTAATATCCTTGAGTTCCTTATCCATGTATTCACTTTCCCAAAGATTAATTATAAGTAATGTTAGATATTAGTGTCATGAAACAGGCAACCATATAACTAAAGTGTAACTGTGTTAAAGTAAGTACCGAACTAAACATTAAATAAATATTAAAGTACTACCGTAATAATATGAAACGAGTTCGCACGCAGCACGCTGACGTGAGGGAAGTGAATTTCCACATAAAAACTTGTAAAACTCAAAATAAGTGTAAAAACATACATTTGTCCAATTTTTATTGAAATCTGAAAACATTGATTTCTTGGCTGTTCTGATACTCCTGGTTTCATTTACTTGCAAAGCTGGGAATACAATTTTGCGCATTATAAGGTTAGGAGAAGGTCCAGAGAGGCTTGAAAGTAGGCGTGAGGTTGCTGGGGATGATAAAAGTACTCTAACAAAGGAATAACAGGCTTTTCTAGTGTAAAACCCCCATAAGACAACGTACTGTGTTTAGTCGATATACATTATCTTTAATAACTCGGTAAATATTTATGCTAGAATGACGAGAGAGGGCTTAAAACTTTCGCCTCTCTAATTTCCATCTTTTTACATGCATTGATTTTACATCTGGGGCTTTTATGACCCTTTTTGGGCCCAAAAACTCAAAATTTGAAAAATTAATCCCCAAAAAAAGGGGTTTAGAGTTTTCCGATTGTTTTGCCCAACGAACTTGTCCAACTGATTACAGAAATGAACGTCTCTACCAAATTTGAAGTAAATCGGATAAAAAATGCGACCACTAGAGTGCAAACACATATATATATGTCTATATATATATATATATATATATATATATATATATATATATATATAAAATTTTGAACGACCCCCCAAAACGTGTTCAGGGGGTCATGTAAGGAACTTCTATGGTAGTCCCGGGCTTAAGTTTCACCGTGCAGGTCATGCTAATGGTTCACTTTCCAAAGGAAATTCACTAAATAAATGTTTTGTATATGCAATAACTCGTTACCATTCAACGGTCGTACTTGTCAATGGTAATGGTTCCATGCCGATACCCATGCAATGGTGATGGCTGTATAACTGACGGACGTCAATGTCATTCACAGTAGAGACAACTATGCCGAAATGTGACTAAGCAACAATCTATACTGACTTGATTGCTTCCGTTGTTCGACTAGTCTATATCATAAACGTAGTGTAAATCTATACACAATATTTTCAAAAAAAAACTACGTCAAAGGTCATAAATTGGTCGTTATTATTTGGGGACTAACAAAGAACGGTGTGACCGAGACAGCCTAAAGATTAATACCCTGGCTAGATAACTGATGACCTAAAACCGTCTAGTAACATAATTAAACGTTGGCTTATTTTTTAGTTTATTTCCCTTGGTATCATTTATCTTTTATATCCATATAAACATCCTTCAAACTATAATAATTTTTTAAAATTTAAAATTTAGGTAAATATAAAGATTATTTTAAACTAATAAATTTGTTATTTTATTATTAATCAAATAATCCAATTACTTTCAAAGCAACTGCTTTTATGACGTCAACTTAACTTTTTGTTTCTTCATTAATAAAATAAGATATATAATTGTCTTATTATTTCGTATCAACTTTTTTAATTATATGTTTTTAATGAGCTTTTGACACGTCGTTCTGAGCTCTAAAGTGATAAATATTAATACAAATGCTCTGTTTTATTTTTTTGTTATTCTACTTTTTACTCAGTCTCATTCAAAATATTTGAGAGAAAAATAAAGTTTTGGAACAGGAACCACTACGATTCACTACAGAATGTTAAGCAGAAAGTGAAGTTTTAAATATTTCTGACTGTTGAGGTTAAGATTATTACTGCTTCATTTAAAAAACCGGATAAGTGTTTTACCAGTTACAATTTTAAATAACAATTATAAACGAATGTGGAAACCACAACTTAACTCTATGTTATACAATTGTATATGTTCTGTATGTTATTACATACAACAAACATTTTGCAATTAATTTACTGGGCTGAGCCTGCTAAAATGAAATGAAGCGTAATGGTTTTAACATAATTTAGGGATTAAGAATAACACTAGTTGCAAAGTAACACACACATTTATTAAAATAAAATTAAAATATTATTTTAATTTAATTATTATGTTATTATGTATGATTTTATTATTATGTTATGTGTATTATTTTATTATTATTTTTATTATGTTATTATTAATTAAAATATTACAAAGTTACTTTAAACTGGAAATAATTTAATTGCACCTAAAATGAGAAAAGTAGAGATAGGCATTAGTCTAGCATCGCATAGGCTATATAAGCTTTTTAAAAAAAACAAATGGTTTTGGAATTTAAAATCCTTCTTTTTAGTAAAATACTCGACCTGTTTAATCTTTCTTTTACCAAAAGGTGTCAATAATTGTAGTTGATGATAAAGTCAACAATCAATGTTTCAAAAATATCACCTGATAGGTTAAACGCTTATAAAGTAGTGACATCAATTTTTGAGGATGGCGAACAACATTGTTTGCTGCTCTACGTGCCTAGTATTTGTATTCATTGAAAATGTTCTTCCATTTACTGCCCAAAAACTTCCATTGTTATCGAAATTATTGAACTGATAATTTTCAGTTGCGAATAAAACAATTAGTTTTATATCTTCTAGATTTGGGTTCACTACACCAATCACTTGAGCTAGGTGCAACAACTCACCAATGATTGTTCTATGTATGTTACATATCATGGACATTGAATGCTTGAGGAAAATCCGCATTCAAATTAAACACTTTTCGTGCCAATAATCTTTAATATGGTGGCAAAATAGTTAACCTATAGGTGTTTTTACTACTTTGCTAAAACATAAATATTAACAAAAGAATTCCTTCATCAAAACGCTTCTGTTTTTAATTTAAGGCAGAAATTATTTTTAGTTAATTTGGCATTTAATTTAATGAAACGTTAATACTCATTCATTGTTGCCTCAGATTGCTTGATATAAGTAGTGGGCATTTGGGGCTGCTGGGGCGGAAGTGACGTCATCCGGTCACGTGACCGGATGCGCTGAGTCATTAAACACGTCATCTGAGCCTCAGCCAGTGACGTAGGCGGTTTTGTGACGTAATGAGGGAACGTTTAAAGGTCAAGGTCACGGGGAGGTAATTTTAAAAAAGTACTACCTCGCACGCGTAAAATCCGTTTGTGATTCGATAGTTTTCATTCGATAAAAATATCGAATGAAAACAATCGAATGGAGCAATCGAATGATACGAGTGCGAGGTAGTACTATTTCATTTATTACTTTAATGTTTACATTTCTTTTTATTTACAATAAGTTATGTTTACAATAATTTATGTTTACAATAGCAGTTTTCAAGTGTTGCGCTTGTTTGTCCAATCGGCCCATCCCGACTGTGTGTTCCTTGCCTATTTATGTGACCGCAGGGAACACACAGTCGGGACGAGCGATATTGTTATTTTGTGAAGAGCGTCTCGGAGAGCTCGATGTTCACCGGTCGAGAGCCAGAGGTGTACTGGCTATTCACAAGCTAGCGTTGTAATCGTACTAAATGGTGGGGGTAAAAGTGTGGTGGGGCGGAGCAGATGGCGGACGGCAGATGGCAGGCGGCAGATGGCAGGCGGCAGATGGTAGGCGGCAGGTGGCAAGTGCGCGGCAGATGGTTGCTACTCCATTCGCCGCCAAAGTAATGCAAGCCGTCGCCGTAATTCTTGTATTTTATCTTGGCGGTTCATTTGATATGTTTTACATCTACATATGCAATAGCTGAAACACCTGCACTTACGACAAGCTTTCCCGTCAACTTGATCGCCTGGTATTTTAAAACATTGCAACTCGCAACAATATGTCTTCAAATTGTTATCGAAAAATAAATTGTTCTTCGGTGGCACCGACATGTTAGCTGCAGCGTGTGTTAGACAAGACTGAGACTAACTTCACTGCTCCCTCTCTTTTATACCCCTTCATAAGTTAACCCTGAATGAAAGTTCAAGGTCATCCATTTGAATTTTTTAAAAAAAGCAACACAGCAGTATATAAAATAATATACTGCTATGTTGCTGTTTTTTTTTTTTTTTCTTTTAATGTTATTCTTTTTTTTATTTTTCTTTCTTTATTAAACAAACATTTTACAATACAATAAGCTTAAGTCTAACATTGATGACTAGAAATACAAACAGAGAAAAACAAATAGAGACATTATGTACAATGATGCATGATGTGCAGAGTGAGTTCCGTCGAGTTGTTGCCGCTTACACCGTGTGATACCAAATACAACGTCCCCGGTTGAATATCTCGCAAGTCTTCATTTTGTAGCAGTTGAACAAATCGTTTTGGAAGAAATACTTGAAACTTCGGCTCATCTCCTGGAGTCATAGGTCCTTCGCACAATGATACTAGAATTGCTTCTCCATGTGTGTGGTTTCCACTTTCTTGATGCTATGAATAATGTAATGTCTTTGTTCTTTTAGTTCTGAACATTTTTTAGTTAGCAGAAGGTTCGATTTTGAGTGAGTGTTGAATTGATCAACCAATGTTTGTAGATATTGTTGTGATGCCATCTTCGTCAGTGGTGGTGTCTTCTGTGATGTTGCCTCTTCGGAGTCTCGAATAATACTCGTGCTGAAGCGGTGTTGTCTCCTCGTATTTATAGGCCCCGCTACCCCCACCACATTTCTATTCTCCGCTACCCCCACCACATTCCTGCGTTTGTTTCAAGTAAGCAGCCAAACGATATGCGTTGTACAATGCACAGTTTGTTTGACCGTGTTTAAGATCTTTTGCAGCGACACAAATATTACCGAGATTAATGTTAAAGTCCTTACTGATAGTTATATCGAAAACATAACCGTGCGTATACTTTTGTATCCAGTTCTTTTTTTCTAATCCTCTTGTATATATATGTGAATATTGTTTGCAAAAGTTAAACATAATACTGTGCAGATTACTGTAGCTTATAAATCCTTCATACCAATGTATGTGATGAAAGTAGTTTGTTATCCATTTGTTTGTACTTTTTGCTTTGGTGTTAAGTTTGTTAAAAGAAAAAGGAGCTTCAAACGTGAATGGGTAGGCTACAAATGTAAGCAAGTCTAAAATTACTAATTCCTTGATAATAAACCTATCGTCATTATTTCGAAACGCTTGAAATTCTATTACACAAGGCTTTACACTTACTTCTTCATCCCCTCCGCTCATCATGGCACCAAGCGATCAACTAAACTGTTTTCCACACCACGGTAGGTTAAATACCAGGCCGTACAGTTGCAGGCGCGTTGGTGTATATTTAACGTGGGCACCGTCCCCAATAGGCCTACCCCACGTGTGTTCTTCTTTACTAAATCAAACTTTAGTCTTTTTTAACTTCTTCTTCTTGTGTTTCGTTTTCTTCTTCTTCTTGTTTCTCCGTTTCTTCTTCTTCCTGTGTTGTTTCTTCTGTAGCTTCTGTAGCGATTTCTACAAGTGGTTCAAAATCCTTTAACTTTCTCCACATGCAAACTTCATGAGGTATTCTATTAAAAATAGATGTATCCACAGGTCCGTACACGATGGTGCTATCAGATTGTTTTTCCAAAGTATCGACCAAATATTCTTTAATAATAGCGCTTGCAAATACCAACTGTCTCATGTACCTTGTAATAGGTTCTGTTGCGTAGTTTAAAACGTAGAATTCTTCACGTGACAGTAGAATCTTATTTTCATGTTGAGTCAAGTCTCTAATTCGCACTTGTAGTTGTCCGCGATGTTTAACAATATCGATTTCATTGTCACAATCCAAAAGTCGAATATGTGTTTTCCTTCCACACAAACTGTTAGTTAAATAACATTCTATTAAATGTACATGTTTCAAAAATGACTCCCAAGCATTTTGCGAAAATAAAACCTTTTTTGTTCCATGGTGTAGTATTACTGTAGGGGAATAATCCAATGATTTCATCAATCCAACTGATACACTTTTACTGATGCATGCTGAGATGGGGTAAAAGATTCGCAGAAAAACTTCAGTTAAAATGTGAGGAGGAATATTTTCTTCAACTTTCTTCTTCCTCTTTGGTACTACCTTTGATGGGTCTGCATTAATTTCCTCCTCTCTATCTCTTTTACCAAACTTTAACAATGCAGTTATTTCCTTGATGATTTCTGCTTCACTAGTATTATCACGTTCCAATAACGGTGCTACCTCTGCATCACCTTGTACAACAGATGGAGAACTCATTTTGTAGAAGATGTTACCCATGCGCCGATAGACGATCAAATGAAGACCTGCATTGCTGCTCCGCTATTTATAGGTTAGTGACAGTGGCGGTGCCGGTGGTGGTACAGCGTTTTACAATACTGTCTTTACAATACCGGTCAACGGTGTGTATGTAACAATTTTATCGTGCAAAATTAAACAATACGCAGATGTATTTGCAGGTACGTTTTCTTGAAATTCCATTTCTATTTTTATATCAACACTAGACGATTTTACAGATTCATTTTGTTTGGAACAATCAATTACAACAATCGGAGCTTTCGATTCAAACTGAACGGGAGATAGTAGAGGTGTATTTGTTTTGCCGTAATATGAATTTTGGAACCTAGCGTACATGTCGTATAAAACACTGTATCTTTTCTTATCAAAAGAAATATTAAAAATGTCGTAGGGAAAGAATTGTGAATTCAGGAACACTTTACAGTTTGTTAATTTACAATGGTCAAATTCACCAGCATTTTCAGTTATTATACTTTTCTTCTTCGTTTGTAATCCAAATATTACATATCTCGCTTTTTCCAAATGAGTAGAAGTTTTTACAGTCCATGTATGCCGTTGTGTTGTAGGTAAAACGGGGTATTCATGAAACTCCCAGCTTCTGAATGGCATTACAATGTCTCGATCTGATTTTAACTTTCTTAATAATGTAATCCTGTGTTCATCATTTAGTCGCACATGTGGTACTCTCCAAACAATCTTGTCTAATGTTAATTTCCAGTCTAAATTGGCATCAGTTGTTCCAGTAGCTGCTTTAATAATATCTTTATCGTTTGATGATCTTAATAAAACTAGTTCTTGTTTTACATTTATTATTATTCTTCTGTAGTCTTCAGCAAATCCTAGGAGTAATCTTAAAGGTACGTAGAAATCAAAGTTTCCCGAAGAATCAGGAGCGATTGTACTTTTGTCTGGTGCAACCCATCCTGCAACAGCTAACAGATTCTTCTCATTTGGTGTTAAAGACGCTAATCCTTTCAATGTACTGGAAATTCCAACCTTTTTTGTTGAATCGACTGTAACTCCTGAAATTTCATATCTAATCTCGTCAAACAAAAATGCCATAGGATTATTTATGAACGGAACAGTGGTTCCAGCAGTACCATCATTTTTTGTTACTTTTCCTTCAATATATAAATAACTTTCGCATGGAAGAGTATAAATGTCTTGTTGTTGTATAGGAATCCTAATTTCATCGTTATTGTTTAATTTGGACAAAGCGTAAGGGTTGTGCGTGTGATATTCCTTTTCCCATAAGGTCTCGTCGAATGTTGGACCCTGCGCTATATCCAGTATATCCATTGTTAATGACTTTTAATCCAATTTCTTCTAGAAAACGAATGTTGTCACTTGTTAACCCTTCTACAGCTGATGAGCTACTGACCTCTTTGCTTGTTGGCTCTCTCTTTTTAAATGATAACCCCATTGTCTAAGCGGATGATTTTATATGTATTCTTACAGTAATAGCTTCTCCTCTAAAGTCAATAAGGTTTCCGTCTTGATCCACTATGTTCAGCACGGTGTCTGAAATGAAACAGGTGTTTAACGGTAGGTACACAAGGTTTTGAGGCTTTTCTACTATCTTGAAACCCGGTGCAACTGATGGGTAGAATGTGTGTAATATATGACGATTTTCTCCATCTCTGTAGGATCCTTGTATAATGTTACATGTAATGTCTATGCTATTAACTTTGATGATCGTCACAGTTTTATTCCCAGAATGAGTTTTATTAGGTTCTAATACTTTTGTTTCCTTAGAAAACCCCAATAAACTACCAATTGAATGTTCTTGACTAAAATCAATATAATACTTAGACGTAATTTCGGCTTTCATTGTATTGTTATTGCCTTTTATCGTTATGTTTTCTTTTCCCATATGTTTTTGTATAACTTCATTTATATTATCAATTTCATAAGCTCCTGTTGGTAAACTGAATTCTTCCAAAGCTGAATACTTTCCTTTATCATCTTTTGTCTTGTAATAATGTATTTTGTTATTAATTCCTTCACTAACGTTTGGAATAGAGTTATATGTTGTTAAATCCAATAATGCGGCTTCCTATAGTCTTCCTTTTTGCAAACGTAGCGCTGGAAACAGAATACTGCGCAAAGTACATGAGTTACCGGTTAATGACACTGTATACGAGGACATCTTAAAGTTGACTAACACTTTTAGCTAAAAAGTCTAAACATAAATGACCGCAAATGGATGTATCATCGG
Organism: Allygus modestus; assembly: GCA_963675035.1. Lineage (NCBI taxonomy): Eukaryota > Metazoa > Arthropoda > Insecta > Hemiptera > Cicadellidae > Allygus > Allygus modestus. Next base: position 409,274,831 of record OY776112.1, read on the forward strand.
GTTGTTTTCTTGTATGATTGTAAAAAACATTTTCTGCCGCACGAAAGTATTGTTGAAGTTCTTTCGGTGGTGGAAGGTCTCCAAAACTGTCGAAATAATAAATGGTTTTACCAAGTTTCTTGTAACACACCCAATGAGTGCCTAATCCTTCACTATTATCCAAATTTACAATACCAGTCTCATTTTTCCACATTTTAACCGGTAACTCATCTTTCATAAATACTCCTCTAAAAAATGGGATTTTCAAACAAGAAGCATATGTAATCAGTTCTTCATTGGTCAATTCTTTGTTTTTAATTATTAATTGCTCTTTCTTATTTAATACACACGATACGGTCTTAGGTATAATCCTCCTCCCTTTTTTATCATTGACCATATTGTTGGTTTCTTTTTAGCTTTACCACTGGTAGATCGACGTTTTCTTCTGATATTACCTCCTTGTTTTTTAGCGGGTTTTTTCCCACGCCTTCTTCTCTTTCCTCCTCCAAACGTAGTTTTTGCTTTCATTGCTGCTGTTACTGCTAAAGACGCTGCTTTTTCACCAATACTCGCGTCACTAGATTTTACTCTTTGCCAAGCTTTCTCAGCAAGTGCTTTATCCGCTATTGATCTATTTTTAGTATCACCAAATTTGGAATACGCTATATCGTGCTGTTTACAAGCCTGATCGAGCTTATTTATTCCAGGATCTCCTCTAGCAAGACGTTTCTCTAATTTGGTTCCAGGACCACAATATTGATATCCTCTGGGTAAATGTAATTCCACAGGTAATAAATCAATCGCCTTGTTAACTATAGCTCCAACCGGTTTACTCAATAGAGAAAATGCTGTTGATGCTATTCCCCTTCCTCTCTGTAATCTCTCTCGATTATGACTGATGCGTTTAACCCTCGACATGGCTATTTATAGCAAAACTTACAATCAGTAGGTGCACTCTATAAATGTTTTACAATGAATGTAATATCAGTTTTGGTTTCTTGTATTATATACTGTTTAAAATCCATTTATTATATCGAAATGGATTTATTAATTAAATGTAGACATATTAAATAAAAGTAGTAAAAATAGAAATAAGGTGTAATTGAAGATGTTCCAGATGTTTCTCCGCTGGTGATGGTATCGTTGTCTTCGGTAAAATGAATAAACTTTAAATAGTTGTCATGTTCCCTTAGAAACTTGCCACTTAATCGTTGATAATTGAATAACACATCCCAGTCTAGTTTATCTTTAAAATTGTCAATGTAATTCTCAGAGAGATTTTGATATTTACTTATTACTTCCCAACAGTTATTAAAATTCGATGTCATCTCTACGAGGAAGTCTTCTGAAAACTGTTGTCTTTGTAAAATATGGATCCAGTTAACTCTGTGAAAATAAATTCTTAACATAGTCATTGTAAAGAGGTAATGTATGGAAAGTTGTTCCCAATCCATATATCTATCAAACCGTTGAACAAAACCATCTGTCAACACTCCTTGGGGAAATCTCGGCTCTTGAGATATTAAACTCCACGCAGTAATATTGGATTCCATCATCCTCTCTGTATCGTCTCTCGAATATGACTAATGCTTTATCCCTTATCATGGGGGGTATTTTAAATTCTTTTTTCTCTTATGTAATCTTCATTGTTTTCTGTTGGTGCATTAATCACATTCACTTTATCCTCCTTTCCTAATGTCTTGACTTTAGAAGGCTTAGTCGGTTTATCTCGTTGATTAGGTTTCTCTGGATTGTGTATATTTTTCCAGTCTAAATAATTGTGACTGTCAACATCTGAAGCTGCATCTCTTCCTGAAGCCCGATGGATATAATGGAATAGAGCTGCACCAAACCTTTCCAAATGTTTTTCATATTCCGTAGTCCATTTCTTGTGTACAATATCAAACATTTTCTTATTTACAGCGTCTCCATCCTGCTCACAATCACCTACATTTGATAATTTTAATTTTTTTACATCATAGCTTGTGTCAGTTTTATTCCTTTTGTAAATCGTTATCAATTTTAGAGTAGCTAAATTTACTGCTTCACCATAATAAATGGGATATTGTATATCGCTTAACCTTTTACCGGAAAACCCCCAATGATCTTCGTGTACAGTTGGGGTTCTTTTTTCATGTACTGTACCGTAACCGCATCAGACGACATAAGCGGATCACCAACATTTTGAATTACTTTTCCTTCAAAATTATAGTTGCCGTCAGATGTTAACGGAAACCCAGCTCTTTTTTCACTATATCCAGATTTTAGTCCAAACTCGGAATACCGTCCAAACTTGTCCACACTCATGATGTAACTGAATCGCTATCGTTTAGGTTCTTATATATATATATATATATGTATATATATATGCGTCTACTGAACAATTATTCCTTGTTTTCGCAGTTCATCAACCAAAGCTACCCATTCGTTTTCTAAACCAGTGTGCCCGGCTTCCATGGCTTCATGTAATAATCTCATTCGATCAACTAACTTATTTATATCGTTGTAATATATTATATTAGTTTTATACAAATTTTTCAATAATCCCCTTCCAGATGTGGTAGGATCAGTTGTTTTTCTCTTTTTATGCAAAACATTTAATTCAGCAGAAGATAAAGCTCTTCTTTTAATTTGAGCTTTTTTTGATTTTGAGGGGAAAAGACTAGATATAATACTTGTATATTTTATTGACCGATTTATATGAATAGGTAGGTCTTTGGAATACTTTTTTCTATGTGCATTTGTATACTCTAATATATTTTTAAACAATTGTAAATCCCTTTTAGTGTATTTACCAGGATTATTTTTAAAGATGAGTTCAAACAAACCTTTTGTACCTTTATATTTCTTATCTCCAATAACTATATCATCATTTTCGTTTATATCTAACTTGCTATCTCCAATCATTAATCCTTTATCCTCTATTCTAGCTCCATAGGTATGATAATTTCGATTAGCATGTGCGGCGTGTAACATTTTTAACGTATATGTTCTTCCAAGTGTTCCTTTAAACATAATATCCGTGCCTAATTTGCTTAAGTTGGATGGGTTAATATCCTCTTCTTCTGCTCTTGTATCTTCTACACTTGTATCTTCTGTACTTGTATCTTCTGCAATGTCCTTTTCCTTTAAATCCTCTATATCTCCGCTTTCTTCATACTCGTCGCTTTCTTCAGATGTTTGTAACTGACCAAAACTTTCATCATTCTGAAATTCTTCTTCATATTTGGAAATTGGTAGCATTTTGTCTCCTTCGAAGCGAAATGAAGGTTTTTCCATATTTTGTGCTAATCGCTTTAAAGGTTCAGTAACAGGTTTGAATGTTGTTTCTAAAAATTGCTCTCTTTCAATTATACCTGATTTTAAAGCTTGGTTTTTTTGTCTAATAGAATCACTAAGTGATTTTATTTCCTTTAATAGCTTTTCCTGGTTAACCATCTTCACACCTTGACGACTTGTACAGTAATACCGCTAATCAGTGTATTAAAACAAATTTATCAAAACCTATTCTATAACGACCATCTTTTATAGCTTGATCTTTCATAATAACCAAAAATCCATACTTTTCCGCCCATGCTTTTCCGCAAAGCTCTTTAAACTTTTCAAATGGCATATCCGCATTCACATGATCGTTATATATATGTTTTAGGTTAGTATCATCTTGTTTGAATACAATTAGAATATTTGCATTATCTCTGATAAGTTGTTTTGGGATTCTGCTATAAGTTTGTCCTATATATATGCTGTCGATGTTATTATGTCTTCCCATGGCAAAGTAGTTTCTAATAGTATCCTGATTTTCACAAGATACATCGTCTAATATAAATACAGAATACGGTTTCGCTTCGTTTGGTTGCATAATGCTATCACTAGCGTTAAATTTGTAAAAATTAACATCAGACACATCAGATAGGATTTTATCCAGCAATTTATACTTTGGTTGATGTAGAGACTTTGAAAAAATATATAGGTTATTAAACGTTAATCCCTGCGGATTAGTGATCAAATTAAAGACGACATTGGTCTTTCCACAGTTTGAGGGGCCACTTACTATACATCGAACAGTGTTTGGAAGTAAACTACCGTGTTTACCATTGTTGATTTTAACGTTATTCACAGTTAAATCATCTATGTTATTAATATTGAATCGATCTTTATGGTGAATAATCTCCATCCTGCTCAAAGGTTAACGATGAAATGAGTTGCTTGCATTACACCAAGTCCTTTATAGGTATCCATGAATCCTCAGTTTTGTTAAACCCTAACCACCGCACTTTAACTGCGTCCTTTTTTCTTTGTAACACTTTTTCAACAAGATATACATCACCTACTGTTGACTTTAACATTTCATGTCCATAAAAAGCACCTTGCAACAAATCTCCTTTGTTATCTTTTAAGATATACGTTTCAGGTACAGTCGGTTGCACTTTATACACTGTAAAAACTTCATTCGTCCAATTGGGAAGGTATTTCTTGGTAAACACTCCCTTATATTTACTAATCCGTACTTTATCACTTACATTAAATTTTCTTGGCTGCATTTTTTCTACTTTAGGCTTTGTATTTTTCTTTATGCGTTTTAATACATCTTTTGCATTTCTTCTATTTACTTTGTTAGGTTTCATACCGATAGTTCTATGAAACCTGTTGTTATAATCATTTATTAATTGTGGTAAAACATCATACCATACGTAAGAACCTCTTTTTGAAAATTGTTTATACAGTGCTCCTTTTAAGGTTCTATTGAATCTTTCTACAATAGCTGCTTTTTTCTCTGAATTTGTAGAATAATGATTTATTTTATATTTATTCATTAACTGTGCAAAGTTTGTATTAAAGTATTCTGTTCCATCATCAGTTTGTAAATGTTTAATTTTGTTTTTATCTCTTTTTATGGCTATTTCCATGGCTTCTGTTACGCTTTTACCAGTCTTGTCCTTTAGAGGCAAAGCGTCTGCAACTTTTGTAAAACAATTAATAATTGTGAGTATATATTTAAATCCTTTGTTTATTCTGCTATGCGGTCGCATTTCAATTAAATCCGCTTGATATAGATCATTTATCCCTTTTATAACAGTATTTCTTCTTGGAAACTTTATTCTTGCAGGTTTGTGTAGTTCATTAATAATCTTCTCCTTCAGGTCTGACATGATGGTTTCACGAAGACAGCTGATATGATATTAAATATTCTTTGGTATAAATCTGCTTATATAGGTCAAGGTCACTCTAAACTAATGTATAAAAGGGGGAACACAGCAAAATACTGCTGTGTTCCCCCTTTTATACGGAAAGGAAAAGGAAAAGGGATGTAGGACGATGAAAGGGTTACTCATCAATAGGGTTGAGGGAATAGTGGCCGAATGGTAGAGTGTGGATGTTGTCTGCAAGGATGTGTCGTTTATCATCATTTGAAGAGAGAGCTTTTTTTACTTCCGTCACGCTGTACAGCTGATGGTTGAAACTTCTGATTGTGTTGAATTTTGCTGTTATATCTTGATCTTCAAATAAACATTCCTTATAGTGATTAAAATGCACATTCTTCTTTAAATACAAACTTTTTACTCCTTTAGCTTTCTTAATGACTTGGTTTTCATTTAGTTGTAAAGAATATAATTTTGACATTAGTGCAACAATTTCTTGAAGTATAACACCATTGGCTTCATCTTTAAATTTGCCAAGCACTTTTTTGTTTCTGTCATTGTCGTAGTTTGGATGATCTTTTGGATAGTCGGAAAAGTCAAAGTCGTTTTTGTAATCAAATGTCCGAATATCTTCATACATATCGTTAGTAATTATCCAATATATAAAAGCGTCTGTATCCATGTAGGAGATGCCGATGTTTTCCCGTCCATAAAAGGTGACCATCTTTTTGTAATGAAAATCGTACATATGAGTCTTGGAGATATCCAGGATTGACATTCCTATATACAAAGGACGATCCATCTTCACACTTGTTTTCTTCATAGATACAGCTACAAGATTTTCATTAATAATTATAGATGTATTAAAGTTCGGCTGTTGTACGAGTTTCTGTAGTTTGTTCGGATCTGTAACAAGTTTAACGTTTTTATGTCTTCTTTTGTTTTCTAATGTTTTACCGAATATCGCATTGTTCATTAATTTAAAAAAGTCTTTTTGAAAGGCTGATGTAGCGGCTGCTCTTCTGGTAGTATTCGAGTCTATGTATGGTTTCAACCAGCACGATTGGGAAAATTCCACAGCTCTATTAATTTTAGTAAGACGTAAACCTAATTCGATAGCTTGTTGAACAACCCAATAGTGAGCTACGTATCGTTGTTTATTGTTAAGGGTCATCATTAATTTTGGGTGTTTTCCAGTTGGTGAAGTTTCTGTTCTTGCAAGGAGTGGAAGGTCATAATGAAGATCGTGTAAATGTTCTGGATATTCAAAGTCACAATCCAAAATATATCCGGTATCTCCATGTTTTGGAATTTGTGAAATATCGCCAATACAGTCGGGATCAACCCATTTAAAGTTGTCAAATGGAAGTGGGTTCGACATGGCCCATCCATACAGATTATTTGCGTCGAAATATCCCAAGTACGTTGAAGGTTTCTCTTGATCATGGTCAGGTAGATATTTGTTGTTGGCTTTAACATGTCTCGTCACGCTTTGAGTTAATCCACCTCTAACACCCGACTCAACCATTAAAACCATATCTATATCTGTTAACAGCTGGAGTTTACATTTTGTTTCTTTTAGCATTGCTTGCCAAGCTAGTCCTGGAGATGTATACGAATGTAGAGGGTCCAAACCGTATGCTGCAAAACAGGTTCTTCGGAATTCTTCCATAACATCGCAGAGAAGAGTCACGTCAAGTTTTACATAAAAGTCTGAGTATTCTCCCAAAGTCTTCATATCCAACTCGTTCCATACTCGACATGCATGTTGATAGTCTTCAAGTGAAATTTCCGATTCATTGAGTTTGTTGTTAAATTGTTCTGGTGGAGGAAGTGATGTTTCATTAAATCTATGCAGTCCAACGATGTAATCGTAGGGAAAGACTCCTTTTCTAAGAACCAGATCCATTTTACTACTGGCTACAATTTTGCTTGTTTCTATCAGATCTTCTCTTTTTAAATTCTCAGTTAATTTCATTAGGCTAGAAGGCATAAATCTAAACGAATCAATAAACCTAAGTTTTATTTTGCCAACCTTTTTAGAGAAGCTTATAAATTTTTCCATTGTTGTTGCCAAAACATCTATTGCTCCATCATCTCTTCCTAACTCCGGGATTATGAAATGAGAGTCATATCCACTAAGGTTATGTAGAACAACAGGAATAAAAGATGGAACTTTGTAATTTAAGTTGCAAGCATTACAGGCTGCACCTCTGTAGGCTCCAGTAAGATGGTCGTGGTCACGCACTTTAACGTTATCTTGTGCAAATAGGTTATTACACAGATAACATGTTGTTGCCAGATTGTGATGTTGAAGTTGATGTTCTTCCATAGGTAGCATCGGTATTTTAATTTTGTAGAGTTCTTCCACCTTAGAGGCAATGTCATACAGATCATCTACAAAGTGTTTCGCTGCTTGTTCACCGCGATAAATCTTCGGAGCAGATGATAGTCCAAATTCTTGAAGATGTTCTTCAGACAGCGTGGATTTTGTTAGTATACAATAACTGTTTGGTGCGTGTTTTTGATATTTGCTTCTTTTTGTGATATCCTCTTCTTGTTGTTCAATTGGAAGTAAGGATGCTTCGAAATCCGCGTACACAACAAATGGAACAGGGTATTGGTGATTTATTTTATCAAATTTTATCTGCGCTCTGCTGGGATGTGGCAATTTAATTCTTACCTCATAGTTTCCACTACATAACCTTTGATGTTCTACTAACCATTCTGTACCTCCTCTTCTTAATGGTTTGCTCACGTGGCAAAAGCATCTCTTACATGTTGTGATTTTACTTTTATGTTTTGTTAACTGTTTACATACGAGCCCTTCAAAATCTTTTATATACACGTAATGTGATATCTCTCCTTTATTGATTAATAACAAGTCAGTATGATTGTTGCGCTCTTTCGATGTTATGCGCAAGGGATACACATTATTTGATAAATCCAAACCAAATATGTTGACTGAAGCTGACGGATTTTGCTTTTCAAATTTAGATATATCAGTAATTGCAACAGGGTACGTCATTCCCTGGAAATTATACTTATGTTGAACTTCTTCATATTTTTGACTCGGTCTTTTTTGGTGGTCTTTGTTTACATATTTTACCAACATAGCATATTTAAAACATTCGTTATCTTCATTTGCACATTAATACAGGATTTTGTATCACTTATTTTTTTCGGAAGAGGAATGTAACTACTTCCTCTCATTCCATAACCGTGTTTATGAACTCTAACATCCAGACTTGTTATACTTAATAAAGTCCATCCAGATCCTCTTCCTTCATGCTCTTGTAGTTTCGTCAAAAGTTCCTCAAAACATTCTGTTACGATTTTTTCAATATCTGACGCAGCCATGATGGTTCGGTTTTTTGTCATGAAACCTCTTGGTGATGTTTCGTTTTGAATGTTAGTGAATATGGCATCTAGCAACAGTCCAAATTTGATAAAATTTAATCTTTTTTGTTCATTCTTTAGTGTTTTGAATACTAATTCTTTGGCGTTATGTAAAAAGTTTTCAAGTTGTAATTTTACGTTGTCAATTTTAAAATGTGTTACTACCTTACCAGGTAGTGTTTGAGCGTGTAGTTCCACATCTACTGCTGTTGATGTTGAGGGTCGGTGAAGTGTAGACATAGCAGCTGTTGATATTGAAGGACGGTGAAGTGTAGACATAGCAGGCGTTGAAGTCGATGTTGATGGTGTTGATGTTGAAGGATGGTGAAGTGTAGACATAGCAGGCGTAGAAGTCGATGTTGATGGCGTTGATTGTGCATAATGAATGACACTTGGTCTTGAAACTTCATTTTCTTCATTTTCTTCTTTTTCTTCGTTGTGTTCTTCTTCATTTTGTTCTTCTTGATGTTTTGCTAGTTGTTGGTCGATTGAATCTAATTCTTCTTCATTTGGTTCTTCTGTATTTGTATTGGTGTTATGTTTAAATTCTTTATGAATGGTTAAAAGCCATTTATCTCTGAAAGAAGCTTTACAAATATCGCAGCGATTCATAATGTAGGCGTGCTCTTCACAAGGGTCAACGCAATAATGAAAAAACACTGCAAATGTACCTCTATTTATACCCTAGAAAAAGTGGTGGGTGTAAGTTTTAGGTTAAGTTTAAGTTTGTAGCTGGAGGCTACAAAATTCTGTATTTGGGTCAAGGACATTGAGCATATTTGCCAAAACGGGGAATAGAGCAGTAAATGATTTCATTTTAAACCATAAACTGATCTATTCCCCGCTTTGTATTTAACAAGGACAATTTTCTCTAACAGGAAAATTTAATATATTTTAAACTCGGATGTGAAATCGGATTGTACACATTGCATCTCGATCAACTAAAAATTTCATAAAACAATAGGGATCTTCAGTTGTAGATTCATCTTTAACATATTCGATGGTCAACATTGCCGAACGAAGATCTTGTGGAATTACGTCGACTTTTATTAGTCGCCTTTCCATTTCAAACCGTTTTGTTATTGATGTAAGTTTTATCACATCATCGATATCGATGAGGGGAAAGCTGTAACAAACGGAGTTTGCTGGTGGGTTCATAATGCCGATATGATAAATATACACTGTTGCATCGACATTAAATAGACGTTCCCCCACCATTAAATGTATAAGTTACCCCCACTTTTTCAAAACAAACAAAAAAATTTAAAGCTAGTCAGCCAAACCAGTTGAGCCCCCACCCAAATGGTTCTGACCTTGAGTAGGGGGGGGGTGTTTTGTTGTAAGAAATAAATACATCTTCCAATATCTTACCAAACAAAGATTTTCTAAGTCCCGAAGTGGGTCAAGGTCATCTGAACATGTTGCCAAAACGGGGAATAGAGCAGTAAGTGATTCCCACTTGGACCACAAACTGCTCTATTCCCCGCTCTGTATTAGCGAAGTGAATTTTGAAGAAAGGTCACAGTTATAGGCAATAAACCTGATAACAGAACCTTTTATTAATTTATCCAAACAAAAGGAAGTTACAAATGGTTTGCAGGGAGTATTTTCAAAAGTTTCTCGAGGGTAAGATGGGTAATGTCAATCGGTTTTCGTGCCATATTGACAAAGGTCGGTTTTCGTGCCATACCTTTTTGTAAGGGGTTAGGAAAAGGATGAGAAACATACTGATCAGTTAAAGTTAATTTTACAAAGACCAACCAAGGTCGGTTTTACAAAGGTCAACAGCATCCTGAAACCCAGTCGGACGTTGGTCAGTAACGGGCGCCAGGCAACTGTGAACCAAAGTTTTGACCAAGGTTAGTTATAGCGTGTAAGAAAAGGACATACCAACCAAGGTCGGTTTTACAAAGGTCTACAACATCCTGAAACCCAGTCGGACGTTGGTCAGTAACGGGCGCCAGGCAACTGCGAACCAAAGTTTTGACCAAGATCAGTTTTAAAGCGTGAAAGAAAAGTACATATTTCATTAGTAAATAAAAACACTTCAAAGACACTTTAAAACCAACACCAAACTAACTACAGTTAAACTAACTACATTTACTAGCAGCAAACTACAAGCGTTATTCTAACATGCTTAATAATAAACAGACATGCCTTAAGCTAAGGTAGCATCTCTAATATACAGTGGTACCAACTCTATACTAGAGATACTATTGCGGACAGCGCGGGCAAACAGCTAGCTAGGCTGTCGGCCTGCGACTGCGAACCCTCTGCGGGCTGCTCCCGCTTTTATAGGAATATATCATGGGGGGGCAAGGACTTCGACAGTAGTTTGTTCCAACACTGTATCGCATACTCTGAATTGCTCCAAGTCCGGTAACTGGGTCAAGGACACGTTAAAATATTTTGTAAAATAGCAAAGGTGTTACCTTTGCCATTTTACTTTGGAAGCAAGCTGTACTACGTTTAAACAAGGGAGACTATTATCCGTTTTACATAAAACTCCTTGCACGATCTTTTGATAAAATGGAAAAGATGAATGCCGGAGGGCGATTCCCATTCCACCAAAATACAATGCATATCATTTCTATGCAACGGTCTCAGCTCTACCTTTACTTTTAATTTAAGAGGGGGCCGGACCTAGCTCCGCCAGCCGCCGGCTCCGGTCGTCTTTTAACATGGGGCGCTACTATAAATGTTTTATTTTATTGAATGCCCGCCTTTAAATGCAAAAATGATCGCAGGCCAAACAGTCTGATAGTTGTTAGCCGTATGACCTTAGAATCAAAATGTATTATTTAAAAAAATAACACCTAAAACATGTAAACTAACTTTCTTTTTTCCCATAAGGAGTTGTGTACTTTTGAAACAATTTGTAAAATGACACGTTTTATATAAATTAAATTTGAAAACGTCATAATAGCAGTCATGTTATTGTTAATGTTTGGCTTGAGTATTTTTTCGGTTTTAAAATGTGAAACTGTTCCAAAATAAGACTTTTTTGAAGTCTTACAAAACGAGTAGGCCCACAGACTGCAACTGGTTCACCGTCACCCCGATAGATAGCAGCAACGTCACTTACCGACCAAAGATCCCGTTTCCGCAACCGATTTCGCGCGGCAGATTTGATTCTCCTTTTGAAACCATTATCACCTACTGCTCGAAATCCAGTACATTTTTCCTCATATTTTTTAATTTACATGGCTCCTCATGAAATACTGTCTGTCATTTCAGTAATCATTTATTATTTAATGTCTGTAACGTCTGTTCTTACTGCTATGCTGTGTTTTGTTTTACAAAACGATAATGACACCTTAGTACATGGTGTTCGTTTTGCTATGTTGGTACTGTAGAGGGGAGATGTTGTGCTTCCAGCTGCTTTTCAATCACGGCACGGTTTTTGTCATAAACTGCAAGGCAATAGTCTCTCCAGATTGTATACAGCTCACTGAGCAACGCGCCGGAAACCCCTAGTATTACTATTCATAAAATATAAAAAATATTTCAATTATAAATGTCTATCAGTCACTTAGCCAGTCCAAACCTGGGAAAAGTGTGGGAAATCAGTATGTCACAGGAAGTGTTGCCCTCTTTGGTGCAGGTAAAATTCCATGATGGTCGCTTATTTCGCTGGTCACTAACTTCACTGAAGTGTTGACCTCACAGGTCGCTTATTTCGCTGGCCGCTTTTTCCCCGACACCAGAATTCACCAGAAGAGAGTAATATATAATTTTGAGTCCGTGTAAATGTTCCTGAACAATGCACTGACCGATTCTAAGACGTGAAATGACTTGGAATTTTTGATCTTGATGTCTTGAATTTTGAAAACCAAGTCGGAGTCGTAATTTGAGGTTTCAGTCCAAAAACTCTGCTTATTCAAACTTGGGCTTTGTAGGCCTATAACTGATGTATATAACTGATGCAGCCTCCCAGTCCTCTTCCCATTGTACATTAGCTTTCTTGGTGACGAACAAATTTGTGTCATTGAAACAAGGTAGAAACGAGTTATTAATATTGTTTAAATGTAAAGCATCTTTATCAAAAGAATCCGGTAACTCGTTCCGTTTTATGCCAATGCGAGAAGGTATCCTAAACAAAATTACTTCGTACTTCAAATTTAATAATTTTGTAAACTGTAGTCTGATTTCATATTCGATGTTTGCAGATTTAGCATGAATAATACTTTTGGAATCAGATAGAATTATTATTATTTTACTTTGTGGTAACGTTTCTACGTACTTCATGGCAGTAAAAATAGCTAGAGCTTCAACATAATAACTCGAATAGTGTTAATTTAATCTGAATTATATAAGCTTATAGTTGGTTTTATCATACACACAACAACTTACAAGTCTTCGTTCGTCAGCTTTAGAGCCGTCAGTGTAGAGTTGCATGTAAGAAAACCATTGTGATCGGATTTCAGACTCGATGCAATTTTTAAATAACCATAAAAGGATCTGTCATTTTTAGAAGACTTAGAAAATACGAAAAATATACTGGGAAAGTTGTAAATAAACTATTAAAACGTATGTAACAAAATGGACATAAATATAAATATTTAATATCAATTTCCATTTACACGTGTTGAGTGTGTAACTGGAAATTAGCAATTGAGTATTATTTTTTGTCCAATAAAGACTTAATTGATTAACATTGTACACATTTCCAAGGCTTGTTTTTGTTCATGTTTCAACAGCTGTTAAATCGTACACTCTAAATATGAGTAAGATTTACTTGTTAAGTTTGTTGGTTGCTTGCTTGCAACTCTGATTTCAAGAACGGCTGCAACGATTACCTTCAAAAGTTGTATTTTTAGGCCTGAGCGCACCATTGTGGACAGGGCTTACAGCAGTAACATATGTTATGAGATAAATACTGATACACAAACCACTGAAATGATAACAAGATTATTGTCTGATTATCAAAAGAAAGTGACTGGCGGAGCGACCGCGCGGCGACCGAACATTCTATTTCATAACCTCGTGGAAAGTAAAACATGGGTAGAAATCTCCCATAAACGTTATTAAAATAGTCAGTTAAACATGTTTAGAGAAATTTTTTCAAATATTTGTTATTTCATTCCGATGAGTTTATATGGATAGTTATATTTTAAAAAGCATGAATTTAAATTTAAAATTTCTCAATTAGGGCTTAAAAAAAAACTATCAATATAAACTCATCGGAATAAGGTGCGAAATCTTTGGCAAATTTACTACAAAGGTGTTTGACAGGCTATTTAAATAACGTTTATTGGAATGTTATCTTTTCTCGAGGTTATGAGGTTGCCGCACGGCCGCTCTGCCAGTCACTTTCTTTCGATAATCGTAGAGCTTATTAGCAATAACTTAGCTCGGTTTGTAGCTAAAGGAGTCATTATTAATTAATTTTCCAGTAAACCGTAGATAAAATGCAGGCTAAACAGAAGGTTAGAAGTTATAACCTCTACAAGTTACTAGTGTTTTATATCCTGACTATAGCAACAAAGTCCGTTGGAACAAAAAATACAACGGTCTATAGAAAATATATCACAAATTGTGTTAATGAAAATTGCCAAACTCGACTATAAATAAGTGAAAAGTGATATTCTTAAAGTTTATGCAATTTTCTTACGGGATATAATAAAAGACGTCTTACAACACTTAAGCATATATTTACACTTTCTTTAAAAAATTTTCTTTAAATCGATATAAGGCGGAGACTACAAAACTGATACTACAAAAACAAATTTAGACCAGAGAAATTAATAAAAAAATGTCTAATGTATTTCTTATAACTTAATACTGTTGCTAGTAATTATTATCAGACATAAGATTTAGACGAAGTCGCAAAGTTGCAAAATATTTGATCAGACTTCACACCAAACAGTCTTGACAAGAATTTTGGGTTTAGTCCCTTGTTTGCGGAGCGTGCGAGAAGCCGCCAGTGACAGTGAACCCGTCATTCTAGGTGTTGTAAATCACACTAGACAATACCGATCCTTTGACTCAAGGCCGAGCCTTCGCACGCTGCCGGTCGGTAAGGAAGAATTATTTGAAAAACTGCTAGCGCTGTAGTGGCCAAACTCCAAACGAAAAGGCGGAATTCTATCTGACTCCTGCCCCCTCTTAATGCCTCGGAACTCATAAGTAAGGATGGACAGAAAGGCTTCTGAAATAGCAAGCTCGGAAGAAACAAGCCAAGTGTTTACACCTACAGCTTCCATAGCGATATGATGATTTTTACCACGCTGTTGCAGTATATAAAACATTTCCCCCTCCAGTTTTTATTTTTAATACAACATTTTTGTGTCAACCTTGTCCGCATGAAATATCTCTAAGTCCACATTTCTTCCAATATTTGATCAAACGACGGTTTTTCTAAGTCCCGTCAGTAGGTCAAGGTCATCTGACATAATGCCAAAGCGGGGGATAGAGCATAACATACTGCTCTATTCCCCGCTCTGTATTGGGGAAGGGGACAAAAGACAACAAACAAGAGACTGATTTTAAACAAGAGACTGATTTTAAACAAGAGACTGATTTTATATTTCACAAACGTGTCTCATGGGTGAGATAGGTGGTGTCAACCGGTTTGCATGGCCGTATTGATCTTATTGACAAGGCCGGTTTTCAGGGCCGAACCTTATTGTCAGGGGTTTAGGAAAAGGATGAGAAACAAGATACATTACTTTGAAAATAAAGACTTTACCAGCAACTATGTAAAAGAAACAAATTAATCAGTTAACGTTACTTTTACAAAAACAGCCGAGGTCGGTTTTGCAAAGGTCAACTGTATCACTGAAACCCGGTGGGACGTAGACCCAAACACCCGGCGTCAGGCTGCTGCGAACCCAAGTTTTGACCAAGGTTGTTGAGGGACCTGTAGGGCCGGGAGTACATATGTTATTAGTAAATAAAACACTTCAAACCGATACCACCCACTAACATATATATTAGACTAACTACATTACCTAGCAGCAAACTACAAGCGTTATCTAACATGCTTAAACAAACTAACTAAACATGCAAGGGCGCGGATCTCTTAATTGCGCGTCGGGCCCAACGCACACTTAACAGACCTACGCTGCAGCAGGCACTGCAACCCAGTGGGACGTTCATCGCAACGGGCGGCAGGCTACTGCGAAGAGACGCTCGAAATCTCGGGTTATATAGACGGAGAATGGGAAATCGGGATATTAAGGGGAAAGCGGGATAAGGGATAACCCTGCTTCGTTGCGGGATTTTATCCCGCACTTCCAAGAACATTTTTCCCTCGACCTTGACCTTGACCTTGAACATGACCCAAATAGGGGGGGGGTGCTCGAGGGGGGGGGCTCGAGGGGGCTCGAGGGGGGGGCTCGAGGGGGCTCGAGGGGGGGAGGGCTCGAGGGGGCTCGAGGGGGGGGGATTGACGTAACCGGTTCTAAACCAGCCCTCAGCTTTCTACCCATGTATGGATAGGGCAAGGTTTCACTTTACGACCTGCTTCACTCTGTCTGCCACCTCATTCCAGCTTTGGTTTGCAGCCAGTACACACGTGCTCTATCCAACTCTATCTTATCCATTTTCTCTTCCATCCTATTTACACCATGTCTTCTCCTCTGACTCCCGAAAAACTCCAGCGCTTAAAGGAATCTTTGAAGAGGTCGACGGAAAGAAGGAGCGGGTTTAAGAGACCTTCAACTTTGAAGTCTCTCAAACGGAATCTCCGTGGCCATCCGCTGTATTTTGAACAACGACCCTCGACTCAGCCTCGGCCTTCTACATCGTTTCAGCCTCGGCCTTCTACATCGGCGGCTCAAACTTCGTCTCCAACACCGACTGTCGATGAGGTGATGCAAAGGACAAGAGTGATGGGGCTGAACGACTTGGTGACGCCGTTTGAAGTCTCCAAGGTCGAGTTTCGAAATCTGAAGCGGATGACGGAGTATAAATATGTGGCAACCAACGGGGACCATGTGTTCCTGTTTCAACGCACCATCCACTACATCGAGGTGCGTCTGCCGCAGTCTCTCCCACCGCCACCTCCTCTGATACTCGATACACAGGAGTTATTCTTAACCAGAAAAGATGGGAGGGTAAAGTGGGTTTTGAAGAATAAAGTTTGAACTGATCCTTATCCCGACCATCACTATCCCGACCACCCTTCAGCACGCAAACGGTCCTTTTCAGGACCACCCTAAGCATTTCAAGTTAGGGACTTGGCCTGTACATAGGCAGGAGATTTTGTTTGTGCAGCCCACTTTGTGAAAATTTCTAAGTCCCAAAGTCCTTGAACTTGACCTTGACCTTGGACATGACCCATGTTGGGGGGGGTACAAAGTTTTTCCAAAGTATGTCATGTGGGTACTCAAATTACGCGAATTGATCAGACGAACAAGGAGGTGCAAACATAATTTGGATCCACCCAAGGGTATAGCAGCAGAAGCGAAAAAAGTACAAAGTTTGTCAAAAGTATGTCATGTGGGTACTCAAATTACGCGAATTGACCAGACGAACAAGATGGTGCAAACCGAATTCAGATTCGACCAACGGTATAGCAGAAATAGCGAAAAAACCAATGTTTTCGAGGTTACATATTAATAACTTCTTCATTATTAAGTTAAAGTATAGCGAGTGGGTACTCAAATTACGCGGGTTAATTAGACGAACAAGATGGTGCAAATAGAATTCAGATCCGACTGAGAGTAGGGAAGAAATAGCGCGAAAACAACACTTTCAAGGCCTGACATAAATAAATACTTTGTTTATGGATTAAACTACGACAAGTTATTTATAGTTTAAAGTATACCGAGGTAACGTTGTGGTGCGGGTAGGTCGGGTGGGTATCATACACGCTAGCGCTATATCATTATACTTTCAGCTCTTGCAGGATTAACATCTACCTATAGAGTTTGTGTTATTCTAAAGATGTCACAGTTTTACAGAAATATGACGAAGGTGTCCTTCAACAGTCCGCCTGCCACCACCTTCTACTTCTCCGACTGTGAAGATAGAAGGTCTACGCTGTTAGTGGATTGTGAGCGATTTCGCCGTAGAATACTCCAGGCTGAAACATTCTTAGCAAGTTGTCTGCTACTCAAGATGCATCATATGAGTACATGCAATAAATTAGATCACAGTGACTGTTATGATTGCGCAAAAACAGTGTCGAGCAAGAATTGTTAATGTTTTCAGTTACGGAGCTCCGATCCTCACAGAGTCAGAGCTAGACCCTAACTAATGCATGTCCCGTAGTTATTGTGCGATGTGAAAACTTGGTGGGGGAAACTGGTGTGGTGGGGGGTAAAGGCGAGTGCCTATCCTACATGCTTGTATTACTTCAGTATACCTGCGGCTCTTGCATAGTTCACATGGATTCGCAAATACAGGGCACTACTGTTTCTTCCACATGTTCTTCTTTTAATATTGAGCAAGCTGACAATACAAATGATAAAATACAAGTACATGAAGTTTCTAGCACAATATCTTCTGATGCAGAAGCAATAATTTCATCCCTAATAGGGTTTGACTAATGATGGTGGATGTAGTAGCAACCATCTGCCTCGCACCAGCTGCCACCTGCCGCCTGCCATCTGCCGTCCGCCATCTGCTCCGCCCCACCACACTTTTACCCCCACCATTTTGTTTGATACCAAAACGCTAGCTAGCGAATAGTCAGTACACCTCCGGCTCTTGACCAGTGTACATCGAGCTCTCTGTTGAAATGTCCATCAAAATTAGGTGTATTCATTATGACTCTATTCATCTGGCGACTTTCCAAGACCTCGAGGTTTTTAATGAAGAGTTAAGACTTCTAATTGCGTCCGGCTACGATTTATCTTTGGAACTTTACGCATCAAAAAACAACATGGACTCTGCGCAGGAATCGAAGTATCTGCCGTCTTTCATCAGAAAGCGTAGTGATGGCCGCAACTCGTCCGGATCAACAACATCGATGACAACGAACAACGGGGAACTATTGTAAACATGAATTATTGTAAAATAAAATAAAGTAATATTTGTAATAGTACTACCTCGCACTCGTATCATTCGATTGCTCCATTCGATTGTTCACAAAACTATCGAATCACAAACGGATTTTACGCGTGCGAGGTAGTACTTTTTTAAAATTACCTCCCCGTGACCTTGACCTTTAAACTTTCCCTCATTACGTCACAAAACCGCCTACGTCACTGGCTGAGGCTCAGATGACGTGTTTAATGACTCAGCGCATCCGGTCACGTGACCGGATGACGTCACTTCCGCCCCAGCAGCCCCAAATGCCCACTACTGATATATCTTTATAATATTAATAGGCAAGCACAAAACTCCTTGTCCCTCCTTTTTGTCTCTGCTTGTGTGCATCGTAGGAGAAATTCACGCGTACCGTTTGAAAGTATTGTCCTGTAGATGAGTAGTAACCCATTATAATGTACATTAGCTCCCAGGGCTCCGCCCCACAGACTTTTAAAGGTTCAATGTTAATTTTATGGAAGAACCTTGATTAATTAATAATTCTATATTTAACAGCTGTTAATATAAAAAAATGCTAGCAAAACAGCAAGAACAGATGTTTCAGGCATAATTCAAATACAATTACTACTGACTACTGGAATGGTAACACACTTGTCTTATTCCTTTTTTACTCCATACTAAACAAACACCCCCGTTGCAGTAAACCTGCGTACCCAGCGAATTTCCTATATATACAGAGTGAGTCAGACCACCCGCCCAGCATGTATAACGAGAGAACGGTTTGGTCTAAAGTCGTAAAACAAAAATCTTCCCACTAACACGCATATGCGCTATCTATTAAAAATATTTTCATCAAAATCTATCTACAGAATGTTCCAAAACTGAAGGTCACGGGTTCGAATCTCAAACTTTTCTAATGTAAACATAGGGAATATTATACATAATTTTAAAGGTATCGTTAAAATAATCATTTTGGCGAAAACAGAATTCACCTATCTTTATTCGTTTCAAAATGGCGGCCATTTTTATGTAAAATATTGACATTTACGGAATACCCTATATTTTCTAAACCACTACTCATAAATTTTTTCCGACTTAAATTTCTTACTCGTGATAAACTCAGCTTTACTCTGATATGCTACATGACAGGCTTTTTTTAGAAAATCTATATTTAAAAAAAATATTTATTTTGAAAAATAATCATGTGCCTAAAATTCAAAAAAGTCAAATGGTAGCGTATGTCAAAAAGCATACCATTGAAAAGGTCTTGTAAATCCTAGCATTTTTCTAATTTACACCAACCTTGTATCTTTTTACTTTTTCTGCAATCAGCAAAAAACATTATTTTTCTATATGAAATGCATGTTAATTTGCATAACACTTGCATGTATTCTGTGGTCACATTCGTTTTATGTGTTATGTACATTAACATGCATTTCAGATGGAAAAATAATGTTTTTTACTGATTACAGAAAAACGAAAAAAAGATACAAGTTTGGTGTAAATTAGAAAGTTGCTAGGATTTACAAGACCTTTTCAATGGTATGCTTTTTGACATACGCTACCATTTGAATTTTTTGAATTTTGGGCATATGTGTATTATCAAAATAAATATTTTTTGAAATATAGATTTTCTAAAAAAAGCCTGCCATGTAGCATATCAGAGTAAAGCTGAGATTATCACGAGTAAGGAATTTAAGTTGGAAAAAATGTATGAGGAGTGGTTTATAAAATACAGGGTATTCCGTAAATGTCAATATTTTACATACAAATGGCCGCCATTTTGAAAAAATTAAGATAAGTGAATTCTGTTTTTGCCAAAATGTTTATTTTAACGAGACCTTTAAAATGATGTATAATATTCCCTATGTTTACGTTCGAAAATTTTGAGATTCGAACCCGTGACCTTCAGTTTTGGAACATCCTGTACAAAGATTTTGATGAAAATAGTTTTAATAGATAGCCCATATGCGTTTTAGTGGGAAGATTTTTGTTTGACGACTTTAGACCAAACCGTTCTCTCGTTATACATGCTGGACGGGTGCTCTGACTCACCCTGTATATAAATATGCCTTAATGCCACTTAGATGTGCCGGTAGCAGACAGTGTTCCCCAAGCTGACAGTCTCCATTTATTTAGCTTATAATTATGTTTTATTTAAATTAAAACACATAATAATATTGTTAGATGGAACTGTGATTATTTTGTTGTTGTTTTAAACAAATCTGTAGTATTTGACTATGTTTTTAGGAATGGAAGCTCTGTGTAATACCGGTTAACAGTGAAACCCCCATTAGACCAGCTAATTCGTTAAGGAGATTAGTTCATTTGATTACCATACAAATCATTAATAAACGTCTAAACGTATCTAAATGAAATAAGAACCCATTTATGAATTATTTGACACCATCATTTTAATTTTTGACAGTATTAATTTAAAGATATAACGGGTGTCAGGTATAGGAACACGCAATTCGTATATGTTCCACCAGTTGACAGGGGATTTCAGCCACCATTCAAATATCAATTTGCCTTTATTTTAAATCATCTTTAGATCATCTTTAGATGGGTGAATATTATATGTGAATGACTTCTTTAATTCATTAAAATTTACTGAGTGATAATGATAAAAAAAAATTGTTATCTAAGAATGAGTGCCTAATCTATGTCATTACATAATTAATTTAATTAAGTATTTGTAATGTTTGAGTGCATACGCTTGACTGTCTGCTTGAAAAATCATCTCAGTAGCAGCAGAAATAATCTCCTTCAACTAGCCATAATTACTTATATTTGAGTCAATCATGTGATTTGAATAATTCAAGTTCCTTGGAAAAAGCTAGTGTTTGTTAATTCGGAAGCTGTTGCATTTGAAGAAATAAAAAAATCTGTATAAAACGTTAAAAAAATTGTATTTTCGTTGATTTAAATGTATTTTAGTAAAATATATTTTACCCTGTCAGCTAAAGACACTTGTACATTACTTCATTTTATTGGGTATATTAAAGTAATTTTATACCTTTAAACATTTTGATTATGCATTATTTATAAAAAAATAATTGGGTTCTAATTTAATCCAAAATTAACGTCTTAAATTTTGAGGTTTTGAAAATATAGAGAAGTTAGTACACTTAATTTCTAATACTGTCAGCTACCGGTACATCTACCTTACCAAGTATCATAAAAATGCATTCTGGAGTAAGCAAGATATAAAATTGTAACTATTCTCCATAAAAATAACATTGGAGCTGAGTAAGCAGCTTTGCTGCAACAAGGAACACAGCAAATAATGGAGTTTTATGGAAATATCAACTGAACTTAACTAGGTGGAGCCAAGTTACAAATTAACTACGTAACATACCAAGTTTTATCAATATGTCTATTTTTGTGTTGGGCCGTACAGTAGAGTCGATGACCACTAACAGCGTCGTCTTCCGTCAAACTGCACTCAGATTTATAACATTTTAATTATTTTTCATAATAATAACATGGACTTGAGTATGCAGGTTTGCTGCTACGAGAACCATCGGAAAAAATTGGGGTTTTATGAAAATAATAATAGAACACAACCAAATGAAGCCATTTACCAAGTTTTTTGTAATTTATACGTTCATAAATAAGCGATAAATACAATTGTGCTCATTTTCCATAATAATAACATCATACAACTTCTGTATTTCGTACTTTTAATATCTATATAACCAATTGACATAGAGCAATGATCAAAACACCAAATTGTGTGTTTTCAAGCTGAATCCAATAGTAAAAACTATAATTTGATTTTGTTAAGAGTTACGTGAAAGAAGGTCAAAAAATAGGTTTTTGGGGTACAAAAAAAACCAAAATACCTCTTTGGATGGATCGATCTGTCTGGTTTTCGAACTTAAAATCATAATTTGTTCTCGTTTGTACCAAATTTCATAAAAATAGGACCATTTTTACGAAAGTTATCGCACCCACGCACACACACACACACACACACACACACACACACACACACACACACACACACACACACACACACACACACACACACACATATATATATATATACTCGCTTCGCTCGCTGGGGGCTCCGCCCCCAGACCCCTGTGAGGGGCTTCGCCTCCAGGTCGCTGTTTGGCCACAGTTTTATGTAAATTGGTCCAAATTCTATTTAATACCTAAATTCTACAACTAATCCAAGGCTTTGATTATTTTAAGGGTTTAACCTATAAAATCCGGTCATATGCCTGTTGCTGAATACGAATTGTCATGGAGACGTAGTATGATAAATTTTAAGCCCCAATGTATTACCTAAGTGCTCGAAAAAAATGAATACCCTTGACTGATGTATAATGTAGCCTTTATAAGGCGTCTTTTGAAACTTATAAGGAATACGACCACCGTTAACAACCTGAAATACTATGACTTTGGGTTTCTACAATCCTTCTGCAGCAAATATGACATGATTTATAAGGGATTTTACCCTCAACAGAGCGCAATGTACAAAATATACCCGAAATACACGAATAAATCTACAAAAGCTAAAAGACTTTGATTTTTTTGGGTGTATAAAATATTTAATTTCGGGGTGTGAGTGTTGCTTGGTACTAATTGTAATGTAGGAATACTGTGTGATAAGTATTAAGCCTCTAAGTTCTATATTAGAGGGAAAAACCATTAAAAACCACAAACATCTTAGAAAAAAGATTAAATTTTAAAAATATAGCGCTACCTAAGGGTGAAGGGGGTGAGATACGGCCAAATGTCATAGAACTAAAGTTGTAGTTTCTCTAAAATCCGTGGCACATGGTGGTCTTTGTTTTTCGATAGGCCAACCTGTTCGGCCACTAGAGCTCAAATAAAAAATACTACATTTTGTTTTTGTATTCCCAAATTTTCTTTTTGAGATAGTTCAAACTAAAAATAGTAGGATTTGGTAAGAAAAGGTACAACGCACACGAGCGCCATATATCAGACCCTAGTTAAAATATAAATGGTGATACGTGCATTCTTATTAATAACAATTGTTCTAAAAATATAAAGTAGACTTATTGAGTGAACAAATTTAGGGCTAGCAGTACAATATTAGATTATATAACAATTTAAAAATCGCTCCGCCTCCGCCTCCAGGCCCCTGTGGGGGCTTCGCCCCCAGGTCGCTGTTTGGCCACAATTTAATGTAAATTGTTCCAAATTTTATTTAAGACCTAAATTCTACAACTAATCCAAGGCTTTGATTTTTTTTGAGGGTTTAACCTATAAAATCTGGCCATATGTCTGTTGATGAATACTACTTGGTATGGAGACGTAGTATGTTAAATTTTAAGCCTCTATGTATTATCTAAGTGCTTGAAGAAAATTATACCCTTAACTGATGTATAATGTAGCCTTTAAAAGGCGAACTTTGAACCTTATAAGCGATACAACCACCGTTAACAACCTGAAATACTATGACTTTGGGTAAATCCAAGCCTTCTACAACAAATATGACATGATTTATAAGGGATTTCACCCTCGACAGAGCGTAACATAAAAGTGTACCCGAAAAACATGAAAAGTCTACAAGCTCAAAAACTTTGACTTTTTGGGTGTTTAAGATACTTCATCTGGGCGTAAGAGTATTGCTTGGTAATAATTGTAATTTAGGAATACTGTGTGATAAGTATTAGGCCTCTAAGTTCCATATTAGAGCGACAAACCATTCAAAACCACGAACAAATCTATGAAAAAATTTAAATTTAAAAAGTCTAGCGTTATCTAAGGGTGAAGGGGGTGAGATACGGCAAAATGTCATAAGAATAAAGTTGTAGTTCGTCTAAAATCCGTGGCACATGATGGTCTTAGTTTTTCGATCGGACAACCCGTTCGGCCGCTAGAGCTCAAATAAAAAAATACTACATTTTGATTTTTGTATTCACAATTATTTATTTTTTTGAGATAGTTCAAACTAAAAATGGTAGGATTTGGGAAGAAAAGGTGCAACGTACATGCACGCCAAATCTCACGTCTCTAGCTCAAGTATTATTGGTGTAACGTGTATGTCCAATAATATAAATTAGCACAGAACCCTCAATACACCACTACTTATACTAAGAAAACGGTCATATCTAAAGATATTTAGAGTTTTTCATTTTTCGACAGGTTTAATTAATTCGACTGGTCATATTTCTGCTGCTATTTACTAAGTGTGATGTAGACATACTGCGTGCCCAATATTAGGCCTCCATCAAGTATATTAACGTGATAGGAAATAAAAAACCGCCACAAAATCTCAACATTTAAAAAAATCTAGAGCTATCTAAGGGTGAAGGAGACGAGATACGACAAAAAGTCACAGGACCAAAGTTGTAGATCTTGCAAAATCCGTGGCACATGTTGATGTCTGTTTTTTGATAGGACAATCCCTTTAACCGCCAGAGCTCAAAAACTAGAATTTTAAAATAAGCCTTTTTTGGGGGAATTTTAATATATTTTTTATGGGGGTTAAAATAAAAAATTGTCAAATTTGGCAATTTTCCTGGGGGTTACAAGGTAAAAGCTACCAGCATGCCAAATTTCAGGTTTCTAGCTCGTCTAGAAGTTGTCTAGAATTCGTATACCTCAGTGAGTCAGTTACACATGCGGCTGTATATATATTATTATATATATATATATATATATAATTATATATATACAGTTTCGAACGAATGTGGTTTTTCGCATCTGGGGACCTCAAAACGAAAAGTTATCATGGTCCCAGGCCTAGGACTTGCCATGACGACTACGGTAATAGCTTCTTCCTTATAGGGGAAATTCGCTAAAATAAACCTCGAGTGAGGGGAGAGAGAATAATGCAAGAGTAAGGGGAGAGAGAGAAAATTGTAAAAGGAGAGAGAGAAAATGAGGTTATTCATGAAGTTCAGTATAAGGACACGGGTTCAAATGCATATTATGATTTTATGTAATTGCTCACAAAGGATGTGTGCAATTCACGCAAACAGCCATAATTTGTATGTGCTGCTTTGAGTTTACGTAGAATTATTATTGGTTGAATTTCGACCTCTGAGCGATCGCTAGTATATAAATATATTATGAGAAGTTTTACCTTAGCAATCTAGTCAGTTGAATTAGTCCTTAAAATCCGGATTATAAGGACTAATTTCGTTTACTAGATTGCAAAGGTAAGATTTGTCATTGTATATAGTTAATTAACTAACACAAATAATTCTGTTAGCTCTTGTTTATAGAGTTTTATACTCCTCATGTGGAGCAACTTATTAATTTCACTTTCCAAAATAATCGTACACACCCATGATACAACGAAGAGGTTTTCCTGATGAACAACTAAACTAACTTGAACATTTAAGCCTTCATCAGCCAAGTTTTAGTGTCGACATCTTGGCCTCGTTTAAACCACTTGCGTCTCATTAGAGCCATAGTCATAGGATTAGCGTTACTTATACTTATCTTTCTAAGCGGAGTTTTAGGCTTTAATAATATTATTCTTAGCGAAGGAGAAGGATGTTATGATGAAATTAGGTTTGATTTAACGTAGGCCTAATTAATAAGTGGCAAAATAAAATTATTAAAATTGTTTATTTACCGACACAACGGGTTCTTAATTTATATTTATGATTTATTTTGACGGTGAAGACTTTTATTAATCATACTAACAAGGAACACTCTATAATCTTAGCTTGTATCGCTTACTTTCTAAACCATGATAATTTTAAAATGGAATAAAAAGTATAGACTGTACGATGCACCAAATCAGTATTAACTAAAGACATCGGAGTGTCTTCTTTAGAACTTTATACAAACTAGTATACAATTCCTTAAATTTATGCTGTCAGCATTTCAAAGACGCCGTAAAGATACCAGAAAAAATGAAGCAATTGAAATTACAAAACTTTGGAAATTATAAAAACCATACAGGATTCAATTGCCTCAGCTCAAATCTAGTTAGGGACAACCTACTTCTCTCTTCGAGTCTTGTTGTACAAAAAAATGGGTTTATTTGTTTAATATCTTGTTATATATATTTTTAACAGTAAAATATGTTTTCAAATTATGGTTTTTATCATAATTATAAGCAGTGAAAAAGAGGTTTTAGCGCAACTGATCGATATTTTACTTTATCAATATTTGTGGGACACCAAAAGCAAAGAATGTTAAGTATGATATTATATTGGGTATAGATTAAGAATGTTGTATATGATAATCGTCTAGAATAAAGTGTGTGGTGGTTCATCCTAAAACTAAAAGTAAAACTGAACACAAAACATAATTCTACATATTACGAGTGTTATAGTCTCAACATACATTCACAATTAACTGATACATCAGAAAAATCAAAGATGTTTTTATAATTTTTTTGGGACCTAAGGTCTTGCGGGGTTAAATTTAACCCTAGAGTAATTAGCTAGATTTATATTCTGCATAGAAATCAAGTAAATGACGGAAACCCCTTGGAAATTATAAATAAAGCATGCGTATTGTCCTGTGCCATGTACATGTAGACATTCTCTTGACGCATGTAGATGATACTTTGCTACGTGAATCGAAACAAATCTCAACATGAGAGGTCCGTTTGCTAATACCAGAAACAAAAGATCTTATAGTTTTAGGAAACTTAGTCCATTGTCGTTTAACGACCCGTCCCCCGATTTATATAACATTTAGCAATGTAATGATTGTATTTTCAAGGAATACAATTATTTTTCGAAGAAACGGCTAAACCTGACAAAGCTCCAAGAATGAAGGGGCACAAAGTGCATTAAAAAATTCTTTATACACCTAATTGAATTAACACTTTAAAATGCAATTTATTGGCAACATGCTACATGGAGAAAATATTGTTGAAGCTTTACATATAATTCAAAGGAGCTATAAAATACGATACTTTCTAAAGAATTGTAAACTTTTTGAGAATACATAGTCATTTTAGGTATTATATTTGTAGATAATCTATTAAAATCAAAATATAACCTCCCGCCCATCACCAATGATAACGCTGTATGAAATACAAAGGATTCAATATATATATTAACATATAGAAAAATATTGTGAGGTTGGTCCTAAAAATTTAACAGGCAGCATTTAAATATTTTGTTAATATTAAAACAATGTTTTATCGGTTCGGTACGGATAATTTTATCAAAGGTTAATTATTTAGAACAGTTTATTATTGAGAACGCCAAAGAAAATGTAATATTACGTGAAGAGAATAACATGTTTTTTGGTTAAACTTGGTTAAGAACGTCTGCAAATAATTTGAATAAGGTGAAATGAAGTAGTATGTTTGCGTAAACGATATAATAATTTCTTGAAATCATTTCAATAGACATTGGGCACTTAGGTTTTCTCCGGGCAATTGAAACATTCACATAAATGCTGAACAACTTGTTGGATTGAGTGAAACGAAATCCTTATACATAACTTTACTGCTTACACTGGTAAGAGAATCAACTCGAACTGGCGTGTCTTTGTCATAAATAACTCAAAAACGCCTCTACAGATCCACTTCAAACTTTAGAGATAGATTCTATAACACGAAATCTCGGTCGAGTTCGTTATTGGGAATATTTGGTTAAGGAATAATAAAATTATCTTTAAAACAAATCTATTTTTTATCCCATAAGATTAAAATTGGAAGCCATTTTAGTGGTACTTGAATCGTTGATATTTAGCCAACGTCTTTGTTTCAACTATAGAGTAACGTAAGTATACCATAGCCATAGATTCACTACAGAACTATAGTTATTCATGTTCATGTTGACTAGGAAAAAAATAGTTCTTTTCGTACCTTGAAACACAAAAACTAAGGTATAAATATTATTAGCTTTTAAAAGTTGTACGTGTATTTTATTTTTTATTAATTAAAAGATGCATTATTATTTTAAATACTATTATAATGAATAACTTTATTGGTACCGTACTCTATGTAAAAAAATGCAGGCCGAGCGGTGCACTCTGGTACTTTGGCCAGTCCTGAGTCCAGACTCCAGACTGCAGACGACAAAATTTTAACCAAAAAGGAAATATGTGATTAAAGTGATTAAACGCTAATATATGTAATTATATACATTATAATTTCCACTCATTAACAGTAGAAAGTCTTAATTTGTTAAAACAATTATTATCTCGCTTGTAAAACTTACGGTAAGTTACCAAATACAATTAATGTTTTGGTTTTTTATTTGGCGCTATCACCAATGCAACTTACAATATGACAATAATTAACATTTGTAAGAACAGAAAAAATAACAAACTATAGATACCTATACATCGGGCTTTTAACTATGATTATATGTTATTAAAACTTAATATAACACATTAGTTTTCACCATATTCTGGGTCTAGCCTATTTCCTTTTTGTCAGATTGAAAACTTTAGTTTAATATAGGCCTAACTTTGTTTTCCTACAAAAATGATAATTGCATTTCCAGAACTACCTTAGACCGCGTGCCGATCTTTGTGAAGCACGCGAAGATGTGTTATTGGTACAAGTGTTATTGGTAAAAGTGTTATTGGTAAAAGTGGTTTAAACCGGGTTTTTAGGGGTGGGGAGTGATTTATATATATTCTTAGACTATTGACTAAAAAAAATCGCTTGTGAGAATCATCTGTTATGTGTCAAACCAAAAACATTGCAAACGCGAAGTGATTGTTAAGCAAAGATCTTATATAGGTTAAGTCTGTCCCACTCATCTCGCGACCAGGCCTAAACATTCGACCGAACATTCTCCCGAATGTTCACTGGACATTCCGTCCCATATTCTTGCTACCAATACACAATGGCCCAACAAAAGCTAGCGCGATAGTTTACTCAGTGTGCTCGTTTATGTACGGGATAGTTCACCTCGCCATGATTTGTGTTTGCCTGTGCTCCGTTTTTGTCAGGTTTTTTGCTTGAATCAAAGGTGACGAGCGGAAGCGAATGGGCAAGCGTGTACTGGTTACTTCATTCAATTCAATTCAATTCAAACTTTCTTTATTCGTTATATACACAAATATACATATTGTGCACATTCGTTTGATTTGGTGCAAAATTCGTTGTCGCGACTCGTTCCGATCATTTGGTGGACCATTCGAGCGATTCATTGGGCGATAGTGTACTGATGCCAAAGAGTTTGTGCAGCTCCCACACTTCTCGGGATTGCTCCGAACATTCGGAGTTCGGCCGTATATGTGTTCGGGCGTATTCGCAAGAAGTGCGGGACAGCATTTATCGATTAGGCCTAACACAAATCATTTTCATTTGTCTTCAACCTAGCGAGTTCAATGCTGCGTCCATATGTTTAAACATTAGTTCAATAGGAAAAATATTAAAATTACAAATAAACAATCAGCAACAGCAATAAATTTTTTAAGAATAAAAACCAGCTGATCGTACAAGAACTATACTGCCTACACCAGGGAAACAGTTCAACGGCTTGTGTTGACAATTCCATGTGAGAAAAAACTCAAGAACCCTAATGTAATCATTTAAAATTTGTTAAGACATAATTTTAAATACAATACCGTACTCAAAAACATAAAGAGTGTATTGTCAATTTATGGTTTTAAAAATACCATCCTCGTTTTTTCAAGACTGTCATAAAAACTTAATTACTATACGTTCACCCATTAAAATATATTTAATATTACACAGCCAAATTTTTTCCGCAGGAATAGTATTACGACATATGGTCTTGTGATCTTCTCCTCCAATGCTGGCCCCCCCCCACTCTTCTGCTCGCACTACCCAGGCTTCACGAAGATCCGCACGAGGTCTACATAAGTGTTTATTCAAACTCAATAAGGCAATAAGGCAAACTCGATAAGTTTTGTCCTTTTTGGAGGTTAATCTTTGTAAGGTATGCCTATCGACTCTAATTTTCTAGGCATAATTTATGATGTCCATACACCACTGTTTTAATCACATTTTTGTCTACATTTCTTCATTTTTATCCAAAATAAACATTTTCTAAAATTGTTCCGTAAGGTACAACTTAGTCTCTGGATAATTTTGGCTTTTGGCACAAGTTCTTCCTAGGCCTACTTTTCGATTGGAAATGAGCAATTTCATTGAACTAACCTCATATAAATTTACCTCTACAGTTTGGATATCACATTTGTTTTTGCCAGAAACAAGGGAAAAGTGATACAAATTTTAAATCCAAAATTGGGTATGACTTTTAGCGAATTTCCCCTATAGGGAAGAAGCTCTTACCGTAGGTGGCATGGTAAGACTTAAGCCCGAGACCATGATAACTTTTCGTTTTGAGGTCCCCAGATGCCAAAAACACTAATCGTTCAAATTTATATATATGTGTCCGTTACCGCTATAACTTTTGAAAGAAACACCCGATTTTGATGAAATTTGCCAAAAATGTGGAGAGTAGCATTTATGACTGTAAGTTTGGAAAACAAGATCGATCGCACTACGGGAAGGGGGTTTTATGGGGGTTTACAATTATTTACCAAAAATCGGTTTTTGCAAATTTGACCCCAAAATGTTACAAACACTCGATTTTGGTTATAGCCATTTTATAGAGCTTAAAAAACAAATAATTTGGTCTTTTGAAACATTAACCTACATTAAGTGATTGCGGAGAAAATCCAAAAAACTTGTGCCATGTTAATCTTATGGGAAAGAGGTTTTTGGATTTTTCTCAGATAGTTTTACTAAAAACTTCACATTTCTGTTTATTAATATGTTTAGCTCAACAAAACAAACATTTTGGTGTTTTAATCGTTGTTCTACGTCCAACCGTTGCAAAGATATTCAAAGTGCTAAACACAGTACGTTGTCCAATGTTATCCTTATGGAGAATAAATAAAATTCTATATCTCGATTATTTATAAATGTATATTGATGGAACTTGGTATATGGATTCAAATAGTTGTGGTACATTGATATTTAGACAAAAAACAAGGTTTTTTGTTGATAGTCCCCGTAGCAGCTAACCTGCATACTCGGCCCCTATGTTATTCATATGGAGAATAAGTAAAGTTGTATATCTCCCTTAATTATGGACCTAAATTATGAGAACTTGGTATGTAGCTTCACCTGGTTCAGTTATATTGATAATTGCAAAAAAAACACATTACATATCTTCCTCGTTGCAGCAAACCTGCGTCCTCAACCCTAATGTTATTCTTATGGAGAATAAATTAAATGCTATATATCACTTATTTATGAATGTATTTTTATGAAACTTGGTAAGTAGCTCTAAATAGTAGTGAGTCATATATATATGCATTGGAAATTCGCTGAGTATGCAGGTTTGCTGCCACGGGGGTATTGTTTAACTTACATTTAATTTACCCAGGCGAATCCAATATGGTTTCGATCTTACTCGGCTCGATTGTTCGATAGGCTACGGTATATTAATTAGGTTGATATTTTTAACACTGATTAATATTTAATAGCTTGTATGTTTTTAATTACCGTACAGTACCTACGTCATCTTTGTTTAGTTTGTTATTCAATTAAACTTAAAATAAAAATGAAATAAACAAACATAACATGATAATGTTATTCCTGACAATGCATGTTTAAAGTTATATTGGAACCAACGTTTGTTATCTGGACAAATTTCAAGACACCTAAACTGAAACATAACATACCGTATCATAAAATAGGCTAGACCCGGACAGGGGGTCTTGACCCGGACACGTACATATTTGTAAACATAAATATTTCTAAACTAACCTGCAAACTTGAGCAGTCGTTCGTTATAGGTAGGCCTACATTTGTTTAGAGCATGCTCTAATCGTAAAACGAGGCATGTTCTAATCGTTTATAACTCACTTCTTTTCACAAAAATAAAATATTATTTCTAACTAAGACATGTCATTTCTTTTACGTTTGTCCGATTGTTTTCGTGAATAAGGCATAATTTTATTTGGAATTTAAGCGTGCACAATGCCATGCTATTTAAAGAGATAAACAACATATATTAAAAAAATGTTTCACATTAACGACAGGCCTATTCCAGTTTTGACCCGGACACTTTAATTATACTCCATGGATGGGACTCTTGTCAACCGTTACGACTCGTTCCTACCGTAAACACAGTATTTCCGCCATAACTAATAACAACATTGTGGTTTGTAGCTCTGATATGGTATTAATTATAAGAGCAGCGGCGAAAAAGTACCTATTCTTTGTTTAAATCGACCATAAGTGATCATGTCCGTGGAAAATATAATGGGCCCCTTGTTTCAAACTGTATTTTAAACGTCTGTATTTTTCCCTTACGGTTCTTTGTTTAGTTTCATTTTAGTTGCAAAGAATAAACAACTGAAACGTGACATAAGAATACCCTTTTTTCATCCCCAACCCATAACAATTTTGTATTTATTTTATTTTTTAATGCTTTCTGCAAAGGCATCTGCAGACCTCAAAACACCGTTCAACTACGGACAGGAGAGTTTAGTTTATACGTTATAACGTTAGTTATGTGGATGTCCGGTTCAAGACCGTTTGTGGAGGTTAACCCGGACACTTTTATTTATTCTTAGCGAATTTCCCCTTTAGGGATTAGCAAATTTCCCCTATATATATTTATATAGGGAAGAAGCTAATACTGTAGTCGGCATGGTAAGACCTAGGCCCGGGACCATGATAACTTTTCATTTTGAGGTCCCCAAATGCCAAAAACACCATTAGTTCAAAACTCTATACATATATATATACATTTGTCCGTGAGCATGATAACTCTCGTAAAATAGTCCGGTTTTGACAAAATTTAGTATAATTGTTTAAAGCAGCATTTTATGGCTTTAAGTTCGAAAATCAGACAGATCGACCTATCCGAAGGGGAATTTTTTTGGGCGGGGGTTTGTACCCTAAAAGTAAGTTTTTTGAGTTTTTTACAAATAATTTTTGAAAAAATCGAGTCAAATTTGAGTTTTTCCATTGGAATCAGGTTAAAATACGCACAATTTGGTGTTTTGATCTTTGCTCTACGTCAAATATTTACATAGATATTTAAAGTGCTAAAGACAGTACGTTGTCCGATGTTATTCTAATGGAGAATAAGAAAAATTGTATATCTCGCTTATTTATGAACTTTCCTGATGAAACTTTGTATATTGCTTTATATCGTTGTGGCATATTAATATTTGCACTAAGAAACATTTTTTGGCCGACAGTTACCATATAGCTGCAAACCTACGTACTCAGCTCCTATGTTATTCTTATGGAGAATAAGTAACGTATTATCTCCCTTAATTATGAACATAAATTAATAAAATTTGGTATGTGGCTTTACCTTCTTGAGTTTTATTTATATTTTTATAAAACCCCATTTTTTGTGTTCCTTGCTTCAGCAACCCTGCATACTCAGCCGCCATGTTATTCTTATGGAGAATAATTAAAGTGTCATAAATCGTTTATTTATGCATGTATATTGATGGAACTTGGTATTTGGCTTTAGGTGGTATTAAGATACATATATATATATATGCATTGGAAATTCGCTGAGTACGTAGGTTGGTTGCTACGGGGGTATTTATTTTTCTTATAATAACATCCAATATAATAATATATAAGTTAGGCTAAAGGTAAATGGATATTGTGAATAGTACTCACACTTTACAATGGTCTGGTTTTTATTGGTGACATCGTTAAGGGAAGGCACTATAACCTAAAAATAGTAAAAAAGTGTCCGGGTCAAGCCTGTTTTGCGGTAGGCCTAACTGAAACCTAAATAACCTAAACCTTCATAAGAATGACATGGCGACTTTTTATGCCACTGGGGCAGAGTCCTGAGGTCTGCAGGAAAAACAAAAAAGTACCTATCTGCAATTTGTTGGTCCTCTACAACATTATGGTCTGGAGCAGTTTTTGGTAGGCGTTTTCGAAATCCCCTGGGACATACACGTACATGCACAACCATTATAAGTATAGATTTTTCTCAATACAAAATACTTTGAGCTCCCGAAACAGCCCGATTAACATTTTTTTTTAAATTCTTTACGTAAATCTATTAGCAAAAACTACTGTGCCAATTTTTACTGTTTCAGTATTAAATTAAAGGTTTTGGCCTGCAGTTTCTCATAATTACATTTCTTTTCTTTTTAGGTGTTTTTTAACGCACAATGTTTGAGTTTATTATTCCCATAACAAATATTGTTCGGCTTTTCAATAAATCACTTACATTACTAGCAAAAGCTATTAAATAGTTTTGTATTCAAATAGCAGGTTTTGACATACACTAATGTCATCAATATCTTTGTTTACTTTAGATGTGTTGTTTCTAATAATAAATTAATTTTAATTTTTGGCTCTCATAAAAGCCCATGTTCAAATATCAACAACATCCTTTTGTAAATACACCAACAAAAACTAAAGGACTGATTTAAATAGTTTAGATCCGAAATTGAACCTCCTGCCATACAGAGATTGGTACTTTTATTTTCAGAAAACATGTTTTTCTCAGTAAAAAATTACTTTTAATGTTTAACAAGTAAAAGAGATGCTCCTGTTTAACATTTTGATCAAATTTAGTTGAACTATTTACCAGAAATTTGAATTATATATGTGTTAATGGACTGTACAGGACTTGTCCTTCCAGGCCGATTATGAAATTTGTTTACTAAATTTTCTCCAACTTTTTGCGTATGTGTGAACTAATACAATACACTTTAAAAATTGAAGGAAACGTCGTTCCTATCTTGTACGATAAATTTCGTTACCCCCAACCTACTTAGTAAAGTCAAATTTTACTCCTTGTAATTAAGGAGTATAGTGCTACTTTGTCTCCTGGAACAGAATCAGCTGACATTTCGCTGCAATCATTAATGCTGCAGCTATAAGGGAATCGGATCAGCTGATTGATATTTCGCTCCAGCTGCAATTAACGTTCCGAGTTTAGTTATTACGCATTACGCAACCAAAATGGAAAGCGATTGTGAATGTGTATACTTATCAATACTTGTGGCTTTTGGGGTGTGGGAAAAATCTTGGGTGTAAATTTATCGCCCTGGCCTACGGCGCCGGCGTCGGGCGCCAACAATTTCCCTTAGGGAAAAACGTTGCACTTTACTCACTTAATACACAAATAACTATTGTTTCAAGCACAAGTCCCCG
Source organism: Allygus modestus (assembly GCA_963675035.1). NCBI lineage: Eukaryota > Metazoa > Arthropoda > Insecta > Hemiptera > Cicadellidae > Allygus > Allygus modestus. The sequence continues at coordinate 409,310,336 of OY776112.1, forward strand.
TATTATTTTTTACAGCAAAAAAAATTTGCATGGATTAAACTTGAGATAGTCAATAATATAAAACATAAGTGGGATTATAATACACCGTTACTTAAAAAGAATGTGATCATAATGTTTTTGGAAACATAAATGTTATACACCTTCTGTAATCATTAATATATATAACTAGCTGGCCCAACAGACGTTGTCCTGTCCTAAAGTCATTGAATTTGTTTCATTTCAAATACTCGTTCATTTTCAAAATAAGCATGTTTGCTTCCCGGATTAGCTCATTCGCTATGCTCACTTGAATATCAAAAAAAGAGTTTGAGTTGCCATTCAAGTACTTTTTTTATTTCCAAAATGAGAGTTTCCATTCAAGTAGCTTTTTATTTCCATAATCAACATATGTATATGCCTTTCAAGTATGTTTACAGCTGCTTGGTGTAACTAACTTAACTTAGATCAAATCAATGGGAACTTTGAAGGCCTGTGGGGCAGAGCTCTTAGGTCGGATTAAAAATTGTCTTTTATAAGAACCTTGTCCTGACATAAACAAACTCAACAAAAAAGAATTATTCAATTTGGTCCATTATTCTCAAGTAATGGCATGACCAAGGGAAATAGGGATCCATTTGAGCGAATTTCCCCTATAGGGAAGAAGCTATTACCGTAGTCGGCATGGTAAGACCTAGGCCCGTGACCATGATAACTTTTCGTTTCAAGGTCCCCAGATGCCAACAAATTGGAATTATATATGTGTTAATGGACTGTGCAGGACTTGTCCTTCCAGGCCGATTTTGACATTTGTTTACTATTAAAGTATGTGTCCGTGAGCACGATAACTCTCGTAAAATTGATCTCATTTTGACGAAATTTGGTATAAACGTGTAAAGCAGCATTTATGACATTAAGTTCGAAAACCAGACAGATCGACCTATCCGAAGACGTATTTCGGGGTGTTTTTTATCCAAAAAGTGGGTTTTTTGAGTTTTTTACATTGGAATCAGCTTAGAAAGACGCACAATTTGGTGTTTTGGTCATTGCTCTACGTCAAATGGTTACAGAGATATCGAAAGTGCTGAACCCAGTATGTTGTCCAATGCTATTCTTACGGAGAATAAGATAAATTGTATATCTCGCTTATTTTTGCGCTTTCCTTGATGAAACTTGGTATATTGCTTCATATCGTTGTGGTCTATTGATATTTGCACTAAAAACCATTTTTCAGCCGATAGTTCCCGTAACAGCAAACCTGCGTACTCAGCCCCATGTTATTCTTATGGAGAATAAGTAACGTGTTATCTCCCTTAATTATGAACATAAATTATTAAAATTTGGTATGTGGCTTTACCTACTTAAGTTATATTGATATTTGTATAAAACCCCATTTTTGGAGTTCCTTGCTTCAGCAAACCTGCACACTCAGCCGCCATGTTATTCTTATGGAGAATAATTAAAATGTCTTAAATCGTTTATTTATTAATGTATATTGATGAAACTTGATATGTGGCTTTATGTGGTATTAAGATACATATATATATGCATTGGAAATTTGCTAAGTACGCAGGTTTGCTGCTACGGGGGCATTTATATATTAAGATGTATACAAAATGTTGGACCTTGACACAATGACTGGTGGGTTCTAAGAAGTGTGTCTAAGAGTTTTAATTACTTCCTAGATTATATTTAACATAAGATACTACTTTTGCTTTCTTTTTGATTGAGGTAATTTATTCTTCTTAAAAACAAATTGACTGATTTAAGCCTTATTGTTTTTTAAGTTCTGCATTTATAGGCTATGTATTTGAACAACCGTATCAAGCTACAATAACAATGGGAGGCCTGGGGGGCATAGCCCCCCCCCCAGTAAGGTTAATGTGTTACATTAAAACCTCTGTATTAGAGTTTAAAATATTTAAGGAATTCAAAACCAATTGACTGATTTTAAAACGTATTGTTCATCAAGTTCTGTATTTATACGTATATATTTTTACAGCAATATTAAGCTACAATGAAATAAATATCCTGATGGGTCCTCCAGTGGAACTAAAGTGTAAATAACTACTTTTAAACCACGTGCTCTCACTGATTGGGGACCTTTATTGTCGCCAACATATTATATTTTATCAAAATCTTCAGCTAATATTATTATGAGGGCCTAGATGATACAGCCCTCAGTGAGACTAAGGGGTGAGTAACTACTTCATATGCACTTTGTCTGACTGATTGACAGATTTCTGGTCTCATTGTTTGTCATGTTCTGGATTTGTATGTAATTGTCAAGCTGCAGTTATAATGGAGGCCCATGAGGTATATTGTCAATTGAAACATCTTTTTTTTGAATTTTACGCGATCACTCAATCCTTATACGCGATATAAGAGCGTACTCCTAGTTTAACGTGCTGCCGATAGTTGAATAATTATATGTTGATATAGGTACGTCAGGAACCATTGAAAGTTAGTCTGTAATAGTGCTATATATTCCCGAAGATATAGCGTAACATAACATTGGACCGTTGGGATTAATCTGTACAATAGTGTCAAGTTTGAATTACGGGTTGTAGTAGAGACCAAAGACCAATGCACCGACGCACGTTTGAATATATATGACTTTTTAAAACACATATTTTTAGTTATGACCGTTATCACTGATAACCCACTCTATAATTTTTTTTTAAAACTATTATACATTCTAATAAACAGTCAGAAGGTATATTTTGAATATTTCTGTTCCAAATAATAAACCACTGTTATTAGTATGGAACCGATTAATATACTACCTTTTCAACAACTTGAGGTAAAATGGCATTTGTAATAACACTTTATAAGAAATACAAATCAAATCTTGTCTGAAAATACTTCTCATATTGTTAATATTATATATTCATAAAGTCGTATGATTGGTTTACTATACAAGGGATGAATTATAAAAAATGGATAACTTAAGTTTTGATATTTTGACCCTTCGTCAGGTAAAAGGTTGACAGTGCTGCCATCAAAAATAGTTTTCACGTTATATACTAGGATGCTTTAAAAAGAGTACACAAACTTTCTCAGAAATTTATATTCTTAATGTTTATACATATTTAATTCTATACAGTGAACTGCAGATGTTTGGGTTTGATAGCTTTGGCCTAAGGAGAGGGTTATGAAGCAAATCTTTCTCAGCGTCCTGGTGCGGAGTCAGGAGCATGGCATTTTCAGCCTGGGAGTTCTATGTTATCGGGCACCTAAATTCGAAATTTGATATAACTTTGATTTTGAAACTTTTATATTATCGGGTGCCAAACTTTTTTCTGCTTGGACTGCGGTGCATGTGTCTTCGCCTTTATCACAGATGATGAAGTTTTATAATTCAATCGCTTTTAGTGGCGGTGGTCTAGATCTATTTGTTTACTAAACTAATGTTTTTACAATGATATTTTTTTACTATTTAATATATTATATTGTTTATTATACTCTTGTTAGTTATCGTTTCAGTAGAGTTATGTTTTAAGAAGTTAGGAAACGTCATTGTAAACACTAATTTTAACTAAAGCATATTTTCTCAATTATGTTGACGAACATTTTTCTTAATGCAAAACATACAGATATATTCAATAGTGGAGTGTGTTTTTGCAGGAACGTCAAAAATACAAGCAGTTTGTTAAGATAGTATACCCCATCTTGTATTCATAGTCTCGCTGACACTTCAGTAATCCGTTTAGACTTCAGAGAACGATGTTAGACTTGCACAGCATAGTGAAGAATACCTTCGCAGTATCTAGCTTCTAACACAATTACATTATGTTACAGTTAAAATAGCACTGTTAAATGCCCAGGGTATATTTATGATGTAGTTAAGAGGTGGTTTTAGAGTTAGTTTCCTTTCAATTTCGGTTTGAAAAATATGACCAAACATCTAAAAAACAAAACGGTATCAGAAAACTGATGTTCATATTCTCCCAATTAAACATTTTAGTAATCAGTACATATAGCCTTTAGTTTGTTTATCAATACAGTATACTTTAGTAACAGGTAAGCATTTGATTCATAGCTTGTTGTGTTCAGTCTAAGAGGGTGAATTCGCACTGGCAAAAAGGCATTAAACCAACACATCCGATATTAAGATTATATTATTATTTTCTCTTTTCTATAGAATATAACGTAGCCTATACCCCTTATAGTAGATTATATACCAATAAAATTGAAATAGAAAACATTTTGGGGATACAGTATAACACCCTTTATTAGATGTATACCCTACCGCTGGGTTATAGATAGCTATTGCAAATTATTTTGTTAAAGTATTACTTCTTCATACCTTTTGTTAAGGACATAGCCGTTTGGAAAACAAGAGAACAGCCGTCTCCATTAATGCGAACTCGAGTTAACTTATTTTTAGGATTCCAGTTGCAATGGTGTAGTAAAGTATCATAAGGCAACAAAAGCAATGCATGGGCATAAGGTAAACTCCTTATTTTGTAAAGCTTTATATCATACACGCTAATATCCTTTTTACCATAAAATTATCATTCAATAAGAATAAGGGTGTGGACGAATACATAAAAAAATCTGAATAGCCAATTTTGGACACTCAATAATGTTATAAATACACTTTTGACCATAGTAAATAACATATCTTTAAGAATTATTCTCTTAATCTAATTTGAGACGAGTACGCACACAGAACGCTGACATGAGGGAAGTGAATTTCCACATAAAAACTTTAACAAATCAATAAAGGTGTTATTATATAGACTCATGCTAATCTTTATAGAAATCTGAAATCATTGAATCTTTGGCTATTCTGATGTTCCTAGTTATATTTACCTGCGATGTTGGGATAACAATGTTGCGCATTGCAAGGTTAAGAGAAGGTCCAGTCAGGATTGAAAGTAGGTGTGGGGATACTAGGTTAGATAAAACTACACCAACATATGAATAACAGGCTTTTCTAATGTAAAATCCCCGTGAGACAACGTACTGTATTCAGTCAATTCAGTTTTCTTTAATAACTCGGTAAATATTCGTACTAGAATGATGAAGAAGGGCTTATCAGTTTCGTTCCATTAATCTCAATCTGTTTACACTCATTAATATTACATCCGGGCCTTTCCTTGCCCTTACTGGGCATATAATTTTAACGACCCCCAAAACGTGTTCAGGGGGTCACGTTAGGAACTTTTATGGTGGTCCTAGGCTTAAGTGTTACCGTGCAGGTCATGCTAATATTTCACTTTTCCATTGGAAATTCAATAAAAAGCACGGAGCTTGTAATGTAATAGGCTAATACCTTCATTAGTACACACGCTCTCTTTACCTTCATAAATAAACGTCGTATTAAAATCATAAAATAAGGCATGTATTTATATATGTACCTATATGAATTCCTTACTAATATAAATAAAAAAATGAATCGTCTCTCAAGAGGCTCTATTATTTTTAAACGAAATTTGTATGGATAAATTTGAGGTTTAAATTATGTCAAGTTTTGTGATTGACGTTTTGTCATACAACCAGTGCTCATCTGGCACTTAAAAAATAAAACGAACATGTAGACAATTTTACAACTTGCAAGTATTTTTAAAGTGATTCAAAAGTTAAAAAGTGATACATAACAAAGTATTGACTTGTGTATATTAAAATTAAGTGGGAAAACTATGTGTACGAGTTTTGGAATATCATCCATAATTTGATTAATTTGAACAAATGTATACACTCTGTACTTTTCCTGTTGCAATTTCAGTATGTAATTAAATTAGTTTAACACACATCTGCCATTGCCATACATTGATTACATTGATGACATTCTACACAGAGTGTTTGAACTACGTAGATTTGAAAACGAGAGAGGTTAGAGTATAACTGTGTAATTTCTTTGGTTATATAGAGTTAAAATGCACATGGGGATATTTTCACTTAATAAAAAGTTTACTATTAAAAGATGATATATTACTTGAATATTTTTGGAAACAGAAATTATAAAGCAAGTCTGAATAATCAGCCAATTGATTTAAATATCTTTGTAAGAAAAACAATGAAATTTTAAATAGCCCATAAGACAGTTTAATAGTTCCTAAAGCTAAAGTTGTATATCTTTCGAAATCCTAAACTACCCCCATCGCAGAAAACATGCATACTCAGCCAATTTACAATGAATATATAACATACCCCATTTGCTCATTAATATTATTGATTAATAGCTAGCTGACGTACCCGTTCTTCACACAGGGGTTTTCTCTACCCGTTCTTTAGTCAATGCAATTTGCATTTTATTTAGCTTGAAACAGCTGTTCTTGGTTCTGCTCTTTAAGCTTTCAAATGGAAGTATCCACAGCTGTTCGCATTACAGTTTCTGAATGTTTACTTTATTATGAAATGTAAACATTGAAACTTCAGGGGATTGAAATCCGAGGGGATTTTAAGGAAGTGAATAGGCCTATGTGTTGCACGGGTTCAAGATCTACCTATGTGTAAGTTTCATCCCAGTCGGTTCAGTAGTTTTTGTGTTCACCCGAAACATCAGACAGACAGGCAGACACAACCTCTTCTTTATAAAATTATAAATTTCTTATTCCCTATAGGCATAACATTGGACAACGTATTGTGTTTAGAATTTGTAATATCTCTGTAAACAATTGACGTAGATCCATGATCAAAACACCAATTTGTGTGTTTATAAAGCCAAATCTAATGTTGAAAACTAAATTTTGACTTTTTCAAAGATTATATTTTGAAAATAAAAATTAAACTTTTGGGGTGCAAAACTCCTTCAAAATACCCTTTCGGATAAGTCAATCAGTCTGGTTTTCCAATGTAAAGTCATAAATGTTGCGTTACATGTTTGTACCAAATATAATCAAAATCGCACCATCTTTACGAGAGTTATCGTGCTCACGGACTCACATATATATAGACTTATATATACAGTTTTGAAAAAATTGTGTTTTTTGCATCTGGGGACCTCAAAACGAAAAGTTATCATGGCCCCGGGCCTCAGTCTTCCATGCCGACTAAGGTAATAGCTTCTTCCCTATAAGGAAATTCGCTAAAAACACAATGATGTAAATTTTGTATTTTATTATGAAAAGTATTAATGCCTTAATTATAATTATTAACATAACGTATCGAATAGAAGGATAAGTACTTCGTGGGAAAATTGCTTGCCTAGAAATCCAACAACTTACTAACTGGCAGTATCAGCATTCAAAAATGACGTATTTCCGCTGACAGATGATCAGCCAATCAAATAGTAGAGGTGTGGCTAATCGTTACCCCGATTGGTTAATAGATTACGGAATGGACATAATCTGGGGAAAACAAGAACAGAGAGGGGAACTGAAAAGGAGGGAGGAATGAAGGCGATGGAAGTAAGTCATTCTTGGGAGAGTTAGGAAAGGAGCAGGGACATCTAGGGGACGAGTATTAAGCCGCCCTTAGAGTTCCACAACAACTGTTACCGAGATTCATACTTCAGACGAGCACACAGATTCCTCATCACTAGTCACCATCCAAGCTGAGAGACTCCAGGACGGGGAATGTAAAGGTATTCTGCTTAGTTCGCAAAAGGTAATAAACTTTGAACCGACTGGTACACTAATTATATTCTCGCTTAGCCTGAGAGAGAAAACTCTAGGACTGAATATTGTGCAAACACAGATAAAATATATACACTGTTTTATTACACACTTTAAAATCATAATACATACTTGAAAATAAAAGATTTACAGATAAGAGCTAAACAAAGTGGATTTAGGTAACATAAAATAGACAAAGTTTATCGTCCCTCTGCAAGGAAAATGGCACTGTTTGGGAATATGCTTAAAAGTCTCTATTTCCCATAGCATTAAGACATATTGAAATCACTATCCCTGCAAGGGTTACACTATCACTGATTTAATGTCCTTTTGCCATTATATATCCCTCATACGATAGTTATTTCAAGGTCTCAGTACTACAACTAGATAAAAATGTGCATAATGAAATAAAATACAACGACACACTCCAGCACGTAATTAAGTAACAAAGTGAACCCTCATAAAACAAATCATCAAGTCCAAAATCTAAATCTAATTTACTACGTTCCCACAAAATCTACTCTACTATATGAAACAATTAAAAGGGCAAACCTTCTACTACGGCATATCCCATGACAAGGACGTGGGTCCACGCTCTTTCCCAAACTTCTACTACGGCATATCCCATGACAAGGACGTGGGTCCACGCTCTTTCCCAAACTTCTACTACGGCATATCCCATGACAAGGACGTGGGTCCACGCTCTTTCCCAAACTTCTACTACGGCATATCCCATGACAAGGACGTGGGTCCACGCTCTTTCCCAAACTTCTACTACGGCATATCCCATGACAAGGACGTGGGTCCACGCTCTTTCCCAAACTTCTACTACGGCATATCCCATGACAAGGACGTGGGTCCACGCTCTTTCCCAAACTTCTACTACGGCATATCCCATGACAAGGACGTGGGTCCACGCTCTTTCCCAAACTTCTACTACGGCATATCCCATGACAAGGACGTGGGTCCACGCTCTTTCCCAAACTTCTACTACGGCATATCCCATGACAAGGACGTGGGTCCACGCTCTTTCCCAAACTTCTACTACGGCATATCCCATGACAAGGACGTGGGTCCACGCTCTTTCCCAAACTTCTACTACGGCATATCCCATGACAAGGACGTGGGTCCACGCTCTTTCCCAAACTTCTACTACGCCATATCCCATGACAAGGACGTGGGTCCACGCTCTTTCCCAAACTTCTACTACGGCATATCCCATGACAAGGACGTGGGTCCACGCTCTTTCCCAAACTTCTACTACGGCATATCCCATGACAAGGACGTGGGTCCACGCTCTTTCCCAAACTTCTACTACGGCATATCCCATGACAAGGACGTGGGTCCACGCTCTTTCCCAAACTTCTACTACGGCATATCCCATGACAAGGACGTGGGTCCACGCTCTTTCCCAAACTTCTACTACGGCATATCCCATGACAAGGACTTGGGTCCACGCTCTTTCCCAAACTTCTACTACGGCATATCCTATGACAAGGACGTGGGTCCACGCTCTTTCCCAAACTTCTACTACGGCATATCCCATGACAAGGACGTGGGTCCACGCTCTTTCCCAAACTTCTACTACGGCATATCCCATGACAAGGACGTGGGTCCACGCTCTTTCCCAAACTTCTACTACGGCATATCCCATGACAAGGACGTGGGTCCACGCTCTTTCCCAAACTTCTACTACGGCATATCCCATGACAAGGACGTGGGTCCACGCTCTTTCCCAAACTTCTACTACGGCATATCCCATGACAAGGACGTGGGTCCACGCTCTTTCCCAAACTTCTACTACGGCATATCCCATGACAAGGACGTGGGTCCACGCTCTTTCCCAAACTTCTACTACGGCATATCCTATGACAAGGACGTGGGTCCACGCTCTTTCCCAAACTTCTACTACGGCATATCCCATGACAAGGACGTGGGTCCACGCTCTTTCCCAAACTTCTACTACGGCATATCCCATGACAAGGACGTGGGTCCACGCTCTTTCCCAAACTTCTACTACGGCATATCCCATGACAAGGACGTGGGTCCACGCTCTTTCCCAAACTTCTACTACGGCATATCCCATGACAAGGACGTGGGTCCACGCTCTTTCCCAAACTTCTACTACGGCATATCCCATGACAAGGACGTGGGTCCACGCTCTTTCCCAAACTTCTACTACGGCATATCCCATGACAAGGACTTGGGTCCACGCTCTTTCCAAAACTTCTACTACGGCATATCCCATGACAAGGACGTGGGTCCACGCTCTTTCCCAAACTTCTACTACGGCATATCCCATGACAAGGACGTGGGTCCACGCTCTTTCCCAAAATTGGGGTCTCACACAAGTATTAATTATTTAAACATCCCCAAATAAAAATTAAATACAAAACTTATTTATTGAAGATTCCTTAATTATATTTACATAGGGCTTTTTATACCTTTTTTCTTGAATTAATTCACGTTTACGTATTTTAGCGCTTATTTTCCCTTATTGTCTATTAAGACTTTACTTGTCGTTTTACTTCATTTCAGGCAAACCTTATTTAATAGGATTACTGTACTATAAATAGATTTAATTATGTTTTATCACTCAAGAAGGAGCTCGTACCGTTATTTGAGCTTTTATTAACTTTAATTAAATTTTCGGGAAATTTAAATGCCTAACTTTCTGTGCACAAATCTGACGATGTTCCACATACAGTAAGTCTCAAAATGGTCCTGCCCTAAGAGGGTCTCTACCCTGGCTGCGGTGTTGCTCTCTGGGGTTGTCCAGGGGCAGCTGTCTGCCGGGCTCGCTGTCGCGGGTGGCCATCGCCTCCTCCCACGGGTCCGCGGTGTCCTGGTCCGGGGTAATGCCCTCGCTCGACCGAAGTTCGGGGTCACTCGTCCCGCAGGGGTAGCTCCGCTCGAACGTCTCGGGAGATCTGTGTCGGTGGTCTTCCGTCAGCTTCCCGGTCCTGGAGTCTCTCGGCTTGGATGGTGACTAGTGATGAGGAATGTGTGTGCTCGTCTGAAGTGTGAATCTTGGTAAAAGTTGTTGTGGAACTCAAACAGCAGCTTAATACTCGTCCCCTAGCTCCCTGCTCCTTTCCTAACTCTCCCAAGAATGACTTACTTCCATTGTAGCTGCCCATCGTAGTCTGCATCAATCAGGCGTGATATTCACTTCAACGCAGACAAATATGTTACCAATAGTAATAAGACTGAGGAAAAGGAGAAACAGGTGGGAATTTTGATTTCATTCTCTGTTACAAAACATCGGTGAAATTGGTGCTTTTATAATTTTGTTGGAAGACCTAAAAGGCTAAGTTGTTCCACATCAACTTCACTGTCAACCACAATGCCATCAACTACCTGTGTGTCACTCATTGTTACTTTACACCTACCACTGTCAGAGGTTGTCACCCAACTGGCACCGCGCGGCTCGAAACCGCATGGTGTGAAAGTACCAATAGGATTCAATGCTACACTATGCCTCTATGCCACCGCACGGGGATAGAGTGGGGATAGATATGTGACCGCTAGTTCCTCTAGATGGCGTGGTGGGTCACGAAGTCACCGCGCGGCGTAAGTTTCATATATATTACACTTTTTGCGTGGAATTGAGATAAATACTATATTTTCTAAAGATAAACAAGATTGTGTATGAGCTAAAAATTACTCATAAGTAAAAATTAACGGGTCGATGGCACAAGTCCTCGAGTTAACAAATTATGAGTGCATCTGACGAGAAGAGTTACACTGGCCGTAACGTGTTTTACTGCTGATGGGATTGCTGACATGTGATGTTATTTAAGAGAGCATCGTTTAGTAACAAATATACTCTGTTCGTGGCATAGCTGTTTTGTTTGTAATTTAGGGTTCTCACGATTAACTCATTACTTGCTTTTAAGCAATATTATAATATTATTCTGAAACCCCCAAATTCAGATTGCTGCAATCCAAACAAATATTTTGAGAGGAAGTAATGTATCATGGAGTGAATAAATTCAAATGGCATATGCATTCCAAGACGCCAGACTACATGCCCTCAATCGTGAATCAATTTATACGTTCTGGTTAAAAAAGAGACTCAGTTGAACATCTTTCAGTTTATTTAAATTATTACTAATTAAAAAAATAAAAACACTTTCTTCATTTGAACTGGACCCACCCACGCATATAAACTAATTTCATTTTGCATTATTTGATTCCGATTTATACGTCAATTGGTTACTATTATATTGAAAAGGCTAATCACAGAACGATGTCCAATGTCATTCTCAAGGACACAAGTTATGTAAGTAAAGTAAGTTTATACTATCTTATAAGTAAAAGTATAAGTATAAGTATAGTATAAGTATAGTATAGTAAAAGTATAGTATAAGTATAAGCTATGTTATAAGTAAAAGTCGAAATCAGGTTTATATGTTAACTAATGAATCTCGGTATGTGGTTTCATCTGATTGTGGTCCATTGATATTTGCATAAGCCGAAATTTGGTGGTTCCCATTGCAACAAACCTCCGTACTCTATCCTAGTGATATTTTTTAGGAGAATAAATTAAATTTTAAAAATAAAATGTTTATAAAGACATTTTGAAGAAACCTTCTAATTGGCTTCATGTGGTAATGAGGAACACAATTATTTATCGAGCACTCGCTGAGTACGGAGGTCTGTTGTAACAAAGTTATTTGATTTTCATAAAAACTATCAGACTGAACCTCTATAAATATCTGTCTTCGTGTTATGTAAATTTCACAGATAATATTTATAAAACTTTGACGTTTCAAGCAAGCAAAACAAGGCGGAACGATCTCATTTGTTACAGATTTGTCTATGTTTTGGACAAACGTGTTTACCGTCTCTCATGTTTATGGTTTATGAGGGAAGTCTACATTGCAATACCGCTTTAGGCCATTTTAAATAATTAAAGTAGTATTCTATATTCAATGATGTTTTAATATTGACGAAAATTGTATAACACCAATTGGTTCTAGCACAAATAGTTATAAAAACAATTCTGCCAACTGCAATCTGAACCAAAATTACTAAATGTACAGAATTTAGTGATATTTTGTATTTATATTTACGAAGACAAAATACGTCTGATAACTTAGTATACATTTATTCCGTAATTTTTTTACTTATAAAGATATATTTTTTGTAATTGATAAAGATATTTTCATGAAATCAACTACTTGGAATTATTCAAAACGACTTAATTATTTATTACAAAGTCCCGTTTTTTATTATTAATTTTACTGTCTTGTTTTAGTATTACATTTGAATAGTTATTATTAAAAACTGCTAAGGGCAACGTACATAAATATTGAAAACAAGTTTTCCTTTAATATTACGGTCATAAAAAATAGATAAAACCGCAATATCAACTTGAATAAATTATACTATGTTTTATTAATAATTGAATAGTCACACAGATATTATAGCTTAAAGAATTCCGGGAAAATATCTATCTTATTTATTAATCTAATATTTAAGATCTAATGCCACTATTTTACTTCCACATTTTTTGGGTTTCTGTATCGAGAAGGAAAAATATTTTAATGTTAAACTTGATTTTCGGTTGAGTTAATATTGTAACCTAACTGCAAGCATTAGTGTGGCATTAGTGTATCATTAGTGTAATTTGGAGCTATGGAAGTTTTCGATATTTTACTCTGATTTGTGATATAAAACAGAATTAATGTTTGATAATAAGTATAAATAAAAATTTCAGGGTTACAAAATAAAATGACTCATTTCAAATTAAGAAAACATATACATGCCAATTCTATGAAGCTGCAAAACCAAATCCATTCATTATAATTATAAGCACACAAGCAGGTTAAGTGTAAGTGCATAAGCAGACTGTATTGAATGTCCCAAAAGTCCACGATCGAGTCAAAAATAAAACAAATTTATATGAGAAAACATATTTTTTACGTGGTTTCTTGTAGTAGAAACTATTTAATGATATAAATTAATAGTGCTTCTAGCCCCTCAATGTGATTTATAGACGATAACAAATTATACATCTTATTATTAAAGTAGCTAACTATTTAATAAAACTTTTTAAAGTAACCCCACTTTGAGTCATTGGTGATTTAAGGAGTTTAGTGAATACAACAACCGAAATCCGGGATAAATTCCTGGCTCTAACCCTAACATATTGTAGTTGTTTCAAAATTATAAATGGTTACTTTTATTTATATGTAATACCTTTATCTATTTATTTACATTATTATTTACACAAACGTAGCCAAGCGATAGCGATAGGTAAAGTCTAAGAAATCTAAAATATAATAGAAAATCAATCCTAAGAACGAGTTAACAAATAAAGGGAATTATACTGTAAAAGGTAGTTTTTATTACTTGGTATAATATTTATTAAATTTAGTTTCTAAATTACAGTTCCATTCCAGGATTTTTTGAACACAACGTATATATCGTCTAATAGTGTTGAAACAACTAAGTATAAACCTACTAAATAATATTTAGTTAGACGATTAAGATGTGAATTGAAAGAAAGAGAGAAAAGAAAGAAAGAAAGAAAGAAAGTATTTATTTCTATTCAAGCACACAACACAAAATGTAATTCACGTATTACATAAATAAATTACAAATCAATGAACAACAACAATTCAACATAGAGTCTTAATCTAAAAAAACAAAGGTAATTAAGTGCAAGTTAATAAACAAACAAAGTACCTAAACAGAAATTTGACCGATTAAATATTATTTAGTTGGTTTATACTTAGTGTAAAAACTGTTACAGGGTTATAATTTTCGACTGAACATACGCTGAAAATGATGTTATGAAATATTAACATGAAGGGCCAGTAAAACAAAAAATGTTCATTCACCATATTGTGGTTCTCTTAAACTACAACAAACACTCGTGTTGTCAAAGACGTGTCATTATCCAAAACACAATGAAAACTCCTAATAACATTCTCCTACACCCCATCTGTATGCTAAGCAGACGGTCTTCTGTGATCTTTAGGATCTCTTAGGCTATTTTCGTTGATCAATACAGAAAGTAGAAAAATATGTGAAATAACTTCTTAATTTAATGTTGTATTTCTTATCTCACTGATACATCAAAGGAATTACACTTATTGAGCCTTGATTTTATTTTTACGGATGTTATTTGAAGGGAATAGATTAATTTTTGGAGTTTTTATAATTTTTTTAAAATAATTTGTTGAATAGCACGATTAATATTATTTTAATTATACGTAAACCAATTTCGTCAAACACATTTTCTTAAATTGTTGTTGTTGTCCAATCTAATTTGTAAGAAACAGAAATAAATGTTATTTTATTTACTGTTTCCGTATGTATTTCAACAAGACTAAGAATCCTGGTTAAGTTATAATTCATCAGTTGAGGATATTAAAAATATGTTGTCATCTTTTAGATTTTAGAGGTTAGTAAATATAGCACCTTAGGCGTTGGAGCTAGTGTCTTATATCACAAAAATATTTCACTTCCGGACACCAGCACCAAACTTGGCGATCGAATAATTACATGTAGGGGAGTAAAAATCAGCCGGGAGCCAAGCTCAGAAGTCATGACATCACGAGCTGTGACGTCATAAAAATGGCCGCTCGGCGAATTTGTTAAAGTTCTATATCTCAGTAACTGCTTTGCTTATCCGGTTTTTATAAATGAGGTTCCATTTTAAAGATCTTGCTATTCCCTAAAAAAATTTCACTTAATGTTTTATCGTAAATCTAACAGTTTTAGAATAAATTTAACAATTATGATTTATTTAAAATTCCGTATGTTTTGCGAATTTCTTCGTAGTATTCCGTAGAACAAGTATTATTGTCATGTACCTATTTCACTTCCAGACACCAGCACCTAATTTTGGGGATCAAATTAAATACATGTAAAGGAGTAAAAATCAGCCGGGAGCCAAACTCAGAAATGATGACGTCACGAGCTGTATCTTCCTCCAAATGGCCGCTCAGCGAATTTATTAAAGTCCCATATTTCGGTAACCGCTTGTTCGATTTTGATAAATGATGTCTCATTTTAAAGATCCTTTTATATCCTAAAATAAGTATCTTGACATTTTTTGGCGTAAACTTATACGTTTTTGAGTCAATAAAAAAAGTTATATTATTTAACAATTCTGCATTTTTAGTGATTTTTTAGGAACTACGTTATTATTGCAATTAGTATGACAGTACAATAGTACCAAACATTATCAAAATCAACCTTTAGTCTTAAAAGTTGTCATGCCATCAAACAAACATTTTAAAAGCATACATTTTGTTCATTGCTGAATTTGTAACATATTTTGGCTTCAAAACGACAATTTATAACACTCCCGAGCCTACTTTCATACTAATTGCGATAATAACGTTAATTATTACAATTTTATCAAAATCAGATAAGGGGTTACAGTTTGAGCCACGATGCTTGGCGCCAGGGAAAGGCGAGAAATAACTCAAATTTATCGCAAATAAAAACAAACAATAAAGAAAATAACCAAAACCAATGTTTTAAAATTAAATTAATTAATTTTGCTTTCTGTTGACAAAAATATACTGTAACACTAACGGTAATAAGCCAAATATAAACCAAAAGTCATTCCAGAGCATACGCTAACCAGGCGTCAAGCACTGTGACCCGAACTGTACCGAGATATGGGACTTTAACAAATTAGCTGAGCGGCAATTTTGATGACGTCACAGCTCGTGACGTCATTATTTCTGAGCTTGACTCCCGGCTGATTTTTACTCCTTTTCATGTAGTTATTTGATCCCAAAGTTTGGTGCTGGTGTCCGGCAGTGAAATATGTTTACGCTTGTTCCACGGACTACCTCTTCAAAACCTCTGCATAGCCAGAGTAAACCCAAATAAAGTGCGTATAGTACCCCAAAAATAATTTGTGATTTAATACATTTGAATTTGTTTGAATTATATTCTACCGCAAGCAGGACCACCCATAGGTTTGCCGGACCCCCCAACACTGATAACAGTCCGCCCCCCATACACAATATTCACCGTCCTATTTTTATGACACCGTCCTATCTATCATCTATCTTCGGATTTTTATGTAGCATAGCTGTATTTAAGTACTTTGATAACTAATCTCTTTTTGAAAATGTTACAGATAGTTGACACTATTTGAAATGTATTCTCTGATTTATCATATAACAAAGTTATTTTAATTTGAACCAATGAAAATACTACAAAGTATACTCACCCTCCCCCCCAACCAAATATCTCGGCTAGTTGGCTGATGATAAAACTGACCTGACCTGACCTGACTATTTCGGGTACCTGCAGACCACAGGCCCTCACAAAAAATAAAGGTTATAGTAAGTCAGGGCGATAATAAAAACAGCAAACTTCTTATCAATAATTGTATTGAAACTTTTAACAAAAAACAACAGTAAGCAATCAAATTAACAAATCACTGAAAAGGAGATTTTTCATTCATCATCTATAAATTTTTGTAATAATTAATCATAAACTTGTGCCTACTTCTCTAATCAAAATAAGTGCATTGTCTCTTGCACATTATTGAAAGCCTTAATTTGTAAATGTTTGTTAAGCCCATTTGCATTTTAATCCTCCTAACTTTTGCTTTGGCAAATTTGCTTATAACATTTGAGAAGTCAATCTAAGAGGCCAATTCATGTTCTACTGACAATAAAGTAAGATGGTTTAGCTTTTCTTGTCCTAAAGTTGACCTCAGATAGTTTTTAATCAAAGCAAGTTTGCTAAATCCCCTCTCTCAAAACACTACACTAACAGGAAAGGTACAAAATAGTCTTAAAGCAATGCAGGCAGACCTCTGGACAAACACTCTGAAGTTGTAAGTGATAAATTTCATTCAGGACTTTCAGTGGGAAGCTTGTACTATTCACTTTAGTCAATGAGTCCTTGAATGTAGGTTTCAAAAATGCACATTTAAGTGGTCTATTTTAAAGATAAGATTTTCTGTTAGGTCTTCAGGATACTTTTATATTAGTTTCCGGACTGCTTTGTTCATGAGTTCTTTTAATAATTTTTGTTCTTCATTTCCTTAATTTTCAGAGTTTCTTTTAAAGTTTTATACTGATTTAAATGTGTCACAAATTTCGTTCACTTGCTGAAAACGACAATCTAACTGTTCTACAAGTTCAGTGATAATGGGATTAAATGTGTTCACTTAAAGATTTTCTCCAGAAGAACTTTAAACTCGTATTGTTTCAACTTCCTCTTTACCAAACAATGATTTTCCTTTCATTTTCCTTACTGCTTCAAATGTTGGAGTTACTCCTAAAGCAGTGGCTATGTCTTTAGCACTTTCAACATAAATAGGCCATATATCTTTTCTGTCAATTATTTCGTCTCTCAATGCAGCGATGTTGTCTTTTTCTACTTCAAGAGTAATTTCCTCAGACTGCAATATTAAATTTCTCATGTTGATTTCTGGGAACAGATCTGCCCAAATAACTAAATAAATTGGAAAAATGAGTTATGAGACCTTCTGCATCGTATTTAGCTTCTTTTGTCAAGTTGCAGTTTATTTTAACTGTTTGTAAGGCTGAAATAATTTGCGGCAAGTTTTGAGCAATAGGGGGCCACTGCTGCTACTCTTGAACTCCATATTGTGTCAGAAGCTCTATGTAATGACCTCTATGTAATGACCTTCTTTTTAAACTTAATTTACAAGTATATCTCATAATTCTGGACTACAGCTAAAACATTTGTAAAGATGGTTGTCGCAGTTGAAAAAAGTCACAACTTGTATACAAGGTTTACTTACTGCATGAACACCGACCAAGTTCAAATTGTGAGCAGCACATGGTGAATATAATGCAGCTGGATTGATCTCTTTAATTCTTGCCTGCACACCTTTAAACTCA
Organism: Allygus modestus; assembly: GCA_963675035.1. Classification (NCBI taxonomy): domain Eukaryota; kingdom Metazoa; phylum Arthropoda; class Insecta; order Hemiptera; family Cicadellidae; genus Allygus; species Allygus modestus. Next base: position 409,328,736 of record OY776112.1, read on the forward strand.
CCAGACATATTTAAGCAGTTGTCAAACCCGCAATTTTAAATTTTCCACCAGAACAATTTGAGGACAGTATATTTTCAGGAAACTTCCTATTCTCTGAGTCAACACAATTCTTCAAAAGCTCGTCATCAACCGGCCTGAACCATGTGCATATTATTTTTACCCATCATTATTACTAATGACTTGGCCACTGACATGGATCCGAGGGATTCCACTCAGAATAGTCCGAAACATTACTGTATTCTTTACACTATGTTGGTCAAGGTTTACAGTACCATCGGTTTTTAAATATGAATCTGAGACTTAAAATGTGTTGATTCCTTCAGCCTCCTCTAAGGGGTTACCAGTTACAGCAAGTGGAGCTATGTTATCCAAACTGTCTGACGTCAGTGTAAATGTCGATGGTTTATCTAAGGGGTTTCCTTCAGGATCTGAATGTCCTTGCTTACATTGGGCTCCGTAATCATCTGCTACTACAGTAGGAGCTTTAAAATAACTCTGCATTTTTTTGCCATCTGTTTTAGTTCTAGGACAAAAAGTTATCCTTATTTTTTCTTTCAGCTCGTTTTTGTGCACCAGTCTTATGTTTGTACATTTGTTATGCCTGCGTACTTCTAAAATTGTACTAGTAAATAATTGTAAAAACTGTAGGAACACTGCTTGGGTAGAACAAATTGATAGCCTATAAGTAAGTAGGCCTATATGGTATAGGCTTACTGTTCCCTTTTCCTTTGCTATACTGTACAACGTACAACTAAATATATAGCCGATCATGTTATAATTAATAAACTCAATCATTAAAAGTCACAAGAATAAGGAATTTTAACAATAACAAAGGCTTTGTTATAGTAAAAAGTGAATGTTTAGAGTATTCAATATTTTAAATTGAATCACACTAACACACTAACCTCACACACAGATCGACACACAAGTCTAAACAACTGTCCACTGATCGACTGTACATTGGTCACGGTCACGTAATGTAACTCATATTTCCTTTGTGTCTAATGTTCATACAAAGTTACAAGTACACAACACAACTCACTGTCTGGATTGTTTCCAAACAAGACATGCAGGATAAACATCTCAATCAGTAATAACAGTACAATAACCTACAAACAAAACAACAACACTGTTCTTCAGTTCGCGGCCAGTTAGTAATGCATCTGCAGATGCGCAAAGAGTATACAAGCAAAGAAGTAACTACACATATTTGTCAATATAAAGCAAATTTTGTCGGTAAATAAATCCTGTGATTCTTTCATGAAATTTGAAAGCAAGGCCTTTTAGAATGCTCTAAAATAAGCAGCAGTAAAAAAAGTATGAGCCCGTGACGGGCCACCTTGAGGGCTGGGCCCCCCGACAAGTGTCGATGATTCACCCCCTATGGGCGGCCCTGACCGCAAGACTTAATATTTAAGATACTTTATATTCTATAAACCAGATACAAAATATATACTGTACTTCCTATCTGTTCTGTTGGAAAAATGTCAAATCACCAGTGTAAATTTACCCTCCTTAGAGAGTACAGAACAAATTACGAATCCAAAGTTCACCTGTAAACAAGAAATACTCTATTTACAAACAAACTTTAGGTTTTATATTGTGATGAGTATTGCTATAGTATTTATTGCTTACTAGAAGTGTTAATTGGGATAATGTACATGCCAGTTTTCTGAGAAAGATTAGTTTTAGATTTTCTTTCGTGTTTTTTAAACGGAAATTGCAAGGCAACAAATATTATACTGAAAATGTAACTGTCTTGGAAGCTAGACTCAGTATAGATATTCTTCACAACGCTGTGCAATTCTTACCTCGTTCTCTAAGGTCTAAACAGATTACTTTTACAAAACAGATTACTGCAGTGACAGCGAGCTGGTGAATACAAGATGGAGTCCACTAGCTCGTCATGCTGGTTATATCGACAATGTTGCATCTCTGCTATTGAGTACTACTATTGAATTGTGACTACTATTGTGACTATTATTGAGCAACAATATTCAGTTCTTTCATGGACAACAAAATCCGCTAACATCAGTTAGCTCTCTCGTACCCGAATTGAGTATATGCAATTGTTTAATTATTTGTATATACTGGATTGTTTAAAGTTTATCGTTTAAATTAGCTTATGACGAATTCCCTAAATCATCTGTTAGTTTACTGCAGCAGAACTGCAACATTTGTTGTGTTTCGTTAAATGATTTTGTTAGTAGGCCTAGCATAAAACTCGATGTTACATGTAAACAGGATAAATAAACTACGTCTCACAATACTAAAAAATAATTATACTGCAGTCTTACTTACATTCAATACGGTAAATATACATAAATATACCAAAGGATAATTTTTACCATAATTTGGTATATCGTATTTTATGTAAGTACAGTATACGTGTAGACATATTTAGTTGAGTTGTGAAACACAGTTTATTTATCCTGTTTTTGTTCAATACTCAGCATCTAGTTTAACGTGTGCTAACCAGAGTTCTTGGGTCTGGAAAGGGGGTCTTTTGTGAGTTTAATTTACAAAATGTTGGTTTGGCCCTTATAAATAAGTAACACATCAAAACCAACAATTTTAGCTAGTCTACGTCTCTGTCAACATATTTAAGAACTAATATATTGAATTTGTTATTTATTACAGACAAATTATGACTATAATTTTGGACTATGTATATCAGACGTTATAGTAATTAACAGTAAACTCCATATTATTATTACTGATAAATGTCGTAACTAAAGCAAAATTGAATTATATTACAGCACCGGTATATTTACCATTGGTCTCTACCACTGACTATAATTAAAACTTGACATTACAGTACAAATTAACCCCAACGGTCCAATGTTATATTACGCTACAAACTTTGGGAATATATAGCACTATGATAGTCTAACCTTCAATGTTTCCTGACGTACCTTTATTGGCTTCTATACATTCAATTATTGGGTACACTTTCTACATGTTCTTGAACATTTGTAGAGCTGTGCATGTATTGATGGACCGTTTAAAAGGCGTCACAGCAAATCGAAGTACTTAATGAATTTATTTTGAAATCCCTTTAAAGAAAGGGATACAGTTTTACTACTTCAATTTTCCTGAGTTCAGCCGTTTTCAGGCGTTCATAAGTGTAACCAAAGAACTTGTTATTTTTTTCACGTAAAATTACGTTTTCTTAGACGTTATTAGTTAGAAGCTACAATACATAAATCAGATGATAAAATTGGTTTATGCAAGTCAAACTGTATTTATTTTATTCTTGTGATTTGAGAAATAACCAAATGTATGAGTTTAGTTTTTTCTTTTGTAATTGAATCCCTAATTTGTATGAAAGAATTAATTTAATTTAATTCTAAATGATTAAGCTTTAAGAAAAGTGTCCGTTACGAACTGATAAAACATGATGTTATAAAACAAATAACTAAAACAAATAACTAAACAAATAGTTGAATGTAAATTATTAATGTTCCAAGATAAACCTCACAATTGTATGATCACGTTTATTTATGGTAACGCTTGTATTGCATTCTTTATATTTAATTTAGATTTATCAACAAAAAGAGTAGGTGTTACTTTATTTTGAATACATTTTCTTTGAATTATTTGCAAAGGCATTAGGTTTCATCAATATTCACCCCCTGGAGCGTGCTGTCAATCTAATGCATTTAAAGTATTGATTCAATTATGAGTAGAAAATAGTTTTTAATGCACTTCATGCCCATCCATTCTTGGATCTTTATAAGTTTTAGTAGTTTCTTCAAAAACTATTTTTCTTCTAAACTGTATAAACAAGTAGAGGAAGAATTGGTAGTAGATATTAGACTACGTCTCTTAAAATTAAGATATATTTTGATCTCTTGTATTATCAAACGGATCCCTCATTCTGAGTTTGCTACGATTCACGAATGCTGTATCGATTGCTGTACGAATACGTATTAACAGCGAGATTAAGAGGGTTGAAGAGGATGTCCATATGATTTAAGACAATACTAATAAAACTGCAGAGGCATTGCTTATTTATATTTTCTAAGAGTTTTTTCGACGCTTACTTAACTGTATAGAGTACATATTTAGCTGATTATTCTTCTTAAATAAATTTAATCCCGAATATTTTGAGGATCCAAAGACATATTACCTTTGATTTTTCCGTTTATTCAATTAGTAATACGTCAAATTGTGTTTTGTGATGGGTTTTACGTTTAGGTTTAGGAGGCTATTTTAATATTAAAGCCTTATACTCCGCTTGGAAAGATAAATGTAAGTATAACTATTCCATGATTATGGCTCTAGAGAGCAAGTGGCTTGAACGAGGCCAAGATGTCGACACTAAAACTTAGCTGATGAAGGCTTAAATATTAAAGTTAGTTTAGTCGCTCATTAGGAAAACCTCTGCATCGTCTTGTGGGTGTGGAAGATTTCATTGGAACTTTAAATTGATAAGTTACTCCACATCAAACTCCTCAACGTGAGCTAAAAATATAGTTGTTACTTTTCCCTGTAATTTAGTGTTTCATTAATTTAAATATAAAATTAACTGACAAATCATTTCTAGCGTAAATTAAAACAAAGTCTTTTATTGGAGGCATTCTTTTGTTGACATTTACTTTCTAGTAAAGTAGTTAAAATACCTTTAGGTTAATTATTTTGTCACCTAATTTACAGGTTATTGGCTCGAAAAGTGTTAAGTTTGAATGCATACTTTACTCAGCCATTCAATGTCCATGAGGTATAACCTACAAAGATATTACATACAGCAATTGTTGTTGAGATATTGTACGACCAAGACCAGTCGATTCGTGTAATGAAGCCAAATTAAGAAAATATACAATGAATTGTTTTTCTCTACGACTGAAAACCATAAGTATGACAATTTAGATAACAACGGATTTGTTAGGCAATAAATGGAAGAACAATTACGCTTAATTGCTAATGCTAGGCACGTAGAGCAGCAAATATTGTCGTTTGATATCGTCAAAACTGAAGCAACGACTAGGCCTTTATACTGTCACATAGTATGGTTAGTAACATTGATTTTCGCCATTCTTATAAAAAAACAACTATTGACACCTTATAGTTTGAGAACAAATAAACACTTCAAAAACTTTACGAAAAATCAATATATTAAACTTCAAAACCATTTCTTTGGTTAAAAATCTGGTTTAGGCTATGCGTTGCTAGTGAAAATCTGTTCTATATTTAATTCATTTAAGGTGAAATTAAATTATTTATAATTTAAGGTATATTATATACTAATAGTTTTTCATCGAAACTCTGTACTGCTAAAAAGTAAGTAAAAATAAGTGACAAGTGTGAGTGTTTGTGTGAGAGAGTAAGTGTTATTTATATCAGCTAAATTGTATTAAAATCGTTGAGTTTCCTTTAGTTTAAGCAGGTTCAGCCTGATAAATTAAGTGCAAAATGTTTATTGCGCGTTGGCACAGAAGGATACAAAATGTTAGAAATATTACAGAATGTTTTGACAAAGAATATTACAGCGCCCGGGAGTTCTTTGCTGACAGTGGTAGCCAATAAAGGTATTGTTTTCGTTTTTTTTTAGTATAAAGTAGCATAACATGTGAGTGCATAAAGATTTTTTTTAAGACCATTATTGTAATAACTCTTTGTTTTTGACTGTGTACCTTAACTGGTTGTATATGCTTGATTACGTTTATGACAATAGCATAAACATGTAAACAATTATCTGTTCTAAATGTTTTAACATTTCATAAACATTTTAATTGCAATTGTTGTAAAATCCATATAATTATCGGTGAATAGCCCGTATATATTTTTTTAATGGAACTTAACAAACTTAAAATATCAAAAATACACTTTCCTCCTTCCATTCTGTATCGTAGTGAGTCTCGTTTCAAAATGTTATCTAACCTGTCAAGTAGTTGAAATAAGACTGAATAAGAAGATCAGTAAAGTAACAATAATAAATGAACAGAGCTTTATTATTATTATCTGTCACTGTTATAATTTAAAACAGTTTACAGCTTTTATCTTCGTGTTAGTACGAAATGAAAATTAAATAATGTATTTAAAATAAAATTAAAAAAAACGGATAAAATTAATAATATAAGTAATATAAGTATTGAAAGGATATTTAGTCCCAGGACTACCTTAAGACTGGTCTATACCAGTTTTGAGGCTCACATTGTGTACAGCAAATGAAATTGTAATTACATTTGGTAAATATTTTGGCTGTCCCTTATTACAAACTTCCCTTTCACCTTTGGTCCCTCCATTTGCAGCGGCTCCGGGTTTGGTCCCTACCTACCAACCAGAGAATGGATGGTCCCTGGCTGTTGTACATGAATACCCTGACAGTTGACTTGACCAGTTGGAGGGCAGAATGCGGGTCCCCTGCTTGAAAGCCTCATCCCAGCTGTCGCAGGGGCACGGGATTTGGCCCTCTGAAGGGTCGATTTGGCTGCCGTCCATCCCACCCTTTCCCTTCCTGCTATATCCTATATTTCCGGTAACCTGCGCAATATTCCCGCTTGTGAAAGATGTAACTAGCAGCTATGCTGGGGTTTCCTAATCCGCAAAAATGATTATGATGATGAAGGATATTTGTTTAATCAAATTATGAAAATAAATAGGTAAGTTGACTTCGTACAGGGATTTCCTTTGAAGGTAATTGGATTATTTGACTTATGATAACATAACAAATGCATCAATTCAAAGCAATCTAAATTTACAATAATTGAAAATTGGGAGAATATTAAACGACTGTTATGGTTTAAAGGAGGTTTGTATATAGATACAAGATAAATTTTAGTAAAGAAAATAAACTAAAAAGATAAGACAAAGTTTAATTCTGTGACTAGAGGGTTTAAGGTCATCAGTTATCCAGCCAGGGTATTATTCTTTAGGTTATTCTGTTCACACTTTTCTTCCTTTATTCTATAACAAACTACTACTAATGAAGGAATTTTGAATAAATTTTTGGGATTAAATGTGATTACAGTTTTCACTACATTTCTATATAGTTTAGACGAGCAACAGAAGCAGTTACGTCAATATAGATTGTTGCTCAATCACACGTCGGCATAGTTGTCCCACTGTGAATGACATTGACGTCCGTCAGTTATACGGCCATCACCATTGCATGGGTATTAGCATGGAACCATCAGCAATGTCAAGTACGACCGTTGAATGGTAAATAGTACACAACAAGTCGTATTTATGTTTTGCTTATGAAATACATATTATAAATTTAAATTTAATATCCATCTGATTGTTATTCGTATGATTATTTAAATATTATGTTAATATACATAAGTCACTGTGAAAAAGACTTAAAAGTATAAACACCAGAACAAAATTTAAAATTGTTAAAATGGTTTTCATTTTTTATTCTGCATTACTTTTTGCCTTACTTAGTGAATATACTTACATAAGTACTTTACATATATATTGTTTTGAATGAATGTTACCTGAAGACCTTAAAAAAGTTGACCTTAAAAAAATACCTTAAAAAAGTCCCATAATAATAATAATCATGATCACGGACCTAGTTCTTACCATGCTGACTACGATAATATCTCCCGTATGAGGGTAGTTCACTAGAAAGCAAATTTGTTATCTTATTTTATTTTAAAACTAATAGGTATATTTTTCAGACTTAGATTTCGGTTTAAACCTTTTTTATATTTGTTCAAAGTAAATAACATATCAGAATTACTACTATTGTACTGTTATACTTTCTAGAAACCACATCATCATTTGTTATAGATCCCTGGACCCCCAATTGTGCTCCAAAATATACCTGTTTGTTAAGAATTATAATATTATCTACATATTTCACATTATTATTTATCGTAACCCAACGTTGAACTGTCTCACCGGCCAATTCAAAATTATTTTTTAAGCCTAAATTTTAACACCTGTGTATTTAAGGGTCAAATAAATCTTTACAATTGTAGTTTATTCATTTTTACAGGTTTTTAGCTTTTATGTAACAAACATTACAATACTAATGGAAGCGCAAATTTTTATCTTCTCCTTTATTATTAATTTAGCGAAATATTTAGAGTAGTCTGTTTATGTTTCTGGAACTTGATATAGTATTTATAAATCCCTATATTATGATTATTTGTATATATTTTTCAATATGTAATTTTGGGTTAAGATTGTTTATCGGACTGTCAGAGTAAAGTCTTATTTTACACCGTACTGTAAATAATTGGCATTGTTTTAGTATTTTATCTCTCTGCGAACTGATTCTATAGAAATAATCATAAATAATGTTGAAAAACATAGCTCAGTAACATTTTTTTTTCGTTGAAGTATTAGAATATGAAAGAAAGAAATAATGATAATTAACTAATTTCGTAGCGATGAAAATCTTTACACATATTTCACCATCCCTTCTTTGGAAACTTAATTGTTTTATTCACTCAAGAACTTGAATTAAATTTCATTACTTTGTACACGTGTTTGTAGTTGTTATTTAACTTACTATTCTCTTTTTCTTAAAAAGAGGGATTTATTTTAAGGCATAAACAATTCAACAAATTAAAAGTAGTAGACTGACCTTTTCCAAAAGGATTTACGAAAAGGAAATGTCTTTAAAACTGATCTCAAAGCTATAAATTTACAGTGGTTAATCTACGTACACATCAGTATGAATGTTTACATACCTGCCTTTTACAACTTAAACATATTTTATAGCAGCCAAATAATTAAACACATAAATTTTATTATAATTAGCAAGCAATAAAGAAACATTCCATGCAATAATGCATGTTTAAATATTACTCTTTGGAAAAGTGAACACATTAATAAGGAACTCAATGATATTAATGATGATTACGATGATACACCGTGGCAGTAATGGTTATGAATGCTGATTAGAGAATGATAAGGACAGATGAAAGGGACAAAAGAAAGATGAATACCCTGGCTGGATAATTGATGGCTCTAATCTTGTAATGAAATTTCAACTCGTCTCATCATCAGTCCATTTAAACGGGATAGTCAAATATTTGGATTTGTCTGTGCTTTTGTTTCATCAGATTTAGTTTAAACATTTATCATTATAATTTCGTAAATATAATATATTGCCATCACATAATTAAAACGTAAATAAAGAGATAAACAAATCAGAATAATTTTTAAAGCGTTTAACCATTTCTGGAAAAGATAATTATTGTCAAATACGTCATATTAGTGATTACTTTGGATTTATTTTTAACAAAATTTTGTTGAGGTAAAATTAATTGAACAAATTTTCATTATCTTAGTTACCGTAAACTATAATTCCTTTTCAAAGTTCAACCAAACTTTACTACTGTTGTTAACCCTTATTTCAGATTTATTTGCTGTAAAATATTTGTTTGTTGACTCAAATTAATATTAATTCAGATATTGAGTAGGTGTGGTATTAATTATTATTCACATGTTTCGTTGTAAGTCGAATAGAAAAGAATTTAAAAAACACCTTACTGTTTTGTTAAATGGTATGTTATTATTAAAAATACATTTATGAAATTGTAGCTAATAATGGTTTTTTATAGTTTAAGAATGAAAAGATAACAAAATATTGAGCTATATTATTAATATCACTAATACAGATTAAGAAAAGTTTAGTCCTCAGTTTAAATTACCTGTTTATGTTGTAAATTTATATTACAAATTTAACTGTATTCAATTTGGATTTAATAAACAAATACCATATTCAAATTCAAACCAATTATCATTTTCCACTAAAGCGACACAATTTATTATTTCGGAACTAACCAAATATCTATAACATTGTTACGTGGAAAACTATAATCTGAAAGCGTGTCACGCCTGAGGTTACAGACCTGATCACGGCCTCAACAGGTTAGATGGCGGATGACAAAGTTTTACAGCTTTACGTGTTTGGCATTAAACTGTTGCCAGATTATGTTTCACTTAGGTACTAAAGCTGTTAAGAAACAAGTCCTAAGAAACATATGTCTACCGTCATGCGTTTAATGTCAATAAATGAGAAATTATTTTTTATTTAGTTTATTTTGAATTTTTTAGAAAACTGAGTAATCTTGATCTTGAAAATTTAAAGCTAACAGTAATAGAATTAATGCAAATGGATTTCAGTGATATTATATTTCAAACTTTTTCACCTAGATGGCAAAATAAATTAACTATAAACAGAAACAAATAACAATATAATAGCAATAACAGATAACAAAATAACAATGTAACAGATACAAAACACGAATTAGAAATAGAAAAAAATAATTGCTCGCTTTTAAAATTCTTGATGAAATAGTAAATGGTTTTCTAAGCCTATCCTTTCGGCTGAATGTACGATAGAGTTCCTGAATTTTAAATTACTAATTCATAGAAATTAAACATGTAATATAATAATATATTGCAGTATTTTAGGCAATACAACAGTCTTTTTGTCATATAGCGATGAAAAAATTGCCTGTAACATATAATAAAATATTCTACATTGTTAAATTACTTTTTCTGAATTTAGTTTTTGCCAGATAAAACTAAGAAATAGGCTGCATACGTTATTTAAGTTTATTTAAGTTTTTACTACATTTAACAAACCTCAGAAATGTCGAGAGAGTTGAAATATTGCTTCATCAGCTGTTGCCCGAAATCATATAAAGTAAGAGCACGCAAGGAAAAAATAAAACTACGCCCGTTTCACTAAATCTCGTATCTACTGTCTTAAAATATTGAACTTAAAACAGTAAATATGTATTTGCGCACAATTATGTTATTGAATGTTTGATGACAGGTGCTAGACGTGTGGCTAGCAACGGGAACTAATAAAAATGGGGGTTTTATGCAAATATTAATAGACTACAGCCGCGTGAAGCCCTATACCAATTTTACTCCACCTCTACATATATTCATATATAAGTGAGATATGAAATTTTATTCATTCGTTATAAAAAAATTGGACAATATGTCCATACCTGGTTATATAGAACCGTGCGTGCAGGTTGTTGCTACAGGAATATTTTATGCCAATATTAACAGATCCCAACCAGATGAATCCACAAACAAAGTTTTCAACCTATAAAATATAACATTAATATTATAAAGCTGAAAGTTTGTGAGGTTGTTAGTGGCTCAATAACCCACCAACTACTAAACCAATTACTCTGAAATTTGGTAGGAGGATAGATAACAACCTCAAGCAACCCACAGGCCTATTTACGTTTTAGATATCCTTTAGGGCTCATACATTTGGCATTTCGATTTTCTATACTGATATTATGAAAATTAGTATTTAATGAACCGTTCTGAAATTTTGTAGGAAGGTAGCTGTTAAACTAAAGGCAGATACAAACCTAATTACGATCTAAAAATAATTTAGAGCTCCACCCCACAAGCTATTCAAAAATTCCCGTGGTAATCTTCATTTGACATTGACATTTACTAAAAGGTTTTAGCTTAGATTTGATTGAAAATAGTTTTTACACTAAAGGCAGATATATCCCTACTTCCAATAAAAATATTATTAAGGGCTCTGCCCAACTGACATTCAAAATTTTCAGTTTAATCTTTGGGACATTGGAATTTACTAAATCGTTTTCCAGTTATTTAGTGGGAAGATGGTTGTTACACTAAATACAGATATATTCTTACTCATAATCTAAAAAATCATTTTGAGCTTCACCCCACTGGCATTCAAAATTTCCATGTGAATATTTAGGACCTTATATTTACCATCCGTTTTAGCTGTAATTGGTAAGACGAGAGCTGTTTCACTAAAGGCGGAATCTAAATTTCATTTGGGGATCCACTGCATTGTCATTTAAAGTTAATCTTATGAACATTAGCATGTAACGAAATGATTGAGCTAGGGTCTACTTAAAGATATGTAACAAACTATGATAAAATATAAGACTACTCCCTTTCAGAAAGTCCTTGAAATCTCTGCCTCTGATCATTACATTTCATATATAAACTATCTCGCATCTACTACTAGACCGACGAGGGGGGAATTCTGTAGGAAGGTAGCTATTTAAGACAGATGTAGAAATACTCATGATTTTAGGTTATTTCATTAATTTTTGTAGGTAATATAAAATATAATCAATAGTGCTTTTTAAAATTTCACTTCTTCATGGCAATGAAATTGAACATTTGTTGTAAATATAATCCCCGTTAATCGGATGGACACAAAAAGCTAACATACTATCTTATTTACTAACAAACCCTAAAGTGATCTAATTACAAGAATTTACCTTTATTCCTTTAAAACATAATGTCATTAAGAGTATAAAAAACCCATTAAATTACTTTTCAGACATTGTGCATTTTGTTTAAGGGAAGTAAAACTTGTAATCCAGTTAATTAAACATCTGCGTTGCGCAATTAATCACTGTAACCAGTTCATATTTATCAAACTCGATGTCATAAAAACGTGGCTTTAATTAGGGACAGACATTGATAACTTTTTAATTACCTTGTATATCGAGTATTTTATATGTCAAGTAAGACATAATATTTTAATTAGACATAGAAAATTCAAATTATCGTGTATAAATTAGTGTGTTTTATTGTCGTGTTAGGAATATATTATCAAATTATTTTAATTATAGTACGTAAACCAAACTTCTTTCGTCACTCCAAGGAACATCTTTCCTCCATAAAGATAATATGGTTTTAAAGCCAATAGGGTGGAGCCCTAAGGTTGAGGTTAAACAAATTATCCACACTTTTTTATAATTGAAAATGGATTAAAATCACGAAAAAAAGTAAAGAATACAATAAAAACTTTACCGATGGGGAGGAGGTCTACGGTTGAGGGGTGCGGCACGCGGGGCCCATCCAACGTGAGGACATTTTTCAAGAGATGTGGCTTTAACAAAATAAATCCAGCTTACGTTAAGACAAACATTTGTGTTTTTATAAAAAAATAGAATACTAATGTTGTAATTAAACCCCTTTTGGATGTTGAAAACACCTCATTATAATCTAATTACAAAAGGTTTGATAGTTTTTGAGTTTTTAACACGCAAACACACACGTATGGCAAACTTAACTTCTTAAAATATACTTTACTAATGTCTAGAAGAGACCCTAGCCCCTAAGCTTGCTCTAATACTCTACCCCATCTGATATTTTACTGTTTTCATGCTGAGAAAAATTAACCGATTCAAGAAGGAACACCTGTCAGTTCGTAAACAATGTAGATACGTAATCACATGTAAACAGAGCAGACGTGTTTAAATCCCCATTCCTTTCTGATGGGTGATGTTTTACGTTATTGCTCGTTTGCTGTTATTTTGTAGAAATACTGCTATTCTTCCCGCGTCTCTGGGATCAAGTCCTTTAATTTGAGACGTCCCCCATCATCGTGCGTTTTGCCAAACTCCCACAATTTTGACTTAAACATGTCGTTTACAAAATCGTATTTATTTTTAAATAATCGGGTTATTTATTTCACGCAGATTTCGAGACAACCACTTGACAGATTTCGATGATTCTTTTTTTTAATGAAAGTAATTTTACGTAGAAAGTAGAGATGGGCGTTATTTAACAACAGGATGAATAAAAGTGTTTCGGCCGTGGCAAAGTTATCGCGGCAACACGTTGCGGAGAACTCCCTGTTATTCTAATAAAGTTTCTACAACCACGTTGCAGAAAAGCAGCACGGACAACGGGACAACATGCAATGCCGTTTCCGTATCGTTACCAGAGCAAAGATAACTTTGACAACGAACTGAATAATTATTACTGTTATAAGTTTTGAAAGAGGTTTTAAATTACAATTTGTCTTCGTTAATGGTATACAGCTGTGGGGAACAGCAAGCCAATCTAATATTGAAATTTTCCAAAGATTCCAGTCAAAAACATTGAGAAACATTATCTGTGCTCCTTGGTTCGTTTAAAATAAGACTATTCATGAAGATCTGAAAATTCCAACCATAAAAGAAGAAATTGCACGATACTGACAGATTTACCACAGAAAATTAGAACAACATCCAAATTATTTAGCTGTTAACCTCCTTGGTCATAGCGAGTTTACTAACAGGCTCAAGACAAATTGTAATGTTCTTGAACTGCCATACATGTTTATTTAACATTTTAAATTGTAAGAATGTTTGACGCAAGATCTGTTATTGGACATCAACTTGCCCAAGTTATTTAATTTGTTTTATATTTTTTGCTTATTGTTCCATCCTTTTTTGAACAGATTGTAAAATTACAAATAAAGTTGTAGAAACAAATTTTGTTCGTTAGTTCTCAATGGCTGCTCCTGATAATACCCAGATATTGTAATCAAGTTTTCGTTTGAAGAGTAGGCCCTAATGGATCTTTATTCTAATAAAAAATATGCTACAAATTATTGGCACTAATAAACACTTGTTAATCACTCTTGAGCAATAGTTAAATTGATTTATGGGTAATTAATTAGAGATGCTTCTAAGCAGACGGTGTCGAAATAGATTTTAAATCATTAATATAAGTACTGTATAAGGTAAATGGTAACACCATGCAGCGAATCATGCTGTACAGTAACCAGTAATAACCTAGCATTAATGTAACGTTTTAGAATAACCTCCTGTCTGAATAACGCCCTACTTACAATTAATATTGACAACCGACAACGACAAAACACAACGCCGGCCGGCGGACAACGGTTTTAAGCGGCAACGAGTTTGCAACCGTTATTCAAATAACAGGTTGCCGCAACACGTTATTGGATAGATGCGATGTCGTTACAACTGTTGCCGGAAAACAACGATAATTCCTATCTCTAGTATAACGTCGTAACGGAGGCAGAATTTAGATTTAGGCCTCAGGGCTCTGCCCCACGGTACTTCCAAGTTCACATGTTATTCATATAAAAGAGAGTTTAATTTGGTTCATATTACGTTTTTCTTAGTTAAATTCATTAAAATAGACAGCTGTTAAAGGATTATATCTAACTACAACTTTGTTTTGTTTAAATCTTTCTACTCTCTTCCTTATTTAGCGCTTTTAATCGCAAAATCATGTGGAGGAGCTGTTCGTTATATTTAATAGTTTAAATTTAGTAAATACGAAGGTTTACTGTGACAGAGTAATAACATAAACTGACAAAAATTTACAGCTGGAAAATATAAATAGTAAATCAATTAATGCTGCACACTACCGGAACAAATAATAATGTTCAAGATCAAATAATAACGTTTTATTTATTTGTAAAATTTGAATTTAGTTTTTTTTATAAATTTCAAAAAGCTTTGTAAAACTGGATGAATTATTGTTAAACGGGCACTAATTTAATTATTTAACTATGAAACATATAAATATAAACATTTTAAAATATTTTCTTGTCATTAGTAAACAATATTTTAATAGTATCTCGTACTTTACTAATATACATTTTTCCCCATGCTTTACCTTATGGAAATTTTCCAATTTGTAAATGTTAATTATTAAAAGACGGTTGAATGAATGTGTTCAGTTTTTAAACTGGTATCGTAAGATGCAATGGAAAACATTTGTGTCAAATTTGAAAGAAATCCTTTCAACCGTTTTCAAGTTATTGCGTTTCGAACACAACCACACAACCACTGACGGACAACGAATCATTGCCACTGCTAATACATAGAACCCTTTCCTTCGTTCCATCATCAATTAAATCTGCAAATGTCAATTCAGTACTTATAAGACCTAGAGATTCATTTGCCAACCTGAAGGTAACTGTAAATTGTAATTTATTTAAAACACTAACAATTTGTTGAGGTATTAGTGAGCACATATTTCTTGAGACTCCGCAACGACAGTTGCACCACTCGTATATCCTGCAACAACGTGTTGCGGTTGTATTGACAATTTTACTGGTTCGAGTATTTCAACTTTTAACTTTTTTATTATGTAGTTATCCCTGTATTTTTTCTTCAGATTTTTTTGGTGTAATTATCATTTATTTGTAGACAATAGCATAAGTTAGTGGCTCCGTTTTACTATGCAATTTTAAAAGGTAGCAGTGTAATAACTATGGATACACTAAACGCATTTAACAAATGTAGAAATACTCAAAGAAAAAGAAAAAAATTAACATAAATAAAATTTGTTAGGGCCACTAATAGTTTATTTAGTAAAGCTAGACTGAACAATGGGTGTAATATAAAAAAATAACTAATGAATAAAAAACGTAAAACGAAGCAAAGCACGTATACAAGTTTTAAGTTGTGTTAAATGAGTAAAGGATACTCTGTGATTAATACTACTAAATTTATTTTATGCCAGTGCCATTTTATGAAGTGGGAAATCTGCGGGGCCAAATTTGAAGCTGAAAGAAAAACAGCTATTATTCAAATACATACAAATATTCAAAAATCACTTTTGGTTTCACCCTATTGTCCTTTACCATTAATATAAATTATTGGATTTTTCTCCATAGCATACATAGCATGGACACTTTAAAACGAATTTTCCAAGTTTAACACCCATAACCGCCCGATTTTGTTGTACATTACAAAAGGTAAACAACAGGTTTATATGGAAATATTTTAAAAATTAACTTGAAAAATAAGAACTATGCATTGAGATAATAATATCCACCAAAATAAATTTAAAACTTAATGGTGAAAAAGTGCTTTAAACATTTAAAAGTATTGTTCGTTCTACTATTAACGATCGTAAGCGAAACTTTAAATTAAAGTCGTATCTCCTTTATTAAAGTCGTTATGTACAATTCCATCCAACCCCTTTACTATGTACGGTGCAAGAAGCAGTTAGGTTGACGAGGTCGGGATGTCGCAGCTAAACTTGGCTGACGAGAGTTTAAACGTTGAAGTTGGTTCAGTTGTTCGTCTGAGAGACGTCTTAGTTGCCTAAAGGGCATGGAACAGTTAGTTCTGAGTCATTAAACCAAATTCATACAATATGACATAGGCTGATCAAAGGATGGTTGGTATAATATGTTTTAATCGAATACTGGTCTCTTGTTTTCTTATAGGTCTTAAATCTATCCAATAAGTTAAAAAAAAGATTCATTCCGGAAACGGTGTGTTCCCACAATCTGTAGCTGTACAGACAAAGCTGTAAACTATTTTATTATTATGGATTCTTCTAGATAAGGAATTTCATTCTTTGGATATATTTTTGTCTGACAGATAATTTGTATTTTATTTATTTTGTAAGATTTTAGATTTGGTATTTTTATATTATTTATTGATGAACAAAGTGAATTGTTACTCCGTTACACGGCTGACTGTGATTGATAATCAAGAGTGTTGTAGACCTATGGTAGTTTCTTTTCATTGTAAACAAATTTACTCGATGGCAGACTTACTAAACGATCATACGAGCAAACTATCTTTATTACATGTAATGTACCATATAAGCCCCACTGTCACCTAATGACATGGGATTAAATTTTTATAATCTACCGGTCAGTAAAATAGTTTGGTTAAGTATGATCGTTTGGTAAATCTGCCATTGAGTAAATTTGTTTACAATGAAAATAAACTACTACAGGTCTACAACATTCTTGATTATCAATCACATTCAGCCGTGTTACGGAGTTATACTGTCCCAGTAATTCAAAAAATCCAAAACTTATTGTATTACTTTATCATCACTAGTCCAAACACTTAGCTTTTACATCGAAGATTTCCAGTACAAAATAAACTAATAATAAATCTAAATAGATATAAGCATTGTTTTAAACACGACAAAACACCATTAATTTACATAACAATCACATTTTAAACTATTTCAAAATAAAAATATTGATGGAACAAAACATAACCAAATCTATAGAAAAAATGTTTACATTTGAGTGATTTATAAACAAAGATCTAGTGTTTCCACTCAGCGTTAACAATATCCCACGCGCTGATACAAAAAATCCCACTTTATTCCACACTCTCCCTTATAATATCCCGCATCATATCCCACAATTTCCCACTGATTTGTTTTGTTAAACATTGCAACACAATTAAATATTATGTGATTATTGAATAATGTATTAGTACAATATTTATACCGTAAGATAGAGCTTATTTGGATCAACAAATTACCTATAGGTATTTTACATTTTAGTACCTCAAAGGATTTTGAGCAATGCGACATAGGCTAAATGATACGGTGAATTAACTAAATTAAATAATTTATTTACGTGAGAGGTACTAATATTTATAATGGTAGTCCTAAAGAGTACGACATAGGTACTAAATAATGGCAAATATATTGCTTGTTAATTCTAACATGGCTCAGCCAGCGATATTGACATGATTCAGTGTTCGTTCTGTGACGTTTATAAAATCATAATAGGTACGGACAGCGAGGTTAGAAAATGGTAAACCCCGCAACTGCCAGTACGGCGAGAAAATCCACTAGAAGTGCTACTGCTAAGGTGCCCTGGTCGTAAGTTGTAAGCAAACTAGTAGACGTAATGCCGATTTCAAAAAAATCACACTTTATCCCACAATAAGTCAAAATATCCCATATATAGGGTAAAAATATCTCAACTGAAACACAGATAAACCCCAGCTGACATTTTAAAGACAATCATAGTCAATAGCTTACTACGAAAACCATTTCAACTACTGTATATCAAACATTAAAATTAGTTTTATCAATTATTAATAATCCAAAATAAAATACAAATGAGGTGTTAAAATATTTCTTAGGTATCCCAAAGGACTCCTTCAAAATTTTATTAAGAAATGTTTTATAGTCATTTAGTATTTCGATAACACACCCCCACACCCACCCACACACACACACACACACACACACACACACACACACACACACACACACACACACACACACACACACACACACACACACACACACACACACACACACACACGGCCACTGAAAATTCTTCATCATTAAATGTAATGTACCAAATAAGCCCCACTGTCACCTAATGATATTGGATTAAAGTTTTGTAATCTACCGGTCAGTAAAATAGTATGGTTACTGTTTATATTTTTTTGCATTTTCTGTGGTTAATATAGATTTTCATAAACAGTCAAGATGTCCAAAACTCCGTAATTCCAACCGTCTACATTGTTCAACTAATTACGTTGTAGACAGATTGCCCTCCTGAAAAATAAGCATTAATGTAGATGTTGGATTTTCGCTTTTAAACCTCTCGTGCTCCGATTCTAGTAGCTTGTGTATTTGAATTCAAATTAACATATATTAATGATATAAACATTTTTAAATTTAAAGTATGAAGTTTATAAGATACTGTTATATAAATAAATCATTGAATACCTTTTTCACATTCAATGGGTAAACAAGTATATTTCTGTATGTTTAACCCCCTGATTTCAGAGCTGAAAATTAATAGGTCTAATAATTATAATAATAATTGGAAACTTTTCCCTCAGGTGATATATTTAAAACTCGTCGAAAACCATCCGGTGCCAAAAATATATTTAAGTCATTGGCCGAGTCATAAAAAAGCGTGAACAAGCCTGATGGCCATAGCTAGAAACTTATGACCAAATAAAAGTAATCACTTTAATCTAATTTGCTAGGTACACACAGTGGTTTTAAGAGGTTAATTGCTCCACCTCATCCTCCAGGGTTAGATGGAAACGTATTCCGCATATTCTCTATTAATTGTAGTTGGATTAGGAAACCCCAGCATAGCTGCTATAGGCACGTCTTCCACAAGCGGGAATTTTGCGCAGGTTACCGGAAGGTTAGGATATAGCAGGAAAGGAAAGGGTGGGATGGGACAGGCAGCCAAATTGACCTTTCAGAGTACCAACTCCAGTACTCCTATGACAGCTGTTATCAGTCTCAAACAGGTGGACCCGCTCTGCCCTCCAACTGGCCAACACAACGGATGAGTATCCATGCACAACAGCCAGGGACCACACATTCTCAGGCTGGGGACAAACCCCTGAGTTTCCGCCCCCAGCCGCTGCAAGTGGAGGGACCAAAGGTGAAAGGGAAGTTTGTCATAATGGACAGCCAAAAATCTTCATATGTAATGACAACTTCATTTTCTGTACCCAATGTCAGCATCAAAACTGGTATAGACCAGTATTAAGGTTGCCCTGGGACGAATATTCTCTATTGGTCAATGCTAACACACCAAGTTTTAATAAAATTAATCAGTATACAAGAGATATTTGTTTTTTATTTATTATAAGAATAACATCGGACAATGTACTTAGTTTACTGCTGAAAGGAAATTGAAATATTCTCCACGACCATTAGCCGAATAGCCTACTAACGAAATACCAATTTAACCGTGTGTGGATTGGAGTACTAATTTTTCAGCTTTTTATGGCAATGAGTTAAAACTGTGGAAACCTGTTGAAAATATTTAAAGTTTATTTTACTAAGAAATGTAAAAAATACCCCCGTCGCAGCAAACCTGCGTACTCAGCAAATTTCCAATGCATAATATATGTCTTAATACCAGATAAAGCCGCAAACCAAGTTTCATAAAAATATATTCACATATAATCGATTTTAATTATTCACCATAAGAATAACATTGGTAATGAGTACGTAGGTTTGCTGAAACAAGGAACAGAAACAATTGGTTTTTATGCAAATGTAAATAGAATTTAACTAGGCGAAGCCACATACTAAGTTTCATCAATATTCAAACATAAATAAGCGCTATATAACATTCTAGTTATTCTCCATAAGAATAACATGGGGGCTGGAGAAAGCAGGTTTGCTGCAACAAGGAACAGAAAAATGGGTTTTTATATAATTATCAATATAACTCAACCAAGTGAAGCTACATACCAAGTTTTATTAATTTATGTTCATAATTAAGGGAGTCATTACATTTTACTTATACTCCTTAAGAATAACATGGGGGTTGAGTACGCAGGTTTGATGCTACGGGAATAATCAACAAAAAACCAATTTTTTGTGCAAATATCAATATATCAGTACTACGTGAAGCCACATACCAAGTTTCATCAACATACAGTCATAAATAATCGAGATATCAAATTTTATTTATTCTCCATAAGGATAACATTGGACAACGTACTGTGTTTAGCACTTTGAATATCTCTGCAACGGTTGGGCGTAGAATCACAATTTAAACACCAAAATGATTGCTTTGTGGAACTGAACAGATTGGTAAAAGCAAATGTGAATTTTACATTAAAATAAACTGAGGAAAACCAAAAAACTTTTTCCCATAAGATTAACATGGGAGATTTTATGAGCAGGTTTTTTGGATTTTCTCCGCAACCACTTAACCTAGGTTAATGATTCAAAATACTGAATTATTTGTTTTTTTAAGCTCTATAACATGGTTAAAACCAAAATTAAGTTTTTTAAAAACTGTAGGGTGAAAATGCAAAAAAACTGATTTTTGGACAAATTAAAACCCCCATAAACCCCCCTTCCCAATGTCCGATTTTTCTGGTTTTCGAACTTAAAGTCATGAATGTCATTTTACACATTTTAGCAAAATTTCATCAAAATCGGACGTTTTTTACTCAAGTTATCGTGTTAACGGACACATATATAGATATATATATATATAGAGAGAGAGAGAGAGAGAGATATATATATATACATATATAAATTTGAACGAATAGTGTTTTTGGTATCTGGGGACCTCAAAACAAAAAGTTATCATGGTCTCGGGCTTAAGTCTTACCATGAGACCTACGGTAATAGCTTCTTCCCTATAGGGGAAATTCGCTAAAACTGAATTTTTGGACCTCTTAAGCCCTGTAATTTCTGAACCCGAATTTTTCTAAAAAATCAGGTGGTATATTTTATTATAAACCTAATATAAACCACCAAATAAAAAATCCAAAGATTTAGAAAGCGGCTCCTCAAAACTGCTCCAGACCTATATACTACGTTGTTGGGTACCAAAATATTATGGATACATATTTGTTCTTACCTCAGGGCTCTGCCTTTAATATCACTCTCAAAGTTTAATTTTAACGTATTATTCGTTGGATTTCTTTTGTAAAAGCAGCATCTCCTGAAAGATGTCCCCACGTTTGATACGCCGCCCTCCTCAACCATAGACCTCCACCGCACCGGCAAATTTTCTATGTTATTATTTACGCCTTTTTTTAGTAATTTTAGAAAATCATATAAAAATTTGTATTACTTTCTTAAACCCCGACCTTAGAGCTCCGCCTCACTGGCTTTAAAAGTTGTCATGTTACATTTTTGGAGGAAAGGTGATCCTTGAGTCAGCGTTCGGGAGTTCGGGTTGAGTACTACTAGCTGGTGTGACAGACGTTCTTTTGTCCTAATGTCATTGAATTTGTTTTATGTCAACGATTCTCGTTCTTTTTCAAGATGAGCTCGTTCGCTTCACTCACTCGCCTCCAGGATGAGCTCGTTAGATACGCTCACTCGCCTATCTTTATATAGAGCTTATCTCAGTATTGAAAAAGAGTTGCCATTCAAGTACATTTGTTATTTCTATAATAAACATATGTTTATATGCTTTTCGAATATGTTTAGATATCATTTTTATAACAGCTGTTTTATGTAAGGAAATAACTAAAATACAAACCCGACTTTGTTTTACGTATTTAGGTAATGAAAATCACTTAATAATATCTTGTCATGACGACGTTAATATACACTAGGCAGCAATACGGATTTTGACAATTTTAAATTTACGTAATTGCACAACGCTATCTGTAGAGCCTGATAAAAGCATAGGCTATATTATACGTATCAAACAGGAAAGTTGGCCGGGATGGTAAGGGCCCACACTTGCATTTAGGGTGTAGGCCAGGGCCCATACAGACCTTAAATTCAGCAGCCCCCTTGCCGTCTGTATGCAGAACTTCAAACATGCTAAAATCCAGAATCATTGGCCCTGTCTCGTGTATACTCTATGTGCCTAAGAGTAAGAATAAGTTATAATCAATTAATACAAATACTGAATTATTTTGACTCAATCTTATCCTACAGTATAATATGAGTAAGGTTTGCATGCTCGCTTGCTTGGTTGATTGCTTGCAACTCTGATCTCAAAAACGGCCCCAACGATTTTCTTGGAAAATAATAATGTGTCCTTCCAACTATTTCTGTTGTAAAACCTGATATCTGGTATAAAAATAAGTTCTAGACATGTCCCATCCCCAGGGAAAATCAAATAATGTAAAAAGCCACTATGGATAATTAAAAAATTCACATTGGGCTTATGGAGATTAAAATAAAATCAAAAGAGTCTAATCAGCTGTTTAAAATAAATCAGTGAACTCTCAAAGTTATACTCATATAGGTTAAGTACTACCCGAGGCTGAGCTTAGATAGGGGAAGGTTAATCAGTTTGTTTATGACTTGGAGTAGTTTTTCCATGTACCCTACTAACGAGAATGTTTTAAGTCACAACAGTTGTTATTATAGCTCAATGTACCTTTGATTCACTCTGGATATGACCACTCTACATGTAATCTTCATCCAAAGGTTTTATTATCTGATTTTAGGAAACCTTTAGGTAATATCCTATATCACCGACTATAAATACTGTAGTATAATAGATAGTCAATGCTTACTCGCAGGTATACTCTAATATTAGTAAGGTTTGTTTGTTCGTTTGGTTGCTTGCTTGAAACTCTGATCTCAAAAACGGCTCTTTTCTGAGATTAGTGTTTAAAACCATTAAATGAAGATTGCATATAGAATGGTCTACCTAAAGGGACATTGGGTTATAATAAAACATGGAGTGACTGTAAACCTGAATTACTTAGTTTGAGTGACCAATCCAAGATTGTAGTTTTTTCAGTTCTGTATTTATATACATTTTATCATAAAAGTAAAATAATAGCGAAAGGGAGGGGGAGTTGGAGGGTGCAGCCTCCCAGTTAGATAAAGGTGCCATTAACTACTTCGGTAGTTCTTTTTCTGAATGGCTGATTGTCCCATGAATGGCGTATGTCTTTGTATGGGAAAACCCAGTCCGTATTTGACTGAGGGGGCGAGTATTCTCTATATCCGCTTGATATCACTGACCGATCCGCTTTTAGACCTCATTTTTCTTAAAGTTAATTATTTATGTGTATTTGAAACATATTTTCAATCTGTAATAACAATGAAATTAGTGGGTGTAATGGGTTGTTATTATAGTCGGCCGCAACTTAACGCTGGGCAGAGCCATCGGCCCGTAGGTAATCTGGTCTATTCAGTCCCCTCCTCGCCACCGGCCCTAAATTATCACCGCTTGGCTGAACGCGTGACTCACTAAGTACCCAGTACAGTAGGAATATGTAATATGTCTTATTTTTAAAACATTAGGAAAACGATTGTTATATTTAGCATCGTGACAAAACCCTGATCAATTTGACATCAAACTTCACGAAAATCGGACAGTATTTAGATCTACTTTAATTATGCCAATATGTTTGTAGCAATTTAACTTTTACACCTATGACAGGGTCATGACCCGTTCTTAAACAATCAATATTATTAATTACTAGCTGATGTTAACCCCTTAATTACTAGTACATATTTTTAAGGACTGCACGTAACTAAAAACGTTTTATTCATACATTAACACAATGAAAAAATACAGGGTAGGCCTAATACCCTCAAAACTTAGTGAAGTTATAGATTTATCGCTCGATAATACTTTTGAAGAGTGACTCACAGTTTGTCAAAACAAACAAACAAACGGCACGCGGCCGTCATTTATTTATTTTTTCGTGAGTTTATAATTATATTGTTTTTTTATAATGATATTTCACATCTCAATCATATTATTTAAATTTGTTTAATCGTTGATTATTATTTCTTTGATATTATTTAATTGATTTGGTTTTGGCCTTTTTACAGCACCACCTATACATTTTACAGTTTTGTTTGATTTATTAACTATGACTTATTTATTATTTTCGTATGTTTTTTAGTTTGTGTAAAAGCTTCTCTACAGTCTTAAAGTTAGTTTACACATAAAAGTACTAAGTGCCCGTAAAAATAAAAAAATACAAAAAAAAACTTTAAACACGCCTAGACATTTGTAAATGTTTCAAATATTTAGCCAGTCCACAGCCTGGAAAAGTGTGATAGAAATCATAGATAAAACAACTGGTTTAATTAAATAGGCAAAGTAAGCATATACAAACGAATAATTATGTTCCTTAATTAACAATTAAGTTATTTCTTTATGAACGGGTCACAAGCTAGACTTGGATGTAATAAATAAATTGTCATCTTGCCTTAAAAAAACGGGCCATGAGCCTGACATAGGTTTAAAAGTTAAATTTCTACTAACATATTGGCATAATCAAGGTAGATCTAAAAACTGTCCGAATTTCGTGAAGTTTGATATCAAATTTATCAGGGTTTTGTCACGATCCTAAATATAACATTAGTTTTCCTTATTTTCTAAAAATAAGACATATTACATATTCCTACTGTACTGTGCACTTAGTGAGTCACGCGTTCAGCCAAGCAGCGATAATTTAGGGCCGGTGGTGAGGAGGGGACTGAATAGACCAGATTACCAACGGGCCGATGGCTCTGCCCAGCGTTAAGTTGCGGCCGACTATAAGGTGTCGCGGTATATAGTGAGTAGACCATTTTGTTTGTAACGGTATTTACATGAGGGCATCCCTTTCTGCAATAATAGAAACTACTCCTTATATTATATGTCATTATGAACATTTAACAACAGCTGTTCATAAAAAAAAAATAGTACAGAAGCAAGAACAGCTGCTTCAAGGTAACACCTAGAAGGGCATCACTATATAAACTAATAGAACCAAATATGAGTTGGATAGTAACCAAATAAGATTTTTGCTCGATTCGAGCAACTAGATTCACTTGAATCTAAAAATTTTACTAAACCTTTTTGTTTTTTTAACTATGGTATGTTTTTAAGTTACAATAACATAGGCAGTGGCATAGTCCTTCAGTGGACCAAAGTTAAAATAACTACGGTTATATAAAAAATATCCTGACTGATTGGATCATGTGGACCTTGTTGTTTTCCAAAATATTCTATATTGTTTTGTACCCCCCCCCCTAAAAAAGTCAAAACATTATAATATATAAAATTATAAGAAAGAGGATCTGGGGACGAGTAACTATCCTTGAAGTAATCGGCTTAATGAATGTGATTTTATTCTTGTCAATGTTTAAGCGTTAAAAACAACTTACAATGAAATCGGGGGGCCTGGGGGCACAGCCCCACAGTGAGGCCAGAGTAAAAACAAACTAAATCAATAGTTATTGGTCTGACTGACTTATCTGACCTGACTGACTGACGGACTCTGGGCATCATTGTTCTCCAAATTATTTGTATGTTTGTACTTTAACATTATTTTGAAAGCACTACAAAAAGGTCGGATCTGGGTGGTGTGGCCCATCCGATGGGCGGAGCAGTTATATTTACTGTGTCCATCGCTTGAAGGATTTCAAATGTGATTGAAATGTTTAGGATTTCAAAACCAATTTCAACCTTATTTTTCTTTAAGTTGCGAATTTAAATAATTTTGAAATACAAAATAAAGCTACAATAACAATGGGGGGTCTGTAGGGCGTAGCCCCCCAGTAATACAAAAATTCAAATAACTATTTCAATATCACCTGGACTGACAGACCTCATTGTCCACTCTAAATGTTGCATCTGTTTTTGGGGCGTGCCCCCCCCTCCCGCTTAAGACCAAGGGGGCGAGTAAATACTCTGATTCTGCTTGGTCTGACTGACTTACTAATTTCAGTTCTCACTGTTCTTCAAGATCTTTGTAAATTTGTGTGAAATACACTGTAAAGGCGAAACAACAATTGAGTTCTCATGAGGTATTGGTGATTTGAAACATTTTTTCGTAATGAAAGCTGAGCTCATACACTTACGGGATGACAGAGTGTACTAATCTAATTCTATTTAATGATGCTTTAGGATTGATTGTAGCGCCCAAGTGATAGCTATCGGAAGCATTTGTGGTGCAATGTTAGTTTAATATCTGGTGGGTTCTAGTGCGCTCATTTCTCTCTGTCTCTCATTCCCACCCTTCCCCCACCTATCCCAATAGGTAATATTTAAAATGTAGAGTTAAACAGCTATTTACAGAGTGGCGTTACCATTCGAGTAGTCAGTAGCGTTGTTATTTATGCCTGAAACCTCTCCACCTTATTCTCTCCCCGTTTAATGTGGAGTAAAAACAGATATCAGGAGGGTGTTACCATTCTAGTAATCAGTAGCATTTTTATTTATGTCCTGAAACCTCTCCACCTCATCCTCTCCCCGTCAATCATCCTCCCACCCTCATAAACAGGTGTAATTATTTTTAATGTGGGGTTGAAACGGACAAGAGAAGGGTGGTACCACTCCAGTAGTAAGTAATATTTTGTATTTAGATTAGTCCTAAATTACCTGTTCTTGCCGTTATGGAGTCATAAAGGATAAGGGAATGGTGTTACCATTCCAGTAGTCAGTAAAATGTTTTATTTATTAATTATCTGTTCTTGCTGTTGTGGAGTTAAAACGGGTAATAGAAGAGTGTTACCATTCCAGTAATTAATAGCCTATTTATTTATGCCTTAAACTCCTCCACCTCATCCTCTCCCCGTCACTCATCCTCACCCCCTCACAAACAGGTTTAATTTTTTTTAATGTAGTGTTAAAACGGATAAGAGAAAGATGTTAAAATTCCAGTTATCAGTAGCCTTTTCATTTATGCCCGAAATCTCTCCACCTCATCCTGACCACGTCTCTTATCCTCCCTCCCCACACAAACAGGTTTAATTTGTTTAATGTGAAGTTAAAACCGATAGGAAAATGGTTTTACCATCCCAGTAGTCAATAAAATGTTTTATTTATGAATCATCTGTTTTTCTGTTGTCCTACATATTTATTTGAATAACGCAGCTGCTTATTAATGAAAATGAAAATTATAAACAAATACGAAAAGCAGAACGCATGTTCCCATAAGGATAACATGTAAACTGTGAAAGTCAAAAGGCCATACATACAAGCCTTACACGCCCAAATACAAAACTATTTACATTTGACACATCTCCTAATAGTACTTAATAAGTGTGCCAAGGTTTATAATTCTACGATGCCGCACATCCGAGAAATCGGTACCACAAAAATTCCCTTAGCCGATTAATATAAAGATCTATATGCAACAGGTACGATGTTACAAACGGTGAAAAACTGTGTTACAAACTCAGTTTTCAAAAACAACGGGAAATATACATTAAATACATAACATATTTTAATAAAACATTGAAGAATCAAAATCTATACAAACTTGCATTTGCGAATGTAATTGCCATGACTAAATAAAAACAAACATTTATTTTCTTCTAGCAGATGCCTCAAATATGGGACCAGTAAACAAAAAGCAAACTGGCACTTTAGGCCACATGTGTTTGGTTGCTATAAAGCAATGTTTGGTCAAAGCTGCCCCATCATTGGCCAGGCAAGGCGCTACTGCTCTATGGATTTCCACTAGCCCTAACAGGTGTCACTAGGGTCGATCCTAAAGCTACTTTAATTCGACTATAGTATAACTAGCGTTACCCATCGCGGCTTCCACGCCCACTAAATAGCGTTAGTAAGATATATGTTAGCCGAATAAGAGTCGCGTCAAGGCAGCAATTTCAAAGACGCCCTTCGTATTTCTGGTGATCGTTTGCTGCCTTTGGACCTTACAGCAGTAGCTCATGTGTGAGCTTCAGCTTCCTTAATAGAGTCTGTAGATTACTGCCCTGCCATAGTGCCATTTCAGTTCTGGCGTTTATTTTGCTCTGTGTGCTGCCTACAGTAAAGCTTTCTATTTGTGTTTTAAGTTGCTTGACTTCTAACCACTTTAATAAATCGGGCTTTTTCAATCTTTGAGACAAACTTTATTTAAGTTTCCCCGGCATTATTGTGATATAGGTACCTTCGTGGTTAAAGGTGCAAACAAAAAATATAAACCAAAATATAAACAAATAAATGAACTCAAAATACAAAATGCAGAACACTTGTTTTAGTTATAATCTGATGCAGTAACTGTTAATGCTCATAAGATTAACATGGGAAGTTTAGTAGCCATTGGGGCTAAACCATAAAGGAATCTTAAAACGTGAATAGGCCTATATGTTACTTTAGGATATTAGCAATCTTCCTTCCAAATCAGCTCAATCGATTTAGTAGTTAGAGCGTGATTGAGCAACAAACTAATAAACAAACAACAAACAAACTCACAAAGTTCAGCTTTATAATATTAGAATGATTATTATGATAGCTGGTACTTCAAATTTTGTCGGTTATCTCTTATCTCTTAAATCTGTAACATATTTTAGTAGACACGTTAACGTATGCTTGCAGACCTTTGCAAAGCTCCTTATTTTTATAATATATCAATTAAAATGTTATCGAAATACTTTTAAATACAAGTAAACTGTTAAAATCATTAGTATTTGTACTCGTACATTCACACATTTGTAATCTTTCTCTGTCAGATTACAATATAAACAAATTATAATTATTTAGATATGTTGCATATAGTCTAGATATTTGTTGACCTATTGTAAATTGTTTGGCAAAAAAAGGTGTAAATTAACAAAAGCTAATTACGCAACATGTCTATTTAAATATATCTTTAAAAATTCAGTTTTCGTTCATCCTCTTACGGGAAGAATGAGCGTACACCTAGTCATACTATTAACGACTGTGATATACATTCATGTATTGTGTTTATGAAAAATAAATATTTGTATTTGAACTACAAGTATGTAGGAAACAAAATTCCAATTATTTTCCAAAGAATGTTTAGATAACAAAAATGTTTTTGCTCCCATTTGCCTCCTCCCTTAACAACATTAAAGCAAGGGGTAATTTAACTGGAGTACATAGGCCTAGCGAATAAGGAGGACTACGGTGGCTCTAAGAATATGTATACTGTATATTATTTATCTAACTGTAGTTAGTTGTTTATACATTTATTTTATATTCATAGATAAGTTTTCTAACTCGGTCACTACTGTATTTATGACTTTTTATTATATTTGTATTTATTCACAAGATTTTAGGCACTTACAACCCAAGGGGTGTAAGTGATAAATTAAATACCCCCGTCGCAGCAAACCTGCGTACTCAGCGAATTTCCAATGCATATATATGTGAATCACTACTACATAGAGCTATTTACCAAGTTTCACAAAAAATACATTAATAAATAAGTGATATATAGCATTTTATTTATTCTCCATAAGAATAACATTAGGGTTGAGGACGCAGGTTTGCTGCTATGAGGAAGGTAAGTAATGTGTTTTTTTGCAATTATCAATACAACTGAACCAGATGAAGCTATATACCAAGTTCTCTTAATGTAGGTTCATAATTAAGGGAGATATACAACTTTACTTATTCTCCATATGAATAACATGGGGACCGAGTATGCAGGTTTGCTGCTACGGGGACTATCAACAACAAACTTGTTTTTTGTGCTAATATCAATATACCACAACTAGTTGAAGCCACATACCAAGTTTCATCAATATACGTTCATAAATAATCGAGATATAGAATTTTATTTATTCTCCATAAGGGTAAAATTGGACAAAGTACTGTGTTTAGCACTTTGAATATCTCTGCAACGGTTGGACGTAGAACAACGATTAAAACACCAAATATTTTTTGTTGAGCTAAACACATTATTAAACAGAAATGTGAAGTTTTTAGTTAAACTATCTGAGAAAAATCTAAAAACCTTTTTCCCATGGGACACGTTTTTTTTTGATTTTCTCCGCAACCACTTAAACTAGGTTAATGATTCAAAATACTAAATTATTTGTTTTTTAAGCTCTATAAAATGGCTAGAACCAAAATTGAGTGTTTTTAACATTTTGGGGTCAAATTTGCAAAAAACCGATTTTTTGGAAAATTGTAAACCCCCATAAAACCCCCTTCCCATAGTGCGATCAATCTGGTTTTCGAACTTAAAGTCATAAATGCTACTCTCCACATTTGTGCCAAATTTCATCAAAATCGGGTGTTTCTATCAAAAGTTATCGCGGTAACGGACACACACACACACACACACACACACACACACACACACACACACACACACACACACACACACACACACACACACATATATATATATATAAATTTGAACGAATAGTGTTTTTGGCATCTGGGGACCTCAAAACGAAAAGTTATCATGGTCTCGGGCTTAAGTGTTACCATGCCACCAACGGTAATAGCTTCTTCCCTATAGGGGAAATTCGCAAAAAAATTAGTTAAGTATCAAAATGGGTAGAGGAAACTCATATTATTTTATTTATTTTTATTTAAAGGATGTAAGCGATTAACCCAATAGGTGATGCATTCTAGCGGAAAGAAAAAAAAAACAATACTTTCAGAAAAACACAAGCTGCTCTGGGGCAGAGAAATGCAAGTGCACTTACATCTGTTTGGCATAAACAATCACCGGAAATCCCACACACCACACTGGACTCGTTACAGGGAAAATACTGATTGAAAAAATATCTTGAAAAAAATATCCGTGAGTGAGATAAATTTTTAAGATATTTTTTAGTTTAATATTGCGATAACTTAACTCAATATTTAATTATTATTAATGAAAATGAACAGACCTCAATAAGTATGATCATACTGTTTTCCTAGTTACACCTACTCCTTTTAATTTTTAACAAACTTTACATAAATTAATTCCTTAATACAAATACCTAAGGAGAGAGTGAAATTCAGATTGATTCTTTAACAATCTTAAAGTATGTTGTTTACAATTCAAATGTTCAGTTGCTTGTTTAAAAAAAACTGAAGGTTTCAAGAGATAAAAATTTCCAATTATTTTTATAACTTAAATTTAAAAAAGTAAAATCTTTTTTTGGAAATAAATAAATTTATATCTGAATTTGTATTTGGAAGAAAAAACAATAGATGACACGGTGGCCAGCTGAGTTATCTGGTCATGCATAAAGAATTCACCCCTCTTATCACACAACATCTGACACTGCTATTTTTTGTTATTTACAAATAAATCTGTTCCTTTTAATCCTCATCACAAATGCAATTTGTTTAACTTTACAAATTAGATAAGTATAAAACATGTTTGAATAAAAGTTGATAATTTTATAGTAATACATTAGAGAAAGTATTGTTTACGTCAAAATAATCAAATTAGTTATTGGTGAAAATATTATCTTTAGATCCCCCTGAAGCCATACGATTGTTTTCAAGTTGACTCCTGTCCGTCTGTCTGCCAGGATATGTACAGATCTAGAGAATACACAGTATATCACTATTGATGAAGTTCGCTAACGAGCATGACTCTACATGTTCGTCATATTTATATTTTTAAAGTTAGTTGTACTACTGATTATAAACGATCTCATCTCCCAAATATATCAAATGATTATAAACACAATTTTGATTAAAATTGTGAGGTTCATGCTGCTTCTTATTCCTGATAAAATAATACTGAACAAACCGTGAGCCTGGAAATATTTTGTGTATTTCCAGGCCTACAAAAAGATGATTTGTAGGCTTCATATACATATATATAAACAACAACAAGTTCAACAAAAGTCTTTAGTGAAACCAATTAAAAAGATCATTAAAACTAAGACAATTTGTATACAGAACCCTCACATAGCGATCAGCTAACGAGAATCTAAAGGCTATTAACCGTTATAAAAACAACTTTTTGAAATCCAAAGTTATTCTTCATGTAGGGAAGCTATCTAATGATATCGCACATTGAGAAACGTCCCGATGTTACAGCAGTAATTTGCATACCAAAGATACATTCAATTCCCCGCTTCTTATCAATCTTCTTAAACAGGTCGTGTTAAGCAAACCCTCTATAGCGAATACTACTTTGCTAACTTATTCTTTAAATTTTACACTTTCATTAGATTTGTGTACAGTTTTTTGCAGTCACAAATACGCAAAAGTTTAAAAAATGCTACATAAGAATAACATCAAAACTTAAAATACTCATGCAGTAGTGCCCTAAAAGATTGTTAGGGAAAGTTGGCCTTTTGGTTCAATAATTTGTATTCAAAACGTATGCTACAGTGTATTTAATCAAGTGGGAAAACCGTGAGTCTGAAATGGAAGGTTTAATAATGAAAACCTCCTATCATAAAGCAATCAAATATTAAAAAATATTCGAAAATAACTTTTGGCTTCACTCTATTAGTCTTTAGAGTTTTCCTGTTTGTCTAATGGAGATGAGGATATTATTTGACCAGCAGATTATTTATACACATACGTAGAGATCATATTCTACGGGATATTTTCAAGTAAAAGTTGGCCCATTAGGAGGCTTCAGCCTCCTATATATATACTTTTTAGCTTCAGCAAAATTTCAGCTCACTTGGTTCACGAGCCTCTGCGTTACAAATACACAAAAAAAGATACACACCTTACGTTTATAATAAAATACGGCATTTATAATAAATTCCCCGGACGTTTGTATACCTAACTTTGTTAAAAAATGGGTAAAATTGAATACCAATTATCTTATAAGATTTAACTGCATTTAACGATTAAATATTTCCATATAGGTAACCGATCTGACAGTTGAACATATGGTCTCGAGTTGGTGAACTAAGAGACAAAAAATACACATACCCATACAACTTAAACTGATAGTTATTGCTATAATGTTTTAGGTATGATTTACTACCATACAAATTTGTATCGAGCACATTAAACTAACTCACTCTTATATTCAAATGAGTTTCACTTATTTCTAATTTTTGAGTTTATTAAACAAGTTTAAGTTATGGAGCAGCCCTTAAATGAGGGAGATACATCGGTTTTGCCATAAACGCTTGATACACCGCTTCCAGCAGCCATAAAGTATGTTGCGTGATGAAATAAAAAAAAAAAAAACTCGTCGTAAAATGCGAAACGATGACAGTTTTAATTTAAGTAATTTGTTTTCAAAATTCAGTGGTGTTTTTTTTCTTCAAATATGTAAACTGTTTTCATATTAAGATGAAAACGCTCGTATTTTATATACTTCATAATAATTAACGTTGGTTTTTAGACAACAAAAAATATAGGTTTCTAAACAAACCACGTTATAGGTTACAGGCCCGAACGTGGCTTCAACAGTTTTTGATAACAGCAAACTGCAAAGATTACGGTTTAACGATCCTAGGATCTGGAATCTTACTGATCCTTCCCGTCTTCATTTTCAAAGTTAAATCCTCTCAATACTGGCTACATTACAGTTTAAATAGTCTAGCGTGAAAATGATAATGCTATCTTTTTATTTATTAATATTTAAATAAGGCTCCCACCCAACTACACCTTTCTAAAACGTGTTTTGCACAACTGACAAGTAATTGAAATGGAAGTACATTGGCAAAATTAATTCTAGTTTTTTTAGTGAGTTTCTTATGGAAACTATTAGCATGACCCGCACTTGAAACTTAAACCCGAGACCACGATAGAAGCTCCTAACATGACCCCCTGAACACGTTTTGGGGGGTCGTTCAAAATGTTGTGTGTGTGTGTGTGTGTGTGTGTGTGTGTGTGTGTGTGTGTGTGTGTGTGTGTGTGTGTTTGTGTGTGTGTGTTTGCAATCTATCGGTCGCATTTATGTCAGATTTACTTCCAATTAAGTAGGGACGTTCCTTTTTATAATCAGTTGGACAAGTTCGTTGTGCAAAACAATCGGAAAAATCTAAACACCTTTTTTGGGGGTTAATCTTTCAAATTTCGAGTTTTTGGGTCCAAAAAGGGTCATAAAAGCCTCGGATGTATAGTTAATGCATGTTAAAAGATGGGGATTAGTGAGTCTAATATTTTAATCCCTCTCTTGTAATTCTAGCATAAATATGTACAGAGTTATTAAAGAAAATGTGTATAGATCAAACACAGTACGTTTTCTTATGGGGAAAAGCTTGTTTTACTTGTACTTTTATCATCCCCAGCCACCTCACGCCTACTTTCAAGCCGACTGGACCATCTCCTATCCTTATAATGCACAACATTGTATTCCCAACATTGCAAGTAAATGAAACCATGAGCATCAGAGCAGCCAAATTAATGTAAACAAATGTTATAGTGAAAACAAATTAATGTTTTCAGATTTCAATAACAATTTGAATAAATGTGTGTTTTACATTGATTTTGAGTTTAAAAAGTTTATTACATGGGAATTCACTTCCCTTACGTCAGCGTGCTGCGTGCGAACTCTTTTTATATTCAAGTAGTTACATTTAATCTAAAGCCAGGTGGTGCGCGATGTAAATTTATTTTGTATTAAACAAATTCGCTTACAAAAGATGTATAACGTGTAATTGTTTAAGTAATTTTAAGTGATCAAATAATTATGTATTTGTTTATAAAATTAATACTAATACAACATTTTAAGATCACTTTTAGGCTAGATGAAAAATTTATTTTGTAGATTTTTTTTGTTTATCTTCGCCAGTGGCATTTTTTAACGTTTTATTAGGGAACGTTCCAAACCCTGATCTTGTTACTATCTAAGGTCGACCTGTTTTAGAAAGCATCATTGATTAATAGCCCAATGACAAATGGCAGCTGTGTCTAGTTTTGAACTTTCTCAAATTTGCGATTTTGATCAGGATTGATCTAGCGAACCTCGGATTACGATCCGAGCACGATAACCACTATGCTACCCAGTCAGTTTGTATTAAGGTTGTATTCTAAATAGTAAATGAATTAATACATTCAATTACAGAATAGTATGATACATATAAAAACATAAATTATTTAATTTACATTAGAAATATTAAAATATGAAATATCTTAAAAGCTTAATATTACAACCAATGTTTCATTCCAACATCAATTACATTAGTTTGAAGTGCAACGTTGATCAGTTATTTTCAGCACGTTATAATAACAATTTGAACACCTATTTCAATTGGAGCAAAAATAACTTGATGAAACTTTTGACCTTTACTCTTTTATGTTTTAAATATTACATCGGAGTCGATGGGGAATTATTATTATTTATCATAGCTGATATTTTTTCCTGTTTAATTTAAAACGTAAGAGTGCACTAATTCCATGAATGTTAGTGTTTCAAAATCACGAATAAGTTTTAATAACTATTCGTTCATCAATTTGTTTAAAACTATTTAATCATCTCGTTTTGAACAATACCTTTAAAATATTTAGTTTACTTTCTTAAGAGTTAAAAACTATTATTTACGGAATGTAATAAAAGACGTCTTACAGCATAGAAAGAATTACTGGTTTGGTTGTTTCACCGCATGTGGACTTTTTTGCCTCCAGTGGACGGATTGTCAGACGCTTGGTTGTTGCCTTGCACTGAGTTGTGTTCCTCTAATGGTTTTTGTTCCTGTGAGATGAGAGTTCTTTCAGTTTAGATGTATTAGTTGTTGTTGTTTATATAGCATATATTTATTATATTGTACATTAGTTGCTACTATGTTGTATTATTGTTATACCTAGTTATATTTGTATATTTTTGTTACTATGTTGAACAAGGGAAACACTATATATTTTATTTGTCATTTTTTTAGCATTAGGAATGTTACATTATTGTAAAATGGTTGTACCGTGTATGAATAAATAAATAAACACGTGAACACGGTGAAGAATATATTTACCCTTATACTGATTCACATACAGACGGTAAACACATATAAAAGATGGTACAAGGCTATCGATTTCGACAGTCACACCGGTCATCAAATGCCAATGAGAGAACTGACAGAATCAAAATGGCGTCCCTGCTTATATCCTATTGGTTACCGGAAGTTCCGGACACAGGTTCCTAAATGTGTCACAAGAGTCGAAGTTAACTTGTTCATTTATCAAATTATCATCTCTATCCTTACACTTTTCTTTAAATATAAACAACTCTTCCCATGCATTCATTTCATTTCCTTTTTTACAATTCTTGAGGATGCTGAGGTTTTCTTCTATTTTCCCTATTGTGTGGCCATTTCCTACAAGATGTTTCGCTACGTTTTATCTTTCCGGTTTCCTGTTCTTCCAAGCTGATCCATGGTTCCTAAATCTTTTAACAAAATTAACAGTTTGACCAATATAAAAGTGATTACAGTTGTTACAATTGATTTTTTTAAACGCCGGGCATATCGAATTTGTTAAAATCTTCTATCTTGGGATTTAGTATTTTTTTCATGGTGTTTTGCGTTCTGTAGGCTATATTAACTCCATATTTCTTGAATCGAATTGCGACCTTTTGTATCTTAGTTCCTGTGAAGCTGAACGTTGCAAAATTACTTGATGTTTCTTTCCTTCCGTCTAAAGTTGTTGTTCTATACAGATTTTCTTGGTTCTTTATTTTCCTTTGGATTTTTGCTCCAATTTCGTCTAATATTGTCGGGTGTAATCCGTTGGCTCGAGCAATCGCCCATATAGTTGTTATTTCATTTCTTCTGTTATCTTCATTTAGAGAAATCTTGAAGGCTCTATATAACATCAATCTGAACGCAGCGGTCTTGCGGCTGGTGGGATGAATAGACTTGTTGTTGATTGTGGTATCCGTCTGCGTAGGCTTCCTGTATGTGTCAAACACTAGCTCATCATTTCTTTTGGTATCTTGAGATCTAGGAAATTTATATTGCCGTTCTCTTCGGTTATTAAACTTTTATTATAATGTTTAATGTTTATATTAAAATAGAGCTTTTCAATATTCTTATAAAAACAAATGCTACAGTACAAACATTAAAAACAATATGTTAGTAAAAAATACCTTAAACTCCTATGTTAAAACCTTACATTATTTTAAAAGACAATCGAAAAAAAACACCTACATACAAATACCCTACCACCTATAGAACCCACCTATAGACCCTACATACAAATTATACAGCACCTCCTTAAGGAATAACAAATTAAAGTAATTTTTGACAGTGGATTTTCCACCTATTATAAAAATATATTTTAATTTAAAAAGGGTATTAGATCCTCTTATTGTGTTAACTGAGTGTCCACATAGAGTACAGTTAGTTCTGTGCGTGGACAGTATCCAGCAAAACAAGAGAAAAGCGATACAGGACGAGTTGAACATTACTAATAACATTTACATGCCAATCCCAGGATTCAAACATCTGAAGATATAAACTTCAAACTTGGTACATGTCTTACATCTATTAAGACACACTATGTTATGGAATATCAAGTTTCTGCTTTGTACCATATCAAAATAGCGGCAATTTTTTTAACAAATCTAAATTCCATACAAACCGTAATATTTAGGAACATACTGTAAGAGTAAAAAAAGTTGTGTCATCTTAATCTAAAAATAATTATATCTATATATTGACTATAGAATTATAGTTAACTGATTAGTTGTGTTTTTATAAGTTAAAATATGTTTTTTGCCATTTCTTTCCTAAAATAACACGTTTTAATTTATAACTTGAAACAAAAAGACAAAACTTTTTTATCCTTAAAGGTTTTTCGTAAATAATATTTTTTTAAAAGATATTTAGCTTTCAAAAACAGAAATGCCCGATGTTTTGAAATGGTATAGGTAGACACTTGAAATTCAATACCAAAATGGGTCTCATTAGATGTAATACATGTACCAGGGCTGAAGTTAATATCTTCAGATGTTCTGAAGATATAACATGTTGAGTAAAAATAACGTACAGACACATATATGGAAAACTAAGCGTTGTATTACACACATTCATATGAACTTTTTTATTTTTTTGTATGAGGAATTAAATACCTAAGTACTGGAAGTTTCTTGACACCCTTTACACAGAGTGTTTACACTTAAAAATACTTTATACGCACCAAAGATAACACTTTTTTCAACAAAATATTAGAGTAGTTGCAATATTTATAATTCACGTATGGTAAAATTTGTTACTTTACAAAGGTATCTTTAAGATATTCAGACCATCTTTATATGAAAAAGGATCGTATACATTTGATTTAGCCCTTCCTTAAATATCTTTATAATCTTTTCTGCAACGTTTATATAAAACGCAAAATAAGCAGAGATAAGTGTTTTGAAATAAAAATTATTATATGATTGTAGATTTTGATTGATCGGAGGAATGTACTCAGGTGTCAACAATCGAATCATTAAAACATGTCACAAACCGATGTATTTTGGACGTCAGCCGTTCCCGGCAACAAACAAACATTGGCACGTTTGCTGTGGACGGTGGCTAAATGACACGCAATTAATTTGAGCCGTCGTCGCATCGGTGTCGGAATGTTTATATTAACCGCAAAATAAACAGCGGTAGGTCTTTTGAGATAAAAATTATTTATATTATTGTAGAGTTTGATATAATTTATCGGAGGATCAAACTGAAGTTTCTATAACAATAGACAATATACTACTAATAATTTACGTTCTCATATACGCACACATATTTCCGTCGCAGTTTTTATATTTATACACTTGGCGTAACTAAAATAAGTGTGTAGTTTTACATTACAATTCAAAACTCATTTTTATTCACGTTCCCCAACAAACTAGTACCTGTGAATTTGTTCGCGATTTTGTTTTGGTCCTCGTTGAATTCCGTTGATTTCAGTTCCTTCTCTCGGAGTTTGATACCGTGAAAATAAAATCATTACTACATTAGGTCAACATCAATAATTTAAAAGACCAGCAAGGCGGAACCCTACGGTTAAGGCTCGAAATAATTTTAAAGTCATGGGCTTGAAACTATTCTAGGGTTAACCTGAATTACCTCGATAAGTTTCATTACAATCGGATGAATAGGATAGGAACGAACAAGGTAAGGAGAAACATAGAAACATTATTTTTTATTTATTGAGGTAGATACTTGAGGAGGGGGAGGTAGAGACAAAATACATTCACTAATTATGAACAACAACTATAACGATGACGCTTAACGTAAAGTCAGTAATGACTTTTGACGTATTTCAAATACCTTGTCATAATACGACTTTAAACTATTCATAAGGGTACAAAATATGTCAACTCATAAAAATAATAAACCACTAAAATACTCTACACTCACTGTATAACATATCTTGTATGTATGTATACTATTACAAATTGGTGTGTTTTCCCGGACAAAGTAGATATTAGCAAATACAAGCACTTTGGAACTCCTCTGAAACTGTAGATAATGCGTTGAATTATAAAAACGTAAATCTAATTCCTTAATATCATACTAAATGAGTAATAATTATATTGCATTAATGTCATTGAAACAACAAGATTTTCCTCAATAACTTATTGCTAAATAAAGATCTTATTCTGTTTAGGAGACGACATACAAAAGAGTCTCAAAAGATTAGTACTCTTGTCGCTCTAATTTGTTCGGGTTCAATTATTTTGTTTAAGGACGTGGATTTATACAATTAGACGAAGATGGCATGCAATTTTATCCTCTGACAGCTTCAATGAAAAACATTAATGTAGTTTCGAAAGGACACAATGTAACTTTAATTTAAAATTATAAACTTATATATACAAAATAATTAGTTGATTTTAACAATAACCTCGTGGCTTTAGCCTTATCTGACCTCTGTACAAGACAAGGGATGTTAGCTTTAAAAATGTTTCAAAAAATACTTGAAACATGTTGAGACTAATACTCACAGGATACATGTGAAAAAATACTTATACTAAACAACCAAAAATAAAAATAACCAAACATAAACTTGTTATAAATTATAAAGTTAATATTTGGTTAGTTAATCAAATCAAGTTTTCGAAAATACCAATAGGCGCATTCCGATAAACGTAATGATATGGTAGTTCCCGAATATCGTTTGGCCAAACAATCCCAAACCAATTAACCTCTAACCACCAATTCGCAGTGACGAACTTGAGGGATATGGTTTTAAATGATTAAACTTATGTCAAATATGTGCATAATATATGTATTAATTTATTTGGCTTACATAAAATCTTGTTATAAATTTTAATTCCTTAAAAAATAAACCGACGTGTATTTTAATAGCATGCTATTGTACAAGACTTGATTGTTGTGTTTATATAATTTTATTTAAAAAAAGGCTATGTTAAGTTCTCATTGTCTGACTGGTTGAATAATACATTACCACGTAGCATTTCAGAAACAATAACATGTTTTACAACAATAATAACATCTCACATTTGCATAAAGCTTAGGACCAGGTTTAATATAACATAAACTATAAGCTAGGGTCATGCAAAACACATTGCTTCGAATAATATATTGTAATGCTGTTTGTTTCATATTCACACAGTGTAAACTCTTAAGCCACTTTTCTTCCGTTAACAAATTAAGCCGATGGGTTTGAGTATTAGTTGTACATTACATGAATGGCGTCTAAATTAGGTTAATTGGATGAAGCGAGCGAAGCGAGTTGAATCCTTCATACTCGTGTTTAGTCACTCTCTTGTTACGCTAACTCCTTTTTAACAGTTTAATGAAATGCTTTGAAATTTTCAGGGTAGCTCTTGATTGTAAAAAGGCTGGTAATAAACTATTATCGGATTATTATTTTGATATATTTCTATTTTTTTATTTTCCGGAAATATTTAGATGTGTCTTGGGTTGGGTAGTAGGTGGTAAGCAAATAGTCGCTCAACTGATTTTGCAGTCAAACAGACTACGGCCGGATGTTGACAATAGCAGCTAACCAAAACAACTGATTATGTCGTCTTTAGTCTGTGGTCTCCTGGCCGGCAGTAGCCGGTCAGTTCAGTAGTTCAGTTAATTGCGTTTACAAATAAATGAGTTTTGAATCAAGAATTTGTAATAGAATCATTCCACATTTATTCGTTTTAAAACAATCAAAATTATGTATTCAGTACTATAGTGAAAGTACCTATACGATTTAATGGAAGTTGTAGGCTATATGGAAAGGCTACACAGTCTGTGTCTACTCGGGTCCGACTTTAACCTATGTAAGGTACGGTACGATGTAAACTATGGTTCATCTAACCATAACGTAAGTTTTGCGTTAGCTCTATTAATTGTCAGTGGCGTATTTATTTAGGATTATTTTTTGCTGTGGATTGGGTTTGGCCTTGCCTACATCCTACTCTTTCCTCCGATTTTTACATGTATTTTTGAAATGTCAGGGGGATATTCCCCCCTGGATACGCCTCTGTTACACGTTGGTTATTATTTATGAAAAATTTGGTTAGGCCTAGGCGTAGTCTAATGTTATAGATATCTAATTATTATGACTTTCTTATTGTTTGAATAACTTAGGTCATGACTTTGACTAAAAGAAACTATGAAATGTAAAAAAAAAACAATCCAAGCCAACAACAATACTAAAGTCACCAAACAGCCTGAGGCTAATGTATAGTTGTTATATGCTTACGCAGTGGGTTTAAATTGTTACTTAAACCCTTATAGGGCCTATTTCAGTAAGAGATATAGATTTCTAACCAACTACATTTCGATTTTTTTAAGCGCTTAGGTAGGTTATTCATAGGTTAGTTATTGTAAACATAGTTTCATATTTAATTT
Source organism: Allygus modestus (assembly GCA_963675035.1). Classification (NCBI taxonomy): domain Eukaryota; kingdom Metazoa; phylum Arthropoda; class Insecta; order Hemiptera; family Cicadellidae; genus Allygus; species Allygus modestus. The sequence goes on from OY776112.1 coordinate 409,371,042, forward strand.
TTCTTCATTTGTGATTATGCCAATAAATTAAAAGAGGAGATTCTTAACTTTCATTTGTATATAACAAAATCACCTCGTAGCAGTAACGGATCAATAGTGCCTAACTGTAGTTATAATTTGAACACAATTTTGTGCATGAGACTTGTAAGTGCTGATATCTTGTCTTCTAAAATCGTAGTGTCAGTAATTTTGGTTTAATCGGAAGTGTTTGATGCCATAGGAAAAACGCCGTTAGTTGTTCTTGTTTTTCGTAACAATTTTTTTTTTTAAATCAACTGTCATGTTATGTGTTCAAATAACATTTTGGCTTTTGGTAAAACTCAAATTTTGTTTTTCAACTCATACAACGTCTAAAGTCATAAAAACAGTCATAGGTTAGTTATCCTAACATAGTTTTATATCTATATTAATTTGCGATTTCTACATTACATTAATATTTGATAATAAGGAAGGCAATGGCAGATTCTTGAAAGTAACATTGACTACAGTTATGCCTTAGTAGGTTCGAAGTAAGTGGGCTTTAAAGACTTAATCAAATGTTTGCCCATAGCCTACAATGGTAACCCCAGGGCTTTGAGCTGGAAATATCCTACCCCTCAGAGCCCTGGGGTTACCCCTATCATATTCTCTTAAACTTAACTATATTTAAAGACAAATTTTAAACAATGGTTATTCTGAAAGGTATGTTTATATGATGCAAGTAGTTCTTTTTCAGGGTGTATAAACTTCGGTTATTCACCTAATATACTAAACAATACAACAAACTGGAATGTGGTAGACCAGTTGAAGTATTAATGTGGGCCTAGGTGAGGTTTGGCAAGTTTCTTGTAGTCAATTAATCTGCGACACGTTACAAATATGATAATATTTGTTTAGATTTCAATCATCGATAATACTTTCACATTTGGCCTAGGTCTTACCGGATATTTTACTAGCTTTTCCCTGGCAATAATTTGACCCATAATTATTGCCTGATTCTCAAAAGTGACATTGACTGAAGTTGTGTATTAAAAGGCCAGAAGCAAGTGGGCTTTAAAGACTTGTTGAAATATATGCCTACTGCCTATAGCCTATGTATATCCACTTCAAATTAACAATACAGAATTCTAAGACAGATTGTTTAAACAATGACGTCTGAGAGGAATGTTTATGTGGGAAGTAGTTCTTTTTCAGGGCGAATACATTTTGGTTCTTCACCTAAATGGGCCTACTAGATTCAACAATAAACTAGAATGTGGTAGGCTAGTGGAAGTATTAATGTGGGCCTAGGTGAGGTTAGATAAGTTACTTTTAATTAATTAATCCGGCACCTATACTGCCTTTTATGGTGGTATTACAAATCCTCGCTTCATCCTATAACGGATACGTTATTTACGTTATTTATTTGATTGTTGAATTTAGTTACAATGTTTTATTTTCTCTATAATTTAACTACAATTAATAATTATTTTGTATTACATTGTTCAAAGTTAACTTTAACGTTTACAAATTTAAAATGTTTGCCACAAATAATGTAAGTGAAATCTTACATTTGTAAGCCCAATTGAGTCCTAATACAATTGGACCACCTCTCGTGCTCAGGAATGACTGACAATTCAACCACAACTGCATTAGACTCGGCAGAGACGCTGAGCGTCATCTTATATTCAACGGCAACCTCGGTGGCGCTGCGGTAATCGGTTTACAGGTAGAGAACGAAATTTGACTGTCGCAGCATTGTGGGAATACCTTCACTGTATAAAGCACTTCGTCACTAGAGGAACTCAACACGTTCTCAGTTCCCAGTTGATGTGTTACATAATTTTATAGAATAAACAGATAAGGATGGGTTGAATTACAACATAATTCTTATACGTATGTGTTTGCGGCCACGACTATTATTTCCATATATCTGCCATGGACGCAATACATAAATTAGTAGTAGCTTGTAGCTGCCCTAGCTTCTATTGGATGTATTGTTTACTGGTTAATAAATCATTAATACTGTTTACATTTCACACATAACTGTATTCCATGAATATTACAAATTATTACAGCTAATTATTATTTAATTTCAAATTTTTGAAGTTTTGATCATACTTGTATGGTTTAGGAAAACATAAAAACAAAAAAACAATATCAAGGATCCATGGAAATCATCTAATTTTCTATGAATGTTCCACATTTTGGCCTTCTAAGTCATACGATAGCCTGAGAAACTTGAACAAAGAACTAAATTTCTCATGTTTGACTTAATTCTTTCCCTATGCAGAGAACAATCCTACTACTTTAAGAAAATAATATTAGAATTTAACAATTATAAACCAATTAAACGCATAGTATTTGCAGAATCTAAATAAAAATCAAATTATTTAATCTAAAGACCATGTTCAATCAACTGATTTTTAAGGTTCTTAGAGCATCTTAATTCAAACTAAGTTGTTTCAGTAGTAATTGGGGTATTGTTAGCCACCACTCTGATAAAGTATGTTTTGAAACTGTGTGCAAAGATGGACTTTTAATATTCAGTACGTTGCGATTAATACACCAGTAGTATCCTGATAGATGTTGACAATCGGTAATGTAATTGTTTGACTAATTAGTCTAAGATGTACATGCAATTAACCACAACAAGATATCGATACCCCCGTTTACTCGCCCCATTCTACCCTCGTCTACTTGAACATTTTACTTAGAGGAAATAATTATGCGTTTAATATAAAGCAAACCATTATCAATTTGAAATCGGTGTACATTATCAATAATTTGAATGTAAAACAAGTTTTTGTTTGTAAGAGCAGTGTTGTGCTGTTTTAATATTTTACTGATTAAGTATTTGACTGGCAGCAATGATCTGGAATAAGAAATTGTGTTTAGATCTGGTCCCAATTTTAACAAAAGTATTTTTATTGGAATGAAAATGCGTTATTCCAAAATACCCCAAAATCAACTTTGGAACAAATTCTATTTGCTTAGAACCTGAAAGTAAATTTATGTGCAAAATAGTCAGTGGATCTTAAAAATGTGCCTTTAAGTTGTAATTTATATAAACCGTACTGTTAAGTAATATATTTAAAAGCTTCACTTTTGGTCCTAGTGGTGAATTATATATGTTTTATGGTGCAAACAATTTTAAAATAACTAAAATTATATAACGTGTTTAAAATCAAAAGTTGGCTTCAATTTGCATAATGCTACTATATAAACAAACAACTGTGGATTTTATATTTTTGAATAGTTCATTAAATTAATATTTTATAGGCAAACTATCAGCTGATGACCTCGACTAAAAAGTGTCGTCAAATTATGTCTTTTCCAAGAACGAAAAAGATAACAACAAATATATTTTAACCAAGGAATAAATACAACAACTTTAGCATCTCAATGAACGTCTTGAAAACAGCTGTTTTTGTAAGCAGTAGGACGAAAGAGTAGATAAAGAAAATTCAACTATAAACTGAACCATTGGCTTTCATTAGCTTAATCAATTATTGTTAATTACGTCACTATTGTGATTGTACATATTTATGTATAGCTTTGTAGGAACAAATTTGACTTAATTTTGTATTAATATATACGCCAAATATTATTTTTTCAGAGTAATAGTTTGAAATTGAATATGATAATGTAGGAGTATGTAATATAATAAAATACAAAATCATCTAGAATGCAGAAAAGAGTTCAAGCACCTAAAATATTCGACCAAATATATAAGTTGCAACTCTGACCTTTACTATAGAATTTAATCAAATATGCGCATGCTTTACTAGGTTGTTGATATGATTTAATTATCTAGCTCTAAAGGAGTTCTTTTTCATTTTCTCAGTGGACGAGAGAAATTATTTCTGAATGGTGAATCTGGAAAAAAGATTAGTTTATGTTTCGGTCAGTAAAATCGTACAATGTAGGTTAAAATATTTATATTTACGCTTTAATGAGAACGAAATTGTATTAGTGCAGAGTTTTACAAAGCACGAGGTTGACTGTAATATTGTAATGAGTACATGTCACTTAAACAAGATTCATATTAATATTGTTGATTAGCTTTATTAGTATGTTGTTCTGCTCATTAACTATTGTAAATAAAAGGTACTGACACTTTACTACTCGTTATATTGGCAAAATTAATTATGTTACGAGATAAATCCATATTCTGTGTCTATTGTCATAGACAATTCTGATGATATTTTAAAACGTTAATTATATAACATCTCTACTCTTGAAGAATGAGTGTTTTAATATATTTTTATAATATCACTAGCATTATACTTTACCTTCAATGATAAAGAATGAATATTGCACTCTACTATTTGAAATTACTAATATTTGAAATTTGTAAAGAGCTTTATTTTGCAAATGAAATCTTATTACATAAGTGAGCTTATTTTTTAGTAGCAGTATCGAAAACGAATATGTAGAGCCAACCTGGAGGTAGAGAAAAATATGTACCGCAATATGTTTACATCAATTGAAGAAAAATAAATGTAAGTAAATGGAACATTGTCCCTTTAAAATGTTAACAAAGACTGCTACGGATAAACTATCTGAAATTCATGAAGCAAATATCAATACGATAACTACTATCCTAAAAATATAGTAGTAAATTAATTGATCGTGTTATAGGTAATTTGGCGGGTCTTATCACTAGATTTATTTTCACTACAATAAAGTCCATTGAACATTTGCTGTGTGTTGGCTACATATGTAGATATAACAACTTGCAGACCAGTCTAATCTGGTTTATTGCCAATATAAGAGTTTAGGATATTGTAGCAACAGTGACATCGGTATGCGATCAAATCTGATTGTTAACTTAAGATTAAAACTGCCTCTATTAATTGATACGTGTTTTTGTGATGTATTATTATTTTTGTATCCTAGGTTAGTAAATGTTAAATGCGAAAGGTAGTAGTATTAGTAGTATTATTTACGTTAATAAGTTGAAAAAACTAACACTCTGTGTTCCCTAAATAAAGTATTAAAAGGAATATTTGTTACTAAACAAAACTTTACGACATTATTTAGAATAAAATTATCTATCTTATAGTAGTTTTGTTTATATCGGGTTTTTAATTTATTTCCCTGATCCGTCTTGCTCAAAGTACAGTTTATGATGTATTTAAAATCGTTTTCGTGCACTTAGGTGAACATTTTTCACATTTATTTACATTTAAAAATATTTTTGACAGCCCACATTCCTTTTTCAACCAGCAAACCCTTAGAGTTAATGAAAGTGCGTTATAATATTCGTTTCATCAAATATTGCTACAATTAACATAGTAATGCCAATAGCGTAGGAATTTAATTACAAAATTTGAATAACATATTTAAAGAATGTCTCAATGAAAAAATGCAATTTGCATTAGTTAAGAACAATATCTTAAAAAGGAACATGGGAAAAGTACGAGTTTCGTCTCAATAATTATACTAATAATTTGTAATATACGTATTGAATTTAAAGTTAATTATGTTTTTGTTGCCAACACAAATTCTCAAAACAAATGTGTCGTACCTGTACCAGCAAAATTGTTACATTTTTATATTGAACCAAACCGACTCATTCTTCAGGGTTTTATGTTTAGATTTTTGTTTTTTTATATGAAAATACAGTATTGCAAATTGATAAAGTTGTTATTTACTGAATTCTGGCCATATAATTTATCAATGGCGAATTGCTTTAAACAAAAAAAAACACACTAAAAAAAGGAAAAATTATAAATTATAAGTTTTACGCATGTCAAAAGGTGTTTACCCTGTATTTGTGTATATCTGTGAAATTGATTATACAACTTGTCCTACATCTGTAGGAGAAAAAAATAACAATGTTAATATTGTTTTTACCTTTAAAGTATTTGATTAAATATTTTTATTCAGTTATTGTTCTTTTTTATTATATTAAATGTATTCTCGCTAATGCACGTAAAATATGAGTGACAATACTGGAGATGGATCAGATAAAATTAATTAAAAGTTAGAATATTATTAAAACAGTCACGTGTTTCTGACACGGAGTGTGATAAATATGCACTATGATTAATGATCATCCCCCTGATGACACTTAAAACGCGACATGTATTATTTTGAAGCTCAGTTTTATTTTTATCTCTTAATACAAAATACTAAAATTACTTCCATGCAAATAACATTTATCTGACCTAGAAACGAAAATATATTATAAATGGTTTAAATAGTTTAGGACATAAATATTTTGTTTTACAATTTATTTTGAAGCAAAAGTAAATACCCCCGTAGCAGCAAACCTGCGTACTCAGCGAATTTCCAATGCATATATATGTATATTAATACCACATAAAGCCACATACCAAGTTTCATCAATATACATTCATAAATAAACGATTTGTGACATTTTAATTATTCTCCATAAGAATAACATGGCGGATGAGTATGCAGGTTTGCTGAAGGAAGGAAAACAAAAAATGGGGTTTTATACAAATATCAATATAACTCATTTAGGTAAAGCCACATACCAAATTTCATTAATTTATTTTCATAATTAAGGGAGATAACACGTTACTTATTCTCCATAAGAATAACATGGGGCTGAGTACGCAGGTTTGCTGCTACGGGAGCCTTTGGCAAAAAATTGTTTTTTTTAGAAAATATCAATGGTTCACAACCAGATGAAGCCGTATACCAAGTTTTGTCAGTATATGTTCATAAATAAGCGAGATATAAAATTTTTCTTTTCCTCCATAAGAATAACATTAGACAACGTACTGTGTTTAGCACTTTCAATATCTCGGTAACCAATTGACGTAGAGAAATGATCAAAATACCGAATTGTGTGTTTTTTTAAGCTGAATCAAATGGTAAAAACTAAAATTTGACTATTTCGAAAATTATATGTAAAAAATTCAAACAAACCATTTTTGGGGTACAAAACCCCCCCAAAATACCCCTTCGGATAAAGCGATCTGGCTGGTTTTCGAACTTAAAGTCATAAATGTTGCTTTACACGTTTATCCCAAATTTCATCAAAATCAGATAATTTTTACGAGAGTTATCGTGCTCACGGACACACATATATATATATATATATATATATATATATATATATATATATATATATATATATATATTAAAATAATACCCCCGTAGCAGCAAACCTGCATACTTAGCGAATTTCCAATGCATATATATTTATCTTAATGCCACATAAAGCTACATACCAAGTTTCATCAATATACATTCATAAATAAACAATTTATGACATTTTAATTATTCTCCATAAGAATAACATGGCGGCTGAGTATGCAGGTTTGCTGAAGCAAGGAACACAAAAAAATGGGGTTTTATGCTTATATCAATATAACTCAACTAGGTGAAGTCACTTACCAAATTTCATTAATTTATTTTCATAATTAAGGGAGATAACACGTTACTTATTCTCCATAAGGATAACATGGGGCTGAGTACGCAGGTTTGCTGCTATGGGAGCCTTTGTCAAAAAATTGTTTTTTTGAGGAAATATCAATGGTCCACAACCAGATAAAGCCGTATACCAAGTTTCGTCAGTATATGTTCATAAATAAGCGAGATATAAAATTTTTATTTTTCTCCATAAGAATAACATTAGACAACGTACTGTGTTTAGCACTTTCAATATCTCGGTAACCAATTGACGTAGAGAAATGATCAAAATACCAAATTGTGTGTTTTTTTAAGCTGAATCCAATGGGAAAAAATAAAATCTGACTATTTCCAAAATTGTATGTAAAAAATTCAAAAAACCCATTTTTGGGGTACAAAACCCCCCCAAAATACCCCTTCGGATAGAGCGATCTGGCTGGTTTTCGAACTTAAAGTCATAAATGTTGCTTTACACGTTTATACCAAATTTCATCAAAATCGGATAATTTTTACGAGAGTTATCGTGCTCACGGACACACACACACACACATATATATATATATATATATATATATATATATACAGTTTCGAACGAATGGTATTTTTGGGGTCTGGGGACCTCAAAACGAAAAGTTATCATGGTCCCGGGCCTAGGTCTTACCATGCCGACTACGGTAATAGCTTCTTCCCTATAGGGGAAATTCGCTAAAAAGACCAACTTACTTATTATATTTTTATATTATAAAATTTTTATTTTAATGTATTAGCCTCTGGCATCCTTGTTTACTTTAAAAGCCATTTGGCAAAAAGACCATTTCTTAAATAAGTGTTTCATAAAAAAAAAAAAATATATATATATATATATATATATATATACAGTTTTGAACGAATGGTGTTTTTGGGGTCTGGGGACCTCAAAACGAAAAGTTATCATGGTCCCGGGCCTAGGTCTTACCATGCCGACTACGGTAATAGCTTCTTCCCTATAGGGGAAATTCGCTAAAAACAGATAAAAGATATTCGTGAAGTCCAATAACGAATTTTGTAAAAACAGTGTTTTTATAGAGTAAACTGTGCGGTAATAATAAGCTATTTCATAATAACATTAGTATGTGGTTATTTTTACATTCTTTTAGAAAAATTTTTGTGACAGGTAACAAAATTATTACAATAATTACAAATAATACTACTATTTCTTATATTGTTTAAAGGTTAATTATACATAGCGTAGGTATGTGTACTTCTTAATTTGGCTTTATAATGCTGAACGGTACTGCTAGAATAAACTTTGGCCTGTCGTTTGCACACTTAACCTAAATATTTTCCATTAAATCCCACATTGTAGACACCCTAGAAAGCTAATAACAAGGTTGTGTTGCTTTTGCAAAGTTTGCCCTCGATGATGATAAACGTGTGTACCTCAAACACATATTTTCTAATAAGTCTAAATAAATTGAGAAATAAGTGATTGTGCATTGTTGCATAAACAAATCTCTAATATTTTAGGTCTCATGGTGCCACCAAACATGGATATTTGTACAATGTTCTTATGCCTCAAAATGATAGTATCCTAATGTATTAAAATATAATTTCCTGCATAATACAGATTACATGCTCTTCTATTTCAACTAGAGCAACGTTACTGCAGCGTGTTAACGTGTTAAAACTCATACAAAATACAGTATATTAATACTAAAATATATTAATATTAAAACGTATAACACTTCGATTGGAGCAGTATGGTAGTTATGATATGTTAGAATAATAATGGTCACTGAAACGTGATACGACTATATACTGCGCTGTAATTATGAATTTTTGTAATTCAAAAGGTAATTAACGCAATTCTAAATTCAATCCGTTTTTCAATAATAACAATAATAATAATCCTTGTAGAATCTATTATAAATGTTAGCTAAATTTTAAAATATACGATTTGCTCTTTTAAGTTACTTTCAAAGAATAACATAGAATAATGTAAATCGGCTCTTCAAAGCAAAATTACTCTTGATACAAAATTTTACATATAAATACTTCACAGAGGATTTGCATTGTTTAAAGAAGTAGGTTCTGCAACGTTAAAAAATTCATATTTTACCACATATAAGAATTATTAATGTATTAAATGAATTCTGGAATGTTTAACACTTCTTATAAGTTCAGTTTTAGGGTATTTATTCAGTATTTAATATTTAGTAAATATATTATTTTAGGCTCTAGATATCCTAATGATGATAATATTTTGCTTTTAAATTATACCTCTCAACTCTAATTTTCAATCATAATACTTGTTATCTAGTTCATAGTAATTTTTACTTAGCTTTAAAAATGTTAAATCATTAAAATATTTTAATGAAACCAATTTTACTGAATAAAATATTAACTACAGTTTTAATTGTTTGCACGGGCAGTCCTATTTTATCATTTAACAAATAATTACTTGTTTTTGTTATACAAACTTACAATAAATACATTCTTAAAATTACGTATATTATTCATTTTATACATATAACGTGTTTTACTGTTAGAGCTTAGGATGACTTCGCCCTTTGTAACCATTAATTCCTTAGTTCATCGTGACCTTGACATAGTGGTCAAGGTGACGCCAACAGTGGCGCAGCACTGTCGTGGGTTCGAACAATCTTTGTCGTGGTAAGAAACTTGTTTATGCGAATTTTCCGTCTCATTCTGTGACAGCTCATCCCTTGGTTTGCTGAAACGATCCACGCGCCTAATGGTGTCTATGTGGACAGGTGAGCAAACATCTTAAAACATTTCCCATGCACACTGTAAAAAAATTTTTCAAAATGTGGTGGCTCCATGTAATAACAAAGTTTGTTGAGTACCTTCGAACTTTAAAGGGATCAATCTAAAGTAATATCATGTAGACCGGCAATTTAACAACGTGGTAAGCCGATTTGTTAATCATCGGAACTTTGATTCTCAAAGTTTGCTGACCTGGTTTGGTCAGCATTTATGATTTAGCAGAAGAAAATAGGTTTAGTTAATTTTTAATACTTCATCATTTAGATTTTTCAGGAAGGGAATAAACAAGTTTCTGAAATATAAGAGGAATGCCAGCTTTAAAATTAATAGTGAGGTAATTGTAGCAAAGAGTTCGAAAAATTTGTATCATGTTAACAATAAAAATGGACCTAAATAAATGGACTTGATGTAGTTATAAGTCACATAACTAGCCGATCTCACCGTTAGACCGTTGGCCTAGCATAAAGCTATGTGATAACCTGTTCCCGAATTAGTTTTCGAAAGAGCAGAGGAGGTTTTTTAGTTGTTAAACTTCATCTGGAATGAGTCGCAATCTATAGGCTGGCCACCTGTGTGCATAAACGCGGTTTAAGCCTGTCCCTAAAATAGAGAAAAAAGGACACTATAAGTACATAAGTGTACACCTTAGTAAAACTTTAGTATATTTGGCTACGTTCCATTTTAGTGATCTTTGGAACTCTCCCAAACTCAGAAACTCCCTTCAAAACACCTTACAGGGATGATCTTTCAGGATGTATTAAATATTACAAAACTTTTTCAAGGGAATAATAACGATAAATAAGCAACAATAAAATTAGTAATAATGTCAAGATTAAAAAAACAGCCCATAAATAATTCTGATCTACAGACAAAACATGACATGAGTGAAAATTGAATGATAGGTAAACAATTATAATTAAAAATGTATGAGACGTATAAATAACAATTAATGAATAATACAATACGTACACTATAGAATTTGGTATAATACACAGCACATAATATAATCAACATGAAAAGCAACCCCCCTTCTTTGTTGTAAGACGTCTTTTATTACATCCCGTAAAATAAATAATAATGATACCGGACTCGGTAGCTCAGAGATATAGCGCAGGCCTTGCAAGTCAGCCATGGTCTAGCGTAGGTTTGACGTCGGCTGAGTGCTGTGATACTATTTTTCGAGCGGTTACCACTGGCATGCCCATGTGACTACTTATGTTCCGTTAATGGGACCTCACTATCTTTCAATTGTCACACAGGACTATGGTGACTGGCAGTTGAGGTTGTTTTAAGGGACATTGAAAGGAAGTGTGTTAGGAATAAAAAGTATAATGTTAACTTGCACTTGTACACTTTTGCAGTTGCAAACACCTCAAGAGGAAGTTCTGATATAAATCTAAGAACATGACAAACAGTAGCGAAGACATATACTTACGTTACATTTAAGAGGGATAATTACATTATTTGGAAGACATACATGCTTGCTGTTTATGTCATTTGTCATTTGTGTATTTGGTGACAGATAGGTGGTTAATTTGAAAGTATAGCTTGTTCTGGAAACTATAAAAAGGGGGAAATTCAATAGTCTACAAATTAATTTGAATTAAACCTTTTAAACAGGATGGAAAATGACTATTTCTTAGAATTTTAAAGTGCAAATAAGAGTAATTTAATATAGTTTGAACATATTAGCTCGTTAACTTGGAATAAGTCAACCTATTGTTCGTACTTATATGTACGTTCCTAAAGTAGGTAGACACAATCTACAGGCCTGGTTATCCTGAAATAGTTATAAATAATAAGTTTATTATATGTTTAATAATATCAGGTCATGCTGAAGTTTTTATACTTTTTAAAGCTTAAATGGTAAAATGGATTAAAGTTATTATTAGTAATAATTCATTTTGAAACGCTTTTTAATAGCTTTAAGTATGAGTGATTGATTGTTTGACGAATAGTGTTTGGAGACTATTAATCTTCGCTTTTGCCAATAAAGTACAAGACTCGTATGGAGGGTTTCATACATACATACATACATATCCTCTTCTTCGCATCCTTCTGGGAAGGTGCTGGAGGCGTCAAAGTTTCCCGTTGATACAATGGGTCCACGGTTATAGAGTAGGGTGGGCAAGGCAAGATGTTAGGTTAGGTTATATGAAAAAATTGGTAAAGGTTTGGTTAGGCTATTGCGGCTTTAGGTTAAGTTAGGTTAGGTGTAGTTGTGCAATATTTATATGGATGAAGGTAGGTGCGGAAATCATCAATGCTATAGAAGCATGCAGATATCAAGAAAGTTTTTAAAGTTTTTTACATTTTTTGATTTGTGCGATACTTTTAATGTTTCCCGGTAAGAATTCAAATAATTATATTCCATTTTAATTTGGTTTGGTTTCAAAAAGTGATAATCTGTGTTGTTGTGCAAATCGGTTGTTGAATCTGGTGTTAATATGGCAGGGTGTGACTATCTGTAAATTGTGCTGTTTTGTGTAGCTGACTGCTTCAAAAATGAACAGAGAGGGAACTGTGAAGATTTCAAGTTGCTGGAAAGTCTCTCTACATCGGGTGGCAGATTGAGCATGGCGCGAATGGATTTTTTTGTCAGACAAAGATTTTGTTGAGGCTGCTCCTCCCTGCCCCCCACGACAAGACAGAGTAGGTTATGTCAGACTGAAGATGGCTATGGTAGACAGTCTTGAGAAGTAGGATGTTTTCAGCCTACTAAACCTTTTCAACATGAAAACACCTTGAGCCATATTTTTTTCAAGAGCGTCAATTTGACTACCAAAATTTAGCCCTTCGTCCAATTTCACCCCCAGGAAGCTGACAGAGTAAACCCCTTGAAGCTGATCCTCATATTTAAAAACATAAGGGTTTGAGTGCCTCTTTTATTTATTTTTTGTTTGTTTTGATGGCCACTGACGGCAAAAAGCGAAATCGGATGATAATTTTTTGCAAGATTCTCGTCGTGTTTTTTGTGAATTTGCCTAATTACTGAAATTTTCCCCTAGTCTGGGAAGACCCCCCTATCAGAGATGAATTAACCAAATGCAGAAGTGGTTTAGAGACCTCATATTTGCAGTGTTTCAGTACTTCCATACTGATGCGTCGTGGTCCAGATGATTTCTTGGAGGGGACGCCTGCCAAAATCTCCAGTAAGTGTATTTCACTGATTAACCTAAAACTGGAAAGTTGAGTTGGCGTATTGAAAACTTTATGTACTGGGTGAATATATTTTTCGGAAGAGTGAATTTGATATTGTCAGCTACATCGGCAAAATAGTTGTTCAAAATTGAACAGACTGTTTTTTGGGTTTTTGATATTTTGTCCCTCCCATTCAAGTACAATATTTTCAACACTGGGAGTAAGTTTGTCATGTAGGCTGTTAATTTTGTCCCGGGTGGACTTGGATTTATTATCATATTGCATTATCTTACTATTTGCCCATCCCCCATTCTGCCTCAACAAGCATTAATGTTTCTGTAAAATGTTTTTTAGATTGAATGTAAAGAGCTTTGTCAGCGGGGGAGAGAGTGGACATCCATCTATTGTAGAGTTGAAACATAAGTTTGCTTAGCATTATAGGTATCTGTGTTTTTCCAGGGTATGTTGATGGTTTTTTTTTTAAATTTTCTTGTTGATCAATGGACAGGCTATGTTGGATATAGTAGGATATAGTAACTAGAATATAGTATTTGATTTTATTCCACAAGCGTAGAAATTGAATCACGTATGAAGCCAATTTTCTTTGAAGGGTTGTAATGCATATACTACTCAAAAATATTCACTACACGATATAAACCGGAAACCATATTCTTGGTTTTGTGTATTTATTTAGATAAACACAATATATAAATGCAGATTATCACAAATGCAGATGGAATAATACAAATCTTTATTGAATATTATATATCAATTAAAAAATCTTAATTAAATCAAATTAAGTACCTAATTACAAACTTATCAAATTTAGGTGGGTTGATTCAACATAGCACCGTTACTTTGATAAACTCCTCGATTAGTTTGACTGAGCTAACGGGTTACTCCAACCAAGCAGCACTTTAACCGAGCAACTGGATTACAAGTTTAAAACACCTCACGCCTCGTGGTTTTAACTTTTACTATTTTAGAGTTCGATGATTATGAAGATGTGAGGAATTCTCTGACCATCTGGGACCTTAGCTCATATATTTAATAATTTAAAGGTACGTAAATAAAGGATTTATTAATTTTGAATCTTCAGGTTCTAGTTCGACATTTTATGTTTGTCTACTGATTAAGGTTTCAGTTTGGTTTGATCAATTCAACCCTATTGGAAATGTAACTAAAACGCAGTTTTTTAAACAGAGATCAATACGATTTTTAAGAGTGCTCCTAATGGGGAATATTCTATTCCCTACCTTAGCCTTAAAGGGGTTTATGCCCTACCTCGATGCTACGATAGAACATTCTTATAAACTACATTAATCTCAATTTAAAAACACTATTTTTTAGTTACATCTTCATTGTAATTGGATTAATCAAATGCAATAATTGTAACCATAGTCAGTTACAGTTAAATGTTACAGTTAATGGAGTTACAGTTAATGTAGACCAACATTAACCGTTGAATTCCTAACCTGAAACAACAGGAAGGCCTTTATCTACGTACGATTACCTTCAAATTATGAGATACATGATGAGCCTAGGCTCTCCTGTTAGTTAGAAGGTTACTCAGTGCTTCACCTTATCACCCTCCAAAGTTACGATATTAGCCTCATGACATAACATTTTATTGAATCGATTTATTAAAAGAATAAGCCGGTTTTTGCGATCAGGCTACTGGTGAAACTAATAGTTCTTGAATGATTGTTAGTTTGAATGTGGTATTTGAAAGCATTTTAACGTCTATATATACCTTTTGGGGTTTTGTAAAATATCGACCTAAAGGGATTTATTTACCTTCTAGGTTTTCAAAGTTCCAATGTTAATCTCATGGAGAAATATACATCAATTTATACAAACTTGTCAACAGCTGTTAATGCTAAGGCGGTGTCTTACGTGGGCGACACGATACGAACGACGCGAACGACGAGCGATCCCACCCAGCGGCTGTTGTGTCCTACGTGCATGTGAGCGATCTAGCGATTGAGCCGTATGCCAGACTGGAGCAACTGGAGCGATCAAATTTTTTTCTCTTCGCGTTGAAGAACATTCTCGCCAGAAAACTCAGTTTCTCATTTTCGCGTCGCTCGCACCGCGTCGCTCTCGTAGGACACGGCCTAACAGTGCACAATAAAGAAGCAAAAGCAACTGATTCAAGCAGAATTCTGTAATGGCATAACAATATAAACTAATTAGAACCACATACACTGGGTAATCAGAAAAGAAAAATATTTACTCGAATTTGAAAAAGTGGATTCAGTTTTGGCTACGTAAACGATTATCCTGTAATCAAATTGCTTACCGTATTAACTTCATAATTTTGTAACAATGTGTACTGTATCCTAATAGCGTAACACCAAACTAAATACATATTTGTTTTCAAAAGTATATAAATATAACAACAGCCTTTGCATGGTAATATTTTGTAATATTCCTGTGTTAAACACAAAATGACTGTAAACATGTTTACTCAAAACGCTGGAACTAATATATGAAATGAGATTGTGTCTTGTTTTGTTTTGACTGTCGACTCCCTCCACCGCTTTTACTTTGTGGTTTGAATAACATTTTAATACAATATATTAAGACCAATTCTAAAATTATTACTTTTAAAACTTCTTTAAAATTTTCTGTACCACATTTTCCTGTCCGTAAGTAATTTATATAAAAAGAATAAATTACCTAAGATATTAACTAATATTAAGATAAAAATAACCTGGTGTTTAAATTTGTATATCATTATTATTACAGTTATATTATTAATGTCGTAAATCTATACCACTACAGCACATTATTAAGAAGTATATAATACAAACTTTGCTACCCATAACGGACAAATTCAATACTATTAGTTTACATACAAACAGATTTATCACTATTATTTACTTTATTATGATATCACTATTAGTTTTGGAGAAAAATAAAAATTGTATTGTGACGGTAACTGAAAATAGGAGTACGCTCTATTATCGTGTAAGAGGATGAGCTCACAGTTAACATTACAAATAAAAATGTTTTAATTCACAGTTTACGTCATGGACCCGCATTGTAACTGCAGCTTGACATTGTCGTTTAAATACAGAACATGAGGAACAATGTGGCCTAAAATCAGTCAGTCAGTCAGAACACGTGCATTTTAAGTAGTCACTCACCCCTCAGTCACCCGGGGGGGGGGGAGGTGTATCATCTAGGTCCCCATTATTATAGTAGCTGCAGATGTTGATAAAATATAATATATTAACAACTGGAGGTCCAAAATCAGTGAGACAAAGTGGTTTTTAAAGTAGTTATTTATATTTTGGTCCCCCTGGAGGGCTACACCCCCCAAGATTGTTATTTTATCATAGCTTAATATTGCTGTTCTAATATATATAACAAATAACTTGATGAACAATACCGTGTAAAATCAGACAATCGGTGTTTGATGCCTAAATATTAAAAAATCTGTACAAGACGTTTTAAAGTAGCACATTGGCCTTACTTGTAGGAGGGGGGGGCAATGTATGAATTTTGCAGTAAAATTCATACGACGATTACTGACTGGAACAAACAAAATTTATCTCACAATATAGGAATAACGTTTCCTTACATTTTTAATAATCGGTCTGGAAGAAGGAGGCCTGCGGTCCATTAAAACAAATGTTATTCACATGTCTACTAAATAGTCAAACTAAATTTGATCAAAATGTTAAATAGGAGCAGCTCTTATAGGCGTTAAAAGTCGAAATTAAATTTTCATTGAGAAAATCGTATTTTGTTAAAATAGAAGTACTAACCTATGGGTCAGGACCTTCAATTTCAGATAAAAATTATTAAAATCGGTCCAGTAGTTTTTGTTAGTGGATTTAAAAAAGGAACGATGTTAAGATTTTAACTAGGGCTCTTATGACAGCCAAAAATAACAATTATTTTCCTTTAGGGACAACACATTTCAACTACACCAAATATTGATGACATAAGCAAACTTCAATTTAATACAATAACTTTTTATATTGGTCCAGTAGTTTTCGCATGGTGGAATTATGTAAGTGATTTGTTAAAAATTGAACTTGATCTATTTTGCATAACAAATACAAATAAAATAAATTTAATTATGACATAACTGCAGGCCATAACTCCTAGCACAGTTAAAATTGGACCAGTCGTTTTTGCTGGTAGATATACATATGGAATTGGTTTAAATGTTAATCGGGCTGTTTATGGGAGCTCAAAGTAAATCGTATTGAGAAAACCTATACTAATAAAGTAGTTACTAGTAGCCCGTCGTCGTGGCTTCGCTCGCGATCACAATAAAATATTATTTTTGAGATGATAGTTACAGTTATTGTTAAAGAACCTGGGAAACCGAGCATTGCTCGAGAAGTCAGTCAGTGTGTTCATCATACATAGAGTACTTATATTCACGGTTCCTCTCCATATTTTCATTGCTTATTTTCTCGTTTCTTATAATTTTTGACATGTCCGCTTTATATTCAATCTTCAGATTTAATGGTCACAATTTATTCATAACCTAATCATGGATATTTAAAGATATATATACATTGGATCTAATCACTATACTCAAAAAAGTCATATGATACTTTACCAATTGAGTGTTCCTATTAGAATTCAAAGTTTGCTTTTGAAAAGCTGGTACGATTCTTTTGTTTTTATTTACAAATCTTAACTATAACCCCTATGTTAGTTTTTCAAATAATTTTCAATATAAAACTAAATTTTTCCTGGGATGAGGTCTGATTAGAACACATTTATTAACCCATAAATTTGATGGTTCCAACATTTAGAGAGCCCTAAAATAAAGCATTATTGGAGGCAAAGGTATTATTCTGATGTATTAACTATCCTCACGATAAATGTGTGCGCAATCGGACCAGTTAACTACTAACGTCAGTGATGATTAAATTTAAATTTTAAAGGCCGACAGAACAGATAAGTCTGTTTCTCTCTGATAAACCTGTTTCTTACTATAGTACATTGCCTCTTGTTTTTCAGCCAAATTTTTGCTCAATCGGTCTAGTAATTATATGTTTAACATGGAAATTTTGACGGTCATAAGGGCCGAACCTCATTGGAACAGGAATAAGCGCATAATTTTTTTCAGATGGACCCGTCTTCTTCCAAATATTTGCTCAATAATTCCTGTAGGTTGTTGTACTTATTGGTGGTGGACTTAAAAACCCATACAATATTTAATATTATAATCACAATGAATACCTAGATAAACTGAGATAATAATTTTGCAAGGAATTATGTGTTCTGTAATGTTTCTTTTCCGTTGTATTATTTTATACGGTTTAATATACCTTTGTACAGTAGTAAAACAGACGTGTTTCCTCTGTCCTGTGACAAAAGATGGTGAGCTGACTAAATGCTCATTAAAACAAATATGGTGCATTCTGTAGTGACAGGTTGTCTAACCTGTACCCTTAAGATCTACTTTGTAGCAGTACCGTACAAAGAAGCATAGCCCTAGTGAATTACTATGATTTAAAATTGCAAACGTATCCTCCCCCACACGAAAATGGGCAAAGTGTTTTATTTCATTCAGTGCATTTTTGTTGTTGTGAAACACGTGGTTCATAAAAAAACAGACGGAAAAACAAATTTAACAAAAACTTAAATATCTCCGCTACACACAACATGTCACTGCTCAAAGTGATGTAGAAAATAATCTTATTTTATTTATATATATAGATAAATTCCTTACCTGTAACATCTGGTATTGCTAATAATCTGTCCATAAATATATAAACAGCTGCAATTCAAATAAAATGATTTCCCATGATTCCCCATACTTACGGGCAAAAAACGATCTTGAGGGTGGCCTATACCCTTCAGATTGAAAATATCGAAAAATAAGAACCAATATGCACAACTACGAATAAGGTCAAATATTTTGGTACCTCAACCGTTAAAATCGGTTCATAAGTAACCGAGGTGTTATCTTAAAAAAAATTGTCTCAGCGTATTAATAAAAAAGATGCGTGTTTGTATGTCCCAGGTGATTTCAAAAACAGCTAATCAAAACCGCTTCGGACCATACCACGTTGTAGAGCACAAACAAATTGTAAATACGTTTTTGGTTTTTCCCCCAGACCTTAAGGACTCCGCCTCAGTGGCATAAAAAGCCCGCATGTTATTCTTAGTGAGAAATATTTTTTTCTACATGGCTTAAAAAAGGCTCATCAAACCTGCTCCCAGTCCTTACCACGTTCTTGGGGGACTAAAAGAATTCTAATACTTTTTTCCCACCCCACTGGTCCTTTATTACTTCCAGACCTCCAATTTCGAGATATGGCGATTAATTGGATTTGATTAAAAAGACTGCATCTCTTTAATAAAGCCCTAAAGTTAGATACTTCCCCACAGCAACCATAGGTCTCTGCCCCCCTATTACAAATTAAAATTCACCAAGGATTTCATGTATGATTTTAGCCAATTGTCATTCATTTTGGTTTCTTTTTTTATAACCCCCAACCCAACCCCATTCTTAGGGCTCCATTGGCTGAAACTTAGCCATGATGATCTTATGAAGAAAAGAGTACTCCAAGTGATTGTGACAAAGGCTCCTCAAAGCTGCTCCTCGACGATTAACGCTTTAGAAGACGAAACATATTTTTGATACGTCACCCCCACATCTCAGGACACCGCCCCATTGGCCTCAAAAGATGCTTGTTATGTTTATGGGGACAACTTTATCTAAATGACTTGAAACGGCTCCTCAAACCTGATGCTAGAAGACACCACGTTGTTAGTATGGATACATTATCTGTAATCGGTGTCCGCAGTAATGAGTCAGTTGAACTGTTTGCATCTTCTTCATCATCTGATCCTCGGGTGAATGTTGATCAAATTCGGAATTTATTTCTCTTAGCACTCTTATATTATTCACATAGTCCTTTGGCACGGTCATAGTTTTCAATGCATTGAGCACTTCGTGCCATCCTGGAGGTTTGTAATCGCAAATACGTTCTTTTATAGGGCAATTTAATACATCCACTAGATTTGAATCTGCGATTTTTTCACTACTAATATGCACTGAACAGCCACCGTCCCAACTGATTAAACTGCCTTCTCGTTTCATGAAACACAAAATATTGTGGGTGCTAGATCTGTACATTTTGGAAAACGTTTCCACAATCTCTTCCACTGGACCATCTTCCACAGCGTGTGTATTCGACGACTATGTTCCTTTCCTCACGTTTCCACGATTGGTATGCTAATCGGTTGGTGAATATTCGTGGCAATGTGCGAAAAGTGATGTAACGCTTGTTTGTATAATTTCCACTTTTCCCCATCGTCCATATCTTTATTATTCAATATTTGTTACATCTCCGCATTGAGACTGTTTGTAATGGATAGATTGGTCGGTTTTTATAAGTAGAATTTGTTTGCAATCGGTCAATCAACTCTTGCGGTACAACTACCATTTTCTTAGCGTGCTCCATTTGTTTTCTAATGTCGAACTACTTTTCTTAAGTGGAACTTCACGCACGATGTTCCAAATTGGAATGGCAAATGACGTCCTGTGCTCTCTCTTAAGTCAATATCCACACTGTCAAAAGATCTATTTATAACAGGTAGATAATGCGGATCGATGAATGATATTGATTTATACAACCCATATACATAACTATATGTAGATATATTGACGATTATTTTCAATAATGGTGCGACTGTATCACCGACCATCTACGGTTCGACTAAATCACAATACACATACATTTGTGATGGTAAACCAACTTATGTTGGGCAACGAATGTTGGGTGATCGGATGCTTTTATTAACTGCATCACCTTCCAGTGTCAATTCATTTGGATCAAATCCCAATTGAAGCGCTAACGTTGGGCTTAATCTAAATTATCCACCATCATTTCCCATCGATATTTTTATGAATTGCTATATGAGTTTTCAACAGTAAACTTTACACCAAAAGTAATCGCTAGTTCTTATGGATTGATGTGGTCCAATAGTTCTTTAATATTGGCTTAATCTTTAGTCTTCAGCGTAATTCTGCAATTTTGTTTTGGATTAGCTAAAATGATTGCTGTTACATCCACATTACTGTCCATAACCCGCTCCAGTGCTGTTGGGTTCACTTTTGTTCCCTCTTGCGATTGCAGTAAATGTCAATTGTTTCATCATAGCCGACTGATTAAAATTAACAAAGATCTTCCATAAGTTCCATTTCCCATTCACCAGAGTCCAGTCGAATAGCTCTCGGTGAATGTGTTATATAATTTGCAACTGTATTTTTTGATAATATTGCATTGAACCATTACTCGGCAATGTCAAATATAATTTATACTGGATGTTAGTTATTTATAACAACTCAATGTTGCTTGTAGTACTGTGCTCAACAGTAATGGTATAAGGTGTCCACCGCCTTTTTGTATTAGATACTTTCCTTTCTTTTCCCAGCCTTCGCCGCGTTTCACAAATCGTCGTACAGCTGTCTTCTGTTTGCTTAATTGACTTTTACTATTTTTCGCTATAGGAACGTTACCTCGCAACACGTTGTAAGCACACTCGCACACTGAGCAAATACGACTCTTGTCACACACCTTTAACAGTGCTTTACGCTCCTTGGGTGTTGCGTGTTTGAAAGCCGAGCTGCGTCTTTCCACAAGCACGGCATGATTACTACTGACACCGAAATTACTTTTTCTTTGGCATATACACATTATTTTTGGAATCGTCTGGAAATATAAAACTTCGTATTCGCATATTCTCATCTGTTGATTGTTCCAAGTCTATCAGTCCAAACCGTGTGGATTTTTCATAGCGACAGCGTACGCCTCCTCAATGAATTTTGGACTGTGTGGCCAAGTAACTAATTTTCACTCTATCTCAAGCATTCTTTAAACACACAATGCATTGTGCATACAATTAGATGTCACGCTGTCCATGTCCATGATGAAACAAATTGTGTGTGATTAAAAACCCACTTATGTTGCGATGATGACAACCTTTTGTGAAAAGATCCACCACACGATTGTCAGCCTCACGCATCATATCGTCTATAATCACAAGTATCGGATCATTACCATCAATTTCCTCCAAGTTTGGCAGGCCTTCTATGCGATTAATGTTGGTATTATTTGAGACACCTCCCCCTACACCAATACCATAATGCCAGTTTATACGGTAAAATGGAGTATTACACATTTCTGTAATGTGTTTTATAAACTTTGACACAAACTGTGACTTGCCACAACCCGTTGGTCCCACCACAATGGCTGAGAACGGATGTTTCCACATCAAGCTCATGATTAATACTGAGCTAAACAATAAACACCTCAATATTACCACAAACTTAAATTTTAAACTTAAACTAAAGGAGGTTAAGTGTAATAATTAACACATTCATTATGTTCTGAACGTGGCTATAAGTATTGACTATGAAAAGTACTTAACAAAGGTATTTGCATAATCTTTAAGACTTGCTTTATATATTTACATAAATTCAAAATATGTGAATCTGCTTTTGGATTCTCTTGTACTGTACTTCACCAAGCGAAGACCTTCTCCAAACCCACTGTTGTAGCGCTCGATGTCGGTATTGTTCAGGACCTCGTTGAACCACCTAGGCAGGTAGACTCGTAGAAAGAAGTCATCCCAGACCTGCCCCACTAGGATCACGATGATTGGCCCGCCAAAGGGTGTGGTGACTCGTTCAATTGCAGTGATGAGATAGGCGCATTCCTCCCGGAGATCGGATATTCTGGTGAAAAAATATTTTTTTTTATTGATGAAAGATTTTGTGATTTCGTCGGGGTGAAGTTAATCAGTTCACTGGTTCCATCACATGTGTTAAGCATCATGTACTTCTGCTCGTACTCAATAGCCTCAAGTTGATTCTGTTCTATGGGTAGAAATTTATTTTGTAGTCCATGTCCCGTTGCCATTAATCCCATTCCGAGTCGTCTAGTTAGCAATGATTCCACATGCTGTTTATTCCCCTTAGTTTGGAGTATAGCTCGTCTTCCTGTTCTTGAATAGTTGAGCACATTTTTGGTTCATGTCCGTACTTGAACCTTTTGTTAATGCGACATAGTCTCTTCTTATGAAAAACTTTTCAAGGTGCAATCATTGTCATCTTTTTTAATACAGCTTTCATCACCTTCAAAGTAATCGTCATCGCCTTCATTGGCTAACGGTCTCTTCTTGTTGTTACTCATTGACGACTCTGCCGCGATGCATGCCTCTTCCAACTCGGTGTCGGTGATGTCAAAATCCCACTCAATGTTGGACATGATATAAAACTTCGTATTCGCATATTCTCATCTGTTGATTGTTCCAAGTCTATCAGTCCAAACCGTGTGGATTTTTCATAGCGACAGCGTACGCCTCCTCAATGAATTTTGGACTGTGTGGCCAAGTAACTAATTTTCACTCTATCTCAAGCATTCTTTAAACACACAATGCATTGTGCATACAATTAGATGTCACGCTGTCCATGTCCATGATGAAACAAATTGTGTGTGATTAAAAACCCACTTATGTTGCGATGATGACAACCTTTTGTGAAAAGATCCACCACACGATTGTCAGCCTCACGCATCATATCGTCTATAATCACAATTCATAATCACAATTTGTAGCTGTTACTGATTAAAAACTCCAGACTAAACTGAATTTTGAGTTGGAGACGCTAGTGAAAACGGAGTGGGAGATGTGTGTTGGATCGGTGGGGATGATGCAGCTGTTTAACGCAGGTGTTTGAAAACAACATTTGGAGGGGGGCTTTTATTTTTACACCAACATAATGCGCTGTGGTGGACGAATCTGCGGAGCAGGGTTTAGGGCAAAAACCACCCTCTGTCTGAGAATGTGAATATAATATAACGAGGGTTGTGGGTTGGGAAGCGCTCAGTGGGGTGTTTACCGCGGATGGGTGCGGCTGTAGCGCAGGTGTTGTGACAAAAAAAAACCCTACTGTAATACAATTCGGAGAGGGGTCCTTTGTTAATGACCACCCACTGGCCAAAAAACCACACTCCTCTAATAAATTTGTAGAAGGGTCCTTTGATGGTGATTGCCTCCGAAAAATAAAAGTCACCCTCTGACTGGGAATGCAGATGGAGGGCCCCTTGTCACAAAGTCGATGTCATTAATCACTGTCATGGTCAAGATGGCCGACAGGGGGGTTATTATGCAAGTGATGTCTAATTAGATTAAATTATGCGCAATTGATCTAATTATTTATTAATGGATAGTAACTAGATCAATTGCAGTTATGAACATTAATTAGGGTAATTGGAGTTATTAATTAGTGTTATTAGATTTATAAATATTAATCACGGTAATTAAAAAATAAATAAAACCCGGGGGGATTATGAAAATTTCTCACCCACCACACACTGAACCGGCTAATATACCCTACTTATAACTAATTTTGAGAAATATATATGGGCCTGTAATATATGATGACTACTATTCTCCGATTATGCTCTTATAAGTATAAAAAAATTCAGACATATATTTTAAAATTAAAATATTTTTCCCTGAACCGAATCCTAATAAATAATAACTACTTTATATGTATGAAAGTTTTCAACCAAATATAAAATCAGGAAATATTTTCCAGCAGTAAAATACTAAATTAGTGAAAATGTTCTTCCGAACGAACAAATGAAAGCTTCTTTAACTTTTGCGGACGTTAAACTTTTATAATGGTCTTTTCATTCAGGTCATAAATAAAACGTTTTCTCTTAAGGATGTCATTCCTTTCATGTAATGTGCAGAGCAACTTTTTACCGCCTTTTTTGATAGTAAGTTATATTTAAAAACATAAAAATTAATAAATAACTTCATAATCAAACAAACAATCCAATTATTATCCGCTAGTTAATTTCTTTATTGCAGTAATTCTGTTAGTTGAGTCTAAGCTAATAAAATCAAAAGTGGCTCCTATAAATAATAACGAATATGAAATTTACTCATGCAAATTATAATAATGATCATATAAATTTAAAGTACTTTGGTTTTTACAACAGGATAAAAAATATTAATATTTGTATTAGCAAATTCTCTTATTTGTGCGATTGTCCATTAGTATGCTATTTTTAATGTATCCTTAACGCAATGTATATAAGATAATTTTAAATTATAAATATATTATGACATATTCTAAGTTGTTATAGTAAGTTATAAGAGGATAAAACATCTGTCTCACCACACTACAAAATATATTTACTGTACATACCTTCAAGATGTTAAAAATGCATAAAAGACAGTAAAAGACTAATGATTTAAACCATACCGGTCATCATCAGGCCCACTCAAAGAATTAAGCAAGAACTTAAATAACATTAATGCATTGGTCCTTTTAAAATTGACATAAATTGTAAAATAATAGGAGATTAGTAAAACTGTTACTACTAATAATTAAATGATATTTTAATTTAATTTTAAATGTTTCTTAGGTTTATTGATAAAATGATTACGTTTAGTATAGAAATATTCCACGTGCATATGCCTTAGAGAACAGTTATAAATTATATACATGTGAAACATATTTAAATAAGATATTGTATTAAATAAATAATTGATTATTATAATGGAATACCACCGGAAGGCACAACGAAGATCCATTGATTGGAATATATTGAAACTATAAATACATTACTGATCACATTTACGTCATCAGTATCATATTTAAAACTCCAAGATGAGAATCGCAATCCCATTTATGAAATATAATACTACTTAAATCAGATATAATACACACGATTTATGTATCTTAATATATCTAAATGTCTTAAAATCTTAATATTTTTGTAAGACGCCGACACAACTAAGGCGTATTTTAAGGCGAATATGAATTAATGATGAGTGTAGGTGAGATACCTTGAGTAGCCTTGTTACTGACTAATATCGACTGATTCCTTAGCCAGGATCATTAGTTAATAGCCCAAAGGCAGCTGGACACAGTGTCGAACCTTCACAAAGTTTTCTAAGCATTTTGCTCATGATCGATCTGGTAAACTACAGATTATGAATCATTGCAAGCGAAGAAAAATGTTAGAAACAAGTAAATTAAATTAAAAAATAAACAGTTGGTATTTAATCTTGGAGTTGGACTCCATTACAGATGGAGAAACAAGAAGAAAAAAACATAGAAGAAATAACTTTACAATCCTTGAAGGATTATAAAAAGTTGCAGTTTTTTTAGATTTTATGTCCAATCTAGTAGGCACTCATCTTTGTCGCTTAGAGTGGCTAAGAGGACTGACGTCACATCACTAGAGTTTCCTTAATTTCTAAGACCTTTAGAATTATGGCTATTATTCGGTTAAATGAATTATTGTACTTGACTTCATTTTGTTGAATTGAACGTGTACTAACACGACTGTTCTGTTTGCATAATGATCTTTTTCTTTCCAGCATAGAAAACTCTTTGGCAATCGTAGGATATAAATCCTTATTATCTTTGTATGAAGTTGAGCTTTGCTCGAGTCAACAGCATGGGTAAATTTAACCTTATCAAGGTAAGTTCATAGACTTTCAACTTTGGCAACTGATAACCAACTGGCTCTAATATTCCGGTCGATGTGCTCAAAGACATGTTGGTCAATTAAAAGTGTTGAGTTTACCCACTGAAAAGTGGGCCACCCAGTGTTAAGTGTAAAGTGTGTGTGGTTTTCTCTTGGGTTGCGTCATTATTTTCCTTTACTTTTTATTGATTTGTCCGTGAGTGGTGGCAGGTATTGTTTCAAAAAACTTAAACTCGTTATTGCTTAAAGTTTAAAAAAATATTAGCTGGTTGAAAGTCTGAAGGGTATTGAGATACTTAGGTAGAAAACTATATCGACCCGACGTTGGAGAGCTCTACAAGTTGACGTTAGTATTGTGTGATATTAGTTTTGAAATATGTTCTTAGTACTCCGAATTGCTATATCAGCCACACCGTTAGATGTGAGGTGGCACGGTGCTGTAACTATGTTATGTACCCCTTTTACTTCCAAAAACTATTTAAATTATTTAAATGTAACCACTGTCATCAGAAACCATAATCATTGGAAGGCCGTTTGCAAAAAATCAGGTTATATCTTTTAAATAGTTTTAGCCTGGGTTTTCGTTAAGAGGTAAACAAATCGATCGATTTTGAATGACTTTCAACCTATCGAAAACTGTTTCCCTTCAGAAGAATCATTTTATACTAATAAACTTGTAATGAAAATCAAGTAGAATAACATTATTGAAATCAGTGTTTAATATCATTCGTCAACAAATTAATAAATACAGATATAAAATATTTAGCCTTAGAGGGTCACGTAAACTAGTATAAAATACAAGAAATAATTAAAAAGATTTATTTTTATTTTTAGATATAAGGCGTATATGCAAGTACAGCCTCTTTATACAATATTTATTTCTGGTTGGATCGCTTTTGCACGCGGAGTAAACATGAATGAGTAAAGGCTTACCGTCAGAGGTTTTCCGCTTCGTGTTGGGCTCAGTGGACTGGAATATTCACGGATTTATGAATCAACTACAAGTGAATTTTGGACATTGGATACGACATATATGTATATGTAAAGGTATTTATATGAAGTTTCCAACGAACTGAATTAGACAATGATTGTTTTAAATAACCAGAGATATTTGGTACCGATCTTTGATTAAAGGGAAAGGAAAAATTAAAATAAATACACATTTAAGTAGTTATGTAGTACTCAACATAACAATCTTAATAGTAAAATATACTATTTCATAATGTTACTACAACCTTAAAATAATTTAAAACCCCATTAATGATAATTATAACATCAAATATACTGTAATTTAGGTAAGACACCTATCTGAGTATTTGTTTTAAATTTTGTTTTATTTTGGTTACTTTCATAATACATCTTTTATTAGTATTTTTGTAAGTATTTAAGTGACTATGATTAAAAACAGTACGCAAGTTAAGTTCATGAAGACAGTATGAAGAATAGTGTGAATGTTAAAAAATATCCAACTTATGAAATAAACTCCAGAGATATTTGTGTATTTTCTTGAGTGTACATTTGAAGGATTGTTTAACTTTAATGATGAAAGAACAACAGGGACGGCAACAAGTTATACGTTTTTTTAAAATTTTGAATTATGATTAAGAAGTTTATATTAAACCTTAATTTCAAGTTTTAAACTAATTTAAAATTCAAGATACCAACATGTTGATTTGTTTACTTTTTGATTGAAGCAAGGCTAATATCGTTAGGTCCATTACAAATAAAGACAAAGAAAAAACATATTTTTATGAATTAACAATTGTTTACTTTTACTTTCTCCCTCTATACATAGTATATGGAGAAAGTATTGTTTTCGTCAAAATTTTCGAATTTGAGTTGTTAGTGGAAATATTCGTTTTGGTGCTCCCTGAACCCAAAAAAGTGGTTTTTACGTGATATCTGTCTGTGTGTGTGTGTGTGTGTGTGTGTGTGTGTGTGTGTGTGTGTGTGTGTGTGTGTGTGTGTGTGTGTGTGTGTGTGTGTGTGTGTGTGTGTCTGTGTGGATGTGTACAGAGCTAGAGCCCTAACCAATGAGCCGATTTTTATGAAATTTGGTATGTAGGTACTAATCCACGATATCTCTAGGCGTTTTTTTCATTTTTTTGAATTTCTTATTTTTAAGGGTAATTATCCCCCAAAAACCGCCAAAAAACATGAAAAATCCAAATTTCTCAAAAACGGCTCTAACGATTTTGATTAAACTCGTCGTTTGAAGAACTTTAGTTTTCCAACAAAATGACACCACCCACATTCCTGTAAAAATTCGGATTCAGAAATTACAGGACTTAAAACATCCAAAATTCAGTTTTTTGGATTTTTCATAAAAAGACATAAATATAAAAATATATCACTATTCACCATTAAAAATAGCTCAAAAAACTAAATAATTTAGTATCTTGAATTACTATTCTACGATTGCTGGTTTCGGAGAAAATTGAAATTTTCATTTTGCGGTAAACGCAGTACGTTTCCAATGTACGTGTCCAATGTTATTCTTATGGGGAATACAAAAATTACTATTTCTCTCTGATTTACTGATCAATTTCATTAAAACTTGATATGCTTGTAAATTTAGCATTGACCAACAGAGTTAAATTGAAATATGTTGCCCCTTAATAACCCTGGGGGGGTATAGGGGGCATTTACCCTCTTAAAACCACGAGTGTAGCAATGGATTCTGTAGTGCCTCCAAAGCAGGGATTTGGGTGGATGTTTTTTTAAAACAACTTGTTTACAAGATTTTCTGTACATTCGACCGTGCTTTGTATTCTATATTTAGTAAATAAAAAGTAATTTGTTCATTAAAGTTGGGCTAAAAGGGAGAAAGTATGTGTCAGTTTCCTGATACCGTTTATTTATATATTTTTTAGAACTGAAGATGACATCGTTCAATTCGAAAAGTTTGTTCCAATATATGGAAAACATATTGGTGTTTTGAATTTAAAATTAATTTGTGCATTTATACTGTGCTAATTTATTCTCTTATTTACTTATATTATTTGCATAATTTAAGCACATGTTTTCTTAGCTTATTAGTACACATTAATTATCAATTGTTTCTAATTTGTTAATGATCCAGCTCTTTAATGGTCATTGCCAGAGATCAATACTTATGTTTTATGACCAGAAGAAAGGTCATGAAGAACCATAAGATTTAACGTTCTGGTTTTCAGTATCACACCAGCAAATTTCTCTTCTTTTGAGTAAAATTAGTAAACAGAAGATACAAACTAATTAAATAAGTGTGATATTTCAGATTTTAAACAATAAGCAGGATATCAATCAATCTATCAATCTGGACTATGAATCTGGGATCAATAAGGAAATCAGAAACTGGTGGAATCGGGCCAAACTAACTAGAGTTACTGGATTAATTTCAGTGGATTGTTATGACATAAACTTGGTATTTAATACTGAAACTTATGGTTTGAAAATTTATTTTCTTAACCATATACAATGTTGAACGTATTTTCTGTTATTTATACAAACCTTTTTTATATCCCACTGTGCAGAGTATTTACGAGTGAAATATTATTTTAAAGTGCACCCAACTAATTCTTGTTCAATACTAAGAATGTTGACCAAATTATTCTATAAGATACTTGTTACCTTTTTTATACCGATACATCTGAACTCTAGTTACAAAGGCCCAACTTGCTTCGGGGTGAACAACTTTCTCATTATAATAACTAACATTTATCTGAATAATTTTAAATGTCATCAATGAGGGAAAGATATAATAAAGTTGGTTTTATAACTAATTAATTCTCAGCTATAAAACTGTTTTTCAAGGTACTATTTTTGTATAATAAATTTACAGTTTTTACTCGATTGAATAGTAATTTTATAATAATCGATAGTATAAAATCTACTTAACTCAATATATGCAGTTTATTCATTAAAATGGGTGGAATAACGTGGTTTTTCTTAGATAAATTATTATGAATTACTTATTTATGAGTATAAACTAACCTTAAAAAACAAAAAATTAATATCGATAGTTGTGAATTTGTTAATTATACACATATTTAATGATTTCTATTAATGCTATGCGTTATAGCTGATTCAGGGTAACGAATTCCAGGCGTCACCTCAAATCTCAGTGAGAAGTTCCTGCGAGGTTATTAAACATTCCAGCACAGATATTCATAGGATTCCTTAAATTTAAATTCACAAAACAGCAGCAAGCTGGTTAATAGTTAGTTTATAATTAAGGAGTCACTCTTTCATTTTATCAGCGTATATTCCCGTATAATATATATATATATATATATAAAATATAATTTAATTAATAAATATAAATAATTGTATTGCATATTTTAGATTAATGTTATGAATTGTTTTACTTTAAACTATGTGATAAAAGGGCTAACCATAAAACAAGTGCAGACATAATTTATATGTCAGTAACCTTTTCAGTTTTTGAATATGTTGTAAAACATGTTTATACAACACATGGATATGTTTTTGAGACAGCTAAACAAAACTGTGGGCATTTACTTCAAACCTTACTTAAGGCCTTATACGTTCAGTTCAATAACTTTGTCAAACATTACTAATACATTTTTTACTGTGGTAGATACATTTGAGCAACTGATGTAATTAAAACTACTGTAATAGTATATTTCGCACCAAGGGCCGAAAGTGGGGTTTTGCTGGCCCGAGATCGTGTTTTATGACCGAGACGAAGTCGAGGTCATAAATCGTTCGAGGGCTATGCAAACCCCTTTCTGCAGAGGTGTGAACGCTATTTTTCACCGTACTACAATTATTAACGGGTTAAATGTGATCGGTCATAAAACACGAGCGGCCTCATGCAATCTCGGACTAAAAACAGTTAACCAATAAACAAATCATTGGTAGTACAATGTATTGAATTTTATTGTTATTTGTTCCAGTGCTTCAACCAAAGAACACAAAGTAGTATGCACTTATTAACCAGGTAACGTCGGGTACGCTTGAAAACAAGTTGGCAACACTGGCTAAATAGATCAGCTGACTTTCGGGCCTAGGGCCGAAAATTTTCGGCCCTTGGGCGGAAAAACTCTACTTTCGGTATTCAATTGACGTTCGGAAAACAGGTGATTACAGCGTAGTGTGGTGAAAACTTATTTCCAGATTATGTGTTGCAGGACTAGACACAACTGTTGGTTAGTTAATTAAAACTAGAATAAAAAATAATAGTGATTTAAAAAAAAATTATTTGCATAGTATGAGAGCTATGCTTGGTTTATACGTTCTCCATAGTGTTCGATTTCTGCTCAAATTAATGTACAAATACAATATATCAAAAACTAAAATTAATATATTAAAAGGAAAAAACATAATTATTTATTCGATTTGAATAATTGCCTCAATTCTCTGTCTCGTATAAAACGTTATTGCAATAGTATTACGCAGTTAACATGATATATGTTAAGCTATCGAAACTTTACTACCCACTTAACTCTTCCAAATTGAAAAAGTTACGTGAAGTGGTTAGCTTAAGGAAATAACGAGACCGTTTTAAAAAATACACTCATTATTTACACAAATATTAAATTTCGGGTTTCGTTCTTCTTTATGCTCTATTTCACTTTCTAGGTTACTTCATTGAGTTAGGGCTGTTTAACATGACAGCCTAAAAAAGTGGTAAAACTGTATTTTATAATTTTAGGTGTTGCTACAATCTTTATATAAGCTACAGGGTGTTCCAAAAATTCGTAGTGTGCTATGAAAAACTGGATTTCACATAAAAAAACAAGTCGTAAATGAAAAGTAAAATATTTTAAATTTCTTCTAAGTTTAGTAGTTATCCGTAATTTTTTTATAATTAATAATTAAAAAACCATTAGAGTTTGCTATAAAACTTGGCATCAACTTTAAGTTGTTTGTTAGAGGCGGCCATTAAAAAATGTTAAAGTCAAATTCCTTATTTCATTTGACTATCTACAAATAAGTGCTTTAAATTTTATGTCTTGTCAAATTTTGTTTTAGTTGCTAGTTTTCGCGAAGTTTGACTTTGAAATTTGTAAAAGGCCACCATTTAGAAATTTAACAAGTTTGATAAACAATATTATTCGAAAATGTTAATAACAACAAACTTAAAGTTCGTGCCAAGTTTGATAAAAATATCGCTAAGGGTATTCGTATTAATAATTATTAAAAAATACAAAATAGCGGTTTACGGCTAAACTAAGCCAAAATCTAAATTTTAATATACATTTTCGACTTTTGTATGTAGAGCCTGGTTCTGCATAGTACGCTACGCATGTTTGTGACATTATGCATGTCTAAATATAACGACAGTCAATAACATTCAGAAAAAAGGCGTTGTATATATAAACGTTGAATATATAAATACAAGATCACGTTCTATCCATTGCATATTTTCCTATTTACTTAGAATATGATAGGCACCTTTATTTTCATGAACAGTTGCATGAGTTCGTTGGTCAAACAATTAGAAACCCTATTAATTTGTTTTATTTTAAATTATTACAATGGTTGAGGTTACATAATTCAAAAAAGAAGATTCAATTTTGCTTTCGATATAAAGTTTATATATCTATAACCTTACAATGTAAACAGTTTAAGCTCTTAAGCCTTTTCCCAGAATTATATCACAAAAACCTCCGGAGATATTAAATACGTTGTCTTTTGGTAATTTAATATTAGATTTAACTGTTTTTCATAACGAGGCGTGGTTCACAGGTCCGATATTGATCTGTGACGGTTGTCACCATTTTACAAAATTATTTTCCTAAATTTAGTTTTTACAGAAAGATAGAGACCTAATATTGGGATTTAACAATTCACATACTAGTGTTGTATTTGGCACATAGAGTTCAAAGTATCTGATGACACACTGCTTTCTACCGGCAAAACGCTGACCTGATGAGCTCAGCGATTGACACATCTGTGAGCTGGGGCCTAGTTAGCCAGAGGTGACCGACTGGGGCCCTAGGCTACAGCTGGGACACGCCTGCTTCGTATTTTCAGTGGTAAGGCGGCATCTATACTCAAAGTAATTTTCCTATTTAATAATTGTTTTGATAAGGATTGTCCAGGAAATTGTACCTTTGATGTTTGACGAACTTTAATTTAAATAATTGTCTTTGTCTCTTACATTGTTCGAGTTCATTGTAATAAAAGTAGAGCTTATCAAATAGTATATTTCTAATGATTAAGTATTAAATTGTTTTGTAAATTTATAAAAAATAACTTGTGATGAGGCAATTATTGGGATATTAACTTTTGTTATGGTTATTTATTTGTCTTGGTTTTTGTACAATTTATTTAAATATGTTTGGAAATGTCAATTCTCTTTTGATTCCCCCCTCTCACTGGAAAAGCGGGTGTTACCCCCATATTTTAAATTAATTTAGGTTAAATTAATTAGGGTTATAAATTAATAGTTAGTTAAGATTCCGTTTTATAACCCCAAGCCAAATCAAACGTGGCAGATCCCTAGTACTTCCATACCAACCCTCACAACTGACGGGACCTCTTCCTAACCTCAAGATCTACGATATTAACATTATATTAACATGTTGTATATTGTTAGTCTTCAAATACGCTTTAATTGCGTCGCGGCGTCGGCCGGGCGTCTAAAATAGTGATTTGGACATTAAAAAAACAGATAAATAAGAACAGATAACATATGAAAGGCTGTTAAACCATCTAATATTTGGCAAAAGTGTTCTTTTTAAAATTGATTTTAGATTTTTTTAGTTAATAATTTGGCATTCACTTCCGTAACGTCAGCTTGCTTTGTACGAACTTTTTATATAATTTTAATTATTTTGGCTAAGTAGCCTTAATATGATAGTCATTAGCCTAGAAATAATAAGTTTTTAGCTCAAGTTCTGATTATTTATGGAGTTTCATAACGTGCCTAGTAAATAAACATCCATGGTCAGTCGTTGGAGTAGTGGTCCTGACGACGTCCTCTCAAACCGTGGCAGAGACCCTGTCATGGGTTCGAATCCCAGACCTGACATGTACATTTCATCACTATTGTACAACTCATACTGGGCCCACTCCTTGCTTTGCTGGATACGTTCCACGCGTGGATGTATAGTCTATGTAAACGGAAAAAGTACGGGTAAAAGAGGTAGTAATCCTCTTAAAAAAATTGAAGTACAAAAAGTTCTTTAACTTATTCACGGTGCAGCGCCGCCGTCCAACAGGAATGGGAAGGCTAGGTGGAGAGTGGTGGACCTCAGACAGGCCGCGAAAGCGCTCAATACTTCAGGTACTGATTGTGAAGAATATTTACATATAAGTCAGTGCCTTTACACCACTTTAACTTTTATAAAGAGGTACACAATTTTTTAACACAATAAACAATTTAAAAAGTAAAAATCAATGGTAAAATTTAAAATAATCTCGAAATATAAAATATAAATGACATTGTGTTATGCACTTTACATAACAAAATGGTAAGCTTACATTATTTTATTATGATTAAAAATATTATAAAAGTAAGGAATTTGTGAAAACTGAAGAAATATTGAAGTTGAAGACTGACATACTCTTAAATATTTAACTCAAAATAAATATATGTGATACTTACGGTGTTTATAATTTTGCATTGATATGGTAAATACATTATATTAATAAACGGTATCAGGAAACTGACACATGCTTCCTCCCGTTCATCCCAACTTTAATGAATAAATTTATTTTTATTTACAAAATATAGAATATAAAGTATGATATAATGCACAGAAAAACTTCTAAAAACCTTTTTTCAGAACCGTCCACCCAAATACCTTTTTTGGAGTCAGTACAAAATCCTTTGCTACAAACAGTTGTTTTAAGAGGGGAATCGCCCTCTTATCCCCCCCCCCCCTTTGGTTAGGGGATTCATATTTTTGAATATCCTCTGTTGGCTAATGCTAACTTCAGCTACATATAAAATTCCAATTAAATTAATCATTAAATAAAAAACAAATTGTAATTTTTGCCTTCCCCATAAGAATAACATTGGACAACGTACTACGTTTACCGCTAAATGAAAGCTTCCATTTTCTTTTTTTAAGCCCTGTAATTTCTGAACCCGAATTTTTCCAGAAATTTGGGTGGGTGCCAAAAGTCACCAAAATCGGTAAACTGGTTTCGTCTCTATGTCTTTACACATCCAGACAGACAGACACACAGACATCACTCAAAAATCACTTTTTTGGATTCAGAGAGCACCAGAACAAATATTTCCAATATTAACTCAAATTAAAAATGTTAACGAAAACAATACTTTCTTCATATAGTATTTATAGGGGGCAGAAAGTAATAAATGTATTAAACAAATTATAAATAATAGAATAAAGAAATTATTACAATTATGAAAATTAGAGTCATCCAGTCAATAATTTTCTGAACAAGAATACAACGAAAAATGTGTACCTTATTTTAGAGGTCAATATAAAATAATTTAATTTCAGTTTCGATGACTTTATACACAATTTGTTTGTAACTAACATATATTTGTTTAATAATAGCAAAAGCAAAATCTATATTTCCATAAGTTGTTAAACCTAGATTTAAAATTCTGTTCAAATATTATAATTTAAATAGTTTGTGAATTCCTCCACCTTCCTTACAATGAAAATAGCAAACTCTCAACCATCACACAGACTTGAGTGACTTTAAATTCCTAACCAAATTAAAAATTATCCTCGTGGAAAACCAAGCAGTACGTTTATTCTTGAAGGAAACTCCGTTTTAATTAAAATACTAATTAAAATAATGTTAATAAATATTATAAGGATTTTTCTACAAACGAATTTATAAAAACTATTCGTCCTACACAATCCTTCATTGAGTGTTTTTTATTTTTATTTTTTGTCTCGTTAAACCCTTAACAAAACATTACTCCTATTTGATTTTACTTATTTTTTTTTTATTTCTTAGGCAACAAACAGTGTATTTAATTAAAGCTGTCCAATGATCTTAACATATTATTTCTGTAAGGTATTGTTTATGTAGGCCTTATCTCTCTATACTTCATCAAAACCGATGATTAAGCCATTATTTTTACGATAACTTTCAAAGAAAAATACAACAAATTCAAATTTAAAGGGTGTTTCTAACTTACTGGTCAACGTACTGATGGCACCATCTTACAGCAGCACGTTCAATTAAATACAGGAGTTTCAGTAGGCAATCTGCAGGTGTATTCATATTTAATTGTTGTGGCCTCCAACAATGGTTTTCCAATACCGCGGGTTATGACTGTGACTTGTACAGCGTTATGGCCTCGATGTTGAATCCTGGACTCTGTTATAATAATATTACAATATTGAGCTGCACTCCAAAAAATGCCATTTTTTGTTTGGAAAACTTTGGAACTGTTAGTTATGGTTTGGTTAGATAATAAACAAAACCTTAAACACTTGTATTTTACATAAATTGTTACAAATAAATTCTCCATACTGTATATGAGCGTACCATGTTTTAATTACTGATACAATATTTCGAATGTTTTAGTAGTCGGTGACCAAGATTATTCCAGGCGGGTCTGCTCCACGGGAAGCCCTTCTACCCCCGAGAGCACCAATTAAGCGTTTCACCCCCGGTTTGTCTCACAGTTCGGCGACTTTGGACATCAATTACAAACTTCTCTGATAAATTACCTGCCTAAAATTGTGCCCCAACAATTGTGAAACGATCAGTTAAAATTTGGATCTTTTACACTCTCTTTCTAAACTAAAACTATTTATATAATATGATTTGTTGATAGTTTAAAATGAATTGCAAAATAATCATCCAAGGTAATCAAAACAAATTTTTATTTCGTAATATTTAAAAATGTTCATAAAAGTTCTATCCGTAAGTTAAAATGATATGCTGTGAAAGTGTTATGTAATGGGTTGAAGTCGGCCACCATTTCCCAAAACAAATTTAATTTTAGGGAAATATTAGTACATTCAACAGGAATTTATAACCAACATTTGTACTGAATTACTATTTTTTGCGAATTTTTTGCACCAAATCATATGTTCCCTGCACTAACTACCTTTGAAACCAGCCTAAAGAATTTATAAGTTAGGAAATACTTCTGGCTTAGTTTTCTAAATGCTACTAAACGAATGTATACAACCAATGCGATATAGTATCTATATCTTACACAATTGCAATATACAATGAAAAAATATGACTCACTATCAATATGAGTTCATAGATTCTATGTACATCAACATACAATTGTTTCAAGGCTTAAGGACATCATTATTAGTGCTGGAATCGTGTTAGTTTTAAGGCAACAAATTAAAATAACCAATCTGTTACTTCATCTTGTCGTTGTATTATTTAAATCAACTCTTAATTCGTTCACAGTCAAAATTACAACTTTAAAACTGATGATGGGTGTTTTTCGAAACGTTAATGATAAGTTCACAGAATACATAAATTGTTCATGATGGTGAGCCATATTTTTACATAAACTATTTCGAGTTTAATATTAGAATTTAAATAATGTTTTGCATTATTAATGTGTTGGATGGGCAGAATCCAATATATTTGAGTACAGCAGTTGTAACCTAGAATGTGATAGGCCTATATCGGAAGAACTGTATGATTACTTAAAGAAATGTAAGCGTAGATATTCTTACTATAAAAGAGGAATTCACTACTAATATTGAGTAAAGTATGATTTCCTTTCAAGTTAATACATTTCAAAACAAACAGAAACTACTTCTGTATATACAATTTTGGCAAATATAAAGTTGGTGTTAAAATAAACGCCATACACTTATTGTCATTAACATTCTAATAGAATGCTTGTTATAAAAATTCGTTAGATCATGTTACAAAACATTTCTTACTAAATTTATTGTTAAGTCTAAAAGTCATGGGACTTCGTAGTAAGATTTATATTTCACGTTATTAAAATACAAAATTCTTTTCAAAGTAGAATTTACACACACGAATAACAATAAGGTTAATTAATTTTGTAGCGTGACTAATTAATTGCTGAGTTATAACTTTTCGGTACATGTATAGTGATTTTGAATCATCAGCTGATAAAAAATATCCCGTGACATAAAAATTGGAGATGCAAAGTTATTTTTATTTCTCAAACTTAATAAGGGACAATTAGTGGACACTGATATGTTTCGTGGAGTTTTGTTCCTAGGATATTAAAATGGAAAATTATCATGGTCCTAGTCTAAGCTTCACATAAAAACGCTACATTAACATATTATTTTGCAATGGCTATTTTGCTTAAAAGTTAAATATTAAATACAGCAAAATATTACATACTAGTTACAAAGATGACAAAACAATATAAGATCTCCGGAACTGATACTGTTATTAAACCCGGTATCACAATTAATAAAAGCTCCAACAATGGTTTTCCAATATCGCGGGTTACGACTGTGACTTGTACAGCGTAATGGGCTCGATGTTGAATCCTGGGCTCTGTTATAATATTACAATATTGAGCTGCACTCCAATAAATGCCTTTTTTGTTTCGTAAAATTCAACTTAAAATAGCTCGTACTTGTAAAAAGAGGAAAATCTTTATCAAACTATGAATGTTTTAAATGCGTAAATGTACTAATGTATAATTTTCTGAGAAAAGTGCAACGCTCACTTACATTGTATAGTTTAGTTTCAATTTAAATCAAATACATCGTTAGGTAATAATTTTACTTTCACAATACTAAATTGGGTAAGTTTTTTCATGATTTTTACTCTGCCAGTATTGTTGTGCAAAATAAACAGCTATGTACAACTAATTATTTTATTAATTTATATTTTATCAGATAAAGATCCAACTTACAGAAAATTATTTTGTATAAATCTATGAGTTACTGAATATAATTTTATAAACATATATTTGCATTTATGGCGAGCATTGCATTTTCAAAATGTATTCCTCGCCAAGCTAAATCATGAGAATACTGTTTTTTTTGGATATACCCCAAATGTATAGTTCCTGGCATTAGTGTAACATAAATACCCCTGCCACAGCAAACCTGCGTACTCAGTGAATTTCCAATGCATACACACGTGTCTTACTACTACATAAAGCCACTTGCCAAGTTAAAAAAAAATACATTCATAAATTAGTGATTTATAACATTTTATTTATTCCCCATAAAAATATTATTAGGATTGAGTACGCAGGTTTGCTGCAAGAATTAAGATAAGTAGGATTTTTGCAATTATCAATATAACTCAAGCAGGTGAAAGTACATACCATGTATCATTAATTTAGGTTCATAATTAAGGGAGATATACAACTTTATTTATTCTCCATATGAATAGCATGGGGGCCGAGTATGCGGATTTGCTGCTACGGGGATTACCAACATTTTCTTTGTGCTAATATCAATATACCACAACTTTTTGAAACCACATACCAAGTTTCATCAATATACATACATAAATATCCGATATATCAAATTTCATTTATTCTCCGTAATGATAACATTGTACAACGTACTGTGTTTGGCACATTCAATATCTCTGCAACGGTTGCACGTTGTACAACAATTAAAACACCAAAATGATTTCTTTGTAGAGCTGAACTGATTGGTAAAAATAAATGTGAAGTTTTGAATAAAACTATATGAGAAAAATCTAAAAACATTTTTCTCTTAAGATTAACATCGAAAATGTTATGGACACGTTTTTTACTTTTTTCAACAACACGTAACTAAGGAAATGATTCAAAATACAAAATTATTTGATATTTTAAGCTCTATAAAATGGCTATAACTAAAATTGAGTGTTTTTAAAATTGTGTGGTAAAAAAGGCCAAAAACTGTTTTTTGGAAAAGTTTTAAACCCCATAAAACCTCCTTCTTATTGACCAATCGATCTGGTTTTCGAAATTAATGTTATAAATATTACTCTCCACATTTGCGCCAAATTTCATAAAAATCGGGCGTTTCGTTCAAAAGTTATCGAAGAAACGGACACACACACACACACACACACACACACACACACACACACACACACATACATGTATTCGCTCAATTGTGGAAAACACCCAATTGTAGCATCTTTAAGACGAAAGATACTGCGTTATCGACAATACTGTGGACAGTATGTTCCACAACTCACTTTCCCGATACACACCGATTTTAGCCCTTACACACTAGAAAACAATTGTAGCAACGTGCCACAATCGTGCAAACTCCAACTCTGGTGTGTACTCCCCACCACGTCACCCCAGCGCTGTTGCAAGTTCCTGCCGGTGCGACGGCGCGCGGCGCGGCGGCCAGCTTGATGACTGGGTAACTTGCCTCCACTCCGTGATCTTTGTTGGCTCAGATGTTCGTTTTTAATGCTCTATTGATGCTTTTTGATAATTTGGCTGCATGTTGTATATCATAATATATTGTTGAAATCACTGTATGTTAAATTATCTCTGATTTAAAATAGAAACCCATTTTTACTTAAATTGAACAGTAGGCCCTAAAACTAGTTAATATAGTATGGTATATATTACATTATTAGTGAATTTCCTTTGGAAAGTGAACTATTAGCATGACCCGCACGGTGAAACTTAAGCCCGGGACCTCCATAGATGTTCCTAACGTGACCCCCTGAACACGTTTTGGGGGGTCGTTCAAAATTATATATATATATATATATATATATATATATATAGACAAATATATATATATATATATATGTGTGTGTGTGTGTGTATGCACTCTAGCGGTCGCATTTTTTGTCCGATTTACTTCAAATTTGGTAGGGACGTTCCTTTCTATAACCTGTTGGACAAGTTCGTTGGGCAAAACAATCGGAAAACTCTAAACCCATTTTTTGGGGATTAATCTTTCAAATTTTGAGTTTTTGGGCCCTAAAAGGGTCGGAAAAGCCCTAGATGTAAAATTAATGCATGTTAAAAGATGGGAATTAGAAAGGCGAAAGTTTTAAGCCCTCTCTTGTCATTCTAGCATAAATATTTACTGAGTTATAAAAGAAAATGTGTATCGGGTAAACACAGTACGTTGTCTTATGGGGGTTTTACACTAGAAAAGCCTGTTATTCCTTTGTTAGAGTACTTTTATTATCCCCAGCAACCTCACGCCTACTTTAAAGCCTGTCTGGACCTTCTCCTAACCTTATAAGAAGTAAAATTGTATTCCCAGCTTTGCAATTAAATGAAACCAGGAGTATCAGAACAGCCAAAAAAGCAATGTTTTCAGATTTCAATAAAAATTGGACAAATGGATGTTTTTACACTGATTTTGAGTTTTACAAGTTTTTATGTGGAAATTCACTTCCCTCACGTCAGCGTGCTGCGTGCAAACTCGTTTATTAATTAAAATAATTGTAGAACTTTTATATTGTTATTAGTATTCGGTACTTATTTTAGCGAATTTCCCCTATAGGAAAGAAGTTACTACCGAAGTCGGCATGGTAAGACCTAGGCCCGGGACCATGATAACTTTTCGTTTTGAGGTTCCCAGATACCAAAAAAATTGTTTGTTCAAAAATATATTTATGTGTGTACGTGGGTACGATAATTCTAAAAAAATTGTCCGATTTTTACGAAATTTGATACGAACATTTAAAGCAACATTTATGACTTTAAGTTTGAAAACCAGAAAGATCGCTCCATCCAAAGGGGTATTTGGGGAGGGAGGGGTTTTGTACCCCATAAAAATGTTTTTTTTTTAGTTTTTTATACATACAATTTTAGTTTTGACTATTTAATTCAGCTTAAAAAAACAAATTGCTATTTTGATAATTTTTCACAAAAGCAGTTTTGTTGCCGATAGTTCTCGTAGCAGCAAACCTGCGTACTCAGCCCCCATGTTATTGTTATGGAGAATAAGTCAAATTTTCTCTACCTTAATTATTAACATAAATTAATAAAACTTGCTGTGTGACTTTACCTAGTTGAGCTATATTAATATTTGTATAAAAATCCCTTGTTTGTGTTCCTTG
This sequence comes from Allygus modestus, assembly GCA_963675035.1. Classification (NCBI taxonomy): domain Eukaryota; kingdom Metazoa; phylum Arthropoda; class Insecta; order Hemiptera; family Cicadellidae; genus Allygus; species Allygus modestus. The sequence goes on from OY776112.1 coordinate 409,413,704, forward strand.
TTTCAGCAAACTTGCGTATAAATGTTATAGATCGCTTATTTATTAATGCATATTGATGAAAATTCTTATGTGACTTTATGTAGCATTAAGACACATATACATATGCATTTGTAATTCGCTGAGTTTCCAGGTTTGGTACGACGGGGGTTTGCTACGACATCCATTTATATGATATAGATATCTTGATATGCATAAGGTGCATTTAAATGCTAAAATATTTTCAATCATGAGTAATGAGCGTAAAATTTGAATATAACTCAATAATTGTAATTAAATAGTAAAACTAGTTTGTTGATTGGTTATCTGATCGCTTTGAGATACCAAAACAAGTTTATAATTCTCATGCCAATAAACAAAGGTGCAAAATGTGTTAACACCGAATGGTACGGATTTGGAAAAAAAAATTCCTCATACTTGATCAAACATTATTAATAAATATCAAATTAAAACAGATTTGATTAACTTTGGAAACTCTGATCAAGCAAGCTAACAAGTCAGTTCAATCAAATTTGATCGACTGTCTTGATCAGGCCTGATAAAATGTGTCCCGATCTAACCTTAGGGGATCTAACCCCAGGCATTGTTAAACTCCCCATGTTATTCTAACTGTATAATAGAAATCAATTAAATTGGATATGTCAATAAAAAAAACAGTACAAAACAGGATAACTACGGGATTTTGATTTTGTTTTCGCCTTTAGGGCGCTCTGCCTCACGGGTGATCATGGGATGAGCATGGGCCCAAGCTAAACTTATGGATATTAATGTTTACTCAACTGTTTAAGCTAAAATTTGTTAGTTGATTAGTAGTTGCTATTATTACTGACATAAACCTTCAAAATATCTAAAAAAAATCTCTTAGGACTTCTCCCATTGCCTTTGAAGATTAGTTATTACTGAGGCCATTGAGATGACATATTGGGAGGGAGGTAAGTAGTACAGTTATGAATGACATATAATTACTCACAATTTAAGTACTCTTTAGGGCTCCGTCCTACTGGTTTAAAAGTTCTCAAATTAGGAACTACTGAACCAATTGGGTTGCAATTCTGAAGGCAGATTGGTGTTAGAATAATCATACTCACACAAATCCGCTCATGACCTAAGTGCCCTTTTGGGGCACTAGCTTTGGAAATTATCAAATTAAGTATTACTGAACCAATTGAGCTGAAACTTGGGACGGAGATAGAACTGATACATACACACTGACTCATTCTAAAACTAATTCATTGTAATTAATTCATTGTTGGTGATGGCGAGGTCATGTTATTTGAGGAGTTATTGCAGACATTTTCAATTACTTATTAGTAAATGAAAATTAGGAACTGTAAAAACGAGTTAGAAATTAAGTATGTGTTAGTTTCCTGATTCAATTTATTTAGTTTAGACGCGACTATGTTCGTGTCCTTGAATTGTCCCCCAATCCACATACTGTTATGCCCATGCCATCTTAATATATAAAATTGAATCTATGTTCCCTATGGACTATTAAGCCACTCAACTGAATTTAATGACATTTTCATTATTAATGTAGCATTGGGTCGGGATGGTTCCTGGAAAGTTTATTACAAATTTAATAAAAAATATAATACAACAAGCATATTTTGTAAATCTCATAAGAAATACAGCAGCGTACGCCAGTTACCACTATTCAATAATAAAATAGCTAACATGAAATGAAAGCCAAATAAAACTCGAAAGTGAAATAAAAATAACATTAACTAAACTAAAGAGAACGTGAGAATCTAATCAATAATTATCTCCTACCAGTGGCTGTCAGTCAAAGCAGAGCCTAAAACGGTGGGTCTTGATGACTGAACTGTAGCACACATGTACTTTACTCAATATACATGAGCACTAATGATTTCAAGAAATTTCCATAGTGCTTCACCCTATCAATTGTCAAATTTTAAAAGTTATTTTTACGGACATTCATGTTAATTGACTACTTAATAGTGTAAGAAATATTACATCTTTGGAGTTGTTCATTATGTTAACGATAGAATACAGCACAGCATACACCTGTTCATGTGCTTAGTTCTTTGATAATCTTAATTTTAAATGAAAATAACTGATGGATAGAGAAGTTCACATCTTGTAGCCTTGAAAACTATTGTTTAATAAACTAGTAGCCCGTCGCGGCTTCGCTCGCGATCACAGTACAATGTTATGTTTTAGATGTCAGTTTCATTTGTTAAAGCACCTGGAGGACCCAGGTTTGTTCGAAAAGCCAGTCAGTTTGTTAAAAATTCCTAGAGTACTTATATTCACGATTCTTCTCCAAGGCGTGCGTATTTGCTTTGCTTATTGCGTATTGCTCGTTTCTTTTCATTTTGGGCATGTCCGTTTTATATTAAATCTTCAGTTTGAATAGTGCTCACAATTTATAAATAACTTAATCATGTATATTTAAAGTAATGTACTCATTGGTTCTGATCTCTATTCCCACAAAAACCACATGATACTTTACCAAGTGATTGTTATTTTTACAATTGAATGGTTGATTTTGAACAGCTGGTATGATTATTTTATTTTTATTTACAAATCTTAACCATAACTCCAATGTTAGTTTTTTTAATATATTTCTATACACTACTATATTTTTCTATGGATGAGATCTAATTAGAACACATTTATTAACCATAAATTTGATAGTTTTAACATTTGGTAAAGATATTTTGGAGCAGGAGTAGGCAAAGGTTTTATTCTGATATATTAACTATTCTCCTAACAAATATATGTTCAATCGGTTTAGTTAACTACTTACATTAGTGATGAATAAATTACAATTTTAAAAGCCGACAGAGCAGATAAGTCCCAAAGGGCATACTGGATGAAATTATAGGCCTGTTTCTGACTAAAGTGCATTGCCTGCCGTCTTTCTACAAAATATACGCTCAATTGGCCTAGTAAGTACATAATTAACATGGAAATGTTGAAGGGTGTTAGGGCCTAGCCTCATTGGAACGGGAATTAGCCCAATCTTTTTTGAGATGAACCCGTCTTCTTCCAAATATCTGCTCAATAACTCCTGTAGTTTGTTAAACTTATTGAAAGTGGGCTTAAAAACATAAAATATTCGATATTATAATCACAATGGCTACTTAGACAAACTGAGCTTTAATAAATACCATGTAAAGCTTACGTGTTCTGTATAGCCAATGATTTATTACCATGCCGTTATTTTAAATGATTTAGTATACCTATGTAGAGTAGTAAAATATCCATTCTTGTTTTCTTCATTCCGTGATAAAATATAATTAGCTGACTAAATGCTGATTATAACAAATACAGTGCAAGCTGTAGTGAAATATTAAGTAACCTGTACCCCTAGGATCGACTTTGTAGCAGTGCCGGTCAAAGGGGCGTAACCGTAATTACTTACCATGATTTAAAACAGCCAAAAGAGATTCCTCCTCTACACGAAAACAGGCAAATTATTTAATTTCATTGAGCAAATTTTTTGTGAAGCGCAGAAAAAATCTGGCTTATAAACTAACAGACGGATAAACAAATTAAATATCTCCGTAGCATACAACATTTCACTGCTCAAAACGATGTAGAAAAATAACTTATTTAATTTATATATAGATAAATTAATTCCTTACTTGTATAATCGGGTTTTCTAATAACCTGTCCATAATGTACTAACAGCTGCAATTCAAATCAAAATATTCCTCATGTTAATCTTATGGGATAAAAACGAACTATGAAAGCTCGTGGGGCGAAGCCCCGTGGTCGAGAGTGTATGGAAACCCTACAAGACACATCTAGAGAGTAAGAGCTGTCGATTAATACGAAATATGTATGTGAAATAATATTTTTAAGGGTTGAAAATCGCCTAACAAAAGTCAAGATATTCTTTTAATAATATAGATTATTGAATGTAGAAATTATATATCTTTAGCGGAACTGATGAAATATTTGCTTTATATAGGTTAAGACAAGTGGCTTGAAGGGGCGATAGCCCCTAACCTTGCTCCAAGTAGGAACACATGTCAGATTGTAAACAAAGTAGACACTCAATCACATGTGTTATTGTAAACAAAGCAGACGATTTAAATTCCCATAATTGTCTTATGGAGGGTGTTTTACGTTATTTATCGTTTGCTCCTAAATGTTTGGAAACACAGCTGTTTTTCCCGAGTCCCTGGGATCAAGACCTTTAATTTGAACCGTCTCCCATCATCCTTCGATTTTCCAAACTCCCACAATTTTGACGTAAAATATTACGCATACAGAATTATATATAACTAGGCTTATCGCCGTTGGAGGCTTCGCCCCCAAACCCCCTTTTGGAGTTCGCTTCGCTCACTTGCATTCCTCAGTAAACTCAAGTTTAAATCAAACTCGTAGTTCATTAACCAAAGAAAAATTACAAAACAATGACCTTTGATGAGCACCTACACAGGCGCTCCCGTATCGTTTCGGTATCGAAACATTTTATCAACCGGCTGCTTGTCCGTTTTATCGAATGAACTCCCGACTACGATGGTTGTTTCGAGGTGTATAAAAGCAAAAAAAAGTACTCACTCAATCATAGTCAATCGGATATAAATAAAAAGTTGTGGTTACAATGTTAAATTGGAGTTCTACAAATGGATTTACGTGTAAAAGATAACAACAAATTAGACTTAAGTTCACGACAAAATGATAGTAACCTAACCTTACCTAACTCCACAGAGCGCTGTACGGTAGCTGATCGTTGAGCAACATAATTACAAATAAATGAATTTGTAAAAACAAAATAAAGTCAAATAAACATAAATTGCAGACCTCAAAAAGTAAGCATCAAAAGTAGGATTCAAACCCGTGACCAGTGATCTTGAATCTTCTGACAACATATCCACTGGGCTATTGGGCTAAATTCATTCCATAGAACCGGTAGAATCGGTTTGATTACATTTTCCATTCTCGCAACAAACGATATTCGCGACACTGAACCTCTTGTGTAATGTGCTTAACATATTTTGTAACAGCTGATTTATATACACCTCATGTGAGCAAATTAGTATCGCCTACACTACTAAATAAATCAGCAATTGTTTATTTAAATCAGCTGATACAAACATGTGGTATTAGCCAAAGGTAGTGTTCTTTAATTTAAACAGCTTTCCAAAACTGTACACATTTAAATGGGCCAAAATACTCAAAATTCCTCCTTCTACGATAAATTGTGGCTAAACAGATGATCGGATCTTAAATCTGACGAAATATCGTTAGTTGGAAATTAAATTGTATACAACTTTTGTATTTAACATTTTTTGCCATCTCTTACCGTTTCCGTACAAAACGCGCTCAAAGTGGAAAAATTGAAAAAGTGGAATTTTCCCCGCCCCATAAATGCCTTAAAAACTCAAAAACGTTAAACTTTAGCAAAATTTCTGTCAGTTTCTCGTCAAGAGCTTTAACTCAAGTATGATGTTGAGGGAGGTTAGATTACGGGAAGTGCCTCATAGTTTATGTCAGTGAATGAGTGAACCCGTCTAGTTTTATATATTATAATATTTATATATAAAGACTAGTTTATTTTAATGACGAGGATGATATGTACTGTATGTGCAGAGTGATTCAGTGGCGTAACTTATTAATTTCAACCAGGGAGGTTTATTGTATAACTGGAGGTAACACTGCTTAACGATTTTGGTCAAAAACGCGAGCCAGTGATTTTGTCAGGTTGGTACACTTGGTGAAGTAAATGTATCCGTTCTTTGAACTATCCTGATTGGTTGTTTTATTCCAATAAGTGAATCTACTCATGAAAATCATTGGAATAAAAGTAATAAGAGTTGAAGTAAATTCATATTTTCGTTTGATTTATGTATCTAATCTTTCCGTGAAACATAATGTATTATGAGGAAATAAACAAATACAAGTATATTGTGTTTAAAATCATGGATAGGTACTTGTTTGATTCACTTTGTCGACTCGTCCGATTTCAGCGAGTATAGTTCTTTGCTTCACCAAAATTTGGAAAGAACGGCTCGCAGGTTTGTTCATCAGTGTTACCTCCAGTTATACAATAAACCACCCTCATTTCAACCTTAGGTGCGCTGAAGCGAATTAAAGGTTTCAGTCAGAGCGCTCCGAGTAATAATTTATTTATTTGTTAGGACTTTATTCTTCGGATGGCAGCTTGTGTCATAAATAACTCATGCTCCACTGAAAAAATCAAAATTTTGATCAACAGCGTACTTAGATAAATAACTTCTAATAATTCATGCCTCAACTATAACTTGGCTTTTAATGCTTAGGGAGTAGAGAACAAAATTGATTAAAAAATGAATTTTAAGTAGACAAGTTTGAGTTAGCCATCTCCTTTTGTATATATATATATGAAATAGTATATACCTATATGTAAAATAAAAACAAATAAAGTATAATAATTGTATTTGTAAAACACAGGTGATGTTTGCAAAATCCTGCAAACAAAGATAGTAAATAATTATGCCCCAATTAATTGCAATAATATCGTTCTATTAAAACAAATCTTTCAGTTTACTGTTGTGTAGCCTGACATACATAATTAGGGTGATACAACAGTAAAGTAATATGACAAAAAAAAACAATATAAGCAGAGTCTTCTAACAGTAAAAACCAACCAGCAACGGACGCCGCAAACATGAAATAACGTAGCGGCAACACCGCACGGCCTTGCCACTAGTTATACGCTGCTCCGCTAGGATCGCTAGTGAACGATAAGCCGGCAAAATGCCACAATCCAGCGAATTTCGGTGTTTCTTACACACATGATGGAAACTCAAAAGTGGCAACTTGAGTTAGTTTGACTTATTTTGACATTTTAACCTCAAAATTATCGATAAAAATTGTAGCATCGTGTGTAAGATGCCACAATTGGATCACGATGCCACAGTGTGGTTGTGTGCATGTCCATGATGCTACAATTGAGTAAATACAAACACACACACACACACATACACACACACACACACACACACACACACACACGCACATACATACCTGGTGTCCCACGAAAAGGTCGCTATTTTTGAATTAGGTAATATACCAGACGTATCGAACACGATACAAACTTAAAACTCTACAGTTATAATAAATACATATGTAAAAAAATACCCCCGAGTCTCATTTGATTCTGTTTAATCCGAAACAAAATGGCAGAACATCAAAATAATGGAGCGTTTTCATTAAAATAATTTTATTTGCAAAACCATTTCAAATTAATTTTTAGATTTTTTACAATATTATTAAGTACTGAATAAAATTAAAGATATTAAAGATATAGGAAAGTGGTAAATCATACATGAAACTGATTTGATTCATTAACCCTGCATTCGAACTGATGTCCATCAATCGCTATGCACTGATGGCAACGAAACAAAAATGAGTCATAAGATTTTTTGAAAAATTGCCGAGGTATCAACAACAGTTCCTCTTCAATCAACCTCATTAATTCAGTGTATTTCGCAATGACCTATGGGGCTTATTGAAGGCGAAGGTTTATTATTACAGCATTTCGACTGATCATAAATTAATGAGGTTGATTGAAGAGGAACTGTTGTTGATACCTCGGCAATTTTTCAAAAAACGCTTATGACTCATTTTAGTTTTGTTGCCATCAGTGCATAGCGATTGATGGACATCAGTTCGAATGCAGGGTTAATGAATCAAATCAGTTTCATGTATGATTTACAACTTTCCTATCTCTTTAATTTCTTTAATTTTACTTATTACTTAATAACATTGTAAAAATCAAGAATTAATTCTAAATGGTTTTGCAAATACAATTACTTTAACGGAAACGCACCATTATTTTTATGTTCTGCCATTTTGTTCTGATTAATCAGAATCTAATGAGACTCAGGGTTGTTTTTTTTACATATGTATTTATTATAACTGTAGAGTTTCAAGTTTGTAGCGTGATCGATATGTCTGGTTTATTAATTCAAAAATAGCGACCTCTTCGTTGGACAACCGGTATATTTATATAAATTTTAACAAATAGTGCTTATCATCTGGGGACCTCAAAACAAAAAGTTATCATAGTGTCGGGCTTAAGTCTTACCATGGGACCAACGGTAATAGCTTCTTCCCTATAGGGGAAATTCGCTAAAATTAACAAACATGATGTAGTTAACCGTATAACGATTATAAATCCATGATTGGAGAACGTAACTTATTTTACTATTGAAAGAATACCAGTCTTGATAACTTATAACTTAATAATTTGATCCCACACAGATATCGCGATAGTTTAAATACAGTTTTCACGAGATAGAGGATGAAGAACAATAAAAAAGGTATAAATATGATGGTGGACCTTACAGTCAGATAAGAACATAATTTGGCAAGAGATCGTTTTTATTTAGCTTTATATACTTCCAGTAATTATCTTACTGATTATCGTCTGCTGGAACTTTTAGACATAGCTCTATAACTATATCGCTTTAAATTGTGTTGGTTCCGTTAATGTCAGGAAAAACCACGTAGTGGATGACGGAAAAAAGTAAATAAAGAATTGTAAATAGGCATGAATTTTGTGAGAGGGCTCTAAGAACAAACCATTTTGAATGCATTTTTTATTGTTCACAATTATGTTTGCAAGAACTGTTTATTAAAATAAATATAGAAGCATATGCCGTTGTTTATACAGTGTTTTCTCTCCCTCCTCCTTGCTTAAAAAAACTAAAAAGCTGTAGCGGTCTTAAGTTGTTTTTAGAAAAGTTATAATGTTAATATGTTAGTTGACCTTAATTTGTATCATCGAGTCGATAGTTTTCTACTCACGAATCACTGTGGTGACCTTTTACTTTGGATTAAATTATGGTTATATTTGGCTTTTATTTATAAAATGTCATTAAACTGTCCTTATTTAAACAGGCGAAGTTAGGGCCACATGGCCTTTCTTATACGTAACCTGCATACAAATAGATATGATTGTATCTACAGCACAATACATTTAGTATATTACAAGCTTAAAACTTCTTTTCTAACAGAAAAAGTACAATATTTTACTCACACGTAGTTCATTTTTATTCACACCCGTCAGTGATCTGACCCAAAACAAACTCCTAGAACGCACCGGCCAAGCCATTTTATGGACATGTTTCACTTTATAGAACTTGGAAAGTCATTCCTCAGACGACAAGCAGTGACAAAAAAATTCCTATCGTAGACTACAGTCCACCGTTGAAGCATCCGCAATGTGGACAAAGCAGAAAGAGAGCTCCTTAAACTACCTTGAGACACAAATTTAAAGTAATTAAAAAAATTTGAAAACTAATTTTTTAAATTAAAATAGTTGAATATAGAGCGTAGATATTTAAACTGAAATGATGTGGTCACAACTATGTTACAAGTAAACTGTTTTTACATTACTGAAGAAAAATACGTTTTAAGATAACACACACACTGTATTTTACAAAACTCTGAGAACCCACAAGACTGTAAAAAAAACAAAGATCACCTGTTTTAAGGTTTAAACTAACACTTTAAAATAGTAAATAAAACAGATGATGCAGTTCAGGCAGATTAAAAGTATCACATACTTTAAAAATTCCCCCCCCATTGCGCCGAAGGAGCAATAACAATAAAATCAGTAAAATACCATAAACTTCCTTCTATTGGGAGAGGGCAAAGTTTAACAACGGGTCATTTTAGGGTTATATTTTCTTTTTTCAAAGTTACCACCCTAGTAGGCCCGTCACGACCAGGATGTAGTTCGAGCACTCTAGCTAAAAGCCACTTTGCAGGAGGAAGCTGCTCGTCAGTGATCAGATCAACTGATCTCACTTTAATGTCATTGGAGGGAAATTACCATTTGTATATTGCTTGAAGTTGCTGGAGGTATTTTCTATACCAATTTTTCCAAAATTTCAATGATTAAAAAATTTGGCGAGTGAGTTTCCATCGAAAGAGTCTTGAGGTAGGCACTTCTAGCAGATTAGGTTCGGGAACCGTTGTCAAGGCTTCGCCAACTAAAAAATGTGCGGGGGTTAAGATTGATAAATCGTCTGGATCTTCTGTTAGTTTACAGAGGGGACGTGAGTTGAGTACAGCTTCTGTTTGCACCAGAACTGTTGATAAATCTTCATAGGTTAGTGTCATTTTTCTAATTACTCTTTTGGATTGATATTTTACTGATTTAAAACCAGCTTCTCAATGACCTCCAAAGTGTGGAGCCGCAGGGGAGAATTGAATTGCCACTGAGTTGCGTCATTAGCAAGTAGGTGTTGAAGTCAATCTGATTCTTTTGCTGCTGCTGAATATAACTATTTGAGTTCTCAATCAGCTCCTTCAAAAGTTGTTCCGCAGTCACTAGTCAAGGTAGCACAAACACCACGACGTCCTGTGAATTGTTTGTAGGCTGCAATAAACGCCGCGGATGAATAATTCCAATTCCAATTACAATACCAATTCCAATACCAATACCAATTCCAATACCAATTCCAATACCAATTCCAATACCAATTCCAGATGAATCGCTGATGTTGAAGTGCAGATGAACACATCAATGTAACCTTTGTACAGTTTTCCTTTTCTTCCATGCTAGTATTTGATTGAGAAAGGTCCTTTTTAATCTACACCAGAATTAAGGAATGGACAAGATGGTGTTGATCGTGAGGGAGGAAGTTATCCCATAAGCTGTTGAGCTCTTTTGGAACGACAGCGAGCACAAATTACACATTTCAATACCTCCTTCTTGATAATAGGTCTACTTCTAAGGATCTAAAACCTTTGACAGGCTGTAGCAAGTATATTACGTGTACCACTGTGAAGATTTCTGATGTGGGCGTCATTTATAACCAGTTTTGAAAGATGTGAGTTTTTTGGAAGGATGAATGGATGTTTGGTGTCAAACTGTAAAGTCGAGTGATCAATTCTGCCTCCACCTCTCAACAAACCATCTTTGTCGATAAAGGGGTTTACACTAAGAATGGGATTAGATTTCTCAAAAGGTTTTTTGCTCATGAGCCAAATAATGCCATTCTTCAATGCATGTTTCTGAACGATACCCACCCAATGTAGAAGAGATGAGTAGAGGTATTGTGGAGTTAGTAGAGGTTGATTTCTGTGGGAACAGATTTCATAGATTTATTGATGAATTTCATGCACCAAGCAGTTTAAGCGTAACCGTCTTGGTAAAGTTGAGAAACAATTAAGCAGTTCTGACTCTGGTTTTGAATGTACAACATTATATGCTTTGCTCACAGATCGAAGTTCAAATGATGCTTCCTGAGTTGGATTAAATTTTGCAGATGGCCAGTCACTAACATTGTTTGATAACCACTTAGGACCTGTCCACCACAGTTTATGATTACTTAGATCCTTTTAACCACGTGAGGCGCAGTCGGCTGGATTTTCACTGCTTTCCACGTGTCTCCAACAAGCGAGAGGTTCTGTTTCTTGGATTAAACTATCGCGGTTTTGAACTAAGTATTTACATTTTGAAGGATTGTTAGTGATCCAAGTCAGAGAAACTAAAGAGTCAGTCCACAACCAAGCAGTGGCTGATTCTAAATCCAAGATTTTCCGAGTATGCTGTACAAGTTTTACAATAACAACTGATGCTGTGAGTCTGTCTGGAAATTATCATCGTTTTGAGAGTAGCTACTTTGGTTGTTGATATTACAAAACTAACATTGATCGAGTCAAGATGAGTCACTCTTACATACACTACGGCACTTATGGCAAGTTTAGAGGCATCATAAAAACCATGGATTTCAACCAAAGATGATTTATTGAGGCCAAGATATCTGGGAATTCTTATGAACGATAGGTTCTGGGAATCAGACTCAAAGTTCTTCCACTGACTTTGTAAGTGTGAAGGAAGAAGATCATCCCATTGAAGTTTGATAAGCCAAAGTTGCTGCATGGGTATCTACAATTTTATAATAATAGGGGCAATGAACCCTAGTGGGTCAAACAGCTGAGCTATTTTGGGGAGAACGTTTCTCTTTGTGACTCTCTCTATTGGTTCTTGGATAGGGAAGAACTGAAAGTCATCACTTGATTTGTTCCAAGTTAGTCCTAGAGTGCGGAGAACAGATGACTCGTGTATCAACGATTTTGTTTGTAATGAGTTGATGAAATGTATGAAAGAACCGATGGTTCATTCCTAATCCATTTTTGTAGAGGGAAGTAGCCAAACTTGCACAACTTATCTATTTATTAAGCTAGATCTGGGCATTCTTCAATGGTGTCTGCTCGTCCAAAAATTGCATCTACATACCTTCCTTTGGTCATTGTTTCACTAGCCTTAGGATATGATTCAACGTGATCAGATATAAGTTGATTTATATTTCTTAAAGCGAGAAAGGGAGCACATGCTAATCCATATTTTTCTGAAGTTGATAGTGACATTGATTTCCGTTGCTGGACCAAAGGATTCTTCGAAGGGATTGATCATCGGGAAGTGCGGTGGACCTTTGATCAGTTCAGGAAGTATAATACTGGCATACATTTCAGGTCCTAGGATTACATCCATAGAACCTGGGGTCATTAAGCCCAGGATCAGCTAACCTAAGTCCTTTGAGATGGGACCAAGTCGATTGGTTTGTCTCATAGTGGGCTAGTTTGAAGTGAATTTAGGCAAAATATGAGCGGTAAAGGGACAACTAACATTGTTATTGGAGGGGCAATCTTTACTGATAGATACTACTCTACGAGTAGTCGATAACTGGTTTCATTGAATACCAATAAGAGATTCAGGATGATGAACGTTTGAGATGAAGAGTCTGCACTAAGTACTCGCTGATAAGAGAGATCTCAGATCCTTGATCAATTAGAGCTCTGGCAACAATACGATTGCCTTTAGGACCGATTACCTTAACTTGAGCAGTAGCTAAGATAACTACTTGTCGATAGTTTTCCATAGCAGGAAGCGTATGTTTCTATGACACTTGTGGATTTGTTGGATATGTTTTTCATATATGAGGTAGATGTGTCATGAGGTTGTGAAGTACATTTACTTTTATAAGATGATTTAGTAGATTTACTAACAGCATCATGGTAACAATTAATTGGTAAGTGTATGGTAACAATTACTGCATTTCAAACACGATTTATTGGATCGGCAGTCTTTCAAGAAATGAGTACCAAGAAAGTTAAAAGATAGCTTTTTATTTACTGGAAACTCCTTTCGTTGAATAGGTTGACTCTGAAACTCTTTGCAGAATGCTCGATAATGATTATCATTACACAATTGGCAACTACTTTTGTTGTTATATTGAAATCCTCCTACTATATCTGCATGTATTTTAAGTTTGTGATTAGCTTTACCTTGAGATTTTAGTAGGGTTACCATTCCATCTGAGTGAGATACCTCTCGTGATTCGATATTCTCTAGAGCTCTGACACGTCCTTCGATGAAGGTGAGTAGATCTTGTAGTTTCAAGGGTACCGTTGATACGCCTTGATGAATCTCCCATGCTTCGTGTGTCTCTGGGTCTAGTCGATAGACAATAATATATACTAGGATGTGATCCCACTGAGAACCTAAACACTCATTTACAGTTGAAATAAGGGGATTCAGATCTTTGGCAGATTTTGAACTAATGGCTGAAGGTTAAGAATGTCATCTACGTGTTTGTTAATCAAGACCCGTGTGTTTTCATATCTCGCTACGAGCTTTTTCCAAGCTGGAGTAACATTTTCCCCTGTGATTTTGGAACTGGATATTAAATGAGCGGTTTCCCCTACAAAGCTGTTTTTGAGATACTGAAACCTTGCTACATCTGTCAAGTCAGGATTAGATATAACCAAAGATGTGAAAAGATCACTGAAGCGTTTCCAAGATTTGTAATTTCCCAAATTGAATTAATATTTTAGGTAAAATAGGCCTGACAAATGAATTTTATTTATTACTTTCCGTTATACTGAGTCGATACCGATACTGAGTCCAGTAGATCAAGCATTCCAGCTTTACTTACCATGCAGGCTTCTTGTACTTGGCTGCAATGGTCTTCACTGATGTAGTCTAAGTCTTGAAGAACTTCTGCTCTAGACTCACGAATCCTTTCATGATCTTTTTCAAATTTTACCCAATTTGCTTGCAGAACATCAACCTAATTTTAATTTAAGCTTTGGTAATGGAAGATATGTCTCTGTCTTTAAAAAAGCAGGATGAATAAATTACGTCTTAAAACACTATAAAGTATATTTACACTAATACTGTATTTACATACAAGACGGTAAAATATACACAAAAGATGGTTCAAGGCCTTGAATTATCTTTTGTGTATATTTTACCGTCTTGTATGTAAGTACAGTATAAGTGTAAATATACTTTATAGTGTTGAAAGACGTATTTCATTTATCCTGCCTAGTTGTACCAACACGTATCATGCTAATGAATAAATTATATTTAAAAAAGTCCAACGCATTTTCTAAGAGTTTCAGCCTTATTTCTTGAAGATTGAGTTTTGATTCTAGAGTAAAATTGATTGAATAACTAAAAAAAACTGATATAAATACAAGCAGTAGGATAAAAGTCTTAATTTTAATGTTTAAATTGACAGTAAACAAATATAAAGTTGATAAAATTCATCTGATGAAATGAAGAGTAAATAATCACTTGCAGCTTAATTGATTCCGACTATGAAGGACCAGAGGATTAAAGAGGGTAGATATTTAAACTTGAAATGCTGTGGTCACAAATAAGTTACAAGTAAACTATTTTTACACGATTGAGGAAAAATACGTTTTAAGATAACACACACACACACACACACACATACACACACACACACACACACACACACACACACACACACACACACACACACACACACACACACACACACACACACACACACACACACACACACACACACTTAATTTTACAAAACTCTGAGAACCCATAAGAATGTAAACAAAAACAAAGCTCATCCGTTTTAAGTTTCATAATAACATTTAAAATAGTAAATAAAACAGATGTTGCAGTTCAGTCAGATTAAAAGTATCACATACTTTAAACGACAGTGAACGAAAGAATTTTGAGTTATCTATGATCATTTAGTTTCAATATTCTCGAATCAATGCACTAAAAGCTTTTTGGTCGAATCAAAAGTTCTGGATACCTTTGATACCTAAAAACCTGAAAAAAACAACAACTGTGGAATAAGTTTGTCAAAAAATGTTTCTTGAATTTAGAGAGGTAGAAGAAATAACTGAACATTGTAAATGGGATGGATTTTATTCTCTTCCATAATGCCATGTTTGGCGGTAGAATCTTGACAGGTAAAATCAGTTTAAAGTTTCCGGTTACATATTCCGGCCCTTCAATGTATTCACAAGTCCTCACCTTCACATCGCAGAATCTATCCTTATGATTGCATGAGCTGGAGTTATAATTCCCCAAAAACGAATGAATATAAAAGAACAATGCCGTATGTTTCAAAAATGGTGTATTGATGAAAATATGATCACAAGTTTCCAAAACGTTTATACTGTCGTGGAATTCCAATTCAGTAAATAAAGCCAAACGAAAGAATAAAACCAAGCAATAAAATTGGCCCTTTCCCAAATTATTTTCAATCCCAGCCAACGTAATTGCCGGCCATCTTCGACATTGCCCTACGATTATCTTTCTTCCTTTATCTTACTCGTTAAAGCTTCGT
This sequence comes from Allygus modestus, assembly GCA_963675035.1. Lineage (NCBI taxonomy): Eukaryota > Metazoa > Arthropoda > Insecta > Hemiptera > Cicadellidae > Allygus > Allygus modestus. Next base: position 409,429,303 of record OY776112.1, read on the forward strand.
CCAAACTCATAATCTTTAACTAGGATAACAAAGATGACCTTTTTTATTATATGTCGGTCTTATTACTTGATATAAAATTTATGTATTAACTGATTTTTTCATGTATGATAGCAAAACCTTTGTACTTGTTAGTTATGTTTATAAAATTCACAAGACCGAAAACTTAACTTCACAAAAGTAATATTTAAAACTAGTTCTCTGATTTAAAAATATATAACTAAATTTTAATAATACTTGAGATGTGTGTGTACCTATAAATATCTAGATTCAAACAAAAAAATAAAAAAACACATAGGCAAAACACTACCAAAACGAGCAATTTGAGAGTTTTGATGATTTAAACTAAGTTTAAGTTCATTTAATTTTAACATCACTTGGCATATACAGATTGTTCAGAAAATATAATGTCTAGGGCAAACATTTTGCAGATAATCTCATCAATGGTCTAATCCTAAATGATAGAAAACCTCTTTTTCATTGTTGACTACAATGAAAATTACTTGGTTTCTTTTGCTTCGAGACTAACTGATTGCTTGATAGATTGACAGTAATATTGCTACTATAGTAGTTAGTTTAGTTTTATATGTACATGTTTTATGTTTTTATTAGCATTTTTATTTTTGTTGATTTCCAAATGGTGTTGGCGTGTCTGGTATTGCAGTAACCAAACCGAAGCATACGAACAAGGCCAGTCGTAAACTCAGATATGAGAAAATAATCATGGTTAATTCCTACTAACTGCAATTTGGGTATAGTAAAAGACTAGGCTTTGGCAAAGCAATTTGCATTTCCATCTACAATTAACTTAAAAAGGAGTTGGTAAAGGATCAACTTACGGAATAATCATGTATCAGGTATTTGAATATTATATTAAAATAGTAGACATTTACTAACACGCTGTACAGCTTCACACATCCCTCTATTTGTTTGGAACTCCATAGATTTTATCATTTAATAAATGCATGCTATATATCAGGAATAATATGTTTTAATAATAATAGCTTATTGTATTTTAATTTGTACTAGTTATTTTATTTTGGTATGTGAAATGTTAAACTAGGTTGTAAAATGTCATTTTAAATATTTTTTATTACTAAGATTTGTATCTATATTATTTTAATCACAAATTATTTCCGTTTTAATATTGCTCATAACTGGTACTTGTTGTATTGGTAATACAAATAGTATTATTATTATTATAATTAGACAACATAACAACTTTAAATATGTTAATGTATTAATGAGTTCCAACAATTATAAAAACAGGCCCATGGCTTGAGCATTTATGTTATTTCTAGTAAAAAGGACTCCTATCATAAATATTATTTTTAAACATTTTAACACAATACAAATAAGTATATAACTTTACGATCGACTCTAGTTAGTTTTGACAACAAGTATCCAAGTTTTACAGCATCGTAACAGGTAACTACCGTCGTAACTAAGTCAAGTGTGTAAGGCAATATCGGTGCAAGTATATTTAAACAACTTATGTGTTATATGAAACTTAGTTTAATATTTGCAAAGTAATCATTTTAGCTATAGTTAATAAAATGTATTAAAACTTTGTCATAAAAACTCTGAACCACCCCAAAAGAGAACCCATAAATTATATAAATACCCCCGTCGCAGCAAACCTGCATACTCAGCGAATTTCCAATGAATATATAACATAACACATTAAAACACTTAACAGGATTCATAAGAAATGTCAAATTAACAAACAAGCAATATTTAAAATATTAATTATTCTCCATAAGAATAACATTGGGGATGAGTACGCAGGTTTGCTGCAACAAGGCACACAAAATAATGGGTTTTTATGAAAATATCAATAGTGAAGCCACATACCAAGTTTCATCCACATACATTCATAAATAAGCAATATATAACATTTTAAGTATTTTCCATAAGAATGACATGGGGACCAAGAACCTAGGTTTGCTGCTACAGGAACCATAGGCGAAAAATTAGTTTTTTTGTGCGAACAACAATAAACCACAACCAGATCAAGCCTTATACCAAATTTTGTCAGTTTATGTTCATAAATAAGCGAGATATACAATTTTTCTTTTTCTCCATAAGAATAACATTAGACAACGTACTGTGTTTAGCACTTTCAATATCTTGGTAACCAATTGACGTAGAGCAATGATCAAAATACCAAATTGTTTGTTTTTTTAAGCTTAATTCAATGGTATAAATTAAAATTTGATTTAAATAAAAATTACATGTGAAAACCCCAAAAAAACCATTGTTTCGGTACAAAACCCCCCAAAAACCCCCCAAAAACCCCCCTTTGGATAGTTCGAGTCGTCTGGTTTTCGAACTCGTTCAAATAAATGGTACTTCACACATTTGTACCAAATTTCATTAAGATCGGACCTTTTTTACGAGAGTTATCGTGCTTATATATATATATATATATATATATATATATATACATATATAACAATTTGAACGAATGGTGTTTTTGGCATCTGGGGACCTCAAAATGAAAAGTTATCATGGTCTCGGGCTTAAGTCTTACCATGAGACCTACGGTAATAGCTTCTTCCCTATAGGGGAAATTCGCTAAAAGGAGATAAAAGAACAATAATAAATACCCCCGTCGCAGCAAACCTGCATATTCAGCGAATTTCGAATGAATATATAACATAACACATTAAACCACTTCACAGGATTCATAAGAAATGTATTCACAAACAAGCGGTATTTAAAATATTAATTATTCTCCATAAGAATAACATTGGGGATGAGTACGCAGGTTTGCTGCAACAAGGCACACAAAATAATGGGTTTTGGGTTTTTATGCAAATATCAATAGAATTCATCTTAGTGAAGTCACATACCAAGTTTCATCCATATACATTCATAAATAAGCGATATATAACATTTTAAGTATTTTCCATAAGAATAACATGGGGATCAAGTACCTAGGTTTGCTGCTACAGGAACCATAGGCGAAAAATAGGTTTTTTGTGCAAACAACAATAAACCACAACCAGATCAAGCCATATACCAAATTTTGCCAGTTTATGTTCATAAATAAGCGAGATATACAATTCTTCTTTTTCTCCATAAGAATAACATTAGACAACGTACTGTGTTTAGCACTTTCAATATCTCGGTAACCAATTGACGTAGAGCAATGATCAAAATACCAAATTGTTTGCTTTTTTAAGCTCAACCTAATGGTATAAATTAAAATTTGATTTAAATAAAAATTACCTGTGAAAACCCCAAAAAACACATTTTTGGGGTACAAAACCCCCCAAAAACCGCCCTTCGGATGGTGCGATTCATCTGGTTTTCGAACTCGTTCAAATAAATGGTACCTTACATATGTGTACCAAATTTCTTTTAGATCGGACCTTTTTTACGAGAGTTATCGTGCTTATGGACACTTATATATATAAATATATATATATATATATACTAGGGGCTTGTAGGGGCAAAAGCCCCTAAAAAACCAAAATACATAAATTTTTTATCAACCTTCATTGGTCATTTATAAATAAGCACTGATTTTCTAGCATTATAATATAGTTTACAACACAAACTATATACAATATATTATATATAGTAGATATATTTACATTTAAATGGTGGTTTGTAGGGACAATAGCCTCTAAAACAGTAAACATTTTAAAACAATTAAAATTTGGTTTAATTCAAGTTTTATTTACATGAATAGAAATCACTACTTACTTATTGCATTTGATAATTAGTCAGATCCTCTGGATAAACTATGTTTTTTGTATATGAATTGTTTTCTGTATTGTTCTGTTCTCTTGTATTTGCCATATATACTCTGATTCCATCTGATGACTTGACTCTGCTAAATGCAACATATAACTGTCCGTGTGTAAAAACTGGTTTATCTAAGTAAACTCCGAAGAAATACGATAAGATATAACTATAGATCACCATAACTAAAAATTATACATTGCTGTAGTTTAAAAGTAAACAAACTGAATAAGTACAGCTGGTATCAATATCAAAGGCTAATTTAACTCTGTGGCACAGCTGTTTTAATTTCAAAAGATGTAAACAAATTAAACCCCATGTTGTTTTACTGGGAAAAGTTTTATTCTGTTGCGAATTTATGGTAAAAAAATAAGAAAAATGAATAGTTTTCCCTCAAAATTCACGTCAAGACCTTTAAAATGATACCCCTCCCATCCTTCTACGGCCATCCAGTCACTCACAATTTCTTTACAAAAATTTGACTTACGGAATTATATATAGATATATATATATATATATATACATATATAACAATTTGAACGAATGGTGTTTTTGGCATCTGGGGACCTCAAAATGAAAAGTTATCATGGTCTCGGGCTTAAGTCTTACCATGAGACCTACGGTAATAGCTTCTTCCCTATAGGGGAAATTCGCTAAAAGGAGATAAAAGAACAATAATAAATACTCCCGTCGCAGCAAACCTGCATATTCAGCGAATTTCGAATGAATATATAACATAACACATTAAACCACTTCACAGGATTCATAAGAAATGTATTCACAAACAAGCGGTATTTAAAATATTAATTATTCTCCATAAGAATAACATTGGGGATGAGTACGCAGGTTTGCTGCAACAAGGCACACAAAATAATGGGTTTTTATGCAAATATCAATAGAATTCATCTTAGTGAAGTCACATACCAAGTTTCATCCATATACATTCATAAATAAGCGATATATATAACATTTTAAGTATTTTCCATAAGAATAACATAGGGATCAAGTACCTAGGTTTGCTGCTACAGGAACCATAGGCGAAAAATAGATTTTTGTGCAAACAACAATAAACCACAACCAGATCAAGCCATATACCAAATTTTGCCAGTTTATGTTCATAAATAAGCGAGATATACAATTCTTCTTTTTCTCCATAAGAATAACATTAGACAACGTACTGTGTTTAGCACTTTCAATATCTCGGTAACCAATTGACGTAGAGCAATGATCAAAATACCAAATTGTTTGTTTTTTTAAGCTCAACCTAATGGTATAAATTAAAATTTGATTTAAATAAAAATTACCTGTGAAAACCCCAAAAAAAACATTTTTGGGGTACAAAACCCCCCAAAAACCGCCCTTCGGATGGTGCGATTCATCTGGTTTTCGAACTCGTTCAAATAAATGGTACCTTACATATGTGTACCAAATTTCTTTTAGATCGGACCTTTTTTACGAGAGTTATCGTGCTTATGGACACTTATATATATATATATATATATATATATATATATATATATATATACATATGTTTGATTCACAAATTAGGGCTACTAGTATAATATTAATAAGAAATAAAGGAATAAACCTTGAGTACCCTTTTTTCATTTTTATTTTACACGACACGTGTTTCGACTTTCAAGTCATCTTATATATATTAGGTTAATGTACTTACACTGTGAAGATGACTTGAAAGTCGAAACACGTGTCGTGTAAAATAAAAATGAAAAAAGGGTACTCAAGGTTTATTCCTTTATTTCTTATTAATATATATATATATATATATATATATATATACATATATACAAATTTGAACGAATGGTGTTTTTGGGATCTGGGGACCTCAAAATGAAAAGTTATCATGGTCTCGGGCTTAAGTTTTACCATGAGACCTACGGTAATAGCTTCTTCCCTATAGGGGAAATTCGCTAAAAGATATAGTAACATATTGGAAACATTTATTACTTGTATGATTCAATTTAGTTTTCGGAAAGGATTTTTTAGTACACACACAAACATTTTTTTAAAATAGGTACAAACACTAAACGACAAAAATCCTTAATTAGTCCTAGAAATGTGACGAACTACCTAACAGAGTTTTTTGCTTTATACCTAAAGATAAGTTGAGGGGAAGATACAAAGACCTTAGCTCTCATCTCAATGTGTTTAATATCTGTTATATTGAAGTTTTGTAAGGAAACGGGAATGTTTTTTAGGATGTATTTAGTAATTCCTGGAAAATTAAGGTGAATCGTTGGTGTATGTGTTGGTGTATAGTAGTCAAGGTGACGGACAGAGAAACCATGGCAGCACAGCGTCCCACTCGTGGGGTTGAGGCCCAGTCTTTGCAAGTAATTGGATTAGTACGGTTCAACTCGAACTGTAACGGCTCCCTCCTTGCTTTGCTGGTTACGTTCCCCCAGTAGAACTATAGTCTAAGTTGACGGGCAAAGAACGGTAAGGCAAAAAGAAGGAATAAGAATAAAACAGTTTTTAACTTCGGTTGGATAAAGTTGATATTTATATCATATTCAAATAAAACATTTTGTGAAGTAAAATCAAGCTGACAGACAAAATATACCCCCGTTGCAGCAAACCTGCGTACTCAGCGAGTTTCCAGTGTAACAAAGATACATTGGCTTGGGTATGTTACTCACTACCACATAAAGCCACTTACCAAGTTTCATAAAAATACGTAAATAAATAAGCGATACATAGCATTTTATTTATTCTCCATAATAATAAATTAAGGGCTAAGTACGCAGGTTTGCTGCAAAAATAAAGAAAAGATATATGTTTTTGTGTAATTATGAATATAACTCAACTAGTTGAAGGTACATACTAAGTTTATGTTCATAATTAAGATATATTAAGATATAAAACTTTACTTATCCTCCATAAGAATAACATTAGGGCTGAGTATGCAGGTTTGCTGCTGCAGGGATAATCAACAAAAAATCAATTTTTTGTTTGTAAATATCAATATACCAGTACGACGTGAAGCCACATACCAAGTTTCATCAATATACATTCATAATTAATGGAGATATCAAATTGTATTTATTCTCTATAAGGATAACTTTGGACAACGTACTGTGTTTAGCACTTTGAATATCTCTAAAACGATTGGACGTAGAATCACAATTTAAACACCAAAATAATTGTTTTGTGGAGCTAAACTAATTGGTAAAATCAAATGTGAAGTTTAAATTAAAATGAACTGAGGAAAAGCCAAAACCTTTTACCCATAATATTAACATGGGAGATTTTATGAGTAGGTTTTTTTGGATTTTCTCCGCAACCACTTGACCTTGGTTAATAATCCAAAATAATGTATATATTTTTTAAGCTCAATAAGATGGTCAAAACCGAAATAAAAATTTTAGGGTAAAAAATTCAAAAAACCGATTTTTGAAAAATTGAAAACACCAATAGACCCCCTTCCCATGGTCAGATTTTTCTTGTTTTCGAACTTAAAGTCATAAATGTCACTTTACACATTTGAGCAGAATGTCATCGAAATCAAAAGTTTTTTACTCAAGTTATCGCATTCACGGACACACATATATATAAATTTGAACGAATATTGTTTTTGGCATCTGGGTACCTCAAAACAAAAAGTTATCTTGGTCTCGGGCTTAAGTCTTACCATGAGACCTACGGTAATAGCTTCTTCCCTATAGGGGAAATTCGCTAAAACAACTAAAAACAGAGAAATATGAGCAAACTGAGGGAATTCGCCCACAGTGAGGGGACAAATTAATAAACATGATCCTAAAAAACGCTTTAAGGCAAACAAGCAGATAACGAATAATCCAAGTAATTGAATATAAAATGATCAAATTTTCATTACTGAAAATAATGCCTATGATCATAATATCCTTCTTGGTGGTTTTTCACGATATAAAGCAGTAGCTTAAATAAAGCTGTCAACTGATAACATGCTTTTACGCTTTTGATACCTTAAACACGTTTTAAACACGTGACAAAATGTATTTTTTTTTTTTTTTTTTTTTTTTTTTTACGTAGGAGGAACGCTTAATGCGCGAACCCAAAGGAACAGTGTGGGACTCCCTCTTACGAGGTATACCCACTAAACCTCCTACGGAGCCGCGGGGGAAAAACCAGGCCGGAACCCTTATCGGACAACTTCGGCACTGGCCTGCGTGTCTTGCGCCCAGACGGGTCACGTCACCGTTTCGGGAAACTTAGAGGTCACCTAAGCATCCCTCGTCTCGCTTTCCCCGAAGAACGGATTGCACGAAGAGCGCAACCGCTCTCCAGGAGTCTTCATCTCGAAGCATCGCCCCCACCACGACGTCCGGGGACAGATCGCCGACAGCAGAGACGAGCCTCCTCCTGTCTTCAGCGAAACGACTGCACCGGAAGAAAGTATGATGAGCATCATCCACCTCCTCCGGGCAGTACCTACACTGAGGTGACCTCACCTTCCCCATGCGGAAAAGGTATTCCCTGAAGTACCCGTGGCCCGTCAGGAATTGACACAAGAAAAAGTCAATTTCCCCAAATGCACGGCTCAACCACGGGCTTATGTCTCTGATGAGACGAAACGTCCATCGCCCTTCCAGTCCACCGTTCCAACGCTCTTGCCAAACTCGCAGAGTTTCGAGTCTGGCTTCCACAGCAGCTTGGTCTCTTCCGAGATCAGGAGCACGGCGAAAGATGTTCTGCCTCTCAGCGGCGAGCAGATCAAGGGGAAACACTCCAGCCACAACCATTACAGCCAGTCCAGACACAGTGCGATACGCACAGGCAACCCTAAGAGCCGCCCTGCGCTGAACGGAGAGAATTCTCTTGCTGTGTTTTTTGACTCTCATGGCACCCGCCCACACTTCTGCGCCGTACAGGAGAGTCACGTTGACGGTGGACATGAGAAGTCGCCTCTTGCTGGACCTCGGGCCTCCGACATTCCCCATCAATCTGCTGAGCGACAGAACAACCCTCGTCACCTTGTTGCAAACCGCCTGGATGTGCTCCCACCATGTGAGGCGGCGGTCAAGCACCACTCCCAGATACTTCGCCGCAGTCTTCGTCTGGACCTCCACGTCACCAACAGTCATAGGGATTACTGTTTGGATCCTCCGTCGCGTGAGCATGACGATCTCGGTCTTGGCGACCGCCAGCTCAAGTCCATGACCGCTCATCCATCTGTTGACCCGAAACATCACCTGGTTGAGGCGAAGCTGGGCTAACTCCGGATTCCGAGCCGTGATGACTGCGGCTACATCATCTGCGTAGCCCACGAGATAGGCTTGTGGTGGCATCTCGAGGCGAAGCACTCCGTCATATGCCACGTTCCAAAGGTCAGGGCCAAGGATCGACCCTTGCGCCGCGCCGGCGGTGACCACTTTGGAACGGACCCCTGCTTCTGTGCTATATAGCAGCCTGCGCTCCTTCAGGTAGTCCTGTACCACGACCAAGAGATAGTCGGGTACCCTGAAGTCCCGCTGCAACGCCTCGAGCATGTCCACCCAACGGGCCGAGTTAAAAGCGTTTTTAACGTCCAGGGTGACCAGCAGCACGATCGGCCTGGCCTGATGGCAGGCCGTGTCAGCCCGCTGGACGGCGCCCAGGACTTCAGCCACGGCATTCAAGGTTGAGTGGCCCTTCCAAAAGCCGTGCTGCCGGGGGGACAAGTCCCCAGCGGCTTCGACGGCCAACCTCAACCTGGGTTTCAGCAACCTCTCAAAGAGTTTACCCGCCGTGTCCAACATACAGAGTGGTCTGTATGCCGACGGGGACTCCGGGTCACCTTTGCCTTTGCTGATGAGCGCCAGTCTAGCTGTCTTCCAGCGTGACGGAAACACACCCGCCGCCAAACACGCGTTGAACATGCGCAGCAGCAGATGTGGGTGACTTCCCGCCACAACCTTCAGAGCCTCAACCGGAATGCCATCAGGGCCTGGAGCTCTGTTGTTGTGCATGGCAGACGACGCTGCCACGAGCTCCTGTTCCGTGAACAAAGGAACATCAGGCACCGGCCCCGTTACTCTTTCCTCTCGCCTCACAGGGTGACTTGGGAAGAGAGCATCGACGATGGCCGTGATCGTGCCTGCAGGCATAGAGGCACTGCTGGCCCCCATTCCCCCGAGCTTTCTCGTGACGAGCTTGTACCCTTTTCCCCATGGATCGGAGTCCACGTCCTGGCACAGCTCCTTCCAGCAGCGAGCCTTGCTCAGGCGAATTGCACTGGCAAGAGCTTTTTTCGCAGTCTTGTGCTCTGCCGACCTGGCCAAAGCCTCCGGTCGGTTTCGAGTTCTCTGCGCTCTTCTGCGAAGCATCAGTGCCGTTCTCCTGAGCTCCGCGATTTCGTCCGTCCACCAGTACACGTGGCGACGACCCCGGACAGGTTTTTTCCGAGGCATCGACGAGTCGCATGCACGCTCGATCAGCTGCATTGTGGAACCCACGAGAGCTTCGACCCGATCTCGATCAGCGGAGTCAAAGCGCTCCGTCAAACCGGCCTCGGGGCTACGACTGAGCCGCTCGACGAATTTTCCCCTGTCCAGTTTGGCCTGATTCCAGCCAATTGGGTTTCGGGTACTGCATCGACGAGACAACTCGTTTTCTTCCAGATTGAAGGAGATGAATTCGTGGTCACTGGCCGTGTACACGTCCATCACCCCCCACCCCGCTACCAGAGGAAACAACCCTGCCGATACCAGCGTGACATCTGGTATGGAGTCACCAAAACCAGGTCTTCGGTATGTCGGCATGTCCCCTCTGTTCGCCACTTCCAGGTCGAGCCTCGAGGCCATCTCCAAGATTCGTCTCCCCCGGGCGTTAGTGACTGGCATGCCCCATTCAACGGCACGCGCGTTGAAGTCCCCAGCAACTATTACGCCCCCCGAGACACCCTGAAGACTGTCTTCCAGCGCCTCCATCCTCTCCCGGTACTCCTCGGCGGAATAGTTTGGAGAGAGGTAGACACTGTATACGTTGACTCGCCGAAGTCTCACCCAGACGTAACCGTCACCGGATCCGTGACCCAACACCTGAATCCCCCGACTGTCCGAAATCCAGAGAGCCGCGGTGCCAAGCCGGTCATAAAACCAAGATGGACTGGTTTTGATCCGGTAGGGCTCGCTGACGATCACGATCTGGGCTTTGACCTCACAAGCAAGCTGCTCAAGAATGGCGTCAGCTGCTCGACTCCGCTGCAGGTTTGCCTGGACGAAACGGATCATTTCGTGGCAGATTGAGCCCTCTTAGCGTCTAGGGCTTTCCTGAAAGCCCTGCACGCCCCTGAGCCCGGAATGTGGTCCGCGGACGCTCCAGGTGTACCGGTGCAGAGAACGCAAGAAGCGGCCGCTGTGCAAGCAGCGGCCTTATGTTCGCCGCTACCGCACTTCCAACAATTGTTGCCGCGGTCGGGACCGGAGCAACTCCGACGCGTGTGGCCGTACCCGAGGCACCGAAAACAGCGTTCTACCTCAAGGCGCTGCCGAACTCGGCAGACGACCCAGCCAATCTTGATCTTCCCAGACCGAAGAAAGAGAAGACCGTCTTTCTCTTCCATCTCAACGACAGCCTTTCTCTGCTCCCGCTTGTTTGGCGAGAACAGGGTGACCTTAGGCACACCGGAGATTGTCGGAAGGTCTCTTGTGATAGCCGCAATGACATCGGCCTCCGAAGCCAGGGCGTCTAGATCCAACACACATATATATAAATTTGAACGAATATTGTTTTTGGCATCTGGGTACCTCAAAACAAAAAGTTATCTTGGTCTCGGGCTTAAGTCTTACCATGAGACCTACGGTAATAGCTTCTTCCCTATAGGGGAAATTCGCTAAAACAACTAAAAACAGAGAAATATGAGCAAACTGAGGGAATTCGCCCACAGTGAGGGGACAAATTAATAAACATGATCCTAAAAAACGCTTTAAGGCAAACAAGCAGATAACGAATAATCCAAGTAATTGAATATAAAATGATCAAATTTTCATTACTGAAAATAATGCCTTTGATCATAATATCCTTCTTGGTGGTTTTTCACGATATAAAGCAGTAGCTTAAATAAAGCTGTCAACTGATAACATGCTTTTACGCTTTTGATACCTTAAACACGTTTTAAACACGTGACAAAATGTATTATACGTACCACAAGTGATACTAGAGTCAAAATTAGCAATATTTAAGCGATTGTCAATGTCCCTCCTGTCGAAATTCCTGCAGGAGTCGTTTGCCCTACCATTTGTCTTTCACAGGTCGACAACTTTGGAAATCGATTATACAAATGAGATCTCAGTTTCTGCAAACGTACGCGTTCTGAAATTAGAGCTGTAATTATAATTTAAGATTCAACTTTTGTGTAGAGAAAAATAAGTTGTTGACGTCACATAATTAAACAATATATTAAAAATATATTTACATAACTCCACTAGAGAATTAGTTTCGTCTAGAAATCAAGAAAAGGAGCGTAATATCGGAAGCTTTTATACCCTAGTCGATTAATACACCATGACAGTTCAAAATTTGGCGCTCCCATCGCCATTTTAGTTTTTTAAAATCTCTTACTTCGTATCCGCAAACGACAAAGCAGTGCTGTGAAGGTGATAATTAATTGTTAAATCATTGAAAATCCTATAATACATAAACATGACATACATGGGTCTCTTAATAGGCCCACTGGCATTCTAAAATGTACACAAATAATACAACAGACACTCATTGTTTAATAAATAAAAATTACTCCGTATTTCAGAAACCAACATTTAAACATATTAAATTTGTTAGAAACTAAATCAATACTTTTTGGAAACAAAAGTTAGAACAATTTACAATTTTAAAACGTTTACCTTTTTAATAATTGCGCCCCTGTGGAAGCTGAAGTTGAACGTGTTTAAAGTAAATAAAAAAATTACATTAAGACAGACCCAAACGGAGAGCAATTCAATTTAACTTACTCACTAATATTACTTTACTTACTTACTTTACTTATTACTTATTACTTTATATTACTTTACTTATTAGTATTGACTTTATATTTTTCTGTATGAAATCTAAAAACGTATAGTGAGTATTTTTTTAAATTTTGTTATTGTAATTTTTCGCACTGCCAAACCTTCTGCCTACCTCTCTGCACCATTCACCTATCAATAGCCCGTTTCCGTTTTATTTACAGTCTATATCTCTATATAAATGTATGATCTTTGTTCCTTTTTTGCCCCTAATGCGTTTTATACCTTTCATCTGATTGCGATGAAACCCTGCATAGTAACATATTTGGCTTGGAGGGTTTTGTGCCATTATTTGAAGACAAAAACTTGAGACTCCGACGTGGAATTTGAAATTTTCAGTGTCAACCTTAGGAAAAAGTTATTTTATTTATGTTTCTATGGGTGCATATTTTTACTAAAAAGAAAACAACATTTTAGTACCCGTGACCTCCTAGGTTGGACCTTGATTACCATGCAACATTCCATCGCATTCGTATGAATGGTAAAGGCAAACCATTATGTAAAATACAGTGTAGACCAATATTTTTTGGTGCCAGATATATTTACATTGCTGTGTACTCCCGTAACGATTAAATATCACTTGATCGATTCGAGGTGCCTTGGTTAACCTCGCCTTGGTCAACCTTGGTCAACCTCGCCTTGGCAACCTTGGTCAACCTTACCTTGGTCAACCTCGCCTAGGTCAACCTTAACATATTTTCTAAATTCTTCTTTTCCATCCGCTTACTTCATGTAGCTGCTTTTTCGATACTATTTAATCCTTTTAGGTAATATTAAATTACATACAAGAAAATTATTAAAAGTTTACTTAATAAATGTGTTCATAATCCTTGAACTTAACCAGCTTTCTATTTCTTTGACGCGCGGCCAATCACAACGATGTTCCCATTGCCAATGGATCCGCCCCTCATTAGCGGCATGTTCTCGTCTAAGGCTTCGTCGCGACCTTTGAGTTAGAAATTAATCCCATTACATCTGGATTTAGTTTCCCTGGATCTTCGCCTCAGCTGATAATTATTTTATTTAATATTTTCTTATCAAGCATACATTTCTTTTGATTATCTTTCTTTTACAGTAAATTTTGTTATCAAAATAAAGTAAATTGTGGTATATATCAAGGTTTAACTATTTTATCCTAATATATCATTTAATAATACTAATTTTTACACTCCATAACTTAACTATTACTATAAGTAATATAGTATTAAAATGTATATTTATATAACGATGTTTCAACGCAAAACTGGGACAACAAATAGCTATCCCAATATAAAACAAAGCTCCCTGACACTGGCTGGTAATGTTATGTCCACTTAAAAAAACTGTATTTTAACTAATGTTCTACAAACATTCCACGGAAATAAATAATTTTTTCTATAAAGTAAATGCTACTTTAATATGTATATATTTTCCTATTTGTATTATAAAATTGTTCTTAATACTCCTTAACTTATTAAAGTATAAAAAACAACTTTTGTTTTAGAAATAAATCAGATATTTTTAATTATTGGAAGGTACACACATACAAAAGTAATTTTGTTCCTTGTTTCTTCAGTGTTCAGAGTATGAGGTGATAAGTTTTGTCTAAAGAGAAAGAATACTAGATGTAGAATTTAACAAAAATATCGTATTTTGTTGCATTCCTTATTTGTGTTCACACTATAAAGACTTATACAACTGAACAGGTTTCCTTTGTTTCTCTACTAAAAATTACGAACAATCAGAATAATAATGTTTACATGAAATTTTTGATAATGGCAGCGTACTACTTAAATATTTAAAGTATTTTAAACAACTTAGTGTTAAAGACAATTAAAACATTAATTTCGAATAAACATAAATAAAATAATAAACATTAATATTTAATAACATTGGTTAAATTATAATAAACGTAACATAAACGAAGTTAACTTTACGTTATTATGTCAATCAAAATGTTGTGTGATACAACCAAATCTGTCAGGTAAATTAAGTCTGCGATTATTTTCTTTACAGTCAGTGAATGAAATCTACACGTCTACAGCAACGAGTCTATAGTTTACAGAATTAATTAAATTAGTGAATCACTGGGATAGTGGTAAAGGTGAAGGTCTTTGGAACAATAGTAGTGGCCCTGTCGTGGGCTCGAATCCTAATCCTGGAAAGTAACACTTATCAGTATTTAGTGATAACAGCTGACCCCTTGCTTTGCTTGACACGTTCCACGCAAAGTAACAAGGTCCATGAGGGCGTGTAAAGTGTAGGAAAAATGAATCCGCCAACCTCGTTAAAAAAGAAAGAAAAGATATTGTGATGATAAAATTATTTCCTTGTTTTCACTGCACATTCAGATATTTCAATACACACAAAAGCATCACTAATTTATAATATATACCACCATATACTATCGAATATTTATATTCTTGACATTAATAAAATATTAAATTCAGTTTAATATTTTGAATACAAAATAAAATAAATGTATATTTTATAACAATTGATTTAAAAGCAAAATGTTATGTTAATACTATAAATAGCTATATAAATACAAAAAAATAATTTTAATATCAATAATATATAGCATTATCGGTCATCATTTTTAGCTTATATAATCATACGGTTTTACTATTTTGGATAAATTAACCAGACAGCACATAGTTTTTAAGTTTTATTTTAGTAACGATTATAAAGTAGTTTACCACGGGCGCCATAAACAACCTGCTGCAGCTGGCAAGATTCCCACCATAACTGAGTTATCCCTTCTGTCTTATATCCCTCGGCTATAAACAGTAATATGGGTGACACTATATACTCTCAACGAGCCTGGCTCCTGTGTGTGTGGATACGTTTTCATGTCAGGTTGAGTAAAGGAATCAGTGTGATTTATTTATTTTACAAGCGATCAAGCTTTACAACAATCATTTATTGCGATGCTAAAATAATAAGAAAACATTAAAATAAAAATGCGTTGAAAAAAGGTGGTGAAAACGGTATTTGTAATATGCTAGCTGATCCGATGTGACTTTGTTCGTGTGGTCTTTATTGATTCCCATTTCTTTTGCCTTTGGTAAAATATACTGTTACTATAACAACTCAAATGAAAACATTAAAATAATCCATAAGGTTATCACTGATAATTTCAAAAATTTAAATTTTAAATGCAAGTAAGCCTGAGCCCGAAAAGATCTTGGATTAGGGGAACGTCTATTTTGATTCTGGTATATTATCTATTTTCTTACCAAATTTCAGCTCCATCGGTTCAGTCTATGAGGTATGGTGATAAACATGGTAATATTAAAAATCATTGGTGCAAAATCCTTAAATATAACATTGCCAGGAGTAGGCATATGTCTGCCTTCAGCAACCAGCTATCCTTCTTCTGACTTAGAGTTTCATCAGACTAGTAGTTGGTGCAAGATAGTAGGAATAAGTACTTTAATGGTCAAGGGAGCGCAGCTGAAAGACATTTTTGGAACTGGAATAGGCTTATGTATTATTCTGATACATAAGCTTCATTCCAACTGACTTCCAGCTCAAAATGACCATTAATGCCCGTAGGTTGGTCATAAGAGTCCAATGGAGTGAAGAAAAATGGTTTAGAACTTTGAATTATTTCTATAAACCTTCCTAAAGGTAACCTGGAATACTATGCCATCGGATATATAGTATATAAACGTAAAAAACACAGCAAATCTGACAAACAGTCATAATATACAGTAAATAGATATAATCGTGTTCCATTTCTCATTTTATAAACGCCTTATTATTATACAAATACTTATAATTTATGGCTGTTTTATAGTTAGAAAATACTTGAGGCAGAATTTTTCTTTGATTTATATTAGTAAAATTAATAAAATATTAAAGAAACAGGTTAATGTTATGTACATTAAATTGAATTATTCTTAATTATTATTTTCATTTATTACCCACACAGTTTATTTTGGCTTACAGCGCGGGCAAGTCCTATTGTTTCCAAAGTTGATAAACTATCTCCATTCTCTGAATATCACTCATTTAATGGCTAATCTCAGCCCTTACTGTCTACGATTTATCTCATAAAATACCTAAATCTTTTTGAATAGAATGGTCCAAACTACTGCACATTTGTTTAGCAACAAAAGTAAACCACTTTTACGCCACAATAATTCTTTAGAACAATTACATATCAAAGCTTATTTGCAATGGGCAAACATCTTTGCCTTTATCCGATGCACACTTCCCATTTAATTTAAATACACTTATTTGTGGCATGTGTTGCAATCTATATTTAAAACGCTAATTTTGGAATATACCATTTCAAAGGGGAAATCCTTCGCACCACATTTAAAGGTGTTATCGCTATGGATTGTTTATTACAACGTTTGTTAGGATTATTAAAAGTGTATCGACTTTGAAAATTACCAAAACTCTCTAAATTCTTCAAACCTCATTGGCTTTAATGTTTAAATTTTCAATTTTAGTTTATTGAAGACGATGAGTGTGTATATTAGTCACATTAGTTCATCAGTTGCTCCACGGATTGCAACATAAACATATGCTTTACACTCTCCATGAATCACCCTGGTATGGCTGGGGTCGTCCGGTCTAGTTAAAGGAGCTACAAACCCCATAAATTAAAATTTACTATTATGTTATATTACGTGTTGTTTTGTGGTTATTAAAATTTAACAATTTGGGTTTAACCTTTTATAAAGATTAATTGAATCCCCATTTAAGAAGTAAATCCCAACGGCTTTGACTGAGCATTATAACAGACAAAACAATGATTTGCTGTAGGGGTTATTTTAAATCAATTAGATTAAATCTAATATTTTAACAATGCCACTGTGGTTTTAACCACCTTCCAATCCTTCCTCAGGCAGTTTGAGAGCAGCAAGGGCCAGCACTCTAGATTAATGTGCTAAGTTGTTCTAATAATTGGGATTAATTACACCCAAGAGACCTGCTGCTGCATAAGATGACTTTTCGTATGAAGTAATTCAATCTATATTTCTTTAATTTTTACTTTCAGCAACTTCTTGTACATGATTCATAATGAACAAAATTGCAGATTTTTACAAAAATGTTAAACTGCTCCAAGCATGTACATTATAGTTCTCACGTTTGATATTCAAATTGAACCGTTTTGTATTAATTATTTTAAATAATTTATCTGAACATTTCCCTAATGCAATATTAAACTTAAACTGTGAAGGGCAGAGAGTTAATTATTTTGTAATGCAAAAACAGGAATGTTTAATGAGGTTTGTTACAGAGAACGCCACATATTGCTGTAAGAGAAGAGCATTTTTTTATTTCTCATAATTACCAAGCTGCAGGCCTAATATGTTTGGGGAAGGCCAGCATGTTTGTTCTGAATTTATTTCTATACATTAACAACTCTCACGTCTCACATATTGATACATTACCAAAGACCGTTATTTTGTCAGTTCAAGAGCAATCTGAGAAAAACAGCTGTCAAGTTTCTTTGGTTTTGCTTTGAAACATCAAGGCCCTATCAATAAAATATCATAATATTGAAATATGTTTTTATTTAGGATAAATATTGCATTTAAATTGAAAATAAAATAACAACTATTAATATCCATTCAGCAGTCAGCACCCCAGAGGGGGAGAACCATATTGTTTTCTCTTCTCGTGATAAATGTTGGCCATTTCCAGAAATGTGCGGCTTGCCTCCGTTAAGCTTTCTAAAAGCCCTCTTGGATTCGTTCTTTTGTAAAATATACACGTAAAAATAGAAAGAGGATACTAAAGGAAATAAATAAATTCATAAATATGTCCACACATTTACGATCATTTCGTTTTACTAATGTCGCAAGATCCAATCACAAGTGCACAATCGTGAAATATGTATTTCATGACCTTGTCAATATTATCGTATTCCGTAAGTAATTAATAACCAGAGAACGATGGTCTTCAACCTATTTACCATATTATTAGATTAATATATATGTTTAATTTGGTACTTTTTCATCCAAGTAAAATGTTAAACATTTTTAACTCGTTTCATTTCAGTGAAAACAAATTTTATAAAATGATTACTCTTGTACTCAAACGGATAATCTTTGTTGAGTAGGGAAACGCTAGTAAAATAAACGGTATCAGGAAACTGACAAATACTTTCTCCCTTTTAGCCCAACTTTAATGAATAAATTACTTTTTATTTACTAATATAGAATACAAATCACGATCGAATGTGCAGAAAATCTTGTAAACATGTTGTTTTTTAAAATATCCACCCAAATCCCTGTTTTGGAGGCACTTCAGAATCCATCGCTACACATGTGGTTTTAAGAGGGGAAGTGTCCCTTATTCCCCCCCCCCTCAAGGTTATTAAGGGGCAAATTATTTCGAATGTCCTCTGTTGGTCAATACTAACTTAACAAGCATATCAAGTTTGAACGAAATTGATCAATAAATAAGAGAGAAATAGTAATTTTTGTATTCCCCATAAGAATAACAATGGACAACGTACTGCGTTTACCGCAAAATGAAAATTTAAATTTTCTCCGCAACCAGTAATCGTAGAGTATTTATTCAAGATTCTAAATTATTTAGATTTTTGAGCACTTTTTAATGGTGAATAGTAATATATTTCATATTTATGTTATTTTTATGAAAAATCCAAAAAACTGAATTTTTGATATTTTAAGTCTTGTAATTTCTGATTCCGAATTTTTACAGAAATGCGGGTGGTATAATTTTGTTGGAAAACTAAAGTTCTACAAAGGACTAAATTTTAAACAAAATCGTTAGAGCCGTTTTTAAGTAATCTTGATTTTTCATGTTTTTGGCGGTTTTTGGGGTACAATTACCCTTAAAAATCAAAATTTCCAAAAATTAAAATACCCCGTAGCAGCAAACCTGCGTACTCAGCAAATTTCCAATGCATATATATATGTATCTTAATACCACATAAAGCCACATACCAAGTTTCATCAATATACATTCATAAATAAACAATTTATGGCATTTTAATTATTCTCCATAAGAATAACATGGCGGCTGAGTATGCAGGTTTGCTGAAGCAAGGAATACAAAAAATAGGGTTTTATACAAATATCAATATAACTCATGTAGGTAAAGCCACATAACAAATTTCATTAATTTATTTTCATAATGAAGGGAGATAACACGTTACTTATTCTCCTTAAGAATAACATGGGGCTGAGTACGCAGGTTTGCTGCTACGAAAGCCTTTGGTAAAAAATTGTTTTTTGAGCAAATATCAATGGTCCACAACCAGATGAAGCCGTATACCAAGTTTCGTCAGTATACGTTCATAAATAAGCGATATATAACATTTTTATTTTTTTCCTTAAGAATAACATTAGACAACGTACTGTGTTTAGCACTTTCAATATCTCGGTAACCAATTGACGTAGAGAAATGATCAAAATACCAAATTGTTGGTTTTTTTAAGTCGAATCCAATGGTAAAAACTAAAATTTGACTATTTCCAAAATTATATGTAAAAAATTCAAAAAACCCATTTTTGGGGTACAAAACTCCCCCAAAATACCCCTTCGAATAAAGCGATCTGGCTGGTTTTCGAACTTAAAGTCATAAATGTTGCTTTACACGTTTATACCAAATTTCATCAAAATCGGATAATTTTTACGAGAGTTATCGTGCTCACGGACATTATAATATATATATATATATATATATGTGTGTGTGTGTGTATATATATATAAAGTTTCGAACGAATGGTGTTTTTGGGGTCTGGGGACCTCAAAACGAAAAGTTATCATGGTCCCGGGCCTAGGTTTTACCACGCCGACTACGGTAATAGCTTCTTCCCTATAGGGGAAATTCGCTAAAAACGCCTGGAGATATCGTGGATTAGTCTACATACCAAATTTCATAAAAATCGGACTATTCGTTAGGGCTTTAGCTCTGTACACATCCATCCATACAGACAGACAGACACACAGACATCACGTAAAAATCACTTTTTTGGGTTCAGGGAGCACCAAAACGAATATTTCCACTAACAACTCAAATTCGAAAATTTTGACGAAAACAATACTTTCTCCATATAATATGTATAAGGGGAGAAAGTCAAAATACACTACACGCAAATACTTATATACGTTTATTTGATTATTTGATACGTAAAAAGTATATAAATCGGCCCAAAAAACCTTATGAGGTTTGCAAGAGCAAAACTGAAATCGCTTCGACGGGAAATTGGACAAAACAACCACACCAATGGTTTTTATTGTTATATTTTTTCAGGCAGTATTGTTGTTAATATTATTTTAAAATACGTATTATTACTTATAATTTACCAAACCATAATGAGTAGTATTACAATATACGTGAATGTATTTGCTATTAACTAATAATTAACTGTACTGACGCGAGTTTCCAAAGTGTAAAACTAACTAATGATTATAATTGTAAGAAACTGTTGTCTAACACTTTGGAAAACATATAATACCCCTTTTTCGTAATGTTTTAGTTGCAATACAGCTAGTATCCTAAGTAGTAGGCATCCGTTTTCAAGGTTTTAAAGTAATTGTTTCACTTAATATTCCCACAATCACATTTACTTTGTCTGAGGGAAGCCGGACAAGTATCATTGTTAATCATTACTGACAAATGTTCGTCGTTTAATAAATGTGACTCTTTTCACTTCAAATATATCAGTTTTAACTGACTAATTTTGTAATGTAATTCCCAATGATATTTGATAGAATAACGTCAATTATACGTTCACATTGAAATTTAAATTTTAGTATGATGTCATGATTATGAAACGATAACATCTTGCTATCGGGTTTACAATGTTAAGTTCCTCCATGACAGATAATTTACTCCGTTGATGATACAATTATAACACCAGAGTGTTTGTAATTTTTGAAAGGAGTTAATTAAAAACAAACGCAATTGAAATTTCAACAGTACATTTTGACATTTTGTCAACACCATTAATTCATTACCAAATGATCTCTAAATTATGTCGCTTCTTTACATTTAGAAATTACATTTATCCAAGAACCTTTAAATAACAATATGTCTTGTAAATTTCCGGGAAGGGGAACTTTCTTTGAGTAGTCTTCTCATCCACAACAAGATCAACATGGTGTTCAGAGGAAAATCAATTTATAACGTTACATATTTGAATTTTAAAATTCCCTTGAGGGGTGATGTTACTTCGGTTCTAATGAAGTCACTTGTCAGCAACACGACTCTATTGTTGAGACTTAACATAAGTATCTTATTAGATTCTTAATTGACTGATTGTAAAAATATATGATACAGTGAATTATTAGTGGTAGATATTGACTTGAATTATTAAAATGTGTCAGATTCATCAAAATCGAAAAGGTTTACCCTACAGATTTAAAACGTACTATTTAAAACGTATATTTGTTTAAACAATTGAAAAATGTGTGGGTTAGCTGAATTTATGATAACCAGGTTTATCAAAACGACTAAAATCAAACGCAATACCCTTATATATAAAACAAAGTATAATTATTTTAAAATTGGTATTGTCGAAACAGAAACAAGTGCTTCAGACCAGCCAAAAATATAAATATTGGACTTAGTTTATTTTGATTTTTTTAAACAAAGTACTTGGAGTGTTGACAGTTAAATAACCACCCCTAGTAAATAATTGACTTTGTATCCAGCCCTATTTGAATCTCCCTATTTCCATTTTTATGATAAATGAGTTTTCCTTTCAAATTCCAAATAGTGAAAATTGAATGTAAGAAATAATCATCATCATTTACAAATGAGGCTCCGAAAGCTAATTTTTCTATTCTGATTTTGTATTAACCAATATGAAATTAGATTGCATATTACATATTTTGTTAATGAAGTATAAAGATTCGCCTGAATTAAAGATGTGTAGGGCCGTTGCTAATGTTATTTTATACTTAAACATCACATATTTACAAATGCACATTTTAGTTTATAAACTAAACAAAATATTTCCAGCAAAGTGTCTATTTGAATGTAAAATAACAAGGTACATAAAAACAACAAAAATATAAAACTTGGACACCATATATCTTATATAAATTGACACTTAAGGCAATGTATTATTATTTTGACTAATAAAGTCTTACTGTCATTAGTAAAAACTTAATATTTACATTTCTGAAATTAATGATTTTTTGTCGAGTCTATCAACTAATATTTCTTTGAACTATAAAATTGTTTATAATCTTATAGATTAAGTCCAGGGGACTAAATTCTCATAGTTATACTCTTAAACACAAGTTATTTTAGTAATTTGTGATTTTTCATTAGTTTCCAATACACATTTAGAAATTATATTGTGAATATTTATCTGAAAAGCTATTAAAGTAGCAAAACCAAAATAGCGTCTTTACTGCGATTAATTATCTAATGTGGTAAAGTCCAAATCTCCAAATCTGAGTTAGCTCCATTGCTACAACTTTTTATTTCTAAATGTAGGGATTTTCAATAACCGATTGAATTGTCTTTTGGTTAACTTTCTAAATTGTTCAATTACCGTATGCAAATGTATTATAAACATTGATATTGAATTGAATCCATTATATTGGATCCATTTTCGTACGGTAATTTAACAATTACAATCATATTGAACAATCCCCGCACGAGGATTAACAGGCATAGAGCCAAATATTTGTAAAATGTATTTACATTTCATTCACTCAATAAAATATAACTCCGTAAAATTATCATTGGAAATTTCAAAGCCTATGGGGCGAAACTGTTAAAGTGTAGGTTTTATATTAACACTCCAAAAGGCACATCTAAAGACTAAGAACCTCTAAATGATACCAACAATGTATACAAAATAATAGTTTTGGACGTCAACAATCACTGAACAATAATCAAGAAATTCTTTCAATAATATAGATAATGTAATAAATCAATACAACCTCCAAATTTTCAACCTATCTTTGGCAATATACGAAGAATGTAAGGGGTATCTTGTAAAACTAAATCTGGAGTAAAAGTTCATTAATACAATATGAAAATTTAAAATACATTGTTCTATAGACCGTTGTATTTTTTTACAACGGGCTTTACTGCTGGTGTTAAGAAAAATGGCTAAAACCAGAAGTACACATCTGTTATAAAAGTACAAAATTAGATAATACATGACAATAGAAAATTAACAAAAGTAAAAGTAATGAAACATCAAAGAATTTTTTCACAAAGGGTATAGTTTTTACAGTAGCATAAATAAATGGTCGTAATGGTAAAGAATAATTTTAAATAATTTCTTAATGGAAAAAGGTGATGGGAAATAGTTAAAAAAAACTCGTAGTGCAAAAATATATTTTGTTGACATCCTCAACTGCACGATTCGGTAACGCCGTAATTCCCAGCCATGTCCAAATGTTCTCCCTACTGTCCGCGCAGAAATCATGGATACCCAAGTTTACAGTATCACACCTCCGATAACGAGATACCTATCAAATGAACGGAAATATTGTCAAATTTTTATTACGGAGTTTCAAATCTTTATATCACTTCCTATAATTTATATAACGAAAAAATTGAAAACATCGGTATTTTTTACACTGTTTGAGTAAATCTCAAATTTAGACGATAATTATAAAATATATAGAAAACGTATCAGCCTAAAATTTTCAAGAAACACGTGGGAGGCTCAATTTCTCCCTCTCGAGGAGTGCGATGTTGCCGCATGTGACTCATAGGGGTTAACGACAGGGTTGTTGTTTGCGGGCGTACAAGGGAAGGGTAGTCACCAACCGGTTCTGTAGCATTCCGGCAACATCACACTCCTGGAGAGGGAGAAAGCGAGCCTTCCCCCACGCGTTTCCCGCAGACAAGCTCCCTCACGCGGGAATAAAAACGTTCAACAAATATAAACTCATCACAAATCTCTATTATAGTTTATTCTTTAGACACCATGTGTTTAGTTCATATAATTAACTGATAGTCAAAACATTGCTTTGAACGGGAATTAAAAGCGCAAGATAACAAAGTTAACAAAGGTTTGCAAAATGTATAAGAACATGACAAATAATAATGTTAAAGTAATGAAACAGGACAAAATTATTTTTAAATAGCCCTTATATACGCAATACAAATTTGAAGCTGTTACGTTTACTAGATATATTGTAATAATCGTCTAAATTTGAGATTTACTCAAACATTCTAATCTAAGCGATATTTTCCACTTTTTTCGTTGTATAACGTTCCTCTATAAGTAACTAAAGCACAAACTTTGAATATACATAAGAATGATACCGGTATTGTATGACGTTTGCAATCTTCCTTGCCGGTGAGCGACGCTAGTGAAACCTGGCGTGGCATCGATAAACCACCACGGCCACCGATCCACATACTTTGTAATCTCTAATTGCGGAGATATGTTTAAACGACGAAATAAAACACTTCTAGTGAATGCAACTGAAATATTGGACGGCAATTTTAACGTGACAATACTTAAGTTGATGTAGGTTTAAGTTCAAAACATACTTATTTTAGGATCAAATTTTTACAACGGAATTAGTTTCGCTAGACAAATATTAAAGTCTTATGGAGAAATATATGTTTAATTTCTTAAAATAAAAATTGAAAACAAAATATTCCGTAAAAAAATTTAAATAGTCTGATATGTAGGCTAGTAACTTATTATTTTGCCGTTACGACTTTTTACTGAACTGCTGGTTCTCGGTAGGGAAAACAAAACTATACCCGCCCCATGTTAAACTGGGGATCAGAGCCGTAGGTGGTTGGATTGACTTCGGCCGCCTCTAAAGAAGTAAATCCCAACGCCTTTGACTCAGCATTATAACATACAAAACAATTATTTGCTGTAGTGGTTATTTTAAATCAATTTGATTAAATCTAACATTGTAACAATGTCATTGTGGTTTAAACCACCTTCCAACCTCTCCTCAAGCAGTTTGAGAGCAGTCAGGGTCAGCAGTGTTTTCATGTGTTAAGTTTTTCATATAATTGGGATTAATCACACCCAAGAGATCTGCTGCTGAATTATATGACTTTTCGTATGAAGTAATTCAATCTATAATTCTTTAATTTTAGCTGTCAGCAACTTCTTATACATGGTTCATAATGAATAAAATTGCAGATTTTTACAAAAATGTTAAACTGCTCCAAGCATGTACATTTTAGTTCATACGTTTGATATTCAAATTGATCAGTTTTGTATTAATTATTTTAAATAATTTATCTGAACATTTCACTAATGCAATATAAAACTTAAACTGTAAAGGCCGGTGAGTTTATTATTTTGTAATGGAAAAACAGGAATTTCTAATGAGGTTTGGTACAGAAACCGTGACATATTGCTGTAAGAAAAGAGCATTTTTTGTGAATTTCCTATGGAAAGTGAACTATTAGCATGACCCGCACGGTGAAACTTAAGCCCGGGACCACCATAGAAGTTCTCAACGAGACCCCCTGAACACGTTTTGGGGGGTCGTTCAAAATGTTATATATATACAAAAAACTTCGGGGGGGGGCGTTTTGGGGGGTCGTTTTATGTATATATATATATATACATATATATATATATATCTATATGTGTGTTTGCACTCTAGCGGTCACAATTTTTGTCCGATTTACTTCAAATTTGGTAGGGACGTTCCTTTCTGTAATCAGTTGGACATGTTCGTTGGGCAAAACAATCGAAAAACTCTAAACACCTTTTTTTGGGGATTAAGCTTTAAAATTTTTAGTTTTTGGGCCCAAAAATGGTCATAAAAGCCCCAGATGTAAAATAAATGCATGAAAAAGATGGGAATTAGAGAAGCGAAAGGTTTAAGCCTTCTCTCGTCATTCTAGCATAAATATTTATCGAGTTATTAAAGAAAATGTGTATCGACTCAACACAGTACGTTGTGTTATAGGGGTTTTACACTAGAAAAGCCTGTTATTCCTTTGTTAGAGTACTTTTATCATCCCCAGCAACCTCACGCCTACTATCAAGCCTGTCTGGACCTTCTCCTAACCTTATATTGGGCAAAATTGTATTCCCAGCTTTGCATGTAAATTAAACCAGGAGTATCAGAACAGCCAAACAAATCAGTGTTTTCAGATTTCAATAAAAATTGGACAAATGTATGTTTTTACACTGATTTTGAGTTTTAAAAGTTTTTATGTGGAAATTCACTTCCCTCACATCAGCGTGCTCCGTGTGAACTCGTTATAATTACCAAGCTGCATGTCTTATATTATCGGGGAAGGCCAGCATGCTTGTTCTGAAATTTGCTGAAGAGATACACTGTTGGTGTGAATTAGAAAGTTGCTAGAATTTACAAGACCTTTCCAATAATATGCCGTTTGACATACACTACTATTTGACTTTTTATAATTTTGAATATTTAAGCATTTAACAACAACAACAAAACTATGTTATTGAAATTACATTGATTTGTTAAAAAAAAACCTGTCATGTAGCATACCAGAGTAAATCTGTGTTTATAACGAGTAAGACATTTTAGTCTGAGAAAATACAGAGTGATCCGTAAATGTTTATATTTTACACAAAAATTGCCGCCAATTTGAAACGGATAAAAATAAGTGAATTTCTGTATCGCCAACATGTTTCTTTTAATGACACCTTTAAAATTATGTATAATTTTCATTTATTTGTTTACATAACAAAATCTTTAGAATTGAACTCGTGACCTTCAGTTTTATAACATTCTGTACATAGATTTTAATGAACATATTTTTAATAGATTGCCCATATCCGTTTTAGTTAAGAAAATTTTGTTTTGATCACTTTAGTTCATACCGTTCTTCCGTTACACATGCTGGACGGGATTATTTATTAAATATATAAACATTAAATTTATATATTTACCCATTTTCGGAACGCGATTAAGCTGCCAGACTTTGATTTTCCGAAATAAAATGTGAATTCATACTGGTTATATAGCATTATAAAAGTGTGCAAATGGTGTGACTTTTTGGGTCATTGGCTGTTAGACTATAACTTCATAATTTTATTCAAGGAATTGTTGCGGACATTTTCCATCAGTTATTAGTAAAAACAAATAAGTGTACTAATAAGTAATGGAAAATGTTCGCAAAAATTCCTCGAGTAACATAAACTCTCCATGACCAATAATGAATAGTAAACAAATAACTTTATTAGTTGACTTAATATGCACTCTGTTTTTAATGTATGACTAAAAAAGTATTCTTTGAGCCTTTAACTGCTTGAACTGGTAGATACATGGCTTATGATAATGTAAGGTTACAATGTTTACAATTTATTTGTTAAGTAACTATAGCAATACAACCTAAAGAAACGTATTTATAAAAATATATAGTTTTCAAAATAATATATCGCTACTAAATGCTTTTTTCCGGTTTATGGAAAAATTCGATATTGACGACTAAATTGAATTATCCGTCTTTCCACAGATCTGAATGGAGTAGCTTGGACTCCCTAATTGGTTTTCTGTCGAAATCAAATTGATGTTATAATTTACAAAAGTAAGAATAAAACTATAAATACATTGGTTTTCACATCAAAAGTTTACAAATTTACAAATGAGTTTTTATATTAAACCAACCAATTTTAGTTTGAAAGACAAATAGTATCTAGTTCAAGTTTTCATGTAGAGATATTTTGTTTGAACAAAATTTTCCGGTTAATTTTTTGGGTGGAGGTGATTACTTTCAAACGTAATTTCCAGCCTTCAAAAGGTTAGCGTCATAATTACAAAAATATTTTAATATAAAACAAACAAAAGTGTAAAACAAATCATCCTTTCCACACCTTTAGCGTTTTATATCTTCCATAGTTTAATGCAAAATGGGATTGCATCCGAAAAATAAATACATTATTAATTTATTTTATGATATTCGCATTTGTAGCACATTTACAAAGACGACATAAAACATTAGTAATAAAACAATACATAACTCATTCATACGGTTTCAGGTGAACCTTTATCTTAAAACGGGATGCGTTTGCTTATTTATTGAGCGAAGCTCTCTTTCCTTCACTTTGCCACATCTTTGTAACGGCATCTCAGTGGCTTTACCGATTGAATTGAAATTTGGCCAGTAGCTAGGTGATACCGAGGAGAAGGTTTTTCTTTGAAGAGATTTGCAAAATTCCTCCTATAAAAATATGCAATAAACAAGCTATTTTATAATTTGCAGAGGATTTGTAATAGGGAGTTGTTGTTTGACAACAAAAATTTATTAAGCAAAATATTTTCACCATTCGCAATTTTTGTTGATGCCAGCCTCTCCTTGGCTTTAAAACTATGCTAAAGAAGTAAAAAACTATTATTTTTATATTTATTTATAACTAAAATATGGAATTAATTACACGAATAGTTAGTAAGTTGATCCTTTTTGAACATGCTTAATGGGCAGAAACTAAGCAGTGGGTGCGGAGAAACTTTCCTCTTCAACTGTTAGTTGGTGCGGCCAATCAAGCTTAATGGTGTGTAACGATCTGCTTGAAAACGTTTTGGACAACCAAAACAAATTGCTTCATCTAATCGGAAAACCAATCAACAATTATGTATGAGGCCATTAATTTTATTTTTGTCAATTTACAAAAAAGCTACATGCTTACTGTACATAAGTGAATAAACGAAATTTAAATCGGAACTACTTTTTTATTCGACCGTCTATACCGTTTGAGAAATTAAAACGTAACACTTTAAGATAGTTCAAGAATTGAAAGACGTAAAATAATACACTCTACCGTCATGTAGAAGATACCAACTTATAATTAGCTTGTTAACATTCTTCAGTGATACACAACCATCTTATCGGTTGTAAGAAAATTAGTTGCCTATAATGGTTGCAAAAGCTTAGATGAAGGCTTAGGTAAAGGTATGGGTTTAACAGTTTACACTACTCCAGGCCAAGAGTGTTTTGACTGATGCTTAGTCAAGAACCCATTAGACCTAGGTGACCTTATATTACAATCAAATATACTTACCCAATTTAGCATTTATGTAAATATAAAAACCTCTACTATCATACTTAGTTTTCAGCTCTCAGTGAGATGGTGTTTTGTGATTTCTAAAGCCAAAAGAAGTAGACTTATATATAGTCAATTTCTAAACAATGGATTGAATGTAAACCCCCATCCTTCTCTCAGAGGACTTACTTTTATTAGAATAAAAGAGCGTGCTTGTTTCCTGTAATGTGTTTTTAGTGGCTGGAGGAGAAATAAGAGCGTACTTGTTTCCTGTAATGTGTTTTTAGTGGTTGGAGGAGAAATAATGTATACTTATTTTTTGAGATATTGGGGAAACATCCACCTTAGTATTCAAATGCAGCAATGATCCTCGATCAATCTTAAAACAAACACAAACACATCACAAACTGGATCACTACGTCCCGACGCGACGTTTCGCGTGAATAAATAAACAACACGCCTATTCAAGGAAATTTTATTTCCTACGGTGTTTGGCAAGGAGTCGCTCAAATCGTTTTACTGCGACTTAAAAAATAGGCGACAGCAAAATTACCCTATCAAAAAAATAGTCATGTAATTTCGACCAAAAAATATAAATAATTTAACTAATTCCCTTATCAAACATTTGGTCTAATTTGTTGAGCCCATTCTAAATTCTTTCAACGATATTTTAATTTGTTCGCTCATCTGCTCACATGCATTTTTCTTGTGAATCATCAAACTAAATAGGCAATTCAGGTTTCCTTATAACATTTGAAAAACATATATAATGTAAAATAGAATTTAGTTTTTGATATAAGTATTTAAGACTCTTTCAGAGCATTTTAAGGTAAACTGTATTGGTTTACGTTTTTTTATGACTTTTATTCTCTTAGTACATCCTTAGTTAATTAATTAATTTGTTATGTTTATTAAATATAATTTTAAGATACTAGATTTCAGAACTAAACATAAAAAGGTTTTAAACGTTAAATCCATAAGAAAATTAGTTGCCTATAATGGTTGCAAAAGCTTAGATGAAGGTTTTTAAAAGTACACTCTTTTGAAGGAAAAAGGAAAAGGTATAATATTCTCCATTTTTTATTTCTGTTACTATTATATTTTTAAACGTGGAACAGTAATGCACATAAGGATGAGCTATTATAAAGTCTTTATACAGTTGAATTGCATATGCATGTATACAATACTAATTTATATAATGACTTGCAATGACAGTATATCTAGTGATGAAAGACATAAAAATGATTTAGATTATAATGTGCAAATAGCTAACCACAAATTTGGTCAGTTTTATAGATATTTCCGATGTCCAAAAGAAATTGTATTACTCGTGGTTTAAAAATCAGGTTTTAGTTTTACGACATGCATAAAACGCAAGCATGTGAGGCTAGAATGTCAGTAACATTTCCTGGGTTACGACGACATAAAGTTTGATAGTATCAAGTTTTGGATCTCTAATCAATATATGTATTTTTATGTAGTTATATATGACTAGTCTTGTTGAATAATAAACAAGAGACTATGTTTGTTTAGTTTAGGTACAATTTTCACGATGACACTGATCATAGTAAAAAAGTAATTAGAATAAAATGCTTTGTTATTTCTGTTTGAATTTATGGTGGTTTGGTAAATAGTGGTGATGATCATAGATTGTAATGAGGATTTATTTAAATTCTTTAAGTAACCATTAACTAGAACATCACATAGCGACTTTCAAGTAAAGTATTTTAAAAATGTATAAAGGCACTGCATCAAGAATATCATATACTGTGGCAAATCCATGAAAATTAATTTCCTTAACTGTATTTATCAACTAACATGTGATTTTAGAAACATATGTTGTTTAGTTTTGGAAAATACTGTTCACTTTTATTATTTTTGTAGAAAAGAGAAAAACTGTGACTCAACTTTTGTAACTCTGAAATGTAAAAACACAACTTTATTTAAGATTCCACAACCTAATTTATTTTACCATGTTCAACTCACTGACGAACACAACGTATACAGAATCTCTTTTCTACATATAGTGAGGACCTAATGCATGTTTGCATTCGGCCAGGTGTTATGGGTTACAATGGTTCATTGTGCCCATTGTTCTAACAGATTTAAAAGTTGTTGTGTTGCAATCGTATCATAACAATATGACACCGACGCGACGTGTTTGTGCGTGTTGTTCGTTACGCTAATAACATCTAATTATATTCATAACTGAATATTTATCCTACCGAGTTTTTGTGTAAATTCAAGAAAGAAAAGATTCGACCTATCTACTCGAACCAACATAATTTACATTGCCACGTTAATTCAACGATGAAAATAATATTGGTGTATTAATACCAGTGGCATTTATAAAGGTGTATTTAGACGTTTTTGTGGAAAGTGGTGCAAATTCATACTTCTGTGGATACTTTGATATTTTATCATTTTGAATAACCCCACAAAGGACAAAATGTCCTTAACACATTAATCAATACAATTCCAGGTCAGTGCTCAGCCATTCATATAGTGAAACTACGTAAGCTATCTTACTATACCTTGGTTTACTATTACTTTGGTCCCAATAAGCTCAAAGTTCATTGCATAGCATTCATGTGGGCCTATAATTACACTATTTAGGATACAAGCAATTCCCAACTTTATTTTTTATAAGTAATTTTATATACTTTGATATTTTGTGCACCATTTTGCATGCCTAAACATTTTATATATGATAACACTAGACAAATCCAAGAGGGCTTTCAACAGCCAGAAGAGAGACACGCCGCACATTTACGGAAATGGGGAGCATTCATCACGAGGGGGAAACAATAAGGTCTCTGAAGTGCCGACTGTGCTGCTTGCTCTATCTTTAATCCTGATATTAATTTAGAGGGTCAAACCAAAGAGATTTGGGATGGTAGTTGAATAACAGAAAACTTCGTATCGTATTTCAAACGCTAAAACTGATAAATACCAGTTACTTTCTTGTATAAGTGTTAAATTATTTAGAATTAACACCAGTTTATCATTTCATGATGTTTTAAAATTGGGCATATTATAGGTTCTGCGATGCAACTGTTAATATTTTTAATTATTTGTTAACACTAATAAGACAAAATTAACCACATTTTTCGTAAAAACTAAACACAATTTGACAGTTATCACCCAATGCGTATCTGAAAAGGTGACTTATTAAGTTTTTTTTTTATTATAAAAGCATATGCTGCATTAGGGATAAAACATTTAATTCATATCTGGCAAGAGATTCTTACAAAAAGTATTAATAAAAGATAGGAAACCAGGTAAACTATTTAAACTTTTTTTAAGTGAGTATTCAAGTGTGTGTTGCAACTGCTCTGATCTGATTGGCTTTATACCTGACTCAATTTGCATAGCTCGAGTGTGAGAAGCGGCTTACCAAGAAGGTATCTCGCCGTCAAAAGCACATGCAAATTAGATTTCCTCGCCTCACTAAAACAAAGTATATGACACTTTCCTTTGATATGTATGTTAAAAAAAGATTATCTCAAGAGCCTGTTTCTAGTCTCAGCGTAGGCTATTTTTTCCTATTCTTGCTTTTATTGAGCTCTGACTAGTTATAGAGGTTTTATGTCATTTATTTAAAAAAATGGAAAGAAGCGAACATTTGTGAGACAATTCCAGATTAAGGTAAACGATAGTTCACCCCTTTCCCTTTAAATAACAGAATGGTGTTGGCAGCATATTATTAGTGAATTTCGTTTGGAAAGTGAACTATTAGCATAACCCGCACGGTGAAACTTAAGCCCGGGACCACCATAGAAGTTCCTAACGTGACCCCCTGAACACGTTTTGGGGGGTCGTTCAAAATTTATATATATATAGACATATGTTATATATATATATATATATATGTGTATATATATATATATATATATATATATATATATATATATATATATATATATATGAGTGTGTGTGTTTGCACTCTAGCGGTCACATTTTTGGTCCGATTTACTTTGGTAGGGACGTTCTTTTCTGTAATCAGTTGGACAAGTTCGTTGGGCAAAACAATCGGGAAAAACTAAACCCCTTTTTTGGGGATTAATCTTTCAAATTTCGAGTTTTTGGGTCCAAAAAGGGTCAGAAAAGCCTCGGATACGAAATTAATGCATGTAAAAAGATGGGAACTAGTGAGGCAAAAGTTTTAAACCCTTTCTCGTTATTCTAGCATAAATATTTACCGAGTTATTAAGAAAATGTGTTTCGACTAAACACAGTACGTTGTCTTATGGGGGTTTTACACTAGAAAATACTGTAATTCCTTTGTTAGAGTACTTTTATCATCCCCAGCAACTCACGCTTACTTAAAAGCCTGCCTGAACTTTCTCCTAACATTATAATGCGCAAAATTGTATTCCCAGCTTTGCAGGTAAATGAAACCAGGAGCATCAGAACAGCCAAAAAAAATCAATGTTTTCAGATTTCAATAAAAATTGCAATACGTGTATGGTTTTACACTGATTTTGAGTTTTACAAGTTTTTATGTGGAAATTCACTTCCCTCACGTCAGCGTGCTGCGTACGAACTCGTTTTAATGTTAAAATATCTTTGGAGCAGCCATTGTGAGATAAATGCATTCGGAAAAGGATATTTGTATGGTAGTATTACAAGGCGTATAATATTATATTTTTAGTATTGGTGTTTAAAACTTTACACCATAAAACACCAACAGAATATAACTTAGTTCTTGAGCCCCCACAAGACACTACTAGGTACTACTAACACTACTATTACTTTTCATTCCTATATTATTCCACTAACTTACTATGCTATTACTACTATTATTCTACTACATGTTATTCAACTACTCATACATAACCGTTCAAATAGTTCTTTGTTGAAGAAAATCTGAAATGATGATATACATATTATATTCAAATATCCGGTAGCTTATGTGCAGAGAATTGTT
Source organism: Allygus modestus (assembly GCA_963675035.1). Classification (NCBI taxonomy): domain Eukaryota; kingdom Metazoa; phylum Arthropoda; class Insecta; order Hemiptera; family Cicadellidae; genus Allygus; species Allygus modestus. The sequence goes on from OY776112.1 coordinate 409,463,858, forward strand.
ATTAAAGTCTATGAATAAATTCATAAATTCAAAAAAAATTTTATAAGAATACATTTCGAATTTTGATGGATATTCAAATGGAACAAAATGAAAATAATTAAATTTCATGGGGAACTCGAAAGTTATTTAGGTTTTAGGTAACTGCTTGTTATATATTCACGTACCTAACTATTTTATGACTAGTTCTGTTTTAAATGGTAATGATTTCTATGCAATTTTTACATGTAATAAATATAAAGAATTTAAGATAAAACACACTTACGGTGACGAACATGGAATAATGGAAATAAGATTATTTGTCATACATTCTTTTTCTTCTACAATGGTGGAACTTAACTGATGTTTGTACTACATGTAATTTGTGTTATAATATTACTTATTTAACATACAGATTTAAGAACAGTACTAACTCCATACAAACTTATATTTTTTATTTTCTTTTAATTTATTGGACCTTTCAATAATGTCTATAATATGGATAACCTTCAGTTCACAACAGATGGGTAGGTCATTCGATTAAATATCAACCATCGTATTATAGACTACCTATTCTGGCTTTTTTTGTAACAAAATAAAAATGGAATTAAACGTAAAAAATAACTTTAGCTGCAGTTCACGACAAAATTATAGTAACCTAACCTAAACTAACTCCGCAGAGCGCTGTATGGTGGCTCTTTGCTGTGCAAAATATTATAAATCAATACGTTTTGATCTAAAAAATATAAAGTAAACTTTAACAACAAATCTAGACCTTAAAAGGTAAACGACAAAAATAAGACTTGAACCCGAACTAAATAACGTAAATTAAAAAATTTCAGACCCCAAAAAGTAATCAGCAGAAGTAGGATTTGAACTCGGGACCACAAGATCGTGAGTACGATACTGTATCCATTGATCCACCATAGCATATCGATTAATTGGAAAGTTAAAATTTAAAAAAGCTGTGATCCTCTAGATGCTAGTTGAGTAGACTACAGTAATCGGTAGTCAGAGAGACGATATTTAATCGAATGACCTGGCCATCTGTTGTGAACTGAAGGTATATTATTGCGCTTGTGTCGTGTTCTGTAATGGGTAGACAGCTGATAAATATACGGGTTGATTATTATATTTTCTCCTTAAGATTTACATTGAAACTTGGAAGTTCTGGGGGAAGAGCCTTAAAGACTTAAGTCTAATTGGAACTTGTTAGCAATGCCGTTTAATCTAGGCCTCAACTTTTTAAATGACTACATCAATCATAGACATCGATTCACTAGTATGGCCACATTACGTCTCAAAAAAAGAAAATAATTCTGTTTGGATATTATTATGTAGCATTGTTAACTTTTTTATAATAAACATAAATAAAAACCTACTTCTACAGCTATATTTTTATGTACCGATTATTTATAGATTTTGATTGAATAGATTAAATTTGTTAATAAAACAAGATATCCCAGATTTTACCACTAGGGTAAACCGCTTTTCTAATAATTATTTTATATACAACCCATCAACCAATTTTCTTTCACCCCAAATGTTGGAAATATTTAGGTTTCTTATCCACGTTAATAGTCCAAAATGTTTAACATATGCCTAAACTATGCCTATAGCCTATAAATTGCATGTCAAACATGTAGGTAAGAACAGTATATAGCAGTATATATTGCCTAACATTGACGGAGGTAAGAAATCTAAATGGTCTTGAACATAGTCCAGGGGCTAGTAAAAATGGATTTGAAGTTGGAATATTCTAGAAGTTTAAGTAATTCACCCTAAGCAGAAACAATCTTTTTTGAAACTTGTTGGAGTTTGTTCAAATCAAATCAAATTTATTTCCAAATAAAAACTAATACTAAATCATGTACACAAACCATATTATGGAAAAATAAATTATCACATAAGCCCATCGGCCTGTGCGTGAGAACGAGCTCTGACTCAAATTCAGTGTACTTAAAAAATAAAAAATAAATCGTATAATTGCTAAATAAAATTTTTTTGTTATCATTAAATAGGCTACAAACACACATACAAAAATAAAAATAAAACAACATCAGCAGTTGGTTGAAATATTAACCATGAAAAAAATTAAGATTCATTTTGCATTTAAATATCAAACACTGATTTAAAATAAATAATACAAAAACTATATTTGGTATAATACAAAGACAATAGGCAATGGCGGGAGTGAAGTAGAAGTAGAAGAAGACGGTGTTGTTAGCTTTTGCAATCAGTAACCAGTTGGTGATGTAAAGTTAGTCATAGTAGTACTCAGAACGGATGAGGGACTCAACATGTTCAGAACCGATCTCCAACAGCCAGTTAAGGACTACCCTTTTGTAAACTTTAGTTGAGACCTGCAGGTCCTTAATGGCAGGAGGAATTTTCCTATAGATGAAGTTTGGAATAAAAAATGAGTTGGAGTGACTGACTGATTTAACTGCTTGGGGAAACTGCAGGCCAACGTTAACGGAGTTCCTTGTCCTGTAGTGGTGTACCACGGGAGTTATAACTAATTCTTTATGGGTATATGTATAAACCATAAATTTGTTAATGTATAATTGCCTAACTGTAAGTAATTTTGTTTCAGAAAATAACAGATTTGTAGTATAGCTTTTTTGTTTTTTGAATGCAACTTTAAAAGCGATTTTTATACAACAAATAATGAATTTAAAATTAAAAATCCGGCACCACCCCATGCTATAATTCCATATTGTAGAAGAGATTGAACATAATCAAAATAAATGTGTGGATTACATTTCCATTTAATATTTCACTCAACCGATTAATGACATAAATCTTTTTTCTAACTTTAGATTTTAAGTAGTTTATTTGATACTCCCATTTTAATTTTGAATCTAAAATAACCCCAAGATATTTATAGTGGTCAACTCTTTCTATTTCGGAACAATGACAAGTGGTGGTGTTTGTGCCGTTGCATGTAGGTCTATGCAACACCAGCCTGAGTTCTGTGAGTGGCTCGCTAGCAGGGCGCAGCACTATTGGCATACATTTGGTTTTAGTTACATTCATCTTTAAAATATTTTCATCAAACTAGTTTTTAACTATGCAAATTTACTCTAAAGCTAATTGACACGATTCCTGCCACGTTTGAGCCTTAAACATTATTGTTGTAGCGTCTGCAAATAAAAATATTTCGCCGGTAATGTTGAGTTTATCTAAATTGTTTATATATATAGGAAAAAGAAGGGGACCAAGAGTACTACCCTGAACAATACCATAATAAAATTTTGACATATCTCTAAGCACACTATTTATTGAAACAACTTGTTTCCTGTCAGTAAGATAACTTTTGAACCAATCTAGCGCCATGCCCCGCACACCTGCACACTCCAGTTTTTGATAAAGGATATTTCTCTCAATCGCAACAAACGCTTTTGCGAGATCTACAAAAAGTATCAAGACTTTTTCATGTATATTTATAGAATCTAAAATAATTTTATTTACAACGAATAATGGGTCTGACGTATTTTTACCTTTCCTGAAGCCGTATTGTTTATTTGATAAGATCATGTTCAAGCTATACAAACTTGTACAATCAAGTATATCAGTAGTAAATATGGTTGGAGGTATTTGCCAATTAATTTTGCCCTTTGCCGTTCACACTATTCTCGGAGGAGATTTCATCTAAACAGGTGGGGCAAGAGAGCGATAAGTTGTTTATTTAGTGACATGCTGGAAAACTCTTATTTTTTAGATTTAGTATAAGGTTCAGCATAGATAAGTTGGAGGGGGTTAGTGTTTTGGAACGTGGCAAACAAGTTTTTTTTGTAAACAGTAGCATTAATGTAATAGCATCTCAAGGCATTTTGAGTGTTGAAGAAGTTCTTAGTTCCGTGGAAATTCCAATGACAGCCTTTTTAAAGTAATACATCTGAATGTGGAGAGGGGGCTGGGTAGAAAGAGAGAAATCATCGAAGTGTTTCTGGATGAAGTTAAACCCCATATTTTTTGTGACACCGAACACGGGTTAACTCAGGATGGTTTCGGTAATTTTCAGTTAACAAATTATTCCTTAAATAATCATTTCTGTAGAACTAATGAACTTTGGGGAGGTGCTGCCATCTTTTTAAGAAATTACGTTTCTTTCGAATTACTTGATGCACAGTCCTCGAATATTTTCTCTCAGGAATCAGTTTTTGAGCTGGTTGACCTTAGGCTAAGGTTAAATGATTCTGTGACCATTTGTTCGGTTGTTTACTGACCTCCAGAGATGAACAATATAAATTATCTTTTTATTGTCCTGAGAGTTATTTAAAAGCTTCCGTAAATGGTCATAGATCTGTTATTATCACTGGCGATTTCAACTTTGGCAAAGACAAACATCCGGTATAGTTTCAAACTTTTGAAGATCTGTTAAGCTGTTACGGCCTCAGGCTAGAAATAGATGCTCCCCCCCGTATCTCTCAAAATTCAGATAGCTGTATTGACAATTTTTTGAGGAACGTTTTTATTGTTAACTGTTACACACTTGAGCCTTTTGTTTCCAAACTTTGTGCAATAGTCCTTGAGATGCCAGTTAGTAACTCAACCACTAAACACAACCAGTTTATCGAATTCCGAGATTTCTCAACACAGAACGTTATAAGATTAAAAACCAGGTTAAATAGGAAAATTGGTCTGATGTTTTTTCTGCAGTTTCAGTCAACCAAATGTCCAACCATCTTGTGGCCACAGTCTCAAACTGTCTGGAAATCTCCTGTCAGATTAAGAAAATAAGAGAAAATAATCATAATAAGCTTAAATAGGTAACCAATGAAATAAAGCAAATGAAAGAAAGAGTTCATAAATCTTATTTAGAGTGGACTTTGACCAGATGTGATGAGCGAAAGTTAGCCTATAATAGGTTAAAAAAGAATACATAAGTAAAATCCTTGATCGCGAAGTCAGCTCACATTTATATAGAAATCAAAGATTCAGACAATCCCAGCAAGACCTCTTGGAAAATAATTAATAGTCAGAGAACAAGGAAGACTTCTGTTGGTCATGCACATTTTTGTTTGGAAATAGAGGGCACTTTGTACCAGAATCCAGTTGAGATTTGTAGCTTTTTCAATGATTTTTTTCTCAGTGATAATAATAATTTGACAGATCAGGTTTTTGAAATAGATTTGAATCCTTCATCTTCCTCTTCAGAACTAAATATTTGTTAACCTTTGACACTAAATGAGCTTAGACTGATGACAACGTCAATGAAAAATAAAAAAAACTCCTCAGGTTTTGATGGTATTTCAAGTAAGATAATAAAAACTTGTTCTCAAGAGCTGCAGAGCCCGCTATTGCATTTGGTCAGTAATTCCCTTGTTAAGGGGGTGTTTCCAGACAGTGGGAAGCCACTGCACAAGAAAGAAAGTAAACTCTTACCCCAGAACTATTGTCCAATATCACTCCTACCAACGGTCAGTAAGATTTTAGAAATAGCAGTTTATAACAGATTGATGTAGTATTTAAATTATCACAATCTCCTTTTTTCAAAGCAGTTTGGCTATCGTAAAATTAAATCCACCAAGCTAGCCCTCATCGACTTCGTTAGTAAATACATCGATGCCTTGGAGGGGAGTGATGTTGCAATTGGCTGCTTTATTGACCTCTCCAGGGCATTCGATTGCATTGATCATGCAATTCTCCTAAGGAAACTTGCATCTCTTGGAATAAAAGAGAGAGCGTTGGACTGGCTGACGTCCTATTTACAAGATAGAAAACAGCAAACGACAGAAAACTACACTGTTGGTTCTGTTTAAAAAAAAATATTTTTCATCACATGTTGCCAATATCACAACTGGAGTCCCTCAGGTTTCTATCCTAGGCCCTGTACTTTTCATCATTTAAATTAACGACATTTCTGAATTTTTCCAAAATAATTTTTAACTATATTCGCAGATGACACCTCCTTGTTCACCAAAAATAACAACATTTCACAGTTAGAAATTGAGACATTTGGTCGGCTCGGTGCTCTCGCTCAGTATTTTTCAAAGATAAAATTGAACATCAATCCAAATAAAACCAACTTCATGTTTGTTTCCACCTCTCAAAAGTAAAAGTGACTCGAGAGGGCTGGCTTGCAACCCCTCTAAATGCAACCCCCACTCTTAATGCTCAATGATGAGTTCTTTGAAGGTTCCCCTTTCGTCGACTACTTGGGAGTGAGATTGGACGATGGTCTCGGGTGGTCTGAGCATATAGATGTCCTCAACTGTCCTCTGTTCTAACCTCAAATTATTTTATAAGTAAAAGTCTTGCTGTTTTTAACAATATTTTTCTGTGTAAGTTAGTTTACTTTATTCTAATAGAAAGCTATTTCAGATATTCAGTGGTGCTTTGTGGTTCTTCAAGCAAAATCAAATTGAACAGAATTTATGTTATCCAGAAAAAAGCGATCAGATCTATCTGCAGGCTTTGGCCTATGGATTATTGCAGAGAAAATTTAAAGAATTTCAAATCATGACACTCCCTTCACTTTTTATGTTTGAAGTAATCACATATGTGAAAGAAAATAATTTGATACAGGCTCTTAATCACACTTATTTTACTAGAAATCGTAATCTAAACCCATCTGTACAGCATAACTTAAGGCTTTTTGAAACAAAACCCAGTTGCATAGGAGTTAAATATTACCCACAGCTCCCATCTGTCATCAGAGACATTCAAGATGTAAACTGTTTTAAGAATAAACTCAAGCACTACCTCATCGACAGTTGATTCTATGAGTTGCCACCTTTTTAGCAATTTTGGCAGTTTTCTCCTGAATTTTTTTCATTAGTTACCGGTTCCTTGGCCTTTTCCAACCACTACCCTTAACTTTAACCTGATTGGACAATGTCGACTGCCTGTACGTTGACTGCTACAAGTGTTTAAGAATGGACGGGTCCCATGCCGAAACGGTCTACACGGGACGGACGCAGGAGGTAACAGGTAATCTGTACAATCAGTACAAGCCTCAAACCATAAAACCTGTAAATTTCACATTTCAAATAATAGTAACGAAAAGTCTTGAAGTCTTACTTTTTAACTGTGTGTAAAATAAATATTACGAGTCAAAAATGTATCCAGTAACTACCATGGAAATAGTAATACATTTATTCAGAAATAATTATTGAGAAAGAACATACCAAGTGTTTTGTGAATTTACAAAATGTACGTAAAGGGTTTAAACTAAAAACTCATTTAAACTGTATACATTTTTAACTGGCCTTAGTTTACCTCTCCAAAATAAGGAGTTTTATTTAAATCTCGCTTCCTAACGGTTCGATTCTTGGTTTCCGGGATGTGATATGAATTTAGTCCGCTTTCCGTAACGGAGTCATCCCCATAAATAATTACACTGATGTTAATATAATACGCTTATGACTTACAAATAATACAAATTCATTATTTCAATAGCATTATGTATTTTGATAGTAGATAAAATATGATTTTTTAACTATCTAATGCATTTTCTGCCTAATTGAATTACAACTGGGAAAATGCAGTTACATCAGTGTTTTCTCAGTGTTAAAAAATGTGCGATAAAGACAAATCACATTAATGAAAAACGCTTTAGGGACATGAAACTTCCTGGATCCACGCTTTGTGTCATGAATATTAAATTAACTCTTGATGGATTGATGGAAAGTGTTTTTACCGTCACTTGCATCATTAATGTTGACTGTTCAATCAAGTCGATATATTAACGAGATCGCACGCAGCACACTGACGTGAGGGAAGTGAATTTCCATATACAAAACTTTTAAAACTTAAACCCAGTGTAAAAACATGCATTTATGCCAAATTTATTGAAATCTGAAAACATTGATTTTTTGGCTGTTTTGATGTTTTGATGTTGGATGTTTTGATGATGGTTTAATTTACCTGCAATGTAAGGAATACAATTTTGCGCATTATAAGGTTAGGAGAAGGTCCATACAGGCTTAAAAGTAGGCGCGAGGTTGCTGGGGAACATACGCCAAATAATGAATAACATGCTTTTCTAATGTAAAACCCCCATAAGACAACGTACTGTGTTTAGCCGATATACATTTTCTTTAATAATTCGGTAAATATTTATGCTAGAATGACGAGAGAGGGCTTCAAACTTTCGCTTTACTAATTCCCATCTTTATACATGCATTAATTGTACGTCCGGGGCTTTTCTGACCTTTTTTGGGCCCAAAAACTCAAAATTTTAAAGAAAATCCTCAAAACAGGGGTTTAGAGTTTTCCGATTGTTTTGCCCAACGACCTTGTCCAACTGATTATAGAAAGGAACGTCCCTACCAAATTTGAAGTAAATCGGACAAAAAATGCGACCGCTAGAGTGCATAAACATATATATATATATATAAAATTATATATATATATATATAAAATTATATAATTTATAATTATATTAATATTAAAATTATTATTAATATTAATATTATATATTAATTATTATTAATAATTATTATATATATATATATATATATATATATATATATATATATATATAATTTTAAACCACACCCCAAAACGTGTTCAGGTGATCATGTTAGGAACTTCTATGGTGGTCCCGGGCTTAAGTTTTACCGTGCGGGTCATGCTAATAGTTCAATTTTCCATAAGAAATTCACTAACAAACATAAAATGAATGTTTTCTCCTCATTGTTTTGTTGGTTTTTTCGAAAATGTGGCGTGTGATGATAAATTTACAAATATGTATTTTCAGCATGTTGTATAAACACAGATGTCAAAGCCTGAGGTGGTTAACATTGAAACATTAAAATGCTGTGAGATTGAGCCTAGAAGATCATCCAACTCATAAAAGATGCATTAAAATATACACAATACCTTTCTAGAGGTATGCGGGAATTTCACCTATGGCGCATGCATACAGCTGAGAAAAGTGTACCACAATTGTTGTTCTTGCCTATTAATTTATCAATACTTTTTATTACTCCAATATAGTATGACGTTTTATATGTTAGAAATTTTCAAAAACCGTTTCCAATGTATAATAATAAAAAACAATGTATAATAATAAAAAACGCTGGTGAAGAGATAACCAGCGTTCTTCAAAGTTACTATATTTGTTTTGCAAGACAACTGTAATCAATACTACCAAAAATCGTATATTAGTTTAAATGAAACATAAATTTTAACTTTTATTAAAAAAAAAATAAGTATATGACTTCAAGTCAGGTGGTAGAGAATTGTAAAACTAGGTCCAAAATAAGAAAGAAAAGGCCTATCAGGCTACATAAATCCCCTAATTAATCAGAGTATTTTCTACCATAAGATTCACTACAAATAATCTATTGTTCAAGAAAAAGTCGATATTTAAATATAGCAAAAAGAGGGAACCTTAGTTACAGTTTTGCTGCATAAAATAAATACGAAAAGCGGAATAAAGAAAACATCCGATCCATTTGCACCGATATTGAATATAAACAAACTCGTTACGCTGCCGTACTTATCTGATATTGTTTTGCATACGAGATTTCCATTCTAAAATGTAAATGGTTTTGTTTAACTTAAAACATGTATGGGCTTTACTTACAGTAATGAGTTTACATCAAGTGTGGTTATGTTGAAACACTTCATTTTTTCACGTGTTTATTATATTTAAATTTATCTGTAAAATTATGTTTTGGGTTCAATTATTTTTAAGTTTTAGCTGTTTGACTTTATGAAGAAGGTTTTATATACTTTTTGCACTTAATGTATTTAGTTTTTGTTGGTTATCTAAAACATAAAGAAAAATACTAATTTAATAAATGAGCTTGGCTGATGAACAACTACATGTGACCCTTTTAAGCCTTTTTTCAACAACTGCATCTTCTCACTCTCCCAAGTATTTATATTCTGGAGGTTTTATCCTTTTTTAAATGCAACTTCCATCTCTTTGAAGAAAAAATTGCTAGACATCCCTATAATACACGTCATAAGTGTAACATGGTCTATCCTATCCATAGATGGCACTACTTGAAAAGGGCATCCATTACTCTGGTTTACGACTATACAATGCTCTGCCCCGGCACCTGAAAAACAAAGCCAGTGTAAGCATTTTTCTTAAAAAGGTGAAAAATATTCTGATTGAAAGGTATCCGTACTCGGTGGATGAATTCCTGTCAGACTGCACAAATATGTGAAGAAAATGTGCACTTTTTTGCTAGAGAAAAATTTTAAATTGTCAATTTAGTATGTAGTATTAGTTTTAACTCTGACTTGTTTCACATAACAATTAGTTATTCACGAAATAAATGATTTCTGATTCTGATTCTGATTCTGATTCTGACCGGATAGCCTCCTCCAAACCCTCCCGTAACCTCCTGTGGGTCTTTGGAGCTGTATGGATTCCTTCATAGTGTCTCGTGGTCTGAGGCTAGTGTTTACTCCAACAGACTCTGACCATTACTAATAATCATAACTGATCTTAATTTATTCAATTTAAACATAATTAGTGCCACCCACCGCTGATAACCCAAAGCCTCAAATTGCAACAAAATAATAATTTACTAAACTCATAAAATATATCTGATTTCAAAACAATCACTTAAATAATTGCTTTATTTTTAAGAATAACTTAATACATTATAACGCTAATATTGAGTCTCCATTAATTATATTTAGATACAAATACTCTTTTAGGCTACGGCCAAGCTAGGCGACTTGGTCACGGCGACAAAGAAAAAAGTTGAGAGCGTTGAATCAAATGGAGGCGGCCACGTTAGGCGACCTGTGACCAGCGTCACCAAATCGAACGCGTCTGGTAGCGTTTTCTGGTCGCGGTGACAAATACGCTCCCCATCTTGTCTTATGGAGCCGGCCACACTTGGCGGTAGGTCGCGCTACATGTAAATATCACCCTTATTTTCTTTATCCAATTTCTTTGTTGTTTTTACGAAGTAGTTCAGTTTTGCCAGTGTCAGTTGTGCTGTTTCTAGTTTACACAATGATTAACGATGCCATTCGACACCGATAATTTTATCGACGAGGTAAATGTGCGAAGAATTCATTAGGATTCTTAGTTAAGAATTATTTTAAGATTATAATAGATGCAATAACATAACACACAAGTTTCATTGGTAAAAATAATCTTACCAATGAAACTAAATACTTTATATTGTTACTTTCCTCCATAAGAATAGCATGGTAACTTTGAAGTCCAGTGGGGGAAGCCCTTAAGTACCATAGTACTTTTATTAGTGGCTATAAACCTTTCTATGGATATCCTGAATGACCATGCAAATTGTCATTGCAATTGGATCAGTGTTATAGGAGTGCATAAAGGATAAACAGACAGACAAACATTGATTTTTAATATACAGATTACAGACTTACCCTTCAAGTAACGGCTAGACATTCTACAGGTGAGACTAGAAGGTGAAACTTAGTTTCCTTTTTAACTGTATCGTCGTTAGTGTACGACACGAGTTTGTTAAACAACACTACGCTCATACAAAAATCGAAAAAAATTTTCTTTATCATCTATGAGAAATGTCATTACAGTGTAAAACTGTCCGTGTTTTAATCGAATTGTTTTAATCGGATGAACTTCGCATAAACTGTTTCCCATTTTTGTTTAAAATAAGCTGTCGCTGCATTCATTAGCATCAAATCCTCCTCATTCATGGGAGACATCTCGATATCTGCGACTCTGTAGCTGTAGCCGTAGTGTGGCACCTCCCCGCGAACTGGTCGCGAATAAAATAGTCGCAACGACCAGGTCGTGGCGTCCAGGTCGCCTAGAGTGGCCGTAGCTTAATATTTTAGTATAATTTATGCTAACCTTAAAGATAATCGATTCAGGAGTTTTATTATTCTGGAATATTTATGAGAACAATCACGACCATCATTCGACAACAGTGTATATAGATACATAACGGATGTAAACAAAGCCCAGACCCCATTATCTATTTGTATTCGTTAAAATGTACAAACGTCCTTTGGATGGTAGTAGTAACTGATTTGACTATTATGAAATTTTTTAATGTTCCTACAAAATTGTGGATTTTGGGGGAACTCAAAATATGTAAACCTCCATTGAGTGACTACTCGTTTTATAGAGCTCTAAAGCAATAGACGAACGGTGAATACTGAAAAATGTCCACATAGTCAAAAATGACTACTCGTTCAGTTACTATCACTAACCAAAGGATATTGGTTTATTTTTAACAAATATAAAACTAGAGGGGGGGTCCAGACTTATTTTTAAATTAAGTGTCAGGGGAGTGTATGACAAGTTCAAAAATTCTACATACTGTATCACATCCAGGACCACGTGATATGAATAATATGTATTACCCATCAATGCTCTTATCACTCAGCTGAAAATATTTAATATGCGTTAAAAGTGGAAAGTTTGCCAATCTCAACTTTTACTTTAAAGCTCAAAGATGAAATGGATTAAAGTTACGCATTGAAACTTATGCAATACTAACAAATATTATAAGTAAACAAAAAAGTATCAGTACTTTCTGCATAAATTAAATAACAAAATAATAATGACTCCATTTAGGGAAAATAAGAGTACAACAAATCTTTAAATTTTTTTTTAGGCAGCTTTAATTATATTCATTGCTTACTCAAGTTGCTTTATTTAATACATAAATACTACTCAGCGAAATTGTTTTATTTAAAAAGTAAACATGTATAGGAGCTTTATAATATTTGTACCAAAATTATTTATTTAGTTTCATTGCTGATGGAAATGCTTGTAAATCCTATCAAAAAATGTAAATGTAAACTCCTACTGTTTCCCTTTATACACGTCATACAATCAGTTTTAGGATAATTTAAAACTAATATATATTTTAAACGCCAATGTTTAAATATATGTAACATGATTTATAATTACTTTGAAAACTATGAAGTAACATATGGTGCTTGAAAATTGTTCAGTTAGACCTATAATTGCTAAGAAAATAATCAAATCTTCCTGGCTGTACCTAATTTAAAAAATAATGTTTAAAAATCTTAAACCAGATTATATAATTCTGTAATTATAAACCCATAACCTAGATATTTCAAAAGTTCTTTAATGCACTTTAATATAACTAAACAAATCCATTAAAATAATTCTTACGTTCGAAAGATTTAATATAAATATAAAATATAGTCTTAAGTCACGTTTAAAAGCCAATCAATAAATACCAATTTTAGATATTTTTTGTACAAATATCCCCAAAATAATTTACTAATTTTGAATTTTAAGGAGGAGATATTACAGTAGTCGGAATAGCTTGGTAATAAATTATGGAAAACCAGGAGCACTTGAGTATCCATTTCCTTAATGCTCTGATAGTGGTTTCTGGGAAGAGATGCTTAGGTAATGATATGTTTAGAACGCATCAGGAAAATGCGAGCATATCCTATAGCATAATATTACTCCGTATCGTTTATTGAACTAATGAAAACAATAAAATTGTACATTACTTTACATCGTTATTTTAAAGATAACGATTTTAATAAGTGTAAGTTAAATGTTATAAATGTAAGTTGTAGATCTACGTTATAACTGTACAATTATGCAAGTTAGGTAATAATTAAAATACAGTCAAAACTGCATTAATAAGTTCGTGGAGGCTGAAAATAATTTAAGAATATACCTGTGATACATTATAAAATTCCAAATCAAGATACAAATTAGGAAAACATAATTTATTATTATAAAACTTACAAGAATATTCAACTCATAAACAATTTTGCTTTATATTTATTTTAGCTTTAGGTATCGGCTAAACAAAATATTGCATACAACTAAATATGAAGAAGAATTTTAATTAATGATGTAGTTCTTGACTTCCAAAACTGTTTAGACGGAAATGGTTAAAAAAATAGTTCATTAAATAACAAAAAATATTAAATACATTCCAAAGTTTAAAGCATTATAAACTTTTTCAGTATATTTAATTCATAAATATACATTATACTGCAAAGTATACTAAAACATTTGTAGATAAATGATTTACGAGCAATTGTTGCTTTAAATTAAAAAATAGTATTGCCTAGAATCCTCACATTTTCATTGAGTGTGGTTGGACTTATCATGATTTACTCATTCAATGAACTTAAGTTTAGGCGTGCACAAATTTTTATTTGTAATTGATTGTCTTCATATAATTAAATTAGTAAACAAACAAGCTAAACATAAATACACAAGCACGATATCAAAATCAGTTATCAACAGAAAACCTTATAAAATTTGGAACTAAATACAAGAAAGGTTTTATGTGCATTTACAAATTTTTATATGATAATTTTATTACAATTTTTATAATTATGTAATGTTATATTAGTAATCGTTTAAAATAAAATGTAATCTACCTCCAGAATTGTATTTTTTTTACCTATTTTGAAAGTTTATATTCATTTAAACATTATTCACTGGATGTTATTCGTAGTAGGTTGTAATACAGACAATTATAAAACAGTTGCTTAACAACAGATACAACATACCTGTTTGTACCCAGTGTGTATCAAAGGCAGTGGATGACTCAGTTGAATTTCGGGCTGAGACAGTGACGCCATATTGGCGTACATAGCGGTGAACGGGAAGCCACTCACTTAAAGATCTAAAATTATAGAACTTATTTCGTTGTGATTTCTATTGAAATCACCTTATCGCTATTCGTGGTATATCCATGCGTCTCGACTGTACATTGTAACAAAATATCTTGTCAGTTGGAGTGGAGGTCTTAACCGAGATGGAATGGGCAGAACTGTCACAACATCGTCAGGTAGTCCGCTCGGCGCTCACCCCACTCGGCGCTCGCCCCACTCAGCGCTCGCCCCACTCGGCGCTTGTCCCACGTAACCGTACATTGATGAGTACGTCAAGATCGGGCTAATTTCAGTGCGCCACGCACCGCTCTGCTTATCTCATCACGCAGTTATCTTGGTCGTTCAGTTACTTTGTCATTTCGCTTTCCAGTTGCATTGTGTGTACCTCATAATTGTCGTGCTTTGAGTCTCCGAAATGAGTGATCGTATGCCAAAATGGGATTTTCCCAGAACCGAGGAAGGAGCTCTTTCTTTCCTTCAATCTAAAGAGTTGTTGCCGGTTAAAAAAAATGTCACAATGGACATGAAATGCGTTTATATTTCACTGAAGGAAAACTGTTATGGTAATTTAATATCATTGAGTCTAGAAAAAAACTAGGGATTTGTATGGATACTTGGAAAGTTCGTAGCAGACTTTCTTTTGCAACAATAGTGCGTTTTACGTACTGTTGGTGCAAGGAACTAAACTCTTTAGTGTGAAGAACAGTTAGGAATGAGCTACGAGACAACCGTTAACTGGAATAACTTTATGAGGGAAGTGTGTGCTTTCTCTGTAGAATCCCAAAATCAAGGTAAGATAGGAGGTGAAAATCGTATTGTGGAAATATATGAAAGTCTGCTCACTAAACGCAAAAGTAATGCGGGTCGAGTTTTACCTCAACAATGGGATTCCGGCAGACTAATTCAGGAAACCGGGGGCCATTTCTTGGTAGCAGTTCGCAATAGAAGTTCAGAACCACGTTGTAAACAGATTTCTAAATTCGTTGAACCTGGTTCTACCATAATATCAGATTGTTGGGAAGGTTACAATAGTGAACAACTGAAACAAGTGGGGTTTTTACAAATCATAAATATAATTTCATTTATTCTGAAACCCGGGCCCATATACAAAACGTTGGAAGGATGTGGGGTTGTGCAAAATGGCATAAAAAAGGCAAATGGGTATTGCCAGACACCTCTTGGACAGCTATCTCCCACAGTTCATGTGGCGGACGACACCGTGACGGCCGGGGACAACCGCTTCATGCACCTGCTCCACGACTTCGTCCAGTTCTGGGCTGCCACTCAAGACCAAGATAAACCATATAAGTTATTATTTAGATTCTAGGAGGGTATTTTGTATAGTAAAGTGATTTTCTTTTCGTTTTGAATTAATAACCATCTTTAAATGAGTGGCCTCCCGTTAACTGATACCCTTTGAGAAGCACCAAATGATAAATATCACTCTTAACAATAATAACACTCTCATATCCTGTCCTTCCGGTAACCTGCACAATATTCCCCTTGTGGAAGATGTGCCTAGCAGCTATGCTGGGGTTTCCTAATCCACAACAATGATGATGACTATTCTCATAAATACAACAAAAACCACTGTTAATTTTGGAAAGATATCAAGTAAGTGTTGTTATTTTCCAAATTTGGTTGCCTTTTTCTAATGATAATAAAACTAAGATCCATGTTTACCACACTCCGTTTGGGTCATTTAGAACTGGGTCATGGCTAAAAACTGAAATATATGGGATTTTCATGTTTAATTCAATGACAGACTTATGAATTGCTCCTAAATATTGTACCGCGTGTAATGGGTTTTTATCTAGTGCTGGTAGCAGAGGAGCCTAGCACTTACGATTAAATCGAGGTAGATCTTAAACTCCCTTAATGGTCTGAAAAATTTCAGCACTAACTGTGGCCGAAGTTCAGAATCGGTTTGAACTCCTGCCACCTTTTGGGCCATTGACGATCTCGAGTTCTTTCACAGGCCACATATATTTTCCATGTACATCGGTTTTGGAGTACTTCGGTGCACATATCCAGCTCCAGCTGTTCTCCAGCTGTTTTTCTGTTACACTTGACTCTATCTGTGTGTTGCAAGGAAGTATGAGGATCAATGAGAGAACGTGTAATATTTGGGGTTGAGCGAGAGCACCTTTTTCAAAAAGACTTAAACTTTGTTTTAATTCGTTTACGAAGAGGTTTGTCAATCCAAATTTCAACTTTAAAAACAACTATTACATTTCTATACACAACATCACTTATTAGTTTTTACTTATTCTAATTCAAACTAAAATGGCTATAAATTCATTCCCAGTAAAAAACTTTATTCCTCAGAACCTTAAAGTACAGTATCGTTTACTCAATGGTAACACTCATGAACTTCTCTTTAGATTTGTTTATAATTGTTAACGTTATCTTTTATCAATGACGTAAAAAGTAAGATTGTGTGTTATGCATAACGTGAATTTATTTTAATCTCATTTTAAACTTTCACCTATTTATTTATGTGCGCGTAAGGCTTTATACATGGCATAGACCTAAATGTTTTGTTTGTAAAAATAGGAAAGTAAAACTACAGTTATTAGTTAAAAAGAAAACTAATCATTGTTATGCCTGAGGGTGAGAATAAATTAGGGTATTTTAAGAAATTGAGCTAAATAATATACACATACACACATTTTTTCGTTTTACAAATTAAAATGTCTCCCAGTCAATAAGGTAACAACTTCACAATAATAAAGATTAAGTTTTGCGCTGCAGTTAAATTGTTCAGAGGCGTCGCGGTAAAATCAACTTTAGAAGATCGAAAAGTAATTTTGCTGATGTAATTTTACTTTCCCCTGAACTGTATTCACTATTAATTTTGTCAACTTTTACTATAAAATATGCGGTATATTTAATACGAACATTAGTTGTACGTATTATATCATATTTACAAAACTCTCTCTTAAGAATTAAACCATATAAAACATAATACTCATTGCATCTCTGAATATAATATACAAAAATTAATTTCTTAACTTACTTTAAATTCTATGAAATAGTAAAAAGAGAAGAGAAAATAAAATAAATAAGGACATTCTACATAAGTGTTTAAAAGTCTCTTTTTTTTTTTAGATTAAATGATACGTATCCTTCAGGACGACGTTCCAGTCTAATCTCGTTCTCTACGGTCTACCTTGATCACTGCAGAAACGACGAGGTGGGGGAGAATGAAAGATTGAGTTTAACATGATCTCTTCAGTCTGGTTAAAATGTTATCTATTTATTATGGAGTATATATATATATAGGTACAAATAGACAATAACCTATTCAGTAATTATTCAATTATCTAAATAAAACCTACACAAATAATTCTAAAATCGCCTCTGTTTTATTTATTTTTTAGATTGTAGTAAAGACATTGGTTTGAAAAGTTGTGCCGAATATTTTAAAATCAACATATTATCTGTTGAGAAAATTAAAATGGAAAATAATTCATATAATCTGCTAATCTATATACATCCCAGGGTTGTTTTAAAATTAGGCCGATAATGAGTAACTTGTAGTAAGTCGTGAGAAATATAATAATCAAAACTGAATTGATTTAACAATGTACTTCTAAGATTGTTCTTTGAGTTTATTGAATATTAACCAACAAGTATTACTAAATATGTATATTCTTGTCTGTTAAATCATTTTTTTAAATTAGTTTTTCATCTATGGTAATTTGAAGTTTAAAGTTCCACCACATTTTGTAGTAGGTTCGTATGTTATCAAATATTGGGGGGAACTAATTGAATTCGTCTTAGTACAGAAAACCGGTGTAGTGAATCCGCTCTCCATAATATTTAGTTGTAAAATGTCCAGGGAAAGAACGATGCAGAAGTAATTTGTCGGAATGTATTTGCAACGGAACTATTACTCAACTAATGGCCCAATATGAGCTTTATCTCATTATTTGGTCTCCAATCGACAGTAGTTTATCTGAGTAATTGATTAGTGTAATTATCTGTGTAAAATTAAAACGAGTCAAAAACTATGGCAAACATGTTTTTAATACAGGTATTTTTAAATTTGGTTTATTGAATTAGTGCATTTTAACATAAGCATTGATGCTTGAATATGAACCAATACCAAACTATAAACTCAGCTAACTATAAATTAAAAATTAAAATGTTTGTACAATGTCAATTAATAAAACAGTATACTAGTAACATATACTTAATATACTAGGAATACGCTCCTCTGTCCCGTAATAGGATGAATCAAGGATTCGTAACACCACCATAATAGAGAGTGTTGGTGCCGGATTAATTAATTGAAAGTAACTTACCCAACTTCACCTAGGCCCACATTAATACTTCGACTAGCCTACCACATTCATGTTTATTGTTGAATCAAGTAAGTCTCTTTAGGTTAAGAAACAAAATTTAATCGCCCTAAAAATAACTAAATGCCACAAAAACATTCCTCTCAGAATATTCACCATGTAAATAATTTGTCTTTGAATTCTGTATTGTTAATTTGAAGTGGATATAAATAAGTTTTATGCAATAGGCATATATTTGAAGAAGTCTGTAATACCCACTTAATAATGGCCTACTAATGCTCAACTTCAGTCAATGCCACTTTTGAGAATCAGAGAATTATGGGTTAAATTATTGCCAGGGAAAAAGCTAGTACAGTATCCGGTAAGACCTAGGCCAAATGTGAAAGTATTCTCGTTGGTTGAAATCCAAACAAACATTATCATATTTGTAACGTGTCGCAGATTAATTGAATACAAGTAACTTACCAAACCACACCTATGCCCACATTAATACTTCAACTGGTCTACCACATTCCAGTTCGTTGTAGAGTCTAGTATATTAGGTGAATATCCCAAATTTATACATCCTGACCTGAAAAAGAACTACGCCTAGGCCTTGCCAAATTTTTCATAAACAATGACCAACATGTAACAGGGGCATATCCAGGGGGGAATATACCCTGAAATTTCAAAAACACATGTGAAAAACGGGAGAAAGAGTGGGATGTAGGTAAGGCCAAACCCTATCCACCGCAAAAAGAATCCTAAATAAATACGCCACTGACAAGTAATAGAGCTAACACATAACTTACGTTATGGTTAGATCTATTGAACCGAGTAGACACAGACTGTATAGCCTTTCCATGTGGCCTACAACTTCCATTACATCGTGTAGGTACTTTCACTATAATACTGAATACATAATTTTGATTGTTTTAAAACGAATAAATGTGGAATGATTATATTAAAAATTATTGATTCAAAACTCATTTATTCGCAAACGCAATTAACCGAACTACTGAACTCACCGGCCACTGCCGGCCAGGAGACCACAGACTACAGACGACATAATCAGTTGTTTTGGTGTTAGCTGCTATTGTTATTGACATCATCCGGCTGTAGTCGGTTTGTCTACAAAATCAGTTGAGCGACTGTTTGCTTACCACCTACTACCCAACCCAAGGCACATCTGAATATATCCGGAAAATGAAAAAATATAAATATACCAAAATAATAATCCAATTATAATTTATTACCACCCTTTTTACAATCAAGCGATACCTTTAAAATGTCAAAACAATTCATTTAACCGGTAAAAAGGAGTTAGCGTAACAAGAGAGTGACTAAACACGAGTATGAAGGATTTAACTCGCTTCATCCAATTACAGATTATAATCAAATACGGTAGTTTTTCAAAGTGCAATGTCAGTACATTAATCTTTACTTTAATAATTACAAACTTAATTATTTTGTTATAACCAATGCATTTTTGGATTAGAAAGCTGTTTTTTAATAAAGATAAATGCCAGTATGTACTTAAAGATAAAATACACTTATAATAAATAACCGGTACAAAAACAAGATTCTGTATTACATGGTTTCCTTGAAAGATATTGTAGCTTTTTTCATGCGGGTTTATAAAAGTAGATTATAATGACTAATAAATATTTCTTTTTAACCCTGTAAGACTTGTTTATTACTAATATATATCTTAAGACTTTTAAACTCAGAAAACTGTATTTAGTTTTTTTTTATATTCTGTCTATTTAGTGGTACAAATGATACCATTAAATTTAAAGACCAGGATTTGTATCTACTTTGTAACTTATAAATAATAATTGTAATGTCATGTAAACTACCTTATCAAGGTTGTCTTCATCCTAACCTGCAACGTGTAAATTTGCCTTGGAACGCATGAATTAAAAATAAATGAAGATTAATTTAAATATATAAAGATTACATTATTCCAATGTTTGATTTGTTAGGTGGCGTCTCAAATAATTGTTAATTTAATGTTGATTTGTTTTAACACTATCCAAAATACCCATCTTATAGCTCGCTACATTACTAAATAGACAGCTTTTTACAATATTTTGTATTGATCATTCGTTGAAATGTTAATAAATCTTTCCTCTATAAGAATAGCATGTTAACTTTGAATCCACGTGGGGCTAAAGTCAGTAGTGTGCATTTGGGGCTGTTGGGGAGGAAGTGACGTCACATCCGGTCACCAGCGCATCCGGTCACGTGACCGGATGTGACGTCACTTCTGCCCCAGCAGCCCCAAATGCACACTACTTAAGTCCTAAGACTTTGGCCAGAAACATTCCTAAGGTTACGTAAAAAGGATAAACAGAAAAACAGAGAAATATTGATATATATATATACATATATATATATATATATATATATATATATATATATATATAGAGAGAGAGAGAGAGAGAGAGAGAGAGAGAGAGAGTATATAATGCACAGTAGTGGTATTATAGTATAGGTACAATCCATCTCTGAGAATCGATTTTCATGTCGACTCCCTCAAGAACAGTCTCATTACTGTATCATATCCTGTGGGTGGAAACGTATCCATTAAATGGTCTTAAGTTGTTATTTTATTCGTTGTTCAGTAAATTATTTTCACTGTAAAGAGGTTTTCAAAAGAATGTCACACCCTAAAATAAAGTTCGCTTAGCAGAAGTGTCCGGACATGGAAACAAGAGTCTTCACTTTAGGCCCTCTGAGGATATGAGTAACATAATGTTCCATACTTCGTTTATCAGGATTTGTTGTATAACCGTGCAGTATAAAATACATGCAGCAAGCTCCATTTTGAATAGTAATTATATATTTTTTTAAATGATTGGACTAGTGGTTTTAATCAACATGAGACTTTCTCATAGAAAATATTTGTAATTGGTGCTGTCATCAGTTAGTTTAAAGTACCGGCCTCATCTTGCTAAGATAAAAATTCCAAAATATTCAACATTTAATTAACCGTTAAACAGTTAGGATATATGTAAAATTTTTCTTTATTTAGTTATAGGTTTTCAAATGGAAAAGGGGGTCTACCCTGAGGGCTTCTGTTTAACAACTAGCTGAGTACAATTGCAAATATTTAAAACAAGTACTAAAGTATTTGAATTTAACTGAACAAAATGTTAGTAATAAGCGGTGTCATATTTAATTTAATACCAGAAAAACTCACTCTAGGAAACCCTGATTAGCTAAATTCATTTCTCAGTCATATAGTGAGCACGCTTAAGCACGCTTAATTACGGTTATACGCTTGAGCACGATTTAATAGTTTTTTCCCTTTTCTAAATTTATAAATAATAATTCCCCAAAATTTATTATATTAAAACACTTTTATATATTTTATATAGAATATAACTGAGTGTTATTGTAAATAATAACCTTAAAACCTGGATCACCGGTTTAAAGCGACTTTTCCTAACATATGTTAAAGATTTATGCTATGGATAACATGATTGAACTGTTGTTGTTGTTAAACCCTTTAAGTTGCAAGTTAAACACAAAAATTGCTTGATTTGAAAAATTGTTTTAATGATGCGAATATTTATTTTTTGGGAAGCAGTGAAAGTCAAAGCAAGCTTTGCACCTCATTAGAGCGACAATGTTAGCGAGTAATCATGTCGGATTATGTCGGCTGAGGCTTTGTGTTGGGATTAGCTCAGTTTAAATCGAATACCGAACGTCAAATAGTTCATATCAGTACTTAAAACACAATACCATACATTCCAGCAAATATGCATATCTCATTGAATTCTCTTATTATATTTATAGTTTAGTGTTGATAAGATACACAACAGGTACATTTATTAATATCTCAAATTTCATTTGTTTTATTCGACTAGAATAGTCCGGTTTATTACTTATTTTAGATTTTACTCCTTTAATGTCGGAGTAGGGAACCTAAAATGGACACCATTTACTCACTATTACCATGTACCTTAACACATATTGTTCTAACACTTATCACCAGTCACTCTTTATACATAACACCGCATCTTCATAACAAGTTTAATTTTGTCTTAATTTTCGCTACAGTTTGCTAATTTATATTATGTTAGTCACATTGGCAAACAAAGACAATATCACGTTACATGTTTGTAAGCTAAATTTGTCTGTCATAACACGATATCTACTGCTTGTAGAAGATTATGAAATGCCTTAAGTATATCTGATGAGGTTCCGAGGTCAGGGTAGCCTGTTCAAATATTTACAGAGAGAAACTTTCTAAACTCTAAGAAGCAAAGTTCACGAGGTTGATTCTGCAGCTTATAGCGAAGTTTGTCTTTCAATCTTATTAATATTCCGTCCTTTACCTACGAGGATTTGTTGATAAGAAATACTTTGTGTCATCTATACTTATCAGGGAATATACTGACAACCATGCAGGCTTTGAGGAACATAAAATTTGGTTTAATAAAAAATTACTCAGCAATTAAAATTATTGCTAACCCGATCCAATGATGGTGTGGAGTAAACTTATAATTTTGTAAATCAGCTAATAATATTTATTCTCCTCTAATCCTTGTTATTACTTAATACTATTTAATTTCTAAACTTATATTAATATTATTGACATATTATTCTTCGAGTCATGTTTTCATAACAATATAAAATGTAGTTGTTGACAATCTGCTAGCTACTACCGTATTGAATTGCTTCTTTAAAATACTTACCCTTAAAAAGAAGGAAGAAAATAAGTGAATAAGCTTTAACATATTTTCCAAAAGTTTTGTTACATTATGTTTTCTAAAATATTTATTATTTAGGTGTGGTTAGAGACCATATAAAATAAAGTATTTAAATTATTTGTTTGACAAATAAAAACAGAAAAAGAACAAACGAGGACTGGTACTGGCCATTATTTTAATTAATTCCCATACACCGTTGTAGTTAAAGCTGCTAAACAATAAGTTAAACTTATATCGATTTAGAAAATTGTTACTAATTTCAACAGGTTAAAATGATGTGAAAATATATTTTTCACTTTTTGGGGACCTTATATTTGATTGGGTTTCTAATTACAATAACGAGTTCAATACATATTAGTAAGCTTTAATAACTTAATTTCCAGTTAGTTTTAAATTAATATAAAACTAATATTTAAACAAATTGGACCAAATTATTATGTCTTGATATATTAAATAAAACAAAATCAATTTACTACACATGTATTTTTCCATATTTCATTTTACACTTTCTATATGAGTACAATGTGTACAACTTTCTTAACTTACGACAATCTAGATAAAAGCAGTTGAATAATAGGTTAATAATTCACTTTGCACCACCCATCAGCTTCATATTACAGAGGAATGTATAACACTATAATGCTGCTATACCGGATAATTACTGATAATCTAGTGCATAGGTACAGTTGTAAGCGCAGTTTAACACCATCGTAGTGGCCCGATTAGTTGACTATCTCATTAGCCATTGTCTATCCAACTGAGTAATGACCAATACGTGATAATCTACGACGTTATACATAAGGGATTACATATTGATAATAAACACAACTAAAGACCCTTTTTCCTGTAATACTCTCCTTTAAAATATATTATCACAGGTATAACTAATATAGGGGGATTTATGAGGACGGATAATTCATTAGCTATTTTCGTGCACATTAATACAAACATTAATGACATGTTGCTTTAACGATTTGAGAAAAACGAATACGCCGCATAATAAGATTTTACGTCGCGCACTAACTTTCCAGAGTTTTTGTTCATGTTAATAAAGGTAAAGACGTTCATGTAGCTCCGATGGTTTTTATTTTTACCAGGGTCTAAAAGGCAATGGCTATTGACCTTTATGATGATAAGATTGAGTTAATTTTATTCGCTTAAATATATCAGCTGTGTAGCGTTAATAATGTTTGATAAGGAACATTTTTGAATAATAGTTGCTGCATCTTTTTGTGTGTGCTCTCGTTTTATTTAAAGGTAATAATTATTGTTTTGTGATAAAACGTGTTAAGTGATCATCTATAAATACAACTATTAAGGATATAGATTCAAAATGTTTTCGATATAACATCCCAAAACACTTACAAAGTGGGGCTTACTTAGTGGTTATTCACTTTGTTATTTTTGTACGGTTAAATTATTGTGTATATTGAATAGTTTGAGATTGAGAAATGTTTTATCTCTTACAAAATGATTTAAGATAATCAAGTCTAGACATTTTAATAGAACCTATGTTAAACTAGCTGTCGCTTTCTCTTACATGATTATAATATATTTGATCAAATCAGAAGTTAGCAGTTGTACATGTACAGGAGTGTTTTTGAAATTGATGTAGCACTAAACCCGTTAGGATTGGGATATTTTCCATTATAGTATCTGGTGGTAAGCTTTACCCAAGTGTAATCAAACAAATCTGATTGAATACATCTTTTAATGAGCTCAATGATAACGGTGTCCTGCGGCGTTGAGAATGACTGTGTTATGCATGGTGTGTAATATATGAAACAGGATAACTCAACTACATATCATAACGCTAAAAAGAACATGTATATTCACAACTATACTGTACTTACATACAAGACGGTAAATATACACAAAATATGGTAGAAGGGATCAACTAGTTACACCGGTCATCATCTGACCCAATCAGGGAATGCCAGGGATTGTTGGAATCGATCGCCTTGTGTATATTTTGTGTATATTTACCGTCTTGTATGTAAGTAAAGTTTAAGTTTAAGTATACAAGTACTTTGTAGTGTCGTGAAACGAGTTTTTTTATCATGTTTAATTGTATCAATGCGTATCGTATAATATATCCTATCTTAACATACTTAGCATACAAACTTTCTAGAACATAGTTTTCTAATCGGTTTGCAATTTTCGTAGAAAGATTTAAACTTTTGTCTGGTGATCGTAGATAGATATAACGTTTTATAGGTCCCTTATAAGTCACTGATAAGTTTTATACATATTTGATAAATAAAGTAAAAAGTCACTTTAAAATTACGTAATCAAAATCTTCAATTTTCATCTCCTGACCTTTATGCAGTAACTTCAGAATAAACATGGTGTTTTGTAACAGACAGTATATCATTATATTATATAAATAAACAAACCGTGCAGTTTCATTAAATGAAAGAGTAATACGTTTGAATTTACTTGCACGTATTTATGCTCAACATTGTGTCAACACAGATCATTTGCCAATCAACTCAAGTACCTACGCGGAGAATATATATGTATTCACTTTTATTTGTCTAAGAGTAACAATCGGGCAAGTACATTTGCATATTAACTCATGTGATATTAACCAGATCACATGGATACCATTATTATTAACATGAACAAATAACGTACGAGGTAGCGTTTAATTCAAGTAATGCTTGTACCATATACTGTTTTTATTAATTTTGAAGTAAAGTGTTAAAAGTTACGATAACAACAAGTAGTGTTTCCGCTTCTCCACTTCTCCATTTGTATAAATAAATTCTATTCTCAGATCAAAAGTAACTTCATAACACCCTGATGAGAAATACGCATTTAGTACCCAGTATGAGCTTTTATGTCGAACTACTACTAGATTGTATGACTTTCCATTCTTTTTTCACAAATACCATAAACTTATTTACATAAAAAATGAAAATGGGTAGGACACATTTGTTATAGCCAAAAACTGTCGAAACATTTGTTTAATCAGTTTTGTAGCTGGTAGCACAACACTACAAAATTCTAATTACTTTTCAATAACTACGGACTTGTTTCGTTACTACGTTAAAATCACTCCTTAGGTTTACATATACATTATAAGGCTTGAGAAATTAACGTTAATTCATTTGTTTAAGAAAATTATTGTTTTTCTTCTTGTTTTCCAGCCTGGGAGTGGTAGGCTGCTAAAGTTAGTAAGTTAGTAAATTGTTAAAATTAGTAAATTGTGTATGTCGTATATGAACCCAAATAATGTTAGTTAGTGTTATTTTAAACACTAGAAGCGATAGGTAAAGTCCAAATCGAACTAATATTAATCAAAAACACTTTACAAAATAAATATAAGTATTGTTTTGTTAAGGACTTAAACACTATAATACAGTAAATTTTAATTAAATTAGTAAAATTCGTTTTTGAGAAATTTAAGTTTCATGTTTGAAATGCTTTTAACAGATAATGGCTCTTAAAAGCAAAAAAGTTCACAAAATTAAATATACGGTGTACACCCTAGACACCATGTATACCATCTACATAGTAAAACTCATACATTTCAGACTGTTTTTTAGGATTCTAAGCGTTTTTATCGTAGGTCTGTACACAACCAGTCGGACATTAAAACGAAGATAAGTCACCGCTAAAACCTCAAGGGGCTCAAGGAGCATCAAAGCAAAACAATTTCCCAGAACATCCAATTCAACCAATTTTACATAATTCATAATTTATCCATAACAAGAGGAAATAAGAATGACATACTTCAAGTAATTGTTACCTATGACAGAAATGTTATAGACTTTTCCCGTTAAAAGAGTGTAGAGAGTGTGAGGATTAAGGCCATCAAAAACACTTGGACGGAGTCCAACGGCTTTTATCTCGGCCAACATAACTCACAAACTCCTTCACCCGCTGCCCTCCACATAAAATGCATCAGGGCAGAAACATAAATATAATACTTGACAGCTTCTACATACAAAAAGTAGTTTTATAAATTAATGTCCTATATATTGTACATTTGATGGTGTTGTGGTAGTAATTAATTCTTATAGTAAGTATAAGATAAGGAAAATATAAAACATACTTTGGCATTAATTAAAATTAAAACTTTTAACCTTGAGTTGTCTTTTCATGGTAGTAGTTGGTTTCATTATATAATTATAACACCACCGTCACAGCAAACCTGCATACTCAGCAAATTTCCAATGAATATATAATATAACACATTAAAACACTTAAAAGGATTCATAAGAAATGTACTCACAAACAAGCGATATTTAAAATATTAATTATTCTCCATAAGAATAACATTGGGGATGAGTATGCAGGTTTGGTGCAACAAGGCACACAAAATAATGTATTTTTATGCAAATATCAATAGAACTCATCTTAGTGAAGTCACATACCAAGTTTCATCCATATACATTCATAAATAAGCGGTATATAACATTTTAAGTATTTTCTATAAGAATAACATTGGGACCAAGTACCTAGGTTTGCTGCTACAGGAACCATAGGCGAACATTTTTTTTTTGCAAACAACAATAAACCACAACCAGATCAAGCCATATACCAAATTTCGCCAGTTTATGTCCATAAATAAGCGAGACATACAATTTTTCTTTTTCTCCATAAGAATAACATTAGACAACGTACTGTGTTTAGCACTTTCAATATCTCGGTAATAAATTGACGTAGAGCAATGATCAAAATACCAAATTGTTTGTTTTTTAAGCTGAATTCAATGGTATAAATTAAAATTGGATTTAAATTAAAATTACATATAAAAACCCCAAAAAACCAATGTTTGGGGTACAAAACCCCCCAAAAACCCCCCTTCGGATGGAGTGATTCATCTGGTTTTTGAACTCGTTCAAATAAATGGTCCTTTACACATTTGTACCAAATTTCATTAACGTCGGACCTTTTCTACGAGAGTTATCGTGCTGACGGACACACACACACACATATATATATATATATATATATATATATATATATATATATATATACATATAAAAATTTTAACGAATGGTGTTTTTGGCATCTGGGGACCTCAAAATGAAAAGTTATCATGGTCTCGGGCTTAAGTCTTACCATGAGACCTACGGTAATAGCTTCTTCCCTATATGGGAAATTCGCTAAAAAACAAAGTTCAGCAATAGCAAGAATGTTCTAAGACATAAGGTCATGTTAAAATGCAAAAAAAAAAGTGCTGCTAGCAAATTGACTCCGAATAGTTTTTAATCTTTATAGTAAGAGTACTACGAATTAAATTGTTTATCAAGCTACCGAGAGCATTGGTGGATTAATTGTTTCTACCAACTGTTTCCTGTTATTTTATTATATAAAAGTATGTTTAATCTTACGCAATCTTAGATATATTATCTTAAGTAAGTATAAAGTTGGTTCCCATCAATTTTGAATATGAGTTTTTAAAGTTACGTTATTTCATCTTATAGGGTACAAATGAATCTGGATCATATATCGCATTATTTCACAAACAATGTATTAATTGGTAAATTAAAAAGAAACTTGTAAAACAACTTTGATTTAAACAAACAATTCAAGCGTGATTCCAAATTGTTGGGGCTTTTAAAACAACAATCTGCAACACGTTTTTATAGCTTCCTCCTTTTATTAAAATGCAACGCTTTGATTTCCTCACGCAAAAAAGTATACGTAACAAAAATTATCATGGGTATCAATACAAGTTAATATTTCGGCTTGACAAGAATATTACAACCTTGATAAATGTCTATCATATTACCTCCGGGTTTTTCACACAAATATACATACGAGAAACGGTAAACATATTAGTTTAAATCTCTGTGATGAATGAGCTCGTCCATCTTAGTTTGTTGACGGGAACATCGAAAACAACATTTATTATACCTACTGTTCTTTATAACAACAAGTGAGCATGTGCTTTTAACAAGCCATAAAAAGAAAGTGGTAATTATATCAGTCACTTAATATGTCAACTATATAAATCTTGGTTTCGAAATTAATCAACCAAACTAGAACAGAAAGGTGTCACCTATCTTCACTGATAATTTTGTCTGCAATTCAAGTATACAGGATAAAGAATCCTTAAACCTGCTAATGAGACCATTTTTTTACTTGATCTGAGGGTCTTTTAGATAAATTATTTTCGTTCACCAAGTGTATGTCGGAATCAATATAAGCAATTAATTTATTTTTAATAAAACTTATATGGTATTCAATATTCTTTATACATTATATATTATACGAGATGAAGGATATTAAGGTACTTTGGTGACCAGATTTCCTAGAATTCGCTGAGTAGTTTTTAATTAAAATAAACTCATAGTGATTGAACCAGCTATAGTTAGCTAAACAGAGTTTTAATAGGAGTAATATAGTTTTATATTATATTTATGATTGTTTGTATATATACCGGTCAATAATGTAGCATATATACCCTATTGGTATAGCGAGAAAAGTTTATTTAAAATGAGGAGTCGCTCAGATTATGGACGCTCATCTAACTGTTGCGAAAACTTAAGAAATAAAACTACTTAAGAAATTTTAATTTAGACCAGTATATATGTAATTTAAAAACTATTTCAATATATTCTATGGACACTGATTTTTTAAAGAGGTTGGCAGTCTCTTTTTTTAACATGCTTTTCCCAGCACCTTGGGGTGAGTGGCTACAGAACACAGTGGAGTGTTTTGATACAGTTTACCAAACGGGACTGGAGTTCAAACCCACGACAGAGCCGCTGCTGTGGTTCCGAAGTCTGTCCACTTGACAAGTTCGCCATCGACTTACCACCTAATGAGAAGAGAGAAATATACAAAATATATTTCTTTGTCTTAAAACATAAAGTGGCACTAAGCTTATTGTTTTATCTTGTAGGCAACGTTCTCAATTTGGCGTTGCATTGTGTGTTTGTATAAAGAAGAGAGACACCCAAAAATTAGTAAAATCACTTATTACAGGTAATCACTTGGAAAAGAAGGAATATAGATAAACTAATTGGATGGTAACATTTATTAATTAGTTATGATATATTTCCTTTGTTACGATAATCAAGAGATATTTAAACAATAACTAAAAATTCCTACCATCCAAAATTTTAGTAAATCTCCGTTTTAATAACATCAGGCCAATCTAAAAAAGAAATTCACACACTTTCACATTGTGTTATAAAAACATTCTAGTACTTTGGAATATCTACCTATTCAAAAATTCAAAAAATATTTTGCGAAATTATGTACTAAAACGCTTAGTTTACCGACGGTTTGTGTCTTTGATTTTATTTAAAGTTAAATCATGTCTTATTAACATCTTGGTGTTAACTTAAAACTTTAAGACCTATTTTGATATGGAGTATCAAACTTTATTATTTATCATTTTCGTTACATTCACATTCGTTATGAAACAGAATATGGTGCAAAGCTGTAGTGTTTAATATGGAGTAAAATTTAAACCTTAGCAAGTTGGAGAGACAACACTCAGAGAGCCGTATGGTATTATTGCACGTAGCTCCGTGTGCGGATATTTTACAGACTCAATTGTCTCTAATCCCGCCATCTCCAGCACACTGCGCCTCCAGTCTTGACTGTTTCAACTTTGCTGCTTCTATCAACAACAATTTATACACCGCTAAAGAAATAGGTTTATTTAAACTCTTATGTTTATACGTTATCTCGTTTAAGTGTTATAAGTGTGAATGAAAATTACACTAGATATGTTAACCCAGAATATTTTCCTATATGTTAAGAAATACAATATTTAGTAAGAGGTTGATGTTTTTTTAAAGCATTCTTAAGTAACATAATATTTTGATACATTGGGAAATTTCAATTTATACCATCTATCTGATTTATTAAATAACAAAGCAATGGTTTCTTAAAATTCATTTATCTAGAAGACCTGAGGTCATTAGTTTTAATAAACTCAGGTCTGTAAATAATGCAAATAATCAATTATTTATGGTCAGTAACACGGATACACATAAGTCATATCACTCTTTCTTCGCTCATAGTCACATTTTCATTTACCATAGTTCTGTCAACATCGTAAGTGTATATTAAGTACTTAATAGGGGGAAATTGAGCAGCAATGACGCGGTAAGATTAAAAGTGTACTGATAAAAATATATCAAAGAAAAAACTAACGATAGTGTGTAACTTGCATAAAAATGTACCTTACATGTTCGTTAGCAATATTCTTTTCTACAATGATGAAAGCACGAATTGAACTGGTTTTATTTATTTCGGTCTATTTTCATTACAAGTTATTTAGTTGCCTAAAAGACCTTCCTAAATACCAAAACAATGATTTTCTGATCACAAATGAAATAATTAATATCAGGCGACAAGGGGAGAGAGTGAAAGAACGCCCAAGACCAGGATTTGAAAACAAACAGTTTCCTTGAAGTTTGGAAAGTGTTTCTCGGACGTGTTGATTCTTTCACTAATGGGAAGAGCTTGGAAGATTCAGTGGAGTAGGAAGTATGAGATTTCATGTAGTCCTGATTATATTGTTCTATAAAAACACTGCAAGACTACAAAGTTCAAATATATGGATGTAAAATAATAACTCTTGGACAACTATGTAAACATATTGTTACGGCGCAATATTTAGTTTATTGGCTTGATCCAGTATCTGTTATTATCTGATCGCTCTTATATGAACTTGCATGAAGAAGCAAAATATAAGCAGTCAACCGAGACAAGTCTTAAAATTTACTGCTCGAATTTTATAATACATTTTATCTTATCTTATCATCTTATCATATTTTATCATCTTATCTTAGATGAATGGAAAGTAATCAGTAGTTTTAGGCAGTATACGTTTCAGGTGTATAAATTTAAGTTTACCCTAACCCTCTGAAACTGCTATGGATCAAGATATTTAAAAACTAAACACAAAATCACAGACTCAACTACTGCGTTCAAAATCTTGATGGTGGTCATATAAAAATTGCAATGCAAAACTCCATAAAAATATTAAAAATAAATTTGGATTAAAAAGTGTGGGATAAAAAAGGGCATAATGTTTTCTGTAATTGCATAATAAAATGAACGAGCTATTGATTTGTACTTAATTAAATTACATGGTTTAGAAGTACTCTCCAGTTTTTGTCTACTTACGTTGAATTGAAGTATGCATCAAATAATTAGTAAAATCCACAAATAGACCTACATATAAGAAACTATTCGTTTTAAACATAGTTTAAATGTTATTTCATGCTCGTCTTGATCTATGGAACAATTCTGTAAAACCATTGGCTTTAAATTTATTGAATTCATCTAAAGTAATCCTTTACAAACAACATTCCAAATCCATTACAATCCAAACAACAATCCTTACAAACATGTTTACAAAATAAACAAAAATCAAATATTATGAGATACATCAATATTTTCCCTTAAGAGCATAAATACATTTTTGAAAGTACCAAATGTAAGTCTTTGCGAGGGCATATTATCTATAAAGGTATAACAGAACTACACAGGTTATTTATTGATAACCACATGACGTGTATCCTCCGACTTTTCGATATCGGTAAACAGTTTGTTCAGCTTTCACGTTACATGACAATTCCATTCGTACGTTTATTTGCTGGATAAAGGGTAGAATTTGTGGCGTAGTGAAGAATGTTAGTTTAACGTCAAAGAGATACCTGTTTTCAAAACAACCTTTACACTTAAATGCATATTTTTCTTTGAGTTTATAATATTTATTTAATAAGATCAGGTATAAAAATACCTTTTATATGATTCAAATGTGCGAGGTAATATTTTAAAATACACCTCAGCTATATATGCACCACCTGGATTAAAACACAATCTTTACATTAGAACAGATTATAATTCAATATTGCGGCTGAAAGTTTCACTTAATTTAAATAAAATACTTTCTCCCCAAAAAAAGTTGGCCATGGTATGGGGTTGGTATTCTAGCAAATCATGTGGAAAAATGTTTGTGTGGGGGGCTAAGGAATCAGAACTAATATTGGTGTTTATCTGTTTTATTTTTTAAATTAATAAGAATAATGGCATATCCGTAATTCCTTTGGTTTTACTCAATAACCTAATGAGTGGAAATGGGTGAGATAGTCAGTGGTTCATTAAAACGGCAATACACGTTTAATACATACGGAAAACAAAAATTTGGAAACTATTTTTTTATGGGTGAGTGATAATTAAAAATATACTTTACTTTTGTCTACTAATATGTCAAAACAAAAATATAGAGGTGTGTAGCTCAACTCACACTCATTTTTCACTATCTAGAGAATCTCATAGAGAATTGCTTATGGATTAAGAAGAGGAAAAGCAAACATGCAAATCTTCCCTAGGTAATGTAAATGAGCGATGAAATTTCATTAAATAAATTTGATTTATTTACATATCTACTGTTTAGCAATTTCGACGGTAAATTTTAGATATAGTAAGTAAATAACACCTTTGCAAACCACGAATGAAATGTAAGTTACATATTTACATCACTTCATCATACGTTTTGCCAAAACACTTGCAAATTGATAATTTAATTATATTTACATCAACGGTCATGGTTTGCATAACTATTTGTACTATTTGCACTGTTTGTAACGTGGCTCTAATTACTGAAGCAGGTATAATACCGTGGTAAGAATCAAAATTTGTTAAAGAGGATCCGAATTTTATATAAATTAAGGGGCTGTGGCGAGCTTAATAATTCTGGTAAGTGATAACAACATTCTTAATATCGGTTAGATAATAAATACTACTTGTCACTGAAGTACAATTTATTATAACTAATTTAACCTTACTTTATTATAACTATTCTATTATAATATATGTTTATTTTTTTAATGCAGCTTAGATTTAATAATGCACTTTGTCACTTTGACATATTTTAAGCCGTGCAAAAAATAATTAACAGCAAGAAAGAAGAAGATTATTATTTGATAATTACCAATACGGTATAATATACTGTAACTTGTAATCGTAATATTTAACACACAATACAGTTTCTTGTAAGGGCGAAGTCTAAGGACCCTTAAAAAATTGTCATGCTTTAGGTGCTAATTACAATATTTCGAGGCATGGATTGAGCGAACAAAAATTACATTTATATTTAGGGATCTGCTGCTTACTGGACTTCAAATTTCAATGTAATATTTTAAGACCATGGCTAAACATAAAACACATAACTATATGTGATATGTTTTTTAAGGTAATTAGAATACGAATATGTAATACATTATTATTCATTTAATCCTGAATTGCAATTGCAAAATAAAAAACTTTCTCTTAACAAATAACGCTATAAAAGTAATAGACTTTTCCTATTCTTCGATGCATGCCGTCTCCTGCCCTTGATGTGCCTTTGGCCGACGAGGTGTTAAAATGTCTTAGGAGCTGATTGTGTTCGGTTGAACACGAACAGTTCTCATTATATGGGTATAGTTAGACTTGCCATACAACACGGATTTAAATGTCAGTCCCAGCTTTCGACCGGATGCCAGTCCTACCCTGGTTAGGGGCTGAGGCGCCGTATTTAAATCAACCTAAGGTGTATTTAAAATAATTACCAAGAACAATGGCTACTTTAAGTAAAAATGTTTTTTTTGTAGCCTAATCAGTTATCGCTCTTATTGCATAACTGCCAAAACTATTGCATACAGAGTAGTGTGGGTTTGCGGGTTTTGCGCCGGAAGTGACGTCATCCGGTCACGTGACCGGAAGTGCTGAGTCATGAAAGATGTTATCTGGGGCTGAGCCAGTGACGTAGGCGGTTTTGTGACGAAATGAGTTAAAGTTCAAAGTTCAAGGTCACGGGGAGGTAATTTTAAAAAAGTACTACCTCGCACGCGTAAAATCCGATTGTGTTTCGATAGTTTTAATTCGATAAAATATCGAATGAAAATTATCGAATGAAGCAATCGAATGATACGAGTGCGAGGTAGTACTAATACAAATATTACTTTATTTTATTTACAATAATTCATATTACAAATATTACTTTATTTACAATAATTCATGTTTACAATAGTTCCCCGTTGTTGGTTGTCATCGATGTTGTTGATCCGGACGAGTTGCGGCCATCACTTCGCTTTCTGAAGAAAGACGGTATATACTTCGATTCC
Source organism: Allygus modestus (assembly GCA_963675035.1). Classification (NCBI taxonomy): domain Eukaryota; kingdom Metazoa; phylum Arthropoda; class Insecta; order Hemiptera; family Cicadellidae; genus Allygus; species Allygus modestus. The sequence continues at coordinate 409,499,480 of OY776112.1, forward strand.
TGCGCAGAGTCCATGTTGTTTTTTGATGCGTAAAGTTCCAAAGATAAATCGTAACCGGACGCAATGAGAAGTCTTAACTCTTCATTAAAAACCTCGAGGTCTTGGAAAGTCGCCAGATGAATAGAGTCATAATGAATACACCTAATTTTAATGGACATTTTAATACAATGTTTTACGTTTGTGAAGAGCACTCGATGTTCACCAGTCGAGAGCCGGAGGTGTACTGACTATTCGCTAGCTAGCGTTCTGGTATCAAACAAAATGGTGGGGCGGAGAAGATGGCGGACAGCAGATGGCAGGCGGCAGGTGGCAGCTGGTTGCTACTACATTCGCCGCCACAGTAATGCAATCCTTCGGCGTAATTCTTGTAGTTTATCTTGTCGGTTCATTTGATACGTTTTACATCTACATATGCAATAGCTGAAACACTTGCACTTACGACAAGCTTTCCCGTCAACTTGATCGCCTGGTATTTTAAAACATTGTAACTCGCAACAATATGTCTTCAAATTGTTATCGAAAAATAAATTTTTCATAGGTGACACCGACATGTTAGCTGCAGCGTGTGTTAGACAAGACTGAGACTAACTTCACTGCTCCCTCTCTTTTATACCTCTTCATAAGTTAACCCTGAATGAAAGTTCAAGGTCATCCATTTGAATTTTAAAAAAAAGCAACACAGCAGTATATAAAATAATATACTGCTGTGTTGCTGTTTTTATTTTTTATTTTATTTATTTTTTTTTTTTTTTATTTTCTTTATTAAACAAACATCTTACAAATACAATAAACTTAAGTTTAACATTGATAACTAGAAATACAAACAATAAAATACAAACAGAGACATTATGTACAAGGATGCGTGATGTGCAGAGTGAGTTCCGTCGAGTTGTTGCCGCTTACACCGTGTGATACCAAATACAACGTCCCCGGTTGAATATCTCGCAAATCTTCATTTTGTAGCAGTTGAACAAATCGTTTTGGAAGAAATACTTGAAACTTCGGCTCATCTCCTGGAGAGAAAGGTCCTTCGCTCAATGAAACTAGAATTGCTTCTCCATGTGTGGTTTCCACTTTCTTGATGTTATGAATAATGTAGTGTTTTTGTTCTTTTAGTTCTGAACACTTTTTAGTTAGCAGAAGGTCGGATTTTGAATGAGTGTTGAATTGATCAACCAGTGTTTGTAGAAACTGTTGTGATGTCATCTTCGTCAGTGGTGGTTGTGGTGTCTTCTGTGATGTTGCCTCTTCGGAGTCTCGAATAATACTCGTGCCGGAGCGGTGTTGGCTCCTCGTATTTATAGGCCCCGCTACCCCCACCACATTCCGGTTCTTTGCTACCCCCACCACATTTCTGCGTTTGTTCCAAGTAAGCAGCCAAACGATATGCGTTGTGCAATGCGCAGTTTAATTGTCCGTGTTTAGGATCTTTTGCAGCAACACAAATATTACCGAGATTAATGTTAAAGTCCTTACCGATGGTTATATCGAAAACATCACCGTGCGTGTACTTTTGTATCCAGTTCCTTTTTTCTAATCCTCTTGTGTATATATGTGAATATTGTTTGCAAAAGTTAAACATAATACTGTGAAGATTACTGTAGCTTATAAATCCTTCATACCAATGTATGTGATGAAAGTAGTTTGTTATCCATTTGTTTGTACTTTTTGCTTTGGCGTTAAGGTTGTTAAAAGAAAAAGGAGCTTCAAACGTGAATGGGTAAACTACAAATGTAAGCAAGTCTAAAATTACTAATTCCTTGATAATAAACCTATCATCATTATTTCGAAATGCTTGAAATTCTATTACACAAGGCTTTACACTCACTTCTTCATCCCCTCCGCTCATCATGGCACCTAGCGATCAACTAAACTGTTTTCCACACCACGGTAGGTTAAATACCAGGCCGTACAGTTGCAGGCGCGTTGGTGTATATTTAACGTGGGCACCGTCCCCAATAGGCCTACCCCACGTGTGTTCTTCTTTACTAAGTCAAACTTTAGTCTTTTTTAACTTCTTCTTCTTGTGTTTCGTTTTCTTCTTCTTCTTGTTTCTCCGTTTCTTCTTCCTGTGTTGTTTCTTCTGTAGCTTCTGTAGCGATTTCTACAAGTGGTTCAAAATCCTTTAACTTTCTCCACATGCAAACTTCATGAGGTATTCTATTAAAAATAGATGTATCCACAGGTCCGTACACGATGGTGCTATCAGGTTGTTTTTCCAAAGTATCGACCAAATATTCTTTAATAATAGCGCTTGCAAATACCAACTGTCTCATGTACCTTGTAATAGGTTCTGTTGCGTAGTTTAAAACGTAGAATTCTTCACGTGACAGTAGAATCTTATTTTCATGTTGAGTCAAGTCTCTAATTCGCACTTGTAGTTGTCCACGATGTTTAACAATATCGATTTCATTGTCACAATCCAAAAGTCGAATATGTGTTTTCCTTCCACACAAACTGTTAGTTAAATAACATTCTATTAAATGTACATGTTTCAAAAATGACTCCCAAGCATTTTGCGAAAATAAAACCTTTTTTGTTCCATGGTGTAGTATTACTGTAGGGGAATAATCCAATGACTTCATCAATCCAACTGATACACTTTTACTGATGCATGCTGAGATGGGGTAAAAGATTCGCAAAAAAACTTCAGTTAAAATGTGAGGAGGAATATTTTCTTCAACTTTCTTCTTCCTCTTTGGTACTACCTTTGATGGGTCTGCATTACTTTCCTCCTCTCTATCTCTTTTACCAAACTTTAAAAATGCAGTTATTTCCTTGATGATTTCTTCTTCACTAGTATTATCACGTTCCAATAACGGTGCTACCTCTGCATCACCTTGTACAACAGATGGAGAACTCATTTTGTAGAAGATGTTGCCCATGCGACGATAGACGATCAACTGAAGACCTGCATTGTTGCTCCGCTATTTATAGGTTAGCGACAGTGGCGGTGCCGGTGGTGGTACAACGTTTTACAATACCGTCTTTACGATACCAGTCAACGGTGTGTATGTAACAATTTTATCGTGCAAAATTAAACAATACGCAGATGTATTTGCAGGTACGTTTTCTTGAAATTCCATTTCTATTTTTATATCAACACTAGACGATTTTACAGATTCGTTTTGTTTGGAGCAATCAATTACAACAATCGGAGCTTTCGATTCAAACTGTACGGGAGATAGTAGAGGTGTGTTTGTTTTGCCGTAATATGAATTTTGGAACCTAGCGTACATATCGTATAAAACACTGTACCTTTTTTTATCAAAAGAGATATTAAAGTTGTCGTAGGGAAAGAATTGTGAATTCAGGAACACTTTACAGTTTGTTAATTTACAATGGTCAAATTCACCAGCATTTTCAGTTAATATACTTTTTTTCTTTGTTTGTAATCCAAAGATTACATATCTCGCTTTTTCCAAATGAGTAGAAGTTTTTACAGTCCATGTATGCCGTTGTGTTGAAGGTAAAACGGGGTATTCATGAAACTCCCAGCTTCTGAATGGTATTACAATGTCTCGATCTGATTTTAACTTTCTTAATAATGTAATCCTGTGTTCATCATTTAGTCGCACATGTGGTACTCTCCAAACAATCTTGTCTAATGTTAGTTTCCAGTCTAAATTGGCTTCAGTTGTTCCAGCAGATGCTTTAATAATATCATTATCGTTTGATGACCTTAATAAAACTAGTTCTTGTTTTACATTTATTATTATTCTTCTGTAATCTTCAGCAAATCCTAAAAGTAATCTTAAAGGTACGTAAAAATCAAAGTTTCCCGAAGCGTCAGGAGTAATTATACTTTTGTCTGGTGCAACCCATCCTGCAACAGCTAACAGATTCTTCTCATTTGGTGTTAAAGACGCTAATCCTTTTAATGTACTGGAAATTCCAACCTTTTTTGTTGAATCGACTGTAACTCCTGAAATTTCATATCTAATCTCGTCAAACAAAAATGCCATAGGATTATTTATGAACGGAACAGTGGTTCCAACAGTACCGTCAGCTTTAGTTACTTTTCCTTCAATATATAAATAACTTTCGCATGGAAGAGTATAAATGTCTTGTTGTTGTATAGGAATCCTAATTTCATCGTTATTGTTTAATTTGGACGAAGCGTAAGGGTTGTGCGTGTGATATTCCTTTTCCCATAAGGTCTCGTCGAATGTTGGGCCCTGCGCTATATCCAGTATATCCATTGTTAATGACCTTTAATCCAATTTCTTCTAGAAAACGAATGTTGTCACTTGTTAATCCTTCTACAGCTGATGAGCTACTGACCTCTTTGCTGGTTGGCTCTCTCTTTTTAAATGATAACCCCATTATCTAAGCGGATGATTTTATATGTATTCTTACAGTAATAGCTTCTCCTCGAAAGTCAATAAGGTTTCCGTCTTGATCCACTATGTTCAGCACGATGTCTGAAATGAAACTGGTGTTTAACGGTAGGTACACAAGGTTTTGAGGCTTTTCTACTATCTTGAAACCCGGTGCGACTGATGGGTAGAATGTGTGTAATATATGCCGATTTTCTCCATCTCTGTAGGATCCTTGTATAATGTTACATGTAATGTCTATGCTGTTTACTTTGATGATCGTCACAGTTCTATTCCCAGAATGAGTTGTATTAGGTTCTAATACCTTTGTTTCCTTAGAAAACCCCAATAAACTACCAATTGAACGTTCTTGGCCAAAATCAATATAATACTTAGAAGTAATTTCGGCTTTCATTGTATTGTTATTGCCTTTTATCGTTATATTTTCTTTTCCCATATGTTTTTGTATAACTTCATTTATATTATCAATTTCATAAGCTCCTGTTGGTAAACTGAATTCTTCCAAAGCTGAATATTTTCCTTTATTATCTTTTGTCTTGTAATAATGTATTTTGTTATTAATTCCTTCACTAACGTTTGGAATAGAGTTATATGTTGTTAAATCCAATAATGCGGCTTCCCATAGTCTTCCTTTTTGCAAACGTAGCGCTGGAAACAGAATACTGCGCAAAGTACATGAGTTACCGGTTAATGACACTGTATACGAAGACATCTTAAAGTTGACTAACACTTTTAGCTAAAAAGTCTAAACATAAATGACCGCAAATGGATGTATCATCAGGTTGTTTTCTTGTATAATTGTAAAAAACATTTTCTGCCGCACGAAAGTATTGTTGAAGTTCTTTCGGTGGTGGAAGGTTTCCAAAACTGTCGAAATAATAAATCGTTTCACCAAGTTTCTTGTAACACACCCAATGAGTGCCTAATCCTTCTCTATTATCCAAATTTACTATACCAGTCTCATTTTTCCACATTTTAACCGGTAATTCATCTTTCATAAATACTCCTCTAAAAAATGGGATTTTCAAACAAGAAGCATATGTAATCAGTTCTTCATTGGTTAATTCTTTGTTTTTAATTATTAATTGCTCTTTCTTATTTAATACACACGATACGGTCTTAGGTATAGTCCTCCTCCCTTTTTTATCATTGATCATATTGTTGGTTTCTTTTTACCTTTACCACTAGTAGATCGACGTTTTCTTCTGATATTACCTCCTTGTTTCTTAGCGGGTCTTTTCCCACGCCTTCTTCTCTTTCCTCCTCCAAACGTAGTTTTTGCTTTCATTGCTGCTGTTACTGCTAAAGACGATGCTTTTTCACCAATACTCGCGTAACTAGATTTTACTCTTTGCCAAGCTTTCTCAGAAAGTGCTCTATCTGCTATTGATCTATTTTTTGTATCACCAAATTTGGAATACGCTATATCGTGCTGTTTACAAGCCTGATCAAGCTTATTTATTCCAGGATCTCCTCTAGCAAGCCGTTTCTCTAATTTGGTTCCAGGACCACAATATTGATATCCTCCAGGTAAATGTAATTCCACAGGTAATAAATCAATCGCCTTGTTAACTATAGCTCCAACCGGTTTACTTAATAGAGAAAATGCTGTTGATGCTATTCCCCTTCCTCTCTGTAATCTCTCTCGATTATGACTGATGCGTTTAGCCCTCGGCATGACTATTTATAGCCAAACTTACAGTCAGTAGGTGCACTCTATAAATGTTTTACAATGAATGTAATATTAGTCTTGGCTTCTTGTATTATATATACTGTTTAAAATCCATTTATTATATAGAAATGGATTAATTAATTAAATGTAGACATAATAAATAAAAGTAGTAAAAATAGAAATAAGGTGTAATTGAAGATGTTTCAAATGTTTCTCCGCTGGTGATGGTATCGTTGTTTTCGGTAAAATGAATAAAATCTAAATAGTTGTCATGTTCCCTTAGAAACTTGCCACTTAATCGTTGGTAATTAAATAACACATTCCAGTCTAGTTTATCTTTAAAATTGTCAATGTAATTTTCAGAGAGATTTTGATATTTACTTATTACTTCCCAACAGTTATTAAAATTTGATGTCATCTCTACAAGGAAGTTTTCTGAAAACTGTTGTCTTTGTAAAATATGAATCCAGTTAACTCTGTGAAAATAAATTCTTAACATAGTCATTGTGAAGAGGTAGTGTATGGAAAGTTGTTCCCAATCCATATATCTATCAAACCGTTGAACAAAACCATCTGTCAGCACTCCTTGGGGAAATCTCGGCTCTTGAGATATTAAACTCCACGCAGTAATATTGGATTCCATCATCCTCTCTGTATCATCTCTCGAATATAACTGATGCTTTATCCCTTATCATGGGTATTTAAATTCTTTTTTCTCTTATATAATCTTCATCGTTTTCTGTTGGTTCATTAATCACATTCACTTTATCCCCCTTTCCTAATGTCTTGACTTTAGAAGGCTCAGACGGTTTATCTAATTGATTAGGTTTTTCTGGATTGTGTATCTTTTTCCAGTCTAAATAATTGTGGCTGTTAACATCTGAAGCTACAGCTCTTCCTGAAGCCCGATGGATATAATTAAATAAAGCTGCACCAAACCTTTCCATATGTTTTTCATATTCTGTAGTCCATTTCTTGTGTACTATATCAAATATTTTCTTATTTACAGCGTCTCCATCCTGCTCACAATCACCTACATTTGACAATTTTAATTTTTTTACATCATAGCTTGTATCAGTTTCATTCTTTTTGTAAATCGTTAACAATTTTAAAGTCGCTAAATTTACTGCTTCACCATCATAAATGGGATGTTTTATATTGCTTAACCTTTTACCGGAAAATCCCCAATGGTCTTCGTGTACAATCGGGGTTCTTTTATCCATGTATTGTACCGTAACCGCATCAGAAGACAAAAGCGGATCACCAACATTTTGAATTACTTTTCCTTCAAAATTATAATTACCATCAGGTGTTAACGGAAACCCAGCTCTTTTTTCACTATATCCAGATTTTACTCCAAACTCGGAATACCGTCCAAACTTGTCCACACTCATGATGTAACTGAATCGCTATCGTTTAGGTTCTTACTATATATATATACGTCTACTGAACAATTATTTCTCGTTTTTGCAGTTCATCAACCAAAGCTACCCATTCGTTTTCTAAACCAGTGTGCCCGGCTTCCATAGCTTCATGTAATAACCTCATTCGATCAACTAACTTATTTATATCGTTGTAATATATTATATTGGTTTTATACAAATTTTTTAATAATCCCCTTCCAGATGTAGTAGGATCAGTTGTTTTTCTTTTTTTATGCAAAACATTTAATTCAGCAGAAGATAAAGCTCTTCTTTTAATTGGAGCTTTATTTGATTTCGAGGGGAAAAGACTAGATATAATGTTTGTGTATTTTATTGACCTGTTTCTATGAATAGGTAGTTCTTTGGAATATTTTTTTCTATGTGCATTTGTATACTCTAGTATATTTTTAAACAATTGTAAATCCTTTTTAGTATATTTACCAGGATTATTTTTAAAGATGAGTTCAAACAAACCTGTTGTACCTTTATATTTCTTATCACCAATAACTATATCATCATTTTCGTTTATATCTAACTTTCTATCTCCAATCATTAATCCTTTATCCTCTATTCTAGCTCCATATGTATGATAATTTCGATTAGCATGTGTGCCATGTAACATTTTTAATGTATATTTTCTTCCAAGTGTTCCTTTAAACATAATATCTGTGCCTAATTTGCTTAAGTTGGATGGGTTGATATCCTCTTCTTCTGCTCTTGTATCTTCCGCACTTGTATCTTCTGTACTTGTATCTCCTGCAATGTTCTTTTCCCTTAAATCTCCTATATCTCCGCTTTCTTCATACTCGTCGCTTTCTTCAGATGTTTGTAACTGGTCAGAACTTTCATCATTCTGAAATTCTTCTTCATATTTGGAAATTGGTAGCATTTTGTCTCCTTCGAAGCGAATTGAAGGTCTTTCCATATTTTGTGCTAATCGCTTTAAAGGTTCAGTAACAGGTTTGAATGTTGTTTCTAAAAATTGCTCTCTTTCATTTATACCTGATTTTAAAGCTCGGTTTTTTTGTCTAATAGAATCACTAAGTGATTTTATTTCCTTTAATAGCTTTTCCTGGTTAACCATCTTCACACCTTGACGACTTGTACAGTAATACCGCTAATCAGTGTATTAAAACGAATTTATCAAAACCTATTCTATAACGACCATCTTTTATAGCTTGATCTTTCATAATAACCAAAAATCCATACTTTTCCGCCCATGCTTTTCCGCAAAGCTCTTTAAACTTTTCAAATGGCATATCCGCATTCACATGATCGTTATATATATGTTTTAGGTTAGTATCATCTTGTTTGAATACAATTAGAATATTTGCATTATCTCTGATAAGTTGTTTTGGGATTTTGCTATAAGTTTGTCCTATATATATGCTGTCGATGTTATTATGTCTTCCCATGGCAAAGTAGTTTCTAATAGTATCCTGATTTTCACAAGATACATCGTCAAATATAAATACAGAATACGGTTTCGCTTCGTTTGGTTGCATAATGCTATCACTAGCGTTAAATTTGTAAAAATTAACATCAGACACATCAGATAGGATTTTATCCAGCAATTGATACTTTGGTTGATGTAGAGACTTTGAAAAAATATATAGGTTACTAAACCTTAATCCCTGCGGATTAGTGATCAAATTAAAGACAACATTGGTCTTTCCACAGTTTGAGGGGCCACTTACTATACATCGAACAGTGTTTGGAAGTAAACTACCGTGTTTACCATTGTTGATTTTAACGTTATCCACAGTTAAATCATCTATGTTATTAATATTGAATCGATCTTTATGGTGAATAATCTCCATCCTGCTCAAAGGTTAACGATGAAATGAGTTGCTTGTATTAAACCAAGTCCTTTATAGGTATCCATGAATCCTCAGTTTTGTTAAACCCTAACCACCGCACTTTAACTGCATCCTTTTTTCTTTGTAACACTTTTTCAACAAGATATACATCACCTACTGTTGACTTTAACATTTCATGTCCATAAAATGCACCTTGCAACAAATCTCCTTTGTTATCTTTTAGGATATACGTTTCAGGTACAGTCGGTTGCACTTTATACACTGTAAAAACTTCATTCGTCCAATTGGGAAGGTATTTTTTGGTAAACACTCCCTTATATTTACTAATCCGTACTTTATCACTTACATTAAATTTTCTTGGCTGCATTTTTTCTACTTTAGGCTTTGTATTTTTCTTTATGCGTTTTAATACATCTTTTGCATTTCTTCTATTTACTTTGTTAGGTTTCATACCAATAGTTTTTAATTTTGTTTTAAAAACGTGTAGGTTTCACGAATTTAATACTGTGAGTTTTCACATTCTTATAATTAAGATAACATTAAACAAATTAGAATAGAGACTGACACTGTAAGTAGTTATAGATTCTAACATGTAGGAACTACTGTTTTGAACATCTAACCCAGCTCCCATTCAGTGGAAAGCTCGAAAAATCCTAAGTATACATCTGGCTTGTCAGCATAGGACCTTAGTTTATATAGAACTCAAAATGCAGTTTTTCTAGCTCCTTTTTATACATTTCCTATGTAATCAAAGTATTTACTTCTAAGTTGGTTTACATATTTTAATTGTTTAAGATTATTGTTGTATATATCCTTTACCCATGTGGTGTGCATAATCCGTTTAACAGTGTCAAGTTAATTTAAAATATACGATGGTGAGAATAAAAGCCGGTTAGTTATATTTGTTGGACAAAGTCAAAAATAATAATGAATGTATGACAATAAATTTTAATACGATTGTAATACGTTCCTTTGTAACATCTTTGACTTTAAAGACATCATTATGTAAGCTGGCTAACAAATCATCTTTCTTATAGAGGTGAAGCTAATTATTATATATATCTTTGCAACGCTAACAGTCACTGTGGATGTTAACACGAATCAGTAACTGTATCATAAGTGCAAGGTCCTTCAAACTTGTTTGCTTCAAACTTTCCCATATGAGCCTTTCAAGCTATCACTGAAGGAGATGTTATAACATAAGGATGTTATATTTTTGCTGAAACTAAATAAACACTGTAGTTTTGTATTCACTTTTTACACGTCAAACATATAGCTTTTAAATAAACACTCGATTATTGAAGACCCAGTTCGTCACCCGGTGAAATCATCACGTTGAAATAGATAAAAATATACAAAACCGGGTTGCTTTGTGAGAATTTAGTGCGGTAATTAGCCATTGTTGATAAAGCGAAAAAAGTAACGATTTTTTGGGGATTTGGAATCTTATTCCATCTTTATGGTACGGTGAACACTTATAAAAGGAAAAGGTAGTGGCAACAGCCCAAGTAAAGCTGGATACAAATAACTTAAGAGCTGAGTTAGGGAACGATAAGATTAAAACAACTGATTCACAACAGAAATAAAACACTAAGAGACACTGGTCAAACGGGGCGGACTTTTGAAACCCGTTACAAAAACCACCGTCCACATTCAAAGTATGACAAACATCCCTTTTCTGGGCATCTCGCAAGCCTAATTGTTAGCGTCTTAAACTTGGTACAAGGGGTTACAGGTTAAAATCCTTGGTAGGCCCACTTCAATTTGAGGGGTTTGTTTAGTACCACTTTCCCTAAAATCTGTTAAAAAATGCCCTTAGTTTTAAAGAAAAAAAAACTTTAATCACTATTTGACTGACATCAATGCCTGTAAATACAAAATTTTCGTGGAAAAGGTAGGAAGTTGAATATATTTGAGGGGGATGAAATTTGTAAGTTGTACGTCAAATAACAGTGCAAAGATCACATCCTCAATGACAAGTTGCACACACAAATTTCATTCAAGGACAGCTGACCATTAAGCTGATAATCTTAGTGAAAACGAAAGGAGGAGAGGCAATGTGACGTACTTCTTTGGTCTGCTACCAGTGCCGGGTCCATCGTATGTCGATATCACTGCTTGTCGTTGTTTGTGATACTGTGTTGTGTCCGTTTTTAATTTCAGGTTTTCAGGCTTTGATAATGTTTCTTTTAGAACGTAACGTCAACATAATTTGTTTGCCACATTTGGATTATTGACTACCCTATTGTTTATGAATATAGTAAGGGGCTTTCAACAAGAATGGCAATAGTAAATTTTAGTTTAGATTTAACTTTTTAGGTTTTAGGCTTAGGTAGGATGAAAGAATGCCAGTATGAAATCGCCTATACAGCAGAGTCAGTTGTCTTATTAAATATACAAAATATACAATTTAATTTTTATTTTTAAGCATAAATAAATTATTCTTTAAGATAGATAGGAGAAAGTAACAGCATTAAGGCAGCAGCAGTTCTAGGCTGGTGACAAAAGTATTACAGAAATAGGAGTATCACAAACAAGCAACATATGCTACATTAGGACTGTACATACGCAGCTCATATCGTAACTTGTGCATTTGTAATGCAGTTGTTCCTGACTAAGGTGTTTCTTGCAACAGCATTTTGATGTTTTAATTAGTATGTTATCATTATGTTATATCTGAAGAGCCTGATCCTCATGATTAAGTTCAAATTACTCATTTTCGTTAATGACTCTACCATATTGTTTTTATTTACAATTCAAAATGTTGTATAAATTAATGATTGATCGAAGGTTTCAACGCATTATTTTTTTCAATAATTAAGTAGTTGGTTACAAAGAAAATGTTTCTAAAAGTATAAAGATGCATCTAAATAACTCAAAATAGCAAGGAACGTAATTTACAGAGCAATGATTGTGCTAGTTTCTTGAGATTAATTGTTTCTACTGCAAAACTCAGGGTCATAAATTGGCTTTATACACTCTGCAGCTAGATAAAGGCCAATGTAGGGAGACTGCATGAGACACTTAAAGTGTTGTAGATAGGAAGTTAATACGTTAACATAATTTTAGTAATATATCTTTCCGTATCAGCATCTACCCATATATTTTCCAAAATAACTTTATCGAAAAATACAAATTTATTATTATTTGTATGTACCGTACTTTTTCAGTAGCTTGTTTTTAAATTTCAAAATGTTTTTATCGTATTTATGCGATAATATTTTGCTCTGAGCCTTAAACTGAAAACTCCAAACTTTTTTTCATTATAGGGTCTATACTCAGTTTTTTTTTTCATAATTGCATGTTCATAGCACTCTGCAATACTTACTCTATCTTAACCAAGTAAAGCACATCGCATTCACTAAAAATGCGATTTGTGTACATCCTTTACTTACTTTGACATCATTAGACTGTTCGTTGGCATGAATACAAATTGTGATACCTACATAAAACAATATTACATGGATATTAACAACATACAACTTTTTCTTGCTCAACAACTTTAGTGATGTATGGTATAATCATAGCTTACTATTTTAAATTTTAACCAAATACATTAGTAAACGTAAAATTTGAAAACACACGTTTTAAATGCATTAAGTTACTCGGTAATAATAACAAATAAACTCTTAAAAAAATAGCCAACTCCCATAATTATTAAAATACCCTAAAAGTGTGAAATAAATAATTACGTGTTGCATTAAATAGACCAGTGTCAGGAGCGTTACATAAATAAATACGTAGTATTTGTCTTATATTAGGGCTGGAAGTTAAGTAGGCCTACTTGTATAACTGTTTGTTTTATTTTAGAGTTAGTGCAGTTTATCAAATGTTGTGTTACATGAACGGCACCAACTCCAAATCAAAACAAACAATTATACAAGTAGCCTACTTAATTTACAGCACTAATATAAGACAATTACTATGTATTTATTTATGTAACGCTCCTGACACTGGTTTATTTAAAGAAACACGTTATTATTAATTTCAAATTTTTTTAGCACGTTTTAATCATTATTGGAGTTGGTTCTATCTTTTGTTAAAACATAGTTTATTATATTATATTTAGTAACTGGAATGAACCTAAGAGTAATGTAGTTTATAGCTATTAGTCACAATATAACCTGGTTAAGTGATATTATTAAAATTAAACAGGATAAATAAAATACGTCTTATAACACTGCAAAGTACACTTATACTGTACTTACATACAAGACGGTAAAATATACACAAAAGATGGTACAAGGCGATCAATTTTAACCAGTTACACCGGTCATCAACCGGTTATGTAACGCTCCTGACACTGGTTTATTTAAAGAAACACGTTATTATTAATTTCAAATTTTTTTAGCACGTTTTAATCATTATTGGAGTTGGTTCTATCTTTTGTTAAAACATAGTTTATTATATTATATTTAGTAACTGGAATGAACCTAAGAGTAATGTAGTTTATAGCTATTAGTCACAATATAACCTGGTTAAGTGATATTATTAAAATTAAACAGGATAAATAAAATACGTCTTATAACACTGCAAAGTACACTTATACTGTACTTACATACAAGACGGTAAAATATACACAAAAGATGGTACAAGGCGATCAATTTTAACCAGTTACACCGGTCATCATCAGGACCAATCAGAGAATGACAGAAACAAGATGGCGAACAGCTTACATACTATTGGCTACCGGGAGTTCCGGAAACAAGTTGCGATAAGTACCACCAGAGTCAAAGTTGACCTGTTCATTGATCAATTTATCCCTATCCTTACATTTTTCCTTAAAAATAAACATTTCTTCCCATGCATTCATTACAGTTATTTTCTTACAAATATGGAGAATATTACAATTGTCTTCAATTGTTCCCAAGGATTGGCCATTTACAGGAGGTGTTTTGCGATATTTGATCTTTCCGGTTTTCGGTTCTTCCATGTTGAAACACGATTCTTGTATCTTTTTACAAAATTAACAGTTTGACCAACGTAAAAATTATCACAATCAATACAACTGATTTTATGTACACCGGGCTTGTACCAATCTTCTAAGTTTGGACGCAGAATTTTACTGAAGGTGTTTTGGGCCTTGAAGGCTACGGATACTCCATACTTCTTAAATCGATTTGCAATATTCTGTGTTTTATCGCCAGTGAAGTTAAATGCAACATATCTCGTACTCTCCTTCTCCCGTTTGTTGCTCAGAGTTGTCATGTTTCGGAGTCGTTCTGGGTTCTTCATCTTCTTCAATATCTTCGCCCCCATTTCATCAATGAGTGTTGATTGGTACAGATTGATTGGTTGATGATTGGTTGATTGGTGTTGATTGGTCGAGCTACAGATTTGATTGTAGCTATTTCCTTTCTTCTGCTTGATTCACTTAATGGGATCTTGTAGGCTCTGTACAGCACGAAATGAAGCGGTCTTGAGGCTTGATGGATGTATGGACTTGCTGTTGATGGTTGTATTTGTTTGTTTGGCTTCCTGTAGATTTTTTAAAAAGAACAATAAAGAAAGAAAGAAAGAAAACAAATTATTATCAAGATTGACTGGTTGTTTTTAGCAGCAGTTTAAATTCATTATTTAAATTTTAAACTACATACGGCCACATTTAAATTGTCTTCAAAGGCTTATTTACAATTTTAAAGTCTTTAAAGTTATGTTTACAGTATTGTTCAAGAATGAGACCTGTATGGTGCACATTTTAATCACAATTAGTTATTCTAATTTTTTTTAATTCGTTCGTGCCGTTGTTGAACTAAGAGTTGCAAGAAAGCAACTTTACTCATGCTATAAACAGAACATATTTTTAACGCCTTTCGACGAAGCTCAGAAAGCAAAATACCCCCGATGCAGTAAACCTGCACAGCTGGTCACACATAATCTGGCACTTAAAGCACGATTTAAGCTATGACAAATTTGACATTGAAAAATTAATATGTAAGAAAGATTTATAGTATTTGTTTAGGCATTTGTTGGTCAGTGAAAAAGTTTAGGAAAATATGTTATTCTAAATTTTGTATTTTGGTTCTTGGCTTAAAAGTAATCTTTAATCAACTATACTTCATTACGTCATGAAGCGACTTATCAACTTTCATCAAAGCATATTCATAAATAAGCGATAAATTACATTTGATTTATTCTCCATAAGAAAAAAATTAGGACTGAGCATGCAGGTTTGCTGCATTAAGAACTATAAAAGTCGGATTTTTATTTAAATACCGATGGATCACCACTAGATGAAGCAATATCCCAAGTGTTACCAATTTATATTCATAAACAAACAAAATATCATGTTTCTTATTCTCCATAAGAATAACATGATAGCTGCTGAGTACGCATTTTTGCTGCCATGGGGACCACACAAAAATAGGTTTTGTATGCAAATATCAGTAAACCCCAACCATTTGAAACCACATACCAAGTTTCATTATTATATGTTCATTAATAGGCGAGATATAAAAGTTTACTTATTCTCCATAAGGTTAGCATTAGACAACGTACTGTGTTTAGCACATTCAATATCTCGGTAACCAATTGACGCAGAGCGATGATCAAAATACCAAATTGTTTTTTCTTAAAGCTGTATTTAATGGTGTA
The DNA here is from genome assembly GCA_963675035.1 of Allygus modestus. Classification (NCBI taxonomy): domain Eukaryota; kingdom Metazoa; phylum Arthropoda; class Insecta; order Hemiptera; family Cicadellidae; genus Allygus; species Allygus modestus. Next base: position 409,515,330 of record OY776112.1, read on the forward strand.
AACCGAAATTTAGGTTTACAAATAATTATATGTAAAAATTAAAAAAAAGTTGGGGTACAAAACCCCCCATAACATGTCTGGTTCTCTAACTCATGAAAATATATGCTGCCTTACACGTTTATACCAAATTTCATCAAGATAGGACCATTTTTATGAAATTTATCGTGCCTACGGACTCATATATACCGGGTGTCTCATAAAGGTCCCCTCCTCTTGATTTTTGAACGACTATACATGTTCAAACAACAAAAAGGGAACAAAAAACATGATAACAATTAAAATTGCAGAGCATTGTGGAATTAGTGTTGTTTTTTTTATATTATTGTCGACAGTGTTCACTGGTTTTCCAAACTGTTTCCCGATGTCACTTTTTATTTCCTGTGTCAGTAGCCTCAAATAGTCTTGAACTTCTCCTCATGGGGTAGAGTTTTGCCAACACCTTTTTATCAAACTGTAAACACTTTGTAAAAAAACAACTTAAACACTATTTTTCACTTACTACATCCAGAACCTCTGAACTCACACTAACTAACGACTCAGAACAAAAATATAATCAAATCAAAACCATTTTATTTAAAATTATATATAATTTACAAAAATATGAGACAATTCCTTATTTATGAAATGAAATCCTCACATAGGTGAAACCCGTGCGTGAAGATGAGAGTGTTTGATATGCGTGTTGCTCATCAACATAAATTTTTCAGTTGTTTTACCGACACAAGGAGCATCTGGGAAAGAGATTTAGTGGGGAGGAAAGGTTGAAATTTCGTGCTGCAAAGTCACTGGAGGTTTGGTGAATCAACATCTTCGACTTATAGAGGTTCTCTAGTCAATACTTCGACTTAAAGAGGTACGGCAATTGTACATTTTCGAGTTATAGAGGTTCTACAGCTAAAACTTCACTTATAGAGGTGCGGCAACAGGCTAAGAATACTGCAAAAATTCGAGTTATCGAGGTGTTTCCTATTAAACACTCGACTTATAGAGGTAAAATTAAGTAGGCAAGTTCAAGGGGAATGACAAAAATTCGAGTTATCAAGGAATTCGACTTATTGAGGTTCCAGCTATCGAGGTTCCACTGTATTTCTAAATACATTGTGCTTTAGTTTAATAACATGGGGGAAACAATAAAAAACAACATTGGAACATTCCAAACTGGTTAAAGTAAAGCAAGTAATGCTGCCAATTTCTATAGTGTATTGATATTGTTTTATGTTTTTTAAGCAAATTGTATTAAAAATGTATGGTTTTGTGAAAAATAATGATAAAAATGAATTGCTGAACCTTTTAAATGATATAATTTATGAGTTAAAACTTTCATATAAATTCGGATGGTTTAATTTTTTGGAGACATAAAGCAAAATGAACCACATAATTGTTATTAAAATCTTTATAGCTATGTTTAAGATATTCGGATTGTTTGCGTTTTTATCAGTTTTAGGACAAAATTACACATACAAATTAAAAATATTAACAGATGCAAAAAACCCTAGAGATACCATGGATTGGTGTCGACATATCAAATTTTATAAAAATTAGCTCAATGGTGTGAGCTCTAGAGTGTACACATCCGTACAACAAATATTTCCCCCAATAACTCATATTAAACAATTTACGAATACAATATAGGGGGACAAAGTAAAATGATTTCATAATAAAGTATTTGCTAATTAATAAGTGAGTGTGGTAAGTATATATTTATTTCTTTTGGGATAATTCTGCACTTTAATAATCACAAAACAACATTAAATTGAAAGCTTTACCTAAAAGATGAGCTAGAAAAAAGAGGAATCGTAATACTTCTATTGTAGTTGCAGACAAAGGAAAAAGCCTTGATATATCTTTCGTCTTATTCACACAACAGATATGCTTTGTAGTTTTTGTAACCAAAGTTATTTAGTTTTATTATTTTTGTTTGCCAATTAAGGTCCTATGTAAATACAACTATTGTACACGTATATAAAATTGTATTTTATATTACATTTTATTTCTGGTGACATTTAGAAACAATCTAGTTTTAGTGACAATATAATTAATATTCAAAAACATATTTGTCAAATAACACTTATTTTAAAATATAATAATTATAATAAAAGGCCATTAGCAACTAAAAAGTCAAAGAATCAATGGTAAACTAACAATATGTTTTACTGAAAACCCCGTTTTTCTTAATACTAAGAGAGAATCGAAACACCCTAAATAATAAACTGTAAATGTATCTAAAGTACCAAATGATATAAATATCAACTACTAAAGGCTGTTATTTACATATTTATGATTAATAAATAAAAGTTGTCTCCGTTAACAGTGTGATTTCTCCGTAAGGATTGTGTTTTAAGGGATTTGTAAACAATTTAGAGAAGTTTTCACAACAAATTGCATTATGTTATCTTTAACTGTTTCTTAGATATTAAGTTAAAAAATACATATAGTCTAACAAACATAAAATTAATTGAGGTAAGACACAAGTTATATTTTATTACTTGCTTGTTTTTATCTGAACAATAACCCGCTAATGTGTTTGGCAGTTGAAACTGGACACCCTGTAGACATAGCTGTTGCCTTCCATGACTACCTAAATATTTAAACATAAGTGCAGATAACAGTGGTACATGGTTTTTATTGGGATTTTTGTTAATTTATAAATAAAACCGACCAAAACTAATTAACTACTGATTTGTTCGATTGAGCGTTTTCGCAAAAATCTAACAATATATAAACAATACACTACACTGAACAATAACATATACAATATAAATAACAATTTACAAAGTTAAAAACAGATTTGGGTATCTGGGTATTGGTATTTGGTATTTGGGTATTTGGGGATTTGGGATATACCCATGATGTTTGGCATCCTAGATAGAGTAGATTGATTAGCGAGTAACCTGAATCCGTTGAGTTTCTACCTTAAAATTAGGGAATTGATAATGAAATTAAAGGTCGAGACTCGAGTCACCATCGTTTAACCATGGAATCGACTACGCATATAGGTTAGAGTTCTGGTCTACTTAAAGTTAATCTCAAGATGTACGACAAAACATGTCCCTTTTATAAATATTTTTACACGAAAGGGCCATCTTAGTAAATGTGAATCCTCCCGACAACTATTGGCTATATAGTTATTAGTCTGTAATACAATATTTGTATTATGGACTTGTTTGTTTTGAAAACGACTTAAAAAGGTGTTTCCTTAAAAATCCTATATTTATTTATAAAAACGTAATTTAAAGTGGTGCTTTTCGATTCGAGCTCAAAATAACAACCGAGTTTAATTGATAATATAAACTTAGGTGGCAACATTTTCCGAATATCACCAATTAGTTAATGCTAACTTGGCCTCCATACCAAGTTTTAACGAAATCAATCGGTAAATAAGAGAGAAATTTTTATGAAAATGTAAAATGTACTAAGTTTACCGAAAAATTAAAATTAAAATTTTCTCCGAAACCATTATTCAGAGAATAATATTTCAAATTACTAACGTATTGGGTTTCATGAGTTTATTTAAATAGTAGTACATCAATGTTGATTAAAGTTTATGGTTTCATGACATAAAAAAATAAAGAATTTTGGAATATTAAAGCCCTATACTACTGTACCCAATTTTTTTCAGAATGTCCGGGTCCTGACACTTTATCAAAAACCGCAAGCACAATAAAACACAAAATTGTAAATAGAAGCTACTTTTGAACAATTTTGATTTTTCGAATATTTTAAAGAGTTTTTTGGGGGGTAAATTGTATTTACAAAGTAGAACAATTCAAACGCCTGGAGATACCCTGTAATAATACCTGCATACCAAATTTGATCAAAATCGCCCTCTTTGGTGTGGTCTCTAGGTCTGTACTCCATACAGACAGATGCCAACCTTAAATCAGTCTTATGGGTTCAGGGAGGCCAAAAACAAATATTTATATCGATAACTCAAATTCAAAAATTGTGGTGATTCAATATTTTCTCCATATATTATTTACAGGCGGAGAAAGTAAAAAAAAATTATAAATCAAACCAAATAAAAATCAGGTTATTTTATACAGTTCTGTCTTTAAAATTAAATATTTATGATATTCGTTTTTATTTGACTTATTTTTCCATTCTAAAGTAGGTCTCGATAACTGATGTATACCGCACCATTTTACTTACCTCCCTGGAGATTCTAAAGTGAAGATTCTTGTTGCCAAGTCCTGGCACTTCTGCTGAGTGACCAATGTTGGGGATCATATATTATTATGAAATTCCCTGGCACACCTGGCAGAGGCAAAACATACTCCTTGACATAGTCCACATCTAATTTCATAAGACAAATTTCATAAATTCTTCGAAAGCTGGCAGAAGCTATGTAAGAGGTTTGTCTTGTAACAGTATCATATAGGTTTCATGTCCAATTAGGTGGAGTTTTTATTAGACGAATTTTATTTATCAGCCAACTAAAACATAAATATTTGTATTAATTAAAATACCAAACAGTATTTTTCACGCTTAGAGTTACTGATATTTTAACATACAAAATTCAAATATTTAAAACCTGATATACCTCTATTTGACACTAAAAATACTATACGTTTTTGGTTATTTCGTAAATAGTGAGGCTACTAAAGGTTGTTATGATGCTTAGAGTAAAAAACATGAAAAAGATCACTTCGCAACAAAAAACGTCCCTTCAATACAGTTTCTAAAATAATACAGTTTGACAAACAATTGTTGCCTATAAAAGCGAAAGAATTCAATTCCAGTGAGGTGGACGTATATAAAATCTCTTTACTTACTATTTCCAATCAAAATTTAGAATTTATGAAACTACTGGACAAAGGATAAAATCACGAAATATTTTATTATTGTTTGAGTTCACAAACCAATATGCATACAGCACACACAATAAACCCAGTCTTACAATTATTCTGTATAGTAGTGTGGGTTTGCGGGTTTTGCGCCGGAAGTGACGTCATCCGGTCACGTGACCGGAAGTGCTGAGTCATGAAAAATGTTATCTGGGGCTGAGCCAGTGACGTAGGCGGTTTTGTGACGAAATGAGTTAAAGTTCAAAGTTCAAGGTCACGGGGAGGTAATTTTAAAAAAGTACTACCTCGCACGCGTAAAATCCGATTGTGATTCGATAGTTTTAATTCGATAAAATATCGAATGAAAATTATCGAATGAAGCAATCGAATGATACGAGTGCGAGGTAGTACTAATACAAATATTACTTTATTTTATTTACAATAATTCATATTACAAATATTACTTTATTTACAATAATTCATGTTTACAATAGTTCCCCGTTGTTGGTTGTCATCGATGTTGTTGATCCGGACGAGTTGCGGCCTCGCCAGATGAATAGAGTCATAATGAATACACCTAATTTTGATGGACATTTCAACAGAGAGCTCGATGTACACCGGTCGAGAGCCGGAGGTGTACTGACTACTCGCTAGCTAGCGTTTTGGTATCAAACAAAATGGTGGGGGTAAAAGTGTGGTGGGGCGGAGCAGATGGCGGACGGCAGATGGCAGGCGACAGATGGTAGGCGGCAGGTGGCAAGTGCGCGGCAGATGGTTGCTACTACATCCACCATCATTAGTCAAACCCTATTAGGGATGACATTATTGCTTCTGCATCAGTAGATATTGTGCTAGAAACTTCATGTACTTGTATTTCATCATTTGTATTGTCAGCTTGCTCAATATTAAAAGAAGAACATGTGGAAGAAACAGTAGTGCCTTGTATTTGCGAATCCATGTGAACTATGCAAGAGCCGCAGGTATACTGAAGTGATACAAGCATGTAGGATAGACACTCGCCTTTACCCCCCACCACACCAGTTTCCCCCACCAAGTTTTCACATCGCACAATAACTACGGGACATGCATTAGTTAGGGTCTAGCTCTGACTCTGTGAGGATCGGAGCTCCGTAACTTAAAACATTAACAATTCTTGCTCGACACTGTTTTTACGCAATCATAACAGTCACTGTGATCTAATTTATTGCATGTACTCATATGATGCATCTTGCGTAGCAGACAACTTGCTAAGAATGTTTCAGCCTGGAGTATTCTACGGCGAAATCGCTCACAATCCACTAACAGCGTAGACCTTCTATCTTCACAGTCGGAGAAGTAGAAGGTGGTGGCAGGCGGACTGTTGAAGGACACCTTCGTCATATTTCTGTAAAACTGTGACATCTTTAGAATAACACAAACTCTATAGGTAGATGTTAATCCTGCAAGAGCTAAAAGTATAATGATATAGCGCTAGCGTGTATGATACCCACCCGACCTACCCGCACAACAACGTTACCTCGGTATACTTTAAACTATAAATAACTTGTCGTAGTTTAATCCATAAACAAAGTATTTATTAATGTCAGGCCTTGAAAGTGTTGTTTTCGCGCTGTTTCTTCCCTAATCTCAGTCGGATCTGAATTATATTCGCACCATCTTGTTCGTCTGATTAACCCGCGTAATTTGAGTACCCACTCGCTATACTTTAACCCAATAATAAAGAAGTTATTAGTATGTAACCTTGAAAACATTGGTTTTTTCGCTATTTCTGCTATACCGTTGGTCGGATCTGAATTCTGTTTGCACCATCTTGTTCGTCTGATCAATTCGCGTAATTTGAGTACCCACATGACATACTTTGGACAAACTTTGTAGTTTTTTCGCTTCTGCTACTATACCCTTGGCCGGATCAAAATTCTGTTTGCACCTCCTTGTTCGTCTGATCAATTCGCGTAATTTGAGTACCCACATGACATACTTTGGAAAAACTTTGTACCCCCCCCCCCCAACATGGGTCATGTTCAAGGTCAAGATCAAGTTCAAGGACTTTGGGACTTAGACAATTTCACAAAGTGGGCTGCACAAACAAACTCTCCTGCCTATGTACAGGCCAAGTCCCTAACTTGAAATGCTTAGGGTGGTCCTGAAAGGGACCGTTTGCGTGCTGAAGGTTGGTCGGGATAAGGATCAGTTCAAACTTTATTCTTCAAAACCCACTTTACCCTCCCATCTTTTCTGGTTAAGAATAACTCCTGTGTATCAGGTATCAGAGGAGGTGGCGGTGGGAGAGACTGCGGCAGACGCACCTCGATGTAGTGGATGGTGTGTTGAAACAGGAACACGTGGTCCCCGTTGGTTGCCACATATTTATACTCCGTCATCCGCTTTAGATTTCGAAACTCAACCTTGGAGACTTCAAACGGCGTCACCAAGTCGTTCAGCCCCATCACCCTTGTCCGTTGCATCACCTCATCGACAGTCGGTGTTGGAGACGAAGGTTGAGCCGCCGATGTAGAAGGCCGAGGCTGAGCCGATGTAGAAGGTCGAGGCTGAGTCGAGGGTCGTTGTTCAAAATACAGCGGATGACCATGGAGATTCCGTTTGAGAGACTTCAAAGTTGAAGGTCTCTTAAACCCGCTCCTTCTTTCCGTCGACCTCTTCAAAGATTCCTTTAAGCGCTGGAGTTTTTCAGGAGTCAGAGGAGAAGACATGGTGTAAATAGGATGGAAAAGAAAATGGATAAGATAGAGTTGGATAGAGCACGTGTGTACTGGTTGCAATCCAAAGCCGGAATGAGGCGGCTGGCAGAGTGAAGCAGGTCGTAAAGTGAAACCTTGCCCTATCCATATATGGGTAGAAAGCTGAGGACTGGTTTAGAACCGCCCCCCCCCCCGACGGAACCCCCCCCGCGACGGACCCCCCCCCCCGACGGAACCCCCCCCCCTGACGGAACCCCCCCCCCCCGACGGACCCCCCCCCCCCTTTTTGGGTCATGTTCAAGGTCAAGGTCAAGGTCGAGGGAAAAATGTTCTTGGAAGTGCGGGATAAAATCCCGCAACGAAGCAGGGTTATCCCTTATCCCGCTTTCCCCTTAATATCCCGATTTCCCATTCTCCGTCTATATAACCCGAGATTTCGAGCGTCTCTTCGCAGTAGCCTGCCGCCCGTTGCGATGAACGTCCCACTGGGTTGCAGTGCCTGCTGCAGCGTAGGTCTGTTAAGTGTGCGTTGGGCCCGACGCGCAATTAAGAGATCCGCGCCCTTGCATGTTTAGTTAGTTTGTTTAAGCATGTTAGATAACGCTTGTAGTTTGCTGCTAGTTAAATATATTTAAGGGGATCTTGGTCAGGGGATTATTGTACTTCGGTTCGTAGTATTCTGAAGCCTACACAGTGATGAACGTCCTTGCGGTTTCAGAGTGCACGACTGTTGTAAACTGACCATATTTTGATGCTTTATAATAACATTGTAGATGGAATGTGTTTCCTTAACATTTAATGTTTTGTAGTTTGCTTAACACTTAATGCTTTTATCTTCAACGTGTCCTTGACCTAGATTAGGACTTAGAAAATATTCAAGAAACATTCAATGTACACAACCACGTTTTAGCACAAAATTTATGGAAGGGGAAATTTAATATATACTGACACAGCGTGGTAAAAATCATCATATCGCTATGGAAGCTGTAGGTGTAAACACTTGGCTTGTTCCTTCCGAGCTTGCTATTTCAGAAGCCTTTCTGTCTATCCTTACTTATGAGTTTCGAGGCATTAAATTAAAAGTAAAAATAGAGCTGAGACCGTTGCATAGAAATGATATGCATTGTATTTTGGTGGAATGGGAATCGCCCTCCGGCATTAATCTTTTCCATTTTATCAAAAGATCGTGCAAGGAGTTTTGCGTAAAACGGATAACAGTCTCCCTTGTTTAAACGTAGTACAGATTTCTTCCAAAGTAAAATAGCAAAGGTAACACCTTTGCTATTTTACAAAATATTTTAACGTGTCCTTGACCCAGTTACCGGACTTGGAGCAATTCAAAGTGTGCTATACAGCGTTAGAACAAACTACTGTCGAAGCCCCCCCCCCAATATATTCCTATAAAAGCGGGAGCAGCCCGCAGAGGGTTCGCAGTCGCAGGCCGACAGCCTAGCTAGCTGTTTGCCCGCGCTGTCCGCAATAGTATCTCTAGTATAGAGTTGGTACCACTATATATTAGAGATGCTACCTTAGCTTAAGGCATGTCTGTGTATTATTAAGCATGTTAGAATAACGCTTGTAGTTTGCTGCTAGTAAATGTAGTTAGTTTAACTGTAGTTAGTTTGGTGTTGGTTTTAAAGTGTTTTTGAAGTGTTTTTTATTTACTAATGAAATATGTACTTTTCTTTCACGCTCCCATTCAAAAAGGTATGGCACGAAAACCGACCTTATGTCTTTAAATATCTCAGAGGGGATTATGTTTCTCAAATAAACACCTTTCCTAACCCCTTACAAAAAGGTATGGCACGAAAACCGACATTAAGTCATTACGGCGCGCAAACCGGATGACTTTACCTATCTTAACCCTTACTCACGAGAAACAGATTCAGTCAGTTTGCTTATTTTTGGTTAAATTTAAGGGGACCTTGGTCAGGTAATTATTGTACTTCGGTTCGTAAAACTCTGACGCCTACACAGTGATGAACGTCCTTGCGGTTTCAGAGTGCGCGACTGTTGTTAACTGACCATTTTGCTTATCTTGGAGGATACATCATCGGGGAAATAAACTTAAGGGGACCTTGGTCAGGTATTATTGTACTTCGGTTCGTAGTACTCTGACGCCTACACAGTGATGAACGTCCTTGCGGTTTCAGAGTGCGCGACTGTTGTTAACTGACTATATCGTTTGTATGTTGGGTGAATAATTTTTTCGGGGGAGAGGTTAGTGTTCCGTTATCAGGTTTATTTGCCTATAATTGCGAGCTTTAAGCTAGTCCTCTTCTCCTAATACAGAGCGGGGAATAGAGCAGTTTGTGGTCCAAGTGAGAATCACTTACTGCTCTATTCCCCGTTTTGGCAACATGTTCAGATGACCTTGACCCACTTCGGGACTTGGAAAATTTTCGTTTAGTAAAACATTACAACAATATTCCTTCCCTAACCTCTAAAGCCCCCCCTCTACAACTGGGTATAAAAGGAGGGTTTTCACCAGTGGTAAAATCATTCTGCTGCTTACACATCACGAGTGCAGTTCAGTTCCCGAGATGTCTGACCGTAGGAAGCAACTTTTGCCGAGGAAGGTTGAGCACTCTTCACCTGCTCCGTCATCTGCTCCGCCAGCTCCTTCCATCCTTCGGCAGGCGTTAATATTATCATGCATTGTTCCTGAGGAGCCTGCACCACGACCGCAACCACTTCAAGAAAACCTCGTTGCTCCCCCGTCCGCTTCTTCATCTTCTTCATCTTCTTCATCGTCTTCGTCGTCTTCATCTTCTTCGGCTACTTCTCGCTCACCTTCTCCATCACCGAGGAAGGATGAGCAAACAACTGCACCATCTTTGGCTTCACCAGCTCCTTCGCTTCTTCAGCAGGCGCTGGCAAGCATTCTTCCACCTTCTACACCAGGCTCTTCAACACCATCTGCAAGTCTACATTCTTCTTCTCCTACCAAACCTTCTACACCTTCTGTAAGTGTCCTTTCCCGTCCTTCAGTGATCTGTATTAACAACGAATCTCCTTCAGAGAAATTTCAACAATTAAAAACCTTGAGAAGGCAGTCTATACTTCCTGCACCAAGATGCAGCTACAGTTTTAAAAAAGGTGCAAGGAAAGGGGAACGTTGTGCTAAGTCTTGTGTTTTAAATGAAGAAGTATGCAGATCACATTTAAAACAAAATCACAAGGGCACCGTTTCTCTTTCTACACCCCATCCAGCAGTGAGACCAACCAAAATTCGAATTAATAGGCTTTGTAGAAATAAACGATACTTTTTTGTTAAATCAAAGGGCTTTGCAAAGGTGGTGGTTCAATGTGAAGGTAAATTGTACTATGTAGAGTTGCCTAGAGGCATGGACCTCCACGTCAAAGAACTTACCAAACAGAACTATTTAATTCGAAATGATACAGGTTTCAGTGTGTGGAAAACATTTAAAATAAAAAAAGATTAAAAAGTGTATTCCAAATTAAAAATAGTCTTTTCCAAATTAAAAAAAAAAAAGTGTGGACAACCTATTTACAATTTGTAGCATATGCTGCAGAGTGTAAATAGGTTGTCCACACCTTTTTTTTTACAATGCTACAACGACCTTGACCTAAATAACGGACTTAGATATATTGTACTAAGTCAAAGATAAAACTTAAATGGAAAAAGGAGAAATATTATATTAAAGACATTATTCAACAGTAAAGAGGGGAGGGGGTAAGCGGGTATTTAAGCGAGAGATTCGGAATATAATTATTAGTTGTATCGTCATGAGCGTCAACAGCAACACATGGGGAAAGGAAATTAGCGAAGAGGAGTTGTACGCGATTGTTGAGGCTGCTGAAATGACTGAGGTTTATAAAATTAATAAGGTTGCAGAAAATGGTGCTCAGTCTCAACCGCAACAAACTACATCACCGATGCAGTCAACAACGCAACAACCAAGACCCTAACATGTTATCCTGGAGGAGTACAATGAGGCGATGAGGTACGCCTTTACTAAGTGGTGTGGTCAACCGCGTTCTCCTGAACAATGGGAGGAGCATGATGCAGACTTTCGCCTGGTTGCAGACTTAGAACTTGAGCTTCAAAGAACAAAGGCTGCTCAATAGTGAGAAGAGTTATTGTTTACTTTAAAATACAGAGCGGGGAATAGATCAGTTTGCGGTCCAAGTGAGAACCACTTACTGCTCTATTCCCCGTTCTGGCAACTGGTGTAAATGACCTTGGGACTTAGAAAATATTCGTTTGATAAAAAATAATGAAAGATCTTCTTATTTCTCACAACAATATCTTTTCCTAACCCCCACCACTACCTAAACTAAGTATAAAGGAGGTTCTCCATCGCTGGTAAAAATTAGTACTCTGCTGAAAATGAATGCATCCACTACTTCTATCTCTGCAGCAACTATAATAGTTAGCAGACGGGTCGAAAACATTGATCAGGTGCTTGCTGTAAGGAGATTACTGCTACGGTATCTTGATATAGAGGTTAGTTGTCAATTGTACATGTGGAGACCAACAGGTGAAGTTTATAGTAGTGAAAATGAAGCATTTGAAACAAACTACAGTAGAAAGTTATATAAAATCTTTGGTGGAACATTAATATAACATTTTATATTGTTCCAAACCTGTAATTAAAGCAAAAAAAAAAAAAAAAAAAAAAAAAAAAAAAAAAAAAAAAACGATGGATATATAAGCCCGATGTTACAGAGACAATTATCACTTTGGTTCTGAATTGCGTCAAGAGAGCACCTACCATGGTATACCTCCACTATATTGACTCTACTGCTAAAGCGGATACTTTTATCCAGCGTGTTTACCAACTGTTAACGGAGTACCAACATGTTCAGGTCAAAGGATTAGGTATTCGTGGAACAGAAGAAGTAAAAATAGATGTAAAACCAATCCCTTTGAAGAAAAAAATTGTCCAATTATTACAAGAAGGCTACACACTGTGCCTTTATTACACAACCTCATAAACTAAATAAAACGCCAAAGGGGGGGGGGAATACAGAACGGGGAATAGATCAGTTTGAGGTTTGAATAAGAATCTCTTACTGCTCTATTCCCCGTTCTGGTAATAGGATAAGGTGACCTTGACCCACTTACAGGACTTAATCATTTGTGTTACAATAATACCTCTTCCCTATCACTTTTCCCTACCACTTGCACTTTCAACACTTACCCCCACCACCACCGAAATCATGTATAAAAGGTGGTTTCGTATTAGTGGTAAATCAGTCTGCTACTTGGAATCATGTCGCCCAGAGATAACATTTTCCCTTCTAAGAAGACTATACTAGAATTGATTGAAAATATTCCATTAAATTTAAACGAAGATGAAGACGATGATGATTCAGAGATGGAAGGTGAACTATTTAGTGATCTTGAACTATTTAGTGGCTTTGAACTACTGAGTGAGTTTGCTAGCAGTGAACCATATCTTGGAGAGATGGAGCTGTTGGAGCTGTTGACTGACGACGAAGATGTCGATAATAATGAACCGGAATTTCATCATCAGTTGCTTTGCTTGGAGGAAATGGACCTTGTTGATAGTGAAACCCCTCCAAGCAGTATTAATATCGATGATGTAGTTCTAGATCCAGTCACAGGGAACTTTTGTGTTCGTCGTCGCTTATTTAGTGATATGAGCTCATCATCATCATTATCATCGGAAGAATCTGAATAAGTTTTTGTTGTCTTCAAATAGTTTACTTTAAATACAAAGCGGGGAATAGATCAGTTTGTGGTTATAGTGAGAATCACTTACTGCTCTATTCCCCGTTTTGGTAATATCGTTGTATGACCTTGACCCATTTACATGATTAAAAAAGTGGGGTAACTTATACATTTAATGGTGGGGGAACGTCTATTTAAAGACGATGCAACAGTGTATATTTATCATATAGACATGATGAACCCACCAGGAAACTCCGTTTGCTACAGCTTTCCCCTCATCGATATCGATGATGTGATAAAACTTACATCAATAACAAAACGGTTCGAACTCGAAAGGCGACTCATAAAAGTCGACGTAATTCCACAAGATCTTCGTTCGGCAATGTTGACTATTGAATATGTTAAAGATGAATCTACAACTGAAGATCCCTATTGTTTTATGAAATTTTTAGTTGATCAAGATGCAATGTGTACAATCCAACTTCACATCCGAGTTTAAAATTTATCAAATGTTTCTGTTGGAGAAAATTGTCTTAGTTAAATACAGAGCGGGGAATAGATCAGTTTATGGTTTAATATAAAATCATTTACTGCTCTATTCCCCGTTTTGGTAAATTTGTTCAATGACCTTGACCTAAATACAGAAATTTGTAGCCTCCAGCTACAATAGTAAATATAAAATGCAAAAAAAAAAAAAAAGAAAAAAAAAAAAAAAAAAAAAAAGTAAACTTCACGTAATACGTACCCCCATTACTTTTGCTAGGGTATAAATAGAGGGGTATTTGCAGTGTTGTTCATTATTGCCTTGACCCTTGTGGAGATCGCACCTACATTATGTATCGCTGCGATATTTGCAAGTCTTCATTTAAGGATGAATTTATTTTAATGATACATAAAGAACTGAAACATAACAAAAACCAAAATGAAGAATATGAAGAAGAAGAATTGAAAGAAATAGATCAAATGTTAGCTCAACACCAAAATTCCAGACCTAGTGTTATTCAATATGCACCATCAACATCGACTTCTACCTCTGCTATGTCTACACTTCACCGTCCTTCAACATCATCATCATCATCTGCATCGACTTCTACGCCTGTTCTGTCTACACTTCATCATCCTTCAACATCATCAGCTGCATCGACTTCTACGCATGCTCTGTCTACACTTCACCGTCCTTCAGCATCAACAGCAGTAAATGTAGAACTACATGCCCGAGCACTTCCGGGTAATGTAGTAACCCACTTCAAAATTGACAATGCAAAATTACAACTCGAAGAGTTTTTAAATAACGCAAAATGATTGGTAAGCAACACTTTGCAAAATGAATTAAAAAGATTAAATTTTATTAAATTTGGACTATTAATGGATGCTTTATTTACAAACATTCAAAATGAAACTTCACCGAGAGGGTTTTTAACAAAAAACCGAACTATTATGTTTTCGTCAGATATTGATTCAATCGTATCTGAATGTTTTGAAGAGCTAATGACTAAAATACAAGAACATGAAGGAAGAGGCTCTGGATGGAATTTGTTAAGCATCACAGGGCTAGACTTAAGAGTACACAAACACGGCTATGGAATTCGAGGAAGTAGCTACATTCCTCTACCAACAAAGATTAGAAATACCTTATCCTGCGTCAACGTACAAAATCAAGATACTGAGTGTTTTAAATATGCTATGTTGGCCAAATATGTAACAATTCATCCGGAAAGACCAAGTCACTATTATGAAGAAGTACAACATAGATATAATTTCCAAGGGATGACTTACCCTGTTGCTATAACAGAAGTTTCAAAATTTGAAAAACAAAATCCTTCAGCTTCTGTCAACCTCTTCGGATTGGATTCGACAAACAATTTGTACCCCTTGCGTATAACACCAAATGAGCGCAGAGATCATACCGATTTGTTATTAATTACTAAAGGTGATATTTCACATTTTGTGTATATCAAAAAATTTGAAAGTCTTGTTTCTAATCAATTATCTAAGCATAAAAGAAAGATGACAATTTGCAAAAGATGTTTTTGTCACGTGAACAAAGAACTAAGAAGGGGAGGGTCTGATTGGTTAGTAGAACACCAGCGGTTATGTAATGGAAACTATGAAGTAAGAATTAAATTGCCGCATCCTAGCAGAGCGCAGATAAAATTTGACAAAGTAATACAACAATACCGTGTACCTGTTGTTGTTTACGCTGATTTCGAGTCTTCTTTACATCCGCTTGAACAACAAGAAGAGGACGTTACAAGAAGAAGCAAATACCAACTTCATTCACCAAACAGTTATTGCATACTAATTAAATCCACGTTGACTGAAGACCATCTTCAAAAATATGGACTATCATCTTTTCCAAAGATTTATCGCGGTGAAGAAGCAGCCAAATACTTTGTCGATGATTTGTATGACATAGCTGCAAAGGTAGAAGAACTGTATGGAACAAAGGTACCCATGTCACCTATGGAAGAAGAAGAACTTCAACATTATGATTCAACAACAACGTGTTATTTGTGTAATAACACCTTTACACTGGATAACGTTAAAGTTCGTGACCACGATCATCTTACGGGAGCGTACAGAGGTGCAGCCTGTAACGCTTGCAACTTGAACTACAAACTACCATATTTTATCACCGTAGTTCTGCACAATCTGAGTGGTTATGATTCGCACTTCATAATCCCCGAACTAGGAAGAGATAATGGAGCAATAGACGTTTTGGCTACTACAATGGAAAAATTTATAAGCTTTTCAAAAAAGGTGGGTAAAATTAAATTAAGGTTTGTTGATTCATTTAGATTTATGCCTTCAAGCCTCATGAAATTATCTGAAAATCTAAGAAGAACAGATTTGATAGAAACAAGCAAAATTGTACCCAATAGTAAAATGGATTTGGTTCTTCGAAAAGGAGTCTTCCCCTATGATTACATCGATGGACTGCATAGATTTGATGAAACATCACTACCTTCACCAGAAAACTTCAAAAACAAACTTAATGATTCGGAAATATCACTTGAGGACTATCAACACGCACGTCGAGTATGGAACGAGTTAGATATGAAGACCTTAGGAGATTACTCGGACTTTTATGTCAAACTAGATGTAACTCTTCTTTGTGATGTAATGGAAGAATTCCGAAACACCTGTTTTGCTGCATACGGTTTGGACCCTCTACATTCGTATACTTCACCAGGATTAGCTTGGCAAGCCATGTTAAAAGAAACAAAATGCAAACTCCAACTTTTAACAGACATTGACATGGTTTTAATGGTTGAAGCTGGAGTAAGAGGCGGATTGACCCAAAGTGTTACCAGACATGTCAAAGCCAACAACAAATACCTACCCGATTACGATGAAACCAAACCGTCAACCTATTTAGGATATTTCGATGCAAATAACCTGTACGGATGGGCAATGTCAAACCCACTTCCTTTTGATAACTTTAAATGGATTAATCCCGACTCTATTGGCGATATTTTACAAATTCCGAAACATGGTGACACTGGATATATTTTGGATTGCGATTTTGAATACCCAGAAAATTTACATGATCTTCATTATGACCTTCCACTTCTTGCTAAAACAGAAATTTCACCAATTGGAAAACACCCCAAATTAATGATGACATTAAATAATAAACAACGCTACGTGGCTCACTTTTGGGTGGTTCAACAAGCTATCGAATTAGGACTACGTCTAACAAAAATTAATAGAGTTTTGGAATTTTCTCAATCATGCTGGTTGAAACCCTACATTGATTCAAATACCATCAGAAGAGCAGCAGCTACATCAGACTTTCAAAAAGATTTCTTTAAATTAATGAATAATGCGATATTTGGAAAAACATTGGAAAACAAAAGAAGACACAAAAATGTTAAACTTGTTACCGACGCAAAAAAATTACAGAAACTAGTACAGCAGCCAAATTTTGGAACATCTATAATTATTAATGAAAAACTTGTAGCAGTGTCCATGAAGAAGACGAGTGTGAAGATGGATCGTCCTTTGTATATAGGCATGTCAATCTTGGACATCTCAAAAACACACATGTACGATTTTCACTACAACAAAATGGTGGCGTTCTACGGAAGAGAAAATATATCTATTACATATATGGACACTGACGCTTTCATATATCGCATAGTAACATTGGACATGTATAAAGATTTGCGTACATTTATTTACAAGAACGACTTTGATTTCTCCGATTATCCAAAAGATCATCCAAACTACGACAATGACAGACACAAAAAAGTACTAGGCAAATTCAAGGATGAGGCTAATGGTGTTCTGCTTGAAGAGATTGTTGCATTGATGTCTAAACTATATTCTTTGAAACTCTATAATGAAAAAGAAGAAGAAGAAGAAAAGAAGAATAGCTATATTAAGAAAGCTAAAGGTGTAAAGAGTTTATATTTAAAGAAGAAAGTGCATTTTGAACACTACAAGCAATGCTTATTTGAGGATAACATCATTACAGCTAAATTCAACACCATCAGAAGTTTTAACCATCAGCTGTACAGCGTGACTGAAGTTAAAAAGGCGCTATCCTGTAATGACGACAAAAGACAAACACTTCCAGACAAAATCAACACATTACCATTCGGCCACTACTCCCTCAACCCTATTGACGAGTAACCTTTTCATCGTCCTAGATCCTTTATCCTTTTCCTTTCCGTAAAAAAAGGGGAAACACAGCAATGTTAAGCTGTGTTTCCCCTTTTTTTACACAAGTTTTAAATGACCTTGAACTATATGTATATATATATAAGCAGATTTATACCAAAGAATATTTAATACCATATCAGCTGCCTTCGTGAAACCATCATGTCAGACCTGAAGGAGAAGATTATTAATGAACTACACAAACCTGCAAGAATAAAGTTTCCAAGAAGAAATACTGTTATAAAAGGGATAAATGATCTATATCAAGCGGATCTAATTGAAATGCGACCGCATAGCAGAATAAACAAAGGATTTAAATATATACTCACAATTATTAATTGTTTTACAAAAGTTGCAGACGCTTTGCCTCTAAAGGACAAGACTGGTAAAAGCGTAACAGAAGCCATGGAAATAGCCATAAAAAGAGATAAAAACAAAATTAAACATTTACAAACTGATGATGGAACAGAATACTTTAATACAAACTTTGCACAGTTAATGAATAAATATAAAATAAATCATTATTCTACAAATTCAGAGAAAAAAGCAGCTATTGTAGAAAGATTCAATAGAACCTTGAAAGGAGCACTGTATAAAAAATTTTCAAAAAGAGGTTCTTACGTATGGTATGATGTTTTACCACAATTAATAAATGATTATAACAACAGTACACGTTTAATCCAGGTTGGCGACAAAGGAGTCATTCTCGGCATTGCTTTTTACTCGGCGTGATAGTTTTATTATTATTATGTTCTCTGGTTAAACCAGAGCTTGAATACAATGAGGGAGTTAGGCAGATGAGTCTGAGAGAGCGCGGGGGGAAGAGAATAAGGGAAGTGTACATAGTGTTGTATAGGGGTCATCTCTACCTATCCATAAACTGTCTTGGTGCCGATGGCGTGCCTGAGTGTACTATTAACAACTGATTGCACTTTTAACGATGGACATATTTGGTGCCGTACTCGATAGGTGCCAATTTCAATATTGGGAAAATATATATTTAGGTGGCAGAGCAATATATCATCAACACATTTGAAATATTTATCTCGAATACTATTACCATATATAAATAAATAAATATATATATGTGGGTTGGAATGAACTATGTAGAGCTATGTCATAACTAAAACTTGTAATACAAATTTATGAAAATATGTTACTGATAAATATTTTGTAGATCCTAATTTATTAATTGCAATAGTAAATTTCAAACTGTAAAATAAAGGTAAACCAGGTTTAGTTGTACATATCAGTAAAACGTCTGCACTTTTTCCCCAAATATCCATCTGTTATTTTCATGTAAAATCTTTAATATAGTGAGATGGTAAATATTATGACGTATTATAAGCATTTCAAAATTTACCTATGTATAGAATATGCCTTAATAAAAATGTTAGACCGTGTAAATGTATACAGTTTTAGGCCACGATCCAAAAGTAAGAATGGTAAGGCCTCATATTTGCCAAGTTAAAAGCACACCTACATTTCAATATTAAGTACCTTAAGTATGGAAGGGCCTTTATTGCTACAATGGTCTTCATTTTATTAGTGCCATTATTTATACGCATACTAAGAATACGAATTTATACAGCAAATATTCCTAAGGTATTGAGAATAACTAAAGAAAATAGCGAACATATTTTAGAACTAAACTAAACAATTATATTACATAATATTAAAGGTTATACTGTAGCCATCTATCTGTAATTGAATCGAGTTTGTTGCAATTTTTAATAAGAACTATTCACACATTTGTCCACCTCTTAAAGAACATAGAATTTCTGAAAATTAACTTTATCTTTTGCAGAGAGTGCTACAGTGTTTGGTTTGCTATGTATATTATATATTAATAAATATTTGTCTAGTTTAGTTATCATGAATGTCATCTCAAATTTTTAAACTAGAGATAGTTTGATCGAAGAGTTTAATTTATAAATGTATTATAATGTAAAATAATGTCGATTGCAATGATTAAAACGTATTAATTAATTACTAATTGAATGTTTTGCAAATCATACTATAACCTTTACACAAAAAAAATTATTGGGAAAGGTTACTAGCTCTAGTTCTGCCACTTTATGGATTATAAAATAATTGTTTTAATTGCTCTGCTCCTTTCTCCCTTAAGTGCCAGTGTTGTACTTAAGGTACAACCTGCTGGTTATCCAGTTAATGAATAGAGTGTTTTCTCCAGAATGGTATGGAACAACTGTAGTTAACTCTATTAATAAATAATGTTAATAAGTTAGTTAAAGTAATATCAAGTTTGCTTGAATAACAAATCGTTTTATTGCACACGTAGCTTGTAAAACGATATATTATAGGTCCCTTATTGATTATACGAAATAATAAATATTTTTTATTTTTCTATACGATTAAACTATGTATTTCAAAATGTATTTTCAAAATTTACCTTAACATCAATTGGTCCTTTTATAATGTTAAGTAGTCAAATGCATACTCATTGACAGATTTAGTAAAACAAATATTAAAATATAAATCTAATAATTAATATTTCACGTGGTTGGATATGACGTAACTTTAAAGTTGTAAATTTAATTTCAATATTGCTTCGTAATTGTAATCCAACGAATATATAGTGTGAAGTACCAAGTCAAGTTATTTTTAATTTCTTTATTAAAAAAGTTTTAAATAAAATTAAGTATTGTTTGATATACTGTAATCCAATTGTAACTGTGAGTCTTCTAGGATTACAGTTACTCAATTTATTAACTTCTGAACAATATATTGGAAAAATTGTTTTCAATACATGATCACATGATTGTTTTTGTACATGATCGATTACTTTTAAATCAGGCAATGCCACTCGACATCAATATCAAGAGTTTTATTTGGAAATACATTGAATACTACGTCTTTAAACCTTGTGAGCATAAAATCCATACAAATATTTCAAGTGGTAGAATTTTGTTTTCATTTGACCTTGAAATCACTATGGCCATTTAATTTAATTGTTAAATATATGTTTGTACGTTTCATCACTTTTGATAATCCATATCCATACTCTTTTCCATACTTTTGATAATCCATCTTTTCGTTGAAATTCTTTTAGGAATATAAAAGTCCGTGAAGTTTGTCACAATAACCGCAAGTCTACTATGGTTTTTATACGACTTTAAGAATATGTTTTGAAAATTTTGGAAGCAAAGCTCTGCACTCATGGGCACACATGTGTTAGAGTACGAAGTTAATACAGATATTTGTTACACAGGGTAACTATAAATATGGTAAATAGTTAAAGGACATACTAAAATATAAAACATACCACTACGTATTCATTCTAGTATTATAAAACAACTTGTAAAGTACTATCGAGGGAATTGCCGCTTAAAATGGCAAAGTAGGGCTTTTTAATAAATAAAAGAAGTTATCACAAGTCCAACTTCCGAAAAGTTTAAGAACTTTAAGCTGTGTTTGCTGTTTTGAAAATACAAATAGGCTTAAATTGTATTGTAGTTCAATTGTTTTGGAAAAGTTTTAGAGTGTGTTTTTTTTTATTAAGTCACGGCTTTTACAAAAACATAAGTTTAAAAAGTTGGTTTCTTGCATAATTTGAATTGTATTAATATGTTTACGACGTACATCTTACATCGTACATCGGTCCTCTTCACCAAAGTCCTCAAGACTTGGGAATCGTCAAATTCTTAAAATGTATTTCTTTGTTATTTCTCCCTTGATTTTGTGCTCTTCTTTCTTATCTTTTCGGTAATTTATACAAATCTTGCTTGTTATTTGCCTTCTCATAGTCCGTAGGATTCTTCAGAGTGTATTCTCGCAACACTACCCCGCACTGACACCAATTGTACAAAAAGCCGATTTCGGGATTTCAAATAATAATAATGCCGGTTGGGAAACAAAATTACTATTTATTAAACTTTACAATCAACTTTACAGCAACTGATTTAAAAACCAACTTAAATGTCGTTAAAAATAGGTATATCCGCGGTTAAAATACAATAATTAAGGTTACATTAAATTTAGAAAGACAATGCCAATTAATTAAATTAACAGGGAGAGGTGACGCGACACGTGTTAATTGCCTCGTCTCATCTTGGGGACTGGGGCAAGGCTTCCGTCTTCTTCCCCAATGCTGAAGCTGCCCATCCAATGAGCGGCGGCCTCAGCACGTGACGTCACGGGAACACTTCGTTGTTCAGTGCTGCCCCCGACGATCACTCACACCATTACTCAAACTAAGAGGTACTGAAAACGTGCTTTGAGGTTGGCGCTGAGAGAGGAAATGCTGACACTTGCATTCCTGCTGACATCAACGCCCGGCCGGGCCCGTGGGAGCGTCTAAGTTGAGATTAGCTTGGAGCAAATATCCTAGCGTCTGGTGGTTTATTTTATATTTCATACCAGCCAACTCTTCAAAATGAAATAATGAAATTAATGTTTAGAGCACCGTTCCTCCTTCCAATTATAGGTTTTAGTGACGGTAGAAATTTAATTATTAGGAACGGTAAATTGTAATTATGTAATTACAGTGTCGTATTAATGGATTTAAACAGTCTAGGGATTTTGGGCCGTCACACCCCCCTCACCCCTAGACCATGTTGTCCCCAGCATGAGGTAACAGCAGATTGCCAAGTCCAACTTCTCTCAATGTTTGGAGAGTACACTCTGTCTTCCGTTGGCTGGTCGGTGATCAGGAAACTTCTAACTCTGGACAGCTAACCTCAACTCTCTCCGCAAATAAAAAAAAATTATTTAGGCCTAACTTCTACTTTTGTTTTACAAAAAAAAAACTCGAATTGTCACCGGTCCGCATTTGCCTCTCCCTTTCCAAAATATATCTCAAAAATATCCCAATCAAAACATCTCAAAAGTCAAAGTTAAACAAACAAAACAACACAAAAAACTAAAATATCTCATTTCGCAAGTACAAAAGTTACCTAAACTTAAACACAAAAAAAACAACACACATTCCCATCTAAACAGACCATTACAACATTACAGAATACATTGCTCATGAATTTATCCATAGCTTCACACAGATAAAGGTAAAGTGAAAATATTTACTAGAGGGCATTAACCGACCCTCTCTCTATGACAAGAGTATTACAGTTGTTTCCAAAAACAAAAATCTACTATGCCATCGCTAGAAGATACGTCACTGAGTTTAATTATGTGTATTTAAAACCAATTGGTTAATTTTTCTTAGTATCCGAACTGGGTATGAATTATTATATTTTAAAAATTCGCGAGAGGGTAATTGAGTTCAGCACTTTTATGGCAATTTTAGAACGCTACTTGCCCGCTATGGTGAAGCCACATGGGTTTTCACTTGGGGCCGGTCTTACACTCTGTCACCCCTTCGGTAGTAACGGATCTTCCTACGTAAGGTCAAATACTATCAAAAGAAAACTTAACATTATCCTAACACACCCTTTTCCAAGCTACAGTGCCTACTCTGATTAACTCGTCAACACATGTCGAAATAGCCAAGTAACATATTAAATTCCGGTGGAACTCCACCCACTATCAGTCGAAGCCTCAAAACCACTTTAAATTACCAATAATAAATCACATGTACAATCGAATAATCAATACGGTACAAGGAATTATTAACTAATCCTTAAAAAAAACTCACGTCCAGTAGGCCTGGTAAGGAAACATCACTGTCTTGCTGACGGGGTCCGGAAAAACCCTCAGCAAGGCATTTTCTGTCACTCTTGACTGACTATACACTAACTATAAGTAAATTTGTCTTTTAAATTTTGAAAACTCATTCAGGCTGGCTCCCAGGTGTCTACAGCCCAGTCAGTGAGTTAAAGGGAAGGGGGTATTAGGAGTGGGGAGTGCGCGCATTACCTTCCTGTGGACACCAGGTTGGCCGGTGAATTCTTTAGCCGTCTTGGGATATGCTATTGGCGTTAGTTGAATTGTACCAAAGAATAATAATTCAAAAAAAAATGTCATTACCAGCCTAAATCCAATACACAATTACCAAAATAAGGAATTACACTACAACACATATCGACATCACAGAAAAAAAAAATCAATAACACAATAATCGGAGGGGGATCCCCAGTCCTTTCTCCATCTCGTTCTCGCGGAGACAAGTCCAGAGGTACTCGCTTCCTCGCAGCGTAGTACGCAACTTCTTGATCGTGGTCGAAAGTCTATGTTTATTAAATACTTTTCACTTACTGAAGGTGTCCCGGTCGATAAGTCACTCCTCGTCACATTTTACCGCAAGGTCAGCCTAACTTTAGCTGCGCTCGTGGAACTGTCGTGCTCTGCTTCCGGTGCACGATCTGCTACCAATTCAACAGGAGGGTACCATCTCTCCAAGGTTCTGAAGTGGCGACTCTGTTTGCGCAGCCTGCGGGCGCTGTACACGGCCTCCCAGGGTGACACGGAGCAGGTCGGCAACTCGAACTCTCCATCTCAAACCTACAAAGACAACTGTGATTATCACAATAACCGAACGTCCGCCCCACATGTCCTATTCAACCATGCGGGCGCCAGCATAATGGACTCTAAGGTGCTGGAAAGTACTCTCCAAAGAATACCCCTTTACGCTTAGGTGCCAAGCTGATCATCTAGTCCCTGCAGAACCTTCAAGGTGGCATTCACATCATTATTCATCAACTTGGTCTCTTCGTCAGAGAGCATCGACCTCAAATCAAGAACAAAACTATACTCATCTGACCGACATGAGTGTTGCTGCCGTGTATAGGGCAGGCACCTTAAACTCCTCACTAATAACGTCGCATGTTATTACACCTCGGAGATCACTCCAACTCCACTCAACTTCATGGTGGTCAAGTTGATCTTTTCACCATTCTCATAACAGTTCAGAGTTACCTTACAGGGCTCTGAAGCACTATGCACCCATCAATTTCAGGAAAAAAACATTTTTCCACAAACGCTGGAATACAAGGAGCTGCCGATAAATCGGGCAGGCACCCGATCCGCCAGTGATCGAATCACACCGATAACTTCAGTCTCCTCAACAGAGAGCATTTGACTTAGAAAAGTCAGAAATCACAACTTCACATTCCGGTCCGACATGAGTGTACTGCTGCCGTTTGCATGGGCAGGCAGTATTGAACTCATCATTAATAACAACCCCTCTATACGGGTCAAACACATCACGTTAAACATTGACCACAAATCAAAAACCAGGACCCAAGTTTTTTTTTCTTGAGGGAAGCCCATTCAACGTCATAATTTCAATGGGGCATTCCCCCCAAAACAAAACTCAAATAGACTACAAAACAGGCCCAGAAGACCATCGGCTGGTTTACTCGTACCAACCCTTTAGTAAACACACAACCATCAACCTCCGCTTTGTCAGCTGTACAGGCGAATTGCGCTGCACAGGCTGGGCTTTCTACCGAACAGCTTGCCATAGCACAAGCAAAACACAATTTACTCCCCATTCCCGTTTGCTTTGATTAATTTTTCGTTCTCTTCACTGTCTGGCCAAGAATAGCATGAGTTAGCAAGCAAATTCCTGGAGCAGAGCACACATTTTAAAATTCTATTTAAAAAACAAAAAAACCATAATGTGATTCCTAAACACTAGTGCATCAGTATACTTAGGTGATAACACTTGTCCACATCAGCATAATCCATTCAGTAATGGTTACGAATGCACTCCCTCGGCAACTCCACAGCGAGGAAGACCCTCCGGTGTCCCAATCCACAGGGACAGCACAAGAATGGCCTAGAATTATAACTTTCCTGTACAACAAACAAAACAGGTTATCCAGTGAACACGTGTTATCACAAGTTAGAGCACAAACCACTAAAAACAACAAACTTCCTACGAAGAATCACTTATCACTAACTTCACCAGCCTTATATTTTAAATATAAGGGGAAATAACTGGACTCTTTTTTGTAAATTTTGAATTTAGTGTAAATGGACTAAATCGTAAATCATCGTATTTACTCCTAATCTCTGGTTCATTATCTAATTCATCACACCGCAAATGGGAGCTCTGGCTTCACAATGCTCAGTCCCAGATGAGGGGGTAAAGTATTAGACACTTTAAATATTACATCGGCAAATAATTTCTGACCATGTTCGGAGTACTGATAATAAAACAGATGCAGCCATACAATTTAAGGGACAGACTGCATGAAAAAAAAACAAAATTAAACTTCTCAAACTATCAACCTAGGCAATTTGACACTCACGATTTCAAACTGTAAAAAGAAATGCGATCATTGTTTACGAAGCACCGATCTGCAACAGTATTTAAAGCTATCTGCAGATCCTAAAACTGAACACAAATACGCATGACAATTTACTGACTTCAACTCAAAGCTTTATTAGTTCCAATTTGAATTAATAATTTTTATTTACACCTACTCCTTTAATGGATGTTAACTAAATTCAATCACACACAAAGAGATGTACTAAATATCTTCACGTTGCTGATTAACTTACATAAAAAAACAAAGTCCAGTACCACAAACAAACAGTACCACTGCTCTACTGACTGTCATGTTCAGTTGGCCCAAAACCAGGAACCAGAACTTAACAATGAGCACAGTATAGCTCAGTTCCAAAAAACCAATACAGCAACAAAACTGCGATTTGATTTTCTCCTCTATGCTATTTTGTCTCACATAATTTTGAGGGAGAGCAAAACAGCCTTTTTTCCAAAACTGCAAACAAAAGGTTAAATAATTGATTTATTGCCCATTCACAACAGTTACCGAAGGTTACTGCCCATTAATTCTCTCAACATTAAAATTACTGGATCCACCGGTGTAGAACCCTCAATAACCCCCTACTGATGGGAGCTTCTGAAATAATTAAAATTCGCCTAGTCCCATTTATAATTTCCAATACTTAATTGAAGCAATCACCAGAGGCTCACACGCCTAAGTCCACACGTTGTTCATTTTCAAAGAAAATTTCTAAAATAATTTAAAGTCCCGACTTAAAGTTCAATAAAGTACACTAAAACCCCAGAACGCGATTACTCTAAGTCCCAACACGGTGAATTACTCAATTAAAATCACCAAATTAATTTCAAACAAAAATCACAAGTTGTTTGTAGTATTCAGTGAAATTTTGAAAAATCCGGCTAAGTCCTTAGCTCAAAATACACAATAAATTTCGAAAATTACTGTCGAACGCCCATTTCCCCACTACTATGATGGTCCACGTCGATTATTTCTAAGTCCCAATTAATTTCTTTAAAATGTCACAGAACTCCTATTTCTCCACTACTAACGCTTTGTTTCGTCGAAAATTTTCAAAGTTCTGATTTACTTAATTTCTTTGGTAAATAAAAATGCACTGGTATCCTTTGACCTGACAATGAAGATAGGCCAGAAAATTGACACAGTTTATAAGTGTCAGATCATTAATTTTTATTAATTTGTAACAATAATTTTTTTTCAATCACTTGATTTTAAATTATTGGCCTATTTCCAATGACGCCCAGATTTTTTCCAATGCATTTATACATTTACCACTTAATATATAACCCAAGGTTAATCACACATGCAAATAAAGTTAGGTTAATTTAGAAAGCATTTATTCTAAGGTTAATATAATAAATAAATCCTACAAACTCCCGTCCTTGGACAAAACAATGTTAAATCAACTAAATAAAAATATAACACTTCAGGAATGATTATTACATCTACTAACTGCAACAAGTGTGGGACTCTGTTTAGATTAATCTATACAGACATCTGTTTACAAACACAGGCAACCATTTATGCCTTCTCAATTAATTACGGCGTCACTACTCTATGCGCCACAGCCTTGTTACGATAATTGTCACCCAAGTCTCGCTTCGGACAATTCGGATTAATTACAATATAATAGTTCTTCAATTTAATTCCCAGATAATTTATAATTTCATTTTAATGTCGTCCTCTCCCTTTTCCACGATAAGTTGCAACCAAGTTCACGCATTTGCACTTCAATCAAACCGAATTGGCAAATCAAAGATGGCGGATTAATCCGAACGCAACAGAGACGATTTTCCAAGATTGCAAATGGCGGCTCCAAGCTTCCTTCCACAATTAATATTCCAAGTCACTTTACTTTTAAAATAAACCTCCTTAGTCACAGGTAATACTTAAAATCAACTCTACCTTTATTATTTAAAAATATCTATTATCACTAGGCTCAACAACAACTCTGATAGCCCAATAATTTCGATTTAATATGTCTTCTCAAACAATGACATTCTCAGACATTCTCATCACGCGTCACACACAATGAATGCAAAATGACGATGGAGGGGGAACCGACGCTAACTATTTCTCTCGCAAAGAGGCTAATGGCGACTTGAGGATTTATTCAAATTAATCTAATTACTTTGAAATTCTCTAATAATTCGAAAAATGCATATTTCTTTACGGGAGTTGCGCTAAAATGAGTTTAATTTATTGCTTTACAGGATTAAGCGGTTACCTACTGTTAAAACGACACATATAAAATTAACAAGATTGCACCAATTAATTAAAATAAATTTACTACTTACCAAAATCCATTCTCCGTCCGTAGGATTCTTCAGAGTGTATTCTCGCAACACTACCCCGCACTGACACCAATTGTACAAAGAGCCGATTTCGGGATTTCAAATAATAATAATGCCGGTTGGGAAACAAAATTACTATTTATTAAACTTTACAATCAACTTTACAGCAACTGATTTAAAAACCAACTTAAATGTCGTTAACAATAGGTATATCCGCGGTTAAAATACAATAATTAAGGTTACATTAAATTTAGAAAGACAATACCAATTAATTAAATTAACAGGGAGAGGTGACGCGACGCGTGTTAATTACCTCGTCACATCTTGGGGACTGGGGCAAGGCTTCCGTCTTCTTCCCCAATGCTGAAGCTGCCCATCCAATGCGCGGCGGCCTCAGCACGTGACGTCACGGGAACACTTCGTTGGTCAGTGCTGCCCCCGACGATCACTCACGCCATTACTCAAACTAAGAGGTACTGAAAACGTGCTTTGAGGTTGGCGCTGAGAGAGGAAATGCTGACACTTGCATTCCTGCTGACATCAACGCCCGGCCGGGCCCGTGGGAGCGTCTAAGTTGAGATTAGCTTGGAGCAAATATCCTAGCGTCTGGTGGTTTATTTTATATTTCATACCAGCCAACTCTTCAAAATTAAATAATGAAATTAATGTTTAGAGCACCGTTCCTCCTTCCAATTATAGGTTTTAGTGACGGTAGAAATGTAATTATTAGGAACGGTAAATTGTAATTATGTAATTACAGTGTCGTATTAATGGATTTAAACAGTCTAGGGATTTTGGGCCGTCACAGTAGTTTTGATTTTAATTTTATGACGTTTTACCTTAGCTGAATACTGTAATGACAAAATGGAATATTCATTTATTAGTAGCTTGTAGGACTAAACCCTCTAATTTATTTTGAGTTATTTCTACATAGTTTCTTCCCCCGCCATGCCCGGTCACTTTACTTATAAATAGAACACATTAAAAGTGATAAATAAATTTAATTTTCCAAATGTCATTTTCACGATCAATTCAAACTGACCCACTTAAAACAAATTTATTCCTCTACAAAAACTAACCATAAAATAAACTACGAGGGTCATCCAGAAAATAAAGAACGTTTGCTTACTGCACCTAGCGCAGCTCCCCCATCACCGCCATTGCCTGTGTGGCAGTCCACTCACCTCCCCACCAAAGTATGAGCCGAGTCTCGTTGCTGTGCGGTCACCTGTCTTATTTCTACAGCTATTCAAAATGGAGGCTGCAATCGAAAATCCCGCCAAATATGAAATACGCAGTATTATTCAATTTCTGAATTTAAAAATTTTCGGGAATATATAATTTTTTTAGAAAAACACCAAAGAAAGATTATCGTGAAAGTGCAAACAAGTCTTCAAGTCGAATATTCAGGGGAAACAATGATGCAACCGGTTTAATGAAAGAGAATCCATCGTGAACGACGAGGATCGGCGTGGCAGGTCATTGCTCGTTAAAGATGATTTGAAAGAGAGACTTGAGGAAAATTTGAGGAAAACAGCTGATACAATCTTAGCACATTACATCAATTTAAGTTCTTGTTTTTTTGCTCTTTCACCATAAAATTTCTTTGGTGTTTTCAAAAATGTCTAGGTCTGGGCATTTCTTAACTCAGAAACAGAATAACACTGCGTATCTCATATTTGGCGGGATTTTCGTTTACCGCCGCTAATTTAAATCGCTGTAGAAATAAAACGTGTGACCGCACAGCAACGAGACTCGGCTCATACTTTGGTGGGAAGGTGAGTGGACTGCCACACTCGCAATCGTGGTGATGGGAGAGCTGCACTAGGTGCAGTAAGAAAACGTTCTTTACTTTTTGGATGACCCTCGTATTTTTTTGTTAGCAAACTACAAGTTTTAAAATCACCATTTCACACATTCAATCATCAGAAAAAAACGTTAATTTTAATAACAATATCACACAGTGTACCCCATTGCCAAAGCCATACCATTTTATTGAACAACTGTTTTATCTTCGTGTATTTAATTGTTACCAGTACGGGTACAATCAACGGTGTTAATACATCAAGAGGTCTTGTCTCGGGTTAAAAAAGTGTAGCCTACATGCTGACCGCCATTTTTCTCAGGTAGCCAATCAAATCCTCTCCCTGCAAGTCAGCTGATAAACATGTAACTTTTGAATAGAGGATTTGATTGGTTACCATGTTGGTTGCCATGGGAGCAGAATGGACGGAGAATATATTTAAAATAATATACTTTATTCATTTACTTGCATAAAACTCCATGTCCATCCCGATACTGTTCCAGAGTTGGTTATCGACTTCTATATGAACTAAATTTAGCGTGTAAATTCTAAATTGAATATTTCCTTGATTATCACTATATTGAGGTTCAAAAGACAGTCTAGGCTTGCTTACGTAGCTTTAATACTTGGAATTAATTTATTAGAAAGTCAAGACATAAAAATCAATAGTTATCAGCAATATATGTCATAGATTAACACTTACACTGCCAGCACTTTATTTTAATTTGGAAAATATTGACTTATTACCGTCCTTTTCAAGTTTGTTGGAGTGGGAGAGGACAGTTTTGCTCAACACTTTAAGGCAAATTTGCACTGGAGAACCACTTACGCTGCCTAATTTGTCAAGTAAACTTTCCTCGCCCGGTTACCCATTACTACTAACTTGATACAAATTTCTAAGTAATGTTTTATCTATTAATTTAATCAAAGAAGCTGTTGTATTCAGGTGTTATTACAGTTGTTCTGCAAGTAGTTTTGTATTCTAAACACTTTTAATATCATATCTAAATTCAAAACTCATGTTGAGGTCCCTGGACTATTTTCAAATCCATTTTAACATTTTGGACTATTGACGGAGGTAAGGAACCTATTTAGTGGACTATATCTATTACATAAATAGGTTTTTCATCACTCTGTATTCGAAAATAGCCCATAACAAAGCTAAAATTATCGATTTACATGTAACAAAACAAAAAATGACCAGCTGACTTTGCCTTTCCTAAACATTACTTTTCATTTCCAAAACAATACATTGCCTGTCCCAAACAAAAATTTTTCTGTCCTAAACAATTGAAGTTTCCGTTTTACTCAACAGAAGCACCAGTATGATTTTGTTATTTTTTACGATTTTGTGTTCAAACAGCTGACTTTAAGAATAAAATGAATTGTAAAACCGTGTTATGTTTACTTATTCAAAACTAATAGACTATGAAATATCAGATAATATTTGTTTAAGTTTAATGTGGTTATTTGTATCGTGATGAAAAGTATCGTTCACTACTCGTCACAAAGATCCTATTCCAGGGCTCGATAACATTTTCCACGCTCAGCTTCGCCTCGCGCGTAAAATGCTATCTTGCACCGAAATAGGCCACTTTCGTGACTAGTAGTGAAATATACTAATCTTAACTCCGTCAATAGTCACAATGCGTCAAACAAATTATGCTGACACGTTTAGTTGCAAGCGCAACATTATCAAAGCTTGCAATTCGTCAAAACATACAATTTAAAAACTGGCACAACACAGAAACACGAACACCAATACGAAAAAATATTAAAAACAAGGTGTAAAACCTGACAGTCTGGATAAAAAGTATGTTTCTTTGGAATATAGTCATTCTATCCATCATGACCTAAAGAAAGAGCTACAAAAACAAGGCATTGAATCAATGTTTCGTACCACAAACAGAATCAGATACGTTTCTTCCAAGAACAATGATGGAATAGATGACAAAATGCAAAAATAGGTGTTATAAGATCAGCTGTCCAGATTGCCTCGGCATGTACATAGGTTAAACGGGCCGAGCTTTTGAAACCCGATATAAAGAACATCGTCTGGACCGAAGAAATATTTTTTTAAAATCTCTCTTTGCCCAAAACCCTGTTGATTTTAATCACTCTATGAGTTTCATCAATGACGGCCTAGAAATACTACACTTTTGTGGAAAAGGTAGCAAATTAGACACTCTGGAGGAATACGAAATTTATAAGGTACACAACAAAGAACAGTGTAAAAATCACATCCTCAGTGAGAATTTTCATTTCCAGTCGCACTCTATTTTCAATACGATTATCCGTTCAAGGACAGCTGACCACCGAGCTGATAACATCAGTGATAACGGAAGGAGGAAAGGTGATGTGAAGTAATGTTCCAGTCTGCTGCCAGTGTTTACCCACCATGTCGATAGTGTAGATAGCGCTATCGGAAATATTTTTATTAATTTTTCGTATCGGTGTTCGTGTTTCTAAGTTGTGACAGTTTTTCAATTTTATGTTTTGACAAATTGCAAGCTTTGATAATGTTGCGCTTGCAACGAAACATGTCTGCATAATTTTTTTGACACATTGTGACTATTGACGGAGGTAAGATAACCTATTTAAGTCATATCTAAATTCTTGAAAACAACTAATTATTTTAGTTGGATTAAAAACAGAACAAATTCAAAACATGCTTTCATTGGATTAAAATTTAGGCTTCAATAAGCCCATGGGGAGGTGTCCTAGAAGGTTATATATAATAGCTATTTTACGTAATAACAAAGTGTCCTTATATCATTGTTGAAAAGGAAAGTATTGTATCTAGAATCGACCCTATAATGAGTTATTTTTACAAAATTATTATCATAAAACATATTCTTTAATCGTAGCATGAAAAAGGCTTATACTCCAATGAACACTAAGTAATCATTGTTTATTGAATTAAGTAGTGAAATCAGGTTATTGTTTTAATATTAAAACATAAGATTTAACTTAGAGTTCAACCGTTTTATTCAAAAACTATATATAAACGTATTTTCTGGTACTTTTATAAGGTATTCCTTGTAAATACATTTGGATTACAACAAAAATAACAACACTGTATTAAAAAATCATATATCAATAATGAAACACAATTTTATCTAGAACGTAGTCTCTAAATCTCCAATTTTAAGAGTTCGACCTTAAGTTCATTTTTGTGACTGGTTAGCAAACAAAACGTTGTTTTTTATTTTTTTTTGACTATGTATACAACAAAAGAACAAAATTTAATAAATTACAACTTTTAATAACTTTGGAAGTGAACGCCATGCAATCTAAACATGTCCACATGGACTTTTATTGAGTATGTTTGACCGTCGGCTGTAGTACTAATCTTTACTGTTATC
The DNA here is from genome assembly GCA_963675035.1 of Allygus modestus. Taxonomy (NCBI): domain Eukaryota; kingdom Metazoa; phylum Arthropoda; class Insecta; order Hemiptera; family Cicadellidae; genus Allygus; species Allygus modestus. The sequence continues at coordinate 409,548,795 of OY776112.1, forward strand.
AATACAAAATTTTAAAGTTGTACTTCTTATGAATATAAAACAACTTGGTTTAATTAAATAAATAAATCTCTAACAAGTAATCCTCAATAGCATTCAGAGTAAATCCCACTATAAGCCTGGATCAGTATGTTTTTATAACAGACGCTTAACTAATAAAAAATCGGAAAATCTTAAAAAAAATATAATTTACTACACAAAAGTAGCTTTTGAATAAATTCAGTAATAATGCCAAACTACAGAGCTTTAACGAAGACTGCCGATTTAGCCCAGCGTTGTGATATGTAAAGATCAAAGTTCGCTAAACGCTCAGATAAGCGTTCAACTTAGCCAAGAGTCTCCGTTGGTTTGTCTCTTTGAGTAGTTTGGTCCCCGATTACATTCATCTTTATGGGATGTAATTTATTTTATTTGAACAACTATTAAATTCTGGTAATTTTTTTAAGTCGCATACAATTTGGAATGCATTATGTCTTTCAAGGCATGTTCATTCAAATATAACATATTTCCTATAATCATCTAAATACAATTGTTATGTACCTCTGAGTAATGTATTTGAGTAGGCACAAATATATCCTGATTTTTAATGTTATAATACATTTTGTATAACATGTGAATTGAATATAAAAGAAATAATCAATTTTGAGTTACCTGTCTCTTTATTTTGTTAGAGGATTTTGTGACTAGATGAAATTGTCATATAATAACATTGTATATAATTGTCATTGTAATATAACTTAGGTTAAATTTGTACTGATAAAAAAATTATGATCACTAAAGCACATCAACTTAACACTTGGACGTTGCCTAAACTTATGGACAAACCTTTAATAATAACATCTGAAAACGACTTAAAGAGATGTTACAGAGATGTCATACTAACAATCGCAGTGGTCGCAGTTAAAATGGAACTAGGACGATTGCATTAAACACGTCTCTTTTCTTACATGACACATCTACTTTTTTTTCTCATTATTTTAACCGGTAATACTGGGGATTAGTAATATTAAATATTTTGCCCTCCAATCTCTAAGGTTTTATTTCCGTTATTGTGACTGTGAGAAACTTATATAAATAAACTCAAATTATATAGCTTATCAAATAATAATCATATAGTCTTACTGTATAACGTAATCACTTAAATCAAATCAAGGGATTTACTATGATATTGAATTTAAATTTCATACATGCGCGAATAATATTAAGTGTTTATTTTAGTATTGTTACATACATTTATAAAATCACTATCTATTTAAAGTGGAATGTATTAATTTATTCACTTTTAATAAAAAGTATTTATAAATCTAAAACTATAACATTTATTTAAACAATGCAAACACACTTGTATCTTATAAAAATATATGCTATTAGTAGAAAAAAATTTCAAATTAAACAAATATTTTGCCACAAAACCTGTACTTGCCCGATCAATAGGGGGAAAAAATAAATACATATTATAATGCATAGTAATACAATACATCTTTTTCCTTTTATTTAATTTTTTTTAATTGCATCTTATTTTATGAATTTTGCATTCATTTGTTGGGAATTTATTACTACACAAATATTTTAATACAATAAATTTTGACACCAAAAAAGTTATTTTTTAGAATTATTTTATATTTAAAAGTAAAATCTTCAGTATGAATGCTACCACATGTCTTCAGAGAAAATTGAATGGTTTTATCTTTTCCAGATAAAATTGTGGTCATTTGTGGCCCGGAGTGGTTTAAATAGAGAGGACAAATCGTGTTATTTAATTATTATTAATAAATCAAGTTGGATTCCTATTAGCGAATTTCCCCTATAGGGAAGAAGCCATTACCGTAGGTCTCATGGTAAGATTTAAGCCCGAGACCATGACAAATTTTTTTTTAGGTCCCCAGATGACTAAAACACTATTAGTTCAAATTTATATATATTTATATATATATCTATATATATATATCTATATATATATATATATCTATATATATATATATATATATGTGTCCGTGAATGCGATAACTTGAGTAAAAAACGTCCGATTTCGATGAAATTTGTCTCAAATGTGTAAAGTGACATTCATGACTTTAAGTTCGAAAACCAGAAAAATCGGGCCATGGGAAGGAGGGTTTATGGGGGTTTTAAATTTTCCAAAAATCAGTTTTTTGTATTTTTTACCATAACATTTTTTAAACACTTAATTTTGGTTTAGACCATGTTATAGAGCTTAAAAAAACAAATAATATGGTATCTTGAATTATTAAGCTAGGTTAAGTGGTTGCGGAGAAAATCCAAAAAAACCTGCTCATAAAATCTCCTATGTTAATCTTATGGGAAAAAGGTGTTTGGCTTTTCCTAAGTTAATTTTCATGTAAACTTCACATTTGCTTTCCAATCAATCAATTCCATTCAATTCAGCTTCACAAAACAATCATTTTGGTGTTTAAATTGTGATTCTACGTCCAACCGTTGCAGAGATATTCAAAGTGCTAAACACAGTACGTTGTCCAATGTTATCCTTATGGAGAATAAATAAAATTTGATATCTCCATTATTAATGAATGTATATTGATGAAACTTGGTACGTGGGGTCACGTAGTACTGGTATATTGATATTTGCACAACAAATTGATTTTTTGTTGATTATCCCCGTAGCAGCGAACCTGCGTACTCAGCCCCCATGTTATTCTTATGGAGAATAAGTAAAATGTAATGACTCCCTTAATTATGAACATAAATTAATACAACTTGGTATGTGGCTTCACCTTGTTGAGTTATATTGATATTTGCATAAAAACCCATTTTTTAGTTCCTTGTTGCAGCAAACCTGTTTACTCATCTCCCATGTTATTCTTATGGAGAATAATTAAAATGTTATATAGTGCTTACTTATGATTGAATATTGATTAAACTTGGTATGTGGCTTCACCTAGTTAAATTATATTTATATTTGCATAAAAACCAATTGTTTGTGTTCCTTGTTTCAGCAAACCTATGTACTCATCACCAATGCTATTCTTATGGAGAATAATTAAAATTGTATATATCGCTTATATATGAATATATTTTTATGAAACTTGGTAAGCGGCTTTATATGGCATTAAGACATATATTATGCATTGTAAATTCGCTGAGTACGCAGGTTTGCTGCGACGGGGGTATTTTTTTACTAGTAAGACATACTAACTAAGCTAACATCCTTTTTTATAGTATTCTTCACATTATAGTTCCAGATTTCCTAAAACGATTGGATAATATTGCTTTGAAAAGAATGACAGACATACCTGACACAATGAAAAGCTTTATTTCAAGGTAATTGTTTTAATATTAAAAGCCCATGGTAAGCTAGTTTGAGAGCGACAAAAATAAATTGATTTGTGGCAGAACTTGATTAGATTTTAATGCTAAAATATCCCAAAAGCTGTCAGTCACTTACGATTTACTTTGCATGATAATACTCCACAAATATTCAAAAAGATTTCAACATATTTTTTTAAGAGAGTTTTGTTTTGGTTTTAGTTAAAATCTTGACGAGGATCGGCTTCATTTACTAATTAGATCCATATGATTTGTTCCATACAGTAGGTTTATACTGTAGATGTAGATTTAGATTTTAATCCTGTATACATTAATAAGTTACACGAATAAGAAAAAATCAACTTCACGTAGCATTGTCATACGTTTTTAAACACAAGCAAACCTATTACAACTACTGATCATCAAATCCTGCAGTAGGCCCTCTATATACACAAAATAAAGGTTTGGTTTGGTAAACTGCATAACACCAACCTGTTTTAATTATGTGGAAACTCATGGACTACAGTTTCCACAAAATGAAGCATCAACGATGATTATAACTGCATATTATATTTTTAATTCTCCCCATAAAAATTAAGATTACTAATTACTGCTCTCTCTGATCATCATGCTCAGGGAGGCGATATCAAGTTATTAACGCCAGCGGATGTCATAAGCCCGAAGTATTCGTTCAAACGATCGTTTTCATGTGAAAATGTTCGTGTATTTCAATATTTACTTGGTAAAGAATCATGGTCCGATATGTACGAAAGCGATTCCATGAATGACAAAATGCATTTATTTCAATCTTCCATTTCTTTTTATGTTGACCAATCTTTTCCACAAAAAAAAACTTCTGAGGTGCGTAACGTGCAGTAAGGTCGCTTTGTATAATGATCAGTTACAACTCCGTGACTTGGTTTTTCAGTGGTAATATTTCACCAAGGATCTGGAATCTTCGGATGAAAGGAGGCAGCACTACCTATCGTTAAAAAGGCAATATATGGTAAGTATTAGGGCTGCCAAGTCAACTAAAGTATTTAACTTTATTCAAAACTCTTCTAATAGAGTCAAAACTGTGTGGCATGTAATAAATGAACATAGAGGCATCAAAAAACATTTGTGTAACATTCCTCGGTCCATCAAAGACAAGAAGGGAGTTGTTGTTAGGGATCCGAAGTCAATCTCAAATATTTTTAAAGATTTTTTATAAATGAAGTCCCAAAGGGGTCTAATTGTTTTTCTAATGACCATCCTGGTGGTAGCTCAACTTCGTTTATCCTGTCACCTGTTTCCAGGAGTGAGGTTACTGATATTATCATGAATTTCAAGTTAAAGACGTCATCTGGCATTGATGGTATATCATCAAAGCTCCTTAAGTCATGTTGTGATCTTTTCGTCGATCCACTAGTTCATTTGATTAACTTTTCCTTTACTAGAGGAATTTTTCCTGACTTTCTAAGGTTATCGGTTTTAAAGCCACTGGATAAAAAAGGGAAAATAGATGAACTTGATAATTTCCGCCCTATTTCCATTTCTTCAACATTCTCAAAGGTATTTGAGAAGGCAGTTAAGTAGATTGTGGTCATTCATTAATCACAATGATATTTTATTCAAGAACCAGTTCGGCTTTGTTAAGAGGGGCTCAACTATCAGTGCTATGTTCACGCTTATCGACAAGGTAGTCAATGCTTTGGATAGAGGGAAGTATGCATCTGGAGTTTTCTTTGATTTTAGGAAGGCATTTGATATGGTGTGTCACGATCGTCTTGTGGAGAAGCTTGAAGCTATTGGAGTACGTGGGATAGCAAACCAATGGTTTTCGTCCTATTTGAGGGGTCGGAGGCAAGTGGTTGAAATATCTTTAATTTATTCAGAGATTATGAGATATTGCCACTCTGACGTACAAATTGTAAATGCAAGGCTCAATACTCGGTCCTCTTCTGTTCATTTTATATGTGAATGATCTGAAGAGCTGTGTGGGAGGTGCTGAGTTGTGTTTGTTTGCTGATGATACGTCAATAATTGTGGATGGCATATATCGTGAGGTCATGGAGGTCAATAGCTTTGTTGAGTCAAATATGATTGTCCAGTGGTTTCGGGAAAATGGTTTGGCTATCAATGCTAACAAAACTTCTGTAATTGATTTCTCAATTTTGGGCAAGCGTAATGATAATCTGACTATCTTGGTCGATGAAGCAGAAGTCTGCTCCAATGGCAATGTTAGGTTTTTGGGGTTAAATGTTGATAGACATCTTAGATTTTCTGCTCATGTTAGCGATGTCGCACGAAAGTTATGTTCTGGGATTTTTGTACTTTGTAGACTAGCTTTCTTTACAAATACTGAGGTTCTTCTTACTTCGTATTACGCGTTGATTTTTCCATATATTTCATATGCTGTCGCAATCTGGGGTTCAGAACGATCTATAACCAAACCCATTTTTGTCCTCCAAAAGAGGGCAGTGCGAATTGTTGCTGGTCTTCGAAGGAGGGAATCATGCAAGACCGTTTTCAGTTAACTAAAACTTCTCACGTTCCCAAGTATTTATATTTATCAAACTTTGATTTTTTTAAAGCAGAACCACAGTATTTTCAATTCCCTTTTCCCTCAATCTAACTATGGCCTTAGAAAAAGAAACAAACTAAATATTCCTTATCACAGTACTTCCTTCTTTAAAATCCATACATACTATAATGCAACTATATTATTTAATGCTCTACCTGTTGTCCTTAAAACTGAATCGGGTCACATTCAGTTTAAAAGAATGCTTAAGTCCTTTTTGTTGGAGAAGTGTTTTTATTCCGTAGATGACTACATTAGTGGTATATATGCTACTTCCTGATCTTACTTGTATGGTTCTTACATTGTTATTTTGTTATTGTATTCATACTATAATTACCTTTGTGTGACGCAAGCCAATGCATGTAATTTTTTTCTATGGCAATAAAGAATATTTTGATTTGAAGATGCATTTTTTTAAGTTTAAATTTTGTTATCAGTTATAAAAAAAAATTCTATTGTAACGTGATAAAATTAATGCCTATTGAAACAGATCTAAGTAATGTGCTGGTATAATCTAAACTAGTGAGAGCTTTTTAAACTTTAAACTAAGCGATACAAATTATAAGCCATCGTCTCTGCCTCAAGTAACATATCCTAACGAGATTGTTAGCAAGACTGACAGTTGGACAGTCACAGCTTGCTAAATGACTTGAGATATGATCATGACAAGGGTCAGCCAATCCACCCTGGGTTATCACTGTAGATCACAACTGTAGGACTCAGGTGAATCTTACCAATTATGTCACGTGACTCTCTAAATGGCTATACTAATGTAGGACAATACGGTGTAATATCAATAACTTCTGTATATACTACAGGTTTGTTGACGAACTCTATACTAGAATTATATTATAAACCAATAACACTATCTAAAATTCCAAAAATCATCAAAGAGTGTGCTTTAATTGATTTGCAAACTTCTAAATAAAAATTATAAATAATTATAAAAAAATAAAAATAAAAATAATAATAATAATTATAATTATAATTTAAAAATTATTTAAATTATTATAATAATTATTTATAATTATTAGTATAGCAAAAGTGCAATACATAGAAAAGTAATACTGTTATGACAAATTTTAGAACCTTTATTCCAACAATTTAAATTAAATTAAATATTGGATTATAATTTGATAATTATTTTAAAATCCATAATTTATAGACTCGATTATATTTTTAGACCGTTTATTATAAACTTAAACCTAGGAATAATAAGACATATAGCTAAGTCATATAATAATAAGACATTAATAAGTCATTAATAAGACATATAATCTAAGAAAGTTTAATGACCTTATAGGAATATTTGCTAAAAAGTAATTACAAATTTCATGACATAATTTTATACATGATAACATACATTTTTAATCATACACAACAATCGAAAATTCAAATACAATAATAATACGACATTACAGACATACAATAATACATATATTAATCATATTTGACAGTACACACAATTTCAAATACATTCCACTAAAATAGATTCTAAGATTGGAAAATATCAATGTATTTTGAAATATCAACTATAAGGCACAAACTATGAGCAGGTTTTACCTTATCAAGTAAAAAATTCAACATTTATTTGCATTTTTGGGAATAATAAAAAATTCAATAAATTATTCTTAATTTTAATAATCATAAAATACCACTTTTTAAAACATATGTAAACAGTATCCAGATTTACGGAATGTAATTAAAACTATAGATCTCCTTACATATACTACTCATAACAGTGTGCAAATTACCTGTTATACAAAAACAAATACTTATTTAATATACATTTACATACAAATAAACAAACAATATTCAAATACAATTAATTCTAAAAAGCTTGTAAAATATCTGTCTCCATACTTTAATTCTGAAAACATGTCATCAATATTGTAAAATTATTTTAAAACGTTAAAAACAATGTTCTTGTAAATAAATAAAGTTCATTTTAATGTATTGTAACGTTCTTCACAACCTTACTAATACCTATATTTAGTATTAGCTTCAATAGTGCGAACAATTACTCTTGAGAAAATCAAGGTAGAATGTGAATCAGAATGACAAAATAAGACATGGTTCAATAAACAAAATCAAACCTATTAGGTACTCCAGAAAAGATTTATTACAACATTTTACTAAAGCTAACCTCAATAAAATGTTTCTTAAAACTGCTAATGTTTTTTGTAAAACTTCATATCTTTAAATTCGAATAAAAATAAGTAAACTGTAATTCTTGATATATATTGAAATTGTTAGCTATAAGGTATTCTTTCGAAAGTTCACAAATCTCAAAGAGATTAACTAAATACATTTTACATATCAGTCAGTGTAATTATTAGTCCTTATATAATGTAACATTATAAATAATAAATCATGAATAATATCCAAAGATAGATTCTCCACCACATGGTGTGGTCTCAAGATACTTTAAATATATTTTATTTATTTACACAATTCAGACGACTGATTATTCATATACAGTTCTCTAATTGAAATACATTTCTTTCATGGAATAATTTTTTTTGTACAATTGAATTAAATAAAAGAAAATACAAAGTCTTACCTCAATTTGAGGGTACAATAACCTGGATCTGTATGTCAGCCTCACGTAAAACAAACGAAAAATGTCCTGCACTAGTTCAAACCCTGCTTTATAACCTCACATCGACACACGGCACTAATGTTATACTAGAACGTTCGGAGAGGTTCGATCCCTGTTCCCCCTCCTGCGTTCTCTAACTTATCTACTTTACATCAAACAGGATAATAATCAGTTCTTGCCTACGACTGCTAAACTAGACCTATTTGAAACCTTTGGAGTCCTTTATTTTTTTTAAAACTAAACCAGTTTTGCTAAAGTGATATTTTATTTATATAAAAGTGTAATGAATAATCGTTGCAGTAATCTACAAAATTATTGCTCGAGGCTCTGAATTCTTTTGGGGATAAATTAAATCCGTGTATACTGTAATAGTTACAAAATAAAAAAAACACAGTTTGTATCCCGATTAAAATTTAAATAAATACAACAAAATAAAATTAAATATTGTTTTAAATTTTTTTATTAATTTTAAGTCCATTATTTATAGAATCAATTAATTTTTAGATAGTTTTATAATAATCTAAACCTAGGAATAATAAGATATAATGAACTAAAATAAATCTTAATAAAGGTTAATAAACTAAAAGGAAATATTTGCTAAAAAATAGTTGAACATTTCTTTACATAATTTTATACGTGATTACATACATCTGTAATCATACACAACAACTGAAAAAATAATACAATAACAATACAATAACACAAAATACAAACACAATATGACGTTACTGTTTAGTTTTAGCCGTCAAGAGAGTGAGCAAAACCCTTGTCCCAAATAATTCTTAATTTTGTCTCAACCTCTTGTATTTCCCTATCAGCTGTTTTTATTTATTTCCTTAATCCTTCATATGTTAACTTTATTATCACCTGACTTTTGTTTAATTTATTCTTTTATTCTTTCTTCCCGAAAACCAATATAAATAATGTAGGTTCTTTCATTAACACTAGAGGCACAAGTATTTCAACTGACAGACTTAAATTCAGTGAAGATTAGGGCTGGACATCGAAATGGAAATCAATTGATATTATAAAAATGAAGGTAACTACCTACATCTACACTACTCAATTTACAACTGGTGAGTAATAGCTAAAGGGAATTTATATTATAGACTAACAAGAGAACAATATACTACTAGATCAATGGAAATTAAATAGTGAATGCATTTGAATGTTTTTACTTGTGCTTATCAATCTCCTTTCATGTTAATAAATATGCTATCGTCTGCATTTTTCTTAACTTACCATCTTTCCTTTCTTTCAATTTTGGGTGTTTTCACCCTGGTCCTCCTATTTATATTTATTATTTTTTTAATATTTTCATCACCTTTACTCAATAATACTTTACAGATATACAATTCTACAACTATAAATCACATTTTGAATACATACTATTTCAAATACTTGTCACTAAAATAGATTCAAAGACTGTAAAATATGAATGTGTTATGAAAGATCAATTATAAGGCAACTGTAATTAAATCCATGTCTATTGATATTGGAATAGTTGCAATATTAAACACAAAAGAGGTTTGGGAACGACTAAAATTTAAATACTTCACAATTTTGACAACTGCATTGGTTTAGGCAAAACCGATGCTTATAACACAATGTGAAATATATTGAACCATTTTATAAATAATAACCGTTTTTATGTTATTTAGATTAATCAAGGAAAACTCCTGTTAAATTTACTGTATTTTTTAAGAGAAGGATCTAAATGTGCTAAAATTAAATAATACCTTAACTTAAGGAAAATATTTGTGTTAGATTAGACTGATTTTAGAACGTTCGATTCTGTATGATTTTAATATTGCTGCTACGTTCACACTATCTGATAAAATATAACACAAAGTAGATAACCACCAAACGTAGTTTGATGGTATTATTGAATTATCTTTTCCGATAAGATTTTAATTTCCTGGCAAATTCATAGAGTGGAAACTACCCAAGCTATATAGACTAAAATATTACCGACCGACCATTCTGAGGTCTAGGACTAGTTATAACTTACGGGTCAACTTGGGTAAAGTGACCCCTAGAGGCCAGGCAATATATATCACTTGGCTCGTAGTTAGTTGCAAATTGGGGTATATCTCATGCAATTTATGGTTGATACACCTGGGCAGTGCAGTGCGCTAAAGGAAGACGAGTAGTGTGTTGTTACTGCATTCAACATAGAGTTAAAAATCATTACATTATTATTTATTATATTCAACATTTCATTACATTCTAAGGGATTCTATGGAATAAGAAGTAGAACATTAAGTTACTTAAGATGCAATTCCTGAATTCCTATTAACCCTTTGCACTCCAGGCAAAAATTGTTGGTCACTGCCAAGAACTCCAGGTACTTTTCTGGAAGTACTAGCCAAAAACTCCGGGCCTTTTCAATCAATTTTGCAAGGTTCGGAAAAAAATCTGTAAATTTTACGTTTTAGTAGATAGAGTTATAATTCTTTTTTTGTTTTATTCCTTATGAGTTATCGGACAGTAAAAACATATTTGTAAATAAAATAAAAAAAATAATTGTTTAAACATTTTTAATAAAATATATATGTATATATTTTACGTAAAAATTAACTTTGAGGTGGAATAGCTAAAAAATAAACCATTTTCCTCTCACATTATATTGATATTTTCAGATTACCCATTTAGTTATAAACGTGCACACAAAATGTCATGCATTTATCTCGAGTAACAAGCAAGAAAAATTGTATTAGGCCCATTTGCAAGCGGTCTTCCAAACTTTAGCTTTTTTGTAACACAAAAAATAAATATAAATTTGTTTTCCCAGAAAATCTATTCAAACTTTGTTTTGTACAACTTTAACTATAACATAAAATTTCATCAATCATCCAAAAGCAAACAAATATAAACATAACTATTCCTTAGGCTTAGCCTAGTCTAGGCCTACGTCAGCTAGGCTAGGTAAAACGTCAGTCGACGATTTTAAAGTCCTTCTTCAGAAGAATTATCATTGTAATTCATTTTAGACAAAGTATAAAGTGAATATAGCATATCAAAATAACCTACAACTTGAAATAACAACAAAATTTGTCAGTTTAAACAACAAACATCTGATTCCCAATGAAACCAAAAATATGGTGGGCATAACATCAACAAAACAACTCATCACACAAAAAACTGCATAGAGTAAATCAATACTGACTTCACAGTGATACTCCACAACTATCTGGCTTCCATTTATCGCAAAGGTAGCGCATTTGGATATTTTATAAAGCCAGTAAAATTGGTTTCGCGGACCTCCGAAAAATCGGGCGTCGGAGTTTTTTGCACATTTTGCGAACGGCTGATAAATCGGAGTTTTTGGCCGAAACAGCGATGGCATCGGACGTCGGAGCAAACAAATCTTGTAGGGATTACAATTAATTTTGTTAGCAATAACTAACAATAAAGCAAGTATGACTATTACCGCATAGTCATAACTATAAGAATAAGAACATAGACAACTGCATGCGTTGGTAAAACAAAAGCTCCTAGCATATTGTAAATTTTATTTAAAAATGTTACCTTAATTTTTATATGTTACATAGTTCACATATTACGAGCTAAAACCGTATTCAACAGGTCTAGGGTAGTGAAGGCATGCAATTTATACTGCATTACTGCTTAAAATTTTGATTTTATAAATAAATTAATAATAATTAATAATTAAGTAATTTAGTTTCCCCGGAGTTAATTGGTTTCTGGTGTGAACATCGTCTTATATAGAATTTAAAAATGTTTAATAACAAACGAGTCCGCACGCAGCACGCTGACGTGAGGGAAGTGAATTTCCACATAAAAAACTATAAAAACTCAAAATCAGTTAAAAACATACATTTATTCCAACTTTTATTCAAATCTGAAAATATTGATTTTTTGGCTGTTCTGATGCTCCTGGTTCTATTTACCTGCAATGCTGGGAATACAATTTTGCGCATTATAAGGTTAGGAGAAGGTCCAGTCAGGCTTAAAAGTAGGCGTGAGGTTGTTGGGGATGATAAAAGTACACCAAAAAATGATTAACAGGCTTTTCTAATGTAAAATCCCCACAAGACAACGTACTGTGTTGCTTCGATACACATTTTCTTTAATAACTCGGTAAATATTTATGCTAGAATGACGAGATTGGGCTTAAAACTTTCGCCTCTCTAATTCCCATCTTTTTACATGCATTTATTTTACATACGGGGCTTTTCTGACCCTTTTTGGGCCCAAAACCTCAAAATTTGAAAGATTAATCCCCAAAAAAGGGGTTTAGAGTTTTCCGATTGTCTTGCCCAACGAACTTGTCCAACTGATTACAGAAAGGAACGTCCCTACCAAATTTGAAGTAAATCGGACAAAACATGCGACCGCTAGAGTGCAAACACATATATATATATATATATATACATATATATATAGACATATATATATATATATATAGACATATATATATATATAGACATATATATATATAGACATATATATATATATATATATAAAATTTTGAACGACCCCCCAAAACTTGTTCAGGGGGTCACGTTAGGAACTTCTATGGTGGTCCCGGGCTTAAGTTTCACCGTGCGGGTCATGCTAATAGTTCACTTTCCAAAGGAAATTCACAAACAATAGTGCATAGTATTCATCTATTCTATTTGTAAAGAAAATTTGATTTGTTAAGTTCAACGAATTTAATCATATTTTTTTATTCACACCCTCCTTATGACTTAAAATATTTCTACAGGTACTTCTGGATGATTGCTGCACAGTTTTACATCTTTTAGGGGTATTTTTATTAATTTTTTTATAAACGGGTGTTTCATATATTAGAATTACCACAGGGATATTATTTTTAAACTACATTAAGTTCACAGTATTGTGATTATTTTTAACTATATCAGAGATAAATGTTTCCCATTAATTTATTTGAATAATTAACTAGTAGGCTTATGTGTCCATTTGTATGGTTAAAGCAGATTACGTAAATGAGCATGGAAAACCTAGGATTTATCGTGTTTGTTATTTTAGGAAGGGAAATCAGTTAACTGTTGAAACAAAATTAATACTGTTCTAAATGGCTGACCTTGAAGATGGGCTCCTGGACATATTATTAAATTATGATTATAGGTATAGGTATTATAGGTATTATAGGCATAACGTTCAAAGTGTTTGACTTAAACATCATAATTTAACTAATATAACTTTAAATCCATAATAGCCTGTCAAGCACACATTAATTCAGGGCAACAGTAAAACACAGTTAAATATATTTGGTTTTGTAAATTTAAAATCATATTTGTACCATAGAAAGTTCTAAAATAAAATAAACTAGGAAGTAAGCAACTGTATCTTGTCAAACAAATGTACTCCAAACTTTAAACACACTATGTTTTAGTCATAAAACCGGTATAATTATTAAGCAACTCAACGTATTAAGCAACTCCAAATGCGAAGACACACCTGATTATGACATAATGGAGTTTCTCGGTTTTTTATTTAGATTAATGATTGTATTGGAAATTAATTAATTAAAAGAGTAAACCTGGATAACGTTTAAGAATAAAGCGGTTATAAATTATTAATATTTACCTAGTTAAGAGTCTTCATCACCGGAAGTTGCCGGACGCCACCTTGGTATTATGTTCCATAAGGCCAATGTTAACTTTGTGCCTCCGTTACTCCTCACCTTATCGTCACAAACAATTAATTTTGGTGTCAAATTAAAGGTTTCGTCGTCCTCTAGGGAAATACAATCGTCGAATTTTGATTTTGTTACAAATTAATGAGAACATGTAAAGTGATTCAGTTCAAAATTAAACTATTTATTATGAAACTATGATACCCAAATTAAGGAATTCGATATTGCATTTCCCTAAAGGATGACGAAACCTTTAATTTGACACCAAAATGAACTGTATGTGGCGATCAGGTGAGGAGTAATGGAGACACAAAGTTAACATTGGCCTTATGGAACAAAACTCCAAGATAGCGTCCAGCAACTTCCGGTGATGAAGACTCTTAAGATCAGAAAAAATACATATTTTCTAATGATCCGTGAAATACTAAACAGTTTAAAGTAATTTTGCATATAGGGCGTTTAATTAACATGCCTCTTATTATAGTAAACAAGTCTTAGTTAACACTACAGAGGTAACACAATGTAATTTACAAAAAGGTGCATTGCATTTGGTACAAAACTTAGCAATACTTGAAAATACTTGGGATAAAGTATAAAAGGTAATAAATTATTAAAGTCCACACAATAAAAACAAATGTCCAGCAGTAATAATTTTAAAATAAAATGAAATTAATTTTCTACGGACGATTTTTAAAGTAAAAAATGTTTGTAGTCAAATATGTGTATAAAAAATGAGAGATATAAGCAGCCTTGTGATGAAGCTGGATGATTCCAGTTATTTTTATTTTCATGTAATCCTCAATATATTAATTAATTCTCAAAAATGTTTGCTGTTTTTTACTGTCCAAGTAACAAACAAATTTAAATAAATTGAGAGTTAAAATGGTGAAGAAACTCAATTTACAGTCATTTTTATACATACATTAGACAGCAAAAATGTTATGTAAATATAAATGTTATACGTGGTTTTTTATCTAGATAAACAAATCAATAATATTCCATACCAAATAAATTTACATGCAACCAAAATAAATTCATCTTTAGAGGTCAGTTAAATTTAATTAATAAATGGTTTAGCTTTGTAGAAAAGATAAAATAAACTCACCGAGAATTTCAATTCGTTGGATGAGGATTTATTGCTGGCTGCCAACCTAATTCAGTCTCCTCCAGCTAAATCCTGACAATAAGGCTTACTTCGGCCATTGAACTTTCAGAAGAATTCATTCACCTTTAGTTAGTTTCAATGGCTTCTTAAGCCAGAAATCAAATGAATAGCTTACATTATCTCTTTACTCTGGTCTGATATTACAGTTAAAAATATATACGTTATAATATATAATTAATAATAGGATAGAATAAAACTACGTCTCACAGCACTGCACAATATATTTACACCTATACGGTACTTACATACACGACTTTAAATATACAAAGATATGGTACAAGGAATTATTGTTTTATTTTCAGTCTTGTATGTAAGTACAGTATAAGTGTAAATATGGTGTGTAGTGTTGTGAGACGTATTTTAATTTTATCCTGTTAATTGTAACAACAAGTATTTTGCTACTCAAGAAACTACTCGCATTTATAATTAATAAAAAATATCAATGTTAACGTTTAAATAGTTATGACTATGTATTTACTACATATTAAAAAATGATGTCCTTGTTTAAGTAAAAATCAAAATACCCCCGTAGCAGCAAACCTGCGTACTCAGCGAATTTCCAATGCATATATATGTATATTAATACCACATAAAGCCACATACCAAGTTTCATCAATATGCATTCATAAATAAACGATTTGTGACATTTTAATTATTCTCCATAAGAATAACATGGCGGATGAGTATGCAGGTTTGCTGAAGGAAGGAAAACAAAAAATGGGGTTTTATACAAATATCAATATAACTCATTTAGGTAAAGCCACATACCAAATTTCATTAATTTATTTTCATAATTAAGGGAGATAACACGTTACTTATTCTCCATAAGAATAACATGGGGCTGAGTACGCAGGTTTGCTGCTACGGGAGCCTTTGGCAAAAAATTGTTTTTTTTAGCAAATATCAATGGTTCACAACCAGATGAAGCCGTATACCAAGTTTTGTCAGTATATGTTCATAAATAAGCGAGATATAAAATTTTTCTTTTCCTCCATAAGAATAACATTAGACAACGTACTGCGTTTAGCACTTTCAATATCTCGGTAACCAATTGACGTAGAGAAATGGTCAAAATACCGAATTGTGTGTTTTTTTAAGCTGAATCAAATGGTAAAAACTAAAATTTGACTATTTAGAAAATTATATGTAAAAAATTCAAAAAACCCATTTTTGGGGTACAAAACCCCCCCAAAATACCCCTTCGGATAAAGCGATCTGGCTGGTTTTCGAACTTAAAGTCATAAATGTTGCTTTACACGTTTATACTAAATTTCATCAAAATCGGATAATTGTTACGAGAGTTATCGTGCTCACGGACACATATATATATATATATATATATATATATATATATATATATATATATATATATATATATATATACCCCCGTAGCAGCAAACCTGCGTACTCAGCGAATTTCCAATGCATATATATGTATCTTAATACCACATAAAGCCACATACCAAGTTTCATCAATATACATTCATAAATAAACGATTTATGACATTTTAATTATTCTCCATAAGAATAACATGGCGGCTGAGTATGCAGGTTTGCTGGAGCAAGAAACACAAAAAATGGGGTTTTATACAAATATCAATATAACTCATGTAGGTAAAGCCACATACCAAATTTCATTAATTTATTTTCATAATGAAGGCAGATAACACGTTACTTATTCTCCATAAGAATAACATGGGGCTGAGTACGCAGGTTTGCTGCTACGGGAGCCTTGGGTAAAAAATTGTTTTTTTGAGCAAATATCAATGGTCCACAACCAGATGAAGCCGTATACCAAGTTTCGTCAGTATACGTTCATAAATAAGCGAGATATAAAATTTTTATTTTCCTCCATAAGAATAACATTAGACAACGTACTGTGTTTAGCACTTTCAATATCTTGGTAACCAATTGACGTAGAGAAATGATCAAAATACCAAATTGTGTGTTTTTTTAAGCTGAATCCAATGGGAAAAACTAAAATTTGATTATTTCCAAAATTATATACAAAAAATTCGAAAAACCCATTTTTGGGGTACAAAACCCCCCCAAAATACCTCTTCGGATAGAGCGATCTGGCTGGTTTTCGAACTTAAAGTCATAAATGTTGCTTTACACGTTTATACCAAATTTCATCGAAATCGAATAATTTTTACGAGAGTTATCGTGCTCACGGACACATATATATATATATATATATATATATATATATAGATATATATATATATATATATATATATATATATATATATATATACAGTATCGAACGAATGGTGTTTTTGGGGTCTGGGGACCTCAAAACGAAAAGTTATCATGGTCCCAGGCCTAGGTCTTACCATGCCGACTACGGTAATAGCTTCTTCCCTATAGGGGAAATTCGCTAAAATGATATAACCTTCAGATACTTGTTTAAAATAGCTTTTAAAACTGAAAACTTCAAGTAGTAAAAAGAAACAAACAACAATAACACAAATTGGGGTTATGGTATCAAAAATCTCTGTAATAAATACCGACAGGCATTTATCGAGAACAGTTCTGTTTGTATACAAATGTTTCGAATTAGAAATCAAAAATATTTGGTTAAATTTGGCTTTGTGTTTTCATTACAAATTTAAAGCTCAATGGAAGTTAAGGAAGGTTTAAGTTTAAGCTCTTGGATAAATTGTAATGTTAACAACTAAATGTTGTTGGAATTATTATATTTTGTTCCAATTGAGAAAAAAATTATGAAGCCTAATATGCCCCTCCGAGACCATCAAGTTGGCGATTTGTCTCAGGACTGCATCCACACCTCAGTATCTTCATTCAAAAGTAGTCTTATCTTTACCCACAGATTAGAACGGAATGACAATAGTGTAATAAGGAATAATAGATTAAATCAATAATTTTTAGTTATTAGAAAGATTAAATAAGTTAGACCAATTTATTTTTATACACAACGCTAATCTAAATTACATGACGATCCAAGTTTTAAGACAATGGGTAAGTCACATTCGTGTATTTTTCATTAGATGTTGAAAGTTAAAAAAGATTAGAACTTTTACTTTAAAAAAAACGAGTTCGCACGCAGCACACTGACGTGAGGGAAGTGCATTTCCACATAACAAACTATAAAAACTCAAAATCAGTTAAAAACATACATTTATTCCAATTTTTATTCAAATCTGAAAATATTGATTTTTTGGCTGTTCTGATGCTCCTGGTTCTATTTACCTGCAATGGTGGGAATACAATTTTGCACATTATAAGGCTAGGAGAAGGTCCAGTTAGGCTTTAAAGTAGGCGTGAGGTTGTTGGGGATGATAAAAGTACACCAACAAATGAATAATAGGCTTTTCTAATGTAAAATCCCCATAAGACCACGTACTGTGTTAGGTCGATACACATTTTCCTTAATAACTCGGTAAATATTTATGCTAGAATAACGAGAGGGGGCTTAAAAGTTTTTTCACACTAATTCCCATCTTTTAAAGTGCGTTAATTTCACATCCAGGGCTTTTCTGACCCTTTTTGGGTCCAAAAACTCGAAATTTGAAAGATTAATCCCCAAAAAAGGGGTTTAGAGTGTTCCGATTGTTTTGCCCAACGAACTCGTCCAACAGATTATAGAAAGGGACGTCCCTACCAAATTTGAAGTACATCCGACAAAAAATGCGACCACTAGAGTGCATACATATATATATATATATATAAAATTTTTAACGACCCCCCAAAACGTGTTCAGGGGGTCACGTTAGGAACTTCTATGGTGGTCCCGGGCTTAAGTTTCACCGTGCGGGTCATGCTAATAGTTCACTTTCCATAGGAAATTCACTAATAAGTATGAACCACTTTGTGATAGTTTACATAAAATATTTCATTCCTCGATTATGAACTTAAATAAACATTGTTTTATTGCCAGTCTCCGGATTACCAAGAAATCCTAATAGTGGTTAAACCACTATTAAATAAACAAGTATAACATTAAATTCAGTACGAAGCGACGTTTACCATAGTGATGGATATACTTAGTAATCTACCTTGTGTTCCTAATGTTTGTGATTGTCATATGCTATTTTTTACATTTTATTATGAGTTATGTAAATTTAGAAATATAATGTTAGTTTTAACTTGCATTGTATTTTTTTTCGTATGCATATCTGACATTAAGTTAATAATTCATAGAAATAAACAATTGCAAAAACCCAGTTTTATCGGTGTTTTATTTTTTTTAAACTTGTTAAATAAGTGAAACAGTGTTTATCACAAACAAAATAAACTATTATATTAAAGTTAGTAAGGTCAAAGTAAACGTATGCCAATGTAAAATAATAAATGATTCCTCACATATCTATCCAATAAAAGACCTTAACTAGCATTAACACCTTAAAGATCCATTTAAACTGCTCAATACAATCTACAATAAGATATTCCTTCTGCAGGGCAGTTGTATAGTTATTTACGATTTTCTATCGGTGCACTCTTAAGCTATGAGTAAGAATTAATTGAGTATAAAAAGATGTTCGGGCTGGTATTACACTAAAGAATGGTAACAGTCAAGACTGCATTACAGTGAACAATGCATGAACACCCTGGTATCTCATCCCCTTATGTTAAGCGTTATCCGACGCACGGCGTTGAATGTTATGTTGCTTGCTATCGTGATTGCAACCCTGGATGAACAATGGAATACGCTCTAATTACTGCCCGGCAGCGTAGTAAAGTGATGTTGAACCTAGATATTGTGCGTCTAATCTCAAATCTTAAACTACATTCAAGTGTTTTGATAATATGGAATAATCGCATGAGGAACCATCAGACATAATATCTTAAAAGTATGGCTGCGTCCACTTTATCAAAGGATTTCACAACAGCAGTGCTAACAATGCTTTGAACTAATGGGATGGAATGGATTGTTAGTAAGAGTTTAAGCAGAAAAGGTAGGATATTAATTATTTACGAAGAGGGGATTTTTATATGGTTGTTAATGTAATTTAATGTAAACTAATTTACTATAACTTTCACGTATTTAAGTGCAACAATAACTGTTATGATATTCACTATTAACACTCTTACCAAAACTCGATTTTTACAACACCAAAACCCTAGACCTGAGAACCTTTTTTAGCTACACCATTTGTTAACCGTGCTTATATCTGCCTCGTGGCTTCTTTTAATTTAGAATCACAATTTTACTCTTGAAAAAGTATTATAAGCCCCATTAAATATTCGTTAATTATGTATTTCTCATTAATATTGACATTACATTAACTCGCTATTGTATCACACAGACCAATCCATTTGCTACCAATGCTAAGTAGCCCTTATACAAACCAAAACTCTGGGCCTCACAGACCGTTCTGAAAGTAATTTTATTTTCCAAACAAATAAAACTGTACAAAACTTCTCAATAACCATATAATTCTAAAGAAAGTTAGATGACTAGAAATTCTAAGGGAAAGAGCAGTTATGTATCGTCAGTATTGCCAATAACATTTATTGATTTCATATTTCAGACTGGGTCTATAAGAGTGGGATTTCAATAAAAGTTTTAAAACTATATGTAAAGTCATTTTGATTATTTATTAAGTTATGTATTTGATGATCACAATTCAGATCTATTACGAGTAACATAAATATTGACAATTTACTCCTAGAATTCAATTTGTTTTCTATGCTTTCAGTTAGTTTTGTAACAATAGTTTATTTTTTGTATTAACTACTCTAGCGTTTCAATAAACTTCATAAGTTTAATATAACTTTATTCATTGGTCTAGATTGTAATACTTAAAAACAAATTGTGGCAATAATACTGTTGGCAAATAAGAGGGTTTCTGAAGCATTGAAACAAACTGTATGGGATGATCCATTATTCATAGTTATTTTATCTATTGTATAATTAATTAGTTTGACGATGAATAAACCCATGCTGGCTGATTCCACCAATAATTAGATGACTCAGGCTTCTGTTTGGTGCGCTGAGCCGATTAGGCAAATGAGTCTGAAAAGCTTTGGATCTGTTTGTTGTTTCAGATTAAAATCCCTATCAAAACCTAGGTTCTCTTTCATTTAATTTTTTTAAAACTGGTTTAAAAATTATACGAATTAAAATATTAGTATTAAGATAAGTTGTTAAATTTGGCTGTGAGATGCGGTAAAATGGCGAATAAAAGTCTGCAAGGCATTGAACCAAAGGTTGTCTTTAGTTTTACGTCTAGCCAGTTCTTTTGCATAAAATTCGTTGTTGGTATGGTTGCGGACATTTTCCATCACTGATTAGTAAAACAAAATTACACGACGTTTCGGGATCTGGAATTTGATCCCGTCTTCAGGGGTGAAATATACCTAAAATATAACAACATTACAAAACAAATTAGTGCACAAAAAACCTTAAACAGAAAAATTAATAAAATAAAACCAAACACAAAAGCCATCACAGAATGGAAGACACGGTGCGGCGCAGGACTGCAGATCAACCACTAGAGCGTGACTGACGGACGGAGTGGTGGGGGGTCCGGACCACGTGACTAGTGCTCAACGATCACAGTTTTGTAAAATTTAGTTATGTTTTATGTATTTATCTCACTTGAAAACGAAACTAGTTTACAAATCCCGAAACGTCGTGAAATCTAGAAAAATCTTTAAAGTTAAAGGAACTATTGTTGAGGACTATTGGAGATGACATTGGATTGACACAAATGTGAAACAAGAATAAAAAAATGGAATGTGAGAGTTAATATTTTGAACTTATAGGAAAATTATAGATAACACGTACAGGTAACACATACTCATATAACCAAAAGCCGTCTATAATAGTGGTAAACGTATCAAAGCCGTATTTACTACTGCCACTTGTGAATAATAAGGCAATAAATAATGAATATATTGAGCGCTATTGTCTAATATAGGACTATATCATAAATACAGATCCAATGGCTTTTGTACAACAAAGAATTCATATTTTTGCTATACAAATGTTTTGAATTGATTTTAAAACTTTAATTTTTCAATATGTAACTAATGTACTATTATATGTACCGAACACTTCATAATAAAGTTGCTGCCCTTCATAAGAGACGGAGTTGTTCATTTACGAGTTTGTTCAATTACACTTAACCTAAACAAGAACTGTTGCTCAAAGCTAAACCCTTAAATAACATGAAGTTCAAGTGGCAGTTAGTAAGTAATACCCAGGTGAGATCTATTATCATTAATGCCATTTGATCAAATCCAGTTAACTTATTTATTCATAAAATAAATTATAAAATTGGTAGTTTTAAATTAAATGTAGCCTACATGATTTTGCAACCAACAATTTATTTCATGTAAGTTTAGGTGTCTCGATATCCTAATTTAGTGTCTTGGACTTCTGTTCCAGAATCACGGGTTCCATTCTCATAACCCAACCTGTATATAAAATTACAATACAATGCTATTTTTTTAATTGTTTACATTGCTCATTATGTGTATCTATTGTTTATTTTTTCATGGGTTGTAAATATGTTTATAAATAAAGTAATTTATAGTAAGTAAATGGCGTTCAACTTTTGTTGTAGGCGTTCATGCTGGCAGATCAAGCCTAATGTTATAGGATGAAATTTACAGTTGGATATTTTTCTAGGAATGAGTTAATGTCATAGTAAATTGTTTTAATTGTTTATAACGTAAAATAAATATTGTAATAATACGCCCATAGCGTGCAAAAGCAATTATAAGTAAACTAGTTGCTTGTAGAAGATATAGCCTCTAACCTTCTGTTTACGTTTTTTTGGACATACTATTTACTGGAAAATGAATATCAATGCTTATATATACATTTCATTCGTTACTGTAACAATATTATAAAAAGTTGCATTAATTATAACTGATCATTATTTCATTTTAAAGATTTTATATTATTTTTTTAAGATAATTTAAATTGATAATACAAATCTGGCTCCGTTAGATTCTTTCCCATTACTTTATTGTATATTTGGTATTAGGCTGTTACAAATTATATCCTTGAATATCAGGAGGCACCTCATTCATAGTAATTAAACTGTTAACAATAACTTTTACTGACAAAAATATTTATAATTTGCTTTAAACAGATAAACAAAGTTCGCTCCCAAATATTGCAGGTACAACATCAAAGGCACGACAGCAGCAGGAAGTGTGAACGGTGGTCTCTTTTGTCCGCCACCTAAATGAGCTGTCGGGGCAGAACTGAGGGTGGGCTTTTTTTCATTTACTCACAACCTAAAACAGAAACGTGTAGAGGTGTGTGTTAAAATTAAATCTGAATTCAATTTATCATGGGAAATCTGCATTATTTCTGTACATTTTTATTTGTTAGCACTGTAATACAACACTAAGACAATGTAACTTTCTTATAATATGAATTGCATTAAAGCTACATTAATGTTATTTGTTTAAATTGTGTTAAAATTAGTTTCTGATATGTTGTAGGAAAATTAACCATTGATTTACACTACGAATAAACAGATTAGTAGCTATAATCATTATGAACTGCATTAATTCAGATGTATGTAAAAGTCTTGAATTCAAAAGATATTATCATAATATTGAACCAATGCAAGGATGCTTATGACTTATACTTTTACATATTTACTCGATTGTGGTGTAACGGGGTAACGGACTTGAAGGAAGTCTTTGTAAATGAAGCCAAAGTCTATTTGGATCTCATTTTAACGTATTTAATTTTACATCACACTGCCGCAAACTGACCTCAAACGGACGACTGAGCTGTTAGAGCCTCAAAATCTGTATGTGTTAAAACCTTTAGTTTATCATTTTAACCAAAATGAGAAAATATATTTTCTTCGGAAGTTTATTTTGCAGAATTTTATAATATTATTTAATCCTTCTGTAATTGTGTATAGGTTTAAATGTATCTATCACAAGACCATCCTCTCATCATGTCCATTAAGACTGTTTTAAGATAAGACTGTTTTACAGTAGGCACGGATCGTATTATACATAATAAGAAAGTTCATAATATAATGTCTCAATGGGCACATACAGTCAGATACCGCGATAAAACCTTATTTTCTGTGTTTATGTTTATAATTGAAGTGCATTTGGTCTTAATCGGTATTCAAATGGTTCAATACGAATTTTTCCAAGTAAATCAGCACAACCAAATTTTACTATACTGTACCTGTCCCCCAACATAGAAGACCACAGAAGCTAAATTGTACATTACCAACATTGATTACGTCATTCAACTCATACCACTTTCGTTACCTAATTTTTAATAATGTTGGTTTTTTATGACGGTTTATGAAAGATAACTAATTTTATACCAATATTGAAGTTAATTTGATTTAAATTATCCAGGAATAGTTACCAACGAATCAAAAACATGTTAGCATTCTCCATTTAGACCATTTACCATACCATTTACTATTTACCATTTTACCATTTTTTTATACCATTTTTGTACCATTTATAAAGGCCTGTAACATGTGGAATGACCCATACCAACGCGAAAGAGAGAAAGAGAGAAAGAGAGAGAGAGAAAGAGAGAGAGAGAGAGAGAAGAAAGACTTTCCCCTCAGCCTAACCAAACTTCAACGTAATCACCAGTATTTATTCTGTTCGATGTCCGGGTGAAAACTTCTCAGTAACCAGAAGTGCCACAAGTATAAGATTTTAAACATAAATAGTTTGTAGGTTGTAGGAGTGCAGGAATATATTTTTAAGTCCATTATCTAAGGCTCCGTACGGTAAAATATTAATCAAAGGTAAACATTTTGCCATTTCTGTTATGCCAGATTTGTTGATTTGTTATTATACTAATTCATCTCTAGAACTAAAAGTGACGCTTTTCGATCCGAGCTCAAGTTTAACGGCCGAGGCGGAGCCGAGGCTCGAAAGTGAGTGAGGATGAAAAGTGTCATTCAATGATGTTTTTAATCCTAGGACGAAAAACATGATCAAAATGAAACTTTTCGGTCGAGGTAATCCTAGGAGTAAAAAGAACAACTTTAGCATCCAAACACATGACTATTTTTGAAGCAGTATGACGAAAATACGAATATATTTTGAAAATAGAAGAAAGTTCTTAGGGAAATATTTAACTGCCACTTTTACTTTCGCTTATTAGGAAATTAATTTAGCAAGTTTTATCCTATATTACATCTTAGTTTTAATTTACGTATTTTGTACTTTTAACAATCAGAACATTTTAATTGAGGATTTGAGATGCTGTACCTACTTATATGATTTTTTATTCATTAATAAACGGTTAGAAACAACAATAATGTTAAGACCAAATAGAAATTACTATCGCCATAAATTCCGGTTCTAGAAGGAAATTGACACATGTTTACTTATTTTTTTGTATTAAAGAACAAGTATATCTAAATGGCTAATATATATTTTTGAATATCATAATGATATGTGCAATAACATTTTATAACCAATTTGTATTTATTTAACAGATATTTGTTTCCTAAAATATGTACTATTTATTTATTTGTGTGCGTGAGTGCTTACATAACAACTCATAGAAGGTATGCATATTTAGGAAGGCTATAATATTGTTCACAAACTGGTCTAATACATATACTGACTTAGTAGCAATATGTGATGGAGCGTTGGAAGTTTATTTAACAAATTAGGCAGCATAAGTGACTCTCGAGTGCAAATTTGGCTTAAGTGTTGAACAATAACTGTCCTCTCCCACTCCAACAAACACTCCAACACTCCAACTTCAACACTTTGGGGACACCACTACGGCAAAAATCTACCATGTTTACGTTTGCGAGCTTTCAAAATCGCACCACCGATTGATGACCCCGCCGTACTTCAATAAGTTGTATGTGAAGTACGGACTGCTATATAATATTTTTAATTTGTAGAAGTTCATTGACAGATTAGCGATGTGTATGGCAAAAACTGAGCTAACAATGAGCAATGGAATGTCACACAAATCGGTTAGAACATTTAAAGATGGCCAAATAAATGTTCATGATGAGGAACAAAGTGGGCGATTCTCTCTCATAACTGAAGATTTGGTGCATAAACTTGATCGAAACGTGAGATAAAACGGACAGTTTACGATTTTTTAATCATCTTAAAGAGTTTCCTAAAGTATCAAGAAGTGTTCTTTATGCAATTGTGATCGAACTACAAAATTATCGAAATGTGTGCTCACGCTTAAAAAATGTTGACTGAGGTGCAAAAACCGAGTATTTTGAAAGTGCGTTGACTATACTTGAGCGGTACAAGGCGTAGACAATGATTTTTTAAACCAACTTATTACAGGCGATAAAACTCATCTTGACGCTAAAGACGTTTAACACTTCACCATGCACTTCTTCTGATGACTTTCACCCGTTTTTACACCGTCAACAGTTACAATTGAAACATATTGCGTATCTAACAAATGACAGGATTTTAAACCATCGGCGCCATTTTGAATGCACACAAACAGACGTTAACATGGTTGATTTGTGCTGCAGTGGTGTCCTCGACCTTGCCACTGGATGGAGGTTAGCTCAGGAATTTTAACCACAGAGCTGCAACGGCGTGATGTAAAAACGGTACTTACTTGTTATTTTAAGAAAAATATCACTGATAAACATGACATTTTATATATGGGTTTCTATGAAAGTAGCCCCAAACATCAGAAGTGAAAGAAATCACACAACCACAGTGTAATGAGATAATCAGCGAAATATTTCAAGCATTTAACAGCATTTTTAGATTGATTCAATATACAATGTAAACGCCAAATTTAGTTATGTAAACGTCGGCAACCAACTTTAAATCGACATTGGGGTGAACATGAATTTTAATGCAAGTTAAACTGCAAACAAAGCGAAGCACTTTAAAGTTGGAAAACAAACTTAAAACTCCAATATCTGGTGATAAGTTGGAATATTGATGGCGGTTTAGTTATTAATAAGACCCCCAGGAATATTTTAAATTATACGTGTTTGCTGTCAATGTATTACATATTTAACAAAACTTAAATTGTAAAAGGGTGTTGCCTATAATATCACTTTGGTAATCGTGTTGAGAATTTTGAGAAATGTCATCGATATTTAAATATTAAAAATAAATTAATATTAATATATTAATCAAGAACAGTCTATCATTATCATCGAGAGCCCTGATGTTAATAATTGTGACAATCTACGATATGAGGAATATGGCTGGAAGAATTCTACTCATTGCAGTCCCTCCATTAATAATAATTAATAATTATAATGAACGCCCATTTTGATTAAAATATAATGATTTTTAAACAATTTACCTGAATAGTCCTAAACTCGCAAAATTATAAATTTCCTTCAATAGATGTTTATACACATCAAACTTGTATAATTTTAAATTCATACCTACCACATGGAGCCACGTTCCAAGTCTTATAAAATGCATTTTAATAACCAATATTTATCAATTCATCAACTCTCCATTAGAATTAAATTAGGCAGGCCAAACATGTGTGCTAAACAGGGCCACGACAACGCTTAGGATGTGGACAAAGATTAATGGGCCTCACCAAAGGAAGACACGTAGTAAATTTATGAAAAACATATTTATATACAAGCGTGTCATAAATGTGTCCATTATTTTATCCTATGAATGATTTTTCTAAGAGCTGAAATCACTGGTAAAACCTAAAGTGAGGTTTTATATAAAATTGAATGCGAAAAATATAAATGTCTTATAATTATATTATTTCTTCTTTCGATAGTAATATTTCTAAATGAGTCATAGTTTAAATATATCAGTTATAATACAGATCACACAATTCATGTTTGATAGACAACATCCCCTACCAAACTGATTGGTGATCCTTATAAGGACCTTTATATACAGCGACTGGTTCCTAGGGATGTAAGGTCAAGTATATATTTATCTACGACAGATAAATGAAATATATATATATATATTTTTATTTTAATATATACTTAATTGAAGTATTTGTAGATGGAGATATTTCAGTAAAAGTGTATTTTAATAACAAATTTTGCTATGTTGCATTTACATAGAAAAAATTATATAAAAATTCTATCAAACCTATTCAACATTCAGTAAAACGTTTAAAGAGTACTCAGGTTTAGATGTGTTAATTGTAAAACTAATGTATGAACATTTTAGTATTAAATTGGGATTGATGGAAACGCGCTAATGAAATTGCTTATTGATTGATAGAGCATGAAAATAGCAAAAGGTGTAGTTTAGTCAAATTCAAATGTCCAATCGATGAACCGGATTGTTTTCCTTAGAAAATAGATGAGTTCCATAATTGTAATGAATGCCAGAATGCGTTATCCACTCTGTAACGGGAATCCAATTAATAGTTTCCTGAGCCTAATTGGATTCTAAAACACAAAACGATTGAAAAAACAATGCGATGAAACAAGATCGGTAAGAGAGGACTTGTTAAAGAGGAATCAAGGCAATAATTGCATTAAACATGGGATATACATTGGTTTCCCATTAGGGCTAAAAACCCAGTCCTTGTCAGAGCTTCTCCAGGTTTTCTCCGTCGCTCTTAATAGTATAAAGTATTTAAATAATGTCTTTAGTTGCATGATACGTGTTGTTACGACTAAATAGGATAAAAAAACTACGTCTCCCAAGACTAAAAAGTATATTTACACTTATACTGTGCTTACACACAAGACGGTAAAATATACACACACAAAATTGTATAAGGCAATAGATTTCAACCAGTGGCCGTTTTTCCATGATTACTGGTGCAACTGGTTGACATCGATCGCCTTGTGTATATTTTACCGTATTGTATGTAAGTACAGTACAAGTGAAAATATACTTTTTAGTGTTGTGATACGTCGTTTATTTATCCCACAAAGTATTTGTAAATTAGTTATTTTGTCACTAAATTTCCGGCTTTAGTTTTGGAACTTTGAAACTATGATAAGACAAAGTAATCATATCATATTTGTAGTTTTAAATTCATTGTGAACCTAATTTCAGTACTTTTTAGATATTTGCATGGACCTGTCAACTTTGTACAGTTTATGTCAGAAACAAAGCTCGTAATGTTGCAATATTGTTATTTAAAAAATTAAGATCAAAAGTCAAACTAAAAGTTGGACTTAATGAGTTTAAATCGTTTTAATTATCTACTGAGTATTTTATATTACTTTAATTTATGATGTGATCAAATTTTGCCAATGTCTATTTGTATTTATTTAATATGTTCAAAATAACTTATTTCTGCAACATACAGATAGTTGCACCAGTAATGAAATTTCGTTTGTTTTATAAAACATGTAAGGTGTTTTTTTTATAATCCACTCCATTTAGCATTAGTGCTTTCAATCTAGAGAACGACGCAAAATATATACTACAACCCTGTTGTAAGTTAATCCTAATAAATAGGTTATTGTAAAAAATAACTAACAATTTAAACATTAGAACGTGAAACAACTGAGGACAACTGAGGAAAAAATCCCTTATGCTGTAATAGTATATTTCTTCACTAGGACCAAAAGTGGCGTTTTTAGATTCGAGCTCTAGATTAACGACCTATGCGGTTCCGAGGTCGGAAAATGAGTGAGGATCGAAAAGCCACTTTTGGCCCCAGTGAAGAAATATATCTGTCTTCATATGTCAGACTATTTTAAAATAACATTTTAATAAAAACTGAATTTTGGTTACTTTTCTGCATTAAACTTTTTTTATCTTGATCTTGATATTCTAAACAAACAGCTGTTACACAAGTTTTCATTGTTAAATGCCAAACAATGAAATTTACTCAACTATTCATCAATTCAACTGTTAGTTAAATAATTCGTTAAATTATTATTTCACAGCTGATGACCTCGACCTAGAAGTGTCATAAAATGATGTTTTTTGTACTAGGACAAAAAACCAACATTGTGATACTTTTTATCCGAGGAATAAAAAGAACAACTTTAGCAGCTCAAGGTTTGTCTTAAAAAAAACTGTTTTTTATGTAGTATAGTGACAAAATAAATTATCTAACTGAATATTTTTAGGAATACATTTTGGCTTCCTTAATCATGTAAAGCGGATATTTAAAAACACAAACCTTTGTTATTAGTTCATAAAATGCGCACAGTGAAACAGAGATTGACTGTGTTCCCAAAGGAAATGCATCGTTTGCTAC
Organism: Allygus modestus; assembly: GCA_963675035.1. NCBI lineage: Eukaryota > Metazoa > Arthropoda > Insecta > Hemiptera > Cicadellidae > Allygus > Allygus modestus. The sequence goes on from OY776112.1 coordinate 409,579,127, forward strand.
GTGATTCCGTTTTGTGAAGTTGGTTATTTTGGCATTGCTGAACATAAATAATTTAGCTGGTGTCTTTGTGAAATATCCAATAAAACTCCAACGATGGCGGGAATACAATTAAGTGTATGTTTTATCTAAGAAATTATGGGAATATAATATTGCAAAAAATACGACTCTATATAGTAAATATTTGTGATTATTATTATTATGATTTATACACAGTTAATGTATTATGAAAACATAAAATATATGTGATATCCTAAAGTAAAACAGATATTTTATTAAATAATATTAGATTTTATTTGGAAATAGTTTCTGTTTAAAAGTAAATTAAGGTGATTGACTGAGGTTGCAGACGCAGAATTATGACTCTTATTGTAATGGTTCCCTCGGTATAATCCAAAATATAATAATCCATTTTGTAATAATTATATATGCAATAATTACAACGTGAATGTAAAAAGCACGTAAGCTGAGGGAAGTCAAGTATATATGTGAAAAAGAAAACGGGGTTGTTTGTTTTTTAATAAAACGTTTTTAATCTGATCTTAATTTCACAAAAAGTTTGTTATCCTGTCAAGTGCAGGGATTACACCAATCACAGTAAGAGAAAGCCCAGGGGTTTAAACATTTTTCACTTTGTTTTTTAGTTTACACAATTATAAAGAATTAAATGAACTCTACCATACTTTAATCTGCTATTAAATAGGTCATAATAATGAAAATGAAATAATGAAATGAAATAATGATTTATTCCACCCAAACTTACAACACTCAAACACATAATTTCTACAATAAAATATAAAGTTTGTTCTATACCAAGAGAGTTAGTATTCAACCTTGTATTTTACCTTTATTGTTTTCATCAAATCATCATATTAATCCTTTATATTGTATTTTTATTTTAGAGAAAATTGTATCGGGTTACCCATATATAGTTTAATATTCTATTATTTGCACACCAAAACATTTCAATCTCGGATGAAATAACCATTTAGATTAATAAATGGATCGCTCTACAGAAAAATATTAATTTATTAAAGACGACGTTTTATACCAGGTTATAGACTTGTCATATGGCCGTAAAATAATATCCTAAATCTTTATATTCATTTTAGGAATAAAATAATTTTTAGGATCACCATTTCAGTAGTTGTTGGATTTTAATTAAGAATATAATTTTTTTATGTTGTAAGTTCCATTTAGTATAACTTCCGCAAGTAAAATGCTATAACCTGTTTCTATAAATGTAGTTAAATTAGCTATAGCAAACTATAATATATCTTTATTAACTTTCCTGCTAACTATCTAACAGTTTGTAGCTTAACTATTAAAATTTAAAAAATTGCCTGGTGACTTTCTGATACATTATATCTATTAATATACATGAAGAAACACAGCAGATAACAAATATTACCAGATGACTACTAATAGAGGTTAACCTGGTACTGGTGTTAGTATCAGTAATACGAATATTGTGTACACCTAAAATATTATACAGCAAATTATTTTGCTTTTTTAATACATTCGTGAAGATCAGTTTTATGACCTCCAATTCTCCTTGCTCTTTATTGCCGTCTTAGAGCAATAACGTGACAAACTAATTGTTCTAAATAACTCCTATCTATTGGTAAAAGTAACAGGTAACCGATCAGGCATAGTGATCCGTGCAGTCCAGGCATTGTCTGAAACATTCTGAAAGGAATTTTTTGAATGAGCCTCCTTTTAGCGAATTTCCCCTATAGGGAAGAAGCTATTACCGTAGGTCTCATGGTAAGACTTAAGCCCGAGACCATGATAACTTTTTGTTTTGAGGTCCCCAGATGCCAAAAACACGATTTGTTCAAATTTATATATATATGTCTATATATATATATATATATATATATATATATATATATATATATATATATATATATATATATATAGTCTAAACATTTATAACCCGTTGTAACAATTTTTATTACATTTTTGTGGAGAATATCTGGTTTATTGTAAAATTTACAATATATTATATATATTATATAATATATATTTAATATAGTCCTCGTTAGTATTTTAAATGTTGTTGTTAATTTTTAAACGTTTACTAAAACCGCTGTTTCTGTAATATGTATAATCAATGGCTTTATCCATTTCAACGTGATGATATTACGAGTGGCGGTCTAGGTCGTATATCTGTATCACATTACAAATAGACAATAGACTATTGCCTTAAACGCTGTTGTTTTATATAAATTTCTGATGGTCACATACATTATCATATTGACCACTTGAAAAATCCATTATCCCATTCCAAAATTAATACTAAATGTCACATGCAAGAAGTGAGGTTAGGTTAGAGGTGGAAAATTGCAATTTTCAATGTTTAAGTGACGTGTTTTCGTGCTTGTTTGTCATATATGTTTCATTTTAACTTTTAACATGCACTTCACGTTCATCATGTTTTAACCTTGAAATTTCCGTGCTGATGACGCCCCTACATGGCGAAACAATTGTTCACAACCAATGAACTTTGGGATTGATGTTGACGGTGATTTTTTACAACATTGATAGCTACTCATCTGGTTTGCTTAGGCGGAACCAATTGAAATTATCAGAACAACGTGAGAAAGTGTCTGTATCATACCTTATACAAAAAATTATAGTACATTATTGTAATTCATAAAAAATGCAATACTCCTTTCACAACTCAGACCTAAACTTCAAAATAATAAAAACAATATTATCAAGATTTTGAGAATAGAATTAAGTATTTTTATTAAAACTAGACTGTTGCAAAGTGTTGTATATTTGCATAAGGGTTTTAGATTAGAAATACGTTTAACTCTTGTAATTTGGGTACTATACGTACATAATTGCTCGTGACTAACTGTAAAGCTATTAAGATATTTATTTAGGGTTAATAATTGCCAAAAGCCGTCTATCAATAGAAAGTGAGATGGTCGTATTAGTAACAACTACCAATTACTGTAACCGACAAATCGAACGAAGGGAGAAGCTTTGGCAAAGGGGAAAAAGTAAATGAAATCCGGATTATTGAATAAGTAATGTATTAATATAAACTATACTAAATCTTAACACACATATTCTTAATTCAATTACCATACACAACTGCAATAACAATATTTTTTCAGAATATTTGTTATTCTTTTTGGCCTATTTTTTACCTCAACTGCCCGTCAACGTATGCTATTGACCTGTGTGTTGAACTAAAGACAGCGAGGAACCGTAACGGGCAAGCAAGAGGTGACCACTCATGATTTTACAGGAGTCGGCCAGGACTGGGATTGAACCGACAACGTCTGACTTCCTAGTCAGGCACTTTACCTATGAGCTACCGCGTCCGGTATTCCTAATAGCATTCATTGCTGAATTCAAAAGTTACGAAAGGCAGAATAAAGACGCCTTATACAATGAAAGAGGATTTCATAAATATGTACCTATAAATTTCCCATTATAAGCTGTAACGTTTGCTACATAGTATCCGGTATTACAAATGATGAGAACTACAAGGTTTCATAGTTAGTAAATGCACATGGTGGTAGAATAAAACTGATTTTTAAACTCATGTCTTTGTAGGACTCATTCAATGAGGACACTTCCGGCCGGAACCGGAAATAGCAAACAAAAAGTTGTGGTTTACAGTTTATAGGGAATGAAATACCATCAACTGAAATTTGCCTCAAGGTAAAAACACAAAGGTTGAATTTCAACTGAAACTAGTATCAAGGCTTTTACTTTATGTTTTTTTTTAAATTACTCATTTAGAAATCTTTATAAAACAAATGAACTGCAATAACACCTAAGGCTCTTGGTATTTTGAACATAGAAAATACATCTTAAACTTCATTTTTCAGAACTTTGACTTATGATTTAAGACTAATTTACTAACCTACCTTGACAGTTTAGGTCACAGTACCCTTGATATTACTTTACAAGTTGTTTTAGAACTTCAGATAGAATCCGTTTTGCCGGTTTTCACTTGCTAAAAAATAGTTAAAATTAGGCTTTGCATATTATGTTTGCTATTTAAGTATTTTATTTAATCTTCGATACAACAAATATATGTAACAAATAACAATTATGACAAAGATAGGATAAACTTCCAACTAAAAAACTTAAAACAAACTTAAAATAAAAATAGCAAATTGTAAACAAAATTCAACAAAAAGAAACGTCGTAGTTATACAAATTAATAACAAACACAAATGAATATTTTAACAGTGTATTTAACGACAGGGTTATTCCAAGGTCAAATGAAAAAAAAAACACAAATTTAGAATATTGTTATGTATCTTATATTTGCAAACGTTTTAAATATAAAGTATACAGTACATTTGCAATTCAAACTCATGTTATTGATAATTATAGGATCAAGTTGTATAATCTAATTCAAGAGATCAAGGTAGTTACCAATAGATTTTTTCAGACGTATTGGTAAATTAGGAAACTTTGTACGTTGAAGTGTTAAAGTAGCAAATTGGATTTAACTCTACAATATTTCACTTTGACACTCAATTTCACAGCTTATTGCTCAAAGTAATTTGAATGAACTGCTATCTCCTCGTCATAAAATTCCTTCAAGACTTAAGGTTATTTAGTCGTTATATTACATTTGCGACACATTACTAAACATAAAATTGTAACTTAAATTTTACATCATATCTAACCTTATATTATAGTAATTATGTGTAGTTGTTCATATAGTATATTTTAAAATAAAGATGTAACAGATTTATCGAGAGTAATTATCTATTTAACTTTGATAAAAGTAATTGATGAGTGCCGGTGGTATTATCTATTGAGGAATTAAATCGGCAGTTTAATTCTGAGTTGAATAAACTCTAAGTAACTTATTGTTTAGACTCTTTTCAGTCTGAACCACAAGTGTGTATTCAAAATATTTTCTATTAAATATATCTGTGAGATATTAAATCTATCAACAACAAACAATTATAATAATACATATTTGGTTTGCCAAACTATATTTATTTTATTGCCCCATTTAAATTTATTTTTTCCCCATTTTATATTTTTGTTTAATTGATATAAATTAAACCAAATCGTGAAATTTGGCCAATCAACCAAATGGTTAAAGCTGACCTTAACTGCGAACTGTTAACGATAGTTTGGGATATCGCTCGTAAATCGACTGTTTTTAGATTCACGGCCTTCGGAAGCAAAAATGTTAATACACTTTAGAGATCATGAGGTCTTGAGGACTCAGGGGAGAATCGATGAACGAGAATATTTTCTAAGATCACCGCCAGAATGCTAGTCTCTGTTGTTCATTGCTTATCAACTTGTAACTCTTAGCCGTTACGGTAAGTCGTGATATAAACTTCCGATCATGAGGTTGTGGGTTCAAAACCTTACTAAGGTTTGGTTTGGGTATCATTGCTAAATATTACTTTTATGGTCAGGTTTTTATCACTTATTCATAGTAGCCAACTTATTTTGTTTTTGTTGGTGATCTGTCAGCGCTTTCTGGAGGTGATTTGAGAAACTACTCTCGTCCATCGTTTCTCCCCTGAGTCACACGCCATGAGGCCTTGCTGATCTATACACCACGTGCATCGACGAATGTGTGTCTTTTGTAGGACGTTTTGATCTTATTTACCATTACAATAAACGTTTCTCTATCTCACTTTTAATGGTAAATATAAGACATCATATGTATGAAGCTTTATTATAAATTTAAGTCCTCAGTTTTGAAACGGTCGAGTAGTTAGTTATCGTTTTAACAAGCAAACTGCTTTTACCATCGAGTTTGCTCTGAACTACTAAGGTTTATTTATAAAAATTTAATTTATAAACTTTTTGAGAAATCGTATGCATTACAAGTTAAGAAAGGGTGTACTCTACTTAGTTATGGGGTTGGAAGTAGGCGTACATCGCCGAAAAACCACACAGGTTTGCTATTTAAGGTTTTAGGCTTAGAGAGGATGAAAGTGTGTATGACTGCCTAACATTAAGCCGGTAAGTATAGCAAAGTCTACTTATTTATACAACAAATAATTATTTTAAAATGAATTTACTTCTAAAGCAGTGTTGTTCCTCAAGATAAATATCAATATGTAATAGAATTAATGTTGCAGCAGATCTAGGCTGGTGTTATAACGGTAGTAAAGAGATAAGTGCAACGTGAAACATGCAACATCTGCTACCTTGCAATAGCAACTGCACAACTAAGATCATATTCAGCTGATTTAAGACCAAGCATTCCTTGTAACTGAATCTTAAAATCATACGGTTCACAAATCAGTAATATTTTGCATTATATCTCGCTTGGATGTGATCCTAATATTTGTAGAGCTACAAATTATAATTATATAACATTTATAATTTTGTTTGAAATACAAGTTAAATAAAACGACACTGATACTAAAATGTCAACGCATCATTTTGTTTGGTATTTCGAAACAATTTATGTTGAAAGTATAGTATTACTATAATATTTATTTAAAATGTTCTACCGAAAACAAAATCTGAGATTGTGACTGTGACTCGAGTGCCTTGGATTTATCAACCCACAATTTATTTGATAATATGTTAAATATAATTTAAAAACTTAAGAATGACAAAACAAATAGTTTATGACAGAAATAAATCGCATCTAATATTTAAAGATGCAGTTAAATAACTTAAAATAGCAACGAATGTAATGTACACAGCAATGACTGTGCTAGTTTCTTGTACTGAATTATTTCTAATGCAAACTCAGGGTCATATATTGGCTTTTATGCATCCTGCAGAGGGATAATAACTAATGTAGGAAGACGCGGAAAGCGTTACATATAACATTACAGTTAAAATTTAAACATTATTTCATCAGTTAATTTTCAGTATAAACTTCTGTTTATTTTCTTTCAAACAATTCTATAATTATTTCCACAGTTGTCATAATAGTTTTGTAACCGTTCTTTTTTAGTAGATTGTAATTGTTTTAATTCTGAAGTTATTTTTGTTATTATAGAAGTAAGATGAAATTTTGATCTTAGCCCTGTAATTGCAAGATCCAAACTTAAGGCATTACGTTCATTAAGGAGTTTTACAGTTATTTTTAGCATTCGATCGCCTTGTACCATCTTTTGTGTATATTTCACCGTCTTGTATGTAAGTACAGTATAAGTGTAAATATACTTTATAGTGTTGTAAGACGTATTTTATCCATCCTGCTTAGTTATTTTTGTCTAAACTGCATGATCATGGTCCTTCTTACTACTTAGTTTGTCAATATACGAATAAACGGTATATTTATATCTTTACTTAATCTGACATCCAAGTGACTTCATTAGGCTGTAAGTTTAATTAAATAAACACGAATTGTGAAATCTCATACAAAATATATTCAATTTATATTAAAAATATTATTCATTTTCTCCAGCATACTCCTATACGTATCCTGGGGGTTGGGAGGGGTTGAGTATCTATAAACACAATAATGACATTGTTCACTATTTTTAAAATTAAATTACTATAGTTAAAATTAACAACCTTACGTTTAAATTCATTATGATAAAGTTGGGTGATGACAATACCAAAAATATAACTACACTCTTTGACGAATTAAATTCGGAGATTTAATATACGCTGACTACCAGTCCATAATATCTGCAAAAACTCTCACACTAATAACACACAGTTTCCAACATGTTTATCTGTTATAGAAGTAATACCAAGGTTTACCTGCTTTTACGAAATTGATTACAATAGATAGTTGATATACGAGATACGATTTATATTAGCGTTATTTTAAGTACATTTATGTACGCTCATTTACATTATGTAAACTGAGCTGAGCAACAGTTTTTCAAGTACACAGAATTATACCTTTCGCATACAATTTTGTATGAAACGGTCAATAAATTAATCTAGATATAACCAGCAAAGTTGATTCAGTCAATACTCGAGGCGCAGAATGCTGGAGATGGCGGGATTAGAGACAATCGAGTCTGTAAAATATCCGCTTCACGGCGCCACGTGCAATAATACCACACGGCTCTGTGTTGTATATTGCTTCTAACGTAAATTGCTTATGTCATTCTGTTTTTGTACATTTTTGTAAGTTTGCATTTGTGTATTAAGTCTTACTTTTACTCGGGAAAAGTTGTCTTGCTTTATTTGCTTCAGGGATGAACATGCAATTGAGCTAATCGTAAATAAATACATTTTCATTTTCATGTTGGAACCACATATCCAATAATTTTGGTGTACATTTCGTTATCATAGCATACATATTCTGCTAATTGTTAAATTACATTTCATAAATATTAATAATAATGCAAACTTAATCCTATACTCTAATACAAGCTATGTCTGTTTGTTTGCAAAATTCATCTCGAGATCCAGTGGAAGGATTTTGCTGAAAGTTTGGGATTAGGGGCTTTTGGGTCTAAAAAATCGATTGGTGAAACCAACTACCTCAGGAAAACTCGTATATTTCTAAACAACTAATTTTAAAATTAAAAGTTTTAACATTGGGCTTATGGAGTTTAAAATCATAACACCGGTTACTATGAATAACCAAAACAAACCATTATATCAGCTTCTATAAATTAAAATATTGTAAACAGCTGTTGATCATTATGGAAATAAAACACCTACTTGAATGGCAACTGTCATAATGGAAATAAAAAACTACTTGAATGGCAACTCAAACTCTTTTTTTGGTAGGCGAGTGAGCGAAGCGAACGAGCTCATATTGAAAATGAACGAGTATTTGAAATAAAAAAAATTCAATGCCTCTTCTGCGGAATCAAACACCGAGCATGGCTCGGTCCCCCGGTATTATTAAGTAAAAAAATTAAGTTAATTTTTGTTTGTACATCAAAAACACACTTAAATTACTTTACCATGTACATGCAAGAATGTTAAAATAACAAGTTCACATGAAGGAAATTATATGGGATAATATTAGGGTAGTAATAAAATAGAACAAGTAACAATAACATCACAAAGTAATGATATGGTTCTTCTTCACCTAGTTTCAGGAAATCACAGACCCATCATTGAAAGGTTAACAATGAAATATTATTAATAAACCTAGGACGCCGTAAAATAATATACTCATAACAAGAAATAATCAAGTTTGTAAACGAACCATGAACCAGATTTTCCCTGAGCAATCTGTGCTTGAAAAAAGTTGCCAATCAATAGGGTATTTTAAAGTACGATATTGATATGAGTATAAATTTTGATTTTTAAATAGATTTCTAAAATTATTTTAAGCACATTACAGTTCTGATTCAACTAATTAATCTGTCTGCATTACCAAGAGTACGTCACGCATTACGATTAAAAAGGGAGTCAACTTCCAATTTAAAAACTAAAAATAATAACTACTAACTGAATAACCAAGGCAATTAGGATTAGTATTTCTATTAAGTTGGGTGAATCTCATATGAAATAATGAAATTATATCACAAATAAAGTAGCAAGTTCAGATTGGTTTGAATCCCTCCCCGTCTGAACGAGTTTTCGTGAAACTGTCTATGCCCGAAGTAAGCCCGCTTGTCAGGGCTTAAGTAAAGATGTTCAGAGAAGCTTATACGGCAACAGTACGTCTCCGTGTAACACAATTACTTTTCAATTTCCCCAGTAATGGTGAACCTCGTACCTGCTGAATTATCGTAATAGTAGGTCTAGGTTCTGATGTCATTATATGAACACTTTTGAGGTAAGCAAAGTTATTGTTTTATACAAAACATCCCGAAATTTTGTATCTTGGATAAAATTTGATGTATGCAAATTATTTATTTCTAATACATTAATTCAATCTAACTCCTAAATTTAACTAAAATAATTCTGATTGATTATAAATTATGACTATTGTGATAGTTATATTGAAATATGAACGGCAATTCATAATAAATAAATTCAGTGTCAAATAACGTTTTCTGGAAATCTAGTTGTTACGGTAAAATTTTAGACCATCAAACTACGTAGCAGGTACATGAGATCAGCCCATCATAATGAATTCAATATTCATTATTTCCTTTTAATGCCCTTTTAATGAATTGGAGTATTGTTTTGTTCCAAAGGTTTCTAGTAACTGTGGACTTCCATTGACTCACCTGAATGACAAATTCCTGGCAGTATAATATTTTTGTTATAAGACCTTCTTATACGTTGTATACTTTGCGATTTTGATCAGGTTCGATCTGGCGAACCTCGGATTGCGAGGCGAGCACGATAACCACTACGCTACCCACTGTTCTTGGATAGGGATTTATAGGACCAATAAGTAGGGGTTACATTGATAACAAATCTGTATATATAATTTTTACAGGTATTTAGAGTTGAAAGAAAATTCCACCGATACTTAAAAAAAACCTGGCTAACCAATCCTAAGGAGGTAAGGTGACATGTAATTAAATTAATATTAACTATGAACAATTAATGCAACTATTAACTATGGAAAAAAGGAATGCAACTGACAGATAATTGCTGCAATGGGTTTTGAACCCAAATCAACAAACAGGGGAAAGCTCTTCACAATCTCATACTTAATTGGCACAGCCAGCAAACAGAGCTTGAACTAAACCAATTATTGCGAATTAAACTAGACAAGTTTTATTGACCGTTTGATTCAAATCCAAATACTCCAAAAGTATTAAAGTAATGTATTGTACTGTAGAGTATTGGTACTTGGAATATATTAAATTATTAAACATTCAACGGACATTATCCTTAGAATTAGAAGGCCAGTGGTGCGTATCCCGGTGCGGAAAAAATACAGTCTAAATATACAGCCTAAATACTTGATGTGCATAAATACCTCAGCATAAATACCTCAGCATAAATACCACTGCATAAATACCTCAGCATAAATACCTATTATAAAAAGGATTAGCAAATCATCCACGTAGAACGGCTAACCAGCCTATATTTAGTTTTTCTAAATTATTACAATGTAAATCAAAACGAATAAGTTCCATTGACAAAAATATTGTATGTTAAATTTTATAGTTTGTGAGTACATTAAAAACGTATAAGATATAACCTATGTTTACATTACCCAGGAAGCAAGAAAGGAGTGCCAACCTTAACATAGAAAAAAGTGAAAGACACCCAGATGGGGTCGAAGGAAAGAAGAGATGGAAAGGGTAGTCCAAATAATAAAATAGACGGCGAGCTAAGACCTATGTGGTGGAAGAAAGGCCTTAGCTCTCGGAAGGACTGTAACTGTAATAAATTCCACAGTTTGGCTAGGGTACGCCAGTTTCGTCAGCCCTCCTCTGGACAAGCCAGAGAGTGGCCTCTTGTGAAGTTGAAAGCCGACTACCCCTGAGGCGGTTAAATGAGGTTAAATGTTAAAGACGGTTACATGTCTAAATTTTAACACTTATATTTTAAGTTTTATCAATTTTCCAATATCTAATAACTTAAAATGTTTTTAAAATCAAGGCATTGATCGAGACTTTTTTACAATTTATCATTATTAAAAAATATATTATTATTAAACATCCCTTTTGTTACCATTATAAAAACTATATTTTCATACAATCATTAAACTCCATATATACAATTTGTGTTAAATTAATTATACCTCATGGTATAAAATACAAAACTATTTTGTGTCAAAGTCCAAATTAATCTAAGTTTATTGCAGGTATCTAGTGTTATTGAGTTTATTTTAAAGTACGTAGAAACAAATATAGCTTTTGATATTTAATACTGTAACAATAATTTAATAGTTAAATTTGTATTTAAATTGGCCTACCCCAAAGTAAAATAAACATAAAATTGTGTAAATGGTTTAGAAATGTGACATTCGCCAGCCTGCTGTAATCTCATTTTCGACAGTTTTTGTGACGCTGCAAGGCACGTTTTGCAACTTTACGTGTCCATCGTTCAAATTTGACCAATTCGTAGCTTTTCATAACCGAGTACAGGCGGTATTCATTCACAGATTTTATAAATTATTGTTTTACTTGAACGTGCAATTGATTTAGCAATAATAAAGTTAGCACACCTGATTTTAAATATATGAATGTTTATGGTGATTCATGGTTATTAACAGTTATTATAATACGAATTTTCCACAATCTAATATAAGTTTAAATTATATTTTAAGTATGTGGCGAAAGGTATGTCACGTTTTGTAGGTAATATTTGTAATAAATCTCGGGAGAGTTAGTTAAATCAAAGTGTCAATTTAATTTGCAGTGTAAGAGCGGCCTTTAGTCAAAGATACAGTTTCCATGTTTTACCTTTTTCCTTTCTTATTGAAGGGGTTTTTATACTAGATTTGAAATTAAAATTAAGGCGATCCGCCACCATTACATGGCCATTTTTTTCAATTTTAAACATTATCCAAATTTTTTATTTTCTTATTCTACATACTTTTCGGAGTATGTGTGTAAATTTTCACGTCCATCTGATTATTTTTTCATGGAAAAATAAATAAAATAATATGTTACGCGAAATATCAAAAAAATTATATTTTTCGTGTAATATTTTGGTTTGTTGTTTATCATTATTTTTCAGCCATATATGGCCCATGATAAAACAGGCATCTATTTGATAGCATAAAGAAATAAAAAAATATATATATTACATCTATGTAGATACAGCCTATGTATATAGCCTATGTACTAGCCTATGTACATGATGTAGTGGCAATGTCTTACTGCCTGTCTGTAAGTGTTTATATCTCAGCTGTTTCTGTCAACTGCTTCATAAAGTTGGATTTTCCGTGTTTCTTGTTACAAAAATTTGAATAAATTTTAAAGTATTATACATATGATTATGAAATTTTTACCATTATTTCTTTGTTATATTACCAATATTTTATCTTATGGAAAACACTCTGACTCTAAAAATAATCATAAAAAAGTTGTTTATATATTTTAGAGAAAAAATAAATGAAACGTGTTTTTGTTTGTTAGTAACTTTTTATCTAGCTATTTTATCTATTTTCCATAAGACAAAAGTATCTTTAAGTTTTAAGGAACAAAATAAAAAAATAATCATGTAAATTGGTTAAAAATCAAAAAAGGTTATTCAAAATTTAAAACTTTAACATTTCAAATTATAAAATACATGAAAGGGTTAAAAAAATAATTCCAACTGGAAACCTTATTCCTACCACTAATAAAACAAACAAAAAAGTTATTAGCCAAATTAACCTAAAAAAATACAAAAAAATATATTTAAGGTGGCGGTTCACCTTAAAGTTTGTGAATACAGGAAAAACTACGTACATAAAATCGTTTACTAATTAAACTTTCAACGAGACGCAATCTATTATGCAACTTATTGAAGCATGTTAAAGTGATTTCCTACAGAACAGATAAATCACATGTTTAATGTCTTACCTGATGTATAATTTAAACATATGCAATAAGCAATACTATGAGCAATAATGGCCTGATTAGTTGTCAAAAATGATACAAATAATTACTTCAGTAGTTAAAAAAATATATTATATTACAGATACTGTTTTGCTATACATTTATCTCAGGCATTGTAATTTCTCTGGATGTGAAATGGTTGTGTTAGGTGCTATTTACAATATAAAATCAAGTAATAATAATACCGAAACAGAAGTACATATAGATAAAGACTGTAAAAACAGAAAACTACAGAAAATGAACAAATTAGTTTATAATCTAAAAAAGATCACAAATAAAAGCGTACTACAACTCATGTATATGGACGGACCTTGTTGGTAACAGTAAATGCGATTTATGTTTGTTTGGTGTTCTCAAGTTGTATGCACAGGGTAAGGGGGCTGATATTCTTTAAAGAAACGTAAGTAGCAGGATAACGAAAATAATTATTCTCACGTGATTTTAAATAAAAAACTAATACTATAAATTATGTTTTTTATACTCGTAAACCCCTAACAAAATCTCCTTTCAAAATAATTGGTTATTTATTAACACTTGTGTTTAAAACTTTCTCACTAAATAACTGTCTTTCCTTTTTTAATGAGACAGGAGTCAAATATACCTTCTAAATATTACGAAATATATTTTTAATAAAGGTAAGAAAAATAAATGTGAATCACTTAGAACTAATCTAATACACAATATCTACAAAACCAGATGATATATAAAGTACAGTAGTGCAGCAAAGGGACTACTTTGATATGGGATTGAAAAATATGTTATCCCAGCAAGCACATTTCTATTCTGTGCTGTCTGGTGTTTCCCCTTTTTTTGCTCAGCCATACTTAATGTGTCAGAACTTAAGAATTTGCTAAAAATAGTTGTAAGTTATCATTGCAGCTTTCTGGTAATTTACTGTTACATTTTATACCTCAGTACCAACGTGACGACAACACACCAACGTGACGGCAACATATACACGTACATCTACGACGGTATGTTTCTAGATGTGAAAATTGGTTTGTATGCCAATGAAGAAAATAAATTTAGGTGGTAGTAGTATATGGACCATATAATAATTCGTAATATTAAAAAAATTATTGAGGAATAAATTAATATTGAGGAATATCAACCAAACTTATCAACATTTTCACTCAGTAAATGATTATTTCAAATAATGTTGGTCAATGAAACAGTTAAAACCCAATTGTTTTAACTTGTAAAATTGACCACTCATTATTGAGTTTAAGTTTATTTATATAAATGTAGGGTAACTTGTGATAGTTGGTTTTTAACATTGCACCGTTTTTAAATGTAGTTTTTGACGTTTGGATTTGACTTAAAACTGAGTTGATTAAAATAAATATTAATGCAAGTAAAATGGTCTCTAAGTCTAATTGAATTATTGTGAAGGGTTCCAAAAAACCCGGGATCAATGTATAGCTTCCAATAAATAAATCTAAAGTGTTATAAATATGAAACTCCAAATTAAAATTATGGAGGTTTTGCAAAGAGAGTGGTTTTAAGGTAATAATATAACCACATTTTCAAAAGACATTCTCTTTCAGTTTTTAATTAGTCAAACTACTAGTGCATTACTTTTACATTACGTAAAATAAACAATCAAAATATAGTTTAGTTATCTGTCAACAAAATATTTTGAAACTAATTTTACTATTTTATTTGCCCACTAACGTTTACAAAGAAACGTTTTTACTGTAGGGGCTGCACTTGCACATTAACCCTTTATTTTTGTTCAGTAAAAAAGCTAGTTCAAATAGTAAAATATTACATTGCGAAATTATTTTATATTATCTTCATAATTAATTCAAGAGTAACGTAGACTTTCTCAACTTTATAAGACACATTTTACTAAAAATACTTTTGAGCAGTAATAATATACAAATGGTGTGTCTTGACAAGTTAATATAACACAGTACAATGGTTTAGTTTCTGAATTAAACCTAACCGTTAAATAGTCGTTAAAGAAATAAGGCTGTCATAAATGCGGTTTAAACAAAACTGTTTAATCAATTGTTGATTATTTCTTAGATCAATACACTCAGGTGGGTTGTTCAAAGTCCAACTAAAACAACACAGTCAAACGTTTCTAAAGACTTAACATCTGAATAAAATAACAAATTAATTCGTAATTTTATTTTTATTTCAAATATCTTAGTTATAAATAAAAACAAGCCAACTCCTACGTAAAGGACCCTGATAATAAACACAGGTAAACAATTTATTCATGTTCGGTTCGTGTTAATCTGAATCCCTCCCTGTTTTTTTAACATTCGATTAAGAGGTTTAACCTTATTTATTAAAATAAAAAATAGCAATAGTTTAATTTGCCTCATGGATATTAAAGTTACAAATAAAGTTTCCCTTTATCAGTTGTATAACTCCGTAAAACTTCTTTCTGGAGGATTGTAAGTTTACCATCATTTGCAACTAAAATTAAAACAGGGAAACCATAATCCATAGTACTATTCAAATTAAATTGGAAAAATTGGAAATCGGTTTTGGCTAAGGTAGAAGAAAGTATACCTCCGACCGAAGTAAAACCACTGACGCAAACCACATGGAAAGTTGTTAAACTTTAAAGTAAGGTGGACAATTTTACCAGCTTAAAAATATGTTAGTTTATAATTTATAACCATACGGTTCAATATTTATTATAAATACTTGTTTGATATTTTATATATTTTCGAATACAGCAAATAAAACAGTACCATCGATAAATCAACTAAACAGACGGGAAAAATTATGAAATGCTAATGGAAATAAATTAAATTTAGCTTAATAATAAAATTATACTAGTGTACTTTTCTTGCACTTACTATTACATACAGTAACACTTATGTTAAGTTTATGTATACTATACAGATAAATAGAAATAAATAAACTCACCCAAACATGTTAGCTTGATGTTTGCATATTAACATGGGGATGTACATTTAATTAAGGGGGCACAGCCCAAAAGTACGACAGTTGCAAACTCTGATTTTAGTGTAACATCTTTCTTCTTATCAAATATTGGAAGTAGTTTATGTTTGTTGGGCTTAAAAAACATACACACAACGATGCAGGTTTATACTACGTGTCAACTTAGTATGTGCCTATTAAAACCATTCTTCACTCAACACTTTGAATAAGCACTGATTAGGAGCCCTGATTAATTAATCTGATTAGGAGCCCTGAAGGAATTTGATAAAACTGTTTATTATTGAGCACTTAAGACCAAAGAGGAACGTACGTGACAAATTAAAACTTTCAAAAACAAAATTTGAATACGTAATAGGTCAGCGAGTGGGATTTGTATTACACATATTATTATATAAATTCGATTGAACTACTAATAAGTAAATATAAATGAAAGTAAAATAATTACTAAGTAAAGTGCCCTAGATTGTAAATGATTTTATATATTTGACTACGACCGGGATAATAGTTGCACCAAGAAAAGATTTTGTTCATTTTGTATTACGTGCGTATATCTTTACTAGAATAGTGAGTTGCATACATATTTTAGTATCCAGACTAACTAGATAAGCATTTTTAGGTGTTGAAGGAGAAATAAAAAACATTTTACGTTCAATTATATATTAAGTACTAAACACACGAGTAAAGTTAAGAACGAGTAAAGTTTTCTTGTTATTCATGATAAATATTTGTATTACTTCCACATAAATTTAAATATTACAGTGATTACCATTCTTATAGTAAACCACTTGCTCACAAATATTCAGTACACTTTTCACACAAATGGTAATGCTGCGCAAAGTAAGCCGTATACTATGTGAATTGTGTAGTAAATATCTAAAACATATATTTACACGCTGTAGGGAACAATGTTTTTCTTCAAACGCTTGTGTGCAAAGATATAGATCCTGTCCAATAAACAGCCGTGCCACTACGACAGGAAACCCATAGCATTATGCAAACGCTCTTATATATTTGGCTACGACCGGGATAATAGTCGCACCAAGAAAACGTTTTGTTCGTTTTGTATTTACACTTTTATTTGTTTTGAATTATGTGCGTATATCTTTACTAGAATAGTGAGTTGCATACTATTTTAGTATCCAGATAGCATATCTAGATAAGCATTTTTAAGTGTTAAAGGACAAATGAAAAACATTTTACGTTCAATTATATATTTAGTACTAAACACACTACTTGAAAATTATATCAATTCATCATAGATTTTCAATACCAGAACGTTTACTGTAACAAATTTTGGTTTAACTATATTTTTCAACAAATTTTATCGAATACGATTAAAAATCGTTTAAATGCGAAAAAAAATTTGGTAAAAAAACAATAAATATATCCCCAAATTCCAAATAAAACCTGGCAAATGATCAGGATATTTTTGGAAAAATTTGTTTATAAAGTTTTTTGATTAGTCATTTTAATATCATTAAAATACAAAAAGCGTTTGAGTATTTCGAGATTATAATCTGCATAAATTACTTGCAGAGAAGATTAAATAAGTAAACACTGTTCGTGCAATACTTTCAGACTATATGTCTTGATTATTTATGCTCCAATTTTGAGGAACCTATAAAATAATACTACCTTTCATAACAGAAAAACAAATAGACAAAAAAAGGAAGTGAGGGGAGGAGTGGGGTTTCCCCATTTATGAATTTTTCATAAATCGTGAACAGTGAGTTTTCGGGCTAGTAAATTCAGTTACTTAAAAAAACACCCTGTACATAGTACATCGAAAACATATTCTAAAGTTTCCGGGCTATTTGTATTGATTGTTAAGACTATCTTCTGAAAATATCACCGAACAATCAAAATCATTTTTATAAACAAATCAGATTTTTTTACCGTTAATAGTGCTAAAAAAAATTAAAATGATGTTTCACTACTAGTCACGAAAGTGACCTATTTTGGGTCAAGATAGCATTTTAGGTGTGAGGCGAAGCCGAGGACTATCGAGCCCCAAAATAGGGCTTTTGTGACGAGTTGTGAAGGATACTTTTCATCATAATGCAAATAACCACGCTAAACTTAGAAATAGTCTAGTAATTTTCCATAAGTAAACACAACAAGGTTTTACAATTTATTTTAGCATTAAAGTCATCTATAGAACACAGAATCGCCAAAAATAACGAAATTACACTGGTGCTTCTGTTGGGTAAAACGGGAACTTCAATTGTTCAGGACACGAAAAGTTTTGTTTGGCACAGGCATAGTACTGTTTAAGACAGGAAAAGTAATGTTTAGGGCAGGCAAAGTCAGCTGATCATTTGTTGAAGGAAATCGATAGTTTTTGCAGATCTCAGCTGCATAGTAATGGGCTATTATTGAATGCAGAGTAATGAAAAATACTATAAATACTTTTCAAGATAACAATATAATAGAGTTACTTTCCGAATGGGTTTTAGAAATGATTTAAAAACGTAGTTTCATTAAATATTTTTCTTCTCATGTTTGAAAGCTCAACACTTTATTTTATAAGTAGACTTTTCCGTTTAAAACTACTTAAAAATATATTAATTTACGTTGTATTTTTAACAAAAGATTAAGCTGATTTTTAGGAGGAGGCTGCCGATTAAACTATTTAAGAGGAGCTTAAGTCACGAAAACTTTGGCGTGTCTACCTGCTTCCCCTATAAGGTTAACTTATAAAGCCGGTCTTTACTCAACGAATAACTCGATACGTTGATTTACGGCTCATTTTAGAAGAACATATACCTAGCGATCTCAGTAATATTAACTTTGATATCATAAATTATAATTATTAATAGCATTATAAAATATTGTTGTGGATCTATTTGTGATATCGAAACCCTATTTGTTTATTGTAATCTAGGTACTTTTCCCCCTTTAAAATGAGCCATAAATAAGCGATATCGGATAATCCTTCGGAAAGAGAGGGTCTTAGAAAGTTAATATTGGTTTTATAAGAGAAGCAAGTAGTCGCAAAGGACTAGAGCCCCTTCTTGAATTATTATTTATGTACCATGTGAAGGCGATTAAAATCTAGGTGTTCCATTTGGGTTTTTAATAAACATATACCTTCAGGTCTCCTGCTCCCAGGCTATTAAAGTTCCAGTATTAGTGCAATGACTAGAGTTTGTTAATGACTAGTGTAAAGACTAGATAAACATGTTTAACTCTTTTCAACAGAACTAACGAAACACAGTACGTAAGCAAGATTAGCTGTTAGTTACACAAGTTAGCTCTAAACTTGTGGAACTACATTACAAGTTTACATTCATTATATACCAAAGTAATACATGTTGCCCGAACTCGATCAAATGCTCAACATATCACTCATATGACGTATCATGCTTATTGCGTTGCAATTCTAATAGTAACTAATTATATAACGTAGGCCTAACAGCTGCATTTGTATTTGAGCGGTATTTTTTTAATGTTATATATATATATATATATATATATATATATATCGGTTGATTTATTTTATTCCATAAGATTTAAATTTAAGCTTTGTAGGCCTGTGGGCCAGATAACTAATGACGGATGTAAATTATAAGTAAATTCGTATATTAAACAACTTGACCTCTTTAAATTTACATCATAAAATCGGTTAAGTAGATCGGTTAGATCGCACTGGTCCAAAAGACTAATTTTTTTAAGGATAAGACCGTATATAAGCTATGTAATTCCATAATAAACATATTTTCTTGAATAACAGCTGTCTTCGCCTAAGTGCTTTATGATTTGTTCTTTATAAAATACACAAGAATAGGAAATTCGTTGTTTCATCAGATTACAAATCATAAAACTACAGGGATTTTCTTCCTTCGTTGGCGTAGGTTCTCTGGTTTTAGCGGTATTCATACAAATGTATGTATGTATCTGGGCCTCCTTAAGGGTGTCGAGAAAGATGAAAATGTTCGGGTGGGGAGACGGACACGTTTTGTTCAACTTACGAAAACTTTCACAGGAGTTTGTGGTCCGCCAAAGTTCGGATAAGCTTAGAGCCCAAATAAGAATAAGAATCCGTAGCGTTAATATTATTTGTTTACGTTCCATCTCCCGTCTGATACCCGGCTACCTGGGGTAGCGTTGGCGCTTTCCCGGTGCGTGCCAAACTGACCCTTTTCCGACCCTCGCATATCTGGCGCTTTCCCGGTTCACCCGATTTATTGTACACATCTAAGTAAACAAAAGAATTTGCAAGTAAATACTTTTTCAGTATTAATTATTCTTTCAATCATATGTTCCACGAACATGTGTTTTACTGGAAGATGTGTTTTACTGGAACAGGAGTTACAGATCTTTAACTAAAAACTAATTTTGGAAAAATTTAAATTTATTTTAGTTGGAGGTCTATAGCTCACCTGCAACGTGTTCGATTTACATTATCAATTTTTGAAATGAAAGCCTTTATTTTTAGACCAAAATATGCAAATTATATTAAGTTAGACTGGAGATATGGATCGTTGATTGAACACCAATCTTAAAAAAATTAAAATGTTTGTTGTTCGGAATTCAGCTGCTTGCTTCAGGTTCGTCCGATCTAAATAAATAATAGCTCAAATGAAAGCCCGTAATTCACTGAAGGTTCTTAGACCAAATCATACATAAAAACGTAATTGCAACTGGAGATATAGATCCTTAATTGAAACAGATATCAGAAAATATTAAATTTATGTTTTTTGGTCGAATAATACGATAGATAAATTAATGCAAATGATTGATGGAGAAGAAATTTGTGCGAGCATACCTTCAATTTAAGACATAAATTATAAATATCGGTCGGGTATAAGAGCTGAACCAACTCGGAAAATAAAACCCAAATATTTTAAATGTATAAGATACATGGATATACTAAAATTATTTAAACAGCATTTAAGTGTTTAAAGTTGAATACAAATGTATCACAAAGCCTTTTTTATATCCAGTTCTGTACAAATTTTAACCTTAAAACACAGTTTCGTTTCACAGCCACTATAACGCATTGCATTTGCATTGTCAGTAAAATACGACCAATATAATTGACAAATTGGTGATTAACAACACACACGAGTGTGTATTTAAATTAAAGTTACGTTCTTAAAACTTAAATCATATAATCGAAAAGACTTAGAAATAGCAAATTTTTAGCAGTTTAATTTAGCCTATAAATAACATGGATAGGTATAAGGCTCAACGATTTGCTCGCTGTTCTCCTTAATGTATTCCAAAATATCTCATTATGTTAAGAACATCCTCTCCCAGACACCGGTATACGAGCATTAAGGAAATTGCCCAAGTACTTTTGGTAATATGCAATTTATTATTCTACAGTGGTTTATACTATTTTTACAATAAGCTTAATTTTACTATAAATTAGTTAAATGTTTCGCGGCATAATTAAAAAATATAAGTAGATATTTTTACAGTTAAATTATTATTTTACAATATCTTTATTTTGTTACTGTAGAGATGATCTTGCAAGTTTCTTTTTTATGCGGCATTTACATATTAAGTAGTCAACTGATTTTGGCCAAAGCTGTTGTTGATGTAGTAAAACACCTTATGGAAGCAAAATATAAATTAAATGGCAAAAACCCGTACGAATTTATTCTTTCGGATTAAGGTGGAGTGAACACAATCATGATCACTAACTTTTTTGTAACATGCAAATTACTACATGCAAATTATTAAAACAATAATATATTTTAATAAATAAATGCTTATACAATAATACAACGCAAGGCACTTCCTTACTTATAACTTTTAGTTATTTGAAAACTAGTTTTTCAAATTATTTTACTTATGACTAAAAATACTAATTAAATTTTATACTGCAACTTCCCCAATACTCATTTTATCCACGAAATGGATTCTATCACTTTCGTAAGTGACTCAAAGTCATTTGGAAAGTTTCAATGGGTCAAGTAATCAAATACCTTAACAGTTTTTTTTTATACTTTTACTAGTTTAATAATTTCATTGATTACAATTTATTAACCGTAAGATAATTTTAAGGAGGTAATAACTTTCAAGCCGATTTTAAGAGTTGTATATTACACATTTAAATTAACAAATTATAAGGAGTCATTTGTATAAGCTAAAATATTCTTCAACAATATGTAAAGACATTAAAACCGCTCGGCAGAATGCGGGCTCCTGAAAGCAATATAATATCAGATAAATACAGCAGCTGTGCGAGTTTATTTATTTTCCATTATTTTTTCAAATAGTTTGGGTTGTTATTTACATTTAATGTAACGGTATCTAGCTGGATTTACACATTAAATGCACACTAACTTTTAAACGATATTCTTTCCATATTTGTTATTTAAATATTAAGTTGGATATATATATATCTAAGTAATTAATTAATAATAATTAATAAGTTCATACGAGCCTACTTCACCAAAGGTTATTGTTTAACTGATATAAAATTATTTAGCAATTTGCTAGTTAACTAAAACTAAAAGATATGTCCTTATTTGTTAATCAACAATAAAAGTTAATACACAACAGTAAAAAATTCATCAGAATATTGTATAGTAGTAATCTAACTTGTAAGCAGGTATAATCCCAATGAAAAATATTTCTAAATACATGAGCAGAAAGTTTACGTATAATAAACATCAATGATAATCATGTACAAGAATAACAAATAAATAACAATAATAAATTAGTTGAATAATATAACATATTATAATAACAAGAGAACTTATAAATCATTGCAGGTACGAGGAGTTGATTTTTGTATAACTGAGATTTAATCTGTAAGCATTTTTCAATATTATGTTTAAGTGTATGTCATAAAAAGACAGTTTTTTTAATATTAGCTGCAGCATATTTGCAAAGAAAGGGTTCCACATATTGTACATATTGTATCCATATTTATAACTGGATTATATTTGTTACACAGTTGTTAAAGGGTTGAAAGTTTAACGTTGATGATCAGTTTAACCAACTATAACACGTAACTTAGTAACGGTTAAACTCCCGTATCAAGGTTTTCATTTAGACCGCTTACTTAACTGAAGCCATTACCATGCTTGAACGTTCAGGGTAGCGTTTAACTTCATGAATACTATCCCTTTTTTTCTAAAGAGCAACCATTTAAGTCAATGCTTAGTAAGTTAAAATTATTATTTTAAAATCGAATTCATAAAAAGATTATTAACAACCGTTGAGTTTATTTATGTATGTACAGAATTCATTCTGATTGGTTTTTGGTAAAAAAAGTTAATAATTAACAATATTGTCAGAAGTTTAAAAGCCAAAATACTTAACACTCTTTCTGTTAGATAAAATACGAACACATATTCAACAAAATGCCACTTTTGTGCTTGACTGTTTTACTCCACTGTCTTTGGTTCTTGTTTTTTACATGTTACCTTCGGTAAAAAAACTATATGCAGCTGCTAGAATTGAACAAACGTACCTCAATTGCGGGAGTTTGTCTTGCGGAATTTAATTAGTTTCTTAAAAGTTTACTGTTACTTTAAATTAGATTCATTTATTTAAAAATTCTTATGAATAAGGTTGTAAATGTATGTATACTATAGTAACTAAAAATATGCCAAAACCTAAGAGGTGCGATGTTGCATTTATTTTCATGACTAATAACCAGCCGTCTCATAGCTCCCGTTATAAATCAATAAACTTTAACTTGTTATACCTTTCGACAGGGAAAACCAAATATTTCAACTGTTTCACTTATGTATGTTACATTTTATTTATTTGTCAGTTGGTTGCTTTGTGGTTTACTTAAAACAAATACTCAATCAGTCAATCAACCATTTAATTTGCTCTCCAAAAACAAAAACAACCGAAATATTACAAACAAAACTATGCAATTGAGATGGCCCCCACATGGGCAAGGCCTGTGCACGGGGACAGATTCCTGATCGTCTCTCATTTACTTAAGACACAATACTATAGTTCTATATCATTCAATGGACGTGTATGTAAAAAGTAGCTTGCAATGGAAATAGACACAATATACTAACTTTGATTTTCACTAAGTGTATGTTTTAAATAAACTAAATGAAACTAAGAAGTTTTGTAAAAACATTTACGAGTAGTTCAAGTAAATTTTGTAAAATCATAATTGATAGCGGTGTACTTAATTTATGTTTTGATGAACATGTGTTAATATTTTACAGTCCGTTTATTTAACGAGTTTTGATATTTCCGTTCTCCGTTCACAGCCCTATGCCATTGCCTTTTATGACTAAACTACTTCATTCCAGACGATGAACGAGGCCCTTGAGCTTGTATTTAAAAAAACAACTGTTTTAGTAACCCTGAATTTTTGGAAAGTAACAAGTTTATTTGAACAAATCAAATGGTGTAATTTATTAGTACAAACAGATATGTTTTACTGGCAGGGTAACGGTAAGTGCATTTAGTTAAACAGGTCAGTCTGATCTACGGAACATTTTAGTCTAAAACAAGTTCTGTCATAATGGCATACTTATTCCTTATTCTATATATAGATAAACCTAGGATTATTAGTTATCCTTGCAGGTTCTTTTTCATATCAGGATGTTCTATTTAAATAAGTTTTTTTAGATAATAGATATTTAGCTTTATTTGTTACCATTCGCTTCTACAAGTGATTGTAGTATTCATTTTCCCAACGTGGTCGTACAAATGTTCCATTCACAAAAAGTATGGTTCTATGATTTTTCTATGCAGATCTATTTAACCTTAACCATTAATACCATAATTATATAAAGAAATTGTAAAAAATACTTGTCCTTTGAGCAACGCGAGTCTGTTGGTTTAATAAATCTATCTTGGAATCCATCAGCAGAATGATTTTGTTATACTTTCAGATTAGAGATTTTTGGGCCTCATAAATCGAATGGTGTGGTTACCATTCTAATGTTAATATGAGGATTCTCAACCCTAGACAAATTAAAATGTTGTAAAACAAACTTATTTAACTTTGGGACTATGTAGTTTTAAATCAAAACAAAAATGAGTTTAAATCAAAACTGTTTCTTAAACAACCAGTAACTGTAAAAAAACACTCACTTGTAATATATCAGCATGTGATTTCAAAAGAACAGTGTCTAAACAATTGAATGACTAAGAATCATATATAGAATGGACATCTCAAAAGAATCAAATGTACATATAGTGCAAGTTCTAACAAAGGAACAATGTCCCATAATAACTTGAGTAACTCTAGCGTACTAACATTGTAGAAAAATGAGCTAAAAAGTCTGACGTCATGGGAGGGGACGTAGTGAAAAATTATTTTAGGACTAGTAGCCTTCTCCGAGAAAAGCTCGGTATCCCAAGTACAAGCATTAATAACAATATACTTATATTAGAACAATGTTGTAGTATAGCCAGAGAGGGTCCTCCCGTGTAGTCACAAGTCGACAACCTCTGAGGGCAGAAAATAATAGTATTACAATACTATTGGATAACATATAAACTTCGTAAAACGATTCGTTACATATTTATTTGTTAGCAGGAACTTCAAATAAAGGCAAAATAATATAGATTTTAATGGAGTTAATTTGCTGTAATAGCTAATTCATCAATTTAATAACATTGTATCCAGGCTTTTGATCAGATCCCCAATATTAAATCTATCTCTGAACCTATCCTTTGTCATTCTGCAATAACAAGGGTCGTTATATTTATGTAAAACAGCGAACAATACCTCCTAAAAGTTTACTTTATAAATATTAGAAAAATATTTTTTTCAGTTATACACTATTTTCCGCTTAAAATTAAATATTTCTTCACTTATGTTTGTATAGTTATTAAAGAGACGATAGTATTTGTACTTCTATGTGAATGTGAATGTAAATCCAGGATTTTAGCAATGGGGAATTAAATTAGTATTCTTTGCCACGTGATATATTATTTTTAAATGTTAGTTAAAGGAAAAAAGACTTAGAACTTTAACATACTCTACATTTGAAACACCCGTTATGCTGTTTCATTCAATAAAATAAATTCCGTTTTTATAGTTATACAATTGCAATTTCCCTATCGCAGTTCGACATTACTTAAATGCACCAATCAGTATTATTGAAATTAAGTATTTAATGTGAAGTAAAGATATTAAATTAACAACCTACATGATGAACTGGTCAAACACATTAGTCTTCATAAAATGTCTTAACACTTTAGTTGATGCGATATATCCTACATG
This sequence comes from Allygus modestus, assembly GCA_963675035.1. NCBI lineage: Eukaryota > Metazoa > Arthropoda > Insecta > Hemiptera > Cicadellidae > Allygus > Allygus modestus. The sequence continues at coordinate 409,605,575 of OY776112.1, forward strand.
CAGACGTAGCATTCATATAAAAATATATGGCTATGATTAATATTTGTTTTTAAATATGAGATTGGAAAGTGATTACAAGTTAAGGTGTACAGCAGTAGTAGGGAAAGGGGACTTTTGGCTCACTTGATTGATGGCTTCCGGTCACATGACCGGAAGCGCTGCGTCATGAAAGACGTCATCTGAGGCTGAGCCAGTGACGTAGGCGGTTTTGTGACGAAATGAGTAAAAGTTCAAAGTTCAAGGTCACGGTGAAGTTTTTTTAAAAAAATCTACCTCGCACTCGTAAAACGATTGTGATTCGATAGTTAATCGATAATAAATATCGAATGAAACAATCGAATGAAGCAATCGAATGATACGAGTGCGAGGTAGTACAATTACAAATATTACTTTATTTTATTTACAATAAGTTATGTTTACAATAATTCATGTTTACAATAGTTCCCCGCTGTTGGTTGTCATCGATGTTGTTGATCCGGACGAGTTGCGGCCATCACTTTGCTTTCTGATGAAAGACGGTAGATACTTCGATCCCTGCGCAGAGTCCATGTTGTGTTTTTGACACCTATCTGTTCTGTTAGGTGTTTGCATTTCATTGCTGTCAGGAGGAAAGAATACGTGACGGCAATGAAATAGAAACATCTATCAGACCTTGAGTGAAATGATATTGTTATTTTGTGAAGAGCGTCTTTACCAAACTTTAAAAATGCAGTTATTTCCTTGATGATTTCTTCTTCACTAGTATTATCACGTTCCAATAACGGTGCTACCTCTGCATCACCTTGTACAACAGATGGAGAACTCATTTTGTAGAAGATGTTGCCCATGCGACGATAGACGATCAACTGAAGACCTGCATTGTTGCTCCGCTATTTATAGGTTAGCGACAGTGGCGGTGCCGGTGGTGGTACAACGTTTTACAATACCGTCTTTACGATACCAGTCAACGGTGTGTATGTAACAATTTTATCGTGCAAAATTAAACAATACGCAGATGTATTTGCAGGTACGTTTTCTTGAAATTCCATTTCTATTTTTATATCAACACTAGACGATTTTACAGATTCGTTTTGTTTGGAGCAATCAATTACAACAATCGGAGCTTTCGATTCAAACTGTACGGGAGATAGTAGAGGTGTGTTTGTTTTGCCGTAATATGAATTTTGGAACCTAGCGTACATATCGTATAAAACACTGTACCTTTTTTTATCAAAAGAGATATTAAAGTTGTCGTAGGGAAAGAATTGTGAATTCAGGAACACTTTACAGTTTGTTAATTTACAATGGTCAAATTCACCAGCATTTTCAGTTAATATACTTTTTTTCTTTGTTTGTAATCCAAAGATTACATATCTCGCTTTTTCCAAATGAGTAGAAGTTTTTACAGTCCATGTATGCCGTTGTGTTGAAGGTAAAACGGGGTATTCATGAAACTCCCAGCTTCTGAATGGCATTACAATGTCTCGATCTGATTTTAACTTTCTTAATAATGTAATCCTGTGTTCATCATTTAGTCGCACATGTGGTACTCTCCAAACAATCTTGTCTAATGTTAGTTTCCAGTCTAAATTGGCTTCAGTTGTTCCAGCAGATGCTTTAATAATATCATTATCGTTTGATGACCTTAATAAAACTAGTTCTTGTTTTACATTTATTATTATTCTTCTGTAATCTTCAGCAAATCCTAAAAGTAATCTTAAAGGTACGTAAAAATCAAAGTTTCCCGAAGCGTCAGGAGTAATTATACTTTTGTCTGGTGCAACCCATCCTGCAACAGCTAACAGATTCTTCTCATTTGGTGTTAAAGACGCTAATCCTTTTAATGTACTGGAAATTCCAACCTTTTTTGTTGAATCGACTGTAACTCCTGAAATTTCATATCTAATCTCGTCAAACAAAAATGCCATAGGATTATTTATGAACGGAACAGTGGTTCCAACAGTACCGTCAGCTTTTGTTACTTTTCCTTCAATATATAAATAACTTTCGCATGGAAGAGTATAAATGTCTTGTTGTTGTATAGGAATCCTAATTTCATCGTTATTGTTTAATTTGGACGAAGCGTAAGGGTTGTGCGTGTGATATTCCTTTTCCCATAAGGTCTCGTCGAATGTTGGCCCCTGCGCTATATCCAGTATATCCATTGTTAATGACCTTTAATCCAATCTCTTCTAGAAAACGAATGTTGTCACTTGTTAATCCTTCTACAGCTGATGAGCTACTGACCTCTTTGCTGGTTGGCTCTCTCTTTTTAAATGATAACCCCATTATCTAAGCGGATGATTTTATATGTATTCTTACAGTAATAGCTTCTCCTCGAAAGTCAATAAGGTTTCCGTCTTGATCCACTATGTTCAGCACGATGTCTGAAATGAAACTGGTGTTTAACGGTAGGTACACAAGGTTTTGAGGCTTTTCTACTATCTTGAAACCCGGTGCGACTGATGGGTAGAATGTGTGTAATATATGCCGATTTCGTCCATCTCTGTAGGATCCTTGTATAATGTTACATGTAATGTCTATGCTGTTTACTTTGATGATCGTCACAGTTCTATTCCCAGAATGAGTTGTATTAGGTTCTAATACCTTTGTTTCCTTAGAAAACCCCAATAAACAACCAATTGAACGTTCTTGGCCAAAATCAATATAATACTTAGAAGTAATTTCGGCTTTCATTGTATTGTTATTGCCTTTTATCGTTATATTTTCTTTTCCCATATGTTTTTGTATAACTTCATTTATATTATCAATTTCATAAGCTCCTGTTGGTAAACTGAATTCTTCCAAAGCTGAATATTTTCCTTTATTATCTTTTGTCTTGTAATAATGTATTTTGTTATTAATTCCTTCACTAACGTTTGGAATAGAGTTATATGTTGTTAAATCCAATAATGCGGCTTCCCATAGTCTTCCTTTTTGCAAACGTAGCGCTGGAAACAGAATACTGCGCAAAGTACATGAGTTACCGGTTAATGACACTGTATACGAAGACATCTTAAAGTTGACTAACACTTTTAGCTAAAAAGTCTAAACATAAATGACCGCAAATGGATGTATCATCAGGTTGTTTTCTTGTATAATTGTAAAAAACATTTTCTGCCGCACGAAAGTATTGTTGAAGTTCTTTCGGTGGTGGAAGGTTTCCAAAACTGTCGAAATAATAAATCGTTTCACCAAGTTTCTTGTAACACACCCAATGAGTGCCTAATCCTTCACTATTATCCAAATTTACTATACCAGTCTCATTTTTCCACATTTTAACCGGTAATTCATCTTTCATAAATACTCCTCTAAAAAATGGGATTTTCAAACAAGAAGCATATGTAATCAGTTCTTCATTGGTTAATTCTTTGTTTTTAATTATTAATTGCTCTTTCTTATTTAATACACACGATACGGTCTTAGGTATAGTCCTCCTCCCTTTTTTATCATTGACCATATTGTTGGTTTCTTTTTACCTTTACCACTAGTAGATCGACGTTTTCTTCTGATATTACCTCCTTGTTTCTTAGCGGGTCTTTTCCCACGCCTTCTTCTCTTTCCTCCTCCAAACGTAGTTTTTGCTTTCATTGCTGCTGTTACTGCTAAAGACGCTGCTTTTTCACCAATACTCGCGTCACTAGATTTTACTCTTTGCCAAGCTTTCTCAGAAAGTGCTCTATCTGCTATTGATCTATTTTTTGTATCACCAAATTTGGAATACGCTATATCGTGCTGTTTACAGGCCTGATCAAGCTTATTTATTCCAGGATCTCCTCTAGCAAGCCGTTTCTCTAATTTGGTTCCAGGACCACAATATTGATATCCTCCAGGTAAATGTAATTCCACAGGTAATAAATCAATCGCCTTGTTAACTATAGCTCCAACCGGTTTACTTAATAGAGAAAATGCTGTTGATGCTATTCCCCTTCCTCTCTGTAATCTCTCTCGATTATGACTGATGCGTTTAGCCCTCGGCATGACTATTTATAGCCAAACTTACAATCAGTAGGTGCACTCTATAAATGTTTTACAATGAATGTAATATTAGTCTTGGCTTCTTGTATTATATATACTGTTTAAAATCAATTTATTATATAGAAATGGATTAATTAATTAAATGTAGACATAATAAATAAAAGTAGTAAAAATATAAATAAGGTGTAATTGAAGATGTTTCAAATGTTTCTCCGCTGGTGATGGTATCGTTGTTTTCGGTAAAATGAATAAAATCTAAATAGTTGTCATGTTCCCTTAGAAACTTGCCACTTAATCGTTGGTAATTAAATAACACATTCCAGTCTAGTTTATCTTTAAAATTGTCAATGTAATTTTCAGAGAGATTTTGATATTTACTTATTACTTCCCAACAGTTATTAAAATTTGATGTCATCTCTACAAGGAAGTCTTCTGAAAACTGTTGTCTTTGTAAAATATGAATCCAGTTAACTCTGTGAAAATAAATTCTTAACATAGTCATTGTGAAGAGGTAGTGTATGGAAAGTTGTTCCCAATCCATATATCTATCAAACCGTTGAACAAAACTATCTATCAGCACTCCTTGGGGAAATCTCGGCTCTTGAGATATTAAACTCCACGCAGTAATATTGGATTCCATCATCCTCTCTGTATTATCTCTCGAATATGACTGATGCTTTATCCCTTATCATGGGTATTTAAATTCTTTTTTCTCTTATATAATCTTCATCGTTTTCTGTTGGTTCATTAATCACATTCACTTTATCCCCCTTTCCTAATGTCTTGACTTTAGAAGGCTCAGACGGTTTATCTAATTGATTAGGTTTTTCTGGATTGTGTATCTTTTTCCAGTCTAAATAATTGTGGCTGTCAACATCTGAAGCTACAGCTCTTCCTGAAGCCCGATGGATATAATTAAATAAAGCTGCACCAAACCTTTCCATATGTTTTTCATATTCTGTAGTCCATTTCTTGTGTACTATATCAAATATTTTCTTATTTACAGCGTCTCCATCCTGCTCACAATCACCTACATTTGACAATTTTAATTTTTTTACATCATAGCTTGTATCAGTTTCATTCTTTTTGTAAATCGTTAACAATTTTAAAGTCGCTAAATTTACTGCTTCACCATCATAAATGGGATGTTTTATATTGCTTAACCTTTTACCGGAAAATCCCCAATGGTCTTCGTGTACAATCGGGGTTCTTTTATCCATATATTGTACCGTAACCGCATCAGAAGACAAAAGCGGATCACCAACATTTTGAATTACTTTTCCTTCAAAATTATAATTACCATCAGGTGTTAACGGAAACCCAGCTCTTTTTTCACTATATCCAGATTTTACTCCAAACTCGGAATACCGTCCAAACTTGTCCACACTCATGATGTAACTGAATCGCTATCGTTTAGGTTCTTACTATATATATACGTCTACTGAACAATTATTTCTCGTTTTCGCAGTTCATCAACCAAAGCTACCCATTCGTTTTCTAAACCAGTGTGCCCGGCTTCCATAGCTTCATGTAATAACCTCATTCGATCAACTAACTTATTTATATCGTTGTAATATATTATATTGGTTTTATACAAATTTTTTAATAATCCCCTTCCAGATGTAGTAGGATCAATTGTTTTTCTTTTTTTATGCAAAACATTTAATTCAGCAGAAGATAAAGCTCTTCTTTTAATTGGAGCTTTATTTGATTTCGAGGGGAAAAGACTAGATATAATGTTTGTGTATTTTATTGACCTGTTTCTATGAATAGGTAGGTCTTTGGAATATGTTTTTCTATGTGCATTTGTATACTCTAGTATATTTTTAAACAATTGTAAATCCTTTTTAGTATATTTACCAGGATTATTTTTAAAGATGAGTTCAAACAAACCTGTTGTACCTTTATATTTCTTATCACCAATAACTATATCATCATTTTCGTTTATATCTAACTTTCTATCTCCAATCATTAATCCTTTATCCTCTATTCTAGCTCCATATGTATGATAATTTCGATTAGCATGTGTGCCATGTAACATTTTTAATGTATATTTTCTTCCAAGTGTTCCTTTAAACATAATATCTGTGCCTAATTTGCTTAAGTTGGATGGGTTGATATCCTCTTCTTCTGCTCTTGTATCTTCCGCACTTGTATCTTCTGTACTTGTATCTCCTGCAATGTTCTTTTCCCTTAAATCTCCTATATCTCCGCTTTCTTCATACTCGTCGCTTTCTTCAGATGTTTGTAACTGGTCAGAACTTTCATCATTCTGAAATTCTTCTTCATATTTGGAAATTGGTAGCATTTTGTCTCCTTCGAAGCGAATTGAAGGTTTTTCCATATTTTGTGCTAATCGCTTTAAAGGTTCAGTAACAGGTTTGAATGTTGTTTCTAAAAATTGCTCTCTTTCATTTATACCTGATTTTAAAGCTCGGTTTTTTTGTCTAATAGAATCACTAAGTGATTTTATTTCCTTTAATAGCTTTTCCTGGTTAACCATCTTCACACCTTGACGACTTGTACAGTAATACCGCTAATCAGTGTATTAAAACGAATTTATCAAAACCTATTCTATAACGACCATCTTTTATAGCTTGATCTTTCATAATAACCAAAAATCCATACTTTTCCGCCCATGCTTTTCCGCAAAGCTCTTTAAACTTTTCAAATGGCATATCCGCATTCACATGATCGTTATATATATGTTTTAGGTTAGTATCATCTTGTTTGAATACAATTAGAATATTTGCATTATCTCTGATAAGTTGTTTTGGGATTTTGCTATATGTTTGTCCTATATATATGCTGTCGATGTTATTATGTCTTCCCATGGCAAAGTAGTTTCTAATAGTATCCTGATTTTCACAAGATACATCGTCAAATATAAATACAGAATACGGTTTCGCTTCGTTTGGTTGCATAATGCTATCACTAGCGTTAAATTTGTACAAATTAACATCAGACACATCAGATAGGATTTTATCCAGCAATTGATACTTTGGTTGATGTAGAGACTTTGAAAAAATATATAGGTTACTAAACCTTAATCCCTGCGGATTAGTGATCAAATTAAAGACAACATTGGTCTTTCCACAGTTTGAGGGGCCACTTACTATACATCGAACAGTGTTTGGAAGTAAACTACCGTGTTTACCATTGTTGATTTTAACGTTATCCACAGTTAAATCATCTATGTTATTAATATTGAATCGATCTTTATGGTGAATAATCTCCATCCTGCTCAAAGGTTAACGATGAAATGAGTTGCTTGTATTAAACCAAGTCCTTTATAGGTATCCATGAATCCTCAGTTTTGTTAAACCCTAACCACCGCACTTTAACTGCGTCCTTTTTTCTTTGTAACACTTTTTCAACAAGATATACATCACCTACTGTTGACTTTAACATTTCATGTCCATAAAATGCACCTTGCAACAAATCTCCTTTGTTATCTTTTAGGATATACGTTTCAGGTACAGTCGGTTGCACTTTATACACTGTAAAAACTTCATTCGTCCAATTGGGAAGGTATTTTTTGGTAAACACTCCCTTATATTTACTAATCCGTACTTTATCACTTACATTAAATTTTCTTGGCTGAATTTTTTCTACTTTAGGCTTTGTATTTTTCTTTATGCGTTTTAATACATCTTTTGCATTTCTTCTATTTACTTTGTTAGGTTTCATACCAATAGTTCTATGAAACCTGTTGTTATAATCATTTATTAATTGTGGTAAAACATCATACCATACGTAAGAACCTCTTTTTGAAAATTGTTTATACAGTGCTCCTTTTAAGGTTCTATTAAATCTTTCTACAATAGCAGCTTTTTTCTCTGAATTTGTAGAATAATGATTTATTTTATATTTATTCATTAACTGTGCAAAGTTTGTATTAAAGTATTCTGTTCCATCATCAGTTTGTAAATGTTTAATTTTGTTTTTATCTCTTTTTATGGCTATTTCCATGGCTTCTGTTACGCTTTTACCAGTCTTGTCCTTTAGAGGCAAAGCGTCTGCAACTTTTGTAAAACAATTAATAATTGTGAGTATATATTTAAATCCTTTGTTTATTCTGCTATGCGGTCGCATTTCAATTAGATCCGCTTGATATAGATCATTTATCCCTTTTATAACAGTATTTCTTCTTGGAAACTTTATTCTTGCAGGTTTGTGTAGTTCATTAATAATCTTCTCCTTCAGGTCTGACATGATGGTTTCACGAAGGCAGCTGATATGGTATTAAATATTCTTTGGTATAAATCTGCTTATATATACATATAGTTCAAGGTCATTCAAAACTTGTGTAAAAAAGGGGAAACACAGCTTAACATTGCTGTGTTTCCCCTTTTTTACGGAAAGGAAAAGGATCAAGGATCTAGGACGATGAAAAGGTTACTCGTCAATAGGGTTGAGGGAGTAGTGGCCGAATGGCAATGTGTTGATTTTGTCTGGAAGGGTTTGTCTTTTGTCGTCATTACAGGATAGCGCCTTTTTAACTTCAGTCACGCTGTACAGCTGATGGTTAAAACTTCTGATGGTGTTGAACTTAGCTGTAATGATGTTATCCTCAAATAAGCATTGCTTGTAGTGTTCAAAATGCACTTTCTTCTTTAAATATAAACTCTTTACACCTTTAGCTTTCTTAATATAGCTATTCTTCTTTCCTTCTTCTTCTTCTTTTTCATTATAGAGTTTCAAAGAATATAGTTTAGACATCAGTGCAACAATCTCTTTAAGTAGAACACCATTAGCCTCATCCTTGAATTTGCCTAGTACTTTTTTGTGTCTGCCATTATCGTAGTTTGGATGATCTTTTGGATAATCGGAGAAATCAAAGTCGTTCTTGTAAATAAATGTACGTAAATCTTTATACATGTCCAATGTTACTATGCGATATATGAAAGCGTCAGTGTCCATATATGTAATAGATATATTTTCTCTTCCGTAGAACGCCACCATTTTGTTGTAGTGAAAATCGTACATGTGTGTTTTTGAGATGTCCAAGATTGACATGCCTATATACAAAGGACGATCCATCTTCACACTCGTCTTCTTCATGGACACTGCTACAAGTTTTTCATTAATAATTATCGATGTTCCAAAATTTGGCTGCTGTACTAGTTTCTGTAATTTTTTTGCGTCGGTAACAAGTTTAACATTTTTATGTCTTCTTTTGTTTTCCAATGTTTTTCCAAATATCGCATTATTCATTAATTTAAAGAAATCTTTTTGAAAGTCTGATGTAGCTGCTGCTCTTCTGATGGTATTTGAATCAATGTAGGGTTTCAACCAGCATGATTGAGAAAATTCCAAAACTCTATTAATTTTTGTTAAACGTAGTCCTAATTCGATAGCTTGTTGAACCACCCAAAAGTGAGCCACGTAGCGTTGTTTATTATTTAATGTCATCATTAATTTGGGGTGTTTTCCAATTGGTGAAATTTCTGTTTTAGCAAGAAGTGGTAGGTCATAATGAAGATCATGTAAATTTTCTGGGTATTCAAAATCGCAATCCAAAATATATCCAGTGTCACCATGTTTCGGAATTTGTAAAATATCGCCAATAGAGTCGGGATTAATCCATTTAAAGTTATCAAAAGGAAGTGGGTTTGACATTGCCCAACCGTACAGGTTATTTGCATCGAAATATCCTAAATAGGTTGACGGTTTGGTTTCATCATAATCGGGTAGGTATTTGTTGTTGGCTTTGACATGTCTGGTAACACTTTGGGTCAATCCGCCTCTTACTCCAGCTTCAACCATTAAAACCATGTCAATGTCTGTTAAAAGTTGGAGTTTGCATTTTGTTTCTTTTAACATGGCTTGCCAAGCTAATCCTGGTGAAGTATACGAATGTAGAGGGTCCAAACCGTATGCAGCAAAACAAGTGTTTCGGAATTCTTCCATTACATCACAAAGAAGAGTTACATCTAGTTTGACATAAAAGTCCGAGTAATCTCCTAAGGTCTTCATAGCTAACTCGTTCCATACTCGACGTGCGTGTTGATAGTCCTCAAGTGATATTTCCGAATCATTAAGTTTGTTTTTGAAGTTTTCTGGTGGAGGTAGTGATGTTTCATCAAATCTATGCAGTCCATCGATGTAATCATAGGGGAAGACTCCTTTTCGAAGAACCAAATCCATTTTACTATTGGGTACAATTTTGCTTGTTTCTATCAAATCTGTTCTTCTTAGATTTTCAGATAATTTCATGAGGCTTGAAGGCATAAATCTAAATGAATCAACAAACCTTAATTTAATTTTACCCACCTTTTTTGAAAAGCTTATAAATTTTTCCATTGTAGTAGCCAAAACGTCTATTGCTCCATTATCTCTTCCTAGTTCGGGGATTATGAAGTGCGAATCATATCCACTCAGATTGTGCAGAACTACGGGGATGAAATATGGTATTTTGTAGTTCAAGTTGCAAGCGTTACAGGCTGCACCTCTATACGCTCCCGTAAGATGATCGTGGTCACGAACTTTAACGTTATCCAGTGTAAAGGTGTTATTACACAAATAACACGTTGTTGTTGAATAATAATGTTGAAGCTCTTCTTCTTCCATAGGTGTCATGGGTACCTTTGTTCCATACAGTTCTTCTACCTTTGCAGCTATTTCATACAGATCATCGACAAAGTATTTGGCTGCTTCTTCACCGCGATAAATCTTTGGAGAAGATGATAGTCCATATTTTTGAAGATGGTCTTCAGTCAACGTGGATTTAATTAGTATGCAATAACTGTTTGGTGAATGAAGTTGGTATTTGCTTCTTCTTGTAACGTCCTCTTCTTGTTGTTCAAGTGGATGTAAAGAAGACTCAAAATCAGCGTAAACAGCAACAGGTACACGGTATTGTTGTATTATTTTATCAAATTTTATCTGCGCTCTGCTGGAATGTGGCAATTTAATTCTAACCTCATAGTTTCCATTACATAACCTTTGATGTTCTACTAACCATTCTGAACCTCCCCTTTTTAATGGTTTGCCTACATGACAAAAACATCTTTTACAAATGGTTTTCTCTCCGTGTTTTTTTGATATTTGTTTAGATACAAGAGCTGCAAAGTTTTTTATGTAGACATAGTGGGATATGTCCCCTTTAGTGATCAATAGCAAATCCGTATGATCTCTGCGCTCAATAGGTGTTATGCGCAAGGGGTACGCATTGTTTGACGAATCTAAGCCGAAAATGTTGACAGAAGCTGAAGGATTTCGCTTTTCAAATTTTGATATATCAGTAATTGCAACAGGGTAAGTCATTCCCTGAAAATTATACTTATGTTGAACTTCTTCATATGCTTGGCTTGGTCTTTCAGGATGGTTTTTTACATATTTAGCCAACATAACGTATTTAAAACATTCATTATTTTCATTTTGCACATTAATACAGGATAAGGTATTTCTAATCTTTGTTGGTAAAGGGATATAGCTACTGCCACGAATTCCATAACCGTGTTTGTGCACTCTTAAGTCTAGCCCTGTGATGCTTAACAAACTCCATCCAGATCCTCTTCCTTCGTGTTCTTGTATTTTTGTCATTAGCTCTTCAAAACATTCAGATACGATTGAATCAATATCTGAGGAAGACATAATAGTTCGGTTTTTTGTTAAGAAACCTCTCGGTGAAGTTTCATTCTGAATGTTTGTAAATAAACCATCTAGTAATAGGCCAAATTTGATAAAATTTAATCTTTTTAATTCATTTTGCAGAGTTTTACTTACCAATCCTTTTGCGTTATTTAAAAATTCTTCAAGTTGTAATTTTGCATTGTCAATTTTAAAGTGGGTTACTACATTACCCGGAAGTGCTCGGGCATGTAGTTCTACATTTACTGCTGTTGATGCTGAAGGACGGTGAAGTGTAGACAGAGCATGCGTAGAACTCGATGATGATGTTGAAGGACGGTGAAGTGTAGACAGAGCAGAGGTAGAAGTCGATGTTGATGGTGCATATTGAATTACAGTTGGTCTGGAATGTTGGTGTTGAGCTAACATTTGATCTATTTCTTTCAATTCTTCTTCTTCATATTTTTCATCTTGGTTGTTGTTATGTTTTAGTTCATTATGAATCATTAAAAGAAATTCATCCTTAAATGAAGACTTGCAAATATCGCAGCGATGCATAATGTAGGTGCGATCTCCGCAAGGGTCAAAGCAATAATGAAAAACACTGCAAATACCCCTCTATTTATACCCTAGCAAAAGTGGTGGGGGTACGTATTACGTTAAGTTTACTATTTTTTGCATTTTATATTTACTATTGTAGCTGAAGGGTACAAAGTTCTGTATTTAGGTCAAGGTCATTGAACATATTTGCCAAAACGGGGAATAGAGCAGTAAATGATTTCATATCAAACCATAAACTGATCTATTCCCCGCTCTGTATTTAACTAAGACAATTTTCTCCAACAGGAACATTTGATAGATTTTAAACTCGGATGTGAAGTCGGATTGTACACATTGCATCTCGATCAACTAAAAATTTCATAAAACAATAGGGATCTTCAGTTGTAGATTCATCTTTAACATATTCGATGGTCAACATTGCCGAACGAAGATCTTGTGGAATTACGTCGACTTTTATGAGTCGCCTTTCGAGTTCAAACCGTTTTGTTATTGATGTAAGTTTTATCACATCATCGATATCGATGAGGGGAAAGCTGTAGCAAACGGAGTTTCCTGGTGGGTTCATCATGCCGATATGATAAATATACACTGTTGCATCGTCTTTAAATAGACGTTCCCCCACCATTAAATGTATAAGTTACCCCACTTTTTCAATCTTGTAAATGGGTCAAGGTCATACAACGATATTACCAAAACGGGGAATAGAGCAGTAAGTGATTCTCACTATAACCACAAACTGATCTATTCCCCGCTTTGTATTTAAAGTAAACTATTTGAAGACAACAAAGACTTATTCAGATTCTTCCGATGATGATGATGATGATGATGATGAGCTCATATCACTAAATAAGCGACGACGAACACAAAAGTTCCCTGTGACTGGATCTAGAACTACATCATCGATATTAATACTGCTTGGAGGGGTTTCACTATCAACAAGGTCCATTTCCTCCAAGCAAAGCAACTGATGATGAAATTCCGGTTCATTATCATCGACATCGTCGTCGTCAGTCAACAGCTCCAACAGCTCCATCTCTCCAAGATATGGTTCACTGCTATCAAACTCACTCAGTAGTTCAAGATCACTAAATAGTTCACCTTCCATCTCTGAATCGTCTTCGTCTTCATCTTCGTTTAAATTTAATGGAATATTTTGAATTAATTCCAGTATAGTCTTCTTAGAAAGGAAAATGTTATCTCTGGGCGACATGATTCCAAGTAACAGACTGATTTACCACTAATACGAAACCACCTTTTATACCTGATTTCGGTGGTGGTGGGGGTAAGTGTTGAAAGTGCAAGTGGTACTGGATATATTTTGGATTGCGATTTTGAATACCCAGAAAATTTACATGATCTTCATTATGACCTACCACTTCTTGCTAAAACAGAAATTTCACCAATTGGAAAACACCCCAAATTAATGATGACATTAAATAATAAACAACGCTACGTGGCTCACTTTTGGGTGGTTCAACAAGCTATCGAATTAGGACTACGTTTAACAAAAATTAATAGAGTTTTGGAATTTTCTCAATCATGCTGGTTGAAACCCTACATTGATTCAAATACCATCAGAAGAGCAGCAGCTACATCAGACTTTCAAAAAGATTTCTTTAAATTAATGAATAATGCGATATTTGGAAAAACATTGGAAAACAAAAGAAGACATAAAAATGTTAAACTTGTTACCGACGCAAAAAAATTACAGAAACTAGTACAGCAGCCAAATTTTGGAACATCGATAATTATTAATGAAAAACTTGTAGCAGTGTCCATGAAGAAGACGAGTGTGAAGATGGATCGTCCTTTGTATATAGGCATGTCAATCTTGGACATCTCAAAAACACACATGTACGATTTTCACTACAACAAAATGGTGGCGTTCTACGGAAGAGAAAATATATCTATTACATATATGGACACTGACGCTTTTATATATCGCATAGTAACATTGGATATGTATAAAGATTTACGTACATTTATTTACAAGAACGACTTTGATTTCTCCGATTATCCAAAAGATCATCCAAACTACGACAATGACAGACACAAAAAAGTACTAGGCAAATTCAAGGATGAGGCTAATGGTGTTCTACTTGAAGAGATTGTTGCACTGATGTCTAAACTATATTCTTTGAAACTCTATAATGAAAAAGAAGAAGAAGAAGAAAAGAAGAATAGCTATATTAAGAAAGCTAAAGGTGTAAAGAGTTTATATTTAAAGAAGAAAGTGCATTTTGAACACTACAAGCAATGCTTATTTGAGGATAACATCATTACAGCTAAATTCAACACCATCAGAAGTTTTAACCATCAGCTGTACAGCGTGACTGAAGTTAAAAAGGCGCTATCCTGTAATGACGACAAAAGACAAACCCTTCCAGACAACATCCACACTTTACCATTCGGTCACTATTCCCTCAACCCTATTGACTAATAACCCTTTCATCGTCCTAGATCCTCTATCCTTTTCCTTTCCGTAAAAAAAGGGGAAACACAGCAATGTTAAGCTGTGTTTCCCCTTTTTTTACACAAGTTTTGAATGACCTTGAACTATATGTATATATATATATAAGCAGATTTATACAAAAGAATATTTAATACCATATCAGCTGCCTTCGTGAAACCATCATGTCAGACCTGAAGGAGAAGATTATTAATGAACTACACAAACCTGCAAGAATAAAGTTTCCAAGAAGAAATACTGTTATAAAAGGGATAAATGATCTATATCAAGCGGATTTAATTGAAATGCGACCGCATAGCAGACTAAACAAAGGATTTAAATATATACTCACAATTATTAATTGTTTTACAAAAGTTGCAGACGCTTTGCCTCTAAAGGACAAGACTGGTAAAAGCGTAACAGAAGCCATGGAAATAGCCATAAAAAGAGATAAAAACAAAATTAAACATTTACAAACTGATGATGGAACAGAATACTTTAATACAAACTTTGCACAGTTAATGAATAAATATAAAATAAATCATTATTCTACAAATTCAGAGAAAAAAGCTGCTATTGTAGAAAGATTTAATAGAACCTTAAAAGGAGCACTGTATAAACAATTTTCAAAAAGAGGTTCTTACGTATGGTATGATGTTTTACCACAATTAATAAATGATTATAACAACAGGTTTCATAGAACTATTGGTATGAAACCTAACAAAGTAAATAGAAGAAATGCAAAAGATGTATTAAAACGCATAAAGAAAAATACAAAGCCTAAAGTAGAAAAAATGCAGCCAAGAAAATTTAATGTAAGTGATAAAGTACGGATTAGTAAATATAAGGGAGTGTTTACCAAAAAATACCTTCCCAATTGGACGAATGAAGTTTTTACAGTGTATAAAGTGCAACCGACTGTACCTGAAACGTATATCCTAAAAGATAACAAAGGAGATTTGTTGCAAGGTGCATTTTATGGACATGAAATGTTAAAGTCAACAGTAGGTGATGTATATCTTGTTGAAAAAGTGTTACAAAGAAAAAAGGACGCAGTTAAAGTGCGGTGGTTAGGGTTTAACAAAACTGAGGATTCATGGATACCTATAAAGGACTTGGTTTAATACAAGCAACTCATTTCATCGTTAACCTTTGAGCAGGATGGAGATTATTCACCATAAAGATCGATTCAATATTAATAACATAGATGATTTAACTGTGGATAACGTTAAAATCAACAATGGTAAACACGGTAGTTTACTTCCAAACACTGTTCGATGTATAGTAAGTGGCCCCTCAAACTGTGGAAAGACCAATGTTGTCTTTAATTTGATCACTAATCCGCAGGGATTAAGGTTTAGTAACCTATATATTTTTTCAAAGTCTCTACATCAACCAAAGTATCAATTGCTGGATAAAATCCTATCTGATGTGTCTGATGTTAATTTTTACAAATTTAACGCTAGTGATAGCATTATGCAACCAAACGAAGCGAAACCGTATTCTGTATTTATATTTGACGATGTATCTTGTGAAAATCAGGATACTATTAGAAACTACTTTGCCATGGGAAGACATAATAACATCGACAGCATATATATAGGACAAACTTATAGCAAAATCCCAAAACAACTTATCAGAGATAATGCAAATATTCTAATTGTATTCAAACAAGATGATACTAACCTAAAACATATATATAACGATCATGTGAATGCGGATATGCCATTTGAAAAGTTTAAAGAGCTTTGCGGAAAAGCATGGGCGGAAAAGTATGGATTTTTGGTTATTATGAAAGATCAAGCTATAAAAGATGGTCGTTATAGAATAGGTTTTGATAAATTCGTTTTAATACACTGATTAGCGGTATTACTGTACAAGTCGTCAAGGTGTGAAGATGGTTAACCAGGAAAAGCTATTAAAGGAAATAAAATCACTTAGTGATTCTATTAGACAAAAAAACCGAGCTTTAAAATCAGGTATAAATGAAAGAGAGCAATTTTTAGAAACAACATTCAAACCTGTTACTGAACCTTTAAAGCGATTAGCACAAAATATGGAAAGACCTTCAATTCGCTTCGAAGGAGACAAAATGCTACCAATTTCCAAATATGAAGAAGAATTTCAGAATGATGAAAGTTCTGACCAGTTACAAACATCTGAAGAAAGCGACGAGTATGAAGAAAGCGGAGATATAGGAGATTTAAGGGAAAAGAACATTGCAGGAGATACAAGTACAGAAGATACAAGTGCGGAAGATACAAGAGCAGAAGAAGAGGATATCAACCCATCCAACTTAAGCAAATTAGGCACAGATATTATGTTTAAAGGAACACTTGGAAGAAAATATACATTAAAAATGTTACATGGCACACATGCTAATCGAAATTATCATACATATGGAGCTAGAATAGAGGATAAAGGATTAATGATTGGAGATAGAAAGTTAGATATAAACGAAAATGATGATATAGTTATTGGTGATAAGAAATATAAAGGTACAACAGGTTTGTTTGAACTCATCTTTAAAAATAATCCTGGTAAATATACTAAAAAGGATTTACAATTGTTTAAAAATATACTAGAGTATACAAATGCACATAGAAAAAAATATTCCAAAGAACTACCTATTCATAGAAACAGGTCAATAAAATACACAAACATTATATCTAGTCTTTTCCCCTCGAAATCAAATAAAGCTCCAATTAAAAGAAGAGCTTTATCTTCTGCTGAATTAAATGTTTTGCATAAAAAAAGAAAAACAACTGATCCTACTACATCTGGAAGGGGATTATTAAAAAATTTGTATAAAACCAATATAATATATTACAACGATATAAATAAGTTAGTTGATCGAATGAGGTTATTACATGAAGCTATGGAAGCCGGGCACACTGGTTTAGAAAACGAATGGGTAGCTTTGGTTGATGAACTGCGAAAACGAGAAATAATTGTTTAGTAGACGTATATATATATAGTAAGAACCTAAACGATAGCGATTCAGTTACATCATGAGTGTGGACAAGTTTGGACGGTATTCCGAGTTTGGAGTAAAATCTGGATATAGTGAAAAAAGAGCTGGGTTTCCGTTAACACCTGATGGTAATTATAATTTTGAAGGAAAAGTAATTCAAAATGTTGGTGATCCGCTTTTGTCTTCTGATGCGGTTACGGTACAATACATGGATAAAAGAACCCCGATTGTACACGAAGACCATTGGGGATTTTCCGGTAAAAGGTTAAGCAATATAAAACATCCCATTTATGATGGTGAAGCAGTAAATTTAGCGACTTTAAAATTGTTAACGATTTACAAAAAGAATGAAACTGATACAAGCTATGATGTAAAAAAATTAAAATTGTCAAATGTAGGTGATTGTAAGCAGGATGGAGACGCTGTAAATAAGAAAATATTTGATATAGTACACAAGAAATGGACTACAGAATATGAAAAACATATGGAAAGGTTTGGTGCAGCTTTATTTAATTATATCCATCGGGCTTCAGGAAGAGCTGTAGCTTCAGATGTTGACAGCCACAATTATTTAGACTGGAAAAAGATACACAATCCAGAAAAACCTAATCAATTAGATAAACCGTCTGAGCCTTTTAAAGTCAAGACATTAGGAAAGGGGGATAAAGTGAATGTGATTAATGAACCAACAGAAAACGATGAAGATTATATAAGAGAAAAAAGAATTTAAATACCCATGATAAGGGATAAAGCATCAGTTATATTCGAGAGATGATACAGAGAGGATGATGGAATCCAATATTACTGCGTGGAGTTTAATATCTCAAGAGCCGAGATTTCCCCAAGGAGTGCTGACAGATGGTTTTGTTCAACGGTTTGATAGATATATGGATTGGGAACAACTTTCCATACACTACCTCTTCACAATGACTATGTTAAGAATTTATTTTCACAGAGTTAACTGGATTCATATTTTACAAAGACAACAGTTTTCAGAAAACTTCCTTGTAGAGATGACATCAAATTTTAATAACTGTTGGGAAGTAATAAGTAAATATCAAAATCTCTCTGAAAATTACATTGACAATTTTAAAGATAAACTAGACTGGAATGTGTTATTTAATTACCAACGATTAAGTGGCAAGTTTCTAAGGGAACATGACAACTATTTAGATTTTATTCATTTTACCGAAAACAACGATACCATCACCAGCGGAGAAACATTTGAAACATCTTCAATTACACCTTATTTCTATTTTTACTACTTTTATTTATTATGTCTACATTTAATTAATTAATCCATTTCTATATAATAAATGGATTTTAAACAGTATATATAATACAAGAAGCCAAGACTAATATTACATTCATTGTAAAACATTTATAGAGTGCACCTACTGATTGTAAGTTTGGCTATAAATAGTCATGCCGAGGGCTAAACGCATCAGTCATAATCGAGAGAGATTACAGAGAGGAAGGGGAATAGCATCAACAGCATTTTCTCTATTAAGTAAACCGGTTGGAGCTATAGTTAACAAGGCGATTGATTTATTACCTGTGGAATTACATTTACCTGGAGGATATCAATATTGTGGTCCTGGAACCAAATTAGAGAAACGGCTTGCTAGAGGAGATCCTGGAATAAATAAGCTTGATCAGGCTTGTAAACAGCACGATATAGCGTATTCCAAATTTGGTGATACAAAAAATAGATCAATAGCAGATAGAGCACTTTCTGAGAAAGCTTGGCAAAGAGTAAAATCTAGTGACGCGAGTATTGGTGAAAAAGCAGCGTCTTTAGCAGTAACAGCAGCAATGAAAGCAAAAACTACGTTTGGAGGAGGAAAGAGAAGAAGGCGTGGGAAAAGACCCGCTAAGAAACAAGGAGGTAATATCAGAAGAAAACGTCGATCTACTAGTGGTAAAGGTAAAAAGAAACCAACAATATGGTCAATGATAAAAAAGGGAGGAGGACTATACCTAAGACCGTATCGTGTGTATTAAATAAGAAAGAGCAATTAATAATTAAAAACAAAGAATTAACCAATGAAGAACTGATTACATATGCTTCTTGTTTGAAAATCCCATTTTTTAGAGGAGTATTTATGAAAGATGAATTACCGGTTAAAATGTGGAAAAATGAGACTGGTATAGTAAATTTGGATAATAGTGAAGGATTAGGCACTCATTGGGTGTGTTACAAGAAACTTGGTGAAACGATTTATTATTTCGACAGTTTTGGAAACCTTCCACCACCGAAAGAACTTCAACAATACTTTCGTGCGGCAGAAAATGTTTTTTACAATTATACAAGAAAACAACCTGATGATACATCCATTTGCGGTCATTTATGTTTAGACTTTTTAGCTAAAAGTGTTAGTCAACTTTAAGATGTCTTCGTATACAGTGTCATTAACCGGTAACTCATGTACTTTGCGCAGTATTCTGTTTCCAGCGCTACGTTTGCAAAAAGGAAGACTATGGGAAGCCGCATTATTGGATTTAACAACATATAACTCTATTCCAAACGTTAGTGAAGGAATTAATAACAAAATACATTATTACAAGACAAAAGATAATAAAGGAAAATATTCAGCTTTGGAAGAATTCAGTTTACCAACAGGAGCTTATGAAATTGATAATATAAATGAAGTTATACAAAAACATATGGGAAAAGAAAATATAACGATAAAAGGCAATAACAATACAATGAAAGCCGAAATTACTTCTAAGTATTATATTGATTTTGGCGAAGAACGTTCAATTGGTAGTTTATTGTGGTTTTCTAAGGAAACAAAGGTATTAGAACCTAATACAACTCATTCTGGGAATAGAACTGTGACGATCATCAAAGTAAACAGCATAGACATTACATGTAACATTATACAAGGATCCTACAGAGATGGAGAAAATCGGCATATATTACACACATTCTACCCATCAGTCGCACCGGGTTTCAAGATAGTAGAAAAGCCTCAAAACCTTGTGTACCTACCGTTAAACACCAGTTTCATTTCAGACATCGTGCTGAACATAGTGGATCAAGACGGAAACCTTATTGACTTTAGAGGAGAAGCTATTACTGTAAGAATACATATAAAATCATCCGCTTAGACAATGGGGTTATCATTTAAAAAGAGAGAGCCAACCAGCAAAGAGGTCAGTAGCTCATCAGCTGTAGAAGGATTAACAAGTGACAACATTCGTTTTCTAGAAGAAATTGGATTAAAGGTCATTAACAATGGATATACTGGATATAGCGCAGGGCCCAACATTCGACGAGACCTTATGGGAAAAGGAATATCACACGCACAACCCTTACGCTTCGTCAAAATTAAACAATAACGATGAAATTAGGATTCCTATACAACAACAAGACATTTATACTCTTCCATGCGAAAGTTATTTATATATTGAAGGAAAAGTAACAAAAGCTGACGGTACTGTTGGAACCACTGTTCCGTTCATAAATAATCCTATGGCATTTTTGTTTGACGAGATTAGATATGAAATTTCAGGAGTTACAGTCGATTCAACAAAAAAGGTTGGAATTTCCAGTACATTAAAAGGATTAGCGTCTTTAACACCAAATGAGAAGAATCTGTTAGCTGTTGCAGGATGGGTTGCACCAGACAAAAGTATAATTACTCCTGACGCTTCGGGAAACTTTGATTTTTACGTACCTTTAAGATTACTTTTAGGATTTGCTGAAGATTACAGAAGAATAATAATAAATGTAAAACAAGAACTAGTTTTATTAAGGTCATCAAACGATAATGATATTATTAAAGCATCTGCTGGAACAACTGAAGCCAATTTAGACTGGAAACTAACATTAGACAAGATTGTTTGGAGAGTACCACATGTGCGACTAAATGATGAACACAGGATTACATTATTAAGAAAGTTAAAATCAGATCGAGACATTGTAATGCCATTCAGAAGCTGGGAGTTTCATGAATACCCCGTTTTACCTTCAACACAACGGCATACATGGACTGTAAAAACTTCTACTCATTTGGAAAAAGCGAGATATGTAATCTTTGGATTACAAACAAAGAAAAAAAGTATATTAACTGAAAATGCTGGTGAATTTGACCATTGTAAATTAACAAACTGTAAAGTGTTCCTGAATTCACAATTCTTTCCCTACGACAACTTTAATATCTCTTTTGATAAAAAAAGGTACAGTGTTTTATACGATATGTACGCTAGGTTCCAAAATTCATATTACGGCAAAACAAACACACCTCTACTATCTCCCGTACAGTTTGAATCGAAAGCTCCGATTGTTGTAATTGATTGCTCCAAACAAAACGAATCTGTAAAATCGTCTAGTGTTGATATAAAAATAGAAATGGAATTTCAAGAAAACGTACCTGCAAATACATCTGCGTATTGTTTAATTTTGCACGATAAAATTGTTACATACACACCGTTGACTGGTATCGTAAAGACGGTATTGTAAAACGTTGTACCACCACTGGCACCGCCACTGTCGCTAACCTATAAATAGCGGAGCAACAATGCAGGTCTTCAGTTGATCGTCTATCGTCGCATGGGCAACATCTTCTACAAAATGAGTTCTCCATCTGTTGTACAAGGTGATGCAGAGGTAGCACCGTTATTGGAACGTGATAATACTAGTGAAGAAGAAATCATCAAGGAAATAACTGCATTTTTAAAGTTTGGTAAAAGAGATAGAGAGGAGGAAAGTAATGCAGACCCATCAAAGGTAGTACCAAAGAGGAAGAAGAAAGTTGAAGAAAATATTCCTCCTCACATTTTAACTGAAGTTTTTTTGCGAATCTTTTACCCCATCTCAGCATGCATCAGTAAAAGTGTATCAGTTGGATTGATGAAGTCATTGGATTATTCCCCTACAGTAATACTACACCATGGAACAAAAAAGGTTTTATTTTCGCAAAATGCTTGGGAGTCATTTTTGAAACATGTACATTTAATAGAATGTTATTTAACTAACAGTTTGTGTGGAAGGAAAACACATATTCGACTTTTGGATTGTGACAATGAAATCGATATTGTTAAACATCGTGGACAACTACAAGTGCGAATTAGAGACTTGACTCAACATGAAAATAAGATTCTACTGTCACGTGAAGAATTCTACGTTTTAAACTACGCAACAGAACCTATTACAAGGTACATGAGACAGTTGGTATTTGCAAGCGCTATTATTAAAGAATATTTGGTCGATACTTTGGAAAAACAACCTGATAGCACCATCGTGTACGGACCTGTGGATACATCTATTTTTAATAGAATACCTCATGAAGTTTGCATGTGGAGAAAGTTAAAGGATTTTGAACCACTTGTAGAAATCGCTACAGAAGCTACAGAAGAAACAACACAGGAAGAAGAAACGGAGAAACAAGAAGAAGAAGAAAACGAAACAAAAGAAGAAGAAGTTAAAAAAGACTAAAGTTTGACTTAGTAAAGAAGAACACACGTGGGGTAGGCCTATTGGGGACGGTGCCCACGTTAAATATACACCAACGCGCCTGCAACTGTACGGCCTGGTATTTAACCTACCGTGGTGTGGAAAACAGTTTAGTTGATCGCTAGGTGCCATGATGAGCGGAGGGGATGAAGAAGTGAGTGTAAAGCCTTGTGTAATAGAATTTCAAGCATTTCGAAATAATGATGATAGGTTTATTATCAAGGAATTAGTAATTTTAGACTTGCTTACATTTGTAGCCTACCCATTCACGTTTGATGCTCCTTTTTCTTTTAACAAACTTAACACCAAAGCAAAAAGTACAAACAAATGGATAACAAACTACTTTCATCACATACATTGGTATGAAGGATTTATAAGCTACAGTAATCTGCACAGTATTATGTTTAACTTTTGCAAACAATATTCACATATATACACAAGAGGATTAGAAAAAAAGAACTGGATACAAAAGTACACGCACGGTGATGTTTTCGATATAACTATCAGTAAGGACTTTAACATTAATCTCGGTAATATTTGTGTCGCTGCAAAAGATCTTAAACACGGCCAAACAAACTGTGCATTGTACAACGCGTATCGTTTGGCTGCTTACTTGAAACAAACGCAGGAATGTGGTGGGGGTAGCGGAGAACAGAAATGTGGTGGGGGTAGCGGGGCCTATAAATACGAGGAGACAGCACCGCTCCAGCACGAGTATTATTCGAGACTCCGAAGAGGCAACATCACAGAAGACACCACTGACGAAGATGGCATCACAACAGTTTCTACAAACACTGGTTGATCAATTCAACACTCATTCAAAATCCGACCTTCTGCTAACTAAAAAGTGTTCAGAACTAAAAGAACAAAAACACTACATTATTCATAACATCAAGAAAGTGGAAACCACACATGGAGAAGCAATTCTAGTTTCATTGAGCGAAGGACCTTTCACTTCAGGAGATGAGCCGAAGTTTCAAGTATTTCTTCCAAAACGATTTGTTCAACTGCTACAAAATGAAGATTTGCGAGATATTCAACCGGGGACGTTGTATTTGGTATCACACGGTGTAAGCGGCAACAACTCGACGGAACTCACTCTGCACATCACGCATCCTTGTACATAATGTCTTTGTTTGTATTTTTCTGTTTGTATTTCTAGTCATCAATGTTAGACTTAAGCTTATTGTATTGTAAGATGTTTGTTTAATAAAGAAAATATTAAAAAAAATATAAAAAAAATAAAAAAATAAAAACAGCAACACAGCAGTATATTATTTTATATACTGCTGTGTTGCTTTTTTTAAAATTCAAATGGATGACCTTGAACTTTCATTCAGGGTTAACTTATGAAGAGGTATAAAAGAGAGGGAGCAGTGAAGTTAGTCTCAGTCTTGTCTAACACACGCTGCAGCTAACATGTCGGTGCCACCTATGAACAATTTATTTTTCGATAACAATTTGAAGACATATTGTTGCGAGTTACAATGTTTTAAAATACCAGGCGATCAAGTTGACGGGAAAGCTTGTCGTAAGTGCAAGTGTTTTAGCTATTGCATATGTAGATGTAAAACGTATCAAATGAACCGACAAGATAAAATACAAGAATTACGCCGAAGGATTGCATTACTGTGGCGGCGAATGTAGTAGCAACCATCTGCCTCGCACCACCTGCCGCCTGCCATCTGCTGTCCGCCATCTTCTCCGCCCCACCACACTTTTACCCCCACCATTTCGTTTCATACCAGAACGCTAGCTAGCGAATAGTCAGTACACCTCCGGCTCTCGACTGGTGAACATCGAGTGCTCTTCACAAACGTAAAACATTATATTAAAATGTCCATTAAAATTAGGTGTATTCATTATGACTCTATTCATCTTGCGACTTACCAAGACCTCGAGGTGTTTAGTGAAGAGTTAAGACTTCTTATTGCGTCCGGTTACGATTTATCTTTGGAACTTTACGCATCAAAAAACAACATGGACTCTGCGCAGGGAACGAAGTATCTACCGTCTTTCTTCAGAAAGCAAAGTGATGGCCGCAACTCGTCCGGATCAACAACATCGATGACAACCAACAACGGGGAACTATTGTAAACATGAATTATTGTAAACATAACTTATTGTAAATAAAATAAAGTAATATTTGTAATTGTACTACCTCGCACTCGTATCATTCGATTGCTTCATTCGATTGTTTCATTCGATATTTATTATTGATTAACTATCGAATCACAATCGTTTTACGAGTGCGAGGTAGATTTTTTTAAAAAAACTTCACCGTGACCTTGAACTTTGAACTTTTACTCATTTCGTCACAAAACCGCCTACGTCACTGGCTCAGCCTCAGATGACGTCTTTCATGACGCAGCGCTTCCGGTCACGTGACCGGAAGCCATCAATCAAGTGAGCCAGAAGTCCCCTTTCCCTACTACTTACAGCTGTCTCACGAAATGTGTTTAAAACAGATTAAAGGACAAATTCTTAGTCCTATAAGGATCAAACCAAATTAATCACCACTTAATTGACCCCGGGGAAAAACGTAAACATATTTTTTTTTTTTTTAATTACAGAATGTTCCAAAAACTGAGGGTCACTAGATTTAACCCTTAAGATTTGCAAATGTAAAAATATTGTTTCATATTGTAGTGTATGAGTGCATACTTTTAAAGCTCTACAATACAATTGTTTGAAAAAAAACAGAACTCACTAATCTTCATGCGTTTCAATATGACAGTAATTTTTGTGAACAAATATTGTATTGTGAATATTTATTTATTTATTTATGTGTATTTGTATTGTGTATTGTATTGTGAATATTTTGTTTTCCAAAATAAATCTTGACACTGTTGCTGCTTAAAACATGTATAAACATGAAATTTGCATAAGTTTCTAAGATGAGAAAAAACCGATCGGAGTCCGCAGCAGCCAACGTATTAAAATAATATAAACCTTTAGCTTTTTTTAAATGTTTATTTTAATTGTTTTAATACCGTCACGAAGCATACCAGAGAAAAGATGATGTTATTATGAGAGATCTTAGGAAACGAACACAAAAGTGATTAAATAGTGGTATAGAACATACACGGTATTTGCAGTTTTATAAAATTCTGTAACTAAAAAGATAAGCGTATTTTCAAATTATTACTCCGTTGGCAATGTAGTAGGTAATAATTGTGATCACCTTTCAAGGACAATTATTTTTTCCGTAATATGCTTCGGACACCAAACGTGAGAAAACCTGTATACAGATAATCAACTATACTAACTATAATACGAACAGTTTTGATTCTACACAATGTTTTAAGATCAATTATATATTACTTATATTACATAGGATGGGTTTGAATAGCAGCTCACGCCCCTCCGCATAAATTAACGGTGTTTAAAAACCCATTAAGATAGAGGT
This sequence comes from Allygus modestus, assembly GCA_963675035.1. Classification (NCBI taxonomy): domain Eukaryota; kingdom Metazoa; phylum Arthropoda; class Insecta; order Hemiptera; family Cicadellidae; genus Allygus; species Allygus modestus. The sequence continues at coordinate 409,631,961 of OY776112.1, forward strand.
GTGAAGTTAAAACGACAAATATTTTCATAACCTCCTACTTTTAACGTACGAAATTTCTTGGATTTCCAATGCTAACAAACATGCAGAATGTAATAAGATGCTATTACAACCTGAGCCACATCCTATTGGGTGGATGCTACAAATCGTTTTAACACAATCATCTGGTTTGACGGTTTTAATATAAAACACAAAACATCTACATGTTTTACAATCTAGGGCTTCAGCCACAGGACAAAATGTTTAGAAAAAAGCTTAATATTCTCTGCTATATAACTTTTATTTAACCTATGTTTTACAATGCAGAGGTTTTATAATGCAGTGGGTTTAAGACTAGCTCACAATTGAATCAAATCGTAAAATATTTAAGATTAAGCTGAAGTAGTACTTGACTTGGTTATTTGACAGTATTATAGTGAATGCAAATGAGAAACGTATATAAAATTTGTTTTGTCATCTCAATACTTACGCATGTCAATGCTGAATGGCAAAATATAATTGTTTTGATTTTAACGTCTAATAATCGCTGTCACGTACAAGAATATGATGAAGGTTTGAATTTAAAATACAAAAGTGTCGGAGTTTTATTTCTTATTTTGAAATTTGTATTTAAAATAATGAGAATAAACTATTAATTGTAGTTAAACCACTATTACAATAATTGTTATGTATTTTTTAATACCAAGCATTCAATTTTGTAGTGAAAATGCTATGAAATATAAACGATTCACATACAGCATACATGTAAACAGAAATATATTATAAATAATTATAAACTTATGGTTTTACCACTATACAGTCTACTAAAATAGTTTGTTAACCCACAATACAAAACCATTGCACTTTAAATAGACTCCAGAAATATTGAGTGAAGCCAGTTCTATTTAGAAACGGGTTCTCTGCAACTGCAGTCATTATTTAGTTCCCTGAGGCTTAGAACTCTCAAAGCTTTGCAAGGCTTACAAACACTTCGCAGCAACTTCTTTGCTGTATTTTTTGACCATAAGAGTTTATATTGGTTGAATCCAAAAAATAAATATGAATATAGTTTGTCTGCTTTTGAACCCGCTATTATTTTAAACCAATTATTTTACAGCTTACGCATATATCTTTCTGATATACTTTTAATTTTCAGTTTATAATATTAATTTCTTCTTTGAGGACGTTCAATTTGTACAACTGCAGCAATAGCACAACGGTACTCGTTTTTCACATCGCTGAACTGTCGCAGTAGCAATGGATTTAACTTACTTTATTTCACTAAACGAAATAAGAAGTAGCTGTATTAATACTACCTCGAGAACAAATGCTAATTTTCGAACGCTGGTGCAGCCAAGCGTATGTTCTACGAAGCTCTGGCGTGTCTAATCCCCTTATCCTGGCATCTAAACTCTTACTTAGATTGTTTCCATATTACCCTAGTTATTTTATGCTTTGTATTTAATCCTTTCCACAAAATAACTAGCATTGTAATGACTATTTGACCTTGAGAAAGATAAACTGAAGCGTATAAAACATTTATTGGTGACCGGTCATTTTAGCGAATTTCCCCTATAGGGAAGAAGCTATTACCGTAGTCGGCATGGTAAGACCTAGGCCCGGGACCATGATAACTTTTCGTTTTGAGGTCCCCAGACCCCAAAAACACCATTCGTTCGAAACTGTATATATATATATATACATATATATATACATATATATATACATATATATATACATATATATATATATATATATATATATATATATATATATATGTGTGTGTGTGTGTGTGTCCAGGGGTGCGATAACTCTCGTAAAAAAGGTCAGATTTTGATGAAATTTGGTACAAACGTGTAAAGCAGCATTTATGACTTTAAGTTCGAAAACCAGACGGATCGACCTATCCGAAGGGGTATTTTGGGGGGGTTTTGTACCCAAAAAATGGGTTTTTTGAGTTTTTTACATACAACTTTTGACAATGTAAAATTTTATTCTTTCCCATTGGAATCAGCTTAAAAATACGCACAATGTGATGTTTTAATCATTGCTCTACGTCAATTGGTTACTGAGATATTGAAAGTACTAAACACAGTACGTTGTCCAATGTTATTCTTATGGAGGATAAGAAAAATTGTGTATCTCGCTAATTTATCAACTTATCTTGACGAAACTTGGTATATTGCTTCATTTCACTGTGGTCTATTGATATTTGCACAAAAACCCATTTTTTCCAGATAGTTCCCGTAGCGGCAAACCTGCATACTCAGCCCCATGTTATTCTTATGGAGAATAATTAACGTGTTATCTCCTTTAATTATGAACATAAATTAATAGGACTTGGTATGTGGCTTTACCTAGTTGAGTTATATTGATATTTGTATAAAAGCCCATTTTTAGTGTTCCTTATTTCAGCAAACCTGCATACTCAGCCGCCATGTTATTCTTATGGAGAATAATTAAAATGTCATAAATCGTTTATTTATGAATATTGATGAAACTTGGTATGTGGCTTTATGTGGTATTAAGATAAATTAATGTGCATTGGAAATTCGCTGAGTATGCAGGTTTTCTGCTACGGGGGTATTATACTGATAAAATGCAATCTGATGTAATTTATCTTATGCTTACTTAGTAGTTTTAGTTTGCATTAGTAATTTAATAAAGGTTAAGCACTGTAAGAGAATCAATCAGTGGGATGATGACTTCATATTCCGAAACGCGTGTAAGTGAACTAACAAAATGTAAGGTTACTATTGTTCTTTATTTATTACTAAACAATATATATATATATATATATATATATATATATATATATATATATATATATATACACACATACACTTTTTAACGAATGGTGTTTTTCAGCTAGGAGTGTAAAAACTACATATTATCATCTTATCTTGCCTCGGGCTTATATCTTAATATACAAAGTATGGTAGTAGCATCGATTATACATGTAGGATTCATAATCAATGGCAATAATGTATTCCCTGTACTGGAAATTGGCTAAAAGGGGTCATAAACTGAAAACTGATTTTCTCTGATAGGAAATCATATGGGATGGGTAAACTGGGTAGGGATGGGTAAACTGAGTATCCTCAGGATCTTTTTACACTCTTATAAAAACCTCTTTACGTTTTATTTCTAGAGGAGTAATATACCACAATACTAAAAGTCTGTTTCTGTTAGATTACCACTCACCTTGACCCTATTTCGTTAAATATAAACTTCTCCGGCGATATCAAGAATTTTTGCCTCCAAGTTGTTTACCTGCGTTGTGCTGCAACACCGTCGCCATAATAAGTTTGTACCTTGACATCAGTTAGATTTAGAATTATATAAAAATCAGAAACCGATCCAGAGTTATAAGTTCTCATAATTTCTAACGATGATAGTTGATAAGAATAGGGGCTTAATTATAAAGTCTACATCAAGCTCAAAACTACTATGTCCGACCACAGTTAAAATACGACGCCATCAAAGAAATATACAATACCAAATTAAAGATTAAACACAAAAAAATTTAATTTTATAAGATCATTAAAAGATTTTACACTTCATACTCTTCAGTAATTAAGTACTGAAGTAGATTGCAATGAACGAAATTATTATGTAACTAAATAATAAGGTTTTGTCAGAGTAACTTAATACTTTAACTAAAGAACGATAACATTAAGCTAGTCTCGTAAGAAAATAAAGCAAGAAGTCACAAAGTTAATAATAATAATAATAATAATATTTATTCCGTGACAATGTTTAACAATGTGTTGGAATTTACAAAACAAAATATTAAATTTATGGGGAAATCTTTAAACCAGGTAAGGTAGGCCTGAGTCCTATCTTTCCCTTCCTGGCGGGGTACGGCCCTTTTCTGGGAACCATTCCGGCATTTGCCTAAATGAGATGAGAAACCGTACAAACTCTTCTCAGAATGGCCGGCCTGGGATGAAACCCAAGGCCTCCCGAATGTGAGGTGCAATAATCGCTACCTCACTCGGTGGAATTTTTTTACATTTATACATTATATTTTTATACACTTTAATATTAGAGTTTTTAACAATAAATGTGATAGGCTATTTAGAACCTGGTATAATTAAGCTTGGTTTACTGACGTTGACTACAATTTGTGTAAAAAAAAATAAAACTAATAAAACCCCATTAAATTTACTAAATATAATGGTAGTTGTGATATTTTAGAACGTAATAAATGGGAAATGCTGCCTCAGTGGTGAAATGTTGACTTTTCAAACTCGTCGGAAACAGCTGATGAAACTACTCTATGAAATAACAATATTGCTAAAAGCCATTCGCGAGTGAACCGTATCATTCCGCCAACTTTGTTAAAATAGTTTACTTCAAAATCTATTTGTGAGCCTTTTGTTCCTAATCCTGCATAATTTGACATACTTAATACAATATTTATTTTTAAATTGTTCATTTTGTTATACGGTTTGTAATATAGTGAATATAACTTGTTATAATGTATTGGTTATATAAAATCTTGAAACTTTAGAATTTCATCGACCCAAAATATATACGAATTCATGTCGTGGAAAACCTGCATACGTTCCAATACCTCTTTAGAATTAACAACGATATATATTTTTAAATAATCATGCTTTAATGCAAATATCTAAATAGAATTTGACACAATCAAATTCAATTCATACTAAAATAATAGTAAGTGCTGCATCTATTATTTCCCTTTGTATTTGTCTATTGTTTTACAACAGTCTTAGTGTGTTTTGTTTATTTTGCAAGTTATTTTTATTTACTTGGTGGTTTTCTGACACAAATATGCTATCAATGGTGTGAGGTCTAAAGTTTTGTCTATAAACTTATGGTACTAAACGATTTATGGTACTATGATTTAAACGTTTTAACCACTTTCAAAAGGTTTCTCAATTAAAATTTCAACTTGACATTTAAATTTGGTAACTTTTAGGTTTTAATACAAGTATAATTTTGTTTACAAATTTTACGTTAATAAAGCTAAAGAAGATAACAGCCTGGTGCTTAGTCTCAAAACTAGGAAAATAATATAAACCTTTACTCATCATATTTAAAGAATATAGAACAGTATCAGAAAGTGAAAACTAATTAGTAAAACTTATCATTATATTGTTTATTTTTTACAACAAATGGACCTACGTTTACACTTAAATGGTACAAACAGTTTTAAAAGTCACTAGTAGACTGAATTTTAACTTATGGATAAGACAACATTCTGTAGCCTTTATCAAAATAATACTAAAAACGAAAGATTAATAACGTCTACAGTTTTTTACACATGCAAACGAAAATAATAAAAATGGTAGCAGTAAGATTATGTCAAACGTATGTTTAATTTAATAGGTCACATTAAAATAGCATTCACGATTAAGTCCAAAAGGTTGGCAATTTGGGCGGGACAAAAAGCATTTCTGTCGCGACCAGCGAGCTGCCTGCCAGATAAATTCTCCAGTTTATATTTTGAAAAATAATATGCAAAAACAAAGAAAATTGAATTTAATTGAATTACATCATTCTCAACTTCGAAGCGTCATTGTCTCAATCATAATAAATGATTAGGGAACCAGTGAAAATTAAAAACTATCAGTAATCAACTAAATAAAACAGTCACAATACTATTATAATTCCGACATATTCTTTATTTATTATATCTATTGATACATCAATGTTATTATCTTTCTGAATAATATAGTTCAACTGGTAATACAGTGAGCTGTTATTTTGTAATGAAGCTTATTTATCTCTTTCTTAATGTCTCAACTGTTTCTGTGAAATATTCCTTTTCACAAAAAATATCAGAATGGTCTGTTTTAAGTTTTAAGAGGAGTAATAGTTAGGAAAGATTCCTAAAAATAATTAAATTTACAATAATTGACAGTTATCTACACATTTAAAAACATTCATAACATTCTACACGATTAATATTTCCCTTGATATAAATGTCATACTGTGCAAGCGATCTTCATAGAATGCCGTTATTCAAGAATATGAAAGTTACGCCTTGTCCAAATTTAAACGTTGCAGACGTAAAGCTACAAAACTTGCCTTGCGGTCCTGTACAAACTACCAACAATAAGATACAGAGACCGCTTACAGCACTGCAGCATAGATTAAGCATACTCCTTAGCAGATTGCATCCTAAAGGGACAAGCATACACGGTCTGCTTGTACGTCCAAGGTGACGTCGGAGCTAGTTTGGAACGTCTAAATCGCCGCGCTACCGACGATTTCCTCCCCCTCCCCCCTTCGTTCGCTCGCGAATCCCATCAGCCCCTCCGTTACCCCCTCTTAAGCCGATCTCCTATCTCCCAACCCACACACACCGCTGAGGGCACCCGCATCGACAGAAGCTCACTATGTCCTGCCACCGCCACCGTCCGCGGTGCCTCGCTGAGCTGGTCTATTGACTGGAGCTGACATAGGCATGCGTCATTCGATCATAACATTTATATAGAAATTTCATGACCTATTCACATCACAATGTTATATTCATAAATAACAGGTGGAAGACTAAGAAAAAATATGTTCGAGATTACTAAGGAATATGCTTAATCTATGACTGTAGGTAGCGTATGTCGCTCTTATTACTAAGGAGTATGCTTAATCTATGACTAGGTAGCGTATGTCGCTCTTACTACTAAGGAGTATGCTTAATCTATGATTGTAGGTAGCGTATATCGCTCTTATTACTAAGGAGTATGCTTAATCTATGACTGTAGGTAGCGTATGTCGCTCTTATTACTAAGGAGTATGCTTAATCTATGACTGTAGGTAGCGTATGTCGCTCTTACACACCATTTACACATTTTTAAGTTTGTTTTACATTGAGTTAGACCAATCAAAACATTAAATCATCAAGTAAATTATTTAAACAATAAACAGTCTAATGTATTTGTTCCGTGCGTATTATTAAAAACATGTTTGTTAAAGAGTATTATTTTAACAATGCTATGCATAATCGATGTGTATTTAAACTATTAGAAAATTAGATACTTTTATAATTAAACTAGCTGTGTACCCGTCCTTTGGACGGGTTGTATATAAATGGTAGATTAATAATTTCTTTATGAGCATGATACGTGTTGTTACAACAAAACAGGATAAATAAAATAGTCTTACAACACTATAATGTATATTTACACTTATACTGTACTTACATACAAGACGGTAAAATATACACAAAAGATGGTAAAACATTGATGGCAATGCCTTGTACCATCTTTTGTGTATATTCTACCGTCTTGTATGTAAGGACAGTATAAGTGTAAATATACTCTATAGTGTTGTAAGACGCACTTTATTTATCCGGTATGGTAGATTAACTAAAGCAAATAACAATCCACATTATTGTAACTATTAAAAGTACATTTTACACGTTTAATGTACAATTAAATCAAAGTTAACGAAATATCCTGGCAGATAGTTCGGGTCCTGTTGCTAAGTCGAGGAGCTATGTCGGGTAGTAAACGGCGTGTGGTTTGCGATTCAAAATCGGTACACGTAACACTTTGGATTCGCTTTTAGAAATAAAAATACTCAAGTACAAACAAAATTTTTAAAATCGTGGAGGGGGAGGTGGGCACAAATACAAAATCGGTGGGGGGGCAAAAATACAAAATGGAGGGGGGACATAAAATAAAAATAAAAAATCGAAGAGCGGGGGGAGCAAAATATAAAATTGGAAAATTGGGGGTAGGGTAAAAATAAAAGTGGGGGGAGCAAAAATATAAAATCGGGGGGGGAAGGCAAATAATATAAAATCGGGGGAGGGGGCAAAAATGTTAATTCGGAGGGGGGCAAAAGTAAAAATCGGTTGGTGGGGCAAAAATATTAAATTGGTGGGGGGGGGGCAAAAAAACATATAATCGGGGGGGGGCAAAAATATAAAATAGGAGGTAAAAATATAAATTGGGGGGCATAAAATAAAAATATAAAATTGAAGAGGGGGGAGCAAAAAATAAAATCGGGGGTGGGGCAAAACAAAAATTGGGGGGGAGCAAAAATATAAAATCGGCGGTGTACAGGAAGTATCGATAAAAATTGTTTTTTGTCCAAACAAGATTAGACCACAACCAGATGAAGCCACGTTAATATTTGATAATTAAAATTAATTAATAGCTAGCTGACGTACGCGTTCTTCGCACAGGGTTTTCTCTACCCGTTCTTTCGTCAATGCAATTTGCATGTTAGTTAGCTTGAAACAACTGTTCTTGCTTCTGCTCTTTAAGCTGTCAAATGGAAGTATCCACAGCTGTTCGCATTACAGTTTATGAATGTTTACTTTATTCTAAATTGTAAACATTAAAACGTAAGACGTTCACGGGGCCCGAGGGGATGTTAAGGAAGTGAATAGGCCTATGTGTTGCATGGGTTCAAGATCTACCTATGTGTAAAGTTTCAGCCCAGTCGGTTCAGTAGTTTTTGCGTTCACCCGGAACATCAGACAGACAGACAGACAGACACACCGACAGGCAGAAACCACCTCTTCTTTATAATATTATAGATATTATATTGTATTTACTTTAATTACAATGCAAACAGTAAACAGTAAAGGACAATGAGTGTTTTATAAATGTAAATTTAGTTCCTCTACAAAAAAGTACTAGTTGTTTCCAAACCAGTTGCCCATTAAAGCTAGTATATTTGGAAACTGCTTAACATTTCACAAACCGGATTCTATTTGATTATTGCATGTTACAGTATTACAATAATATTAATATAATAATTTTAAAACAAAACACCCTTTTTAATGAAGATCTCAAATTTAATTCTATTTTATACAAACTAAATGAATATCTACATTTAAAAAATATACTTTTACTTGATAAAATGTTAATAAAGTATATGATAATATTATTCATTGTTAGCAGCCTTCAGCAATCAGCAATCAGAAATGTTCAATATAAAGATCATATTTCAAACGAAACTACTTCGTGATAATTTGAAAAGGGTAAGCTTCTAAACATAAACATGCATCCACTTTAAACGGCGAAAGAATATATTAATCTGCAGTTGCACTTGTAAATATAATTCGCCCTTTTCTTTGTAACCTGGTCCACCTATTAATCTTAAATGAGTAATGCAAGGAAGCTCTTTAGCCGGACGTCCCTGATTGAAACACTCTTTCCGGCCACAACACTACCCAACGACATGACTGCACATCGGAAATGCTGTAAACTACAAGTATAAGTGGAGACTCCTTAATTGACAAGCAGCATACTAGATAGTAACAATTCGCTACAGTTAATAAACGAATTTCCAATTAATTAATCAATACAAATAAAGTGATTGAATTACTTCGTCAGAAAATATACCAACTTACTCTTTAATCAGGAATAATGTTAAACAGACTGTGTCACTGGATCGACATTTTTGACTGTAGCAAACTTTTGATACATCAAACAGTAAATTAATGTAATGTCAAATAATGATAAACGTTATAGTAACGTGTTCTAATAACCGTGTGCCATATTAAAATACATACTTTAGACTTTTTTTAGTCTTTTAAAGACCAAGATTTCTGTTGACTCGAAACCAAATTTTTAGGCTGAGTAAAAATAATTATTTATATATATAAATATATATATATATTTATTTATAAATTGTTAACTGACGAATATTTGAATACAGGGGAAAACAAATTTGAATAATATAATAGGTCGATTCCACTGCACAATATAGATTTGCATACAATCCATTTCTTTCCACCCGCATCATTATTGATTACCATTTATATAATAACTGAAATGGTTTGTCAGGCCAATTAATCGATTAACAACCCACCACTGTCAATTAGCTATGAATGAACAATTATAGATTAACTAGCTATTAGTTCGAGCTAATTGCAGTCGGCATCACCTAAATCATATTTCAGTTTGCCAATGATCATATCGCAATTGTAATACAATGTAGAGTAGAGTTTTAATAGTTTAAGTACAAGGTTGGCAAATTATTCAAGTATTTGCTTCAACCAAGATTGGATTGAATTAAATCCAACCAACTAATATCAAAATTAAATAAATATTAAGTGCTTTTTTGGTAAACTATCTCGTGCATAGTTTTTATTGAATACCATTAATTCCTGTTTCTTTTTACATTGTTACAAATATTTTTGAAATGGAAACTTAGATGAAATGATTACTTCATAAGCTTTCCATTGATAACTTCAAAGTCCGGTGGGGCGAAGCCCTTATAGCAAACTGATGAGTGGTATAGGATCACATAAAGGATCAAAATATTAACAAACAGACAAACATACATTGATTCTTATATATATATATATTGCATGCTATCAATACATTTCTTACCAAAATACTTTCTCTGTTTTGTGAAATGCCTTATTATAAAAACTCATGTTTCCACTTAAAAAAATGTTGATTCACTGAGATTATGTAGTTTTGTACACGGGAACAGGATGCGGGAGTTGTAGGCTTAACACGTCATTTGAGCATCAGCGGGAAAACCCACGATTTGTAGCTTTTTATAGGATTGATCTGACTCCAAGTCTAATTAGTGCAAACATGCAATAACCGTTGTTAAAATACCAATGACATTTCTTACAATGACATTTTGGCCAAAGTTTAATTTCTGTTCTGCTTCCGACTTTAGGTGAAGGCAAATGTTATGATATCCACAACGTCGTTTGTTGTAATAACGTAGACGAGAAGCCCTATTATTGAATTTTATGTCTTAACATCAACTATTTACGGATTTAAATAAATAAATAAAAATTTCCCTTACGCAGCTTGTGCAGTAAAACACGTTTTGTGTAAGTTGTTATCACCACTACAACCAGTTTGATAACATAAATATGTGAGATCACCCACTAAATTATCATGTTATTGTTTTTGGCTGTTTTTTTCCGCATTCGCAGGGCAAGGCAGTCTTAAAATAATGGCTCTGTTAATGGTTTGATAAAGTATTAAGGGAAATACGACCTACCGATAAAACCTATGATAAATAATAGACAGGGTGAGTTTTAGATGAGTCTCCCCCCTCTATGTATTAATACATTTCTTAAGATATCGACTCCGGACCCCACCCGATCATTGTTGACCAACTTATACTTCATTTTGACTTAATTAATATTCTTGCCGCCATCTTGGATCTGCTATATTGCACTCAACTATTTATTTTTAAAAGTAAAGGTGGGGTTGTGACCCTTCAAATAGAAGCACTTTTTACGGGAAAACAACACCGCAATATTTTTTTATAATTATTTGTTCTCAAGATATTGGCGAATTAAAAAATTATAATTTTGAAGAGAGTTTTTAAGGTCACAACCTTAAAACGTGCCCATATTCTCATCATTACATCAAATAATGACTATGAACTACTACCAATCATTGTTGAGTGGCATTCTCTTCATTTTGACAAAATTAAAAATTTCAGCCATCATCTTGGATCCGCCATTTTGAAATAAGATAATTTTTTAAAATGTAAAGGTAGGGTTGTAAACCATCAGTTTTAACTGCTATTCCACGCTGAAATCAATACCACAATCCGTTTTAAAATATCACCATTCGTTTTCATAATATTGAAAGATTTATGTTTAACCTTTAAAAAAGTGACAATATGATGAGAATGAAATGTGATATTTGAAAAAGTATATTTTACAAACTTGTATAAATCACCAATATCTTGAGAACGAAGAAGGTTTTTTAATAACGGATTGCGGCATTATTTTATTGCGGCACTTCTATATGACAGGTCACAACCCCACCATTGCATTTAAAAATAAATAGTTGAATCCAATATGGTGGATCCAAGGTCGCGGCCAAAAGTATTAACTAGGTAAAAAATGAGTATAAAATAGTAATCAATGATCGGGGGAGGGGGGAGGGTTTGGAGTCGTTACCTTAAGAAATGTAGAAAAAATTAGGAGGGGACTCATTTAAATCTCACCCTGTATGAAGATTATGAGGGGTATAATAATTTTCTTGTTGGTTTGTGTAAACATGTATGACAATGAAAGAACCTCCTTATACAGATACAGTTGTCAAAAGCTATAAATTTGGACGTCTTTCTCTTTATCCAAATTTCTCTGGAGTAGATATTCAAATACGTATCCCACTTGAAGAAAGGTTGTTGCAGATGGAATAAACAATTAAAATAGTTTAGTAGGGGTATAAATTAAATAGTCTTGAAACGCAACCAATCTAGGATAAATGCTCATTTTGTGTAACAAATTAAGTAAAAAATCTTCGCTTTCTCAATCTATTAGTCCAGACTGCCCGAGTTAAGTGTTACACTTATGATGTTTGCAACAGTACACTAAATACTGGAAATGTCTTTAGTTAAATTATCCTAATAAATTACGTTTTAACTCAACAAAGTTAAATGTCAACCATTGCCAAATTCGTGAGCACTTTGAGAATACACAAAACATTATATGTGCATTGCCTGCTTAACTTAATGTATTTAAAAAACGAAGGTTAATATTCTACGATTTTACGTTAGGTAGGTTGAAGATTTAAGACTAAGGAAGTAGGAGGCAAGAAATCACTCAAGACCACGATCTGGAACAGTTTCTCCAAAGCTTGAAAAGTGCTTCTCGGTCGTGTATTACTCTAATGGGAAAAGCTTAGAATTCTTAGTGAATAGGAAGTATGTACTTGAAACTAGTGCTCTTCGACCTTAATGTAAAGGTTCATAAAATATACTTAGAAATACATGCATGTACTACTTAGAAATATTTTATTAATGTATTACATGATTTTTTTTATTTAAAAGGCAGAAAATTGAAACGCGCAATGCGACAATAAACATTATGTCCACCTCTTAAAATTAAAAAAAAAATAGTAAGATTTAAAATGTATCTAATACAAGTGGTTTTAATTCAAAAGGCAGCAAAATGAAACGCACGATGCGGCAATACACAATATGTCCACGAAAATTCGCTATTAAATAAAGTCTCTTCGTTGCATATGTGAGTAAAGAATGAGTTTAGTCCTCATTTATCAGGTTTTCGAGGTAACTAGATTTGTAAGTTGTGAATATAAATATAACTTTGTTATTTTGTCTTTAAACACACATAGTTTACGGATAAAAATACAATGGGGAGAAGATATAAAACCACATTCATACAATTTTAAATTCACAAGCGATAATGTTATTAATGCAAGTCATTTAACGTTCGCAATGTTCCTCTGAACTGCAACAATCATAGTTGATAATAAACGAATAACGAGTTCGCACGCAGCACGCTGACGTGAGGGAAGTGAATTTCCACATAAAAACTTGTAAAACTCAAAATCAGTGTAAAAACATCCATTTGTCCAATTTTTATTGAAATCTGAAAACATTGTTTTTTTTGGCTGTTTTGATACTCCTGGTTTCATTTACTTGCAAAGCTGGGAATACAATTTTACGCATTATAAGGTTAGGAGAAGGTCCAGACAGGCTTGAAAGTAGGCGTGAGGTTGCTGGGGATAATAAAAGTAATCTAACAAAGGAATAACAGGCTTTTCTAGTGTAAAACCCCCATAAGACAACGTACTGTGTTTACCCGATACACATTTTCTTTAATAACTTGGTAAGTATTTATGCTAGAATGACGGGAGAGGGCTTAAAACTTTTGCCTTTCTAATTCCCATCTTTTAACATGCATTAATTTTACATCTGGGGCTTTTCTGACCCTTTTTGGGCCCAAAAACTCAAAATTTGAAAGATTAATCCCCAAAAAATGGGTTTAGAGTTTTCCGATTGTTTTGCCCAAAGAACTTGTCCGACAAGTTATAAAAAGGAACGTCCCTACCAAATTTGAAGTAAATCGGACAAAAAATGTGACCGCTAGAGTGCATACACATATATATATATGTCTATATATATATATATATATATACAATTTTGAACGACCCCCCAAAACGTGTTCAGGGGGTCACGTTAGGAACTTCTATGGTGGTCCCGGGCTTAAGTTTCACCGTGCAGGTCATGCTAATAGTTCACTTTCCAAAGGAAATTCACTAATAAACAGTGTAAGAAAATCCATACTTTTCCCTTTTAGCCCGTTTCAATCAATAAACTACTTTACATTTACTAAAACTATAGAATATAAAGTTCGGTATTGAGTATAGAAAATCTTCTAAAGACTGTTTTTCAGAAATATCCACCAAATATAATTTTTTGGCACTATATAATCGTTAGCTATGGTTTTAAGAGGGGTAATGCTAATGTCCCCTCCTTTCCAACAGGGGTAGGAAGCAACATATTCCGAATGTCATCTACAGTATTACTCAAAACTAACTTTAACCACATTAATTAAATTAATCAGTAAATAAGATAAAAATGGTGATTTTTGATTCCCTATGAGGACAACATTAGAAAACGGACTGTATTTACCGTTAAATGAAAATTAAAATGTTTTCTGCAACTTTATAGTCGTAGAATAATATTTCAACATACAAAATGATTTTATTAAATTTTTAAATGGTGAGTAATAAACTTGATTTAAAGTTTATGATTTTTGTTTCCATCTAAAAAACTTAATTTATGGACCTCTTAATTCCTATAATAATTTTTGAACCCGATATTTCCGGAAACATAGATGACGTAATTTTGTTTTTATCATCTTACTCTGCAATAGCTAATTCAGATTAATGCTATACATAAATAAATTGTATTGTTTATGATCGATAAAAGAATGGATTACAATCATTTTAGCGAATCTTCCCTGTGTGTATGTGTGTGTGTGTGTGTGTGTGTGAGTGTGTGTCCGTGGGTTTGATAACACTCGTACAAATGGTCCGATTTTGATGAAATTTAGTACAAACATTTAAAGCAGCATTTATGACTTTAAGTTCAAATACCAGGCAGATCGCTTTATCCAAATCCAGATCGCTTTAATTTGGGGGGGGGGTTTTGCACCCAAAAATTGTTTTTTTGAGTTATTTACAAATAATATTTTAGTAAATTCAACTTTAGTTTTCACCATTCAATTCAGCTTAAAGAAACACACAATATTTGGTGTTTTGATCATTGCTCTACGTCAATTGGTTACTGAGATATTGAAAGTGCTAAACACAGTACGTTGTCCAATGTTATTCTTATGGAGAAAAAGAAAAATTTGATATCTTGCTTATTTATCGACTTATCCTGACGAAACTTGGTATATTGCTTCATATCGTTGTGGTCCGTTGATTTTTGAAAAATTATTTTTTCGCCGATAGTTCCCGTAGCAGGAAACCTGCGTACTCAACCTGCGTTCTCATTCTTAAGGAGAATGAGTAAAATGTTATCTCCCTTAATTATGAACATAAATTAATAAAATTTGGTACGTGGCTTCACCTAGTTGCCTTATACAAAAATTTGCATAAAAAGAAATTGTTATACCTTGCTTCAGCAAACCTGCATCCTCAGACGCAATGTTATTCTTATGGAGAATAATTAAAATGTCATAAATTATTTAATTATGAATGCACATTGATGAAACTTGGTATGTGGCTTTATGTAGTAGTAGGATACATGTTTATGGCTTGTAAATTCGCTAAGTATGCAGGTTTGCTGCTAAGGGTTTTTGTGTTAAAGCTGAGTCGTAGAAACTCCAGGAAAAGGGTTGCGATAAATATGAAACATAAACATAAACATTAATTGTAAACAATTATGGTTGTAATAAATAAATAATAAATTAGTATCACTTTTTGGTAGAATTTTGTTTGTACCTTTTTTAATTAATATTGACTAAATCATGTGTTAATTTTAGACATGTTGATAATGATGCAGTTTCATCGAAACATGTACAAAACGTGTTTTCTCCAATTTTAGCTGACTGACGGTTCGTAAGTAATTTAGTCTTACATATTTTGTTTCTCAAGCAAACCAGATAAACTGTGTACCATGGTCAGTTTTTTATATGGGAACACTTCCACTTTTTTCCCGGAAAACCTTATAGACTTGCAAAATATAATTTGAATTACTTTGCTTAAACTAACAACTAAAGTTCATTAGGTACGTGTTTATTCGAAAGTAAAGTTAAAAGGTCATAATGTGTTTGAAAACAAATTATGCATTTGCTTAGCTGGTTTTTATATTGATTTGTATAAATTGTATACGTCCTACAAGTTATAATTTTTAGGTATAAAATTTAATAATTTGTTTTTGATATAACAACATTCCTTTTTTAATCCAGCAGATAAAATTCTCACAATTTTAAAACAAGAAGGTAGCTGGTTAAGGATTTGCAAATAACATAAGTTTAATAGATGACTAGTTTAACTAGTTTGATCGTCTCAAAACTTAAGACTTACATTTAAAATTATCCCATCTTGCAGACAATGGTCTCATATAAAACAAAAAAGATACAGAAACATTTATGACGGCAAATACTGTGTTGAGACTTTTATAGGACACATATTTATTCCTCTTTGCACATAATGCAAAGCTTTGTGGCGCCGCACAATCTCAAGGGTGTTTACCTTTCCGCTTTCAAAGGTTGTAAATCTTAGGGTAGTCGATTTATTACCGATATCCCCCAACCTATCGATACCAGTACGCAGTTTTGTTCAGCTTTTACTTTATGTGCGATATCCAAATCCCAGTGCTTGTAACTCAAACAAAAAGACTATATGGGGTGTAAAGAAATGGTAAACCCATATTTATTTACATAGATATGATTTATTTTACATTCTCTTCTTGGTATAAAAGTTATACCTTAGAGTTTTATAGATTGTGAGCTTTTTTGTTGCTATGGTTTTGGGCTGCACATTTTACAAACAAGTGGTTAGCTACTTCGACGTATTTAAGTTAGTTACTTTAAACTATTATTGCTTGCTATTTCATTAAATGTATTGCTTAATAGCTTTTTCTAAGTTAAAGCTGAGTCGTGGAAACTCCAGGAAAAGGCTTGTGATAATTATGGAACATAAACATATATTTGAAACATTTTTGCTCGTAATAAATATCAAAATAATAAATTACAAACACTTTTTGGTATCTTTTGTTTTCTAAGAAAACCAGATGACTGTACACCATGGTCGGTTTTTTATATGGGCACACTTTCGCTTCTTCCCCATAAAAATGAATAGACTTGCAAAATATAATTTTGAATAAGTTTGCATAAACTAACAACACTAGTCCATTAGGTACGTGTTTATTTTAAAGTAAAACCAACAGAACATTATGACTTTGAAGGATTGAAATACAATTATACATTTAGGCCTGGTGCACATTCACGGTTTGCGGTAGCAGAGCGGCAGCGGCGCGTTCTTAGATACATTGGAGCAAATGGAGAAAGCCGAGCAGTGAACATCAACGGTTTGCGGCGGCGGCGCGGCGGCGGCGAAATCGTCTCTGCAGTTTTGTCCAGCTGCAGCCCCGCCGCGCTGTCTGTCGGGGCATAGAATCAAATGGAACAGTGCACACTCGAGGCGGCGCGGTGGCGGCGATTTCGCCACAGGCTCGGACCACTCTATTAGTGATGGAAAACGACTTCAACTCAGATGTTTTTATTAGTAAAATTTGGGAGCCCTACTTTTTTTTACATAACAACTGGTTTATTAAACTATAATAATCTTTTTAAACTATGCAATATCGTACAAAACTAAATTGTGTTATAAAATGTATAAAACAATGCATTCAATAATAATAGTAATAATAATTCAAATTCTTTATTTTCTGGCACGCCTATTCAGTTCTTACACTGCATCGCATAATTATCTCTGTAGCTTAAGCTTTTTGAGAGAAAATACAAGCGTGGTTTGCATGCATATTACAAACTTTGTGGCACCGCACAATCTCAAGGGTGTTTACCTTTCCGCTTTCAAAGGTAATCTTAGGGTAGTCGATTTATTACCGATATCCCCCAACCTATCGATACCAGTACGCAGTTTTGTTCAGATTCTACTTTATGTGCGATATTCAAATTCCAATGCTTATAACTCAAACAAAAAGACAAAATGGGGTGTAAAGAAATGGGAACCCTATATTTATTTACATAGATAGGTTTTATTTTATATTCTTTTCTTGGTATTAATGTTATACCTTAGAGTTTTATAAATGGAAAAATTGTTTATTGCTGTGGTTTGGCCCATATAAAAGATAAATATATTTAAATGTATTTAAAATATATTAATTAAGACTTACATATATTTATTATATACTGTATAGTACAAAATATATTTGAGCAAGTATATTTATAATATTATAGTATTTATGCCTATAATATATTATATATATATATATATATATATATATATATATATATATATATATATATATATATATATATATATATTGTAAATTAGATTATAATTACTGTTGAAAAATAGTTTTGTTAATATACCATAATTGTACTGAAAATGTATTTTAAATATATGTAACATATAATAAAATAATATAATTTTAATATAAATTTAAAATATAAAACAAATATATTTAAATATAACTGAAAATGTATTTGTAATATATACTATACTGATATATTTGAAATTAAATTAAATAGTTAAAAAATACATTAAAAATATAACTGGCAATATATTTTAAATATATTCTACCGATGTATTTTAAATAAAATTTAAAAGTTAAAATAAATAGATTTAAAATGTAACTGAAAATATGTTTTATATGTATTTAAAATATAAATTAAAACGTTTAAATTAATTCCTTGAAAATGTAACAGGAAATATATTTTAATTATATTTGACTAATTAGTTTGGAATATAAATTTTATAATGTAAATTAAATATATTTAAAATATAATCTAGGATATATTTAAAACGTAAATTTTATCTCTCCGCCTGGCAGTCAAATGTTTTGCAAAACTAAAAATTATATATATAAATTATAATTCAAAATATATCATGTATACAATTTATTAATATATTAGTAGCACGAAAGTAAGGAAATATATTCAAAATATAATGGTAATATATTTTTAAATTTATTGTATTATTATTTTTCACATGTGTAAATGTCAAAATGAATTTACTAAATATATTTATTTATTAATATAAATTTCACGTACATTCACATTTTATCCAAGTTCAATATTTTTTAGGAATATTATTAAGTCCAAAGTAAAAAAAAAAAAAAAACATATTTTACCAAGTAGCAAAGGCATTATATTAGACTAATGTTTGTAAATTTTAAAATATATTAATATAAGTATATTTTAAAATATATTTAACTAAAAATAACGTTATTAAACATGTTATCAGAATAACCTGTAAATGTGTTAAAAATTAATATTGGAAATTTAATCTTAATTGTTATGAAATTAAGTATTAAAACGTGTTAATAACTTATGTTGACATCGGTAGAAAATTATTTAAAAATATTAAAAATATAATTTAAATTGTATTATAAACTGATGTTGGCATTATGAACCAAAATAATAAAAATTAATATTAAAATAAGTCATGACATACGTTCGGAACAGATGCTAACACAACAGATAGAAATTATATTAAATAACATTGAAATAAGTTTAAAAATAGATTAGAAACTGATGTTGCTATAGCTGACCGAAATATTACAAAATAATCTTAAAATAAGTTTTAAAATAACTTAGAAACTGGTGCTGGTATAACACGTCAAAATGATCTAAAATAATATTGAAATAAGTAGTATAATGTGTTCGAAACCGATGCGGACATAAGAATAAAACGAGCTGAGATGTGGAAAGTGAACTTCCACATAAACAAATCCAAAAAATCATAATCAGTGTTGAAAAATACATTTTTTCCAATTTAACAAAATATTACAAGCCTAATAATATTCAAATTATTATATAATTTTCCCTTTTTACTAATTAAAATAAATTTCTCTCGTAAAAATGTCCCCACCCAATACTCCGGGACCCCAATATTCCCACTGGACCCCCTAGATTGACTGGATTATACACATTATTTTAACAGTAATTTTCTTAATATATAGAAATAAATACATCTTTGTGTTCAAGGTGAAATTCCCTACAATTTGAGTTCCCACATCGTTACGTATCGTGAACAACTATTTTTTCCGGGTTTTCCCGTTTTCCCGACGTTTCTGCGGGTAAAAAATCATATCAAAAATAAGTACGTTATTTCAAACATTTTGGAAAAAAAATTGAAAATTGCGTGATGCCCCTGATCGGAAGTTTTACCAATAATTTACATCGGGGGCATTTCTGACCCTTTTTGGTCCCAAAAACACATAAACTTAAAAATTAATCCTCAAAAAAGGGGGTTAGAGTTTTCCGATTGTGTTGCCCAACAAACTTGAACTTGTCCAACTGATTATACGAAAGAATGTCCATATCTATTTTGAAGTAAATCGTACAAAAAATGCGACCGCAATTCGACCACAATAACTACACCGAAGGACCGATTCTCAATTATAAACTCATTATAAACTTCTTAACTATTACATCCACTCATTCGTTCGTTTGTCTATGGTCTTTGGTCTTTGGTGGGACATGGGATTCATCTCAAAGCGACAATCATTTTTGGTTATGTTTATGTTATGATGGTGTAAAACAAAGGAATACGTGAATCGAGGTTTTAAGCTATTTAAAATAAATTATTCTTATAAAGTTAATCTAATAATCTCTCTACCTGTTAGTTTAGCTAATATATTTAACATTGCAGGATTCTAATTTAGAATCTGATAGAGTATAGTGTTTGGTGCTGTCATAAACTTTCACTAGCTACTGGTAACCTAAATGAAATTGTCACCAAATGTTTATAATGCTTGACTAAATAAGCTATACAAAGCTTAAGTTATCTAATTGTAGGCATAACATATATAAAAGTATTTATTTGAGATAAATTAAAATGTTACTTCCTAAGCTAAAGGTATTCCTTATTGTCAGTCTGAATAGTATTTTTGGTTAGGAGTTCCAACCAAATAATTCTCTTATAAATAAGGGTAGGTCTATGCCTCATTTTAAACAACAGTCTTTAGGACCAAAGACTGAGGTTGATCTGCATCAGTTAGTGTTATTTTTTACTGAAGAACTGTAACTTAAATAGGCATCCCGTATGGGTACAGTATGATAAGCGTCCACTAAAACAATTGAATATAAAATATCGGATTACCATTATTGATACACCGATAACCATATTCCCATTTGATTGTTATTGTTTTTAATACGCAATCACAAAGTGTTTTACTCTACAGTAGTCTGTGTTTAGCCTAAAAATATGATAAACTAACTTAACCTAACTCCACAGAGCACTGATTTTGTGATGGTTTGGTTGTTTTAATTTTGTTTACAATATTCTCATCTGTAATATCATTGTACCTATCATAGTTGTACGGTATTTTATATTCGATTGATTAGGTGGACGCTTATCGTACTGCACCAAGGCATACAATTAATAACTAATAACTTACTGCAAGTAAGTTAATTTATTTGTTATACTTGGTAACCGTACAATCTAAAAACATATTTGTCTGTGCGATAGCAAATTTTAAGTAAGGCCTCCTCCCAATCCCTCCGATATTCATGCACTGTTTGTTGATACAATCAACCGTAAAAGTAGGTATTGTTGAAACCTCATGGTGTTTAACGATCAGGTGTGGTAAAATATTGAGGGGTAGTGTTCCCCTCACCACCTTGTTTTTTTGCCTCCCCTTCTTAATTTGTGAACGACTGTAAATTTTAGAAAAACATTTGGTAAGTGTTACTAGCATAAGTCAAAGTTTTTTTACTGCTTAAGGGTTTCAACCCTCACCTCTAAATTGGGGTTGCTGTGGGTAGTTTTTTTTTCAAATAGCATCCCCTAATTAGTTGTATAGCATTTTAAAGAGGGTAAATAATAAAATAAATGCCAACTAGACTTCTCTATGTTTATTTTATCTAATGTTATGGCCAGCAAAAATGTATTAGTTTTTTTATTTATTATGCTAAAATTCTCTCCTTGCCAGAAATCAGATGCAGAGTAGGAAAATCCAACTTTCCCTTGATCAGACCTTCGAAGAAAAACATTTAAAATGCAAAAAAGTCTTGGAAAAAATAAAGATTTTCAAAGACTTTCAACACGGTGAGGCTTAAAAAACTTGAGACTCGAGTCAGTTGCGATAGAAAACTTTGTGCTTATATCCTCAGGTGTAGTTCAGATAACTGAGTCATGTCTCATTACCTATCAGCTGACAACCACAACTTTGTGTTTGCTATTTCCGGTCCCCACCGAAAGTACTTTGAGTAATGCAAGGTCAGTAATACAGGCCGTGGTACCATTTATAATACAGTTGATCCTGTAGAACATGTCACAGATAATAAGCGGGATACTAATGTTGACTTTGTCTCTTGGGATCCCACTATGTAAGATAGGAGTTTTTAATTGATTACTTCCTCAGTGGAATGTATATACAGCAATAAATATTCCATATTTTGATGTTAACCTTTGCACTTTGCTTCTACGGTGAGTGCATCCATTACATTCAATCATGTATTCGTGCATTCGGTTTTAAAATTTCAATAAATACTGTTCCACTAATATCGTGCATTCCATGGTAAAATAGTTCTATGAAGAACTTTTTTTATTGTTTTACAGAACTTTGACCCTTAATTTAGTCGTTTAATTTATCAGTTACAATTAATACTTTCATGTCTACTCTTTATGCACTTTTTATCATCGTCTTTATTCTGTAACTGCACAAAAGTAAAGCGGACTTATAAGTTTGGTATTTTATAATTTACAGCTAAAATATATTCGCACAGTTGTATGAAATATAAGAAATCAAACACTGGTTGTTGTTTATGGCAATGTATAAATTGTTATAATCTTGATAAACTAACAAGTTTATTGTGATTGTACAAGGATTTATACTCGGAATGTTTACTAAAAGGATTTATTTGAGAGAAAACACAGTTAATGAGAACACTTATTTCTCTTAAGGTCATATATTTTTATGTTCCGAGGCAGGCATGATAAATATTGGATTCTAACACGAATTTTATTTTGAATTCGAACTTAAAGTAATATTTACTTTTGAAATAATTACACTAATTCATTAATTTACCAAGGTTTTGTTTACATCTGTTTCAAGTATCGTACTAAATTTGTTTAATACAAAAATACCAAAATTTTTTATTTTAATATTAGTTTATGCAAACAATCAAAACAAGGAGCTAAAGTTTTAAGTTTTCTTAGAGGAGATTAAACGTGTTGCTTTGAACATGGCTCACTGTTTGAAAATAATTTAAGGGCTTTAGGCTTTTGTTTTCGGATTAAAAGGCTGTTCTACAGCCTGACAGTAATCTCAAAGTTTAGCGTGATATTTTTGTTAATATTGTTAAGTGTAACGATGAGCCGTCATGTATGTATACAAAGCTATTATAATATGTTTATCTAAGATGAAACAAAATAAAGAACCAAGAAATAGTGTTCTGCTTCAATTACAAATATATTCGTAACTCTATAAACATTTAAAATAAAATAATGCAGATATAAAGATTTTTCCGACTTATTCAATGAGCAAACTTGTAAAAACTTAACTGATAACAATATAGAAATATACGATACACAAATATTTCATTTAGTTTATAATGTAGTCACTAAAAATGCTGATATAATAATAACTCTTGCTAAATATTATGTTTAGTTTAAGTTTGGAATCAAAAATCTGCAGCCAGTGTGTCTTTTCATAACGCCTCATATTTGGCCTCAATTAACTACTTAAAATAGAGTGAATTTAACTGTATAGGAGTATGAGTTGGGAAAACCAAATTGTCCGTACAATAATGTGTCAATGATTAAGCTGAAAAAGTATTAGTTTAAAATCAATAATATTCAGTAGATTATTAATACAAGTGAAATGAAATTAGAGAAAAAATAAAAAGTGGTATTTGACTTCATTTAAAATAACATATATTCTCAATAGTTATTTATCAAACTTACAAGCCTTGTTCCATTTCTCAGGAGCGGTACACAAAGTTGACAGGTCCTACATACATTTATTTCCCACGTAGTCCTGAGCGACTGCTTGATTTGCAGCATAAAACTGGTCACAAATCCTAAAGTCCTTAAAGTTAGCTTCTGAGAAAGTATCAAAACTTAAATTTGGCAAATTTAAAACTAAAGTTTTGATTGCACTTATTTATTTACTTACCGTTAATTAGCTAATAATCCAAATTATAAAGTGTAGTATCAGAATAACTCCCCATTAAATTATTACCTTGATGTTACTAGCGTCATGAGATAAGTGACACAGTAAGACTGAGCCTCTCTTTGGTGCAGAAACTAAGGAGCTCTCATGTTTAATGCAGTTGCCCTGAATGCACTTAAACCACGTACCGCGTCCTCTCTCGCTGCTCCTTCACACTGCTTGATGTTTCTTTTTACAAATTTCATTAGATCCAGGTCACCAAAGACGTGCGACTCTCTTTAGATTTTGTAAACCTGATTTAAAGATTTCAGTATTGTAGATTACAAATCGTTGATCATTCCCCTGGGATTCAATTAAAGCTAAAAGTGGAGGTATTGCAATTTGTTATAGATTTAAAGATATATTTAATTATTGAAATCCAGGAAGGTAAAACCCTCTAGAAAAAATTAATGCTATCTTGCTCTTTTCCCTAACTTTATCAGATATCTATATTAATGATAAGTATGCTAAGGTTATTGCAAAGGAACATTGTTGTTTAGTTAAAAATACCCAATAAAAGGTCAAACTATTTAATTTATAAAGAATAGATAGCCTTAATTAAGTGAAATTTTATCGTAAATAGGCTTCATACGATAATCCTGTTATTTAAAACGACAATGTTTTTAAGATTAGAATGCTTTCTTTTTTAATAGTAACCTGCTATCAATTTATTTTAATTTTAATGTACTAAACAAAATTATCATGTCCTTATCAAGTTTTTTGGGGTATGGAACTGAGTTATTGGTCAACACTTTAAAGTTTTCACTGAAGAGCCACTTACGCTGCCTAATTGGCTAAGTAAACTTTTCAGCCCCAGTCACTGAACTTATACCACTTTCTCAGTTTTATTTTAAGTACTTTTCAATGTTGTAAATAAACAAAATCAACATCAAATTGTCTTACTTGATGAGGTGATTTTAGTTTAATACATTTAATGTTAAAACCAGTAATTTGCCAGATAGTTCTGTAGTAACAAACTAGTAAGTTCAGTTAGACAGGTTTTTTCCTAAAGAGCCTTATTATTCCAAACTTATTCCAAATTATTCCAAACTTATGACTGTAAAAATAAAATAAATATAAAGAAAAAGAATAAGACACTTTAAACATTCTTGTTCTGTGTCTTTGGGTCTAATAGAACCGATTGTTTGGTTTTAAGGTATAATTTAAAGCTTAACTAACTTCAATTTTAAAATTATGGCGGTTGTCCATGTTATGTGTTTGCCGTTCGTGCGCTTGAGTATAGGTGTATGGTGCCTTTATAATACATTATTTCGGGATATAAAATATCTATGGTCTAGGCCAAAATTAAGGATACCATAAAACAGATTTACACAAACCCAGGCTATAAATGAACGGAACATCCTTCCCAGTCCAAGATCCGAAGATGACCGAAGAAGTCCGACTACGACGGAATGCAACAAAGACACGGAACGAACCTACACAATCGGAAACTAAACCTGGCACTAACTTAATTTACAATTTATTTAATTCGTTGTTTACAGTAAAGAGCTACTTAGGTATACAAACATTCAGTGTATTGGTAATTCGTTTACATTTTATGCAAACAAACCTACAATTATGGTAAACAAATATTAAAACTATCTAATTAACGTCTTACGATTTTTCATTGATATCCTACATTAGTTAAAGTTATCGAAATGTGAGTAATTGTATTAAATATATACAATATTACTAACTAATAACGTAAAAATGAATACAAATAGTAAATTAGTGTTCTACCCAACCGATTGATGTTGAAATCGACGATTATAGGAACTAAAATCTTTACTTTTGCTCATTGATTTACTTTGCTATTCGTTCACTAGAGTCCGA
This sequence comes from Allygus modestus, assembly GCA_963675035.1. NCBI lineage: Eukaryota > Metazoa > Arthropoda > Insecta > Hemiptera > Cicadellidae > Allygus > Allygus modestus. The sequence continues at coordinate 409,657,851 of OY776112.1, forward strand.
AGTTTTTATTAATTTCGTCCACTTCAGTCCAGTACTGACCAACGAGGTAAATACATCTATAGGACTAGTCTGGAGTATAAAAGATAAGCCTACATACTGACAGCCATTTCCCACAGGTAACCAATCAAAACCGTCATATAGCTCGTGAAGAGCGAGGATTTGGTTGGTTTCCATGTGAGCAGAGTTGAAGAGGGCGACCATGTAGGTTACACATTGGTAGGCCTACACGAGACGAGGCTACTAGATATGTGTACCTCGCTGGTCTGACCCACGACAAACTTTAGTGGCAATCTCTGTAAGCTGTCCGCTCTGACCGGCCAATTCAAGTGATCCGATCAATGCATCACTAATTTAAATGCATAGAGGTAAACATAATGCCACTACGGGAACGCATATTGAAATTCTGTATCAAAGTCTAGATCTGATATGGCTCGTTAAGACTTAAAACTATTTTCCATCTTATTATATTTTGCTCACTTTTATACTTTGGCTTAGTATTATTAAGAAATACCACTAAATACTAACTGAACCAGGGCGTCATACATAAATGTTATTACAAACTACGAATCAATTAATACACATGCATCCCGCTCTAGTACCTTAGTAGGCAAATAAAAACAAACTTGCCTACTTGTTTTTTTTTTATCTAGAGAACAGCTAGTGAACTTGTTGTGCTGATGATTTCAGAATAAATATAAGAGTATGATGGAGGAAGAAATTACAAATCCAAACCATAGTTCAATTAATAGATCTTTTTATTTAATCTAGGAACCATTGCAATGTTAATTATTTTATTAAAACAAGTATTTACCTAATATTTTGATAAGCAAAAGAAAAACAAATTAAGTATATATATTCTAACATGAAAATCTATTACAAAGTGTGTTCAAAATAAAATATAACTTAAGGAAACAAATATAAGTTTTCTTGTATAGGTAATTATTTATCTAGTAAACCGTCAAATTTGTAACACAAAACTGTGAAGTTTGAGTTAAAAGGTAATTTAATTATTGTTTAACTTTTCCATAAAATTCGTAATTTTCTACGTCAAGTACAGAAACCTCGAAACAGACTAGAACGCCAGAGGAAATATTCAAATGTTGCTTTTACTTTCGCCAATTAGAGATTAAATTTTCAAAGTTAATTTAACTTACTTTTCCGTTACATTACATCATTGTAGAGCAATCAAACATTCACTTTAAATATTTCTAAGATTTCTTCTCAAATTAAACATTTTGATGTATTTTGTATTACCAAATAATTTATATTTATTGGTTAGTTCGAGATCCTCTGATCAATTAAAAGATACGAGTGTGTAGATTTTAAAAGTTTCTTATAACTTCCACTTGGCTTTAGTGCTACACCCCACAAGCCTTTAAATTTTAAATTAAATCGTATAGAAGAATTATAAATAAATTGAATTGTACTTTAACATATTTTGACTTGGAAACAAAAATTCTAAGGACAGTCGATATTGAAATAACCCCAAGAAAAGAAAACTAAGGTCTGTGAAACGATGTAAAAAAATAATCTTACAGTGAGACGAGCAAGAGCAAGTGAAGTTGCGAGACATTGCTATCATTTACAAAATGAATATTACTACTAATACAAGCTGAAAATGTTTTACAATGTTTTAAAATGTGTCTCAAAATGATATGAAAAGCACATAAACAACATCTATGAACCACAATAAAAGTAGTGTTTCTTAAAACTAACAAAATTCTATTGAATTGGAAAATATTTACTTGCATATCTGTATTTATTTTGTAATGACCTGAAAAATGACATGCAGTGTATCGTTATTTGATACAGGTTTCTGATCTATAAACCATTTCTACTTATTAACATTTATTTATTATATGTACTTATTAGTTTTAATTTCCCTAAACTAATATTAAACAATGAATGAAAACAATAAGATATGTCGTTGGAAAATCTATTTTAAGTGAATTTAACAGCTGGAGATACTATAATTAATTGTAAAAAAACAAAGTAACTACAATTTTAATTTTACAATGAATTTTAATAACTGGTTACTACAATAGCCAAATGTATTTATTTTTGTAAAACAATTTGTGTAATATACCTTGGGCTAACATGTTGACGTATACAAAACCTTTTCCTTGCCTTTTCAAAAACTGTAAAACTTTGGAAATCAACCAGTTCATTATTCAAATAATAATAGCATATTTTATTTTAAAGCTACACTATTTTATACAAATGCTTGAATGGTTTCATAATAATACTACATTACAACATTACACCAAAGTTTATACCAAGTTTCATACAAATATTTTCAAAGGTTTTTTTAACTATCTAATATTTTATAAACATAACAAAATGGCGAAACCAAGCCAAAACCAGTTTGGCAGTTTGGCAGTTTGGCAGTTTGGCAGTTTGGCGGATACTGCTAAACTAAGCCGAAATCGAAAATATTTTACGTTTCATTTTTGACAAGTTTTGTTAGTAGAATCCGGTTCTGCATAGCACGCTACGAATTGTTGTGACACCCTGTATAGCCATCCTGTCGCAAATTGGAATATATTTGAAATGTCACGCCAACGTTATACGAACAAAATGACTGATGAAAATGGCCAATATAACACCAACAACTGAGACAATCGGAAATAACCTCAACGGACGTCATGAGGACATGGTTGACAGCAGGCACCAACTGGACAACTTGATAATCTGAGCCCTCTGTTTTACCTTATAATAGTATCTGCACTCTTTGCTTACATTAAGTGCCATGCTTTTAGAGACAAAACGAACCTTTCGATTTAATTGAGCGAAGCGACCCAAGCTCTCTTTCCCTCAATTTGTCACTTCTTTGTAACGGCATCACATTGTAATGGATTTACCGACTGATATGAAATTTGGCTAGTAGCTAGGTGATACCGAGGAGAATGTTTTTCTTTAGATAAATTTACAAAATTTCTCCTTGGTTACGCCCCACTGGGTCTTAAAGTTCACATGTAATTGTAATGGAAGATATATTTTATTGGGTTTATGTCACATGTTTTTAACTGACTTCATTTAGATGAAATAAACAGCTGTTAAAAACTATCACTGTTTTGTTTACATTATTTTATGTTTGTTTACTAAATGTATCGTTCTTCCCCGTAGATCTTTGTACGCGATTTAAAGTTGTAACTGTTGCTTCGCTCATTTATGCGTCTAAAGTGTAACGGCAGACCATCCTAGTATAAGCTGAAGTTCTGTTTTCGTAGACCAGTAAATCGAAAACTTTTCTAACCTATATATATATATATATATATATATATATATACATATATATATATAAAATATATATATGAATTTTGTTTACATGCTGGAGAAAATTCGCAAACAAAGTAGGCACGTGATCACATGTTTTAATGCAAACAAAGCAGACTTTTTTAACCCCTATGCTTTACTTAATGTGAGGGTTTTAAATACATACTGTTCTTTGAATTTGGTTTAAGAGTATATATTGTTAATATGTATGTTATATCTCTAAATCATCTTTTAGCATGAATGTCAAAGAACGGTAACTCAATTGTTAAACCTCATAAGCAAATATTTCGCCTACTTATATAAGTAATATTTTATGTTTTAATTAAAAAAGGTTTTTTTAGGGTGCGGCCATTGTTCAGTAATCAAGCCAATATTTGTTAAGCTTGCTCTGAGTCTAGATACTGCCAACCCTCCGGCAGAAAATACACCTCCGAACAACAGTGTTGCCACCCTAGCGGCCTGTGACACAGACACCGCCCCCTCTTTGGTAGATGAGTTCGAATTGTTGGTGCTGCCAACATTTAAGTATGTGAGGAATGGTGAAGCAATAAGAGAGTACGGAGGGGAACGCACGAAGGAAGGCTTTAAAGAATTTCTGAAGAAAATGAGCGAAGAAAAGTAGAAAGAGAATACCGTATTTAAAGGTTTGTATTCGGTTTTGGAAAGAAAATTGTACATATGATTAATTTGGAATATGATATTTATTTAACATATGAATATATTTTAATTTTTATAGTTAAAAGCAAAACATTTAACTTCTTAAGAGTAAATTTGTGAAGTTCAAATGATATCATATTATTAAAACATACTCCTCTGTGGGATTCTTAATATATATCTATAAAACTTCCAAACAGTTATAAAAGTGTTAAGATCTTGGTTTACATTAAATACTTGCTTGGTACAAAGGTGCTTAACGTAATAAACAGCTGAAAGTGAAGTGTATAGTGAATAGATACAAGTTATTAATAATTATGTAAATAATAAAAGTATATAGCATCTACGAGGCAGGACATTTTTCGGATAATAAAGGGCCTGATAGGAAAGTCCTTCATCCAGGTCCAGATCATCGTTATGGCGATATTTTACAAGAGATTTCCAAAATGATTTTGTTTTAATTTATTTTTCGTAATAATTCAGGAATACAGAATATATTATTAAAAATGTCAAAGACTATTTATTACTAATACCTCGACTATTGAATCAAACTAAAATAGTATATGTAATATGCAAGATGTAGAACGTGGAAATACTTAACCTCACATATGTCTGTGGGTCTTGCAGCAAGGGTAATGTTTTAAAATTAACATCCCTGTAAGGTAAGTAGGCTGATAATTTTTTTATTCATAAAAATTAAAAAACACACATTAAAATTGCACACCCATAGTTTAATTTTACATGGAGGATTTTATGGAGGTAAAAAACTTAATAAAAGGTTTTAAATACATGTTCTGTGAAATGTTCCGATGTAGTTGGGTAACTACAGCTGCTCGGGTTGTTTTTTAGTTTCAGCTGTAGTATTCTAACTACATCAGATCATTTTACGGAAGAGACAATGTTTTAAATCTTTTATTTTGTTAATTAATGATCCATAGGCCACCATCATGAAAATAAAGAAACATAATACGATTAATTTTGTATCTAAAATTATTGAAAAATAAATTATTCAACAAATGTCTTTATATATTCACTTTAAAAACTATTTTCAATAGCTAAAAACTATTATCCTTTTCTATAAAAAAATTGATTATTTGTTAAATCGGTTCATATTTTTTCAATGGGTGAGTTTTCTCTATTGACCTGCTAGTCAGTAGATGAAGAACACATTACAAAAGGATGAGGATCTATTGTATTTTAGATATTTATTTTATACCAATGACCCAGAAAGATTTATTAATAATGTATATTTATTTGTAACTGTTAATTGCTATACACATTCTAGATAAGTGTTTATTCTAAACTGGTGGCTTGACAGGCCATAGCCCCTAACCTCGCTCTAATACTCTGCCTGCTCTGCCTCATCTGTTTTTTTTTTTACTATTTACATGCTGGAACAAATTCGTAAACAAAGTAGACACGTAATCACATGTTTTAATGTAAACAAAGCAGACGTTTTTTAATCCCCATGCTTTTATTATGGTGGGGTTTTCAAATACATACAGTTATGTGAATTGGGTTTAAGAATTTATTTGCCTCTTTCCTGATTTTACGACATAAAACTCTTGTTCTATTAAAAAAGACCACGTTACATATTTACCATATAGTTTTATATTATATAAATATAGTATACACATCTATTTTTAAAAATGCTTCTACTTAACTATTATCATATGCTTTTTGTTAGCCTTATTTGTAAATACATTATTATATCTCGCTTCTTTAATGAACGACTTGGTACCATATAAGTAATGAAGGAATCCCACAATATTTATTTATTTATTACTTTACAGAATCCCCATTTTTACAATTTTTACATTTAAAATCTTTATATATAATTCTGTAAGTGAAGTTTTTAAGTCATCTACGTTTGTAAAATCGAAGGATGATGGGAGACGGCTCAAATTAAAGTTATCGATCCCAGGGACTCAGGAGAAATAGCAGTATTTCTAAAAAAAATACCATCAAACGAGAAATAACGTAAAACCTCCACCATAATAAAAGCATGGGGAATAAAAAATGTCTGCTTTGTTTACATTAAACATGTGATTACGTGTCTACCTTGTTTACGAATTTTCTCCAGCATGTAAATAGTAAAAAAAATCAGATGAAGCAGAGTATTAGAGCAAGGTTAGGGGCTAGGGCCCTTTCAAGCCACTAGTTTAGAATATACACTTATCTAGAAGGTACATAGCAATTAACAGTTACAAATAAATATAAATCCTAAAATTCCCATACATAAATATTTGATAACGGACATAATTTCTAACTAACCAATGACATACAATTTATAGCTAAATGCGAACAACTCTATCAAAATACAAAAGTAAATTATACATAACACTATAATAGAATGTATGATCTGAAAAATGTCAGATAGATACACTTGTATCAGAAAAAAATGATAAATAGAATATAAATACTACATTTTACGACAACAACAACAATAGAGACTATAGAAATAATATTACAGAACAACAACGGGGCAAACATAACAATATACAATACAACAGCGTGCAATAAAAATGCTAATTTAACCTAAAACAATGAGAAATAAGTAGACATATTTAAATAATAAAACAAGCGAAATTATGAATCGCTATTAATTACAAATCATTACTTAAGTACTTCTGTTGGTTAACAGGTATGATTTTGTTAACTGTTTAAATAATATTAAATGTTCTGTTGTTGGAACATTTTAAGAAGGTTGGTTTTATTATTTAAAATTGCATCATTGTTATATGGGGTACATTTATATATTTAATCAACTAAATGCATGATCATTTTTTCATGCCGTGAAATACAATGTTTGCTCTCTGAAGAAGCGCGAAATTTTCCCAGTACCGCGAAACAATTATCCAGTGAAGTATGGGACGCTTTTCCTGTGTAATAACGTTTTATATTAAATGATAATTTTATGTTATTTGAGTTTTTATAGTCATATTGAAGTATCCCAATATTATACTAAGGTAAAACAATATTACAAATAATACAATATTTACAAATTTTGTTATAATTTGCACTAAAATACAACACCAGCAATTTAAATAACAATTATATTAATTACAATTAAACAAATATTAAATATATAGTTTGGTGAACCAAGCTATAAATAACAACGTTTTTCTGTAATACATTACAAATAATTTCATTCAAATAAAAAATTACATTATATTTTGACCTGTGAATAATACGAGTTATTTAAAGTAATAAACGTTAATGGCTATCATGTCTTATGAAATAATTACATTTTCAACATTAAAAGTGGATATGTTTTAAAGGCGGATATTAATAGATTTTATTCTTTACTGATCCACATTTGAATTTCCTAGACGGTGCATTCAAACTGGCTGTTTACCGTAGTGGTCAAAGAGCTCGCTTCACTTCCATAGTGGTTAAAGTGCTGAGGTCCGTCAGGTCAATCCTGAGCAAAATATAAAAATATTGTTACAGCTCGCATCTGGGTCCATACTTCTATCGCATTCTTCTATCGGCCATTGAGCTATTTACCTATATCAAAAAATGGATATAAAGATGCAACATCCTGGCTGAAAATCAGTCGGTCTAAGTCAGCAGCAAGGCTATTCAAGGCATTTCAATTATTATTATTGTAAATAAATAATATTCGCTTTAAATTATCCCTCTTATTTGTATCAGTATCTTGAAAAATGGTTTAGTAATTCAGAATTTCATATTATTTAGTCAAGACTGTTTCAATTCTTTGATTTTCAAATATTCTTAAGATTCGTAACAGGATAAACTCGACCAGACCAGGATAGCTTCGTAGGTTTTTTAAAGAACAGCATATTGACTATGTGGTATTCCGGAAATTGGTTAACAATAATTTATATAAAAATATATTTACTTGTGTTATTATAAAACTTGTGCCAAAATCTGTACTAAAAATTCATATGTTTGCTTGAATATCTTATTTTTGTCTAGCTTTAATCTCAAAACAATTTATAACATTTCCATCATTGATTCTAGGTTTTGAGAAATGAAAAAAACATAACCCACCCTCAGTTCTGCCCCTACAGCTCATTTGGATGGCGAACAAAAGAGGTCAACGTTCACACTTCCTGCCGCTGCTGCACTGAGAAAAAACAGCCCTAGATTGCATGTAATTACCGGTATAGTAGGATTCTTGTTGTTACCGCATGCCAAATGCGGTATACACTAGTATTCTAGGGGTATATGCAGCACAAGACATGCTTGCTTAGCCCCTCCTCTAGTGGTATAATGTAAAAACTGTTAAAGCTATATTCCGGGGGTTATCCACACGGTACAGGTTGGCACCACAAGCCAAGCTAGTGTTTGTAGATCAATGACGTAATAGTTAACCCCAGATCATATTAGTGACGGTTGAATACTAAATAAATCTGGAGTTTTTCACTTCCCCAGTTGTTCATGTGACAACGCCACTGGATATAGCATGGCACAGACTAGCTGGGAATCCTCAACACCTAGCCAAGTCAAGAGTATGCAACGAACCCCAGCCAAACTCGTGGTTGGCTAAAAATTCCTGCGTTTGACAAATTCCCGCGCTTGCAAAGTTGTATAATTTTTTCTAGGTGCTTTTGATCTTCGTCACTCGGCCATTAGGGTCTTGTTTCTCAACCTGGGGTGCACAAGCCATTCGTGTGCCTCTTATTTAAGTTTTAAGTTTTCTTGTTGGTTAAGGACATCGACGAAGAAACGTGCCGCCTACTGGACGAGTGAGGATTATCCTGTTTACAGGTGAAATTGTTTCAGTTTAAATGTAAAAGACCAATGCGTTAACAACTGGGTATAGTTGACTGGTCATAAAATAAGAATCTCGTCTATTCTCACAATAGACCTATTGACAGAAACTTATCATATTATCAACTTTTTGGAAAAGTCTTGAACATTTATGTCATTGAAAATAAGATTTTGTTTTATGTTTCCTTAGTTTAGACAGTATTTTTGAATACAAATTTTGTTGCTTGAAAATTAAACACTAGTTTCAAGTTCAAGTTCATCAGTTCAAACTCTCTCCTCTCTGTAATTCCTGACACTTTCGCTGTAATCCCTGACTGGCTGGAGGCGACTTTTTACACTAGCTACAAGGAAATGACTGGACCTTTGCCCTGTGAAGAGGGTCTGCGGGAGGACTACATAGGTATGAGGTACGAGGTACCCATTAACCATGATGAGAGATTAAAATCTTTCCATCACTTTGAAAATGTCAATAGATTAAGCTATTTGTATTAGCTACTTGACATACATTAGACTTTTATATTAATGAATACAGTAGCTAAAAATGTCAGTAAGAGCTAATGCATAACTTAAACAAGAGAAAACGAAGTAAAGTCTTGTTTATCTCAAATTTATAAAGTCACCATGTGAAATGAAATGATTTATAAACACATATAATGAATATATAGTGAATAGAATGTTTCTAAAATATTGACATAGTCGATTTATTGTGTTCAGTTGATAATCTGGACTTAACAATATCTTCTTTTTTTTTACCAAGCTTTAAAAACAATTCATCTTATTTTGTACATTTTAAATCAAATGTCAATAATCAAGGTTTATTGCATCTCTCATTTAAACGTCAGCTGTATTTTTCAAGTCAAATATTAAACGTCTAGCTTTTTACGATACTTTTGAGTGAATTGGAAGAAAAATGGGTTTGTTTTCTTCTTTTATAGTTGTTAAAGAATGAATGATATTTATTATCATAAATGTCATAATTTACGTTAATTGTGTGTAGATGTTTTTTGTTGTTTATAGCTTTGTAATGGTCCATTATGATCACGTGTGTATAACTATAATTAATAAAAACGTTTTAACTGTGAAACGTTTTAATAAGAAAATGTTTCATGTTCTGTTTTTTAATGTTTGTCATCTAAATTATTTTATTTTATTATATAAACGATGTAAACCTATTTATTTTATTTTTTAATGAAATCTGTATTTTAAATTAAATGTTTTAAACAAAGGCCTATTGCCTATTGCTTCACTTAATAAAAAGTGAGCTGTATTGCTTTAAATGTAATAAAATCAGTCTAACTCCTTAAGATGCTTTGGTGTGAGTTGGAAGGAAAATGTATTTCTTTAGTATAGTTGCCAAACAATGAATGAAGTTTATTATTAATGTGATAACTTTAGTCAACTGTAGCCTAGTCGTTGTTCTATATTTGTAGTTTTCTTAATGACTCATTACGATTACATATGGTTTTTGTAAACAATACCTATATAATAAGAAAAAAAACGAACCCATGATCTGTTATTTACTTTGTATACCCTAAATATTTAGTAAATAAATAAATATTTAGTATGATTACAAACAATATGTAGTTTACTTGTTTGTCGTTATTAAATTTGATACAATTAGTGTCTTGTGTATTATATTTACATCCACATTAACAAGTTATTTAATATGTATTAATTTTGATTTTTAAAATTTGATGAACAACTTACAGTTTTCATATTTACGTTTTCATTATTTAAAAAGAGCATTTTATTGCTTTTGTATATTGGGTTATGTAGGACCATTTAATGGGAGAATAGCCCTCACAAGAAAAGGTATTTCAGATTGAAATGTCATCTAGAAAATTGCTCCCATATTTTCCCAAAATGTAAGTTTTCAACTGGTATTACCTTACAGTGTATATTTTAAGGATTTTGTTGAGTAGTTTAAAAAAAGTCGACCCTTTGCACACATAGGGTAGTGTGACCCTTTGCACATTTAGTTGTGTAGTTGACATGCACTTCACCTTAAAAAATAAATATAAATTAGTTTGATACAAAATAGAGCCAGATATAGAACTACTGTATAGGACTCAAACCTTCAAATAAATCACCAGGGTGATATCATTCTATTCTTTTTTAAATGTATATTAATTTTGCTAGCCTTGTTGCAGCTACAGTACTGCATATAGTTCCAGACTCCATCAGCTAAGGCCACTTATCCCCGCACCTACAGGTTGTGTCAAGTAAAATTGATTCAGCTCACAAATTCCCGCAAATATAAGTCGTCTGATCGCGTTCCTTCTAAGGACTCGTTATTTACCCCTCCGTTCAAGCTAAAGTTCTACTTTATATTTTCTCATTAAATCTCAAAGTTATTTGTAACCATAGACTGTATTTGATGTCTTTTTAGTAAAACTTAAATTATGACTTTGTAGTTTGATAATAACAAATAATATAGAACTTAAGCGTGCACTGAAGGGTAAATAACGGAGCCATAGGAGGGACGCGATCCAAAGACTTGTATCTGCAGTCCTTTTGTGGGCTGAATCAATCTTACTTGACACAACCTAAAGGCACGGAAAGAGGTGACCGCTTTCTGTCTGGGGTGAGGCACTAGACAGTACTAAGGTTGCAACTAGCCAGGGTGGAACACGCACCAGTCGCAGGGAGAGGTGTACGCTAGCTGGCTGGGGTCTGGCACTAGTCAGTTCTGTGGTTAAAACTAGCCATGGTGGAACGCGCACCAGTCCTGTATCCCTGTTACCTCAAGAATTAAATAGATTGTAGTGACGTAATCAAGTTGTGACGTCACATGTATAACCACATTTAAATTGGGAAGCACTCTAGTCGTGGCTGGAGTCATTATCCTATACCTGTCTGGGGGTAGCCTCAAGATTTTCCAACGGCCTGCCAATAACATTATTTGATGTGCCTCCCTCATTATTTTTGTAGACTACCGCAAGACATTTTTCCCAGTGTGCGCCTTTGATGTTGTACCTGCAGTACCATAGAGCATGTATTGTTTCTTTTTAAACACAATTTTAAACAAACCTAAAATATTTACCTACATACATGTATTTTAAAATACATTTGATTATTTAGGTTATCGTACTTCATAATTTGTTGGATGTAATACTGTCAAAGACACAAATTTGTTCGTACTCGTATTTCCGCTCCAGAGGTACGATATTAAGATATTTGACAAGTTATTTCTACAGTGTAAGTACTTAGATGAATTGTATCCGATTTAAATTTTTCACTAGAAATTAAATAATATAAATGTGGTTTTTAATTACTCTATTTTCAATATAACATGCATCACTCGTGAAAAATTGTTGCGTGAGTGACAATAATAACAATAAGACAAGTGTTGTGTTACATTAATGTAATATATTTAATGGTACATATTACAACAGTGAAGAGAGCCAAGTAGTCCGCGTCTCTTGTCTATAATAGTACCTTATCCATGTAAAATATATACTTTTTAAATATCACATTCAATAATTATGCATTTAAATACAGTGAAAAAGACTATATATTATCCAAATTATTAAATTCAATAATATTTTAAGCTTTATAGTGATTTATTTATAGCTAAAATGGTTCACGACATTAAAGGGCAAATTGAATGTTACATTACCACAGAGAAGCATTCCAGAGTTTCATATTGGCGGGTTTTCTTCGTATTTTGTCTATAAAAATACCTCATCCGTGTAAAACATTCCTTTTCAAATAGTATATTCACCAAGCAGTTTAATATTGAACAAAAACGATTTATTTTACAAATATTTCTCTCCTCTCAAAGATAGGTTAGAAGTAACAAAATTTGTCCTTTTTATCATTACCAAGCTCAAACCACGTGTTGCTAAGCTTATTAAACAAAATAAGGAAATAAACAAAATATTAAGAAAATATTACAATTCTGTGCTGTTTTTGTTCAAGTATTCAAACTTTTTCTTTACATTAGGAAAAATATCGTAGATCACATTTTCCCTATGTAATTTTATCATACGTTTATCCTTGAAATACCAGCAACAATGGAAACACAAATTAATGTAAATAATAAATAGTAGTCTAAAAGAGATAAAATGAAGATCTAGTACTCTTCTATTTTGTTTAGTTGTCGGGTTTAATGGTAAACAAAAGATACACCCGTAGCAGCAAAATTTCATACCCAGCAAATTTCCAATGCATATTTACATATATTAATACTACATAGACCCACATGCCAAGTTTTATCAATATACAATCATAAATAAACGATTTATGACATTTTAATTATTCTCCATAAGAATAACATAACGGCTGAGTATGCAGGTTTGCTGCTACGGGACCTATTGGCAAAAAATAGTTTGTTGTGCAAGTATCAATAGTCCACATTTAATTGAAGCAATATACCAAGTTTCGTCAGGATAAGTTGATAAATAAGCTAGATATACATTTTTTCTTATTATTCATAAGAATAACATTGGACAACATACTGGTTTTAGCACTTTCAATATCTCTGTAAAAAATGTATGTAAGGCAATGATCAAAGCAGTGTTTGTTTGTTTTTTAAGCTGAATTCAATGGTAAAAAGGAAAACTAGATTACCTAAAATATTATTTGTAAATAACTCCCCCCAAAATACCCCTTTGGATGAAGTGATCTGGCTGGTTATCACAATAAAATTCATAAATGTTCCTCTACATATTTGTGCCAAATTTCATCAAACTCGGAGCTTTTGTACGAGAGTTATCGCACCCACGGACACATATATATAGTTTTGAACGGATGATGCATCTGGGGAACTCAAAACGAAAAGTTACCATGGTCCCGGGCCTAGGTCAAACCATGCCAACTACGGAAATAGCTTCTTCCCATAATGGGAAATTCGCTAATATGAAATACAATTAAATGTTACATTAAATATAGTTGGTATAAAGTGACAGTCTGTACACAATAACTTGGAAATTCTTTTCTCTAGAACAGCTGTTTTGTTCTTAGCAATAACCTTGAAAAATAATATGTTACTTTGTGCAGTAATACAGTTGTTGTAATACTTAACATGTTGCACACCTATATTTCTCAAAATTACTTATATAAAATATTTGTTTTTAATGATTTGTATCGTTTTCATGGAGCAAGTCTCGTATTGTGCAGAAGAATAAGAAGAGGAGAAAAAAGAATAAGACGTTTCGTTACAGAACCATTATCATTTCGTTATTTATGTCTTTTGAGCCAAAAATAAACTAGACCATTTTATTATCCAACGAATTAAATTATTGTATGCCGCTTATATAATGTTCAGAAATTGTTTCCGGTAAATTTCTTTTGACGGTAGATGAACGATCAGAAGAAAGGAGATAGATAAAATATTTCGGGATTATTCTTGCTGACAGTGCCAAAGTGCTGAATCTTGTTCTAAATCCAAGCATTTCGGATGTGTCAGATATATTGTCACTCGCATTCTAAAAGAGATTGTACCATAGTAACACTTTTGTTCTTAGTTAGAGAACGATACGATGAATACTGTCCCCCACATATGATTTATTGTTATATTTTAATCCTTCAACAGTACAATGATAATTTAATTACATTTTTTCATTGTAAATGTCAGTATTTCATCTTTCCTGGACTGTTATCAAAGGTTTTCCTAGACGAGTAGGAAGGGATTTCACGAAGTTATCACCAAAATTTGAGATTCGCTTAACCTAAAACTAATGAAATGAAACATTCCAGAACGGGTATTTTTATACGAAAACCACCTTCTCAAAATCTCATATTATTAAATGAACAATAATTTACTAAAATAATTCTTTTATACTATATTATTTATTTATTTCAAAAATATTTTAAAATAATTGGACATAGGTGTTTACAAATATAAAATTCGGGGGGGGGGAGTACAGGAAGTATCGGTAAAAATTGTTTTTTGTGCAAATAAGAATAGATCTCAACCAGATAAAGCCTCATACCAAGCTTCATTAATATTTGTTCATTAATAAGCGAGATATAAAACAGTACTTATTCTCCATAAGATTAACATTGGACAACCTACTTTGTTAATCTCGGCACTTTGAATATCTCGGTAACCAATGGACGTAGAGCGATAATCAAAATACCAAATTGTTTGTTTTTTAAGCTAAATTTAATGGTCTAAACAAATGTTTGGGTTAAAAAAATACATGTAAGAAGTTCCAAAAAACATTTTTGGGGTACAAACCCCCCCCCCCCCGAAAAAAACCCCATTAAAATAGAGCGACCTGTCAGGTTCTCGAACGCATGAAAATAGATCCTGCCTTACACGTTTTAACCAAATTTCATCAAGATCAGACCATTTTTACGAAAGTTATCGTGCCTACGGACATATATATATATATATATATATATATATATATAGAGAGAGAGAGAGAGAGAGAGAGAGAGAGAGAGAGATTGGAAATTTCTTTTTTTATAGAAATATAGAAATATATAATATAAAATATATATATGAATTTGAATGAATGGTGTTTTTGGCATTTGGGGGCCTCAAAACGAAAAGTTATCACGGTCCCGGGCTTAAGTGCTTAAGTCTTACTATAAGACCTACGGTAATAGCTTCTTCCCTATAGGAGAAATTCACTATAAAGCTAGAGCTGATAATCCCAATTACACCGGGAGGATTCAAACAAAACGAAACACATGTATTTTTGTTGCATTCTGTGCACGAACTGATGAACTTTAAGACTAACATACGCATGTGTATAATGGTTTGGTTCAACTAACTAAATAAAATAATTGCCTGCTATAGATAATCATTGAAAGATATATAGTTATGCACTGAAACTTCAAGGTCAATGGTGCCTCGATTAAATGGTATGAGTATTGATACATGACAAATGTTAACAAACATTTTAATATGCATTAAGTTGGGGTTACATCACGAAAATAACATCCAGTTTGGCAAGATAAAGTTGCCATTTGATCACATGAATTCCGAACCTAGTCTTAAAACATTTTGTTTAGGTTACGGGCTGATTGCAAAGTTTTAAAGTTTAACACCCGATATTACCCCTTCATATGTGAAGAGTACTAACGTACTCTGCTGCATACTTCCTCTAATTTACAGATTTAAAATCAGGTGTTATTATAAAACAGTCGTTTGTTTGTTTTTTTGTTGTTTTGTCTTATTTTGGGATCATGTTAAACAAGTTTAGTTTGATTAAATAGCTTTATTCAAAACCGTATTTTCAATATAGAAAAATATGCATTGCTTTCAGTTAAAGAGGTTGGGATATTTCTGTAAATTCACTAATACTTCGATTTAAAGTTTTATAACATTTCTTCAACCCCCTCTTATTAATTAAAATACAAGGAATATAAAATTTATTACCGTGTACAGAAACCTGATTCTTGAGGATTAACGAATAAGGCTGGAGATTCTTAAATTTTGTATTCAGCTAAGCTGCAATATATTTAAGTTTCAGAACATAAACATAAACATGCATAATGTAAATGTTGAGAAGTGTTTGTTAAAATTATATATTTAATTAATGTGTAATCATTTGTTTTTGTGTTGCAACTGTTTCGATTTAATCACGCAAATCTAAAAGAAACAACAAAATTCCAGTGGGGCAAAGTATTTATTATCAGGGGTAGGTTTATGTCTGACGTTAACCTCTCAGCTACCTTTCTACTGAGTTTTACCCCTCAGACCAGTAGTAGCAGCGGTAGTAAGCTGGTTGGAATACGTATTTTGAAAGTCAAGAAAGCAGAGCCCTGAAACATTTGCAGAACTGGATTAGGCTTATGTTTGACTCTGATATATTAGGTACATTGATACCGCTCAAAGGATCCCTAATGATCATAGGGTTTCCAGGCGAGTACATTGGGGAGAAATCATAAGGTTTTAATGTAATAACCTTGTTTTAAGGTTTAAGTAATTAATGGCTATTCCCAGTGTTACCTGGATTACTATGCAATGTGTCATCACGATTAGATGTATGGTTAAGGATCACATAAAGTAATACCCCCGACGCAGCAAACCTGCGTACTCAGCGAATTTCCAATGCATATATATATGTGACTCACTACTACATTGAGCTATTTACCAAGTTTCACAAAAACTCATACATAAATAAGTGATATATAGGAATTTATTTATTCTCCATAAGAATAACATTAGGGTTGAGGACGCAGGTTTGCTGCAACGAGGAAGATAAGTAATGTGTTTTTTTTTGCAATTATCAATACAACTGAACCAGGTGAAGCTACATACCAAGTTCTCTTCATGTAGGTTCATAATTAAGGGAGATATACAACTTTACTTATTCTCCATATGACAACATGGGGGCCGAGTATGCAGGTTTGCTACTACGGGAACCATCGGCCAAAAAATGTTTTTTTAGTGCAAATATCAATCAACCACAATGATATGAAGCAATATACCAAGTTTCATCAATATACATTCATAAATAATCGAGATATAGAATTTTATTTATTCTCCATAAGGATAACATTGGACAACGTACTGTGTTTAACACTTTGAATATCTCTGCAACGGTTCGACGTATAACAACGATTAAAACACCAAAATATTTTTTTTGAGCTAAACACATTAATAAACAGAAATATAAAGTTTTTTGTAAAACTATCTGAGAAAAATCTAAAAGTCTTTTTTCCATAAGATTAACATGGGACACGTTTTTGTGGATTTTCTCCGCAACCACTTAAACTAGGTTAATGATTAAAAGTACTAAATTATTTGTTTTTTTAAGCTCTATAAAATGGCTATAGCCAAAATTGAATGTTTTTACCGCTTTGGGGTCAAATTTGCAAAATACCGATTTTTGGAAAATTGTAAACCCCCATAAAACCCCCTTCCCATAGTGCGATCAATCTGGTTTTCGAACTTAAAGTCATAAATGCTACTCTCCACATTTGTGCCAAATTTCATAAAAATCGGGTCTTTCTTTCAAAAGTTATCGCGGTAACGGACACACACACACACACACACACACACACACACATATATATATATATATACATATATATAAATTTGAACGAATAGTGTTTTTGGCATCTGGGGACCTCAAAACGAAAAGTTATCATGGTATCGGGCTTAAGTCTTACCATGCCACCTACGGTAATAGCTTCTTCCCTATAGGGGAAATTCGCTAAAAAGAAATCAAAAGTAATTTAGAGAGATGAAATTATATTTCCAGTCTTAATTTGTTTTGACACTAAACAAAAAACAAAATTCCAAAAACCAAAATTTAGGTTACTGCTTGCTACCTAAATAAATAGACAGCTTTTTACAACAATTTATATTAGTCATCTGTGAAAATCATAACAATTTTTTCTTCTATTAGATTGGCATGGTAACTTTGGAGTTCAGTGGGGCGAAGCCCTAAAGTTCTAGGATTTTTATTAGTGGCTTCCCAGGGTTAACCTGAATGACCATACAAAGTTTCATCGGAGTCGGATGGGTGGTTTAACAGTTAAGAGTTAAGTTAGGAGTTAAGAGATAAACATTCAGACGCGGAGAGAGACTTCAATTTATATTATGAATAGATTTGTTTCATTTAAATGTTTATAAATATATATTTTCACTTCACAATGTAATAGTTTAAAAGGGTTTACTCAGAACTCAAGAGTTGAAATATATTACAATTAAACAATATTTCTACTTTTTTAGTTAGCCAATGCCATAATTATTAAAATGCACGCTAATGGACAATACTATATAGCCTACAGACATGACCCTACTTTAACATCAAGTTATGATGTAGTTTTCTGAATTACTGCTACAAAGTGCAACTTCCTCTAAAGTGTATTGTAAGATTTGGAAATTATTTTTGATGTCATTTACAGAGAATCACATGATTTTATGATATTTCTTTGTTGCTTAACAATAATATGTTTATGAATAATTCAAAAATTCAATATTTTATCATGTAGTTAACAATATTAAACTGATCAATAAGTGTCATTTAACTATCAGAATAAGGTATTAATTAGTTTAACTCTTCGCTTCATCCTCTTACGCGACATTAGAGCGTATTCCTATGGATACAATTCATAATCAAAGATATAAGGGCAATAGGAGAAAGATCCATTTTCAAGATTATCTGAGTGTTTATATACTGAAAATTTTATAAATAGCTTACAGAATGATAACGTTATAACCGTTTTTACATTTTCAAGGTTTTATAATCAAACATTTCACAAAGGAGGCTTACCATTTTTTATTAAACTTTATAGGTAAATGTTTTAATTTAATTTATATTTTATTTTTGAGTAAAAAAATATAGGTTATTTAGATTGATTAGTTTATTTTATTTTTCACCGTTTTAATAAAATATAAGTATATTTTATTCATAGAAAACAATATGTTAGTAGTAAAATATTATATTCTTAAAAAATATTAATTATTGCTACAATCTTTAACCTATGTTTTAGTCATAGATCCACTCTAAAGCAGATGAACCATAACGCCAAACTTTGAAAAAAAACAATAGAATTTCTAATAGAATTCAACATTTAGGCCTATTAAGAAAACTAGGAATCATAATATTTCTGTTAATTGAAAATCAAGTTTAGCCGTATTTACAATATAAATTCATATAATTATAAATAAAATATTATCAATTATATAAGAATAAAAGCACTATGCAATTCTTAGCACGAGTAATCTTATTAATAAATCGCATCCTCACATTGTCGTTGACATAAACAAATTTATGATAATCAAATCCTGAAACTCGACTAAGGGGTGAATTTTCTCGCCTCCTCTCATAGAGAAGATTAGCAGGTTAAGCCAACAACAATAACAGGCAAATTACAATTTATTCGGATTTTACCTCTTTAGATTTATAAAGAAGTATTTGTCAGTGAAAATATACGAGTGTTTTAAGGAAAATATTAAGTTCAGATAAACAATTCAATGCAAATGGTTCTCTAATTGTGCAGCAAACTCGTGCCATCCCGACTTATCATATATTATCCCAACTTTGACATATACCCAACTTATCACATACAGTATGTTACATACTTAACATATATTATTGTAAACATGGTACCACAGACATAAGGTTGTTAGTGTGTAGATATCTTGGGTTGTTGTGAATTATCTTACATATGATTCGATTTTGTATTATGTCAGAAGGACTATGGTGAATTATCTTTTGGTGATGCCGAGCTAAACTGGCTTTGTCTAAATTGAATAGAGGAGCTATTCATTTCTGAATCTAAAATAGGTACAAACTCGTTGTACATCACAAATTTGTACATCAAGCAATCATCAAAAATCATTTCAAGCAATGTTTTACATTTATTTAATTGGTACTTGATTTTGATTTGATCTCGATCAAAAATCAATTTAAACCGATGCATTAATAATACAAAAAAATCCAATGATTCCCACCATCCGAGTGCGGTGACGCATTTATACTGCTGTCACTAATCCATTAATGTCACATTTGATTGAACTAGAAATCTATTTTTGGGCCTTCACTTTGTAAGCAAACGTATAACGCTATAATCAATTAATAACATTTTGTTTCTTTTCTGATTTGCGTAATTAAATAGAAACAGTTGCTACAACCATAACAAAATACGATTATAATTTAATTAAATATATAATTTTAACAAACACTTCTCAACATTTGCATTATGCATGGTTATGTTTATGTCCTGAAACTTAAATATATTGCAGCTTAGCTGAATAAAAAAAATAGAATATCCGGCATTAATCCTTAATCCTCAATAATCAGGTTTCTGTACACGGTAAGACATTTTATATTCCTTGCATTTTAATTAATAAGAGGGTGTTGAAGTTACAGGTGGAGCTGATCAGGTGCATTGAGTCAAAACTGGAACTAAACAAAATAATGTTGCAACTCCGATAGTGAACTAAAATAGAAGGGGCGATACAAAACATTTCGATCCCCCCTGACCACCGCGGGCTCTCTGCGAAGCTTAACAGTGTTGTCGTTACAATAATGCATATGCATAGTTCTTTTTATATTTGTAATACATTTGAATCAACCACTATGAAGTGTATTTCCACGCATTCCGAAAGATAATCAGTTTTCCTAACGGACCAGCTAAGCGCAGGCTAACCAGTGGCCATGTCACTGTCAATTCGCGATCGATATCTGTTCACTAAAACGAAAAATTTGATATATTGTTTGTGAATTTTGAGTTGTTTCCTCAAAGTCTAAAACCACTCTTCGAGTTAAAGAAATACACTGTAATTGGTTTCCTAAAATATTGACGTAATTATGTCTTAATTTCGTAAATTTGTTGTTTGCTTAGTTTGTAATTGGTATAGAAAAAGAATGCCCTTTTTAATAGATAACTAATTAAAGTAGAATGGACCTATAGAGTTGGTCGGGGTCTTACAATAGAGATTAAGGTTGTGAGTTTGTTCACGCACCTAATAGGTTTCTCTATTTGCACCATTAGTAGCACGGCAGACACTAATCCACTTCCGCCCAAGTACGCTAGAGCTACAGGTGCGACAGCAGTCATAATCCATTCTCTGAAATGCACTGTCACGTTTATTTCACTATACACAATCTTCTAATGTATCACCAGAAGAAGTCCATTGGTCTGAAGTATGGACATCTAAGCAGCCAGAAAATAAGCTGTAATTTTTAAACTCTTAATAGCGATGGATTTGAATTTATTATTGATTTATTTGGTCTTTACCTATCGCTTCTAGTGTTTAAAACTACACTACGTTTTGGGAGGTAAGAAAACTCCTTCCGTTATCTAGTGAACCCTACTTACATCTAAATATAAAGTTCTTACACCTAACTAACCTAAATTTGTTTGGAACTTTTTATTTTTTCTTTACATTTTATTTACACAAACATCAAGATACAAAAAAATAATACAATACACTAAAAAACATGTACATACACGAAAAAATTTAAAACTGCCAATACATAACCGGTTCTGCATCGTTGTCTCCAAGCTGACCGTAAAATAAAAAAACTGCACTTTCACGTCCTCACACTACGGCGCTCCGCACTTGACTAGCGGCTAGTGGCATTGGAGGGGGGAGAACCGTTGCTCCCTCCTACCGCCAGGGGCACGTGATGACACAGCTGTGGCTACCGAGCCATCGATGTCGATGGGTACATGACATGGAAATCAAAAATTGTATGATTCCTCCTAGAATGCTACACGAGCACCCGTACGAGCATGCGGTAAACTCGATGTCTCCACTAATCAATCCAACCACCCTCTTCTAAGCAACTGGGCATTCAGCGCTGTGCAAACGTTGTTTTTAAAATGAGGCGGTGTCCCATCTTGCATGTAAGTAATACGAAAATCATTTTCTTGATCAATTAAGTTAATCTGAGGAAAAGCTACCCAAAATAACCCAAGCACTAGAGAAGCTTCCCTGTAATGGTTCTAACGACGGAAAAATAATGGACCAATAATTCAGTGAACCGTCCAGCGTGCACGGGTAGAAGTAAATCACCGAATTTATGTCTGCTGTGCAACTAATGGAGCACGTATAGAAACATATTCGGCATGTAAAATAACCTCCCAACTTTCACCCCATTTTAAGACCTCAACCAACTCTATAAGTCCATTCTAATTCAAATTGAGATATATTAAAATAAGGGCATTCTTTTTCGATGACCCTGTGTAGCCAATTTCGTCTATTCATGTCGGTAGGTGTTGATATTTATGTTGGGTTTAAATTAATAATAGTTCATATGAACAATTTAACAATATCCTGTGCTGAAAAAATGTTATGACAATTCATTTTCAGCTATCCTAAGAACATTTGTTTGTATTTTTATGATTAAAATCACTTAATGGCTAATACTAAGGCAAATAAAAACAGTTCCTCAAAAGACAAGTTGTGTTTTGCACATTGTACTCATAAAATTGACTTGAAAGCAATATAATATTTATCTTCCTGGTAAATGAACGTACGTGTAAATAATCTCACCAATTAACACATATGTTCCCAAATCAACACATATTCCTATGTATACGGAACTCATTACTTAAAAAATATAACGTGATGTAAGGGAAGCCTCACAAACTTAATATCTGACATTTAATTTGTTTCTTACTGTTATAATTTTTAACTGGGTACCTTCAGCCTTTTAGGTCCAAGTGTGGAAACATAATATTTCGAACGTTGTATCTACAATCTAATTGTCCTATTGCGTCACGCTCTTATTACATATATTAGTATCAACAATAATTATTTTAATGGATAATTTTTACTTATTAAATTGGTAAACAAAATTTAAGTTATTTGGATGGATGACACTTTAGCCAAAGATTGAATTATTATAATATTATCAGGGGTTTTCTACCTTTTATTCCCATACATCAAAGCTAATAAATTAAAATTTAAACAGTAAACATGAATAAATATTTGATTACATTCGGAAAACATAAATTATACATAATAAGTCAAGATAATGCCAGTAATTCAATAAAATTAAATAGTTAAAATACCACTGATATGTTCTATACTTGGTCCACTTTTTTATGTTATATTTAGAACACTTTAAACTTGGTGGATATATTACCACATATTCTAAAGTTTTGGAACATTGCCCAAAGCCGTGAAATATCCTACACCCACCACGCTTTAAGTTTATAACCAAGAGGGATTAAGCTCTTCTTCTTTCTCTATTCACGCAAATGATTAAATCAACTTATATTAAATGTACATCAAATTTTTAACTAGTTTTCTAAAAATAAACTGAGTTTTAGCCAAGACTTGCAATGTTATTATTGTGTTTTACTAATTCTAAGTTTTTTTAATATTTTACACTGAAATAAAATACTACTTTTATATCCTAAGACGAAAAACCAAATTAATTCAAATCATTGACATTGAAACTCATAACTAGTATTCCAAGTATAGTATCCAGGTAAAAATGCGAAGAACATAGGGTATTTTGAATCTTCTGAATTGGTCAACTTTGTACGGCAGATTTGTCGTTATTTTAACAAGGGTAAAAAATAGTGGAATAATAAATTTAAACTACATTGAATCACGTTTATCATTTCAAAAATGCTACATACGAAATATTAAGTGACCACATTTATAGTGAAGAAAATATGTCGGTAAACTTTTTTTGCGATCTATAAACTGTGAAACAACATTTTAAACGTTAAATTTGTTTCTGCATTAAAACAGTAATTCTTGTTTTGAAGTGAGAAGTGTTTCTATTAACAGTAGTATAATATTTAAAATGTTAATATTATCGTTTATAGTCCAAAGTTTTACAACGTTATGCAACTAAAAAATGTTGATAATACTTTAAAAACTAGTATATACTATTTAAAAATACTAAATTGCAACAAATTCGAGTCCATAGTTCTGATAACGTATGTTATATACGAATAGCTAATATGCTTTTACGTTCCTATGATGATTCACCAGAAAAATTAAAATTTATGCACACAGAACGTGAAATAAGGTGGATAAAGATGAATTTTATGGTATTTTATCATCAAATAAAATTTTTTAAATGTATCTTAGATTTGATTTGATGATTTTTATCTATTACTTTGTCTTGAGTTCATTTTTTTCTGATCTTTATTTTGAAGATAATTATAGGTAAATATTATTGATAAGTAGTTAATATTGAAATGCAAATAATTCTTTAAGTTTGTAATATTTACAAGAATACATTAGTTCCAGACCTACAGTGTATATTTATGACAACATAATTCACTAACAAAGCCCCTGTATAACGGGATTACAAGAGCGACATAAGTAAAGTAGCTCTGGGTGGCAAAGTGTTTCTTGCTTTAATGGACAAACAAATGTGTGCTTACTTACAATGCAGTTGTGCTGATTTAATTTTAATTGCCCCATCCAGTTAGGTTTTTGCACAGTGTATCTTATTTACAGATTATATTTTTTGTGACACAGTGATTCAAATGTCCAAACATTTGTCATGATTATACATAATTTTAAATAACCGTTCACAAATCGCATATAAATAATAGATCATTTTCATCAGTCACCCGAGTTTTATTGATGAACTATATAATTTTCATATATTTTCACAGTAATCTCGTCAGTAAAATATTTAGTATTTGTATTTTAAATCCAATACTTTATTCTCCTTACCCTTCCAATTCATGGAACATCACGGTAACTAAAATACAGGGTGTTCAGAAACTACCGAATCAAACTTTACCAGGCTATTGTATAGCTAAAAACATGTAAGATTCATCATATGTATAATGTATAGTCCTATCTCGCTTGGTTTTCTGTCAGCCTGTCTGTATGTGTTTTTTAAATGAAATGTATTATCTCTGTAAGGGTTTGAGATATCAAATTGAAACTTTGCAAATTTGTTTATCTTAGTAAGGCACATTTTTTTAAATCTTCAAAAAAATCACTTCCGGTTTCAAAATGGCGGCAATTTTAAATTTTGAAAGCTTAATATCTTAAAAACGAGAAATGTTATCAGAAAATATTAAGAGACAAAATATTTAGTCCTTCTTAGCTAAAACATTTTGATACCTGACTGAATGTTTTCCGATAACTGTTAACGGAACTGCTAGAAATTTCCAACTTTTCAATCAATGTAACCAGAATCGCTATCCCTAGCAACTACGGAGTTGATAACGTTTTGTAAATCATGTTTCAATTTAGAAGTAGAACAATGAATGAAGCGATAAATAATTGAAATTAGAATATTTACTTTTTAAATGTAATTAATTCATTTACACACAAGTTTATTACTGCAAATTAAAACAGAAAAGTAAAGTGGACATTTACAAAACCCTGAAGAAAAAACTTATTTTCAAATATCAATAAAACCATTTAATTATTAAAAAATAGTGTCCTAGTAATTAAGCCTTTGTAAGTATAAATAATAACATAACATAAACTCACAAGATCATAATAACATAAACATAATTAGTAACTCTCAACAAGAAAGTAACATCTATCTACAATGTTAATTAATGTTTCTTAGCAGATGCTCAAGGTGGCCTCCTCGAAAACGATTGCAAAGTGTGAAGCGACAAATAGATGACTGTCGGACCTCTTCAAAAGCGTTTTGTTCTCTAATGATTTCAGCAGCTTCCACAATTCGAGCCACAAGGTCATTGGCATCTTTAACAGGTGTTGAATAAACCAACTGCTTCATGTGCCCCTACACATAAAAATCTAACGGGGTTAGATCCGGAGACCTTGGTGGCCAAGGGACTGGGCCACCTGTCCGATCCACTGGTCACACTTTATACACTTGACTTTTATTTGGGACTTTATACACTTCATTTAGGTAGTCCCGGACTTCAATGGCAAAGTGAGGTGGTACAACATCGTGCTGGAACCACATGTTTAGCCTAACTTCCAGAGGGAGATTGTCAAGAAATTCAGGAAGAACATCTCGAAGGAAAGTTAAATAAGTTTGCCTATTAAGCCTATTTGGCAACATGTATGGTCCAATCAATGTGTCATTGACAATACCAGCCCATATGTTTACAGAAAATCGCACTTTAAAATTTGGTTGTCTTATTTCGTGAGGGTTTTCTTGGGCCCAGAATTTGTTGTTTTTTATTTACGATACCCTTACGAGTAAATGTTGTTTCATCAGTAAAAATAACTCTTTTTAAGAAGTCCGGCGTTTCAACCTCTTTGTGTAAAAACCATCGTGCACATTGTACCCTTTGATCATAGTCTCTAGGATGTAATTCTTACACTCTTTGATCCTTAAAAGGGTACAACAATTGTTCATGAAGTATATTCCATACCGTACTATGGTTTGTGCGCATGGAATGTGCTATGGCCCTTGTGCTTGTTGAAGGATTTCCTTCTACGTGCTGCAAAACAGCTTCTTCGAAACAAGTTGTACGGACTGATCTTGGCCAACCTGTTCCCGCCATGTCCTTTACAACCTTACGGGTTTCTTTGAGGCGATTGTGAAGTGAAATGAACACTTTGTAGCTCGGGTGTTGTCTGTCAGGAAAACGTTGTGCGTAGAGTCTTTCAGATAGCCTGGCGTTACCATCAGCCAATCCATAAACAAAATGCATATCTGCATACTCAGATAATAAATATTGTGCCATTTTTGCACAGATTATTGATAAAAAGAAATAAAATAAACTAAACACACTCTTACAATAGCACTGTAAAAGATTTTACATTGTAAAGAGAAAACTAATTAAATAGGTAAACAAACTACTGGAACAACAATAATGAATATTTCATTTACTTATAATCAAAATAAAGTCAGCTGATTAACACTCAGCTGATCAACAATCAGCTGATCACACTACCATAGTCACTGGATAGTGTAAAATAATCACAGTGATTTTAAATGGAGTTCGGAAGTTTATGTCTTTGTTAGTACGTTTAATAAATCAAAATGTCTAAACATAGTAATTAAAATTACACAATTAATTCATTGTTTATTAGGTCAAATTTCAATAAAAAGGGCAGCAATAATTATTGTTAAATAATTTCACGTCTTTAGGTAAATAATTAAATTTGCACAGAACCTAAACTAAGACATTTCTTAACAGTTCCGTTAATAGTTATCGGAGAACATTCAGCCAGGTACCAAAATGTTTTAGCTAAGAAGGACTAAATATTTTGGCTCTTAATATTTTCTGATAACATTTCTCGTTTTTAAGATATTAGGCTTTCGAAATTTAAAATCGCCGCCATTTTGAAACCAGAAGTGATATTGTTTTGGAGATTTAAAAAAATGTACCTCACTAAGATAAACAAATTTGCAAAGTTTCAATTTGATATCTCAAACCCTTACAGATATAATACATTTCATGTAAAAAACGCATACAGACAGATTGACAGAAAACCAAGCGAGATAGGACTATACATTATATGATGAATCTTGCATGTTTTTAGCTATATAATAGCCTGGTGAAGTTTGATCCGGTAGTTTCTGAACACCCTGTGTATGATCGTAGTATACGTGGCAAAGTGCATCTTAATTTTTTGTTACTTAATAAATCTGTGTTTAAGTTGAAATTTCAATTTTATATATGACAATTGATAAATCAGCTCTTGATCTTCTGAACAAGGAACAAGTTCTTGGTTTAGGGAGAGGAACCTACGAAGACACTTGGCTAAGTTCCCCGCTTATCCCAGTATTTAGCCGAGTTTGATCCTCACATATGGCACCGCTGGGCTAAATTACCTTTAGATTTGTGTAACATTTGTCTCTGACATTCCGATTACTTTGAGAACAAAGGATATTATTCTAACATAAATTTTAATACATACTATATTTTCTTATTAAAATAAAACATACAAATTGTCTTTTGTATTTATTATATTTTGGAATAAATTTGTTAATAATACTAATAACAATAATTTGTTTAGTAAACTTTGCAGAAATTGATTATATTATAATATGCGTTAGTTGGCTAACCAGCCAAAATTTTTTTGAGAAATAAAACTTAATAGCTAAACGTCACGGTTAGGATTTGCATGGTATTTATTGTATTTTGGGGAAATTAGCGCTGTAAGGGTTAAACCAGTAACTATAGTAACGGTATAAATGTAATGACGGTAGTTGAATAATCTTCAAGATATAAAGCTAATATTAGCATTTAACAGAGTAAGTTTCATACTTGGTTCGCTTTTCATTACATGTTTAGAGCTCTTGAAACTTGGCGGAGATGGAAGCTTTTCCTTAGGTTTTGGAGTAGAGCCCAAAGTGGTAAAATATCATAACCCATCATATTCTGAGTTCATAGCCTACCCGAATTTATCTGTATCATTAACAAAAATTAACTTGTTTCCCTAATTACTATGTACTGTTCTATGTAGTTGTGTATATTTGTAAATTTCTTAGAAATTAAGAAAGAAAGAAATAAACGTACATGCTATTTGCCTAACAATACCCGACCTATGGTTTTATTAATGTTTAATAAGGCTAAATAAGTTTATTGTTAACCATTTAAAAAAAAATAACAAACTAATAACACATATTTTATTGTTTGAGATAAATGTTGCTTTTGTAAAGTTTCAATAGATTTAAAATTATGTATCTAATAGTTTTTAACGCCCCCAGTAAGGTGTATTTTGGCGAGTTTTACTTGAACACATTATATATAGGTTACAGTACTTTGAATATACAGGGTGGTCATTAAAGAATGTCACAAACTTCGTGGGCCAATAGTACTCATAAATTTGAACACAAATGTCCTCCTAACACATGTCGAAAAATCCTTCGTTTAGCCACTAGCCGCCATTTTGTATTTAAAAAAAAAAAAAACTATATCTAAAAAACTACTTTAGCTAAAATAACCAAACTTGGTACGGACATTTATTAAACATCAAAGAAAATTTAGAAAATTGTTTGTTTGATTTGCATTTTTATTTTCACAATGGGGGCCATTTAAAGTTTTTAAAGTCAAATAATAAAAAAAAACTGTACATTTTTCAAAACTTTACTTTATAACAAAAAAAAAATAATACTAAATACAACGGTATTTTGTTTATCAAAATCGGACCACAAATAAGCAAGAAAATTAACTTTTTTGGTTAGCCCGTAGAAGCTCTTTCCTCTCGCGGACAGTAGTGCGTTTCTCTTAATACGATTATCATTGTTGCGCCGGACCGCGCGCCGCCGCCCACGCTACTTGGGGCTGCTGGTGGGACCGGAGCTTCTGCGGGCTAACCGAAAAAGTGAATTGTCTCGCTTATTTGTGGTCCGATTTTGATAAAGAAAATACCGTTGGATTTAGTATTAAAATGTTTCTTTTTTTGTTCCATGGTAAAGTTTTTAAAAATGTACAGTTTTTTTATTATTTGACTTTAAAAACTTTAAATGGCCGCCATTGTGAAAATAAAAATGCAAATCAAACAAAAAATTTTCTAAGTTTTCATTGATGTTTAATAAACGTCCGTGCAAGGTTTGGTTATTTTAGCTAAAGTAATCTTTTAGATATAATTTTTTTTGTAAAAAATACAAAATGGCGGCTAGCGGCTAAACGAAGGATTTTTCGACATATGTTAAGAGGACATTTGTTGTTCAAATTGATGAGTGCTATTGACCCACGAAGTTTGTGACATTCTTTAATGACCACCCTGTATAAAGTACGGTAAACAAAGTATATAACAATTTAGGTTATAATACGGCAGTCTTAAAACATTAAGGTCATTCCAACATCGAAATTGCTTTATATTTGGACCTCTGCCTAGAATTAATTTGGCCTCTGCTAGAATTTGGCAGTACCATTTAGAATCCAGTCCCTCTTTTTTGTGCTGATGCTCTTGAGAAGATTCAAAAAAGGGTTTTGAGATTTTTGTACTGCCAATTAACGGAGCAATATACTTTTGCAGTACCTTACGATGAACTATAAAATTTGTTTCAAATTAAAAGACCATAAAAGAGAAGGTTATGTGCTAAAAATAGTTTACCTTCAAAATACTTTAAGAGGGGCTGTTTCTGATTCCATTATTCTATCCAAAATAAATTGTTTGTCCCTGCATTAAATAATATATTAGTAATGTGCTTCTCAGTCCCACGGAGCCGTGCCTGTATTCCTTATAACTTGTCCGACAATACAATGATGAGAACATACAATTCTATAGAGGACACAGAAGATATTTTTGTAATAGCGTCAGCTGCTTCAAGAATAAATTTCAGATTCATAACACGTTAGTCTTCTTGTGTTTGGGCATTGTGTATGTACATTGTATACGTTAATGTATAATGTTTTGCTTAATTGTTGCTCTGTTCAGGTATTTAATTTATTTATATTTGTTTGTTGTTGTTCCGGAATTTATAATGTACTATATTTATTTAAACTATAATGGTGGCGATGGTGGCATCCAGCTCGCACTTTTGAATTCAACTTTCCCCAAGATCTTTTGAGAGCAGCGTTATGAACTGTTGTATGTGTAATTGGGTTTTTGCCTGTATATGTTGCAAGCAAATGTAATAAAGACATCAATATGTGATAAAGGGGTTTGTTGTTATTACTAGGGGGTAAAACAAGTGAGTTTTCTAAAAGTTCTGATTCTTATTAAAACATATTTACTGTGAATGATATGTCTATATTGTTAATTCGTACTATTATTATGAACTGAAAATTTGTATTAATACTTATTTCGTCAGTTATAATGTTAACGTTAATAATGTGTTTCGTTGCTAATAATTATTTTTAATATACAAATAAATAGAAGATTTCTATCTGATTAGGTAAAGGGCAGTCAAAGGAAGTTATTAACTTTGAACTGTTTAACAAAAAATAAATACAAATAAACTTATCTTAGTGTGTACATCATTTAGGACCGAATTAATTCATTTCCAAATCCCTTGTTTTAAAGGATTAAAAGGGTAACATGAGATAGGTAAGTATCAGTGTCCCGTACAGTGTTTTGTGCTTTAAGTGAAAAACAAATGTGTGCTGGTGTTTAATGCCATTGTCCTAATTCCATTTTAACTGCCAACTCTCTAGTAGTGTTTTTGCACGGTTTGATTATTTTTAACGTGATTGTTTCAAATTTTTTTTGTTTTGTTTGATAACCGTGTTGGCAAAGAATGTTTAAGTGCAACTGTTTACGCGGATTTTGTAATTAACGTTGTCTTTAGGTAATTTATTGCGTTTAAGTCACGATAATGTATATAAAATCTTTAAGAAATCAGATAAACAAAATGTAAATAATTTTTAAATACAAAATGCAACATAAAGTAATAGATTCCCCAAATCGAATTAGAAAAATACATATTGGATTAAAACAGAGTAGTCTCTTAAAAACCAAAGAGAGGTATAACTCTTTTAAACTTTGTATATGTAATGAAGAAAATAACAAAGAAAACAAACTGTCTTAGTAATATCTGTTTATACCAAAGACCTCAACTATAATTCCACTTTTTATTACTAACCACACCACACAAAATAGATTTTGGAAACTATCTGAATGAGCTGGCGTACGTTCCAAAATCAGCTGCCTGTTAATATCACGGGAAAACACATGATTCTATGCGTAATTTTCCTATGTTGCCACTGCTTCCGATGGTTACTGTTACACATGCTTATTTAGTTTGCCAACAAAATCAGTTCACCTTCACATTTATGTGAAATCTAGTAGTTGTAGGACGATAAATTGAGAAAATAACTTATAAATAAGGAAAATAAGTAGGGTGCGTATTTTACGTGTGTTATAAACAGATCAGCTAATCTTTTTATGGTTGACTGTTATCTTCAGAGGATCGTTTTTTATACGCCAGCATATCTTAATTTGGTGTCTACACTAAAATAAGAAACTATATACAGTTTAAACATTCAAAAACCTGATTTAACTCAATCCTGGCTTTATTATTTGAGTTGTAATGATCAGTTTACTCGGTAAACATAACTTATCAGAGCAGAGATTTTGACGGGGGGACTCGTTAGTTAACGTGATGACACTTCATCAACTTAAAAAATCTCATGCATTTTCTGGTAAAAAAAGGAAACAAGAGTTTTGCTCATGACCTTTGTGAGTTTAATTTAATCGGTATTACAAATATTATTCTAAATTGTTAGTTGCCGCTCCAGAATACCTAAGAAAATTTGAGATTTCAACATTATCACACAACATTGTATTTTGAATAATTAGGGATGGTAAACTAATTAACTCTAACGTTACGCCAAGCTAATACATTTTTGTTTAATATGGTTTTGGCAAATAACTTGAAACTAAAATATTATAATTTAATAATACCACCCTCTAAAAGGTACAGTAACAATTGTTTTATGTTTAGATTTTAAAATAGAGTGTCTTCATCATAAATTAGAACCAACATTTTCCATTGCATACTGACTTGTTATTTCTGGTGTCACAGTTTTCTTGTTACAAAGCACACAATGCAACGCCGAAATGAAAACGTTACCAAAAAGATGAGAGTAGGTAAAAGAGTAAGCTTAATGCTTCTTTTGTAGTTGCAGACAAAGGAGTATCTTGAGATATTTCATTCTTTTATTTCACGAAAATAACAATATTAAACCATATTACAAAGAAAATAAAGCGTATACCCCTTAAAGATACAAATAATTGTTATAAAATAAGTGTTTTATTATAATTATAATTTCTGCAGTTTAATGTCTCATACCTTGTTAAAAATATTTATGTGTAATGTTCAGTGATATCTTTTACTAATTCCTTTATTGTTATATTTAAATAAACTAGCCACTGGTAAATCTGGTGCAAGAAATAATTAAGAACCCTTAAATTTCAAGACCTACGATACGTGCAATTAAATTAGCCTTTATGAAGTTTTAACTGGATAAATATAAAATTAAAATTGTTAGTATCCTATTACTAGAATAGAAGTGTTAATGATCTAATCAGATATACAGTATAAAATGAACGAACGAGAAAATATAATATGATTCCATAACTCTGTGATAATCGAATTACAAAACACAGTTTTATTGCCAGGTATTAGTGACTCGTTAATTAACGAGTAAAGCCAATTAAATCCACCATCAATTAACTAATTAGTCGAATAAATTTTCCAGTGTACAAAAAAATCATATACAGAGACAAATAGTTTCTTAAGTTAATATTAATCAAATCCCCCTTCGAAACACCTTTTGAATAAAAAACAAAAACCTGACTGATTGAAATACTTATTTTTTACGCCTTTTTGACGTTTTACAGCTCAATTAAGATAAATGGGCAAAGCTATTGAGAGTCAAAAATGTTGTTTTTATTTTGCCCGCTTATGAACTAAGATGAACGAAATCAGTAACAGAGATTTAAACTCACATGTTTACCGTTTCTCAAATTTATGTTTGCATGGAATGGCTCGGAGTTTAAATAATGAATATTTATGAACCTTGTTATATTTTGTAGGATTAAATCTGATGGAAATCAAGAGTATATGTTTTAGATTTTTATGGATGAAAGGTGTAAAATCATCGGTTAGCAAGAAAGTAAGAGGTCAGTGGGACTAAAATTTAATATTGCCATACATTAGATAAATCATACAGTATAATACTGTCACGGTTATAAAAAGCAAACTTCCTCTTTCTATAAAATAATAAAACCCTATTTGAAAAAGACTTATTGTTTTTGGTTTAATTAAATGAAATTGGAAGTGGCTCAAGTGATTTTTCTGAAAGTTCTGATTCTTATTAAAGGAACAAAAAAAAACATAGAAAGGCAAATACCTCAACTATAATTCCACGAGATAAGCAATTATGTGGTTATGTTTGTGTGGTGTGTTATTTGTCTTGTGTGTACACACCACATTAAGACATTAATATTAACATTTATTGACAAATTTCAATAAACACAAGTGTAAAGTAAAACTGTCCACGATGTAATAATACTGTATTATAATAATATAAACTGCTGGTCAAATACTAGCACTAAAATTTGTCATAAATATCTTGAAATAGAAAAATGGTAGAATAGGTGTCTGAAATAGTGGTGTATTGTTCTTATAGTAGATTGTTGATTTTCCAAAATTTGATTTAATCTTATAGATGACTTTGATGACATATACCTCTTGATAAATGTCTTCAGTGTGGAAATATTAATGATGATATTGCTTGATTAGCCGTAGTCTTCCGCTTACAAGTTGGTTACGTCGACGAAAGATGAGACACCTAATAATGATAGACACTGCTGATGTTAGCAGCTCTGACAATCTACTTACGTGAAAACACTGAAGTTTCGTACTCTCTTAGGAGTTTAGTAACATTCCTATCACATTACGGTTGTGTTCGTTGTAGTCCAGTGATCCTCGCATTGTGCAAGAACCTACGGAGGCCTAGTATAAAAACGTCGTTTGTGAAATATGTATGTTAACACCTTGTTAAGTTAGATTATTATTAAATTAATAATAAATAACAAGCCAAACCTGCAAACCTTGCATAATAACCTGCAAACCGGTTTAGTGTCATAAACAGTAAATATGTCAAAATCTTTACCCGGTGAGATACTGCATGGCAAAGGGACGAGATATATTTGCCATGGTTTTAAGCTTCGTGCGACTATTGACGGGGATGTTTTGTTATAGTTTTGAGCTTAGACACACTAAACTTATGTTTAATGATGGTTTTAATTGCAAGGATCGACTTTTTTTAATGCAATGAATGTTTATAAAAATAAAAATAAAACTCAAAACCATTAGAAACTTTAATATTTTGTTGAATAACCGCCAACCAAAGCCAAATTAAAAGTCATACCTGTGCAATTATCAGGAAGTTTGTAAAATGTCTTTTAATTCGAAATACGTTTTATGTTTAGTAAGTCCTCTGTAAAATCTGTCGTCATTGCTATGTAATATATCTCAAACATGTACTGGCTAAATGAAAAATTCACTGCTTGTATTATCTTTGGAAAACTTTGGGATTATTTTTGGATAATTTTATCTTCGGATTCATAAGGAAATGTCAAATGCAATTCGTATCAGACTTAATGCATTTTATATAACGTCACAGACAATCACGTTTTAATCATACTGTTTATAGGCAAGTAGAAATAGGTTATTACAGAGAACATATTGCAAGCAGGAATATTTTTAATAGATAAGATGCCCTGAGGTCTTCTGATTCAAATACTTTTCTTCTTCGGGTCAGGTGAGATTTCGTCGCCATAACTATCGCTTACAACTATCAACAACTATACAACTACAACTATACAAACAACTATACAACTATACAACTATCGCCATAACTATAACTATCGGAAGTGGTTTTTGAATGTTTTGGATCATACAACGTTAACCAGACATCCGAATTTACAAAAATATGGAAAAAACATGTAAAATGACCGTATGTTGGACCTGATGAAGCCATAACCCACATTTCAAGATCTAACTAGAATTTGGGTGTGTGTTCTCTTTAAAAATGTATTTTTTAATCTGTTTAACCGTTATTGTAATACATTTCTTGAAATACTTGCCTTCATGTTGTATAGCTTAAAATAACATTTTAGTATTTTGAATCATGATTTTATCTTGAGTGGTTCTGGAGGAAAGTGATTAAAATCTGCCAATGCAAAATGCAGTACGTTGTCTATAATTTTATACTAATGGGAAATTAATAAATTTTCAGACCAAAGTCAGTTGAACATATATTAAAATGTATTCCTATTATTAAAAATCCTTGGACTCATATACATAAATTTTTAACAGTAATTTTCAACAGGTTAGTATGGAGAAGAAGATTGAGATGTACGTACTGTATTCGTTAAATATGTATTTTGTAACTTTTCTTTGGAACCAGTAATCGTATAATTATGATTCAAAAAACAAAATTAGTAGTGGTTTTTATAGCTAGTTTTAATAAAGAAGCTGTATTTGGATAGATTATTTACAATATAAGGATACAATACAAAAATCAGTGTTTTTAATTTAAATTCTTGTAATTTTATACATATTGGTTAGTTAAATTACTTTTATTGTATTTATGACAAGATAATCAATATCAACATATACTGCCTATATTTGGTAGAAATCGGACACAAACTGTGCTATTTATGAGCAATTTTATGAATAGTAGCATATATTTCTATTTAGAATGGAGGGAAAATCAAATATGTCGGCAAAAGCTCACTTCACTTTAACTAGAAAACTTGGTATTGGAACGAGGGGACCACAGGTAACATTTACCAGCAAAATTATTTCTGCTTGCTATATTTTCATTTTTATTAAATTTTGTATGCTAATTTCCCTGGCCTAATAATGCAGTTGGGTGGTTAATGGCTAATGAGATAGTCAACTAAAGGAGATAGGAAATTAGAACATAAAATTTATACGGCATTTTATTAAAGCAGTACAGGAAAAGATGCTAAGGGAAACAGTTAAATGCCATTAATATATATTGTCATAGATAGTCACGTTTTGATCGTACTGTATAATGCAGCTGGGCGGTCGATGGCTAATGAGGTAGTCAACTTATCGGGTCACTACGATGGTGTTAAACTGGGCTTACAACTGATATTTGTACCAGATTATCAGTAATTATTCGGTCCAGTAGCTATTTATCCGATAATACACAGTAATAATTAGGAAAGAATGCAATGTAAGTGAAATTCTGTATTACATAACCATTAAACTTTTCCACAAAATGTCTTAATTTGTTTGTAACACCACTCCTCATAATGAGGGCTTAGGCTAAAAACTTAGCTTTGACAAGAAATGTGTAATGAACATTATATTTTTTCTTATCAGCAGATAAACAAAATTGCTGTGATCTTTGTGAAAAACATAAGAATTAACAAAGAGGTACCATTGAAAAATAAATCAATATTTTCGGGTACAAACTTTGACTTTAAATAGGGGTGTTTGGATCACTTCTCTGTAATTTATATAAAAGGATGTTGAAAATAATGTATTGTTTATTTACTATTGGAATCATCAGCGGTAATGCATAACAATTTGCCTATTTTTATTAGAGGCCAGTCGTTAACAGCGAAAAGAAACTAGTGATTACAGTACTTTGGCCATAGATATTCATATGGGAGAAAATCAAAATATCTTAATTATTTCTGCCACTACTGGCATGGTTTAAATCTGACAGAGAGTTAAATTTCACAGTAGACATTGATTTTATTCAAAATAAATGTGTAAACAAATTTAAAAATAATTTTCTGAACTTATATAACAAAAAAAAAACCTTTAGAGAGTGATGAGTATACTGGGCGTTGCATGGGTGAAAAACCAGTCCGCGCATGGGGTGGGGAGAGAGATGAAGAGGGGGGAGAGATTGGGAGTGGGAGTGGAAGGCTGCACGCTGGCGCTGCTAGCCTGGCTGCATACATTTGACAGCTTGTATTGTTACCCATGCGCCACACCGCCACACCGGGCGGTATATATCTTTATCTACTTCATAATAATATACAAACATCCTAAACTATTTTATCCTATTCCCTGAACTAAGATTGAAAATGAATTGATGGTGATTTAATGTTTTCGGGACGGCACGTATAGACTTGCATCTACTGAGAACTGTCAGCTGTCTGAGCCCGGTCGCCGTGGTGCCGTCTGGCGGCGCATGCGCACTAGACTCCTTTGCTACCGCGCATCTGTCCCGTTGGTTTTTCACTCGTGCAACGTACAGTACATTCTTTTTTAATATCCACACATAACAAATTTCAATGTTTATCTGTTCATTATAACCTAGATCCAAAACAGCTACGAAAACGTTTAAAAGTTAGTACGTTTACATAACATTAAATAGTTTGCTACAACTATACAGCTTTAGATTATTAAATTATAATTCTTATTTATTATTTTTTATTTTTAATATTTAATTTATTATTTCAATAACAAATTTTTAAAAGGTTAAACGAGAGCAATTGGTAGGTTTTCGGGCAGTTATTTTTGGAAAAATTGCAAGCTTAGATAAACCAAACAATCAAATATGTACGGGCAAAATATGAAGGAAATTGAAAGACAACTTTGTTATATGCTGTAGACTCAATATCGTGAACTTTGCTGCTGAGGGATCATAAGACATACTCAAGAAATGTTTTAATCTTCTTCAACTAAATTGTAGGACGCTTTTATAAAATAATAACTAAAAGTGCAACAGATATGCAATGGAATATTATTTTCAATCGCTCACATGATATAAGTACTGAATTTGAATATAATCAGTTGTAAATGTTGTAAACAATGTAATTTATTGGCTAGGTAATCTTGTCACAAATACTTTGTACGCATTTATTTTCACACAGTTTATGATCTCATGCTACTAATAATAATCTATGACTGACTAGTCAAAACTGAGAAAAGTTCAAGTTAAAAATCTATCGAAATTTGAATATCGAATTACACTAAATAATTTAAAAATGAATGGATACAAAACATTACCCCTGTATACAATAAATATGAGGATTAATAAAAAAAATACACAAACACTAGAACATATATAGACAAACATTAAAACAATACATTGTAATTAATTTTACAGGACCAAATGAAATTAAATAGAAGCTACATATAATTGGCAAATGGGCCGTTGTAACTGCTTGGCGTTCTTACTTTTCATGTAAGATTTCTTAACGTTTATCTTCTGTGCTTACAAACGGTTACAGCTTTTGTTTTAGTATAAACTGTAAATTATACAATACCGAACAAAGCGTTGTGAGTAATTTCTCAACACAGTATGTTCGGCTCGATGAGGGTGGGCATTCACGACAGTCCCCGTCGAATGACTCATCATCGAACTAACTGGCAACTTTGTGTTTTTTTTGGGCAGGTCCACCGCGAGTCTGTCGTGATCCTCCGGTGCAATTCATTGACTGCTTCATTCAGTTTAGTTTTATTCTAGTTTTAGAATAATTTGGTCTGTCGTTGATATTATTTTTCACCACACTACGCTGTAATCACCTGTTTTCGGAACGTCATTTGAATACCAAAAGTAGAGTTTTTCCGCCCAAGGGCCGAAAATTTTCCGCCCAAGGGCCGAAAGTCAGCTGACCTATTTAGCCAGTGCTGCCAACTTGTTTTCAAGTGTACACAACGTTACCTGTTAATACATGCATACTATTTTGTGTTCTTTGGTTGAAACACTGGAACAAATAACAATAAAATTCAAAACATTGTACCATCGATGATTTGTTTATTGGTTAAATGTTTTTAGTCCGAGATTGCATGAGGCCGCTCGTATTTTATGACCGATCACATTTAACCCGTTAATAATTGTAGTATGGTGGAAAATAGCGTTCACACCTCTGCCGGAAGGGTTTTGCATAGCCCTCGAACGATTTATGACCTCGACTACGTCTCGGTCATAAAACACGATCTCGGGCCAGCAAAACCCCACTTTCGGCCCTTGGTGTGAAATATACTATTGAGCAATCGTGAATGTGCTTAGTGTTTAATACGGAAACGTTTAGTGACAGTACACAGAGCACGTTCCGACAAATCAAGCTATTTCGCTTTTCTCAAACAAGCAATGAAAATTGTGGAACAAATGAAATCAAATACAATTTTATTATACTTAATATAGTAGGGAAAACAGAAATAATGTTTAGAAAATGGCTAGAAGTGTTCAATTTTAATTATATTTTGTAAATTTAAACGTACTTTTTTATGAAACTAATTGTTGTTTTTATGTAGTCATTAGTTACAGTATTACTTTTAAAAGTCGAAATAAACCGAGTAATTTATTTCACCGGCAAAACGAGGATAATACATTTAGAGTTCTCGTTTTGGTAACCGCTATTTTCCTCAGGTAACCAATAGAATCCTCTCTTCACAAGTTATATGTTTGTCAGACCATGGAAGCAGAGGGGGAGATGTAGGCTTCACGTTTTTAACCCAGACGGGTGCTCTTGATATATAAACCTCGTCGAACAGGCCGTCCGCAGCATAACCTTAATATTACTAGTGCATGACAGTTTGTGTTTTCACAAGACTTTTCTGTATACAGTTAGAAATGTGTAGAGTAAAAAATAGGAATTTTTATAATTGATTTGTTCAAAATCTCACAGTGCTATGAAAGGTACCATTACAATTATCTGAATTAAATTATAAGTAGCCATTTTTCTTATAACAATAATTGCGTGATCTACAAAGAAAAATATCAAAGGTTCCGGCACTGCATATTTGGCGAGTGCACCACTGATCATAAGCAGTAAAATAGGGCAGCACTCGAATACGGCACCAAATCTGACCCTCACTAAGACATTAGCTAGGCGTTATTAATTCCACGCTTTAATACGACA
Source organism: Allygus modestus (assembly GCA_963675035.1). Lineage (NCBI taxonomy): Eukaryota > Metazoa > Arthropoda > Insecta > Hemiptera > Cicadellidae > Allygus > Allygus modestus. Next base: position 409,698,124 of record OY776112.1, read on the forward strand.
TCAAAGCAATTTACAGGTAAGGTAGAGAGGTTCCCCTCCACAACCCTATATATACTCCCCTCATTTTCTACTCCCCCTAACTATTTCAGTCCCATCTGCCTATAACTCTCTCAGTGTATTAAATCTCTAGTTTAACCTGTGAACACAGCATAATAAAAAACGATCACGCCTTTTAAAAAGCAAAACCGAAAATATCCCCACATACTCCAACTTCGATAGCTCCACAAGCTTACTTATGGCGTCCATAGTTTCAATTTAACAGAAAAACTTAGAATTCCACAGTAAATAAATAAAATTACAAACCTTATAGGATTAAGGTAACATTTTAAAAATTCGATTAGAGACTATATATGTAGTAACCAATAGTATGGTTTTAATAGTAGGACCTACAATGCGATAAAATCTTATACAAATTGCATTCGGCTAAGGCGCCGCCCTTCAGGTCGCCAATGCTTTGTCATAAAACTTATGGAAGAATAGTATCAACTGAAATTTAACAGCTATTGAATTTCTAATGAAGCACAGTACTCTAGCAAGACCAGTTGTTACAATTACAAATAACATACACTTACTTCTGGAATGGGAATGCATAGTAGGTTATGAAGGGAGTTAGTGATAAATTCAGAAGTACGAGAAGGACATTTACGATGAAATGTTTCACCACCAAATAAAATCCAACTTCGCAGTAAATAGTTTTTAACTACAACATCGCAAGATTTAATAGCTTTTAGAGTTTTAAATAATTTTGTTTTTAATGAATGGAACAAATACATTATCTGTCAAATTAATAATACATAATGTTTTTGATGTTTCTTAAAGGGCATATCACACTATTGATTCAGTAACACGTTTTTCCTCCAATCTTGTATAGATGAGAAATCAATTCTTGTCCTCCGCAACAAACTATTAATCGTGAATAAAAACACCCTAGTCGATCATAGTCTATCACAAATCCGGCGAGGTGGTCGAGAGAGTAGTTAGTGAGTGGGAGGGGGTGAAGGGGGAGGAGTGTAAGTGGAATGGGTAAGGAGGGTGGTTGGTGCCGGGTACGTGTGTGTCATGGCGGCCGGTGAAGGGTTCGGTGCCGTATTAATTGTTTTTATAACATTTAAGGGCTGGTGCCGTATTCGTGAACCCCGGTAAAATAGAGCTGAAAGTTGTAATCTATTTCAAACTCATACAAGGATTCGACTATTTGATTGTACTCAATAGCATATTCCCACCTGCATGTCTGATAACAGAAAGAAATAGCTACTTAGTCAGTATTTTCTTTAAATAATCTTTCCTAACATAAGTTAGTTTTAAGCTAAACCAACTGTATAGTTCCATACAAAACTAACATCTATGTAACTCTGTGAAATGATATATAAACAGTAACATTAACAATGTTATGTCAATAAAAACATTCATTACCCTTTATTGTATAAAATGTCTATGGGAGGAACTTCCTAGTGTTCTAAAAACATAAATTAGCACTAAAATGTGATGTATTTATGTAGTATTTGATATAATAAACAATGTTATGTAAAACCGACAAAATTAAATCTACTTTTTAATACTACATTCAACCATACGGACATCATGAAACTGCAACATTCCACAAAGCGTTTTTTAGCTGTGTACAAAACTCTTAGAAGCGCGTAAAATGTTTTCTTACTTATAATGAAAAGTTATGCATTTATATCATTTTGTTCGACTGTTCAGTGATAAAATTATACTTGATAGTTTGAGTAATCAACTCCCCTAAAACCTAAAGTGAAGATTGTTGTTCCCTTGTCCAGCACTTCTACTGAAGTGTACTTCATTGTAGGTTATAAGTTCCTTATAAAAAACTTTCTATGGTAAAATGATTTATGAACGGATACAATGCAAATACTTACTTAGAAAACATTATCAGTGGTATTTCACAAACTAACATAAAAAGCAGTCCTTAAGAAATATATAAATTATCTATTGTTTTAATGTGAAGTGAAAAGAATAATATATTTAAATAAAAGTTTTAAAACCTAATATTATGTTGCAGAGCTTTAATTAACTCATGATCAACGGGTCAGTAAACCTTTTGATAAGTTATTGGATAGAAAAATACTGATTATATATCAGTTCAAACTGTGACAATTACAGTGACAAATACAATATACAATTACGTTACATAAACAGCGACAAATTTACCTTTGAAAGTATATAATAAAGCACTACTTTATAAGCTGTGGTTAAAATATATATATATATATATATATTCCTGAAATATTAAATATTGCTGTAATAAGGAGAGTATAAATAATCTTATCGACTTTTATATTTATAGATTTATTGACTCTCCAGATATTTAAATTATAACCTTATGCTGTCTCTTTACCTTTATATAATATAAATTGATTCAATATACTGCTTCTACAGTCAGCCGTGTCTATGGGGAGCATTGACTCTCCCTTTCCATTGAGTGTCTTTACTTTAATCAGTTTGAGGTTCCAGTAGATGATCTAGAATATTACTCTTCTTGCACAAATTTTAGCTCTGAATAAATAAATTGAAATTTAGTGTTATTTATTGAATTTGAAACATAATTGGTTAGGTTGGTTTTAGATAACGGGAACTTTAAACACAAAGTATTAAGAATAACTAATTATAATAACTAATCATAATTAGTTATTATGATTAACTTTTGAAGGCTTAGCCTAGTAAATTTGCTTTGTATATATTTTGTAAAGTAGATGTCCATTGAAGTTTCGATTCAATCGGTAGAGTTAGGTGTTTGCTCACAACTCCTTCTATACAAATATTTGTATTTAAAAGGAAACGTATTCTATATTAATTAACATTTCTCTTATACATTTTTTGTTTAAAATCGATCTAAGAAAACATTTGTAATACAATAATATATTATTTTTACTAGGTTTTCGCATTACTTAATTTTAGAATTGTCAGTTTTTAGTTACACGTATAGTATTAAAATATAAAAAAACCATATAAAAATGTTGGTTATATTTTACGGCAGTGTAAAAGTTTTCAGAATATGTCAACATTTAAATTGCTTTATATGCCATTAGTTAGGCTTCTGCTAGAAAACTTTTAAAGAATCTTTTTATTTAAATTAAAGTCTCATGATTGTATATGATGTCAAGTTATAAAAAAAAACAAGTGTACTTATACATTTTGAAAAAGAATTGCATATTATACATGGGTAAGAATGCAAGTTATCGATATTAAAGTTCGATAGGTGAAACGTACGGTAAAGTTCTTGTGCTTGGACAAAGTTTCTACAAGTTTCAAACAAGATTGTTCTTGCCGAGGTGAATAAAATTGGATCAATGGTCGAGTGTGGAGGAATTTATAACATTATTAGATAGTGAAAATTGTGGGATATGTTGTTCTTTAATGTGGATATATTTAGTCGTTAAATAATTAATAATCCCTTTAGCTTACCTAATTGACTCCTCTTTATAATTATTATATCTGGGGTTATGTATTTAGATGTATTTGTTTAAATATCCATTTGTCATTCAATTGTTGCTGGTTAACTTAATACTTATAATTGTTGTGTTATTATAATTTAAGATTGTTCGAATTTAAAAATTATTATTCACTATTTTTGTGCAATACGTTATTTCAAATTTTATAAACATGTATAATGGTTGTCCGTTGATAAATTAATAGTGATAAAATTAAGTATGAATAAGTGTTCAATGTTCAATATGATCGTGTGAGACGTTAATATAATAATCAATAAGTAACTTTTGCTTTGTTACAATACTTATAACTGTTAACCGCTAAAGTATATATTTTGCTATTGATATTAAATAAATAAATACCCCCGTCGCAGCAAACCTGCAAACTCAGCGAATTTCCAATGGAGATATAAATGTCTTAATACTATATAAAGCCACTTACCAAGTTTCATAAAAATATATTCACAAATAAGCGGTATATACAATTTTAATTATTCCCCATAAGAATAACATTGGGGCTGAGTACGCAGGTTTGCTGCAACAAGGAACACAAAAAATGGGTTTTTATGCTAATATATCAATATAACTCAACTAGGTGAAGTCGTAAATCAGTTTTTATTCATTTATGTTCATAATTAAGGGAGACAGAGCATTTAATAATTCTCCATAAGAATAACATGGGGGCTGAGTACGCAGGTTTGTTGCTACGGGAGAATTATGAAAAAAATATTTTTTTGGAGCAAATATCAATGTACCTCAACGAGATGAAGCTGTATACCAAGTGTCGTCAGTATAAGTTCATAAATAAGCGAGATAAACAATTGTTCTTTTCCTCCATAAGAATAACATTAGACAACAACGTACTGTATTTAGCACTTTCAATATCTTGGTAACCAATTGACGTAGAGGAATGATCGAAATACCAAATTGTGTGTTTTTTTAAGTTGAATCGAATAGTCAAAACTAAAATTTGACTTTTTCAAAAATTATACGTAAAAAATTCAAAAAAAACATTTTTGGGGTACAAAACCCCCCCAAAATAGAGCTTCGGATAGAGCGATCAGGCTGGTTTTCGAACATAAAGACATAAATGTTGCTTTACACGTTTATACGAAGTTTCATTAAAATTGGATAATTTTTACAAGAGTTATCGTGCTCACGGGCATACATACATATATATATATATATATATATATATATATATATATATATATATAATATATATATATATATATATATATATATACAGTATCGAACGAATGGTGTTTTTGGGGTCTGGGGATTTCAAAACGAAAAGTTATCACGGTCCCGGGCCTAGGTCTTACCATGCCGACTACGGTAATAGTTTCTTCCCTATAGGGGAAATTCGCTAAAACTGAGAATTCTTCATATATATTTAATTTTTATCACTGAAAACGTACTTTTTCAGTTTGTGTTACATTATAGTTTATACATCACTATAACTAATGCCTAAAGGTTCATACTTTTCGTTAGTGAGACAAGGAATTCCAATTTGAATGTGCTCTTGACGGCGAGGTACCTTCGTGGCAAGCCGCTTCCCACACGCACGAGCTATGCAAATCGAGTCACGTATAAAGTCAATCTGATCAGGAGCGTCGCAATACATATTATATGTCTTAGTTTCTATGGAAATAAGAAATTGTTTCTGAGTAAATGCTACTAGCAGCTAAAAGAACACGAGCCACTGGAAGAGGAGACTTTGTCACCCGAAGGAAGCCGAACTTGTCCGATGACGAACGAATTATCCGAAAGAGATGCTTTATTATGATAAAACAGTGAAATGTAGTATTTTAAAATGTAAACAGAGGAAACCTACTTATATTCTTACTATGTTCGCTTCATTTACGAATAAGTTATAGTAAAATAAACTAACCTAACTCCGCAGAGTGCTGTAAGGTGGCTCTTTTCTTTGTAACATATTACAAAAATGGGTTAGTGTAAAATGTAACAAAAATTAGTACCACAAAAAGGTAGAATTCAACCTGGGACCGCATGATCGTAAATCTAGTGCCTTATCCATTAGACTACCATAGCTATCGAACTAAGTAAAAGTTACAATTCATCAAGCAGTAGACGGTGCTGTGATTTTAAAATTTGCCACGGGTAGCGCTCGATGTTATTTCAAAGTTTTACACCTGGCAGCGCTCACGTAGGAAATGTCTCCTTTTCCAGTGGCTCGCTCGTGTGTATTTTTAGTTGCTAGTGTGAATGCTATACATAAGTTTACATACTTTATACGACCTAGTTCAAATGTCTTCCTTTAATACAGTGTAGGGTTGATAGAAACCCATTTTCTTTTTCAAATAAAAAAACAATGTATGGTTTCTTTGAAATTTCTATAATAGTTTAAGTAGTCATGTTTCAGGCGTATGAAAAAGCTGCTAAATATATCGTTTGAGTTGATTTTAAAATATCTTTATGGATAGTGTAAAGTTATTTGCTTATTCGCAAAAGGTAATAAACTTCGAGCTGACTGGTCCACCAATTATATACTCGCTTAGCCTGAGAGAGAGACTCTAGGATTGAATATTGAGCAAACACAGATAAAAGATATACACTGTTTAATTACACACTTCAAAATCTGAATACATGCTTATAATATAAAGGATGCACAGAAAAAGCTAAATAAAGTTCATATAGATTACATACAATAGACAAAATATATCGTCCCTCCAGCACGTAATTACCTAATAAAGTGGACCCTCATAAAACAAATCTTCAAGTCTAAAATCTAAATCTAATTTACTACGTTCCCACAAAATCTACTCTACTATATGACACAAAAAAACACACACAAAAGGGCAACCCTTCTACTAGGGAATATCCTATAACAAGGACTTGGGTCCGCACTCTTTCCCAAAATAGAGTTCTTACACAAATGTTAATTATTTAAACATTCCCAAATCAAAATTAAATACAACACTTATTTATTGAAAATTTCTTAATTATATTTACATAGGGCCCTAAACCTATTATTCTTGGATTACTTCACGTTTTTAACGCTTATTTTCACTTACTGTCTATTAAGACTCTTTACTTAACGTTTTTCTTCATTTCAGGCAAACCTTAATTGATTACCACAATTAATTTGATAATGTTTTATTACTCAAAAAGGAGCTTGTACCGTTATTTTAGCTTTTATTAACTTTGATTAAATTTTCGGGAAATGGAGCCTAACTTTCTGTGCACAAGTCTGACGATGTTCCACATACCGTAGGTCCCAAAGTGGTCCTGCCCCGAGAGGTTCTCTGCCCTGGCTGCGGTGTTGCTCTCTGGGGTTGTCCAGGGGCCGCTGTCTGCCGGGCTCGCTGTTGGGGGTGGCCCTCGACTCTTCGCACGGGTCCGCGGTGTCCTGGTCCGGGGTAGTGCCGGGGCCCTCGCTCGATCGAAGTTCGGGGTCGCTCGTCCCACAGGGATGGCTCCGCTCGAACGTCTCGGGAGGTCTGTGTCGGTGGTCTTCCGTCAACTTCCCGTCCTGGACTCTCTCGGCTGGGATGGTGACTAGTGATGAGGAATCTGTGCTCGTCTGAAGGGTGAATCTCGGTAACAGTCGTTGTGGAACTCTAAGGGCGGCTTAATACTCGTCTCCCAGATGTCCCTGCTCCTTTCCTAACTCTCCCAAGAATGACTTCCTTCCCTCGTCTTCCTTCCTCCCTCTTTTTCAGTTCCCTCTCTCTGTTCATGTTTTCCCCCAGATTATGTCCATCCTATCATCTATTAACCAATCGGGGTGACGATTAGCCACGCCTCTACTATTTGATTAGCTGATCAACTCTCAGCGGAATTACGCCATTTTTGAATGCTGATAGTACTGCCAGTTGGTAAGTTCTTTGATTTCTGGGCATGCAACTTTCCCACGAAGTGTTTATCCTTCTAATCGATACGATGTGTTATTGTTTCCCATTGTATATGTGAAACTTTTGCTAGTGCAAGCTCCGTTCTCAGGCTCCCTTGTGTTTCCAACGTGCATTCAGCCACGTGCGGTTCTGTATAAATTACTAGTCCCGCAAATCAGTTTTTAATTATATACATATTATAAGGTTTACAATAGACTATAGTGTTCAACACTAAAATAATATAAAATAATTTTTAACAGTTTAATAATGGAATTTGCATTAGATTTATAATTTACAGGGGATGGAATGATAAAACTAAATTTTCAGGGATATCTAATAATTTCTATAAATAAATAATATCCTGGAAAAAATGGAAATACTTGATTGTATTTTTATTTATACGGTTTGAGAATGGCATCTTGGGGTTCCTCATACCACCGTCTCCTTAACCACCTTTGACTCGAGTATCCCCTATGACCATACGTAATTAATAAAGGTTCCTTTAAGTTCAATGTATAAGTGTGAACGTTCGCTAATAGACAGAAATTCCGCATTCCTCATTTGTATATTTAGTTAAGTTTAAAGTCTATAAAGTATATAGTTTAAAGTCTAAAGTTTAAAGTTTAAAGTCTATAGTATAAACTACCGTATGATTCTTTATGATGGTTCTGCTAAAAGTAACTTTTCTTAGTTATTTCGTGGAATTATCTCAGATTAATTTAAACAATATATGCACACCGATTATTTGTTATATTTGACAGAAGAAAGGAAAATACCAGGCCTGTTGAGTACAAATAGAACAAAACACAGTGAAAACTCAGCTTGGACATGATGGACATGATCATAACACCAAACCTAACAAATACTTGGCTTGACAAAAATAAAAGTTATAAAACAGTCCTTAAATTCTTAAAACCTTACGCACTCCCTAATTTATCTTTTCAAATAATAATAGTAATAAACAGTGATGTCAGCAATTCAGCCAGAGATGCCCCTTAATTTCATCTTTATCCAAATTTACGTTTCCTAAATTATAATTATTGATCCTCGTGTCCACAAAGGTCAGCTTACATCTCTTGTGGCTGATGAGAGGCCTCTTGGAGTTTTCTCACATAACGCACATGTAAAACTCTGTTAAATGTGAAATAGCACTATTATATATCAAAATGTATATCTAATGGTTTTAATTGTGGGCATGAAGCCATGTCATCTATTTACTGCACTAAGAATATCTTCAACTTCATTAAACCATAGACCATACTAATAGAAAGAAACGAGACATTTTTTTATTTAACATATATGCCTTCCAGTAAAAACATACACCAGCAATATCCGGTGAGAACTATCACGAATATAAACATATGGAGGATGATCCAAAAGTATACATTTGCTGACCATATAATAACATATAAGACTATATGACATCTAAATTAAGGATACAAAATTGATAAAAAAGATGAGTTTTATATTTTCAGGAACTATTCAAATTACAAGGGAATCATTTTAAACTCGATGCAAGTTCATACCAAATATCTAATTGTCTATAAAATATTATACATCAAAACTCTTCTCTTCTAACAATTTCCATTTACCTAAATTCATCATATGAGTTGTAATCACATTTTAATTTCCTGGTTTTTACTCAAAGAGCAGAAACACTTGTTAAAGCAATTACAGTCATTTTACTATGGTAGGTTACTATTTAACTTCTTGTTTATTATATTTATCTGCAGTTTTTTGAATTTGTGAATTGTGAATGCTTATATACGGGTGTCCAGCTTCAACTATCAGAATATTCATGTGGTTATATGTCGGTTAAAACAAAAAAATAATCGTCTAAAACATATGTCCTATCTCTATTCCTTAGCTGTCAGTCTTTAAGGGATTTTTAATTTAATTAAATTGTTAAAAGCCTTAAAATAGCAGAGTTGGTTTAACATATAATACTGAAACTTGGTATGAATGTTGATCTAAAGAGGATACATTAAACTTCAAGATAATTGTTTTCATGCAATAATCCGTTTCAAAATTGTGGCAGTTAATAATTTCTAAGTTAATTATAAAAAATATAATATTAAATAAATAAACAAACAATTAAAATAAATAATTTGTAGAAAATTTTCATCCAAATCTAACAATGTTTTGTTTTTAATAATTGAGTCATAGATAACAGAGATCACTCAAATTTAGCGGTTGCATTATAGAGCTCGTCCCAAAACAACCGTTTTCAACACCCGGAAAGCCCTTTCATTCGACCACTAAATTTTGATTATCTCAAATAAAATCAGTTAATTCTTTATTCAGCCATACTAACACATAAATGTATTTGAATAGCGTAACAGAATTATGCATATTAGTAATAAATTAAATCTATTATTAAAACTAAAACTAAAGGTTGACAATGATAAGTATATTAAAACAAAACACTTTGCAATGTAAAGGTCAGTGCTCAAAAATATGTTATCACTATCATGTAGGCTATCAGATACAATATAAATATTTGGAGTTCAAACGAATGTTTAAAGTTTTAAAGTCATACATTTTTTTATAGAATAACAGGGAGATTTAATTACAACATCTTTTAGTAATCTTTTTAATTTATTAAAGTTACTCTCCAGTCTTACAGGTGCCGGTAAGTGTTGAAAGAACTTCAGACCTGCATAAGATTTTTCGTATAAAATTCTAAGTTGTGGCAAGGTCGATTAATTTTAAATCTGGTATTATAACTGAGGATTCTGTTTAAAGTGAACGATATTTGAAGTTGTTTTGCATAAATAGTTGTTCCATAAATGTATAAATTATATACTGTTAAAATTCCCAGATCATAAACAACTTTCTTAACTGAATCTGTTCTTTTAAGCATCATCATTACACGAATAGCTCTCTTTAGTTGAATTTGGATTTTATCTAAACTGATTTTGGTTGTTGCGCCATAAATAGCGATTCCATAATAAATGTGACAGTGAAGAATAGAATAATAGATGATTTTTAGAGTTTCCAAATTGCAATTCCTGGACATCTGTCGCAGATCATAAAAACCAGAAGATAATTGTTTAACTACATGATTAATATGATCATCCCAAGAGAGATTTTCATCAATAATTAGACCAGGAAACTTTCTTCGGTCTACTTGTCCTATTCTTACCATTTTTATAAAAATATTAGGTTCACATTTTGTTCTGGATTTATGCTCAAAAACGATATAAAAATAGACTTATTTACATTTATGAGAAGATTTTTTTATCAAGAGAGTCTTTAGTGGACAAAAGGATTTTAGATGAAGACCGTTCAATGTGTGATTGTAATTTTCCTGTAAATAAGATATTAGAATCATCAGCATATAGACACATAGAACCATCACTTCTAGGAATCGTCTCTGGCATACCCCTGATGTAACAAAGAAAGAGTAGGAGGCTTAAAATCGATCCCTGGGGCGCTCCGCATCGTAGTGTTTGATGCTGAGATCTACATTTTTCAATGTATTTTGTGTTATTACGTTCTACAATATAATCCACTTCCACAAACTCCTGTCTATTCTCAAGGTAAGAATTAAACCATCTAAGTTCTTTTCCGCAAATTCCAAGTTCATTTACAGTTGTTAATAGCTTACTATGTGAGACACTGTCAAATGATCTAAAAAGACATTGTCCCTGTTTTACACTGATCCCTGTTTTTACTAAGATCTAAAAATATTCCTACAACCTTTTCACCTTTAACAAATGCACTAATGATTGATTCTATAAATTCTATGCCAGCAGTTGTGGACTTTCCTGATCGAAATCCGTGTTGCTCTTTATCCAACATTTTATTGGTTTCAACCAAATATAGGGATAGTTGGATGTAAACAATGCGCTCAAATATTTTTGAAAAAAAAACAGGTAAAAAGGAGACAGGACGACAGAACGACGGATCTGTAATACTACCCTTTTAAAAATGAGAATATCTTTGGCCAGGTTTAATTTGGATGGGAAAATACCCAAGATGAGCGAAAAATGTATTAAGTTTGTCAAAGGTTTCAAAATAAAAAGTAATGAGTAATAGGTATTAGAGTATAGGTATTATGAGTTAGAGTAATAGGTATTTCATCATACCCTGAAGAACATTTGTTTTCAAATGGAAAAATAACATTTTGAAGGTTTTCTTCAGTTATAGTATCGAACTTGAAGCTTTTGCTTTTAGTTGAAAATTTTTTCTGGATAACCGTGTTTTGTTTAGGTGGAGAGGAAACACACGGTAATAAAAGCTTTTCCACTGCAGTTGTGAAAATATATTCAAAATATTACTTAGAGCAACTGGATGGATTATGATTTTACCATTTTGGGATATAATTAAATTAGGGGTAAAGTTTTTTTTTATTTTAAGTTTCTTTGAATTTTTATTATGTTCCAAGTTGCTTTTGTTTTATTAGTAGCATTTTTAATCTTCACATTATAAAGTGTTTGTATTAATAAAAGTGTTCTTATAGATTGTGTTAATTCTCTGTTTTTACTTGTACACTTTGACATATACCTACATTTTTATTCAGCCAACCAAAACTTTCTAGTTCAGTTACTTCACTTGTTTTCTTCATTATTTGAACTCTATTTGCATTCATTATACCCCTTTTATACACATAAGGTTTTTGGGAAATTAACATCAAAAATATAACCAAAATTAAATATGAAAATATCATATTTTTCATTTAAAGGAGATGGAAAAACTTCATACCAGAAAACATAACTAACTTGTTGTCGGTAAACTGTCTTCGTTTTTTTAAATATTTTATTATTTTCACTTTTTAAATTTACTATCTCAAGAAGTTGGGCATCATGATCAGACACATAGGTTAATCCCTGTGACTTTTAAATGGACACAATTTATATTAGTAATAAAAGTATATATTGCTGATTCATTTTAATGAGTTACCCTAGTTGGAAAATTTACTTTATAAGACTTATTCCGCATAGTAACAATACTTAATAAACGGTATCAGGAAACTAACACATAATTTCTCCCCTCAGCCTAACTTTAATGAATAAATTACTTTTTATTTACAAAATATAGAATACAAAGCACGGTGGAATGTACAGAAAATCTTGTAAACAAGTTGTTTTCAAAAACATCCACCCAAATCCCTGTTTTGGAGGCACTACAGAATCGATTGCTACACACGTGGTTTTAAGGGGGAAAATGCCCCCTATCCCCCCCCCTCAGGATTATTAAGCCTAAGGGTTGTCAATGCTTACTTGACAAGCATATCAAGTTTGAATTAAATTGATTAGTAAATAAGAGAGAAATCGTAATTTTTGTATTCCCCCTAAGAATAACATTGGACAACGTACTGCGTTTACCGCAAAATGGAAATTTCAATTTTCTTCGCATCCAGCAATAGTAGAATAGTAATTCAAAATACTAAATTATTTATTTTTTGAGCTCTTTTTAATGGTGAATAGTATTTTTTTTATATTTACGATTTTTTATTAAAAACCAAAAAAACTGAATTTTTGATGATTAAGACCTGTAATTTCTGAACCCGAATTTTAAAGAAATGCGGGTGGTTTCATTTTGTTGGCAAACAAAAGTTCTACAAACGATTGAAGTTTAATCAAAATAGTTTGAGCCGTTTTTGAGAAATTTTGCTTTTTCATGTTTTTGGCAGTTTTTGGGGGATAATTACCCTTAAAAATAAAAAATTCCAAAAAATGAAAAAAAGCCTGGAGATATCGTGGATTAGTAGCTACATACCAAATTTCATAAAAATCGAGCCATTGGTTAGGGCTGTAGCTCTGTACAGATCCATACACACACACACACACACACACACACACACACACACACACACACACACACACACACACACACACACACACACACACACACACACACACACACACACACACACACACACACACACACACACACACACACACAGACAGACAGACATAACGTAAAACCACTTTTGGGTTCAGGGAGCACCAAAACGAATATTTCCACTAACAAACCAAATTCGAAAATTTTGACGAAAACAATACTTTCTCCATATACTATGTATAGGGGGAGAAGGTAAAAATCTACTATACAGTGCATCATGTTTTAAAACATTGATGTTTATGTCTCCAGCTATAATGATATTTTCATATTTCTCTATTAATTTGTCTTGTGAAATTTAAAGTTTTGTTAAGAAAGGATCATTATATATATATTCAGGAGTTCTGTATAAACATACTAATACGAAATAAATGCCTTCAACTGTTATTTCAGATAAGCAACACTCAAACTCCTTCTCTGATGTAATTTCTTGAATTCCTTTAATTAAAACTCTTTTACTATTGATAATATTTGTTTGATATAACCGTTATCTATGATTCAATTATAAAAACTATACATCATTAGATTAGGCTTAATGTTTTCTAGAAATTAGGTATCTCATTTTTGTATTTGCATTTGATTTTTATTTAACTTGAAAAATGGTTTGCTATTTCATTTCGAAACAAATGGTTGCAGAAAAAATATTGCAGAAAAAAGAATTTTTTGACTTAAATGTACTCAATTTTGATCAACATGCATACCAGTATCAAGATTATATCTTAAACCGATTCTGAGAAATAATGGTCTTTATAAAAATCACGTACAAACTAACAGACAGCAAAAGAATAAATATATGACACATGTTGTTTTCTATTATTGTTGTATTGTATTACACCCCGTGAGGTATCGGACAGTTGAAACTAGACACCCTGTATAGCAAAATTGATTCTGTGTTTTTTTCCACAAACCGCTGTGTACCTGTCTTTTATTTTGTTTTTTAATGTAAGCCTTTAATGTATACAGTTATCTGTATGATCTAACTGAAAAATTTTACCTTGCTAATTAATTTAGATCATTGGGGTGAATACGACATCGGCATTCATTCGCACTCCTTCCCCATGTTTCAGGTCTATTCATGCCAGTAATTAACACGGGGGGAAACCCATACAAGCGAGGAGTCCCATTTTCCTCAACTAGTAGTCATATCCCCAGAGCGCTAAGTTACATTTAGATTACCCCTCTGATACATACCACATATTAAATTTATACAGCGTTAATCCCAGAAATATTAATACAACAATATAACTCATTTACCCATTATAGAGGTAAAATAAATTGCCAGTTAATATGGAGTAAACATCACACTTCAAAAATCAACAAAACAGATTACAAAATACAAACCCTATCCACTAGTTCTGGATAATCTACCAAAGGTATATCTCAGGTTAAATACTTAAAAAATTAGTGAGTCCAGTAATACTCAGTAATATCCAATTTTGCTACTTGAGTATGTTTGGTAATTTATTTTTAAAGAACATTTTTTATAATATAAATCAATTTGATTACTTGCTAATCTACTTATTATCTATGCATATACATTATTTTAAATTTTCTTTTATCAGATTAGCTTAAACTTAATTCTGTTTCTTTAACTGAAACAAATTAACTTGCAATTAAATAAAAAATCAACTTGTAAATTCCTGTTAAATATTATTTAACATTAAAATGCAAGTAATATTTATTAGGTTTGTAAAAAAATATATTGCTATATAAAATCAGACTTTAAACAGCCAACAAGACCACAATATGAACTGAGGGGGAGGATCGCAATATTACTGAGTGAATTCTTTATAGACCACCTGATAACCTTCGCTTCTAACAATGCACTTAGGGATGTCTGCTAGTTTAATATCCTCTCTGCGTAAAGAAACATCCAAATTTGAAAAATATTTGTCAGTTTTGGAAGCAATAATATTTTTATCTTAGCCAGTCAGTCAGAGTCTAATCACCGGCTGGCTTGTGCGTATATGTAATGTATGTGAAGTATGTGAAAAATTTCGTGTAATGTTATGTTGAACAGATTTAATGTTTAAATTTTTTTATTTTGACGAAATTTTTAGCCTATTGAATTACGGACGTTTTTGTGTGACCAGAAGATAGAATTTTGAATTTCGAAACATGACGTCATAATAGGTGACAGGATCAATTTGAACTGTTTCGACGGAAAATTTATGTAAACCTGTTTTTTATTTCCTAAAAGAAGTTCAGAAAGTATTTCCAAAATGAATTCATTAACATTTTTGTTATGAAATTTTATATTTGTTAAAAAGCTTAGTGTATTTTTTATTTAACCACAGTAAGGAGTTGGTACAATTATATATCTAGAGCTAATCTTTATTATAAATAAATGTTAAAACAAGTCTTCAATTAGCCATAGTACGCAAAAGTACTTCGTAAAATGATTATTGTTATATTACGTTTTATATAATTTCTATTATTTTTACACACGACTGTGCACCTAATTCACAATGTATTGCACAAACGTGCTTATCTGCACTCTATATGTTCCTCAAACTTCACCTCTCAGTGATGGTAAAATATTAAAGGCGACCCTTTTTGCTATAGTCCCTCATATCTAAATAGGTTAAAAATGTATTCAAAATAGCTTAAAGGGCAACAAATTTAATATAAAATATACACTAGGAGGGACTTTTAATTATTTTTCTCATAAAAATAATAGTTTTTGTCTATATATGAATATAGTTGTCTCTCGTATTGATCTTTTTCTTCCAAGGGTTATTTTGATTGATTTATAAAATACATTTTAATCGAAAATCAAACAATATACTTATACAACTATCAAATAGATCAGTATGTAGAAATAAAAGGTTCTATTTTATTCCAATTGATAATTTATCATTGGAACTATTTACAACATTAAATATATGTACAAATTATTTCGGTCGTTGATTTTCGATAGTTGTAATATCACACAAATACTGTCACGCAATACCAATTTTTTTTAGTTTATAGAATTCATATAGGGTTTGAAAAGAACTCAATATGTTTTTCTAGCTTAATAAGTTTATGATAATTTAATTTCTTTTATTATTGTTATGCTCTTTTACTGCGTTCCCTCAGACAAACAGGTTAAAGAGTGAAAATATAATTTACAAACAAGTTTAAGTTTACAAAAATGTATTATAGCATGTATAATTACCTGCACAGTTTATGAATGTTTACAAAATAGATAGAGTTCAATTTAATTAAAACATTAACTTATACTAAAAAGAAACATAAAACTATTAAAAAATATTAAATGTAATACCTAGTTAAAGAAATTTAGCATATGTATAAATTAATCTGTCTAAAACTATCAAAACAAAACATTGTTTTGTTCACTAATTCAAAAGGATAATAGCAATGATTGTTACTCTTCATACGTTATCTGTTTACAGACACAATATGGACCTGAATTGTAATTTATGAACATATTCGACATCTTACTAGACAAAATGTAGTTAAAATAAAAAAGTTACAATAAGAAATATCATTTTCGGTGCAATATTATAAGTATATTTTAAATTTGCCTGGCATTATCTTTGAGATTTTAAAAAACAAGTTGATTATTATATAATAACGTTTACTTCAAAACAGAAGTACCAAATTTAAGGCCCAATTTAAAATTCCTCAGTATGGGAAATAGCGTTATATTAGCTAGTTCAAGACAGTGAATTATTATTTAGTTCCCTGCGGGTAACACCGTTCAAGCCATTCAGAGATTTGGAGCAGACGAGGATCTAATTTTTTGTTAAATTGTAATGGTCAACAGAGAATTTTACTTTCGTTCTTAGAATTTTAAAACAGAAAACTTAGAAGCTTTCTTCTACGTTTTATGTTTGGAATTTTTAATATGGTACGATAAACTGAGATCTGTATGGTATTATTTTAAATGACTGATTAGATTATTACATGCATATAATAGTTTACTGTATTTAAAAAAGCAAAAGGATACAGATGATGCAACTTTCAACAAAATTATCTTTCTGCCGGGCTGAACGAGCTTCAGGTAAATTTAAGTGAGTTGAAAAGCACGATTTAATTATGTTTCTGTTAAAAACAGAACTTTGAATTTTGCCATAACCTCGTTACATGTTAACATTGAAACATGACATCTATTTCACCAATTTTATATATTTTGTATACCTTTTTCTATATTTGTATATTATAAGGATGTGGTCATAATGATAGTCGCGAGATGTATTAAGATCCAATTGGTAACGTAAACCTGAGACGGAGGCATTATGTTAATTATGAATCCTCTGATCTACAGTGATAGCATAGCGATTATGGATTGCTTGACCCTCAGGGCCTCTACAATCCTGTCACTAAACTTCCATTTTGCCAGTGTACGGTACATTTATTAATTACGATTACCATTTTCTTTCAAAATGCTAAAATTCCTAAATATATATATATAATTATATATATTGTACAAACTAAATTTTTTTGTTGGTTTTATACATGCAACATGAATTTAGAAAATATTATTATATAATGTCTACCAAGGGTATTTTGTAAAATGTACTTTACAAAATTGCTTACATTGTTAGCCCACTAAATTTATATTTTAAGCATTTAACTATAGTTTGTAAGTCCTGATCACTAAACATTGACAAAAATTCAAGGGGAGTTTTAAAGTTTGCTTGTTGTTTTAAAACACCTACGGTCTCCAGTTAATACAATCAAGTTATCTATGGAAAAACACAGCGCTAAGACAATTCCATATCTCGTATAGACGCGAATAGAAAATCCCTGACTGTAAAATCTATCTGATTTGTTGTATAGACGGCAAAGATTTCAAGAAAATAAATGGATTTTATATCAGACATATCTTAAAATTGCAGTAAGTAAAACATTGAACTCACTTCCTTGTTTAATTTTACTGTTGTTTTTCCCTTGATAAATATTTTCACGGGTGATATAAGTATAAACATAATTTTAAAATATTACAACAGTACAACTTATAAATGTGTTTTAAATGTTCAGTCACCCCACGCTCTCATGGGTTCTGTAAGTTTTATAAGGGTCAGCCATTAATTATAAACCACACAAGAGTAATATAGTTTTATTTTTTTTCAAATAAATTGCTGAGCTGGTATTACTTTATGGTTTAAATAAACAGGAAAATGCAAAAGATCCGTTCTACAATCGATTCACTGCTTACAACGAAATGCTCCTACATTATTCGTGTTCCGGTCTAGACACAAAAACATCATCTAATACACGATACATGTTATGGTTGATCCTTACCAACTCGTAGTCATGTAAAACTTCTATTGATAACTGGATTAAATCAAATGAGTTAACAATATTTTATTGATAACTTCATTACAGTAGATCCCTTGTTTCAAACAAGGGTCTGCGGCTGTAACGAAGTTATTACAAAGTATCCAAATATATTTATTTCTTGAAGGCACTCTTCTTACTGATATAAATTAATTAAAAATATGGAATCAGTCATTTCAGTAATTTGCACTATTCAGTAACCAAAAAATAAAATTACTTTACTGAATCGATGTTTTCAATTTTAAAATAACCAAATATATGCTTATAAATAAAAAAAAATATAAACATTACACAGAAATGTTTTTTTTACAAATAAATTTGTCCAAACTATAGTGCAGCTAAGGACTACTTTTAATTATTTCACCAGTATAAAAAACAATGTTTGATTACCCCACTTTCATTTAAGCCATCTCAGACTGGTTATTTACTTTGAATAGTCATTTTCAGTTTATTTTTAATTTTAATTAGTTTGAAATAAAAATATATCTGTTGTAAGAGGTAAAGGACACTCTAAGGAAGTTATTAACGTTGCCCTGTTTAACAAAAAATAAATAAAAATAAACTTTTCGAATGTATATATTTATGACCAAAATAATTCATTTAAAAATCCCAGTTTTAAATGATTAAAAGGGTGACATGATATAGGTAAATTGTAAGTAGCGGTGTCCCATACAGTGTTTGTGCTTGAGAAAAACAAATGTGTGCTCAAGTTTAATGCGATTGTCCTAGTTCCATTTTAACTGCGGCCTCTCCAGTAGTGTTTTTGCACTGTTTGATTATTTTTAACAAATGTGATTGTCTATACATTTTTTCTTTTGTTTTTTAATATGTGGCAAAAGATGACTAAGTGCAACTGTTCATGTATTTAACGTTGTGTTTAGGTAATTAACTGCTTCTAAGTCACCATAGTGTGTTTGAAATAATCTTGAACCAATGAGATAAACAATATGTAAAAACGTTTGTAAATAAAACATGCAACAGGAAGTAATAGATTTCGCAGATAAAATGGGAAAACACATATTGTAATAAAACAGAGTAGACTCTTAGAAACCAAAGATTTGTTTAAATCTTATCAACTTTGTATATTTTAATGAAGACAAATATAAAGAGAAACAAATGTCTTAGTAATATATTTTTTACCAAAGATCCCAACTATATTTGCATTTTTTATTATCAACTACACAGATTTTGGACACTATCTGAATATTGAGCTGGCATATTTACCAAATTCAGCTCCCTGTTATTATTACAGGAAAACACAGGATTATATGCGTAATATTTCTATGTTAACAGTACTTTTGATGATTAATGCAACGCATGTTTATTTATTTCCCTAAAAATATTAGTTTACCTTTACATTTTAATGAATTTATGGAAAATCCAGTTGTTGTAGGATGTTAATTTAAGAAAATAACATATAAATAAGGAAAATAGAGGGTTCGAATTGTACGTGTGCTTTAACAGGTCGACTGAACTTTTTATGCTTAACTTTTATCATCAAAGGATCGTTTTTTATACTCCAGCATGTCTTAATTTGGTGTCTACACTAAAATAATAAATGATATACAGTTTAAATATCCAAAAACCTGATTTAACTCAATCCTGGCTTTATTATTTGACTTGTAATGATCAGTTTGCTTGGTAAACATAGCTTATCAGTGCAGAGTTTTTGACGGGGGGACTCGTTAGTTAACGTGCTGGCACTTCATCAACCTAAAAAACTCACCCATTTCCTAGTAAAAATAAGGAAACAAGAGTTTTGCATGTCATCTTCGTGAGTTTAATTTAATCGGTATTACAAATGCTATTCTAAATTGTTAGTTGCCACTCCAAAATACGTATGTGGATTTAATCATTCAAATAGCAAGGCATACTTATCATACAACATTGTATTTTGAAGAATAATAGATAGTAAACTAGTTAACTCCAACTTATTTTCCTCAAAAATATATTTGAAAATTGCCCCAAACTATTAAATTATTCTTCAATATAATTATTGAAAATAGCTCATAACTAATACATTGAAAATGTATAACGGCACCCTTTAAAAAGTACTTTAACGATTATTTTATATTTATATTTTAAAATACAGGGACTTCATTATAAATTAGAACCAACATTTTCCATTGCATACTTACTTGTAATTTCTGGTGTCACAGTTTTCTTGTTACAAAGCACACAATGCAACGCCGAAATGAAAACGTTACCAAAAAGATGAGAGTAGGTAAAAGAGTAAGCTTAATGCTTCTTTTGTAGTTGCAGACAAAGGAGTATCTTGAGATACTTCATTCTTGTAGTTCGCGAAAATAAGAATTTTAAACTATATTACAAACAAAATAAAGCGTATACCCCCGAAAAGACCCATTATTTTCATAAAATTAGTTTCTTATAAAAATTTCAATTTATGTAGTTTAATATATCAAACCTTTTTCTAAATATTTGTTTGTATCGTTCTGTTCTTATTATTAGCGAATTTCCCCTATAAGAAAGAAGCTATTATCGTAGGTAGCATTGGAAGACTTAAACCCGAGACCATGATAACTTTTTGTTTTGAGGTCCCCAGATGCCAAAAACACTACAAATTTATATTTATATTTATATTCGAAAACTGGATTGATCTGACTATAGGAAGAGGCTTTTATGGGGGTTTAAAATTGTCCAAAAATCTTTTTTTTTTATATTTTACCCCATAATTTTAAAAACACCTAATTTTGGTTATATACATTTTTTAGAGTTTAAACAAACAAATAATTTAATATTTTTATTCATTACCTAGGTTAAGTTGTTGTGAAGAATAGCGAAAAAACTTATCCATAAAATTGCCCATGTTAATCTTATGGGAAAAAGGTTTAAAGATTTTCCTCAGGTATTTGTAATAAAACTTTACATTTATTTTTCCCAATAAGTTTAGCTGCACAAAACAATAATTTTGGTATTTTATTTGTTGTTCTTACGTTAAACCGTTGCAGAGATATTCAAAGTGCTAAACACAGTACGTTGCCCAATTTTATCCTTATGGGGAATAAATAAAATTTGATATCTCAACTATTTATGAATGTATATTATTGAACCTAGGTATTGTAGCTTCATCAGGTTGAGTTATATTGACAATTGGAAAAAAACACATGTTTTTATTTTCCTTGTTGCAGCAAACCTGCGTCCTCATCCCTACTCTTAATCTTATGGAAAATAAATCAAATGTTATATATCACTTATTTGTGAATGTATTTTTTTTAACTTGGTAAGTAAGTGGCTCTATGTAGTAAGGAGACACATATATATGTATTGGAAATTCGCTGAGTTTGCAGGTGTGCTGTGGCGGGGAATCTTAGACTAATTCATATATTGCTATGTTTAAATAAACTATCCGCTCGTAAATCTGGTTCAAAAAATGATAAAAACCCGTCAAAAAACGTCTTAAAAACGTACGATGTGTGCAATTAAATTGGCCTTTATGAAATTTGGACTGAATAAATATTGAGTTAAAATAGTTAATATCCTATTACTAGGATAAAAGTGTTAATGATCTAATCAGATATATAAAATGCACGAACGAGAAAATATAATATGACTCCATGACTGTGTGATAATCTAATTACATAACAGAGTTTCATTACCAGGTCTTAGTGACTCGTTAATTAACGAGTAAAGATCATTTATTCCACCACCAATTAACGAATAAACTAATTAGCCAAACCAATTTGCCAGCTTTCAAATAATCGAATATAGAGACAAATAATTTCTTAAGATAATATGTCTAAATTCCCCTCCAAAAAATTATTTCAATACTTATTATTAAAGCCTTTTTGACGCATGAGAGTTCGATTTAGAGAAATAGCCAAAACAATTCAGTGTCAAAAATGTTGTTTTTATTTCGCCCGCTTACAAACTAAGATGGACGAGCTCATTCGTCACAGAGATTTAAACAAACATGTTTACCGTTTCTCATATATATGTTTGCATGGAATGGCTCTGAGTTAATATAAAGAATATTTATAAATCTTGTAATATATTCTTTACCCAGCAGTCAAACCTGATGAAAATCAAGAATATATGTTTTAGATAAACGATTATGGATGAAAAGTATCAAATCATAATCTAGTATTACGGTTAAAATGTGGAACGATTACAATGTAATATTGAAATACATTAGATAAATCCTACAGTAAAGTAATGTCACGGTTATAAAAATAAAAAATCCGCTTTCTCTAAAATAATAAAATTTTATTTGAAAAGGCTTAGTGTTTTGGTTAGTTAACTGAAATTGGTTGACACACCACATCAAGACATGAATAATAACATTTGTTTGTCAATTTAAATAAACCAAAGGGTAAAGTAAAATAATACACAACATAATAAAACTGTATCATAATAATATTTACTGCGAGTTAAATAATTCATCATTAAATTTGTAGTGGATATTTTTAAATAGAACAAATGGTAGAATAGTTGGCTGAAATAGTAGTGTATTGATCCCTTGTAGTAACATTGTTGATTTTCCAAAATTTGATTTAATCTTCTAGATGACCTCGGTGACATATACCTCTTGATAAATGTCTTCAATGTGGAAAGATTAATGAAGCTATTGTATAATTAGCTGTAGTTCCGCTTACAAGTTCGTTACGTCAACGAAAGATGAGACACCTGATAATGTTAGACACGTCTGATTTTATCAGCATTGACAATCAACTTGAACACACGTTGGGTAAGTTTCGTACACTCTTAGGAGTTTAATAACATACTTATAACATTATGGTTATGTGCATGACACACTCATCCTTGCATTGTCAAAGAACTTACGGAGGCTTCATAGAAAAACTTTACGTGTGAATTATGTATGTTAACGCCTTGCTATCTACCACAATCTTTACCCGGTGAGATACTGTATGGCAAAGGGAAAAGATACATTTGCCATGTTTTTCTACGTGCGTGTATTGACCGGAAACAGCTTTGTTATAGTTTTGAGCTTAGACAAACGTAAGCTTATATATTTAAACTTATAGATATTTTTAAATGCAAGGATTAACTTCACCTATAATGTTTTATAAAAACTTAAAAAACTCAAAAGCAAAGTAAACTTTAATCTTATGTCAAATAACTGCTTATCAAGCCAAATTAAAAGTGATGCTTGTGCAATTATTAGTGAGTTGTTTTACTGTATTCTAATTTTAAAAAGTCTTTTATATTTAGTTTTTAAACTTTATTTATTTTTATCTTCAGATATATAAGTACGTCCTTATAACAAAGAAGTTAAGGGTAAGTTTTTTCTTCATGTAAGTCCTTTGTGAAATCTGTCGTCATTGTTAGGAAATATAACTTAATTAGTTGTTGGTTAAATGAAAATGCACTATGTGTATTATCTTCGGAAAATTTTAATATTATTTTAGTTTAAGATCCTTTAAAAAAATCCTCTCTTTATTTAAGCGTTTACAGTAACCTCGGATAGAAAAAGTTAAACAATCAAGTGAATTATTTCTGAGGAAATTGTAATAGGAACGTTATACGGTATTTAATTAATTAAAGCTATATACAGGAAAGGAATAATGTGGATAAGTGAAATGTGATTCGTATCAGACTTAATGCATTTTATATAAGGTCACAGATAGTCACGTTTTGATCGTACTGTATAATGTAGTTAATATAGCTACCTAATCGGGCCAATACGATGGTGTTAAACTGCGCTTAGAACTGACCTATGTACTAGATTATTAGTAACTATCCGGACCAGCTATTCATCTGTTAATGCACAGTTATAATTAGTAAGAATGCAATGTAAGTGAAATGCAACCTTTCAATGAAATGTCTTAAATTGTTCGTAACACCGCAACTAATGAGGAGGACTTAGGCTATTAATTAGCGTTGACAAGAAATGCGTAATGAACATTATAGTTATTCATTTGTAGTGGGGAAATGAGACTTCTGGCCCATTTGATTGACAGCTTCCGCACACGTGACTTTTTGTGACGTAGCTGTGATGTAGTTGGCGACGTATTAGTGACCTCATGTGAGTAAGGTTAGTTCAAGGTCATCCTGAGGATGTTTTAAAAAATAAATCCTGCACAAGTTTGATTGGATGGATTTTATTCGATAAAGATTTCGAATGATGTTTATTCGATAAAAATACCGAATAATTATCATTCAATAAATATATTTTATATATATAACTTTTACTTAGTTTTCTCTAATGACGTATGCACAGAGTCCATGGTGTTTGCCGGGTATTGTGTATAACTTAAAAGATAGTGCAAAACATCTGGATCTGGTGTTTCCAATTTTACTTTCCAAGTTAATGAAACAGTAGATTTTATAGCAAATTACACTTCACCTGTAATGCTTCCTTCCATGTTTGTTGAGTAAAATATCCATTAGTCAAATCCCACCAAGGATAACATCATTGCTTCCGCATCAGGAGACGTTGTGGTAGAAACTTCATGCTCTTGTATTTGATCAGTTGTATTTATATTATTAGTGTCAGATTGTTCAAAATTACAAGAAGAAGATGTGGAAGAAACAGTAGTGCCTTGGATTGGCGAGTCCATGTGTACTTAGCAAGAGCCGGAGGTACACTTATGTGGCACAAGCATATAGGATAGGTACCCAGCCCTTACCCCCACCACGCCAGCCCCCCACAACAACGTTCCCCCACCAAGTTGTTACTTCGCACAATAACCACCGGACAGTTATTTAGTTAGGGTTTAGCTGTTACACTGTGAGGATCGTAGCTCTGTAACTGAAAACTTTAATGATTAGTGCACCGTAAGTGTAAAGCTATATCAGTCACTATGATCTGAACTAGTGCGTGTCTTCATGTGTTGCTCCTTGCGTAGCAGACAACTGGCTAAGGGTGTTTCAGTCTTGATTATTTAACGTTGGAACCGTTCACAGTCCACTAAAAGCAAATACATTCTTTCTTCATTGTCGGAGAAGTAGAAAGTTGTCGCAAGCGGACTACTCAAGGACACTTTCTTCATATTTTTTCAAAACTGTGACATGTTCAGACTTTACTCCAACTTTATAGGTAGATGTTCATTTCTCAAGAGCTGGAAGTAAAGTGTTGTACCGCTAGTGAGTAGGATAGACATTTACCCCCTACACAACGTTACTTTATCCTTGAAATAGTTGTTTTTCCGCTATTGCTGCTATATACTTAATCGAATATGAATTCTGATTGCACATTCTTGTTCGTTTTGTCGAGCCGCATAATTTGAGTACCCACAGGTTACACTTTAAATCCAAAAATAAAGAAGTTATTTAGATTAAACCTTCAAAATAATGTTTTTTTTCGCTGTTGCTGATATACCCTTAGTCAGATCTGAATTCTGTATGCACCGACGTATTCGTCTTGCTGAGCCGCGTCATTAGAGTACCCACATGCTATACTTTAAATTAAGTTTATCAAAGACCCCCCTCACCATCAAGGTCAACTGGAGACTAACAAAAGTCTTCTGCCTATTTAAAGGCAAAGTTCCTAACTTGAAATGGTAAGGGTGGTCCTGAAAAGAACCGTTTGTGTTGTCCTGAAGAGTCCTGAAAGAGTTGCGTGGGTGGAGAAGTGGTGGAGAAATGGAGTTTATTTTACAAGCCAATCCGCTGTACTGTCTTGCCAGATAAAATACAAGCATTTTTCATGTGGGAACGTAGGAGGTGGTGTTGGTAGTGTTTGTGGCAAATGAACTTTAATGTGGCAATCTTCTTGGAAAAACATGTAATTGTTGTCATTTAACCTTGACACAAATTTATAGTTGATATTTAAATTAATTTTACGAAACTTTGCTGTTATTACGTTCAAGGGGTGATGAATTCATGCTCCTACAACACCTTTGTCAGCTCCATGACTTCATCGACGGTAGGAGGTGGAGTCGAAGGTCGAGGATCAGTTGCTGTTGAATTTGTTGGTCGAGACGGTGGTTGAGTAAAGTACAGCGGATGGTTTTGGCAATTGCTCATTACTCTTGATTTTAATGAAGTCTGCTTCTTAAATCCGCTCCTCTTCTCCACTCTCTTCAAGGACTCCTTCAGGTGACGCAGCTTCTCAAGGGTTACTGGGGACGACATCTTAGAGCGTGGTTCCAGTGCGTGGACAAAGCCAGAATTAGCTTGCCGACGGAGTATAGCGTGTCACAAAGCGAAACCTTGCTCCATCCATATATGTTTATGCAGCTGGGGACTGGTTTAGAACCTGTCTGACCTCAAGGAGTGAAATACCACCCCCTCCCCCTTCCCACTCTCTCTCTCTCCCCACCCCCCTCCTTCCCTCCCCCCTTAGACCCTGAAACATATTTCTCGGGGGGGAGGTCTGGAAAAGTGGTGGGGGTTCCTCCGCCATTGACTGTCACCTTTATAAGCGAGAGCAGTCGCAGTCTCTTCGCAGTTGCTTGCCGCCCGTTGTTTGTATCTATGTACCAGCAGGTTGCACTCTGCCAGCGTAGGTCTGTTAAGTGTGCGTCGGGCGCGACGCACAATTAACAGATCATGCGCATTTGCATTTGTATGTTGGTTTGTTGAGCACAGTAGTGTGTTTGTTAGATAATTGCTTGTAGTTTTCTGGTAGTATATGTAGTTAGTGTTTGTGGTTGTGATTGTGATTATATTTGGTGTTGGTTGAAGTGTCTTATTTACTAATGAAATTCGTACTTGTCTTACACCTTTTAAAACTGGGTAAAGTCATTTCCTACAAAAGGTTCGGCCCTGCAACCCGGCTTTAAGTTAAAACTGGGGCAAAGTCTTAAATTTTTGTCAATGTAATTTAATATGTTTCTCAAATAAATCCCGCTTTTTTACAAAAAAGTTTGGCCCTGAAAACCGGCCTGTCACCACGGCCATGCAAACCGGTTGACATTACCTATCTTACCTCTCTCGCACGAGAAAATGTTGTAAATATTAAGGCAGTCATTATAAACATCTTTGTCAATATACCCGGCAAACCATTTGTAACTTCTTGGGGGTTAATTAATAAAGGTTTCCGGTTATCAGGTCTATTGCCTATAACTGTGAGTATTTTCATAAGTATTATCCCTTTGAATTTTAAATCAGTCTTTTTAAAATACCTTGGTCAAAACTAAGTTTCTCAGTTGCCTGACACCCTTTGTTTGTATCTATGTACCATTGGGTTTCAATATGATGTTAGCCATTGTTAACACCGACCTTGGTTGTAGCTTTTGGGATTCTTAAAAATTACCTTCCCAAATACAGATCGGGGAATAGAGCACCAATTGCTGTTCTATTCCCTGTTTTGGCAACATGTTTAGATGACTTTGACCTACTGACGGAACTCATTAAATTCATTGATTATAATTGCCTTCTTTTAATACAAAGCGGGGAACAGAGCAGTTTATAATTCAAGTGAGAATTACTAACTGCTCTGTTTACGCTCAGACCTATGGATCAACACATCCACATTCGGAAACAAACCAGACCCGTGAAGATAAAAGCTACCATGAAAGCTACTATTTATTCTTGTTCTGATTTCTTAACATCACCCTCGACTTCTACATCACCCCCGACTTCTACGTCAACACCATCTTCTGCTGATTATAATCTTTGCCAGGCTCTTGCATCATCCTCAACTTCTGCTGCTGGTTCTATTCTTCGTCAGGCTCTTGCAATGGCCCTTATCATCCCTGAGAAGGTGACTGAGATGACTCCACCACCCGTCGTAAATCTTGATAAGTGTCCTTCCGCTACATCTCACTCACGTCCATCTTCTCCTTCAGCATCATCCTCGAGATCTACCTTATCATCGTCCTCGAGTTCGAGCTCCACCTCGTCATCATCGTCGTCGTTGAGATCGAGCTCTGAAATATTTACTACTCCTTTAACTGAAACTCAACTTTCTACAAGTACAACCAGACCATCAGTTATTTGCACAAATATTCAATCTCCTTCAGAGAAATTAAAAAAATAAAGTCATTGCAAAGGATGTGCATACTTCCTGCACAACAATGCAATTATATTTTCAAAAATGTCCAAAGAAAGGTGAACGCTGTGCAACATTTTGTATTTTAAATGAATAATTGTGCAGTTTTCATTTAAAACAATAAAAGAAGGGCAGCGTTTCTCTTTCTACAACACATCCAACAGTGAAACCAACCAAATCTTGGATAAATAGGCTTTCCAAAAATATACAATACTTCTTTGTCAAAATAATGGGTTTTTAAAGGTGATATTTACATGTGGAGATCAACTCTAAATTTTAAGATTGCCTAAAGGCATGGATCATCCTGAAAACCCAACAAAAAGCAATACTTAATCCGAAACGATAAATGAACAACTGAGTGGAGAAAATGTATTAAAAAAAGTTGTTTCCAAATTAAATAATGTTTCTTCCCAATCGTAGAAATTGTGGACAACCTATTTAAATTCTGTAGCACATGCTGTAAAATGTAAATAGGTTGCACACTTTTTTTTATGTTACAAAGTCTTTGACCTAGATATTAAACTTAAATATATTGTACTAATTCAAAGATATGATTCAAGAGAAAAGAGGGGGTTAATGAGTATTTGTGGGGGTTAGTGGGTATTTAAGCGAGCGCTTCGGAATATACTTATTAGTCAGCTATGAAGACTTCAACAAGCACATCCAACTCCGGATCTCTTATAACTGAGAAAAACATTGAAAGTTCACAGAAATGGAGAGCGAGAATTAACGATGATTATCAGAGATTAAAAAGCAGATTACCATTCGCACATCCGGATGATTCTAAATTTAAAACTATAACTTTAGCCATGAAGTATATCAAACTTCTTGGATCACAGCTCATAGAACCGGTACCCCAAACATCCGAGAAACCGCTGGCTCCCTCAATTCTTAAGGAAATGTTAATCACTTCTCAACTGTTTGAACCTATTTTTCATAAAGAGGATAACTTAGCGGCTCATCATTTCTTCGATGAAGAACCCTCAGTCTATAAAAAACATTTCCTTTTTGATGAGGACCAGGAAGAATATAACATTGTAATCAATTAAAGAATTTTGAAATACAGAGTGGGGAATAGATCAGTTTGTGGTCTAAGTGAGAACCACTTACTGCTCTATTCACCGTTTTGGTAGTAAGTTCAGGTGACCTTGACCCACTCACAGATTTTGAAAATTTGCGGATAGGATAGATATGTTAGATAAAACACCCCTTCCCTACCACCTACCCCCACTCTAATTGTAGATTTAAGCGGGTATTTAAGCGGACACTCCAGAATTTAGTTAATAGTCAGCTTTGGACAGTCAAGCTGGAACATCCAACGTAAATAACGAGCAAAGAAATGCCCGAGAGCAGCAAAGGGTTCTGAAAGTAAAAGAAGCATATAGTTTACTTCACTGCAAATTACCATTTGCTAATTCGAAAATGTCAAAATTGTCCAGTATACAACTTTCAAAAAACTACATGGAAAGCTTAAAAATGGAGTTAGAAAAACCATTTACTTTACCCCAACTGCCTGAACAACCGATAACAACTTCAACACTTCAAGAAGTTCTTCTTTATGATGATGATGCAATGGAATAAATTCTTAAAGAAATTCTTCTAGATGAGATTGCACTTCAACGTTTGTTTAGCGAAAACTGAAGACCTTTGAAATACAGAGCGGGTTAATTCAAAGCAGGGAATATATCAGTTTGTGGTTTGAATAAGAATCACTTACTGCTCTATTCCCTGTTCTTGTGGTATTTTCAGGTGGCCTTAACCCACTTACGAGATTTAAAACTTTTCAGATAGTATAAAATTGTTAGATATATTTTATTGTTATAACCTATCCCTTCCCTATCACTAGAAACCCCACCACCCATCCCCCACGAACTAAATCGGGTATGAAAGAAGGTTTCCCGTCAGTGTTAAAATCATTCTGCTGAAAATGAGTACATCCGCTCTGTATAACGCTTTCTCCATCTCTGCAGCAACACTAGTAGTAAGCAGAAAGGTTGAAAATATTGATCAATTAATTGCCTTGAGAAGTTTACTTCAAAGGTTTCTCGATTGTGAGGATGGTTGTGGTTTGTATATGTGGAAGCCTGCAAGTGCAGTGTTTAATAAGGAAAAGGACGCATGGAAAAAGATTATACAAATAATATATTGTTACGTAAAATGTTGGGTATGATGGCAAGATTTCGCCGGCAGTGATGGATCATCAACATAAAATTTTATATTAAACTAATCCTTTGTTGAATCAATAAAAAAGGGGAGGGGGTTGAAAAAACAGAGCGGGGAATACATCAGTTTGTGGTCTACGTGAGAACCTCTTACTGCTATATTCCTCGTTTTGGTAGTATGTTCAGGTGACCTTGAACCACTCATAAGACAGAATATTTGCGTATAGTTTTGATTTGTTAGGTAAAATCACCCCTTCCATATCACTTTCACCCCCCACTACCTAAAACGGGTATAAAAGGAGGTTCTCCATCAGTAGTAAAATCAGTCTGTTACTGGGAATCATGTCGCCTAGAGACAACATTTTCCATTCCAAGAAGACTTTACTGGAAATAAAACAAAAGATTCCAGATGAAATTAATGAAGATGAAAGACAAAAAAGATTCAGAAATGGATGATGATCTATTTCGTAATCTTGAACTACCAAGCAATATTGCTAGCAGTGAACCATATTTTAGAGAGATGGAGCAAATTGAGCTGTTGAGTGATGACGACGTTGATCCAGAGACCTTGATTATGTATCATCAGTTGCTCTGTTTGGAAGAAATGGAACCCATTAATAGTGAAACTCCTCCAAGGAGTAGTAATACCGATGGGTTATTTGTAAATACAGACACAGGGAACTTTAGTTTTCGTCGTCACTTATTCTGCGAAATTACCTCATCATCATCATCATCATCATCGTCAGATGAGTCAGGATAAATTTTATTTTGCTTTCTTCAAATATTTATATTTAAATAGAGAGCGGGGAATAGATCAGTTTGTGACAATAACTTACTGCTCTATCCCCCGAACTGGCATATGTATAGATGACCTTGACTCACATGAAAGATTCTAAAGATTTAATATTAAGAGGTAATGAAAAAATAATCATACAAACATTTGCTCCCCACCACTTAAGTCTTTTTTTAGACAACTCCTATATAAGCTATGTTGCAGTTCCGATTTTCACTTTGGTTGTGAACTGCTTCAATAGAGCATCTACCATGGTAAACCTACATTGTATAACCTCTATTACTGAAGCGGATGTTTTCCTCCAACGTGTCTATCAACTCATGGAGTTTCAGGATGTCTATGTAAGAGGAACGGGTATTCGTGGAGCAGAAGAAATTAAAATAAATGTAAAATAAATCTCTCTGGCAAATGAAATCTACCGTTGATTACGAGAAGGTTACATCCTGTGTCTTTATTACTATAGCGCTGACTAGCAGGCTATAATATTTCTTGAGGTTAAGAAGTGGTCATAAAAAAATAAAAGAAATGAATAAACTCTTCTTGTATTTATTTAAATAAACAAATTAAAAGTCTTTCTTCTCAAAAAAACAGTTCAAAACTCAATATAAAATTAAACTTGGGTTTGCTTATCACTTCTGTCTTTCGAAATAAAAGATTAACTGTTCGATCCTTTTTTTAATATTACTGGACTTTAATTATAAATCTTCCATTAGTTCTTTAACAGTCTGGCTTTAAGCATGTCTTCAACCCAAGTATAAAAGAAAAAGATGAATCGAAGAAAGAAAGAAACGCTTCGAACCCTGAAAAAGAAATAATTGTTTTACAGACTGTTCCCCTTTTTGAAAAACAACAAATGAGAAATTGGATCAATTATTTAAATTGAAACTCTAAATTTTAAAACAACTTTGCATCTTCCAATCTGATGAGATTCACGTTTTGTTGGGCGACTTACGACACACTCATAAGACCAGTGGTCAACGTAAAATGCCGTAGCCTCCCATCGACCGTGAATATATAACCTTGGCTAAGAAACTTCTCGAAACAGGGGACGCCGGCCGTCACGTGACCCAGCTCCAGTCCATTCCAGTCAAGCAAGGATTTAAATTATTGTCTCCAACTCTTTCTGACATACCCGAACAAGAAAATCGTTATCTTGCCTTGACTTGCAAAACCAAGTAGCACCGGCAATTCTTATTTGTAACTGTCAGCAATTATTCACAAAGAGTATATTTAATTATATATAGTGTTTCAATTACAATTGGGACGCTATATTACATAACCGCATTAACAGTATTCGAGTGGATAAGTTTTAAATATAGAGCGGGGAATAGTGCAGTTTGTAGTCAAAGTGAGAATTACTCACTGCTCTATTCCCCGTTCTGGCAATTTGATCACATAACCTTGACCCACTGACAGGGTTTTGTAAACTTCAGTTAGTATACAAATTTAGAAATGTTTTCTTTTTAAAAAATACATTTACTCCCACCACTTACCCCCACACCTTTTTAGTGGGTATAAATATAGGTGCATTAGTGGTGGTGTCATCTGTAGTAGACTAACCATTGAAGAAGACACACCTACAACATGTACCACGACGATATTTGTGGGGATTAGTTTAAAGATGAATGGCTTTTAAACATTCATAAAGAAGTAGAAAATAACATCAATATCATGGAAATTGAACAAAATGAAGAGGAATAATTGGAAACAATAGATCAAAAGTTAGGCCAACACCAAATTTTAAGACCAAGTGTTATTAATTATGTGCCTGGACCATCAGTGAATGTTGATATACACGCCCAAGCACTTCCAGGTAATGTAGTAACCATTTTAAAATTGACAATGCAAAACTACAACTAGACAAATTTGTAAGTAAAGTAAAAGAATGAGTAAGAAAAACTTTAGAAAATGAACTAAAATGATTTAACTTTATCAAATTCGGACTGTTACTGGATGCTGTGTTTACTAACATTCAAAATGATACATCACCAAAAGGATTCCTGCCAAAAAACTGGACCATAATGTTTGCATCAGACAATGAGTCTATAATAAATGAATGATTTGATGAACTTTTAATAAACCTAAAAGAACATAAAGGAAGAGATTCTGCATGGAGTTTATTAAACATAACTGGTCTTGACGTAAGAGTACATAAACACGGGTATGGTTTAAGAGGAAGTAGCTACATCCCTCTACCGGTGAAAATAAGAATACCACAACCTGTATCAACGTACAAAATGAAGATACTGAATGTTTTAAATATGCAATGTTGGTAAAATATGTAAGAACTCATAAGGAAAGACCAAGTAGAGAATATGGAGACGTTAAATATAGATATAACTTTCAGGGAATGAGTTACCCTGTTGCAGTTTAAGATGTATCCAAATTTGAAAAGCAAAATCCTGCAGCTTCTGTCAACATTTTTGGTTTAGATTCATCAAAAAATTCGTATCCTTTGCGTATAACACCAAATGAACTCAGATATCATACAGATCTGCTATTGATCACTAAAGGAGATAAATCACACTATATATATATATATATATATATATATATATATCTTTACAAAACATCTTTTACAAGTGGTGTTTTCTCCGTTACGTTTTGATACTTGTTTTGAAACAAGAGCTTCAAAATTGTTTATATATATATATATATATATATATATATATATATATATATATATATATACAATTTTGAAGCTCTTGTTTCAAAACAAGTATCAAAACGTAACGGAGAAAACACCACTTGTAAAAGATGTTTTGTCATGTAAACAAACCATTAGGAAGGGGAGGTTCGGAATGGTTATTAGAACATCAAAGTTTATGTAGTGGAAACTATGAGGTAAGAATTAAATTGCCACCTCTTAGCAGAGCACAAGTAAAATTTGATAAAGTAATTTTACAATACCGTATTCCAGTTGTTGTGTATGCTGATTTCGAATCAACTTTACGCCCACTTGAACTCCAAGAAAATGAAGTTACAAGAAGAAGCAGGTATAAGCTGCATACACCAAACAGTTACTGTTAATCAACGAATCCACACTTTCTGAAGAACATCTCCAAAAATACGAATTATTGTCTACACCGAAACTTTATCGTGGTGAAGAAGTAGCTCGATACTTTGTTGATGAATTGTACTTTAAACATGCTGTTAGATATCTTTCTTCGCATACTATATCCAATCTCAATATGTATGACTAAGGCTTAGCAATAGGTTTGTTAAAGGACTTGGGTTATACACCCAATGCAATTTAAAACCATAGACCTAAAATGCATTTTTTTCAGATGCCGCATGGGATTCTTTTCTTAAACATTTACACCTCATCGAATACTACTTGGCAAAGAACATATTTGGAAAAAAGACAGCTATTCGTCTATTATAATGTGACATTGAAATCGAAATTTTAAAATGTCGAGGAGAACAGCAAGTACGGTTTAGAGACCTGACAAAACATGATGACAAGATTCAACTGACGCCAGAATAATTCTACGTTTTGAAGTGTGCAGCTTCACCTATAACCAGGCATATGAAACAACTTGTATTTTCAAGCACTGTGGTAGAAGGCCATTTGGTAGATGCGACGGAATAAAATCCAGATGCTCAAATTATTTACGGTCCAATACATACATCTATTTTTAACCGAATACCTTATGAGGTTGAAATTTGGAGATGTCTAAAGGAGTATGAACAAAAGATTAATGAACAAAAGAGTCAAGCAGAAGAAAAACGATTAAATAAGAAAAGGTTAAAGAAAAAGAAGGAGAAATTATACGAAATGAAGAAACAGAAAACGTTTTAACTGAAACAGTTTAAAAAACTAAAGGAAGTTCGTGGGTTAGGCCTAAGAGGATGGTGCCCACGTTAAATATACACCAACGCGCTGAGAACTGTACGGCCTGAGCTATAAAAGCTTTACCGTGTTGTGTAAACAGTTCAGTCGTCATCCGAGACATGGTGAAGTCTGGTTTAATTGAATTTCAAGCTTTTCGTGGAAACAATGATAGATACATTGTTAAAGAACTAATAATTTTGGAACTGCAAACATATGCCATTTATAATTTTGGATTCAAACCTCCATTTCCTTTTAACAACTTCAAATCCAAAAGAACAAATAAGTATTTAACGATAAACTTGCATTACATTAGTTGGAACGAAGGTTTTACAAGTTTTTAAGAAGTGGAAAGCATTATGAACCACTACTGCAGTAAATTTACATGTCTTTATACAAAAGGGTTACAAAAGCGCAATTGGATACGACTTTATACTACAAAAGATGTAATAGATGTTAAAATGGATAAGTGTTTTGAATTTGAGATGGATAATATTTGTATTTTAACAAAGAATTATAAACACACACTTCATTGCGCTGTAAAGAACGCTTATCACCTAGCTGCTTTTTTACATCCTTGTACAATTGTGAGTGGAGGGGGAAGTGGGGGGGAAGTGAAGGGGGGAATGGAGGGGGGACCGGAGGGTATAAAAGCGGGGATAGCGAGGAGACCAACCATCAGTATTACTCCAGACTCCAACAAGAGAACACGTATCAAGATGGCATCACAGAAATATCTACAAACATTGGTGGATCAGTTTAACACACAATCAAATTCAAGTATACTACCAACAAGAAAAACTTCAGAAATAAATAAAACAAATATTACATCGTGCACGACATGAGGAAGATCAAAACATCAGTGGGAGGCATCACTTGTATCTTAAGCGATGCTCCATACACAGTAGGAGGTGAAGCAAAATTAAACATTTTCCTGCCCAAGAGATTTGTTCAACTGCTTCAAAATGAAGATCTGCAAAACATCGAATCTTGGACCTTGTATATAGTATCACACGGAGTCAGTGGGAACAACTCTACAGAGCTATCTCTGCATTTGACCTCGTTGGGAACTTCACGTTGTTAGATTAAGGCAAATATCATGTAAAACTTAAAATGCATTTTATGTAAAATAAATAAAAATAAAAAAGATAAAATATAAGTATTAAATCCAAGTACTGATATTTTATCTTTTTAAAAAAAAATTGGTGATCTTTACCTAGATTCAGAACTTAAAATTCGCTGTATCGGTTAAAATATTATCATTTGTATACAGACTGACAATGAGTTGGTGGGGGAACGTTGTTGTGGGGTATGGTTGGTACCTGTCCTACACGCTTACCCCGCGTCAGTATACCTCCAACATTTGCCTTGGTACAACCTACAAAAACAAAATGCAACATATAGTAGTAAAGAGGAGAATGAGATTTTCTAAATATGCACAGTTACAATCAAGATTGGATACATTTGATGCAGCATTAAAAGACTCGTTTTTATACAAGTCTAGAATGGAATTTGCAGATGTTGGTTTATTTTACATGGGACAAGATGATAAGACCGTTTGTTACAATTGCGGAGGAGGATTACAGGATTGACAAGCAACAGATAACCCATGGAAAGAACATGCCTGATAGTTTGACAGGTGTGCTTATCTGTTAGTTCAAAAAGGTAGAGATTTTGTACAAAACCATCGGAGAGTTTATAAACCT
This sequence comes from Allygus modestus, assembly GCA_963675035.1. Lineage (NCBI taxonomy): Eukaryota > Metazoa > Arthropoda > Insecta > Hemiptera > Cicadellidae > Allygus > Allygus modestus. Next base: position 409,734,975 of record OY776112.1, read on the forward strand.
CATCCTGTTAAAACACCAGCAGAAGAAAATAAGAGCGAAGGAAACGAATGTGTAGTATGTTTGTCCTCTGAGAAAAAATTACTATTTTTACCTTGTAGACACTGTTGTACATGCGCTGATTGTGGACTGATGTATAACCATTACATTATATGTAGAACTTCAATAGGTTACGCGATGAAAATATTCATATCGTAGATGAGAAAAAAGTGGAGGGGGTGCATATAAAATGAAGGTGATGAGGTGGGAAATTCACTCCACGAGAAGCTGTACACGAGGTAACATCATGGCTCTCAAAATTAAATGTTTCCACTACAATACTGTTCATCTTTGTACAGTTCATGTTTTAAAACATCTTTCGGATGACTTGAAAGTTTTGATTGTAAACGGCTACAAACTAATTTGATATTTCTGCAACTAAATCTTTAGCTCAAGAACACTGGAGAACATCCGCAACTACAATTCCACTGACACAGGGGAATAGATATAATTTTGGAGAGTATGAACCTCTCGCCTCGTTCAATGTAAGCAGCTCTACGGAATCGGAGTCGACATCGTGGCAACCATCATCACTTCCACCCGCACCTAGAATGAAGTATTATTGTGGGGAATGTGAACCCTACCCATATACAGAAGGAACGCGTACCACAGAATCAGTGGTTCTCTGACAATCATTGCCTAGGTGTACATTACTTTAAATAAAGAAATAGTTAGAATTAAGTCCACTATCTTACACAATTCTTTTGTTTTATTTGATGTGTATTATTGTAAATAAAGAAAAAAATAACAGTTAGAAATCTTGCACAGGTTTCATTCGATAGTTGTCATTCGATATATTTATCGAATGAAAATCGTTCGATAAATATATCGAATGAAAACTCTCAAATCAAACCTGTGCAGGATTTATTTTTTAAAACATCCTCAGGATGACCTTGAACTAACCTTTCTCACACGATGTCAATAATACGTCGCCAACTACGTCACAGCGACGTCACAAAAAGTGTCTTGACCGGAAGCTGTCAATCAAATGGGCCAGAAGTCTCATTTCCCCACTACTTTCATTATATCAGATAAAAAATTATTTGATCTTTGTGATGAAAACATGAGAATTAACAAAGAGATAACTTGAAAAATAAATAAATATTTTAGGGTAAAGATTTTACTTTATATAGGGGTGTTGGGATTAATTCTCTCTAGTTTATGTAAAATGATGTTAAAAATAATGTATTGTTTATTATGACCATTGTAAAACGAAAAAATTGTGTCTATTTTTTATTAGAGGCCAGTCGTTATCAGCCAAATGAAAATAGTGACTAAAATAGTGAAAAAGTTTTATTTGCCATAGATATTCATATGGTATAAAATATAAATATCTGAATTATTTCTGTCAACACTGATATAGTTTAAATCTGGTAGAGAGTTAAATTTTACAGTAGACATTCATATTATTTCACTTAATTTGTTATCCTCACAGGTGTACAAAAATAGAAAAACGTTTTGTTGAATTAATGTAATTAAAAAAACCTTTAGAGAGTGATGAATATACATACTTCTTAAATATCCACACATAAAATATTTCGATAAATACCTGAGCATTAATAACCTTAATATCAAATAGCTACAAGAAGGTTTAATAGTTAATAAGTTTACATATCTTTGATTAGTTTGTTACAACTATAAAGTTTTAGATTATTAAATTATAGTTCTTATTTAGTTTGTACTTTTATTCTTAATACTTAATTTATTATTTTAATTAACCTTTTTAGAAGAGTAAAAGGGAGAAATTGGTAAGTTTACGAAATATTTTCTGAAAATTGCAAGCCTTGCAACTCAAACAAACTAAATATTGTTTTAGCAATTACCCTATTTATAAGATGTTTGTAACACAAAGTATGTACAGGTGGAAGAAAAAATATGAAGAAAATTGAAAGACAACTTTGTTATAAGCTGTAGACTCAATCTCGTGAACTTTGCTGCTGAGGGATCATAAGACATTCTCAATAAATGTTTTAATCTTCTTCAACTATATTTTAGGACGCTCTTATAAAATAATAACTAAAAGTGCAAGAGATGTGCAATGGAATAAAATCTTCAATCACTAACATGATGGGATTCTGAACTTAAAATATTTCATTGTTAATCTCCATTTAACGTAATTTATTGGCTAGATAATCTTGCACCAAATAGTTTGTGGATTTTCTTTACACAGTATACGATTTCATGCAACTAATCATAATCTATGACTGACTAGCCAAAACTGAGAAAAGTTCAAATGTTTTAGTGATGAGTTGGATATATGTCCCAATTTTAATTTTAAATAATAGTAAAAAATAAATAAATATATAAAATATCACCCCTGCTACTACAATAAATAGGAGGATTTATTAAATAAAATAAATACACAAACACAAGACCATAAATAGACAAACATTAAAACAACACATTGTAATTCATTTAACAGGACCAAAATAAATTAAATAAACCATTATGAGAATCTGCATACAGTAATTGGTGTATTAAATGTAAAACTAGTATTTAAAACCAATATTACGGTTTAAATTGAGGACTAAGTGTATTTTCTATTTCATTGGTAACGAAATAAATACCGGGTGTCCAGCCTAAAGTGTTACAATAGCTAACTTTTTATTTTATGTCTGACAGTAAACTTCTTATGGAGGACCCCCTTTATTTTTGGATGCTGCTTCTAAGTATGTATTTCAATTATCGAAATTTCCTGCCATTTTTCCAATATGGCGGACAACTTTGTTTTTTCTTATGGAATACCCTGTATTTTATTATGATTTTAGATAGCAAACAAGATTTTAAAAAGTTTTTATTCTTTATATTTTTTTCCTAAACCTAATCAATGAGGCTCTAGAGCATTTTTAAGGTTGCAGGCCAGTTGCATGGCCACCGAGATCACCAGATCTTACACTACTGGTCTTTTTTCTTTGGGGTGCGATTAAGGACAAAGTGTTTAAAACCCGACCAACGACACCTGCAGACATGAAGTGCAGGATCCAAGCCGCCTGCAGTGACATAAATGAACAAACTATTATTATTTCGCAAATAGCTCATGAAGAGCGCTTGGCCATGTGTATTGAGCAACATGGACAGTTGTTTGAGCATCTTATGTAGAACTAGGATAATTGAGCTCTCTTGTTGTGAACGTGTACATAATTTAATCTAAGTGTTTTAAACTGTAAATAAATAAAGATAAGCAATATCATTCACATTTAAAAGCTGTGTTTTACTATTAATTTTAACTTAACTATTTTTCAGAACTAAAAACTAATAAAAACTACTAAAACTGAATTTACTTAAAAAAGGTATTTTAGTGTCTCTAGAGCCTCATTCATTAGGTTTAGGAAAAAAATACCAAGAATAAAAACTTGTTAAAATCTTATTTGCTATCTAAAATCATAATAAAATACAGGGTATTCTATAAAAAAAAACAAAGTTGTCCGCCATATTGGAAAAAATGCGGGAAATTTCGATAATTGAAATGCATACTTAGAAGCAGCATAAAAAAATAAAGGGGGTCCCCCATAAGAAGTTTACTGTCAGACATAAAATAAAAAAGTTAGCTATTGTAACACTTTAGGCTGGACACCCGGTATAGACACAATCACTTGTATATTTTCAAATAGTACACATATAATTTAGGGCGTATCTGAGTAACGCATGCTTTTTATCATGCAATTTATGGTGTATGCGTAAGGTTTATCAATGAATATCAAACATAAAATCAACCATTTTAAGTGTTAAAATATAGTCTAAAGTTATAATCTATTTCAAATACTTACAAAGATTCTACTATTTTATTGTACTCAATAGCATATTTCCCCCTATCTGTCTGATAACAGAAAGAAGAAGCTACTTGGTCAGTATTTTCTATAATTAATCTTTCCTAACAAAAGTTAGTTTTAAGGTAAACCAACTGTATAGTTTCAAACAAAACTAAAATCTATGTAACTTTATGTAATTATATATAAACAGTAACATTAAATCTTTTTTGTGAATTTAAATATTTATCATCCTACATTCTATAAAATGTCTATAGGAGGAATTGCCTAGTGTACTAAAAACCTAAATTAGCATGAATATTTAATTGATTTATGTAGTATTTGACATTATAGTTTTAAGTTAAACCGACAAAATTAAATCTATTTTTTTTTATTTCATTCAAATATACAGACATCATAAAATTGTAACATTCCACAAAGCTTTCTTTTAGTTGTGTCTACAACTTTTAGAAGCACGTGAAAGTTTGTCTTGATTATAATTAAAAGTTATGCATTTATATCACTTTGTTCGACTGTACAGTGTTAAAATTGTCCTTGATAAGTGGAGTACTCAACTCCCTTAGGACGTAAAGTGAAGATTGTTGTTCCCATGTAAAGGCACTTCTACCGTAGTGAACTTTATTGAAGATCATGAGTTTCTTATGAAAACCTTTCTAAGGATAAATTATTTATAAACGGATACAATACAAACACTTACTTATACAACATTTTTAGTGTTATTTCATTAACTAATTGTTTTTTAAACTAAATATTATGTTGCAGAGCTTTAAATAACTCATGATCAACGGGTCAGTATCCCTTCAAAAACTAATTGCATGAAAAAATACTTGTTATATATCAGTTCATACAGCAACAATTACATATAAAAATAAAATATTCAATTAAGTTATACACTTACCTTTTCAAGTATACAATAAAGCACTAGTTTATAAGCAGTTGTTTGAAAAAAATATTCCTGCAATCTTAAATATGGCTGTAATAAGGAGGATATAAATAATCAAACCTACTTTTATATTTATAGTTGTATAGATTCTCCATATCAACCTTATTCTATCCATTTACCTTTATATAATCTTTCTTTTTTATACCAATATAAACAACAGAAGAACCAACATGTCACATAGTCATGAAGTATATTTATACCCACATATCGAATTTTAAATGTAATTTTACCACACCTTCGGTTTTTGAGAGTGCAATTGTTTGTTAATTTTATTCGATTTAAACCATTTCAGATGATTTATTACTCATACTGCGCTCCGAGGGTGGATACATTTTGTTTCATCTTTATCTTGTATAATGATTTTAACTCCTCTCCATTCATATATACTAGTTTTTTTTTGTGTTCGATTACGATCCTTGTATTAATTTGTTTTACTATACGTATTGTTATTACAGTCTTGAATTATGTCTGATTATTTAAAAGGATAAATATATTTGTTTTTTGGTGTTTTATTATAAAACGACTTACTAACTACATAGGATATGGAGTTCCTGGTGACTCAACACAGCACATAGTTTTTAACTTACTATAACATTTCGAAGGATTTAATACACTGTTTCTACAGTAAACTGTGTCTTTGGGGAGCGTTGCCTCTCTCTTTCTCTTGTGTGTCTTTAATTTAAGCAGTTGAGGTTTCAGTAGATGACCTAACATTTCACTTTTCTGGCACAACTTCTTGCTCTGTATAAATACTTTGAAAGTTAACACGAAAAGTTAGGAAAGTAATATCTTAGGGGTTATAAATAATATAAATATTTATCTAGTATTTAGTTAATGTTTAACTTAATATTAGCTTATTCATTATCAAATTTATAAAGTCACGATTATTGAAGATGTAATACACTAACAACCTTTTACAACAGCTAGCCTTGAAATAATTACAACAATAATACAATCGCCTTGCGATGATTACAATAGATTTAAAAAACAATATACACACTACAAGGTAAGCACGATTATAGAAAATAATAACAATATGGTTTAACAATAATAAAATCCGTTATGAATACATACATTTTTAAGTTTGAATATTGAACAAGCCCTAAAATAAAAATAAATACATTAAAACAATAATATAAAGACATCAAATTACATCAATAAAAAAACGCAAAAAATTAAACTTGTATACATTTTTAAACCAACATAAGAGCCGTCTTCGTATCGTGTTAATTTGCGAAACCTTATGTGCTGAATTAATACACTTTAGGAACCTTGATAATATTATTTTATAGTTATTTTTGAAGAATCGAATAACATTTGGATTAATTTAGAATCTAACTAAGATGCAACCAGGCTTTGGTGGCGGTGCTAAGCCCCATACTGTATTCACCACCACCTCGCTGCCGCTGCAGTAATCGGTTTAGAGCTTAGAGAACGAGATTAGACTTGCACAGATTGCTAAGGAATAAATAACAATTAGGAAGGGAGACATTAAGACGTAGCTCGAATAGATAAAATATACATGGCTCTCATACAAAATAGTTAGGCGGTTGTATAGTAATTTTAGTATTACTGACCTGACTCAGGTTATTGATAAATATGCAAAATGTTGAAAGTTTTGCAGAATTTGCATACTAAACATGAAATACTGCATGCGATTTGAAATAATAACACAACAAATTACCGGGAATGGGCGATATATATTATATATATATATATATATATATATATATATATATATATATATATATATATATAAGATTGAAGAGTAATTTTGATAACATTATTTAGGAAATCTCAGTGATCTACCTAATTTTTTACAGTTCTGTAAATTTTGTCTAAGTATATACATATATATATATATATATATATACATATATATATATATATATATATACATATATATATACTTAGACAAAATTTACAGAACTGTAAAAAATTAGGAAACTGAGTTTTCCTAAATCATTTTATCAAAATTACTCTTCAATCTTCACCTTTATTACCATTAGTTACCTTTATTTCACGCGCAACCGTTGACACTTAACTACATTGCAAAACCTTGTAATGTAAAACTATTGTGGTGTTTTAAATACCGAATGTAATTAAGATTCTCTTTGAACAATTAAAAATATATGTTCACAAAAATATGAAGTACAAATAAATATTTAGTGTCAATGTAATTTGAGTTATTGAAAAACCATTTCATTAGATTTCACGGAACTTGTTTATAAACAAGTGGTTTGATAACTGTTCTAGTGATGAGCTTTCAATTACTAACGGAAGTTTGATAAACTGTCACACAAAATGTAATAGTAAACTGATGTATTCTTTTCTTAAACCTACATGCGTAGTTGGTCAAACGTGTGAAGAGGTTTTATAAATGAAACTATACAATGCTTGATTATATCGTAGCTTCAACTATTTAAAAGCAATATTTTACAAAGTATAATTTGTATACACATTAACTTAAAATACAAGTAAACTGTAACTAATAATAAAATTAAAATCATTAAATATGTAAATAAGTGATGTGTATTATTGTACATTTATAATAAAGGGAGGTATAATGAAGGAAACTGAAGCATGACTTTGGAAATGTTATTTCATACAACAGCTTCATCAATTGTTTTAGTCTAGTTTTAAAAGTAAACACTTCATGCAGAGGTCAGAATTTCTCGTTTATAACTATAATGAAATACTCGTATTACGTTTCATCATAATTCTTTATAATCCGAATTCGTTCTTAACAATTGAAATGTATGGAACTCAGATGCAAACATTATTGTAATCTGATTATTATTTCAAGAGTTACTAAAATTAAAATCAAATAAAAATAAAAATATTCTACATTACATACCTAAAAAATAAACAAAAAAACTATCGATTCGGTACTATCCATTAAACGCATTTAATACATTAATTATAAATGCATTCGATTTACGAGTATTTGCCTAAGATATACGTATTTTTGACTGCAACCCATAGGAAACGAGCTTATAATTTTCCCACTATTTACAAATTTCCAAATTGCAAGGAAATAATTCCCTGCCTCCCAAAAAACTTACTTGCAGTAACCAAATCAAATTTATAGCCATTTTGAATTACACTTGAGAACATAAAACGTTATGAACAAAATATATTTGATTGATTTGAAATGAAACAACAATATGTGTTTGTGATGCAAAAAAATCGGAATCCTTCAAAATATATTAATCGTTCCTATTGTGATATACAATTTTACAGTAATGCCATACCAAGTGGTTGTCTGGCGATTTAAAGCCAGATATTACACTTTCATCATTTACGCAGTGTTAAAGGGATTTTTGTGGCAAATTATAAAGTTACATAATATCAAATGACATAATTGTGTTATTAACTATATAATAGAGTTCATTTATAGTCTCACAAAGCTTTTATTACCCTATAATCAATGCGATTTTACATTTCGAAAAACTATTTTAATGAAGCTTCAATTATCGACTACCTCATCCTTCAATGTCAGTCAACTAATTTCAGACTCAGACATCGGAATATCTGTCACCAACAAACTGATGTCATAATGTGGTTATAAAACCCTTCGAAAACATAAAAATAAATATTTTATAACACTAAGTAAAAAAATAACCAAACGAATGGCAAATTATAAGTTTTTTATAATACGAGCTTTACAATGACAAGTTAACTCTAATAATAATTATAAACATGGTAACTACATTTTCACATCAACCCGTTTACGCAACGGTTTATTAAACATTTATAACACAAACGTTGCTTCAGGAAGTTGTTATGACCCTGAAGCGTTTTAATAATATTATTTATTCATAATTATGAACGTTTAAAAGCCAACAGAAAATTGTTGTCAGTTTATCATTATTGTTTGTTTACAGTATTAATCAGGTGAGGCAGCAGTAAATATATTATGTAATTAGAAAATCATCAGTAATGTACGATTCGGATGATTAACTTTACCATAACTTGCCTATATTTTATAAATCATAAAAATAAAAATTATATTATTTGGTTTGATTATATTATTAAATGCTTTAGTTATATTGATATAAATCAATTCTCTACACTGCAGTACATAAATAACCACTAACTTGTCCAACAATTTAAAAGAATAAATTATCCTGCATTAACCGCCTTAACCAGTGTGTAAGGGGAAAATACACCGCACGAAAATTACCACTTTGGGTTCAGTTGATTATTTTATTTATTTATTTATTTTATTTTATTGGTCTCCACGACATACACCATTTCACAACAGCTAGGCATCGGAACATCTTTCGCTAAGGATCTTGAATATTAATTTTATTGTAAATATAAGTGAGCAGTGGCAAGTGCATAAAAATAAGTTAATTTAAGACTCAACTTAAATTAGCTAATAAGCTATGAAACAGTGCTTCAAAAACAATACAAAAAGGAACTAGAGCAACAACAGTACAATGCAATGGCAATAAATATTTGGACAGACAAAAAAATAACAATAATATTAATGCTTCAAGACTTAAAACTATCCAACAATTGTAAATGCGAATGATACAATGCGAATGATACCGTTACATTTGGAAACAATATAAACAGCATCAAAGAAAAGCAACAACGGTGGCAATTAATATTCGTCTAAAATAATAGAAAACAATAACTAAGAATTTACCGACAACTTAAAACAACAAAAACAACTTGTTGGGGTGCAATTATGAACGGTATTTTACGTATGTAAAACATCATACAAAATTTGGCATGGTTTAAATTTAAAACACCATGAATTTAAGATAAGGTTCTTAATTTTTGAATAGATTTAAGGGTATGATAGAAATAAAAAGCTTTCAACGAATTGTTTTCATTTAAAGTAAAGTCACATGATTGTATATGATGCCAGGTTGTTAAAAACAAACAACCCGCGTGCTTATACACTTTGAAAATATTTACATTTACCATCACAAAAAGATCACAAAATCTACATGGGTAAGAATGTAAGATCTTACTCGTTATCTAGATTAAAGTTCGATAGGTGAAAAGCACGGTGAGTTGAGTTTCGTTTGCTTGGACAAAGTTTCTGTAAGTTTCAATCAATATTGTTTTTTCCAAGGTGAATTACTTATAGGCCTACTTGGAAGAATATTCCAACATTTGGAGTAATTCAATATGTAATCAATGGTCGTGTGTATTAGAATTTAAAAGATAATTTATTCAATAGTGCATATTTGGGGATATGTTGATCTTTAATGAGCAGATATTTAGTTGTTAAATAATTAATAACCCCTTCAGCCTACCTATCAAACTCAACAGTGCTGTTTTTAAGTGTGGAAAAACAGTTGGAAATGACGGGTCACAACCTAACCTTTACATTTGAAAAAAACATCTTATTACAAAATGGTGGATACAAGATGGCGGCCGAAATATTTATTTTTTTAATGAAGCAAACACCACTCAGCAATGATTGGTAGTAGTTTATGGCCATTATTTGATGTAATGATAAGAATATGGACATGTTTTAAGGTTTGGACATTTAAAATTCTCTAATAAAATGGTTTTAATCAACAATATTTTACGAATGAATGATTTTTAAAAACGAATTGCGGCTATGTGAGGGGTCGCAACCCTACTTTTACTTTTGAAAATAAATTGTTTAATCCAAGATGGTGGCAAGAAATATGAACTAAGTAAAAATACAATATAATTTGGTCAACACTGATCAGTAGTTGTCCGGAGTAATTTCTTAATAACTGTAGAAAAATGTAGGGGGACTCATTTAAAACGCACCCTGTATAAAAGTATGGGCACCCCGACCATCGACTTTATCCAAAGTTTTCGATCAAAAACACGGTGCAAATATTCAGTAAAGTATCGAAAAAGTACTTAAACAATTTGTTTCCCACCAATAACGTTTGATATCTATGGATTCAGCATTTAATAATATGTAATAAATTATAAAGACAAAATTTATTTTTAATATTTTAGGGTTAGGTTACCTTTTGAATAACCAATTTTCTTGGTTACAAGACGTATAACTGTCACACGCTGTAGGCATATTTTTGCCATTGATATGAAATAAATAAAGAATGACAACTCTATATATATATATATATACATTTTTTGTATTACTGCAAAGGTAATGTTTCAGCTCGAATACCGCTTCAATAAAATTTTGCCTGCAACTTTTACCTGTTTATTTGCAATTTGTGATACATTATAGTTTATACATCTCTATAACTTATACTGAGAGGTTCATAAATTCATCTATAACTTATACTAAGACAAGGAATTCCAATTTGAATGTGCTCTTGACGGCGAGATACCTTCGTGGTAAGCCGCTTCCCACACACGAGCTATGCAAATCGAGTCACGTATAAAGTCAATCTGATCAGGAGCGTCGCAATACATATAGTTTCTATGGGAATAAGAAATTGTTTCTTATTAAATTTTATACAAAACTTTACATACTTTTTACGACCTAGTTAAAATGTATTCCATTAATCAATCAATCAATCAATAAATAATTCCTTTATTGCCTTAAAACTTGTACAAGCATTGGCATGAGTCATTTACAAAATGCACGTCTTACAACAACAAAATATTCAACACTTTTAAATTATAAATTCCTTATGTAGTCATGGACACTGTAAAACGCTCCTCTCAACAAATAGGTCTTAAGATTCCTACTAAATTCATCATGTGGCATCTCCACCTTGAGGCAATCAGGCAACGCATTAAAAAGTTTGACAGGGCAATAATAAACATTGTTTAAAAAAAATTTGTTTATGTTTTAGAATTGGGAGATTTAACTTTGGTGAAGAGAATATACTGTAGATATTCTGGACTCAAAAAGCCCACGGTTTTTCCTAAAAAATATTAGTGTTTCAAAAATATATATGGAAGGAAATGTCAACAGGCTACACTGACGAAAAGTCTCATTACAAGATTGAAGCCGCTTGAGTCCAAAAAAAATTCTGACTATCTTCTTTTGGAGAGTAAAGATGTATCTTATACTAGTATTTTCCGATCCCCAAATGGGTAAAGCGTAAACGAGATGAGGATAAAAGCAACCATAGTAAGCTGTGAGCAGTACATCAGAATTAGTGTAAAATGATAATTTACGTATTCCATAAATTATCGAACTGAGTTTACCAGCCAATTTACTGATGTAGTCAGAAAAACTTAATCTAGAATCAATCAAAAGACCAAGAAAATTTACTGTATCAGTAGATGAAACTTCATTTTCGGAAATCAGCAGATTCGAAACGCTGTCTGTCCGATTACGAATTTGAAAATCGATCATCCCTGACTTCTCAGTATTTACAAAAAGACCATTCTCATTTAACCATTGAAGAAGGGAATTTGACTGAACAAATGCAGCCACCTCTAAATCCTTCGTTTTATGACCAGTAATGTAGTAAAGTAATTGATAAAGTTGTTAGAAACCCATTTCCTTTTTAAATAGAAAAAAAAAACTGTATGGTCTCTTTGGAATTGCTATTACTAATTTAAATGGTCATGTTTTGTATTTGTAGGAAAGAACTAATAAATATTATTTCTGAGGTTATTTAAAATTATATTCATGGATACAATATAGTGTTCAACACTCAAATTAAATAAAAGTCTTTTTACCAGTTTAATGGTGGAATTTGCTTTTGAGCTACATTATAGTTTATATATATATATATATATATATATATATATTTACAGTATGTAACATGAATTCACATGTCATTTTTATTTCAATTAAATTTCAATTTTTACCATTGAATTGAACTTAAAAAACAAAAATTTGGTATTTTGATCATTGCTCTACGTCAATTGGTTACTCAGATATTGAAAGTGCTAAAAACAGTACGTTGTCCAATGTTATTCTTAAAGACGAAAATAAAAATTGTATATATCGCTTATTTATGAACATAAACTGACGAAACTTGGTATATGGCTTAATATGGTTGTGGTTTTTGTTGTTTGCACAAAAACAATATTTTGCCTATTTTTCTCGTAGCAGCATACCTAGGTACTCAGTCCCTATGTTATTCTTATGGAAAATAATAAAATGTTATACATCGCTTATCTTTGAATGTATATGAACGAAACTTGGTATGTGACTTCACTTAGATGAGTTCTAAAGATAATTGCATACAAACGCATTATTTTGTGTCCCTTGTTGCAGCAAACCTGCGTACTCACCCCAATGTTATTCTTATCCAGAATAATTAATATTTTAAATAACGCTTGTTTGTGAATATTTTTCTTATGAATCCTGTTGAGTGGCTTAATGTGTTATGGTATATATAAATTGTAAATTCGCTGGATAAGCAGGTTTGCTGTGACGGGGGTATTTCATAATTGAGTCATAGATATCAGAGATCACTCAAATTTAGCGGTTGCATTATAAGGCTCCTCCCAAAACAACCGTTTTCAACACCCGGAAAGCCCCTATAATTCGACCAGTAAATTTGGATTATCTCATTTATCTATGATTCAATTGTAAACACTATACATCATTAGATTAGGCTTAATTATTTATAGAAATCAGGTATCTCGTTTTTTATTTGCATTTTCTATTTTTTACTTAGAAAATCGTTTACGGTTCCATTTTGAAACGAATTGTTGCAGAAAAAAGAGTTGTTTAAGTTTAATGTATCCAATTTAGATCATCATTTCATACCAAGTTTCAAGATTACATCTTAAAAAGATTCTGAGATATAAGGTTTTTTTTATAAAAATCACATGCAAACTAACATACAGCAAAAAAATAAATGTATGATACATAATGTATTGCATTATTCAGTTGGTTTTAGCTGACAAAAAACACCGTGAGGTTTCGGATAGTCGAAGCTGGACACTCTGTATAGCAAGTCTGCTTCCGTTGTTTTTATACAAACTGCTGTTGTTTTTATACCTGTCGGATTTTGTTGTCGTTTTTTTAATGAATGTCTTTTAATGGGCCTACATATGTCTGTATGATCTAATTAACAATGTTACTTCACTATAATTCATTTAGATCTCTAGGGTGAATATAACATCGGCATTCATTCGTACTCCTTCTCCATGTTTCAGGTCTATTCGAGGCAGTAATTAACACGGGGGGACACCCATAAAAGCAAGGAGTCCCATTTTCCTCAATTAGTAGCCATATTCCCAGAGGGCTTAGTTACATTTGGATTACCGCTCTGATATATACCATATATTCTAATTTATAATTTATACAGCATGTATCCCAGAACTAAGAGAAAAATTAAAAGGAACTTGTCCAATATAGGGGTAAAAGAAATTGACATTTAATACTCTGGTAATGTTATTGTGTTTTATCACACTTAAAAATCAACAAAGCGGAAAACAAGTTACACCCCTGTAATCCAGTAATCATCAGTAATTCGTGTTACGTTATATTATATTGCATTCATATATATTTTCCAACTTAGTGTATTCATTCATTCATTCATTCATTGTTGCGAATTAGGAAACCCCATCAGAGCTGCCAGCCACATCTTCCACACGTGGGAATATTGCGCAGGTTACTGGAGAGATAGGATATATATAGCAATAAAGGAAAGGCTGGGATGGGACGGCAGCCAAATCGACCTTTCAGAGGGCCAACTCCCTTTTCCTGTGACAGCTGGGATGAGGCTCTCAAACAGAGGATCCGCATTCTGCCCTCCAACTGGTCAACTCAACTGACAGGGTATCAATGTACAACAGCCAGGGACCATCCATTCTTGGGTTGGCAAGTAGGGACCAAACCCGGAGATTCTGTTCCTAGCCGCTGCAAATGGAGAGACCTTAGTCTATCTTTTTAGTTATAATAGTAAGGAGTTAATACAATCACATTTAGAGTAAATCTGTATTATAAGTAAATGTTAAAAATTACTTCAATGAGCCGTGGTTAGCCAAAATAATAATCCATAAGTCGATTATTGTTAATTTTCTGTGTTGCAGCAAGAAGAAAACGCCCCCTAAGCCTAATGCCAAAATCTTTGAATGTATAGATAATGGCTAGGCACTATTTTAAGGACATTGTTAAACAAATAAGTACATACAATACAGTATATATATATATATATATATATATATATATATATATATATATATAAAATGTTTTGGCATATGGTATTATGGCACTCCACATTCAAATCATTGAATAACAAAATACTTGGTGTACGCTTATTCCTCACGTATAAGGATAATCGAAACAAATGATCAAACTTAAATCGAGTCTCATAAGAAATTAAAGATCTGATTTGAGTAACATCATCAGAATACATTCCGGAATCATTTAACTGCAGTCGGAATCCGGGTTTTACATCTATTGCCCTATAGCTATAGTCATAGTCACTTCTCCCCAATGAACTACCTATTTCGGTAGCTCAGTTGGTATCGCACTGGCTCTTGGAGCGAAAGGTTGCAGGTTCGGATCCCGTCGCAGACCAAACTTATTATCCGTAGAAAAATATTTATTCATGTATCACTTGTTTATATTAAAGGAAATTTAGTATATAAATCCGTAAATTTATTTATTTTTAAAATAAATTTTAGGTTTCAGGTATGGTTTTTTGTTAAGATTGGCATGGGAACGTTATAGTAGTGCAAACAGAGTATTTTGAGCTAGTCAGTGACTTTAGCAGTGTGATTAATTTAACTTTTAAGAGAACAGCGAGTTTCCTAAATGAACTAATGTTACAATTTCATAGTCAAAACATCTTTAAGGATTAACAATAAGTCGTCAGGTCTAGTTATTTAGATGACAAAATGAGATTTCAATATATTGTTTCAAAAGCTTAGGCTATAATGAAATTAAATGCTATAAACATAGATTGGTCCAAGACCGGATATAAAACTTCTAAAGTGGCAAAAGTCCTAAGTGTATATGCCTACACTTCATAGCCTTAGGTCCAAGTTTATGATGAAAACAGCTCACTGTAATCAAAACCTATTATATGTCAAATCACTTCAGATACCTAACCTGTAAAAAAGGCTTGGTTTGTTTAGAATAGTTCAAAGCTTTTGTTTTGGTTCGCTACAACATTTCTGGTAACGTTTTTTTAAGTATTTTAGAACAGTTGTATTACCAGTTTAATGTCGGCTTACTCTCACTGTAATCCAACCCTAGGCTAAGTCAAATCATTCAAGATAACCTTCCGAAAAAGTCTGTTTGGTTAGAATAGTCTACAGCATTCATTGTGGTTAGCTGCAAAATTACTGGTAATGTATTTTAGGTAATGTAGAAATTTTTGTTAATAATTTAGTGAAAATATAACATAGCAAATAATTTTGCTACAAAATGAATTTAAGGTTGGTCGCTTACTGTGACCAACTTGATCAAAGCGTTCTAGACAAATTGAGGCTTTGTCCTTTTTACACATGAAAACCACAGTATTGCCAATTGTCTAAGAAAATGTAAGAAAACAAACTATTTTATAAGTTAATTTAATATCATTATCTACAATCATCTATTTTGAAAAGTTATTTCGATCTGCCTGCCACACGCGTCGTCTGCCACTGTTTCTCGTCGTCTCCGACGATTGATGGTATTTACACAGAGTAGGCATACTCTGGTGTATTAACTGTATTTTTATTTTTTTAATAACGTACACTTAATAATTTTATTAAATAAGAAACATGCTTACAACTTAAATAAGAAATATGCTTACAACTTAAAAATGTATTTCGATTTATATATCTTCTGTGTTTTTTTTTTTTTTTTTTTTTTTGGGAAAACCCTTTTGTTATCCAGTATAACAAAGAATAATCTAGTAAACTAACTATTGTTACTCTATTGTTAAAAATAGACGTCGGCTAAATTTTAACGATTCAAGTACCACTAAAATGGCTTCCAATGTTATTCTTATGGAGAAAAAAATCAATTTGGTTTTAAGATAATTTTATTAATGCTGAACGAAATTATCTGAATAATAACTTGACCGAGATTTTGTACTGTTAAGTTTAACTGGAAATTTGAAGTTTAACTGTGGAGGAGGCGTTGCGAAGTTATTTTGGTCACAGACACGCCAGTTGAGTTGATTCTCTTACCAGTACAAGCAGTAAAGTCATGTATAAGGATAAACTTCACTTCATTCGATTATCCAATTAGAAGACTGGGTTACAAACTTCATCAGGATTTAAA
This sequence comes from Allygus modestus, assembly GCA_963675035.1. NCBI lineage: Eukaryota > Metazoa > Arthropoda > Insecta > Hemiptera > Cicadellidae > Allygus > Allygus modestus. Next base: position 409,751,830 of record OY776112.1, read on the forward strand.
TACCTTCTAAACTAGCATGGTAAAATGGGCAACATTATTTGTTGGGCCTTAATTTTACTTTGATTAGCCCGGTTTGGTTCTTATCCGTACCGTTCCTATTGCCTTACTATGATATTTACACATAACAATGCACCTAATAGACTTTTTTTGCACAAACGTGCCTATATGTACCTTTAATTTCTCCTAATTGTTAATTTCCGGTAAACTATTATAGCCGAAACTGGTTGATGTAGTCTCTCACATATAAGTAGGTTTCCAAAAAGAGATTCAAAATATCTTAGAGAGCAATAAACTTAATTAATATATGATATAAATTAAGGGGGAGTCTCTGATCAAAATAATAATTTGTGTGTATATATGATTATTGATGTCTCTTGCAGTGTTTTTTTCTTGAGTTATAATTGTAGTTTGTGTATAAATTTAGCTAGTACATTTTAGCCGAAAATACATCAATTAAGATGCGGATGAATCGCAATCAAGTACATTAATAAGATATTCAAGATACTAATATATTCCAAATGATAATTTACCTTTGGATCTATTTAGATAATAACATAGATGTGCAATTAAGTCGATGGTCTAATTTTTACACAATTAGTCACACAGAAATACAAATTTTCTTAGTTTATAGAACTCACATAGGGCTTCAAAATAACTTCAGTGTTTTCGGTCTTACCAAAGTATATAATATTTTTAATTTCTTTTAATATTTGTATACTATTTTACTGTGTACTCTGATCCAAGTGTGGAGACATAATTTCCTGTTTACTAAAGTGAACTATACTTTCTGAAACTACCTGCACAGTTTATGAATGTTCATAAACTCATATAGATTGTAATTAAAAGTTAATATTAGCAGTTACTTAAAAATAAAATTACAAATAAAAAATAGTACTTAAAACTACTTACAACAATGTAGCACATGTGTACAGTAACCTTTCCAAAACTATCAGAACAAACCATTTACTTGTATACTAGATCTAAAAAAATACTTATCTATCGTCTTTTACACGATGTTTATTTACTAAGTGGAATACATTTTTTAAATAATCTAAAACACTGTTAAAAATTGTGTTGATGAAGTTAAACAAAAAATGATATAAGTGATTCCAACCTTCATACTTGGGGAGAAAAATATAAATCTTAACTTTTTAACAAAGTTGACTTCAACACAGAAGTATCGCATCTAAACCCAATTCAGAATTATCCCATAAGGAAATTGTATTTTGTATCAGCTTGTTTGAGACGGAAAGTTATTATTTAGTTCCCTGCGGGATATAAAGCTCAAACCATCGAGAGATCCGGAGCAGACGGGGATTTCAGTTTTTGTTAAATTGTAATTGTAAATAGGGAATTTTTCTTTCATTCAGAGGATGGTAAATAAAATACCCCCGTCGCAGCAAACCTGCATACTCAGCGAATTTCCAATGAATATATAGCATAACACATTAACACTTAACAGGATTCATAATAAATATATTCACAAACAAGCGATATTAAAAATATTAATTATTCTCGATAAGAATAACATTGGGGATGAGTACGCAGGTTTGCTGCAACAAGGCACACAGAATAATGGGTTTTTATGCAAATATCAATAGAACTCATCTTAGTGAAGTCACATACCAAGTTTCATCCATGTACATTCATAAATAAGCGATATATAACATTTTAAATATTTTCCATAAGAATAACATGGGAACCAAGTACCTAGATTTGCTGCTACAGGAACCATAGGCGAAAAATTGTTTTTTGTACAAACAACAATAAACCACAACCAGATCAAGCCATATACCAAATTTCGCCAGTTTATGTTCATAAATAAGCGAGATATACAATTTTTCTTTTTCTCCATAAGAATAACATTAGACAACGTACTGTGTTTAGCACTTTCAATATCTCGGTAACCAATTGACGTAGAGCAATGATCAAAATACCAAATTGTTTGTTGTTTTAATCTGAATTCAATGGTATAAATTAAAATTACATGTGAAAACCCCAAAAAACACATTTTTGGGGTTCAAAACCCCCCAAAAACCCCCCTTCGGATGGTGCGATTCATCTGGTTTTCGAACTCGTCCAAATAAATGGTACTTTACACATTTGTACCAAACTTCATTAAGATCGGACCTTTCTTATGAGAGTTATCGTGCTTACGGACATATATATATATATATATATATATATATATATATATATACATATATACAAATTTTAACGAATGGTGTTTTTGGCATCTGGGGACCTCAAAATGAAAAGTTATCATGGTCTCGGTCTTAAGTCTTACCATGAGACCTACGGTAATAGCTTCTTCCCTATAAGGGAAATTTGCTAAAAATAGAAGCTTATTACTTATTAATTACTTCTCGTAATACATTTAATAAATCGAAAATTATCGAGGTGAATGTAATAAATGTAATTAATGAGCTTTAAGTAACTAAAGCTTAATTGTGTGGAGTATCTAACCCGATGTTATCCATAATCTTAAAACGACTGTGAATTGACGAATTGTAACCACATATTCAGAGTAAAATACTGAACAGAGATTGGTATAAGTGACGTTTATACTAATTTAATCCTGGTACATAATTCTCAAACTCAAGTAAAAGAGATTACATTGGGGGGTTAGTTATTGAGAGGGTTCATATAAAATAAAATAATTTAATATAATGGTCGCATGAGGACAGTAAGCTCCCATAATTGGTCTGCTTTCTATTTTATGTTCAGAACGCTTGAAACTTGGCGGAATGAGACCTTACCTTCTGAAGTTTTGGAATGTTGCCCAAAGCTGTACATTATTCTACTCATATCATCATTTAATTTTTCAGCCAAGCGGCATTTAGCTATTTTTCTTCCCCTTTCCAAAAATTGTTTCCTAAATTTGTATATAACCATAAAAAAAAAACTTTATATGCAAATAAAATAAAACTTATAAATGAGGGAAAAATTAAAGATGATATTTATAGAGAATATGCACGCCACCCAAAATTTATATTTTATAGAACTTGTAAAAGTTGTTTTAAGTTATTTTGAATTCAGTTAAATCATTTATGAAAAATGTAAAGTCTTATTAATTGCATTTGTTGTTAATATGAAGATAATTTACTCAGAACAAATGAAAATATATACCAGCTAGCATGTAGAAAGAAGTATAAATTTGTATCCTAATCCTTTTAAATATTTACTAGATTAAGACAGTTGTCTAAATACAGTTCTTATGGTTGCTAGTTAATGATAAACAACATTTAGTTAAAGTAAGTATTGTTTATAGCAACATATAACAATATAGAAATCTCAGACAACAAACATCTTGTACTGTTTGGAAACAAGATATATAAAAAAAGTCGGCTAGAAGACGATGGAAAAAATCAATTTATGATCCTAAGTTATACAATATTACAAATACAACAATAATTGAATAAGAGGCTCAGTCCTTTACACAGTTTTTTGCCTAAATAAAAACAAATTAATGTGTGCTAACGTTAAGGCTGTGCAGTCAAAAAAATTTTAATTTTTGTTATCACTGTTTTTTGTTTATTACGATTATACAAATCGTAAACACACATTTGTTTGGAAAAATATTTCCGTTATGTTGGTTTTTTCACCCTTTGAAGTGCCGTTTTAGAGGTATTTTGAATTATACACCAGTTGAAAACGGCCAATCACAAATGTTTCAAAATTGGTTTACGTATTTTCAAAAAATATACTTAAGGGTCACCTAAATGGATTATATTAAAATTTTTATTATTTCAGGAAATAAAGTGTGTATCTCGGTTGTTTTTTATTCAAGTGGTTTTAAAACTTCAGCTAACCCAAGCCAAGGGTGTACAAAGACAGTTATATACAACAATATGTAAAAATTAAGTTTCATAAAAAAGTTGTGTACAATAAACTTTTAAATTTTAGCCCGCGCCAGACACCTACCTACCCCTGAGCCGCCCATATCGCCCCGACTCGCACGTGCAGGCACCCGCGCACCATATTTCTCTCTCACTCGCACATCCCTTTACTCTCTCATACATCTCCTCTCTCTCTCACTACCCCGCATCGGCCCGCCGCGCCGACAGCCGGCACCGTCATCCCGTGACAGAGGAGGTGTCTTCCTTGCAAATAAAACAAAGTCTTAAAGCCAGGTTGTGTTAAGTTGTATGCAGGCCTGAAGTCAGATTTCTTTATGCCCATCAAAGATGTTTAATATATTTTTACAGTTGTTAATTAGGCCCTAAAAATTTATTCTTAAGACAAAACCGCCACATTTTATTTCTGTTAGTGAAAAGGGTTTTTCTTAGCTAATAATCAAGTTGTTTATACACTGTTTTCTTTGCTTTTTCTATGTAAATCAAACATAATTTATGAGTCTTAAATTTCACATTAAATAGTAGCCAACCATATTTTAAAATACAAATCAGTTGCACGTTTGATTATAAATAGCAATGGATTATAATTTGTTCAGCTTTGTGATTTGATTTTACTATTAAACAGAACTCAGATGAACAATAGAAGCTGTTGGGCAAAACTAGCCTTATATCAGGGCCGTAAGGGCGCACGGGGCGAGCGCCCAGGGCCCTGGGTCCGAGGGAAGCCCCCAGGCCACGAAAGTGGGACCCTTCAGACCACTAAGGAGGCAGTTTTTATAATTTGTTCTGAAAAAGTTGATTATTTCTCAACTGACAACAATACAAATAATTTTACGATGTAAAAGGTGTACGTTCAAACTAAGTATCAAATCCAAAGTCATTCAATAATTTGTATTATTTTTAATACCATGTGCGGACTTGATAAACTTGCCCAAATCCAGTAACTAAAATTGGCCAGGTAAGATTTGAAACATAACTACTGATGGCATTGTAGAGCACTTATTTTGCTGAGCATAGATTGTATGTATTGTATTGTTTAATATAAATTATAACAGCCATGCTCTGCCGTACTTGGAACTTGCATATTCCGTTCAAGCCGATTTAAGTTTGTTGTTATTGTTGCACATAACTCATTATGATATATTATAAATTATTAGGAACAAACAGCCAAATATAAAGTAATTAAATAATAGTATCAAAACAATAATTGGTTACGAAAGTCAGTTAACGTAGGACACTGAGTAGTCATAAGTGTTTCAGGTTATCCTAAATATGATATACAATTAATAATAAAGATGATAATAATAATGGAACGGTAGCTTTTAGCCTGTTTTTTGTTGTTGTTATTTTGTTCGTATCTTCTTTATATATAATTCTGTAAGCGAAATTTTAAAGTCAAAATTGTGGGAGTTTGGCTAATTGCAGGATAATGGGAGAGGTCTTGTTCCCAGGGACTTGGGGAAAATAACAGTATTTCTAAATATTTACCAGCAAACGAACAACAACGTAAAACATCCCCCATAAGAAAAGCATGGGGATTTAAAAACGTCAACGTCAATATTATAAATTATGAGTTAATATATATTACTCAATACGATCAGCACTGCCCCGGTATCAGTGAGTGTTACGGGATGTATGCTTATCATTGTTGCCAACACTGAATCCTCCGATTACCCTCCACATCAAGTTTAACGTAGGAAGAAACAAGGCCCAATGATAAAGATAATATTTCATTGTATCAACATCACGTAAACTTATCTCGAAAATAATGTACAAACGTCTACAATATAACTGACTTTTTACTACATTTCCAAACATTTAAATCTCTTTAAGAATATTTTTATGTGCGATAATATCACCTGCATCCGGAAAAAGAACATATTTTAAAGTTTAAACTTGTAAAAAGTTACCTTTGAAATAGCATTAAACCAGAGTTTAGAAAATTATATTTTGCGTTGGCGTTGCCTATGTTACTTGAACATATAATTTATGATTTTTCAGCCTAGAAATGCCGAGAAAGAAGGAGTTTTTACCGTCTATACTGCGTGAAATACTATTTAATAAAGTCTATCCAGCAGTATGTTGATCTACGACCTTTAAAGAGTTCCAAATCAATGTGTATTAAATTCAAACATATAACATTTATTATAACAAAACATAACAAAACATTTCATATGTGCTATATTTTAACTGTTTTCATGTTAGTACAATATTTTTGTGGTAAAGCAATTACACGAGATATTTATTTTTAAATTTATAAGTTGTTGGTTTAACTAGTCATAATGGTTTTTATTGTATATTAACTTAATATATTAGTAGCTTGTTGTTGGATATAGGCTTGAGAGCTAAAACCAGACTAAATCCTGTAAAGAAAATTAAATACAACATTTTAATTTTGCAAATTTTTAAAGTTTTCACAACAAATTAAAATTTGTTAATTATTTGTATATTTGGTGTATTTATTACAGTCTAGACAATTAAAATTAATAAGGTTATATTACGGAATAGATAAATAACTATTGTATGTATACCTACATACATGCTTGTGTTTATGTTAGGGGGCCCCATTTTCTTATTCGCCCGGGGCCCCAGAGGTCCTAAATATGGCCCAGTCTTACATATTAAATCGCTAAGGAATTTAGTTTTTGGCCCGCTACGTCGTTATTTCTCAACCGATTTGGACAATCGATGTGTCATTTTAAAGTTTTTACACTGCACATTAACAGACAAAATTACTCTTACCCTCACAGCCTGTTTTTGGGTAAAGACAGCCAGTCCTACTCGTAAACATGGTGTATTGTGGTTTCTACGGACTGTCTCGGACCGTGACTATTAGTTTTATGTTAACTGTCCGCATGAGTTGCTGTAAAGGAATTCAAGCAATACAAAATTCGGGACCTGACTGACATGATTTACCAGGATATCTCTTGGTGGTAATGTATATTTTTAGAAAACCATTTGCCTCCCTCCCTATCTGGGTACTACCAAACTGCCACCCGTTTTTTGGGCACATCTGAAGTTTACAAACTTCACTATAGTATAAAAATATTTAACCGTTGCTCTACTAGGCCAATCATATATATAGTACATTAAAATCGCAAACAAACGGTTAGCTCTGATATTTTAATATGTTGTTAGGATCACTACCAGTAGTTTAATGATGCCTTAGACTTTGTTTCAAAGTTAATGTGTTTAATTGTTATCAGATATTTTATCCGTGATTCAATCGTATTTTATACTGGATCTTGTTAAAACTCGTTATCATATGAACTGTATCAATTCGATTTTTGTAAACAAATATTTGATTAAAAACAATTTTTTATTTTCCCCGAAGCAGCAAACCTGCATACTCAGCCCTAGTGTTATTCTTATGAAGAATAGTTAATGTTTGGTATGGCCTACCTCCCTTAGTTATGAACCTAAATTAAATTAATAAAGGTATGAAGCTTCACCTTCTTGAGTTATTTTGATAATTGTATAAAAAAAGTTTCTTATCTTCCTTGTTTCAGCGAAAACCTGCGTACTCAGCCCTAAAATAAAATGTTATACTGTATTTTTGAAACTCATAATAGCGATGGATTTGAATTTTATAATTGATTTATTTGGGCTTTACCTATCGCTTCTATGGTTTAAAAACTTGTTTCTAGTGTTTTAAACACTAGAAGAGATAGGTAGAGTCCAAATAAATCGATAATAAAAATGGTATATATATCACTTATTTACGTATGTATTGTTATGTAACTTGGTAAGTGGCTTTATGTGGTAGCGAGGCAGATATTCATGCATTGGAAATTCGCTGAGCACGCAGGTTTGCTGTGACAGGGTTATTTGTATGTTAGTAGAGCGTTTCCAACTTGAATTAATTTTATCTACGATATCTTAGATTTGAGAGACTTGAATGAATTCATTAAATATGACATTTTTAAATGGTATATTAACCGCTGAAAATTGTATAACAAATAAATATGTTTATAACACATGCGGAGAGGCTGTTTGAGTTGAGTTCCCGCTGTGCTGCTTGTTATTTGCCATTTCAGAATCTTGGTGCCTGATGACGGTTCAGGGCAGGGCGTGTAGCAAGCCCAGCTGAGTGAAAGTGGTTTGACCACTTGGGGAAGTTGGGGGTTGGGGGTAGTTGAGGGGAGGGTTCTGCGTGTGTGTGAGTGAGCATCCGGGACTCTGCATGTGTGTGAGTGAGCAGCGACTGGCCTGACCTCTAGGCGGAATAGCTTGTCAATAGAGTCGACTGCACCACCTTAAGGGTGCGCCATACCTCCCTTCCGCACGCTCAAGTAAGGGGTTTGCATCTCCCTCATTGTAGGCTAAATTGTTAACCAATTAAAAATAATTTGATGTTATTTAATTCAATAAATGTTCATCTAGGGATCATACGATTTAAAAATCGTGATTTTAATTCAAAATAAGTGGTAGGCAATTAGTAATGTTCTCAAATTAAGCGTTTTTCTAAAGATTCCTAACGTATTGAGAAAAATTATTTTGGAGAAAAGGAATCGTATGATCCCTAGATTGGAATCTGAAAAGTGTGAAACTGCAAATAGTTTGGTAGAAATCTGTAAAATAACAGTGCGATCGAGGAGAACAAAATGGCCTTCAAGCGTAAATATGCATGGCCCTGCTTGTTGGCGGCACCGGCGCGGCGCTAAACAACAATGAATTCAATCTGGGTAGGGCGCACCCTTAAGTGCGATTCCAAATTACATTAATGCGGCCGCTCTACTTGTTTTGTTGTGCGTTTTATTCTTTAACTAACCCCTTTTGAGTGTATTTTAAAATTAACTTTAAAATTGATCATAGAAAGAGCATATTTACCTAAACAGAGCTTTTTTAACATATACTGTTTGTTTACCGGCCTAAGCTTAGGTTTTATTACCGAAATTAAATCATATAGCTATATAAACAATAATGTCATACAAAACTTGCAGACTTGAAAGGTAGATTGTTACTCTTTACTTAAGTAGATCAAATTTTAATTTATCTACCCTATTACTACTCTATTACTACTACTTGGAAGGACTGTATACAAAATCACTTACCATACATTATTTGTGCCCATAAAAATATGTTATTAAATTGTACATAACACTTTCATTTCCATAAAACACTGGCATTCATGGAACGAAACACCTAATTCACCAGAAATCTGTATTTAGAAAAGTCGAATGAGTATTAAAACAAAACATCCTACTTAAATCCTACGAAGCCTAAAACGATCATGTGGCCAAAACTTTAGTGAAAAAGAACCTGAAAAGACACTTAAATATCTTTATCTCAGTGATAAGCAAAGTTTGATCCTTATATTGTACCGTTGGGGCTGAATTACCTACAACTTAATTTAAGCTATGCAGTAGGCTATGCTGGGTATGTATCGTCTCTGACATTTCGATTAGCTTGGACACATAGGATTTTACTGTTACATAATTCTAAAATGTACTATATTTAATAAAACATCCTTATCTATGTTACGTCATTAGCACCACTAAATTAATGAATAACTGTAACATGGAGAGTGTCCCTTTATTCACAAACACATTTATAAAAACAAAAATGTATTTATTACGGTGGCGACATTAGGACTAGCAGGTATGTTCTATTACTATTTAACCTCTAACAAATCAAGTAATTATTGGGATCTCAATAATAATGCTTGGTTACTCATTAGCATAATTTACTCTGTTAAATTAAAAAATAATGGACAATATCAGCAAATAGCTAATTAAAAGGAAACATTTATTGACACCAATTAAGCGTAGATTACAAGTTTTAAAGTTTCTGCATTGAGCCGTACTAATTATTGAATTGCATTTTGTACGAATACTGAATCAAAATTATTCCATTTCCTAATTTGTGTCATAGTATAAAAAACCATTCCTTAGCCCAGAATGAAAATATAGTTACATTATATTTTATAATCTAAGAAGGAACTTTTGTTTAGTATTTTTATCCTACCTTAAAACAAATGGCATGATAAAGTAATGAAAATAATTTATGTTATTATAATTTTGTTTAGCTTACTCTACCGAGCATTGATTTCTATTCGTAAAAGTTTTTTCCTCGGTTTTAGAATCATGCAATATTTTTGTCTTAAGAATTTGTGTGATATCAGTTTCCGATCCACACCTTTTACTTTGGCAATAAGATGATTATCTCTTTTAAAAAACTAAAACCTTTTAAAATCGCCCATTAATATTTTCTGTCATTTATGTGAATACAATCTGTAAATACCCTTTACAGTGCTGTTTGACGCTTTTCAATTACTTTCGGTATCTAATTATAACCGTACATATTTCGCAATGGAAGTTTTTTGTTTGTTTAATTATACCGGTGCCAAGTGGTATACTTAGTTTAAGATGATTTTGTAGAGCAATCATAGGCTATTTTTAAATTTATTGTTAAACATTTAATTCGTACTTTTCATAATTATTCTCATGCCATCACTATTATATATTTATAACTGTGGCTGGTGTATACAGGGTCCTCTATCTTACGGTCTGCAATCTGAGATATATATTAACAAATCACCTAGTGTAGTATTGTCATACCTGATTTTAGGAACAGTGGTATTTATACCACATATGAATGTTTTAAATATTAAATTAGATGGTATTTCTTGTTTAATGACCTCAATGCAAAGCATATATTTTCGTTTTAAGGCGAATAATGTAGAATTATACTAATTCAATCACAATAACGTTGAAATCCACCCAAAAATCGGAATATTTTCCCATTTCTTTCTCAGATTCAAATACCATCAAAATGAAAAGCAAATTGTTTAGCATTAACATTATTATATCTGACTCTAATATTGGTCCTTGAGTTTAATAAAATTGAAACTGGATATTGAAAGCAAAGAGTAGCTATAAATGTGCACTATGAGCGAGGTGAGACACACCATAATTTATAATGGTGCTACTCCTATATTCATCCGATATCTTTAAGCTACAAAACTGTATAATAAGCGTTCTCGCTGCTTTTAAAAAATTACGTTTTTACATTTTAAAAATTGTAAGAAAACATTTTTACTAAGAGAAAGTAAGGAAGTAAGTAATTACAAATATTATTGGCAATGCCATGTCATTTAAAAGATGAACAAACTGCTCACCGACATTAAAAAACAAGTTGGAGATTATATTTCTTGCGGCAGTAAAATATATAAAATTTATAGCGTCGTAATTTAAATTTTATTTAGTCGTATAATGTATAAGTCAATCATTATATATATAAGAAAACACATATATGATCTTAGTGAGATGGTTATACTGAATCTAGTGGTAATATTTTTTTGTTTGTGATGTGAAATTGCTACGTCATTTAATTTAAGTTATTATATAATCTGTAAAATTGGGATTAATGTTTAACAATGTAAGCTAATTATACGAACTAGCTGGGATTGAATATTATTTGTTAGTTATTCTTTTGTGTTCACTTATTGGGAAGCTACAAAATTAAATTAATTGTGGAAAACACCCAGTGTGTGTGTGTTTCACAGTTAACAGTTGACCTAGCTTACTTTTAAATCCTAAAAGTCCTTTATTTCACGTTTTTAAAAACTTAATTTGTTGTTAACGGTATTAAATTAATATCGTAACAATCCCTGTTATATCTGAAAAGTTCTGCAAGCGACATTTTAATAAAACTTTTACATTTACATTTTCATCTAAATAAAAAATTCTGGATTCAAAGAATGTGTTCTTTTAAAACTTTACTGAATCAATATAGAACGTTTTAAAGCAATTCACGTTGCTGAGAAGTAGCAAAGCATACTCATTTTCTTATAAAAAAAAAAAAAACTAAAAACATTCATTCTTCTTTGAATAATAACACGCAAGGAATCTAGAAAATCCAATCTGGTTCCTCACTCAAGGAAACATTTTAATCAACTTAGCAAACTGAAGACCTAAGATTATTTCTGACTTTAATATATTTAAAGCGCTTTTTAGACCACAGTACTAATGACTTTTATCACTAAATTAAAGTTAATGCGGTACATTTCAGTTGTTACTTACAAAATTATACCGTTTAAAAATAAATACATTGACATAACAATTACTGATTACTCTTTAACTATATATTCCAATAAAGGCTTTTCTAGAGTTCTAAAAGTAACAAATTATTCAAGTTTATTCTTTGTTTGTATTTGATTATATACCATGCAAGTTAATCTAAGAACTTTTACTCTTACATACTGTGATGCTCACTACCCTTTCGTTTGTAAAACAGTTTGTATCGTAGTAATTGCTTAACTGAAAGCTCAGTGATTCTTATAAATCACAATACAAAATAAAAATAAAAAAAATAATAAAACAGACTGTATAATCCTACTGTTTGTATCCTACTAAATCTTCCAGCCTCTTCCCATTAGCGTAAGAACCAACAAATCCAAGGGTCATTTCCCAATGCGAAATAAACTGTTGGTTGTCAGACCATGCTCGTGTGTGATTATTAGCTCTACAAACCACAAAAATACCAAACATAATAATTAACAAATTAATGTAAATCAAAACTAGTAAGGTATCCCATGATTAAAAATATACTGCGCATTAAATACATACTTACCATTACTTACGTAAAATTGTTTTAGTTACTTTTTTGTTATTGACAAAAGTACTAACTGCAAACTTATATCCCTACAACATACTTTTTCATTGTTATATTATATACAAAATTAAAATGTTATGTTACCTATTTTCCGTATGTAAAATTTGCCAGTGTAGGACTTGGACGTTTTCGCCCTAATATAGGTTATGTGTAAGGTGATGAGAGACACCGAGTTATGATGGCGAAAAATATGCAGTTGGATTCCCTCCAAGTGTTTCTGATGGCCTAAATCCTCACATTCCCTATAAAATCAAAATTCTATCCAATCTTGCATACAAAATGTCTACTGTTAAACATAGTGCAATAGTAGACTATACTTATATGTCTCAGGTATTTTAGCCCTTCAATTCTGTTGGAGCTTAAAGACTATTTTATAGGCAGTGGCACCATTAGCATGATAAGGGATGAATATCAATGGACCTTCAACTTAATGAGGACTAAGATTTTAAGAATGTAATTTTAATATTATCCGGTACCCAGTTGTCCCCACGGGGATATTGCATCTCGTAGACCTAAAGTACAATTCACTATCAACTTTAAATGTATATAACATAGTGACAGGTAGTACAAGGTAGGAACTAATTATTATATTAGACGTTAATTTAGATAAATTTAATTATTACTATTCACTAGCAACAATGAACCAGTGGCTTCTTACAAATAAACTACAAAAGTAAATTATTGTCATTATATTATGATTAAGGGGCATTTTTAATGTATTTATTTTCTTTGGTAAACATGTAGCTTATATATTGGCCTTGATGGTAATCCCTTAAAATAAACAGATAATTAAATATGCAAATGAATATGTGTGATTGTTATTGAAAGGTAAATAAGAGGAAAACAATTTACCAAATACATTCAGCTATTTGAGGTGATTGCCACAGAATTAGTGTTTAAATTGTTTCAAGCTTTGAAAAGAGTGTAACTGATTTTGCTACGATGAGGACAGCTTATATTTTTATAAAAAATCATTAAACGTCTCAATTGATTTAAGTTAGTATTTTTACGTTAATTTTAATATCAAACCGTTGTAAAACAATGACAAACTAAAAGAGCCATTAATAAATAATAATTCATTTGTTAAAAATAGGTAAAAAGAAATAAACTGCCTATAATAACGAACAATTATGTCATGTTTTTTATGTGAATATGTTATTGCTGTTATATAAGCGTAGACAAGATTTTTAAGTTACAACATGATTTCTACAGATATACAATAAAAAGCTAATTTCAATAAATAGGTACAAAGATATAAATTGAGACAATTTATTTCCTAGGAACTGATATTGCAAGGTTCACCTTAAACAGCAGTGAACTACTTGTTTCAGTAATACTCATTAGAAGATGGTAGAAGCTGGATTCAAATATGGGAAAATGGAAATTAAGGCAGAGACATGGAGAAAATGAGAATATGAGCGGAAGGTTGTAGGAGAGGCAAGAAGGCTGTTTCCGCTCTCTATCTAAATACACCTACCCTCATAAATATGCATAGAATATCACAATGAGTTGATGTAAACAAGACATTATTGATTAAATAAGAAATTTACCATTGGATTCGTCCTCGTGGTAAGTTTTGATTCCATTTTATTCCAGTTGGAAAACGTATTGCTACCATGGCAACACAAACCTGATCAACTATGCAAAGTATAATGCAATCTCATTGGATGAAGCGAGCGAAGCGAGTGAATCCTCATACTCAGGTTAAAACACACTCTTGTTACGCTAACTCCTTTTTAACGGTTTAATGAATTGCCTTGAAATTTTTAGGGTAGTTCTTAAGTGTAAAAAGGGTGGTAATAAACTATAATTGGATTATTATTTTGGTATATTTCTATTTTTTAATTTTCCGGAAATATTCAGATGTGTCTTGGGCTGAGTAGTTAGTAGGTGGTAAGCAAACAGTCACTCAACTGATTTTGTAGTCAAACAGACTACGGCCGGATATTGACAGTAGGTAGGAGCTAAACAAAACAAGTGATTATGTCGTCTGTGTCTGTGGTCTCCTGGCCGGTCAGTTCAGTTAATGGCGTTTGCGAATATATGGGTTTTGAATCAAGAATTTGTAATAGAATCATTCCACATTTATTAGTTTTTTAACAATCACAATTATGGATTCAGCATTATTGTGAAAGTACCTATAAGATGTTACGGAAGTTGTAGGTCATATTGAAAGGTTACACAGTCTGTAGGTGTAGTTATAAAAACAATGGTTCCTCCCAGAGGTATGTTTATATGTTGTAATTTGCTATTTCTCAGGGTGGGTGGATACATTTTTATCATTCACCTTATATACCAGACTCTACAATGAACTGGAATGTGGTACACCAGTTGGAAGTATTAATATGGGTCTAGGTGAGGTTATGTAAGTTACTTTTAGTAAATAAATCTGCACTTAACAATTCAGAGAATTTTTTTGTCTCAACCAACTTTTACATTCAGCCTAGGTCTTATTGGATACTGTACTAGCTTTTCTCCTATAGAGGAAACCTACTAATATACCAAATTAACATTATACATTGATACACTGGGGACCAACATTGTTTACATGAAAAATTAACCAAACTAGCGTGTTAGTACAAGTAAAAAGTCATTATGAATATACAACACAGTATAGGCTGTTAGTACAAGTAAAAAGTCATTATGAAAACACAACACAGTAGAGACTCTGTAATGTGGCACTGACCCAGTTCGGCCCTCCGGTAATCTGGCCCTGTGTAACCTTCAACTTAAGGGAAATAACCTAGCCAATTTACAATAAATTTCCAGCAAAAAAATTCTCTTTGGGATTTTTTTTTTTTATTTCACACCAATATTTCTCAATTTAACGCACAATTGTCACTCGGTAATGTCTTATAGTGCAAATAAGACTTAACTTATGTGCATATCTATGTCTTCTTCCAGTAATCGGACATTTCCACTAATTCAGCACTACCCTGGTCTGATATCTGTTGGATTACTGAGAGTCTACTGTAAGTACTTATGTACATTTGCTCTTTTTCTTTAGCACACTAGACAATGGTACCTACTTTGTGGTGTTGGGTTAACTTACGTAACGTTAGGTTTGGTTATATTGATTTACGAAGACTTCTCTCTGTAATCCGGTACGGCGCCAGTTTGATCCTCCAATATTTTGGTGCTGTTAAACCTTCAATTTAAGGTAACTAACCTAGCCTATTTACAATAAATGTCAATAATAACTTTTCCCTTTGAAATTTTTGATACAATTTCACACGGATATTTTCCCTATTTAATACACAATTGTCATATGGTAATATAATTTGGTGGTCGTTTTATTGTCTTTATAGTGCAAATAAGATTTACCTTTTGTGCATTTCTATGTCTTCTTTCAGTTATCTGACTTTTTTACTAACTCGGCCCTACACCACACTCGAACACTCGATATTTTGAACCACATTTTACAGTAGCTTACATATAGAAAATTATTTACTCTATATTTCTATTAATGTTACAATCTAAAATCAACAAATTGTTTATCGTCTATAATAATATGCAATGCCAGTTACAAACATATTTCAAAAGAACATTTAACAAATAACAAACAAACAAAAACTACAATTTAACAAGTAAATAAATAATAAAGAAATGTTTAACTCTGCTAAAACTTAAGTTATCTTTGCAAGGGTAGACTTTTTGGGCTGCTTTCATGGGTTGAATAAACTAAGTTAATATAAGTTAGGCCTAAGCAAATACACCTACGTTTTTTCTTGGTTATGCGGTTCTTGATTAGGCCCTATTTGTTGCATTTTAAAATCTTAGTTTTCGTTTGTTTTTTGTTTTTTAAATGTTTCATTCATGTAACTTGCATCATCGCTCTTAATCACAGTTTTCAGAGACCGTTTCAACATACGAAGTGACTACGTAAACGTACGATGTAAGTCGCTAGGTACCGCTTATGTTAGGTTAGATTAGGTTAGGTTAGGAGGTTTTTGTTATGTGTCACTGGCTCTCAATCAGTTTTAAATATCACAGGGAAAGTACCGTACGGTGTATCATTTGGAACGGACGTGACCAATAGCGGCCCACGTCGGACGTGGACGTAGCCTCTGCCTTCAACAAACGCCATGACAACTCAAATTTTTGGGTGTTTGTGTTATTTTGGTTAAAGATCAATTTAAAATGCGATTCGATATATCATTTGTTTAAGATCGATATATAGCATGTAATTAGTTGGTGGCCGCTTACAAAACTGTACCCTGTATCATCGGTGAATATTAAAAGTGGAACCCTACGAATGACCGTTTATGACGGCTAGACTGTGTTTAATCGTGGAAAATATACTAAACGGACCGCGCATTATTTGTAAAAATTACAAACGGAGCGTGATTATGACCCGAACATGACGACTGGACACCGAGGTTTGTCCTTTGTCCTTTTATAGACACTTTTATATGCTAACCATGGCCATTACAGACAAAGTTTAATATAGGCAAACACAGTATATATAACGGAAATCCATCTTTTATTTTTTGGGTTGCAGGAATTGGAATCAATATTCCTATAATTATTATTAATAACATAGGTCTTGACAAGGTTTGGCCTATTATGGACTAATTTATCCGCCTTAAAAAAAATTTAGGTTTTGGGAACAATGTGCTGAGAAAAGGTTACTTGTTTGTTAAAAAAAATTAAGTTACCTATTAGGGAATTAGGTCACCATGTGTCATGTCAAGGCACTCTCAGAGATTCGGGAACTATGGCACTACCAAATATTTACATTCACAAAGAATTACGTTATGGTTTCAAAATCTTTTTTTTAAGGTCAATACATTGAGACAAAAATGTGTAGTTTTTACAATTAATAGAATTAAATATTATAATCATTATTGTTATTGGTAATCTTTTATGTACAGAATTCAGTACATTATCGCGGCGCTTCTTTCTAAATGACATCCTGATTCTATTCTAAAAATTGGTTAATTTTGCATTATCTGTAATGGCATGCAGTTCCTATTACTTTTGAACTGGGATTTGCGAGGAAACTGCCTGGAAAATCTAGAATTATCCTTGAATTTTTTTCTGGTTTCATAGACACCCTGAATTATGTTTTTACAATGCTCCGTTTAGGCTTAAAATAAGGATTTAGGTTACTTCATCTTTGGCTAATAGGTTAAACTAAATTATACAGTATGTATAATATTTTATCAATATATTTTACTAAAATTAGACTAATTTTTTGAACTTTGATTGGATTGAACTTTCCTTCACATATGGTAGTTAGATCAGTGATATAAATTTTGTTATCATGGTCTGTTAATACAGCCTTTACATGTTTCGGACGGTTAAGTTGTACATATTCACTGTCACAATGTTACAAAATGTTGTATTTGTATAAAGCAGCGATGCACATTGTCGTCACATGGTTTCTTCCCATACACATATGACCATTATTTCCATCAGTTATTCATATTTAAATACAGTGACTACGGTACGCATATTTATATTAATAGGTATCGTTGCAAAAATATATTTATAAATTACTGGTATATTTTTAGGGACTGGTCTCTTTGTTGTGATCTATAAGAATGTCTGTCGCACATTTGCAGCGGAAAATCACACACACTTTTGTCAGCTGCTTTTACGATTTCAGTTGTCACGTTTTTTCTGTGTTCAATCCACGGTCGGTATCGGGCGAAGGCCTAAAAAATATGCTTGGTTTATGGGTAACCCTAAAATATTTTATCTGTCTCTGAGCCAACCAAGGTGATGGAGACAGGATACACTTGGAGTGGACTTGTAATGAGGGAATATGCCTATTTAAAGGGCAACAAGGATTAATTGATATATAAATTCTGGGGACTTTCAACTACATGATGGTATAAATTATGGTTTAGTAGTAGGCCTGTCTGCGTAGTCGTTTGGTTGTTTTTACTTCTTGTTGACTATGACAATATGCCGCTACAATGGCATGCTATCATTTTTTACTTGCAATTGGTGTGCAGGTATATCGGCACTCTGTAATTAAAAAAAAAACATTGGATACACAGATATATATTGTATCTTGTGGCTCAAGGGGTTAAATAATACAAATTATTAAGTATATTTTTTTTGTTAACTATAAATTGTCTTACGCTTATTGACAAGATATTAAATCATAAAAAATTTTTGAATGTTATAAGGTTATCAGGCTTGCATCAAATTGTGACAAATTTACTTAATAAATTTACAACTTTATAAAATACAAAATAAAAACTCATACTGTTTCTTATTGTGATACATTGGGTTAATGTTTTACACAATATTACAGTACTTACAGTATAGGGCTACATTAGGGTTTGGCTGTTACAATATAAATACCCAATGGTATTGAATTGCATTCAGCATAATTCCCGAGCGGTGTTTGTGTTTTTAATTTTAATAGTCTTTTATTGGTTTCAGTTTATCAATAAAACTAATATTGTTTCATTACAATTCTTTAATAGTTTATTTACACTTTTCGGTTTTAAGGTTAGCAACTTTTTCTCTTACTTTGCTTTGGTCCATATAGAATATTTATCTGTGCATGGAACCTATTAAGCAAAGTAAGGGGCAAGTTGCTACAGTGCAAGGTGGAGTGTGTACTGATACAAGTTATTGGCAGGGTAGGGATTTGAACCTACGACAGGACTGCTGCCATGGAGCCGAAGTCCGTCACGTTGCCCACTGAACCAGCAACTCAACATTATGGTAACCTGATTACATCTATCTGTTTGAAAGGCACCAAAACTTATTTGTCAAACTTATGTTTGGAAATGTAGTATTAATGTCTCACTTTCCTTAACTTCATATACCATACAATGAGTGACCTCTAAATTGTTTTCAGTGTGTTCTTTTAGCGAATTTCCCCTATAGGGAAGAAGCTATTACCGTAGATCTCATGGTAAGACTTAAGCCCGAGACCATGAAAACTTTTCATTTTGAGGTCCCCAGATGCCAAAAACACCATTCGTTCAAATTTTTATATATGTATATATATATATATATTTTTTTATATATATATATATATATGTGTCCGTAAGCACGATAACTCTCGTAAAAAAGGTCCGATCTTAATGAAATTTGGTACACAAATTTGGTTACTTATACAAATGTTTATGTTTTTCAATGGCAGCGTATCCAGAGAGGGGAGATGTTGGGTTATATATCTTCCAAAATTATTTTAAAAAACTATTACTTGATGGAAAAGAGATAAAATTATTTCCCCCCCCCCTCCAAACCCCCTCCCCAATCTATCGCAATAATTCCTGCATATGCTACTGTAAGATACCCCTGTCGCAGCAAACCTGCGTACTCCGGTAATTTAAAATGCATAATACATGTCTTAAAACCACATAACGCCGCATACCAAGTTTCATTACAGTATATTCAAAAATAAATACTATATACAATTTTAATTATTCTTTATAAGAATAACATTGGGGTTTAGTATGTAGGTTTGATGACACAAGGAACACAAACAATTGGTTTTTATGCATTTACAAATCAAATTTAACTAGGGCGGAGCCACATACCAAGTTTCATCAATAGTAAATCTTAATTAAGCGGTATATAACATTTCAATTATTCTCTATAAGAATAACATGGCGCTGAGTAAACAGGTTTGCTGCTACAAGGAACAAAAAATGGGTTTTTATGCATATATATCAATAAAACTCAATAAGGTGAAACCGCATACCAAGTTTTATTAATTTATTTTGGTAATTAACGGAGTTATTACATTTTACTTATTTCCCATAAGAATAACATGGGGGCCGACAATGCAGGTTTGCTGCTACGGGGATAATTATCAAAAATCTTTTTGGTGCAAATATCAATATACCAGAACTACGTGAAGCCACATACCAAGTTTCATAACATAATTCATAAATAATCGAGATACCAAATTTGATTGATTCTCCATAAGGATAAAATTGGACAACGTACTGTGTTCAGCACTTTGAATATCTCTGTAACATTTGGACGTAGAATCACAATTTAAACACCAAAAGTATTGTTTTTTGGAGCTAAACTGAAAAGACTATGTGAAGTTTTCATTGGAATGAACTGAGGAAAAACCAAATACCCCCGTAGCAGCAAACCTGCGTACTCAGCGAATTTCCAATGCATATATACGTATCTCAATACCACATAAAGCCACATACCAAGTTTCATCAATATACATTCATAAATAAACGATTTATGACATTTTAATTATTCTCCATAAGAATAAGATGGCAGCTGAGTATGCAGGTTTGCTGAAGCAAGGAACACGAAAAATGGGGTTTTATACAAATATCAATATAACTCATGTAGGTAAAGCCACATACCAAATTTCATTAATTTATTTTCATAATGAAGGCAGATAACACATTACTTATTCTCCATAAGAATAACATGGGGCTGAGTACGCAGGTTTGCTGCTATGGGAGCCTTGGGTAAAAAAGTGTCTTTTTGAGCAAATATCAATGGTCCACAACCAGATGAAGCCGTATACCAAATTTCGTCAGTATAGGTTCATAAATAAGCGAGATATACAATTTTTATTTTTCTCCATAAGAATAACATTAGACAACGTACTGTGTTTAGCACTTTCAATATCTCGGTAACCAATTGACGTAGAGAAATTATCAAAATACCAAATTGTGTGTTTTTTTAAGCTTACCCAATGGGATAAAATAAAATTTGACTATTTCCAAAATTATATATAACAAATTCGAAAAACCCATTTTTGTGGTACAAAACCCCCCCAAAATACCCCTTCGGATAGAGCGATCTTGCTGGTTTCCGAGTTTAAAGTCATAAATGTTGCTTTACACGTTTATACCAAATTTCATCAAAATCAGATAATTTTTACGAGAGTTATCATGCTCACGGACACACATATATATATGAACGAATGGTGTTTTTGGGGTCTGGGGACCTCAAAACGAAAAGTTATCATGGTCCCGGGCCTAGGTCTTACCATGCCGACTACGGGAATAGCTTCTTCCCTATAGGGGAAATTCGCTAAAACCTTTTTCCCATAAGATTAACATGGGACATTTTATTAGTAGGTTTTTGGGATTTTATCCGAAACCAGCCAACCTAGGTTAATAATTATAGAAACTATTTTATTTTTTCACAATCTATATAACATGGTCAAAACCAAAATTAACTTTAAAAAGATTTAGGTTGGAAAATTCAAAAAAATATTTTTGGGAAATTTAAAACCTGCCATGAACCCCCCTTCCCACGGTCCGATTTTTCTGGTTTTCAAATTTAAAGTCATGAATGTCACTTTACACATTTGTGCAAAATCTCATCAAAATCAGACTTTTTTACTCAAGTTATCGCATTCACAAACACATCTACAGATAATATATACATATATATAGATATAGATAACTCATATTTATATAAATATTTCTATATTTTAACGAATAGTGTTTTTCACATCTGGGGACCTCAAAACAAAAATTTATATTGGTCTCGGGCTTCAGTCTTACCATAAGACCTACGTTAATAGCTTCTTCCCTATAGGGAACATTACCTAAAAAGCCATTTGTGGTCACTAACTTAGGCCTAGGCTGGGTGCCTGTAGGTTTTATACATAGGCCTACATTCATTTGTCTAAATTGTGTACATGAGTTTGTTATGCAGTTGTTTTTTTTTCTTTCCAGGCAGCCTATCTCCTCACCTACATCATTAATGAGATGAGCCTATCTACATCATTAATGAGATTTGCGGTTGCTACCATCATACACAACCTTGTTGGTCTCCTTGCGGTACACAACTCTGTCATGACTTCTTCTCTCCTGGATTGCATCTCCTGCCTAGAATTTAAGTGGGGCTATTAATTATCTGTAGAACTACCTACATAAGTCGAGGCATTTACCCTCATCCTTGCTTTACTTCGTGATCAAGTAATGGACTAGACTAGCCTACATTTTACAACCATCGATATAAAGTTAGAGGAAGGAATGTTGTGGGGTGCTTGTTTTGAGTGATGTGTACAAATATAATAGCTTTTCCCTATTCAATAACATCAGGGTGATAGTAAGATAACCTAGCCTATTTACTTATAAACTGGTCATGTCTTGAGAGGCAAGTTAGGTCGTGAAGTTTTAATTTGTTATTATTTCTTAAATTTCGCTGCTCATGCTGCAGGATAGACAATTGAGAGGGTTATGTTAAACAGTTAACTAACTTACTGCGTCTATAATAAAATTATCATTACCTTCTGTAGGTATTAACAGATGCCATATTGTTTAGGCTTGCTTTTATTTTCCCCTGGAAGTTAAAATTAATATTTGACCTTATATTTACAAAGGACTGACCATTATAAAATTTGCTTACAGACTAGGCCTATTGTATACTTTCAAAGATAGAATGATATTTATAATTGGCTTAATTTTGCCTATTTGGTTCGGTTTATCGTTTGATTCAATAACATGTTAATCTACAACTTACAGTACTTTTGGGCTGTCTAGAATCAGCATATAATAATGATTTTTGCCATTTTATTGGTTTAAAATATGTTTGGTTCATTTCTGATATTATTAACGAACAAAACGTGAAACGATTTAACAATAACAATAACAAATCACTTAGCCTTTACTATAAAAATAAAATTTTGGACTACATTACTCATGACTATATACGCTATATTTCATTACATTGCTTACTGTCTATACGAAATCCAAATGTCACTTTTGTTCAAAGACTTTTTGGGGGTTTACTTTATTGGGAGTTTTCTGTCTGAACACTCAACTTATTCATATTGCAAAAGGTAAAACAGTTTCTTCATTTTTCACTGCGTTACTTTGAGTAACATATAAAATACACATTAAACAAACACGTTAAGAATGAAACATTAAAGAGCATATGCACAGCTTAAGCGGAATGGTTTGCAGCTTACAATGGTCTGAGGCGTAATTCGAGTACGTGCTCTGAAATGTTTCTTTCATTTTGTGTTTGTTATATGTAATTTACTCTGATGCATGGAAAATGTAACAAGGTTTTAAAGTCTAACAATAAATGTTAGTTTAATGTACTACAAAGAGTACCGGTGCTCGTGGATTAAGTACATTAAACCCGGTGATTGTACCAGTACAGGTTTTCTTGATAAGCAGAAAAAATATATAATCATATATCTGCATACTGTCCGCTGCACTTAAAGATGATTTGTCATGACTTTATTGACATTAGTCTCACCTGTAACCAAGACAAAATCATTAAAAATTATTAATAATTATTCCAACAGTCTTTTTTACCTATTGCAGAATTCTAAAAGTTGACTGATATCATGTTAAGTCTCAATTTTATTATTCATCAATTTTCAATATTTATTTGTTTTGTGTCAATATTATTGTACATTATTTACAAAATTAGAACCTAAATTTTATAAATATATTTTTTGTTTTTAGATCCTTGTTTAGAAAACAAGCAGCCTTGTGTTGTTCTTTATTCTCAAATTGTACTTGACACCCTAAATTATATCTTTATAAGAAAATTTTCATTGACACTTGAGTTTGTACTCGTCTACCACACAGAATTTGAGTCACTCCTCTCTAATCTTACTTCTTCAAATAGGCCTATGTATCTTCACACGTAAAAAAAGTTTACCGGAATATATTAAAAATTTCTAGGACTGAATAAACAGTAATCATTTTTTTCAACTGTATAGGTTCTTGGTTACCATATATATTTTTAACTCATGTTTTCTTTTTGTTTACAAACCTAGAGTATTTAAGATTAACTAATAAAATATTTCAAATTTTTACTACTTCATTTTGTGTTTTATTCCCATACCTGAATGAAAGTTTATTGATATTAATAAATTTGTTTAAGATCTGTTTCCCTAGACATCATATGTATTCCCCTAGACATCTGTTTATTAATATGTATTTACCATTGCTTTGTAATTTATTTGGATCATTTTTGGCAAGGCTACTTAGGTTAAAAACTTGTATTCTACCTAATAGTGTATACCACCTTCGTTATTTTATCAAAGTTTAAAGTTTTTCTGTGGGTGTCTCTAACACAGGTAAAAACAATCTGCAAGTCTTGAATTTGGATTGTGGTTACTTCCATAGGTAGCAGGTAGTAAAGGTGTGTAAAATAGTACTGTATCTTAAAAAATTTCCTTTGGATGAATAACATTAGAAATCACATCATTCACTGCTGGTCACTTAGTGCAGTTGTAACGCCCTGCCAGCCACCCCTAAACTTTAATAAATTATAATTATACTTTAGCTATAGTATAAAAGCTGGATTTTATATATGTTACGTCGTGACGTATAAAAAATGTTACCTCCATTACCGGACAGTTTTAATGATTTTTACATCTCGTCAGGCACGTTGGAAGTCTGCTGTAGGTCTGTATAAATATATATATATATATAAATAAAATAAGAGATTTGTCAGTACAGTACATTGCTCAGATTAGCGTGATTTGTTTGTTTTTTTACGTTTCATAAAATAGAAAAGCCGAAATCACACATCTCAATTTCTGTCTGTTTGTTCGCCTGTCTATCCGTAACCCTCAAGGTATGGATTACTCCTTTACGTTAAAAAAGACCCCATTTACATACCCCATTTTTCCTTTTACATGCAGAAACGGTTACACTGAGAGTTCTGGAAGTTGACACTGTTGTTCAATAGAGCGGTGAGATTGTTCTCTGCTACACTGAAAGAGTATGAGACGTTAGGGCTTTGCCCCATAGCCTTCCAAAGTAGCTATGTTATGCTTTATTACCCTAGATACGTTTAAAATTATCCTGTAAAGATAATTGTTATCTCAGCTTTCAATCCATAAGTATTTAATAACCTGATCAGGTTTTAACAGATTACCGGACAGTACAACAACAAGCGGAAATGCTTGTAAAAGTAACTATTTCAGCTTTCTCTTTAAATTTATTTTTAAATGTAATAATACTTTTTGTACTTTATAATAATAAACTATATTTTTTACTTTATATGACATGGCTATGAACATAATTAAACTATTTCTTTCATAGGATTTAAACAGTCGCAATAGGCTAAACGGCCCGTTTCACTCGCACCCGCTTGAACAGCTGTCGTCTCTCGCTCGCACCTACAGTAGACTTTCTACATGTCTGGCAAGATTTAGAAACCATTAAAACTGTCTGGCTATGGAGGTAACATTTTGTGTATAGGTCACCAAGAAACATTTATAAAATTCAGCTTTTATACTATAACTAAAGTACCATTATTCAAGTCATTTATTCAAGTTTAGGGGTGTCTGGTGGGGGTTGCAACTGTACTAAGTTACTGGAACAGTACAGATTTCTAATGTTATTCTGAAGGAAATATTTTAAAAATAAGCTTTATACTTTGACGTATTTAATATACTATTTTACACACCTTTACTATCTTCTTCCTGCAGAAGTAACCACAACCCAAATGCCATACTTGCTGATCTTCCTACCTGTGTTAGAGACACCCACAGAAAAACTAAGTTTTTATAAAATAATTAAGGTCTGGTTGTCGTAAGCCCTTTTTGGCTTACAAGGAATGTGTTTTTTTCTTTCACTTATGATATATTTTAATTGGAAATGTATCCTTGGCTCTTTGTGTTTATCTCTGTTAACACATCAAATTTTTACATACATGTCAAAACTTCAAATATTTTTTTTTAGATGGGAAACCTACAACTATTGCTGGGAGAGTAAACATTTGTTGTATTAATATGTACAACAATGTTTAGAAAAACAGTTTATATTGTTACATTTGTTATGGTTGAAAAACTTAAACAAATTACAAATTTTCAAAATTTTAATCAGAAATAACTGTGAAAAATACATATTTTGCACGTAATATTAAGGAAAACACACACTTAAAGTAGTACCGTAACATATATAAATTATAATAATTTTATTATTCCAAGATGTTACATTTCACCTACAAATTATGTACACAAAAATGGGGGTATTTACTTATTTAACACAGTATTTTAAAAGTTTAGAAGAAATCTTGGTTAAAACATAATTTTTACCCGTTTGTATTTGTTAATTGCCATTTCTTACAAAAAACACACAAGAATGTTTCAGTTTGTAAAGAAAAACATTTCAGGCATGTTAAAGCTCTGTGATGAAAAACTTTACAAAAAATTAAAAAAAAAAGTCGCTACCAAAACTAAATGTTACATTCGCATAACTTTTGGAACTTTATTCACTTACAAAATTATTACGCTTGTTTGGAAAACGTGTGGAAAAAAGATGACTACGTTATTTTACATTTACATCATCAATGTCAATAAAAAATATGATTCCCACGTAATTTTTTTATGCTATCTGGGGTATCTAGATATCTACCACCTTTCCATTGTTCTTTATTTATATAAACACAAGATGCTTAACGGTGGAGCTCACTCCCGGTAACAAGATCAATGGTAGTGTTCAGAGTTCTATTAACAGGTAAGTTTGGGTGCAGAAACATTTCCATGGTGTACAAGTAACGTTAGCACCTTAAATTTCATGGTTTGAATCCTGATGCCCAACAACAGTTTTTTACTGTATTTGTTTTTTGTTCTCTGCTATTTTTTATGGTTCATTTTTTAACTGTGTTTCGTTTATTGAACGTAATTCACTTGTTTACATATTTGGATGCCGTATGGCTGCATAAATGTCCAGGTTTGGATATCCAGAATTTGGATA
Source organism: Allygus modestus (assembly GCA_963675035.1). Taxonomy (NCBI): domain Eukaryota; kingdom Metazoa; phylum Arthropoda; class Insecta; order Hemiptera; family Cicadellidae; genus Allygus; species Allygus modestus. The sequence goes on from OY776112.1 coordinate 409,778,939, forward strand.
TGTTTGTGCTAATATGGTATGTATATCCATTGGGAATCTACTAAATATCCATGGATCTAATTCACATGTTTGCATATTCTGTGGAATTTTGTTACATCAAACACATATTTGAGGGTATTGTGTGCTGTCTGAGGAAACTACTGGATACACTGTCTTTTATCAATACCGCACCATATATAGATGTTATTACCTCGGTGAATTGTATATGAAAGTACAATGGGAGCGCCGTTTTAACTTGTCCCTTTTAACTAATTTTCGGTACAACAGGTTTTTCAATTATCAGAGTTCAAACAAACGTGTACAATAAAAACAAAAGGAATGTATATGTCAAATTTGAAGAAAACTGTGCATCAAATTAATTGTGGGCGCTAGAGGACTTACATATAGGCCCTACTTCACCAAGACATTAATATAGACAATGCCCATAAGCCAGCGGTTCCCAAACAATGGATCCTGACCCATTAGTGGGTCACGGGAGCAATTTGGGTAAGTCGCAAGAGTGTTTTCTTCGCTGGAATTTAAAAATAGTGTTACATATCTCATGACATGTTTTATTTTTAATTCTAACAAATGAATTACAAGGTGTTATTTATGTTGATGTGTAACGCATTCACACATTGGTAATAATAACAATAGGTACCAGCAGTAATAATTAATATTATTTAATATACGGGTCATGACAAAAAAACACAATGATGGTGGGTCCCCAGACAAAAAGTTTATGAAGCTGCCATTGGCCATAAGTCTATCTAGACTCATACACACTAAAGTGTTAAACAGCTCCCCAAAACCAGTTTAATTGGGTAGTGTCAACACCAGCTAGAAGGAAAAAAAAGAGAATGCCAGAGTGCCTAACAAAAATGTTGCCTTATTATTCGGTTAACATAAACATTAATATCTCTTGCTTTATTAGTGAATTTCCTTTGAAAAGTGAACTACTAGCATGACCCGCACGGAGAAACTTAAGCCCGGGACCACCACAGAAGTTCCTAACTTGACCCCCTGGACACGTTTTGGGGGGTCATTCAAAACTTTATATATATTTAAATATATGTATATATATATGTGTGTTAGTGATTTTGTACATACATATATATATATATGTATATATGTACATATATATGTGTGTGTGTTTGCACTCTAGCGGTCGCATTTGTTGTCCGATTTAATTCAAATTTGGTAGGGACGTTCCTTTCTGTAATCAGTTGGACAAGTTCGTTGGGCAAAACAATCAGAAAACCTAAACCTCTTTTTTATTGATTAATCTTTCAAATTTTGGGTTTTTGGGCTCAAAAAGGGTCAGAAAAGCCCCGTATGTACAATTAATGTATGTAAAGAGATGGAAATTTGTGAAGCGGAAGATTTAAGCCATCTCTCGTCATTCTAGCATACATATTTACCGAGTTATTAAAGAAAACATGTTTAGACTAAACACAGAACGTTGTCTTATGGGGGTTTTACACTAGAAAAACCTGTTATTTCTTTTTTATAGTACTTTTATCATCCTCAGCTACCTCACGCCTACTTTCAAGCCTGTCTGGACCTTCTCCTAACATTATAATGCACAAAATTGTATTCCCAGCTTTGCAGGTAAATGAAACCTGGAGCATCAGAACAGCCAAAAATTCAATGTTTTCAGATTTAAATACAAATTGGAATACATGTATTTTTTACACATATTTTGAGTTTTAAAAGTTTTTTTGTGGAAATTCACTTCCCTCACGTCAGCTTTCTGCGTGCGAACTCGTCTTTTTTTACATTAAACCAAGATGACGTTGCTATGGGTATGATCTCAGAGCATTCCGGTCTTCTCATTACATTCCGTGGTACTGGTCATGTCCATGTCATATGAATCTCTATCATAGTCCCTGCTATGGTTTTGCGTGTGGGCAATTTGATTAGCATTTCGCCAACAGATCTGGCATATAATAGGATATGTTGAAAACATTTATATTTCTAATGCGCTACAGCTCAAAGTCACATAACTACTCACCCCTGATAAACAGGGCCGGATTTAGGAGTATGCCACCTATAGGCTACATCTATTTGCCCCTCCTCCCCCCTTTTAGAGACTCGCAGTTAATAGACTCATTCATTATTATACATTCGTTTTATACAAGAAGTAATAGATTCTGTTAAAAACAAAATTTGTACTGAAGAGTACAACTAAAACCAAACAAAAAAATAGTTCATTACTGGTTTACTTGTTGACATTAAGCCCTAAATAGATAGATGTTATACAGGCTACCATTATAGAAACATGAATAATTGTACAAACACAATATATAAAGAGTCAACATATAATTAAGTGTATATAAACAAAAGAAGTTATGAAGATTTGTTGTGACAGCGTAGTGGCACTGACTGGGCTTAACGGCTTAAGGCCGTCCCACACTTCTCGCGAACACGCCCAAACTACAAATGTTCGGAGTATTCACGAGAAGTGTGGGACCGCCTTTACAGATCACGTAAAGGCGCCTCACCTTTACAGACCTGTTGCCAGATCGAATCATTGTGCTTGCGGCTTGCAGTGTTGTCAAACAAAATTACACTAGGCGCTTCATGAAAAATGTGCTACAACATTATGTGGAGTAAATTCGTAATATGCAATGAAAAGATTAAACATTTTCCAATTTCGTAAATGAATACGCTACATATCAAAGGTACGTCTAAAGAAGTTTTTATTATTAAAATACTCAAAATGTATATTTTAAATTTTTAGGAAGGTTAATTGCAAAAGAACCGCCCTTTAAATTTTGCCATTCTAGGCTGCACCTTTTCAGCCTATATAAAAATCTGGCCCTACTGAAAACACCCTAAAAGGACTTGGGTTTTTTACCCTTCTTCTGTGCCCTTTTAAGGATTGTTAGATTTAATAAACGTCTTACAGTTGTTGGGTGAACCAAATAAAAGTCAAATGAGCCGAGCGTGCCACATACATTTTGTATTTGCTTTACATTGGGCGCATCACTCTGATTTATCCTATACAGCTTTAACACAAAATTTTGATTCTCTTTTTTTGGGATACTTGTCGTGTTTAATACATCGATAGTTAATATAAGACAACTACAATAGGTACCATTTTTAACGTAATTTAACCGCGGGGGTCTAAATCGGCTATAAATAGCATGTGCACGGTTTCTACTTCGATTGGTTATTTACTCTTGTTGTTAAACCATACGACTTAAACCGACATTATATCCCGACACGAGATTTGTGTAGTTTATTGGTCTCTGGTATGAATAAATCGGATTACAACCAGGGAGGTTGATTATAGGCAGAGGCTACGTACACGTCCGACGTGAGCCGCTACTGTTCACGTCCGTTCCAAATTATGCACCGTACGTTACTTTTCCTGTGATTTTTAAAACTGATTGAGGGCCAGAAAACCTCCTAACCTAACGTAACCTAACCTAATCTAGCGTAGCGTAACGTAACGTAACCTAACCTAACCTAAGCGGTAGCGATGTGAATTTGCCTTTATATTGGACGTGTACGTAGTTACTTCGTTGATTATATAACCGGAGGTAACACTGCTTAACGGTTTTGGTCAAAAAAGCGAGCCGGTGATTTGTTGTTGGTACACACTGGTGAGGCAAATTTATCGTTCTTTGAACTATCCTTATTGGCTGTTTTCTTCCTATAAGTGAATCTACTCATCTAAATCACTGCAATAAAAGTAATAAAAGTTAGAGTAAATTAATTTTTTCGAATGTTTTATGTATGTAATCTTTCCGTGAAACCAAGATTATTTATGAGGAAATAAACGAATACAAGTTTATTGAGTTTCAAAGCATGGATAGGTACTTGTTTGATTCACTTTGTAGACTCGTTCGGTTTCAGCGAGTAGTTCTTTGCCTCACCAACAGTTGGAAAGACCGGCTCGCAGCATTCGTTAATTAAATTTTATATAGTCGCGCGGCCGGGTTCGACAAGCATTCACAGTGTGCTGGCATCGCATTTCAAACTAAGTATCAGACACTATAATATATAGAACCAAAATCGTGTCGGGATACAGAATGTCGGTTTCAGTATGCACCCAGCCTAAGTTAATAGTATAACATTACGGTAATTGGTGAATACCAAAGTAAATCCTTAAAAATCACTTAAAACTAATGGTGAAGTAAATAAAGCTGTAATTACTATACAATCGAAGCCATCGGTTAGGGATACGCTCCGACTGGTTACTTTCGAAATCTTTCATCTCTGAACAGAGTCCCTTCATTTCGGCACCACGAACGGAAAAGAACGAGTACATCCGGTATACAAGCTTCCGGCGTTACCAGCATCGTTCTTCCATTACTCAACCTGGAACGGCATCATTCTGATTGTGATTTCTCTGTGCACAACAGAATACGCGATTTCTTTATAGTTATCTTTTCACTTTTGGAATCAAATACCTTTGTTATATTAATCTATTTTTATTGCTTTAATTATAATATAGTTTCTGTCTCACCCATTATTTACATTAAATTCGTATTTTGTGTCCCATTTTACTCCCAGAGACACTTGATAGCAAGTGTTCAGAAGCATTTTCCCTTTCTTTCTAAATTTTTGTGCTAAAAGTAAGTAAAAAACAACGTCTAAAATATTAAGTTTCAAGGCAAATAATAATTTTCAGGCATGGGGTCTTTTTAGCTATGAAGTTAAATTGTTTAATGGTCCATAAACGTTAATTTTTAAATTAAGTCTAACGCAAATTTAAGATTTAAGTTACAGAGGTTCATTGAAAGAGCGAGGTAGAAAGAGGAAAGAATGTATGGCTCCACGGACCAAAATTGGCTATAGGCCCAACAAAATTGAACGATTAGTTAGTTTTTCCCACTTTGTAATAAATTTTATGTATTAAGAGAAACCTATATAGGTCCACGTACTGAACTAAATTCAAAGAAATAGTAATCAAAATATAATTACGGTATAGGAAAAGGTATATAGGCCTACCGTTCTGAAAATATAACACCAGCTTTCTCAAAATGGAAATCTTGTGTGTTATCTCATTTTTTTAAATTGATCAATCCTGGATTAGCATCAGTGTTTGATGCTGGATATACAGTGAAACATCAATCCCAGTCGTTCTTTTTAGGGAATTTACTCTATAGCGAAGAACCTATTACCGTAGTCGGCATGGTAAGACCTAGGCCCAGGAACATGATAACTTTTCGTTTTGAGGGCCCCAGACCCCAAAATCACCATTCGTTCGAAACTTTATATATATAACACAAAATTTTGATTCTCTTTTTTTGGGATACTTGTCGTGTTTAATACATCGATAGTTAATATAAGACAACTACAATAGGTACCATTTTTAACGTAATTTAACCGCGGGGGTCTAAATCGGCTATAAATAGCATGTGCACGGTTTCTACTTCGATTGGTTATTTACTCTTGTTGTTAAACCATACGACTTAAACCGACATTATATCCCGACACGAGATTTGTGTAGTTTATTGGTCTCTGGTATGAATAAATCGGATTACAACCAAGGAGGTTGATTATAGGCAGAGGCTACGTACACGTCCGACGTGAGCCGCTACTGTTCACGTCCGTTCCAAATTATGCACCGTACGTTACTTTTCCTGTGATTTTTAAAACTGATTGAGGGCCAGAAAACCTCCTAACCTAACGTAACCTAACCTAATCTAGCGTAGCGTAACGTAACGTAACCTAACCTAACCTAAGCGGTAGCGATGTGAATTTGCCTTTATATTGGACGTGTACGTAGTTACTTCGTTGATTATATAACCGGAGGTAACACTGCTTAACGGTTTTGGTCAAAAAAGCGAGCCGGTGATTTGTTGTTGGTACACACTGGTGAGGCAAATTTATCGTTCTTTGAACTATCCTTATTGGCTGTTTTCTTCCTATAAGTGAATCTACTCATGCAAATCACTGCAATAAAAGTAATAAAAGTTAGAGTAAATTAATTTTTTCGAATGTTTTATGTATGTAATCTTTCCGTGAAACCAAGATTATTTATGAGGAAATAAACGAATACAAGTTTATTGAGTTTCAAAGCATGGATAGGTACTTGTTTGATTCACTTTGTAGACTCGTTCGGTTTCAGCGAGTAGTTCTTTGCCTCACCAACAGTTGGAAAGACCGGCTCGCAGCATTCGTTAATTAAATTTTATATAGTCGCGCGGCCGGGTTCGACAAGCATTCACAGTGTGCTGGCATCGCATTTCAAACTAAGTATCAGACACTATAATATATAGAACCAAAATCGTGTCGGGATACAGAATGTCGGTTTCAGTATGCACCCAGCCTAAGTTAATAGTATAACATTACGGTAATTGGTGAATACCAAAGTAAATCCTTAAAAATCACTTAAAACTAATGGTGAAGTAAATAAAGCTGTAATTACTATACAATCGAAGCCATCGGTTAGGGATACGCTCCGACTGGTTACTTTCGAAATCTTTCATCTCTGAACAGAGTCCCTTCATTTCGGCACCACGAACGGAAAAGAACGAGTACATCCGGTATACAAGCTTCCGGCGTTACCAGCATCGTTCTTCCATTACTCAACCTGGAACGGCATCATTCTGATTGTGATTTCTCTGTGCACAACAGAATACGCGATTTCTTTATAGTTATCTTTTCACTTTTGGAATCAAATACCTTTGTTATATTAATCTATTTTTATTGCTTTAATTATAATATAGTTTCTGTCTCACCCATTATTTACATTAAATTCGTATTTTGTGTCCCATTTTACTCCCAGAGACACTTGATAGCAAGTGTTCAGAAGCATTTTCCCTTTCTTTCTAAATTTTTGTGCTAAAAGTAAGTAAAAAACAACGTCTAAAATATTAAGTTTCAAGGCAAATAATAATTTTCAGGCATGGGGTCTTTTTAGCTATGAAGTTAAATTGTTTAATGGTCCATAAACGTTAATTTTTAAATTAAGTCTAACGCAAATTTAAGATTTAAGTTACAGAGGTTCATTGAAAGAGCGAGGTAGAAAGAGGAAAGAATGTATGGCTCCACGGACCAAAATTGGCTATAGGCCCAACAAAATTGAACGATTAGTTAGTTTTTCCCACTTTGTAATAAATTTTATGTATTAAGAGAAACCTATATAGGTCCACGTACTGAACTAAATTCAAAGAAATAGTAATCAAAATATAATTACGGTATAGGAAAAGGTATATAGGCCTACCGTTCTGAAAATATAACACCAGCTTTCTCAAAATGGAAATCTTGTGTGTTATCTCATTTTTTTAAATTGATCAATCCTGGATTAGCATCAGTGTTTGATGCTGGATATACAGTGAAACATCAATCCCAGTCGTTCTTTTTAGGGAATTTCCTCTATAGCGAAGAACCTATTACCGTAGTCGGCATGGTAAGACCTAGGCCCAGGAACATGATAACTTTTCGTTTTGAGGGCCCCAGACCCCAAAATCACCATTCGTTCGAAACTTTATATATATATATATATTTAAATATATATATATATATATATATATATATATATATATATATATATTTAAATATATATATATATTTAAATATATATATATATATATATATATATAAGTGTGTCCGTGAGAACGATAACTCTCGTAAAAATTATACGATTTTGATGAAATTTGGTATAAACGTGTAAAGCAGCATTTATGACTTTAAGTTCGCCAACCAGACAGATACTTTCATGTCTACTTTTTAGTTTTCAAAAGGTTAATAGTTAAGTTAATGAATGTAAGCTCTTTGAATGCCCTCATAACTTTTTATTAATATAATCTTCAAAACATAACTTTGACGTGGGCATCAAAACAAATTTTTGGGAGACGAAATCGGAGTATCTATGTCCCCGTCATGTCTCCTGGCAACATGAAGCATTAATGACAAAAATTACATTGCCCAATTATAGTTGAATGAATTACTTGATACACTTTTATCTATTAATACTTTCTTTCTCGATATAAACTTTACACAATTAATTACAGACCAGTTGTAATTTCCATAAAAAAATATTATCAAATTAAATTGTTAATGTAAAAATTAATGCTTCATGGCTGAAGATACACGTGTGTACGATTAATGATGTACCTTTTATTAGTTCAAGTTCCTCTAACTGTATTTAAATAGTTAGTATTTTGTACTATACCACAGTTTAATCTTATCTTAATTCCCACAGCATTCTAACTTCAACTGATCAGAGGAGGGTTGATATTGAGGTAATCTATAACGTTGCCTACAAGTCATTTACAATAATTTATTGCCTATAGGTACTGCCTATGGTGGTATTACAAATCCTCGCTTCATCCTATTACGGGACATAGGAGCGTATACCTAGTGAATAGTAAGGAACGCACAAGGTGTTTTATCTATATTGTTATTATGATATACTAATAAAAGAACCCGAGAAAGAATGTACATTTCGAAATTCATAGATAAACACAACTAACTAGAACATCTGATTTTTAAAACATAAATAAACAGAAAGTCTTAATCAGTGTTGTCAACATAACATATAAAAGAATATAACACAGGGGATAGTGAAACAACAAAATCTTTATATATAATTCTGTAAGCGAAATTGTTAAGTCAAAATTGTGATAGTTTGGCGAATTGCAGTACGTTGGAAGAGGGTTCTAATTAAAGGTCCTAGGGACTAGGAAAAAATAGCAGTATTTTCAAAATGTTACCAGCAAACAAGAAATAACGTAAAACATCCTCCATAAGAAAAGTTTGGGGATTTAAAAACATCTGCTTTGTTTACATTAAAACATGCGATTACGTGACTACTTTGTTTTCGAACTGAAGTGTGTTTCTACTTATATTGTTTTGTTTACCTCAGTAAATAAATGGTTAAAAAAACAGATATGGCAGTGTAGTGGAGCACGGTTAGGGGATTCGGCTCCTTAAAGCCACAAGTATTAAAATATAACAATAATTATATATGACATATTTCATATACATATATATAAATTAAAATCACTTAATTTCGATTTTAAATAAGAATATAAGGATACTGATGGCTAATAACATAGATTAAAGTTTCACCCTTTATCATTTACGTTTTATGCTAAAACTACTAGTAAACACAAAGGTATTGTAACGTTTTTTGTAGATGATGCTAAATATAAATAACTATAGCAGACGATTAGGCAAACATGATGCATCAATGAGTTGACTTGCATTTAAACCTTACACATGGTATTATAAATTGCATGTGAAATATAACATACACAACAAGTATATATGTAACTATTTTTTTTAATATATGCTAAATTAAATCGTATGATACACCTGATATATTGTCACAAATATTAATAAACCAAAACCTTTTACATGATTCAGAAGCTTCAGGCAGGGATATAAATAACAATGCTATCTGAATGATAGCACAAACGGTACGATAAATTAAATCGTTGCAAGTTATTACCATACCATAGAATAAATTGCTATAAGTGATAATATATTGTAAACATACCATGGTTTTTATTTCGTTTGGTTTTCCGATGCAAAACACACTTTTCCTTAACAGGGATGTGAAAATATTTATGAACACTTAATAGATAAGTAGATTTTTTTGTTTACCTTTTTACCTTGACTTTCCTACTTTACTGCATTTTATTTTGACTATAGCTTTTGCTACATGGGTAACGTAACAGCTGTTCTTGGCCCAATTAATTCTTCGCATCTGATGATTGTAAAACTTTAATGGCTGTCTATACTGCAAATAATAAAACTGATTTACAATTCAATGACTTGATTTAATAATATTGGGTTGACATTTCAGGATGAAAAAATATATATGTATTCACAAATTCTTATATACAAATCTAGGGATTGACTTTAGTTTAAGGTATTTATTATTCAATACACATAATGCTCAGGGTTTGCAAAGAGTGTTTATAGAACTGCAGGGGGGGAACTCGTGCGGCGAGAATGACTGTCTGTTCTTTGTCTTAGTAAAATTATCCTTTATTTTGAATGAATGCTTGATGGTAATATTAATTTTGGTACTTGATAAATGTTGCCAATTAGGGTCCCAGAAATCTAAAGTTTGCAATGCAGTGTTAATGGCTTCTTTCAATCTTGAGGAAAATAGGTAGGATAAGCCTTGAAAATTTAGTCTATTGAAAAGTTAATTAATAGAAAAATATAAGTTCAGATAATCAGTCTTGAAGTTAATATTGCTAATTTGCTTTAGTTTTAAAAGTTTTAGTTTTAAATGCTGGAAACAATATTAGGCCTGAAAATTGGTCACCAATATTATAGTGCTTGCTGTAGACCACAAGGTAAGTTGGAGTGGTCTCACCATAATATATTATTCATCACTGGCATCTCTTCTTGGCCTTGCAAATACGAAAAATCTTGCCAGTGACTCTTCTCGTCTAACAATAAAGAGTGGATTTTGGGTCCACTTCACCTATTTATGGGGAAAATGTTAATTTAGGGTAGATGCCCACAAAAAACAAGCTATCACTTGGCAATCACATTTGAGAATTTTAAAATTGTATCAGCATGGTTTTCAATAATGTCAGTCACAGCCATATGTTGCTGAAGTTCTTGTAGACACTATCACTTGTTTTTAAACACTTGTACTATAAAAACTTGAATTTGGAGTGAGATAAATTTTGAAAAATAAATAAAATCAAATATTTTGAAGCAGTTTACGTAAATAAATTAATGACTATTAACTATTATCTGAAATACATAATAAATAATCTTTGACAAATCTATATATATATATATATATATATATATATATATATATATATATATATATGGGGGTTTCCTGTATGAAATGTTAACTCATCATTTGGCATATTTTACATTTATGAGGGGTTTAGTTATTTATTAGGTTGGATATATGATAAATTTAAATACATAGAAATTTAGCCTACATACTGTGATTAAGGTGGGTATTTACATGGTCGAATCTAAGAAAAGTTGCACCGACCTTATTTGTCCTTGTTTTAAACAAGGTAAGTCTAGTAAAGTCTAGTCTAGTAGTTGTAGCATGACTACAAAATTCTGAAACCAGTCTTATATATAATTAACTACTATTAATATTCGTAGTAGTGCAGTTTTTAATATCGTGTCATTTACCTGAGATAGACGTTGTCACATGACCGGGTATTGGCTCCACCTTGGGGGCGTGCAATTGATCTCGTTATTATATTGATTACAAATGTAATAGTTTCACATGATGCTTGAGTGCTACAAAACCTAAACGTAATCATAGGTCAGCAGACAACAAAACAAAAAAGAGAAAAATCATGTAGTCAACGAGGAAATAAGTTAAAAATAATGTATTTTAAACAAAACACAAAGTAAGCAAATAAATAGCAATTTGCCGTCCTACATGCAACATGCAACATATCATGTGACCATACTAAAAAAGTGCTTAATAGTATAGATTTATTCTGTAAAAGAGCCTGTGAATTATCCAAGAATACAATGCTTGTTTAAAACAGTCCAAGCTTCCATCATTATGTGCACAAAGCAGTGATTTATTTAATAACCTTATACCTAAGATTTCTATTGATGAAAGTGTCTTGGTTAGCCTAGTATAGGGCAACTAATATTTTGTTGCCTACATATTACTTGAGTGTATATATGCCAGTTCAAAATCAAAAGAATTTCCAAATTATTTTGGATATTTCTTGTCAAACAGAACCTAAATACGTCCAGCTGTAAGTCTCTGATGGAGGCTTTTACACGTCAGCAGGGTGTTTGAAGTGCGCGTATGTCGAGCGTGGACCTGTAAAGGGGAAACCTGGTGCACCTGAACTCATCCCATCCAGACCTGTAAAATATGATTAGTTATAAAACATATAATATTCACGAAAATAAATAAACGCAATATATTATGTTAGGTGTAAATATATAAAACAGTAAGTATTTAGGTAAACATTACCTGAGATAGCTAAGGTTCTAATATTTATTTGGGCCAGAGGTTAGAAGTAAGGACGAAGAGAAAAGACAGAGTCCATCTCGATCTCGAGAGTTCGCTCTGAAAATACTTCACACACTGGTGTAAAAACAGCCATAACTCAACCACTGGTAACCCTCAAGGCTATTTCAGAATATATGGCAATTTGTATTTTAATATTCGACACAAGTTATTACTCTCACGTAATCCACTTGGAAAAGAAGATAAATTCAGGACTCTTAACAAATTAAAATGTTCTGAAATTATAAAAAAACGTTGCTTAGCAACAAACAATAATAATATAGTCTACTAGTGGACTTAGAAATAGTTTCAATATACTGTTCCGTTACGAACATAATAATATTCAAACAAACTAGTGTTGCAAATATGAGTTTTAATTTTAGTGCAAGGAAGTTACCAAACCATTTAATAGTTGTATAACAATTTTCCTTAGTTGTACTGTACACAAATATAAATATAAATACTTCATCTACTCTTAGTTTTTTAATGTATTGAATAAGCTACTTTAGACCGGTTTTCAAAGTGCAGTTCCAGTAAGTCTTATTTTTACATTTTAGTACGATTATGGATAAAATGATGCATTTTCAAAGACATTTCCTATTGTAGTAAGGATACAAATATAATTTATGATTTCAAAATTAAATAAATCATCGCTGTAATGAATTTTATTTAAGATTACATTTTTTACAAAATAGATAAACTAAGGTAATTCTTCTTCAGGGTAAAGAACTTCTCTGAAGCACTAAAAACCAACATATTTTAACTTTAGAGCCTGGTTTGGAGGCTAATGAACATTAAAAATTAAGATTTAAAATAAAATAAACTTCAAGAGATACTGTGGATTAGTACCTTCATAGGAAATTATAGTTAATTCGGGCAATTGATACGGTTTCTAGGTTTATAACCATCCTTACAGATAAACAGAAAAACATACAATCAGACATATCGCCTTAAAACCCCAAAACGTTAAGTTACCAATCAAATTATATTTCCTCTGACTATTCAAACCTGGACATTTTGACAAAACACTTCTTTCTTCATTTACTTTGTATAAAGGCAGAAAGTTAAAATGGATAATCTTAGTAGATAAATAAAATTTAAGGAATTAATATGTTAAGTAATTGTACAATACTATATGTTAAGCAACGCTTTTTACTGTGTCTGGATAAATGGCAGTTAAATTAATCGTTAACTAAATATAATAATTCATATTATAGGCATTTAATCATCACAGCTGTGAAGAGGATACAACCCATATTTTACATTCTAAATTGATGTACCTAAGACTATTGGAAGAGTAAATTAAAAACTTATAATTAAATGAAAGAACGAAATATCAATGGTAACATCTATAACTGCGTTCGACATCACATTCGATCCCTTATATAAATACGTGAATAATTATCTAATCACTATACATGTTAATGTTTTGGGATTAATAAAATTAAACAATTGAAAGATTGAGAAAATGGAGTGACTAATTAGCTGCCGGAAATATTGGCTTCACCATCTAAAATTGATAGTTCATATAGTATTCGAGTTCACTAATTATCACACAAGTAAATAAAAAGCTGTGCATTTTTCACTCAACAAATCTCCTTCGTCCACTTAACACCTTGGGAAGTGTTACACGAGGGAGATGGCGTGGCAGCATCGGCGTTTTCCCAGGAGGTGACCAGCGCCGCGAAAGACGGATTCTTTAAGCGGAAGCCCGATTTAGCGATCGCAACGTTTCGCTCTACACAGTTCACCATAATTCCGTTCACAATTCCCAGTTTATGAAGTTTTGAGGAGGTACGCAGTAGCCGTGGTTGCTCGGTATGTTGCCCAGAATCTTTAGACATACACTGATTCTACCACTATATTATGGTCACAAAACATTAAATAAAAAGGTGTTTGCAATGTACAAACTAATTAGAGAAAAATAATTAGAGAGTTAAAATTTTTAGAATAATTAAGAGAATATAGTACTGAACAAAGACGCAGTGTTCGATGTCCAAAGCGGTTTACAACACACAGCATATTATTTATAAAATAACGCTTTCCAGAGAGGAGAGGGAAACACTGTCAAGTGGTCAAGTGTCCTCCAATAGGGGAAGGCGTCATACCTGTCAGCTGGATCGAGGCGGTAATATTTCAAATTTAAAGAATATTACAATCAGTATCACTAAATGCCGAAAAATACAGTTGAATAATCTATGGCTAATAGGGTAATCAACGAAAGTTGAAAATGGATAATCTTAAGAGGAAAATACAATTTAAGGACCTAATATGTTAAGTGATTGTACAATGCTATATGATAAGCAAAGATTTTTACTGTATCTGAAGAAAGGGCGTTTAAATTAATCGATAAATAAAAATAATAACACATATTATAGACATATAATCATCGCAGCTGTGAAGGGGACACAACCCATATTTTACATTCTAAATTGATGTACCTAAGACTAAAGAGTAAATTAAAAACTTATAATTAAATGAAAGAACGAAATATCAATGGTAATATCTTTAACTGCGTTTTATATCACATTCTATCCATTATATAATTACGTGGATAATCATCGAATCACTATGCAGTTGGATAATCTACGGCTAATAGGGTAATCAACAGTTTAGGCCACTTAAATGGTGATAAATTACGTTCACGATTGAACCCTTTTATAGATTAGTATAAATGATCCTGCAGCTATTAATGCCTTCACAAAAGGTTATTGAAATAAGGTGCAAAGTAGTTAAAAACTTTCTAATTTCTATACTTACGTTTCGCATCTTAGTTTGGTTATAACAAGGTATAACTAGGTTTAGTTTGTACATTAGAATTAAGTAATAGACAGACTTCTACAGATTTCAGCAGCTATCGATTAATACGTATTAAACACGAGTTTCATCTCGAATACGAAAAATATATATGTTCTTGAATTATGAAATAATAAACGTAACCAATTAATAGGTTATAAATTCCAGAGCTATACAATGTATAATAACTAGAACTCATTCAAATGGGATAAAGGGATTTTGTGGCAATTATAGCAAATAAGCATGTATTATATTAAACAAACTGCAATAAATCAGTTCTTTATGGCCCGATCTTAATAATCTTTATACCATTGTTTAGAAGATAAAGTTTCACAACTTTGTGGTTTCTTTAAGATTTGTTGTAAAATTTACGGTTTTTGAGATATTAAGATTTAAAATATATAAATGACCGCCATTTTGAAATAGTACAAAGTAGAAACTTCATACTACATACCTAAATAGGTCTTGTTAATAGTCGTCCACGTACCAAGTTTGAAGTTTATACGTTTAATGGTTCGTGAGATATAATTGGTCAGGTAAAAAACACATACAGACAGATGTACGGAAATCCGAGCATTTTATGACATGTGTTAACAGGTACTTTTTCCTTAGTTTTTATGTAAGTAATCATATCCCGAAGTCCTGAAGGTTTTTTTTCAACACCCTGTATATGTTCTTGGATTATGAAATAATAAAGGTAACCAATTAATAGGTTATAAATTCCAAAGCTATACTATATATAATAAATAGGACTCATTCAAATGAGATAAATGTGTATTTTACCAGTCAACATGTTAAAATACGGATGTTATTCAAGAATTGATTACTTAATGAGTAAACTCATGTGAGGCAAACTCATCACAAAGCGTTAATCCGTAATGATAGCTTACATAAGTAGTGAGCCACTAATGAGGTGCTAGGCTTACTGACCTGTGATGGATTACCGCGTCAATAAGCATAAAACTGCCCAAAGCTGAACATGTTTAGAATGATCTTTATGGTTGAAGGATAACATTTTAATTAGGTATTGGGCCTTTAAAATAGTTTATACGATGATATTTTTTTATTTTTTTAGTATGCAAGTTCCATGTGGCGGGATTAAATGATTATGTGAATGAGAATCTACATCTAACTATTTATATTATTACTATAAATCAATGCTTGTGATAAAGCACATGCAATCTGTTCGACTGTACAGAGATGAAATTGTACTTGATAAGTGTGTATGAAGCGATATGTTACTCAACCCTCTACAGGACCTAAAGTGAAGATTCTTGTTCCCATGTCCGGGACTTCAACTGAGTGAACTTTATTGAAGGTTATGAGTTTCTTAAGAAAACTTACCTAAGATAAAATAATTTTTAGCGTTTTGGTAGAATACTTTGTAACTGTTGTTGCATGAATAAGGACCCTCTACAGGACCTAAAGTGAAGACTCTTGTTCCCATGTCCGGTACTTCAACTGAGTGAACTTTATTGAAGGTTATGAGTATCTTAAGAAAACCTGATTAAGATAAAGTTATTTTTAGCGTTTTGGTAGAATACACTTTGTAACTGTTGTTGCATGAATAAGGACCCTCTACAGGACCTAAAGTGAAGATTCTTGATCCCATGTCCGGGACTTCAACTGAGTGAACTTTATTGAAGGTTATGAGTATCTTAAGAAAACCTGATTAAGATAAAGTTATTTTTAGCGTTTTGGTAGGATACTTTGTAACTGTTGTTGCATGAATATTAATCAACTATATTTTTGAAAATCATACTTGCGATTAATTTTTATTATTATTGGTTTATTAGGACTCTACCTGTCACTTCTAGTGTTTAAAACTACACTACGTTTTGGGAGGTAAGGGAAAACTCATGGTTTTATTAATTTAACCCTACTGACATATAAATATCAAGCAATATTTAAATGTAAGAAGGATTCTCTTGACAACGGGATGAGTTTTATTACCTCCCAAAATGTAGTATAGTTTTTAAACACTAGAAGTAAAGTCTATCATGTCCATGACTGAACTTTGACGATCGTTTGTTTCTATAGCAAAATAGTCTCGAGGGTTTGATCATATATTGTATACTCCTACAACTGAACGAGCCCTCCGGGCAGCACTGCCTTTCTCTATTTCCCTCGTGTGTGTTTATTTTGAGCGGCTTATAGTTTCAGTGGTTAATATGAGATGTTATACTTCTGCGAACCCTTTTGCCTGTGAATTTATCTTAGTTTTACTTACTTTTGTTGATTACATTTAAGACTATGTTATTTAAAATGATTTATTAACCAGAGTTGTCTCTAAAATCTGTTATAGCATGAAATAAGGTTTTTGAGTATCTTGGAATACGGTACGTTTTAAAGAGACAGTAGTATATTATGTTATTAATAATGCTAACAAACATATGCCAATAAAATAAGATACAAACTTGAATAATGTTTCTTATTTGTTATTTAAATAGTGACGGGTTGCATACAATATGATCTCGCCTAAACGTGTCCATAACACTTTAGGTCAGATAAAATTATATTAACATTTGAAGTTCATTGAAAGAGTTATCACTACTTTTAACTTTAGTACCCTTATTACATTAACTCTGCACACACTTTAAAGCCGTTATTTATAGAGAAAACTGTTAAAAGTAAACATGTTTTCTTTGCTTGTATCACACCTTTAAAGTACATTTTTTTTACTTTCCAATGTTTAAGCTTTAATTCTTGTTTATCTAAAGTAATGGGCCTTGTGTTTATCTTAAAAATATGTTAGTTACATTTTCCAAAAAAAAAACAAATGTTAGATAAACATTTATTTGTGTAACTTAATAGCAAAGGTCTCTAAAAGTAATATTTTACTGGAACCAGTTTATTTCTAACTTTAAAAAAATATTTCATTAAAATTATTCCCGGAGATTGTCATGATATACAATAATGCACCAAGCTTAGTGATAAAGCGTTGACAAACATATCGATATCCGCCTTTATTGCAATCTAGTTTAGACGGCTTATAAAGGACAATTTATTTTTAATTGACGCTTGATTTTGACTTGAATTTTAACTTGTGAACCATTTTTATCAGACATTTCCGCCAGTGTTTTGTTTCAAAAACCTTACTTGTAAATTATGACAAATAAAAACCCATTTACTTCATCAGGTTAGTTTACCTATAACTTTAGAAAACTTTTCTGTTATCAACTGATAGATTTATTTTAATTCTTCCCAATTTAAGTATAATGTCAAATGAGCAAATTCCTTGGCCTTTACTTAACGCAATGCTGACTCTTTACTTAACGCAATGCTCTAGGAATCTGGTCTCATTAGTGCCTTAATTTCTTTTCGGCCTCACTGATGCACTAAATGACTGCTGGATTTAGAATATCTTATATGACGGTTTGACCTTAGTTCACTACGAGTTTTTTGGTCTCGTTACGACATTTCCAGTTGCTACCCATGCCGCTACAATAATGTGCAACTGGCCTTTGATAAAAATATATTAACAGTACAGTGATAATGTGTAGCCTTTTATTCTTAAACTTGTTATCTATTTTCCACTCCTTTTCCCTTTTATATAATGAATTTATACAGCATTATGTAAAACTGTAGACGATTAGATTTAAACAAGTCAAACAATAAAATTTTATTTTACAGGATTTTAGGAACAGGTTTAATATAGTTTCCACTTCAATTTGAATAATATTTTTACATTATTCCATAATTATAATTAGTTTGAAATTCCTAGCTCAATCGCAGTTTAGGAATTTCACGTCCCCTTAGTCTTTTTCTAATTAAAATAATGTATTAATCTTTAATTTTAACACTTAAGTAGTGTGGGTTTGCGGGTTTTGCGCCGGAAGTGACGTCACATCCGGTCAGTGACCGGATGCGCTGAGTGAAAAAATATGTCATCTGAGGCTGAGCCAGTGACGTAGGCGGTTTTGTGACGTAATGAGGAAAGTTCAAAGTTCAAGGTCACGGTGAAGTTTTTTAAAAAAAATCTACCTCGCACTCGTATCATTCGATTGTGATTCGATAGTTAATCGATAATAAATATCGAATGAAAACCATCGAATGAAACAATCGAATGATACGAGTGCGAGGTAGTACTATTACAAATATTACTTTATTTTATTTACAATAATTCAGTTGCGGCCATCACTTCACTTTCTGATGAAAGACGGTAGATACTTTGATTCCTGCGCAGAGTCCATGTTGTGTTTTCGACACCTATCTGTTCTGTTAGGTGTTTGCATTTCATTGCTGTCAGGTGGAAATAATACCTGACGGCAATGAAATAGAAACATATATCAGATCTTGAGTGAAATGATATTGTTATTTTGTGAAGAGCGTCTCGGAGAGCTCGATGTTCACCGGTCGAGAGCCGGAGGTGTACTGACTATTCGCTAGCTAGCGTTTTGGTATCAAACAAAATGGTGGGGGTAAAAGTGTGGTGGGGGCGGAGCAGATGGCGGACGGCAGATGGCAGGCGGCAGGTGGCAGGCGGCAGATGGCAGCTGGAGCGGGGAGGAAGACTATGAATAAAATATCCATTAGTTAAATCCCATCAAGGATAACGTAATTGCTTCTGTATCAGAGGATGTTGTGGTAGACACTTCTTGTACTTGTATTTGATCAGTCGATTCATTAGTGTCAGTTTGGTAAATATTAAAAGATAAAGATGTGGAAGAAACATTATTGTCTTGTATTTGTGAAACCATGTGTACCGCGCAAGAGCTAGACATATAGTGATGTAGCGTTTGCGCGTAGGTTAAGTACTCGACTCTTCCCCCACCACACCAGTCCCCCCACCATACCAGTCCCCCCACCAAGTTTTACATCGCACAATAACTTTAAGCCAAAAATAAAGAAGTTATATAGGCTTGCCCTTGAAAATAGTTATTTTTGGCTACTGCTACACCCTTGGTCGGATCTGAATTCTGTTTGCACCAACTTGTTCCTCTGATCAATCCGCGTAATTTGAGTACCCACTTGTCATATGTTAAACTAGAAATAAAGAAATTATTTAGATGTGACCTTCAAAATAGTTGTTTTTGGCTATTACTGCTATACACTTGGTCGGATCTGAATTCTGTTTGCACCAACTTGTTCCTCTGATCGGTCTGCGTAATTTGAGTACCCACTTGGCATATGTTAAACTAGAAATAAAGAAATTATTTAGATTTGACCTTGAAAATAGTTGTTTTTTCGCTGTTGCTGCTATACCCTTGGTCGGATCTGAATTCTGACTGCACCTTATGGTTCGTCTTGCTGAGCCGTGTCAGTAGAGTACCCACTTGACATATGTTAAACTAGAAATAAAGAAATTATTTAGATTTGACCTTCAAAATAGTTGTTTTTGGCTATTACTGCTATACCCTTGGTCGGATCTGAATTGTGTTTGCACCTTCTTGTTTATTTTGCCAAGCCGCGACAGTAGAGTACCCACTTGGCATATGTTAAACTAGAAATAAAGAAATTATTTAGATTTGACCTTGAAAATAGTTGTTTTTTCGCTGTTGCTGCTATACCCTTGGTCGGATCTGAATTGTGTTTGCACCAATTTGTTTGTTTGATCAATCCGCGTAACCTAAGTACCCACTAAACATTGAGAATAAGCTATCCTTGTACAGCTGACAGAGTGAGTCTGCATTCTTGGGTAGTACTCTAAGAAACGAGAATCTTCTAAGTCCTCAAGGTCATCTGAACATGTTGCCAAAACGGGGAATAGAGCAGTAAGTGATCCTCACTTGGACCACAAACTGCTCTATTCCCCGCTCTGTATTAGGGGACAGGGAATTACAAGCAATGATTTTAATAACGAAAAATAAAGAAAAAACCCCAAAAAAAGAAGAAAGAATCACAACAGTTTCTCAGGCTAAGAAAGGTAATGTCAACCGGTTTACGCGCCGTATTGACACAAGGTCGGTTTGCGCGCCATACCTTAGAGGGGTTAGGAAAGGGATGAGAAACATATTACATTACGTTGAAAAAATAAAAGACTTTACCCACAAATATTTAAACAAATTGAACAGTTAAAGTTAAAGTTAATTTTTCAAAGATCAACCAAGGTCGGTTGTACAAAGGTCAACAGCAAACTGGAACCCAGTCGGACGTGGGTCAGTAACGGGCGCCAATCTACTGCGAACCCAAGTTTTGACCAAGGTAGGATTACAAAGACTGATTTTAAAATTCAAAAGGGAAAATACTCACAGTTATAGGCAATAAACCTGATAACCGGAACCTTTTATTGATTAACCCCCAAGAAGTTACAAATGGTTTGCAGGGAGTATTCGCAAAAATTTACAACGAACACCCAAGGTCGGTTTTACAAAGGTCAATAGTATCGCTGAAACCCGGTGGGACTTAGATCCAAACACCCGGCGTCAGGCTACTGCGAATCCAAGTTTTGACCAAAGGTCAGTTTAAAGCGTAAAAGAAAAGTACATATTTCATTAGTAAATAAAACACTTCAAAAAACCAACACCAAACACCACAATCAGTTAAACTAACTACATTTACTAGCAGCAAACTACAAGCGTTATTCTAACATGCTTTAAGCTAAGGTAGCATCTCTAATATACAGTGGTACCAACTCTATACTAAAGATGCTATTACGGACAGCTCCAACAAACAGCTAGCTAGACTGTTGGCTTGAGACTGTGAGCTCTTTGCGGACAGCCTCAGGTTTTATAGCCGGAACGGCAGGTGCAAAGGCAGATGCTCTCTACTACATTCGCCGCGCCGCAAAAGTAATTTAATACTGCGTCGACGTAATACTCTTGTATTTTATTTTGTCTGTTCATTTGATATGTTTTACACTTAGATATGCAATAGCTGAAACACTTGCACTTACGACAAGCTTTTTTGTCAACTTCATTATATATATATATATATATAATCAGTGCAATGTCAGCAAAAATTGTATAAGCAATAAATTCTATGACAGATTAAGATTTACGTGTATTACAAGTGCGAAAGGTAATAAAATCATACATAATAATTAATAAACGAAAGTATTCTATATAGTAAAATCGTTCCAATAACAAAATGCCTACATTATACTATAGTTTGAGCCGTGCGTCACATATTAAACAGCGAGTGGCCGGGGGGCGCGGCGCGCCGCGGTGCACAGCGCCTTTGGCTATCCGAAGCCTAGTAAACTGATTAGAACATTGTATCGGAGGGTTGTGAGGTTTTTATATATTCATATTGTAATCAAAATTAGCTATCCAATACGCCGACTCGGAGGTCGATCAGACTAACATTAAGCGGTTGTTTGAGGGTACAACCATTTTACGCTTTTGACCAATAGTTTTTTATATTATTATTATTATATCTTAATATACAATACAAATGTAAATAAGATTCATTCAAATGAGTAGAATTGCAATTTCTTGCTAGTTAAAAACCATTTTAAATGCCATAAATGTTGGTGTAATGCCTATGGATTATGTGAGTCTGAGAGAATCTGGAATACTTTTATACAATTGTATCGTCTTTCAAACTAAATTAATATCGCTAGCATTAGGTACCCATCTGCTCTCATTACATATTAGGTTTCAATCTGTTATCCCTAATAAATCTAAAGAATATAAATATTATAACTTAATGTATTATATAATTTGCACTTAAATTAAGAAATGCTTTCAAGTAATGTTAATTATTTTACTACATTCAAGTACATAGAGTATTGATATAACTTGTACGCTATTTATCAACAGTTTTATATATTATTATTATTATATCTTAACATGCAATACAAATGTAAATAAGATTCATTCAAATGAGTAGAATTGCAATTTCTTGCTAGTTAGAAACAATTCTAAACGTCATAAATGTTGGTGTAATGCCTATGGATTATGAGAATCTGGTATACTTCTATACAATTGTCTCGTCTTTTAAACTAAATTAATGTCGCTAGCATTAGGTACTTATGTGTTCTCATTAGGTATTAGGTTTCAATCTGTTATCCCTAATAAATCTAAAGTTTTAATAGAACACACACGCAATTTTAAACCAAACCCCTTTGAACTTAAGTCCAAGTTGCTTACTGTTAGGATGGGGAGATTCAAGGTTTCATGTTGTAAATGTTGGAGCCCAGAGTAAAATAGTAACAAATTGTATGGTTGTAATTGTATGGATGTATGATATATTCAATAAATTTCTGGTTATTAATTACATTTTTAACTCTTAAAACGATATCAAATAAAACGTACAAGTTTTATTTATTTTATAAAAGCAAATAAATTACCACCACTTAAAAAACCTTTTACAATATACTCGTAGTATAAGTATTTATGGGCCCAATACGTTCAAGGCTTTATATAGAAACATTGTGTTTTTGATATCCAGTGGCACTTTATCCCCATGTTGTGGGAGAAATCGGGCAGTTCAATCCTTCTCTTACCATCCAAGGGGAAAGGAGCACAACAAAAATAAGTTGTCTAAAAATTGTATTCAAACTAACAATAATTTTTAATCATGTAAATTTAAAAAATAGATAAACAAGGAAACTTATAAAGTTCTTATACATACATTACATGTGGGATAATTAAACTAGCATTACAGTTTAGTACAAATTGTACACATCACAGGAACTACTGTAGATAAGACCTCTTTGTACAGACAACTGTGATTAGCAAATGCTCAAAAGTACACAAACAACAGAAATAAAAACTCTCAACTAAACCTCCAAACAATCAACATTGTTAAATACATTTCATAATTAAGAAGTGATTACTATTTTAACAAATATTTACAATGGTATGAGGGGTTTATTAAACATAGAATAACATTCTACATTTTACAAATGGTAGTTAAACAGTAAAATATATTAACAACTAATTATTTAGATTCAAGGGCGAGTAGCCTGGAAAGTATAAATACTAATTTAGAAAAGACTAATGATATACGTTTCATTCATTCATTAATCTCAAAATATTGTCGGTAGGGTTCATCTATTGTTACATTATTCTTGGGGCTCTTTACTGAATTACTAATAATATACTACAACTTTCTGATAGTAGATTGAAAGGATGTATGATAAACCATTCTTAAAACACTTTAATTGACAGTGCAGGGGATTTTTATGAAAAAATTGTAATATTTAATAAAAATCAATCAGCACCCCAACATATAACATCAAATACTGTGGTTAGTGCTAAATAAAAATAATAAAACACACTGATGTAATGCTATTGGAAGATTTAAAATTACAAGCTGTAAAATGAATAATGTACCTTCACTTTTTCCTAGCTCGAGATATTTCATGAGGAACCGATTTTCTTACGGAATTAAATATATAGATAATCAAGAACGAGCTGCTCCCTAAATTGCTTGGTCAGTCTTCAGGCCACACCTCCACAGACCTTCAAAATTTCAATGAGGGGTTTATTAAACATAGAATAACATTCTACATTTTACAAATGGTAGTTAAACAGTAAAATATATTAACAACTAATTATCTAGATTCAAGGGCGAGTAGCCTGGAAAGTATAAATACTAATTTAGAAAAGACTAGTGATATACGTTTCATTCATTCATTAATCTCAAAATATTGTTGGCAGGGTTCATCTATTGTTACATTATTCTTGGGGCTCTTTACTGAATTACTAATAATATACTACAACTTCCTGATAGTAGATGAAAGGTTGTATGATAAACCATTCTTAAAACACTTTAATTGACAGAGCAGGGGATGTTTATGAAAAAATTGTAATATTTAATGAAAATCAATCAGCGCCCCAACATATAACATCAAATACTGTGGTTAGTGCTAAATAAAAATAATAAAAAACACTGATGTAAAGCTATTGGAAGATTGAAAATTACAAGCTTTAAAATGAATAATGTACCTTCACTTTTTCCTAGCTCGAGATATTTTATGGGGGACCGATTTGCTTACGGAATTAAATATATAGATAATCAAGAACGAGCTGCTCCCTAAATTGCTTGGACAGTCTTCAGGACACGCCTCCACAGACCTTCAAAATTTCAATGAGGGGTTTATTAAACATAGAATAACATTCTACATTTTACAAATGGTAGTTAAACAATAAAATATATTGACAACTAATTATCTAGACTCAAGGGCGAGTAGCCTGGAAAGTATAAATACTAATTTAGAAAAGACTAGTGATATATGTTTCATTCATTAATCTCAAAATAAACAAAGAATAACACTCTACATTTTACAAATGGTAGTTACAGTAAAATATCAATGTGATGACAATAAAAAGACTTTGATATATTAACAACTAATTATTTAGACTCAAGGGCGAGTAGCCTGGAAAGTATTAAATACTAATTTAGAAAAGACTAGTGATATGCGTTTCATTCATTAATCTCAAAATATTTTGGCAGGGTTCATCTACTGTTACATTATTCTTGAGGCTTTTTACTGAATTACTAATAATCTACTACAATGTCCTGATAGTCGATGAATATCTAGGAAGGTACCGATAAGATAATTGCTCCCTCTCGACAGGCGCCCCGATTTCTGGCCGTGTGTAGTACAAGTTTTAATTCGTCAACGGACGGATCAGAAGGTAACAATTATGTCAGATGTTTCACACATGTTGTTTCCACACTTAATCCATTGTAAACAAATATAATAAGGCATTGTTTAGCTCCTGCACTTTCGACAATGAAACACAAAATGAAGAAATCGGCGAAAGATTGCGGACACTATGTGTACTAAATGGCAGCTGGCAGCATTAGCAGAATGCAACTAGTGGTAAAAGAAGCCTAATTCCTGCTTCCATTGCAAAAGTATTTATTTCTTTATTTATTTATTTATTGGTAAGTATCTTAATTGCCATAATTAAATTATGGTTAAGACTAAATTACATTAACAGAGTATGTAATGCTAATAATAACTAATAGAATTTTAATTATTTAAATCCTTGAATCTTGCAAAATAATCTTCGTCCAATCTTGAAACACAACATTTTGATTTTAAATTTATATTATATTTTCATTGTTTTCATTTAAAAAATCTTCAATTTTGTATGGACATTTAACGATAAGGTATTGCTTTAATTTATTTTTGAATTGTCTTATGTTACTTAAAGATTTTATTTCTGAAAGAATTTTGTTGTAAATTTTGATTGATATGTAGTCTGAGCATCTTTGTCAAAATGTTGAATTTGGATGTGGCAAGTCTATATGGTTAATATTTCTCGTGTTATAATTATGAATTTGTCTTCTGAAGGAAAATTTATCAAGGTTCAAATGTACAAAACTTGCTGCTTGTAATATAAAAATTGACGATAATGTTAGATAATTATTGCAAGCTGTTTATAGTGTATAGCATTTTGATAAGACACTACTTACATAGACACTGTAAGGACACTGTAAATAATTAATTTAAACAGCATACTACTGAAATTCATCAATTTCTAGGTTCCTCATATTAATCAATCATAAGTTAACCTAAATTGAAAGGTTGCATGATTTAGAGAGTGTCAAAGAACGGAAGTCTCATCCACTGTGAATGATCAAGTGCAGTCACAGACAAAGGTAGTGGCGGTGTGACGTAGCGTTGATGACTGCGGGTGATTCACCGTCATCCCGCATCTACTGAAACATTATTCTTGAGAGCTCTTTACTGTATTACTAATAATCTACTACAATTTCCGGTTCCCCATATTAATCGATTATAAGTTAACCTAGATTGAAAGGTTGCATGACCTTGAGAGTGTCAAAGAATTGAAGTCTCATCCACTGTGAATGTTCAAGTGCAGTCACAGACAAAGGTAGCGGCGGTGTGACGTAGCGTTGATGACTGCGGGAGATTCACCGTCATTCCGCTTGACGTTGCCAGGAACGTTAGCCCTATAAATTCAACCCTTCATATTATCTTCATATTATAAATGAAATATTATTATATAATACCCCCGTAGCAGCAAACCTGCGTACTCAGCGAATTTCCAATGCATGTATATGTTTCTTGCTACCACATAAAACCACTTGCCAAGTATCATAAAAGTACACGAGTAAATACGCGATTTATAGCATTTTATTTATTCTCCATAAGAATGAAATTGAAAGCTGGTTACTGAAAAAAGAAAAAGCCATAAGACTGATTTATAATATGGACCGATACGCATCATGCAGAGGTGTGTTTTCGGCAAACAACTTGCTAACATTCCCATCGATTTACATTTTAGAGTGTCTTTCATTTCTGGTTAAAAACAAACACGTTTTTCCTCAACGCATTGCCAATAGATATAATTTTGGCAACACTAACCTAATCCATATTCCCCGACACAACACAACTTCCTTTCAAAACCAAACTTACTATTCTGCCATTAAGCTTTTTAATGTTCTCCCTCAAATCCTGAAAACTCAGGTGGACGTTGTAAAATTTAAATGTAGACTAAAAAAAAAAAAAAATACTTAATTGAAAAAGAGTACTACAGTGTTAAAGATTATATATCTGAAAAAAGGGATGTTTAGTTGGAAATGAATTATGTATTTTAGCAGTCTGTTATTTTAGCTATTTAAGTTTGTATTTGTGACGATTGTTAATGCTGTATTTATATAGTCGTGTGACAATAAAGTATTCTTGATTCTTGATTCTTGATACGCAGGTTTGCCGCAACAAGGATCATAAAATAAGTGTTTTATACAACTATCAAACTAGTCAAAGCTGCATGCCAAGTTTTATTAATTTACGTTTATAATTAAGGGAGACATTACATTTTACTTTTTCTCCATAAGAATAACATGAGGCTGAGTATGGAGGTTTGCTGCTGCGGGGAAAATTAGCAAAATTTATTGTACAAATATTAATATACGAGTACTAGGTGAATTCGCATACCAAGTTGCATCAACATTCATATATAAATAATCGCGATATCAAATTTTAATTATTTTCCATAAGGATAACATTGGAAAATGTATTGTGTTTAACACTTAGAATATCTCTGCAGCAATTGGACGTAGAATTACAATTTAAACACCAAAATTATTGTTTTGTAAAGCCGAACTCGTATTTCTTATCATATATTGCTAAATCTTTGGTATATGTGGCTTTATATAGTTGTAATCTACTGATATTTGCACAATCCTCGTGCAACCCTAATGGTTAATACAATACAATATTTACTCCACAATACTCAACTCTAATGTTATTCTTTGACGAATAAATGAAATGTTTTATCATGCTAATTTATAAATATATCGTAATGATACTTGGTAAGTGGCATCATATGGTAGTAAGGTAAACATATGCAATGGAAATTTGCTGAGTATGCAACGGGGGTGTTTATGAATAACTACTTACATTATAGATATAATACCATTTGATTAGTAAATGCTTAATTTACCGCTTTTTAATGCTTAAAAACATCATTGGTTTAAACGTTACAAGATTTATTTACTCAACATGTGATAAAAATACCCTTTGCAGCAAACATGCATACTCTGCGAATTTCCGATAAAGCTTTTTATTTAAATTTACCATAAAGCTCCCGTGGGTGTAAGTATGCAAGGTTGCTATAACTTTATAAATATATTGTAATGATACTTGGTAAGTGGCTTCATGTGGTAGTAAGGTAAAAATATGCAATGGAAATTCGCTGAGTATGTAACGGGGGTTGTTTATAAATAACTACTTAAATTATAGATATAATACCATTTGATTAATAAATGCTTAATTTGCCGCTTTTTAATGCTTAAAAAACAACATTGGTTTAAACGTTACAAGATTTATTTACTAACATGTGATAAAAATACCCTTTGCAGCAAACATGCATACTCTGCGAATTTCTAATAAAGCTTTTCATTTAAATTTACCATAAACCTCTCGTGGGTGTGAGTATGCAAGGTTTCTATAACGAGAATGACGCATGTTAACAATAACGAATCCTAACTAGGGGAAAGTACTTACCAAGTTAAATTAATAGACTTTAGTAAACAAGCATAATATCATATTATATTGAGTCCCTCATAAGAATAACATGGGAAATCACTACTTGAGAAATAATGGTCGGAGGACAAGAAGAAACCCTATGTAAGTTTAGGTTCAGGTTTACAAAAGATAAGTTACTCACCAAAATAGTTTTGTTCAGGCTGGGTTGTCCCACCGCCCAATCAAATTTGCACAAATAGGTTGTCAAGGCAGCGGATAAGGTATCACAATTGCTAAGTCCTAAAAATCCCAAAACAACTAATCTTTTTAAATAGCTTATAAATTTTATATTCTATTTGGTAAATAATATTTACAATGAACAATTGTCTAAATCAATAATAGGGTGAGTTAATTTATTTAGTAAATAATTATTATTATTATATTTACAAATCAAAATTTAATTATGAAACACTGAAGCGATAAAAACACACATTTTAATTCTGACTAGCTTTATAACTATTTTAAACAAGCATAATATCATATTGTATTCAGTCCCTTATAAGAAAAAACCATAGACTTGATTATGTGTTAATGATTACGTATTAGTTAATTTTAGTTACGCACAATCACTACATGAGAAATAATGGTCGGAGGACAAGAAGAAACCCTTTGTAAGTTTAGGTTTAGGTTAAAAAGATAAGTCACTCACCAAAATAGTTTTGTACAGGCTGGGATGTCTCACTGCCCAATCAAATTTGCACAAATGGGGTTGTCAAGGCAGCGGACAAGGTATCACGATAGCTAAGTCCTAAAAATTCCCAAAACAACACTCTCAAAATTATTGAAAGAAACATATGTACGAATGTATTTGTATTGTAACCTAATAGAACTTTTTTACTGTAACACAGAAAGCCTAAAAATACACTACTGTCAATGGTACAAAAAAATTGCGTTACTCAATAATCATACTTTAGTAATATCCATTTTAATAATATGGAACAAAGAACCGAGGGACTTAACTGCGTTTTCACTAATCGTTAGACACTGACTAGCAATGTCTTGAACCGTGACCGACCCGCCAAGCAAAACCCGTCTTAGTTAGCTCAGTAAAAAAACGTTCATACATATATATATATATATATATATATATATATATATATATATATATATATATATATATATTGTTTTTTTGTTGCAAAATTAAAATATAGAACTCTCGCCCTGTGTTAAAAAAAAAGAGTCACTATCCTATACCCACATAATAGTAATACATACCTAGGATTAATCGGAATCACTATCGATAAATATTATTGGGATCACGTCTTTACTGTAGCACTAAAAGCCTAAAAATACACTACTGTCAATGGTACAAAAAAATTTGTGTTACTCAATAATCATACTTTAGTCACACATTTCAATAATATGGAACAAAAAACCGAGGGACTTAACTGAGTTTTCATTAATTGTTAGACACTGACTAGCAATGTCTTGAACCGTGACCGGTCCGCCGGCAAAACACGTCTTAGTTAGCTCAGTAAAAAACGTTCATATATGTATACATATATATATATATTTTTTTTTGTTGCAAAATTAATAGTTTTTTTCAGAATAAGAAGGTTTTTTATTTAAATTAGATTTATTCCTTAATTCTTAAAAAAAATTGAGTTATTACTTTTATAGCAATGTCTTGAACCGTGACCGGTCCGCCGGCAAAACACGTCTTAGTTAGCTCAGTAAAAAACGTTCATATATGTATTCATATATATATATATATTGTTTTTTTTGTTGCAAAATTAATAGTTTTTTTCAGAATAAGAAGGTTTTTTATTTAAATTAGATTTATTCCTTAATTCTTAAAAAAAAATTGAGTTATTACTTTTATTTGTAAATTTTAAAGTTTTATTTAATTATTTTAGGTTTTACTCAATAATATAGAATAAATATATAACTCTCGCCCTGTGTTAAAAAAAAAGAATCACTATCCTTTACCTACATAATAGTAATACATACCTAGGATTAATCAGAATCGCTATCGATAAATATTATCGGTATCAAACTTGGAGCAGGCTGGGGGTCCCTGCTCGGTCCAGGACGAGAATGACGGACCCCACTAGGACCTGGTTGAGGATCGATGAGCTCCAGGGCTTGATGACGAATTCGTCTTTCTTCTCGTCTACGTGCCCTTTGGAGTCGTCTTTCTAGTCGTTCAGCCTGCTCCATGTATTCTTGGGTGAACCAGCGCGCTGGAACTTTCTTTGGTCTCACAACCGCTAAAGCCAAACAAAAAAAAACAAAAAAATATATTTATATATATATATTCTTTTTTGCAAAACTAATAGTTCTTTCATATTATAAAAATCAAAACCAAATCATCCATAACTGTCTCATTTTATATTAGATTGATTACTACAATTTTTTAATATAAAACTTAAAAATGGATAGGCCTGTATTACTTTTAATTGTAAAATTCAAAGTTTTATCTCATTACTACCTGTTATATAGAGATAAATTAAATTAGTGTTTGAAAACAACAACAACAAAAAACACTTACCGACCGGTTTGTTTTACTCAATAATATAGAATAAATATATAACTCTCGCCCTGTGTTAAAAAAAAAGAATCACTATCCTATACCTACATAATAGTAATACATACCTAGGATTAATCAGAATCGCTATCGATAAATATTATCGGTATCACACTTAGAGCAGGCTGGGGGTCCCTGCTCGGTCCAGGACGAGAATGACGGACCCCACTAGGACCTGGTTGAGGATCGATGAGCTCCAGGGCTTGATTACGAATTCGTCTTTCTTCTCGTCTACGTGCCCTTTGGAGTCGTCTTTCTAGTCGTTCAGCCTGCTCCATGTATTCTTGGGTGAACCAGCGCGCTGGAACTTTGTTTGGTCTCACAACCGCTAAAGCCAAACAAAAAAAAATATATATTTATATATATATTCTTTTTGCAAAACTAATAGTTCTTTCATATTATAAAAATCAAAACCAAATCATCCATAACTGTCTCATTTTATATTAGATTGATTACTACAATTTTTTAATATAAAACTTAAAAATGGATAGGCCTGTATTACTTTTAATTGTAAAATTCAAAGTTTTATCTCATTACTACCTGTTATATAGAGATAAATTAAATTAGTGTTTGAAAACAACAACAAAAAAAAAAAAAACACTTACCGATCGGTTTGTTTGTGTTTTTGTGACCCTGGACTGCAGGGTGGCATACGGTAGGGGCCGATAATGTACCTGATCAAAAATAAAATAAAAACTAACATAACTTGTGAATAAAGCATTTTTTATCATCGACATTAGAGGGTATTAAAAAAGTTCTAATTTTTGGATTTTCCTTAGTTAGTTTCAATAATGTCAATTTACACATTTGAGCCAAAATCGAAAGTTTTTTTTTTTACTCAAGTTTATGTGTTAACATACATACATACATACATACATAGATATTTAAATTTAAACAATTAGTGTTTTTAATATCTGGAGACCACAAAACAAAAAAAAGTTATTATAGTCTAGGCGACATTTGCAAAAACAGTTGAAATTTGTATGCCTTAGTTCCTTATAGTTTATCCGTACGGTGCACAGACAAGAAATCTGCTTATATATATAGATGAATCAGTGTTAAAAACAACAACAATTAAAAAAAAAACCCCTTATCGATTAATTTGTTTGTGTTTCCGTGACTCTGGACCGCAGGGTAGCATACGGTAGAGACCGATGATGTATCTGATCAAGAATAAGATAAAAACTAACATAACTTGTGAATAAAGCATTTTTTATCATCAACATTAGAGAGTATAAAAAAGTTCTAATTTGTGCAGAGCAAGACAAAACCTTTATATATTTGAACAAATAGTGTTTTTTTTTTTTGCCATCTGGAGACCTCAAAACAAAAAGTTATTAGTCCCGGGCTTAAACTCTAATACCATGAGACCTACGGTAATAGTTTTTTCCCTTATAGGGGAAATTCGCTAAAACAGTTAAAAACTGTATCCGTAGTTCTTATTTGATTAACATCAGAATCTTAAATGCCTAAAGGTACACAAACAATAACTCTGCTTCTATATAAATAATTGTATAAAAAAAAAAATAATAATTTATTAATAAAAACTATTTTATGTTTGGAATTACAACCGCTAACACCAAACAAATATATTTATTTATATTCATATTAGAAAAATCAAAACCAAATCATCCATAACTGTCTCATTTTATATTAGATTGATTACTACAATTTTTTAATATAAAACTTAAAAATGGATAGGCCTGTATTACTTTTAATTGTAAAATTCAAAGTTTTATCTCATTACTACCTGTTATATAGAGATAAATTAAATTAGTGTTTGAAAACAACAACAACAAAAAAAAAAACACTTACCGATCGGTTTGTTTGTGTTTTTGTGACCCTGGACTGCAGGGTGGCATACGGTAGGGGCCGATAATGTACCTGATCAAAAATAAAATAAAAACTAACATAACTTGTGAATAAAGCATTTTTTATCATCGACATTAGAGGGTATTAAAAAAGTTCTAATTTTTGGATTTTCCTTAGTTAGTTTCAATAATGTCAATTTACACATTTGAGCCAAAATCGAAAGTTTTTTTTTTTACTCAAGTTTATGTGTTAACATACATACATACATACATATATAGATATTTAAATTTAAACAATTAGTGTTTTTAATATCTGGAGACCACAAAACAAAAAAAAGTTATTATAGTCTAGGCGACATTTGCAAAAACAGTTGAAATTTGTATGCCTTAGTTCCTTATAGTTTATCCGTACGGTGCACAGACAAGAAATCTGCTTATATATATAGATGAATCAGTGTTAAAAACAACAACAATTAAAAAAAAACCCCTTATCGATTAATTTGTTTGTGTTTCCGTGACTCTGGACCGCAGGGTAGCATACGGTAGAGACCGATGATGTATCTGATCAAGAATAAGATAAAAACTAACATAACTTGTGAATAAAGCATTTTTTATCATCAACATTAGAGAGTATAAAACAGTTCTAATTTGTGCAGAGCAAGACAAAACCTTTATATATTTGAACAAATAGTGTTTTTTTTGCCATCTGGAGACCTCAAAACAAAAAGTTATTAGTCCCGGGCTTAAACTCTAATACCATGAGACCTACGGTAATAGTTTTTTCCCTTATAGGGGAAATTCGCTAAAACAGTTAAAAACTGTATCCGTAGTTCTTATTTGATTAACATCAGAATCTTAAATGCCTAAAGGTACACAAACAATAACTCTGCTTCTATATAAATAATTGTATAAAAAAAAATAATAATTTATTAATAAAAACTATTTTATGTTTGGAATTACAACCGCTGACACCAAACAAATATATTTATTTATATTCATATTAGAAAAATCAAAACCAAATCAACCATAACTGTCTCATTTTATATTAAATTGGTTACTTGAATTTTTTTATAAGAAACTTAAAAATGGATATATTACTTTTATTTGTAAAATTCAAAGTTTTTATCTCATTAGTTTTTTGCCACCTGGGAACCTCAAAACAAAAAAAAAGTTATTATGGTCCAGGGTTTAAGTCTTACCATGATACCTACGGTAATAGTTTATTTCCTTATAGGGGAAATTCGCTAAAACAGTTGAAAACTGTATCCGTAATACTTATTTGATTAACATCTAATAGTTAACATTATAACATCTAACGTTGACATTTAACTTGAATGTTTAAAGGTACACAAACAAGAACTGCTTCTATATAAATGAATGTTTGAAAAAAAAAGTATTAATAAAAACTATTTTATACCTAAAGAATCAGTGTACAAATTTTCAGCTCTCTATCTACATGGAACACACACACACACACACACACACACACACACACACACACACACACACACACACACACACACACACACACACACACAGCTAAGTCAGTAAGTCAGTGAGTCAGTCAGTAAGTCAGCCAGGGCTTTGCCTTTATTTTTATATATAAGTTATTTTCATTAAAAATTAAACAACTTACCAATCAGTCTTCCTGCAGAGGCTGCTTGAGCGGGGCCGGTCAGCGGTGCTGATTCAGAGCTGACTGCAGAGCCAGCAATGGTCCTTTGCGAAGTGCTCGCAACTCCGTCGGTATAAGGTCCCCGTGCATGGATGTTCAAATGTCTCAACATCTTATCCCGTCTTTGAAACAATTTGCCGCAAACGGGACAGGAATGAAAAGAAAGTCGTCCATCAGCATGCACGGTGACCAAATGGCGACGGAGGTGATCGCTACGCGAAAATACGTTGCCGCAGATCAAGCACGTGTGCACCATCGTGATTGATTGCGGAGAAAAGTTGAAACACGCATATATATAGTGCATATAGTACAGGATGTGGTTGCTGTTAAAACACATGATAAGTACCGGTTTCTTACTCATAAAAATGAGGTTAAACATTCACCTTCTCCGCAACAGAAAACCTGTTTTGCGGTGCAACTGCACAGCCAGAAAATTGACAAGGTAATACGATTATTCTAATTACATGTGTAACTCAAATACACAAATATACCAAATACAACACCAATACCAATATACCAATGTACTGAGGAACAACAAAATATAGGGTTTAATATAAATGTCAATATTACTCAACTAAATCGAGAAATAGTACATTTATTGTATTTTCTCAAACAAACTTTATTAGATCTTCTGTTAACTGAGTCGTTTAAGAACCAACATAAAACGAAGAAATTAAATCAGATTTGTAGTTTACAAACATTTCTAGGACATTACAAAAAAGCAGAGTCAAGTAAGGTAAGACTTTTAATAGTGTTAATTATATATTCTATTTGAATATAAATCTAATTTTGAATAATGTAGTTTGACGTCCGATTACATTCGAATTACACGTTGATGATTATACACATGTAAAACAAGATATTTTTCAAGCTTTTGCAAGCTATAGGTATAAACTATTTTGTTCAACAAACAAAAAAACACGATGTTAAATAAAATATTTTAAAGTTAGCAACCGTATTGGAAAATGGTGGTCGAACTTGAAAAAATCAAAGTTTTAATGGACACTTAAATGTCACCCGTTTAAAGTTTTTTTGTAAATGTTATCGTTTCTGAACTACCATGCAGAACCATAATAAAGACACCCAGAGTTAAGAAAATACTTTGTCTAATACTGTTCAATTATATTAAGTTTGTCGCTTATCGAGGCTTTATAAAGTATTTATTTGAAATTTCATTTAGAGTTATAAGAATGGTTTTCACTGATAAGGTGTTTAACAACTGATGATTTATTTAACTGTGTGGTTTTTGAAAGGTGCTCTTTTTATAGCGTTTTGAATCTACGGGTAGTCTAGCTGCTTCATATTTAGGTTTATTTTGACCCGTAGAGTTGATATATTTCTCTAATGAAATAAAATAAAGCTCAATGTACCATCGGCCCAAAAATTATAAATAATATATTAAACAAACAAGTAAAGGTCGATTTGTATTTTTGTTTTTGATTGTTGTTAGTGTCAGTATACAAATTTATAATTGTATTGGTGTTTTAATGTATAAAAATGTGCTTGGTTATTATACATCTTCAAAAATGTATACATGTATAAAATGTATAATATTAGTGGATTAAATTGCGCTTTATTAATGCGGTGGATAGGTAATGTTTATTTATTCAAAAAATTTAAATTTAAAGTTAATATATAGCTTAATCCATTGCAAATAAAATGACATGTATTGTGTATTTAAGTTCAACGCGATTTTTTATTGTTTAAGATTAGGTATTTATAACTGATAGTATGGAGTTACATTATAAAACAACTGAGGGGCCTTGGCTTTATATATTTAAAAGGAAACTAAAAACTTCTTAAGCCCACTTTAAGTTAATATATATATATATGTATATTTTTCTTCAACAAGTTCTTTTACATGATGGTATACATTTTTAACACTAAGTTAAATAACATTCTTCTATGCATAACTGTTAACAGAGTCACAAGGAGTGATCTATCCAGCTTATCAGTGCAACACGTATTAGAAGTTTACATCTTAAACAGCTAGGGTCTTGGCGTAACTTGTTTGACCGTAATTACAGGAAAACTATATAATGCATTTATATTTATTTGTCAACCCTCTTGCAACAAAAAAAAAATATCCGGCAATTAAGATGATATTGGTATCAAGGCCAGACGGGGCTGTAGGTCAAAACACACACATGCCCGTGTTCTCACACGCGCACACGCGACCACACCCTCGGGCGGTCGACAGCGCAATTTGCATTCTCCGGACTGGTTCCAATGGGCAGTTTAGCTGCTAATAAAGCAAACGACATCATAACAAGAGCGGATGCGATGTTCAGACTTATTTATCGAAACTGGAGGTCGCCGGCGGTTGAACAAGGTAATTAGCTCTGCGCGACAAGACAAGTGCCGTAGAAAGTGCCTCTAGCCTCACGCTATCAGCGACCAGCGGCCGCCGCGTAATGGCGGGTGACTGAATCGATTACATCATGATTGCTGTTGGTTTCCGCTTGTTTAATGAACCTATCGAAGGTGAAACGTGATTGGTGTGTGGCATAGCAAATGTTATAACGTGTAATTATTGAGAGTTTTTTTTTAATTCATTTTGGGTAGTCTCAATTAATATCATACAATTACGTGGTAGGAAACAACTGTTCCATTACTCAAACTGTATAAAATAACGTATTATAAAAAACCCCAAAATAAATTTGAACGAAACCATTTATTTAGTTGTTTACTACCTGCCTTTAGGAATTGACCTTTACAAACGGCACAAAGCTGCCAGATTATAACATAGCTCTTAAACTGAAAGTCATTAAATGCTCACGAAAATCAAATTCGAACAAATTTATTGTCTCAGGGGACTTCAAATTGGGGAGGACCCTATGCAAATTCCGACATGGATTTACCCCGCCGGGGTTAATGGAAAAGTGGACACGTGAACACACCCGGTTAAACAAGTTTCTCAAAAGATTAGCTATTAAGTAAAATTATCACAATACCCCTTATAAGTATATAATTATAAATTAAGATGTTATATACTCTTTAAGCTAACAACCTTTAGTAGTAATCACTTCTTAATTATGAAATGTATTTAACAATGTTGAATGTTTGGAGGTTTAGTTGAGAGTTTTTATTTCTGTTGTTTGTGTACTTTTGAGCATTTGCTAATCACAGTTGTCTGTACAAAGAGGTCTTTAGTTATCTACAGTAGTTCCTGTGATGTGTACAATTTGTACTAAACTGTAATGCTAGTTTAATTATCCCACATGTAATGTATGTATAAGAACTTTATAAGTTTCCTTGTGTATCTATTTTCTAAATTTACATGATTAAAAATTATTGTTAGTTTGAATACAATTTTTTGTCAACTTATTTTTGTTGTGCTCCTTTCCCCTTGGATGGTAAGAGAAGGATTGAACTGCCCGATTTCTCCCACAACATGGGGATAAAGTGCCACTGGATATCAAAAACACAATGTTTCTATATAAAGCCTTGAACGTATTGGGCCCATAAATACTTATACTACGAGTATATTGTAAAAGGTTTTTTAAGTGGTGGTAATTTATTTGCTTTTATAAAATAAAATAAAACTTGTACGTTTTATTTGATATCGTTTTAAGAGTTAAAAATGTAATTAATAACCAGAAATTTATTGAATATATCATACATCCATACAATTACAACCATACAATTTGTTACTATTTTACTCTGGGCTCCAACATTTACAACATGAAACCTTGAATCTCCCCATCCTAACAGTAAGCAACTTGGACTTAAGTTCAAGGGGGTTTGGTTTAAAATTGCGTGTGTGTTCTATTAAAAAATAAATAAATAAATAAATAAATAAATGTCAGTTGCATTAAAATACAACAAACAAATCTCAAGTTAAAGTTCTCTTCCAAGCCACATTAATTAGATTTATTAAATTTTCACATAAATTAATCATAATATGTCAAATTAAATTTAGCAACTATTTCAATATCAAAACTTTAAAAGTATTCCTTCGAAATGCCGGATTTCTAGTCAATGTTCTGAAAGTATTAGTCAGAGCACATGTCACAAAATCAAGTTAATAAAAAATACAGATATTCAAATTGAATTAATAATAGTGTTGACCAATTTCGATGAGTGTTTTATTATAATATGATGGTAATTTTGTGTATAAAGTCGTAACAGAGCAAGAATTTATATATTTAGGCTTCAGAGCTCTGCCCAAGGACTTGCAAGTGTCCATGTTATACATAAGGAAGAGAATTTTATTTGTTTTATGTCACATGCGATTTTTCTTAGTTAAATGTGTTGATGGTAATTGATTTGCACGGCGAATTTGATTATTGTTTGTCTGATTAAGTTGTAGAAATAGTAATTGGTTTACGTGCGTGGCATATTGGATTTATTTGAGTGGTCGGAGTTCGATTTGATCTCGATATTTGTGCGTGAAAATTGGCGTGAACTAGATTTATTGGAAACACTTTTTATATTGATTGAGTTTTTATAAATTAATGGATGTGAGATTTGTCTGATTAAATTATAGACATATAAGACTTTTACGTTAAATACCTAACTCAAAGATCACGAATAGAACACTAGAAATGTAAAACTGTAACGATGTTTTTTTTGGAAATGGTTAAAGATGGAATTAAAAGTTGCAATTACCTGCCAGATTAATGACGTTTAGAATTAATATTCACCTGACGTGTTCGTATTCAGGCGTAGTTTTATTAAATTCGATGGTTATGTTAGTAACTATTTATGGGTTAAAATTAAAATTACGCTGTGGTTAAGGGGTGGGGGAGACCATTTCGGAATTGTCTAGCCAAGGAAGGGATAATTGTATGGTTAACTATGTAAACCGCCAGGAAGGGGACTAGGACTCTGGACTAATCTGACCTTACCTAGGTAGCAACAGTTTAATAAAAACCTATCAATTAAAAACCTAACAATTTGTATAATTTAGTTGACGTCGCTTGCTATTAAACCAAACAAATAACTAACAATCAAAATAACTTCATATTGAGCAGGTGTCTGATGGTGAATTTTATTAGATAGAGTGTAATATGATAAAAATAAAATATTGTAGTTTTCTCATTATTTAACTATATCGAGGAAAAATTAACTTTTACAGTAATAATTATTTTAAATAGAGTCTCTTATTTACAAAAAAAAAAATAGCGTTAAAAGCTCAACTAGGACAACGGAAAAAAGTATATAATACAACTTGGACGTGTATATTTTAAACACATCTAAATTTTGAATTTCAGTACACGTTTAAATGGTAAATAGTATCAAATGAACCGACAAAATAAAATACAAGAGTATTACGTCGACGCCGTATTAAATTACTTTTGCGGCGCGGCGAATATAGTAGAGTGCATCTGCCCCCACGGACATCTGCCTTTGCACCTGCTCCTCTGTCGGCTATAAAAGCGGAGCAGTCCGCGGTCTCTTCGCAGTAGCTTGCCGCCCTTTACGGACCAACGTCCGACTGGGTTGCATTCTGCTGCAGCGTAGGTCTGTTAAGTGTGCGTTGGGCCCGACGCGCAATTAACAGATCCGCTCCCTTGCATGTGTTTGTTATGCATGGTAGATTGTTAGATTAACGCTTGTAGTTTGCTAGTAAATGTAGTTAGTGTTTGTAATTAATGTTTGGTGTTGGTTTTTTGAAGTGTTTTATTTACTAATATGTACCTTCCCTACAGCTCCCTTTTCTTATGGACATTGATCCAAACTGGGTAAAGTGTCCCTATTTTTATCCGTGGGGTTTAACTTGTAAATATAAAATCGGTCCTTGTAATCATACCTTGGTCAAAACTTGGGTTCGCAGTAGATTGGCGCCCGTTACTGACCCACGTCCGACTGGGTTCCAGTTTGCTGTTGACCTTTGTACAACCGACCTTGGTTGATTTTTGAAAAATTAACTTTAACGGTAAAGTCTTTATTTTCAAAGTAATGTATCTTGCTTCTCATCCTTTTCCTAATCCCTCTAAGGTATGGCGCGCAAACCGACCTTGTGTCAATACGGCGCGTAAACCGGTTGACATTACCCATCTTAGCCCTTACTCACGAGAAACAGATTCAATCAGTTTGCTTATTTTTGGTTAAATTTAAGGGGATCTTGGTCAGGAAATTATTGTACTTCGGTTCGTAAAACTCTGGCGCCTACACAGTGATGAACGTCCTTGCGGTTTCAGAGTGCGCGACTGTTGTTAACTGACCATTTTGCTTTTATTTATTTATTTATTTTTGGGAGGAGGGGAGGGGATAACTTTTCGGGGGAGAGGTTAGCGTTCCGTTATCAGGTTTATGCCTATAATTGCGAGCATTAAACTAGTCCTCTTCTCCTAATACAGAGCGGGGAATAGAGCAGTTTGTGGTCCAAGTGAGGATCACTTACTGCTCTATTCCCCGTTTTGGCAACATGTTCAGATGACCTTGAGGACTTAGAAGATTCTCGTTTCTTAGAGTACTACCCAAGAATGCAGACTCACTCTGTCAGCTGTACAAGGATAGCTTATTCTCAATGTTTAGTGGGTACTTAGGTTACGCGGATTGATTAAACAAACAAATTGGTGCAAACACAATTCAGATCCGACCAAGCGTATAGCAGTATTAGCCAAAAATAACTATTTTGAAGGTAAAATCTAAATAATTTCTTTATTTATAGTTTAACATATGCCAAGTGGGTACTCAAATTACGCAGATTGATCAGAGAAACAAGTTGGTGCAAACATAATTCAGATACGATCAAGGGTATAGCAGTTATAGCCAAAAATAACTATTGTGAAGGTCAAATCTAAATAATTTCTTTATTTCTAGTTTAACATATGCCAAGTGGGTACTCTACTGTCGCGGCTTGGCAAAATAAACAAGAAGGTGCAAACACAATTCAGATCCGACCAAGGGTATAGCAGTAATAGCCAAAAACAACTATTTTGAAGGTCAAATCTAAATAATTTCTTTATTTATAGTTTAACATATGTCAAGTGGGTACTCTACTGACACGGCTCAGCAAGACGAACCATAAGGTGCAGTCAGAATTCAGATCCGACCAAGGGTATAGCAGCAACAGCGAAAAAACAACTATTTTCAAGGTCAAATCTAGATAATTTCTTTATTTATAGTTTAACATATGCCAAGTGGGTACTCAAATTACGCAGACCGATCAGAGGAACAAGTTGGTGCAAACAGAATTCAGATCCGACCAAGTGTATAGCAGTAATAGCCAAAAACAACTATTTTGAAGGTCACATCTAAATAATTTCTTTATTTCTAGTTTAACATATGACAAGTGGGTACTCAAATTACGCGGATTGATCAGAGGAACAAGTTGGTGCAAACAGAATTCAGATCCGACCAAGGGTGTAGCAGTAGCCAAAAATAACTATTTTCAAGGGCAAGCCTATATAACTTCTTTATTTTTGGCTTAAAGTTATTGTGCGATGTAAAACTTGGTAGGGGGACTGGTATGGTGGGGGGACCGGTGTGGTGGGGGAAGAGTCGAGTACCTAACCTACGCGCAAACGCTACATCACTATATGTCTAGCTCTTGCGCGGTACACATGGATTCACAAATACAAGACAACAATGTTTCTTCCACATCTTTATCTTTTAATATTTACCAAGCTGACACTAATGAATCGACTGATCAAATACAAGTACAAGAAGTGTCTACCACAACATCCTCTGATACAGAAGCAATTACGTTATCCTTGATGGGATTTAACTAATGGATATTTTATTCATAGTCTTCCTCCCCGCTCCAGCTGCCATCTGCCGCCTGCCACCTGCCGCCTGCCATCTGCCGTCCGCCATCTGCTCCGCCCCCACCACACTTTTACCCCCACCATTTTGTTTGATACCAAAACGCTAGCTAGCGAATAGTCAGTACACCTCCGGCTCTCGACCGGTGAACATCGAGCTCTCCGAGACGCTCTTCACAAAATAACAATATCATTTCACTCAAGATCTGATAGATGTTTCTATTTCATTGCCGTCAGGTATTATTTCCACCTGACAGCAATGAAATGCAAACACCTAACAGAACAGATAGGTGTCGAAAACACAACATGGGCTCTGCGCAGGAATCAAAGTATCTACCGTCTTTCATCAGAAAGCGAAGTGATGGCCGCAACTGAATTATTGTAAATAAAATAAAGTAATATTTGTAATAGTACTACCTCGCACTCGTATCATTCGATTGTTTCATTCGATGGTTTTCATTCGATATTTATTATCGATTAACTATCGAATCACAATCGAATAATACGAGTGCGAGGTAGATTTTTTTAAAAAAACTTCACCGTGACCTTGAACTTTGAACTTTACCTCATTACGTCACAAAACCGCCTACGTCACTGGCTCAGCCTCAGATGACGTATTTTTTCACTCAGCGCATCCGGTCACTGACCGGATGTGACGTCACTTCCGGCGCAAAACCCGCAAACCCACACTACTCACTTAGATACACTCACAGTGAGTGTCTGACATTTAGAAGTAATAAGCATATAAGAAAGTGTAGTACATA
The DNA here is from genome assembly GCA_963675035.1 of Allygus modestus. Classification (NCBI taxonomy): domain Eukaryota; kingdom Metazoa; phylum Arthropoda; class Insecta; order Hemiptera; family Cicadellidae; genus Allygus; species Allygus modestus. Next base: position 409,822,038 of record OY776112.1, read on the forward strand.
CAAAGCATCGTTAAAAAATCAAGAATCGTAGACACATAGAATAGCATTATAAGTATTCTTATAATTATTGTACAAATTTAAATATTAATGTATACATATTTAATTGTATTTATAAATAGTTTGTATAACGTTTATGTACTAAAACAAAATCAAAATAACTTCTTATACAAACAAAATACCTACAGTTCGTATGGCCTTTGCCTATATGTTATATAAATGCTGTCAAGGAGTTATTGTAAATGGTTCAACTACAAGTTTATGAATACAAATTTAAAATGTTTTTATTTGACAATACGTTATGTCCTCCACTCACATTTTTTAAGCTATGTCGGAGCACTGCTATGACCCATCGAGCCCCTAATTATGCAAGGTATTTTACGATTGTCATTTTTATAAGGATCTGAATTATTTTAAGTTTATTGTACCTGTCAATCTGTAACTCCATAAATTTAACAAACTAAAATTGTTTTATGTAAGATAAATAAGTAATAATTTAAATCATTAACAATAGATAACGTTTGTTGTAAAAATGATTGTTCGCACACGATGGGAGAATATAAAACTGAAACAAAATTCCTATCACTAATATCAAATATATTCATGGCCAGAGTGCAGCGAGTTCTGAGGGCGTTCTCCTAAAGTAGGCTTAGCCTTACTCAATGCAATAGACAGTTCCTAGATCAGGCTATGAAAAGTAAGAAACTATTTTTAGTGGGTAATCTAGGTCTGGTATTATTGCCACTTGCGTGTGTAAAGCATTTTCCGCAATCTCCCCCCCCCACCGAACACACACACACTCAAAAAGATAGAGAAAAAAATTATAATATTTGTTCAGGAGTATCCTCTAACTATTATAACTCATTATGTTTAATCTGCTATTAATAGCAAATGTTACCGTGATAAGGTTTCAGAAGTTCAAACGTATGGAACGGTTTATACACTTGAACAAAGTTTCTACAAGTTTCAAACAATATTGATTCTGCTTAAAGTGAATTAATAACATGTCTAAGAATATTTCAACATTTATTGAGATTTCAAATTGGATTAATATATGTATGTTATAATCTTAAAGAAAAATACTGTTGTACGAAGCAATGGCTTGGATATGAAAAGTCAGTAACGTGTATAATAAATGTATAATTAATAAAATAAGGAATTAAGGAATATTTTATTATTTGTGATGAAGAAACCCATAGTATATTCAAATTATGTCTGGTGTGTCGTGTAAGTTATAAATTATTATTTTTTTACATTTAATATCCAATGATAGATTTATATTTAATCTGGTAGTAAGAAAAGTTAAATGAGTAATAAACGTTCCTTAAATCAAAATATACTGGAATAAGGTGAAAGCATTATCATCTTGGTTATGTATTAAAATTAAATTTAAAACTGAGTACCCACCATAGTAGATTTTAATTGTTTAATTTTACTATATACTACACAATTTTAAAACCCAATATATTGTTTACTATATATTTGTGATATTTCAATCACTTTTTATGAAAAAAGCACTTTTGTAAATTATTTACTGTGGCTGTTCCAATTATTCTAAGATCGTTAACAAATATTTGCCAAAGCAACTTAGATTTTAAATTTTGATGGAAATGAGCCTCAAAGCTTAAAATAAAAACTCTTCAACAAGCAAGAGCAAACTAATGAGAAAATAAATTAACTCTACTTGTAGATCAGCTTTTCGAAATAATAATGACCTTGTGAATACACTCCAGTGGAAAGTGGCATATACTGTATGTAAGTGAAGCAAGGAAATTCAATTTATATTTGATCTTGAAGGCCGGATACCTAATTGGCAATCCGCTTTCCCACATGATCTTTGAAAACTATTTCACTTTTAAAGTAAGTTTTTCAGGAGCGTTGTAATAATTTTTGTCCAGGGTTTATTTCATTTTGGATTAAGTATGAAATGTTCTTGTAATAATAAAAATAATATTGATTTCAAATTTCAAGGGACTTTCTTTGTAATGTTGCTATATTGTGTTTTACTTAATTTTAGAATACAATTTATTTATAAGCAACCGTCACAGCAATTTAGCCAATATAGACACTATTGTATTCTCCTTCGTGATTAATGTTCCACTTGATACTTACGTGATACTTTTGATAATTGGAATTCTCCCACTAGTAGCGCACTGTGCCGTGGTCGTCATATGGGCTGGACCTATTTTTACTTGCTCTCAAAGAATTCCTCAATAGAGTAGTAAAGCCGCTTCAACAAATAATCCTTCAAATGGTTTTTAAAATTTCTAGATGTACAACGCTCCTGATCTCTCCTGGAATGTTGTTATATATTTTACCACATAGGTATCTCGGGCCTCCCTTTGCTAAGCTTGCAAATGCTTGGTAGCAATATGTTGACAGAGTAATGTTGGTTTTGCATATCTGTAATAATGTAGTCTAACTGAATATGCCTATTTAACGTTCTACCAACTCTAGTATATTTGTTTACGGTGACATGAGGATTATTTTACTGTAGTACATCATAAAGACATTCCTTAGCCGATGTATCTTCTAAGCTATCAATATCAAAGTCACCACTTACAACTATTGGCACTTACAACAATAATTATTCTTACAAACACTAAAGGTGTCTTCCAGAAGTTCAAAAACATGAAAGTAGTTTGCCTTGTAAGATGGTCTATATATATATATATTAAAATAAACTTAAACTTATTGCAAGTTATGATTGCCCCACAGCACTCAAATACCACATAATCTATTTCCTCAAACTTTCTTATTCATTTATAGTTCTTTTCCATCAAATGTGCTTCCTAAAAGTCGTTCTTTCAGCCATTTTAAACCTTCATGAATTTTATCACCACCTAAACAAAATAATAAAAAGAGAACAATTTGATTACTCTAAATGTCGGAATTTATAATTTTATTTTAATAACCAAATTAGGAATCCAATTCCCCCTAGATATTATGAATACGTAAACATATTCAAGAACATTTCACTATAATCCATATAAATTATATTTTAAATTATCATAAGTCTTCCATTTAAAACGTTATATTTATTATATATTGGTTACGTGGTCTAAAACCACGATCAGATGGATACATTCCTGGTTTTGGTATTAACTGAAGCATTTTGAATGGTCCACAGCTTTTTTAGGGATCTATATTACCAAAGTTATCAGACTACGTAAAGTCAAACAAGTTTAAAGCTTTAGATTTACGTTGATGTTCCAGGTCTACTTAGGGAAGGCTGACAAAGGAGGAAAAAGGATTGAACTAGAAGGCCTCGTTTTCCTCAGTCAGTCGAACAGTTTTCATTAAGCTCAATTATAGTCCCTTGTGATACTATTAAACGACCATTTATATTATATGTACATGTTCTATTGTTATAGACTAAAAATGTATAACTGAATAACGGAATATTTTATATTGCAGGCCAGTTGAACCTTTGAAATTAGTTATTATTGTTATCAAACAGAATAGATGTACGTGTAAGCATAAATCCTACTAATATTATAATAATTATTAAAGTTTGGATGTATGCTTGGATGTAGGTATGGATATTTGGAGTTCCATCACTCATAAACTACTAGAGAGATTAAGCTAAAATTGAGAATGAACAAAGCTTACATATCACCTTAACATATAGACCTGATAATGTCCAAAACAAACCTTAAGGCCACACCCCACGGGCATAGAAAGTTGCAATGTAATTCTTATGGGAGGATGTAGTTTATAAAGCTACCACTTGACATGTAAAAACATAATTTATTCATATTTGATAATTGCCCCTGAACTGGTAAGACTTATGAAAATAGTGATTTTATATAACCTTTCCGTCACCAGTTCTGTAATAATCGTTTATTTCACGACCTGGTTTCGATACGAAGTTGTACCATGATCACGTGGAAGTCGTCCGAGATTCAAGCTGTGACTATGAAGCTATCCAGCAGACTTTGTCGAAAGTTAAAAGAAAAACACATACACCACGAAGAAAACACGCACATTGTTAACATTTAAACACGAAAAAATAAAAATAAAATTTTTAAAAACTTAATCAACGGACGGTTGGCGGCCACAATGTTCATTTTTACACGCGCTAACCGGTACCGGCGCGGGGAGGACACTCAGCACTGATATAAAACCACTATTTTTATTAAAACATAAACAATGAATATTTTACTATGCTGGCCAGTTGAACATTTTAAATGAGTTGTTATTGTTATCAAACAGAGTAACGTAGATGTTAGCAAAAATAGTATTATACACTCTTAAAATGATTTTATCTCATAACTGTTTACTTAGATTTTTAGGTATGCCACAATTTTAATGCCAAATAAATGGAAGTCAACCCTTTCTCAAAGTACTAAACAAGCCCAGTGAATTAAGGTGGCTAGAAGTCAGAAGGGTCACCTCAGACAGAGAAACGTAGACGAGAGTAGTTAGGGCGGCCTCCTTGGGTCCAACATTGCTCTTATGGAGAATAGATTAACATGTACTCTTATGGAGAATAGATTAACATGGACTCTTATGGGGGAATAGAATAACATGTACTCTTATGGAGAATAGAATTGGGGTGTAATTACTACCCTCTTTGGCTCTTCTGCTACCCTCTTTGGCAACTATCTATTTCTTGCATGCCTTTATGGTTAAACCCTCGTGTCCTTCTGTTGTTAATCATCTAGTCTTCTGTGGTAATTATTTATCCCTCGTGTCCTTCTGTTGTAAACCATCTAGCCTTCTATGGTAATTATTTATCCCTCGTGTCCTTCTGTTGTAAACCATCTAGCCTTCTATGGTAATTATTTGACCTACGCTTACTTCTACATATTTGACTCTCGCGCCCTTCTATACATCTAACCTCTACATCCTTCATTCCCTTCTGTGTATCTAATCTCACTTCCTTCTGCGTATCTAACCACAACATTCGCAACAAGTCTCTGTCAGCAAACTCGTTGTAACTAGTTAAAATACAGCTCTGTAATTGGTTATAATAAAAATGCATTCTATTGGTTGTAATTAGCGTTCTGTGCCCTGATTGGTCGATACTTTTAGCGCTCTTTATTCTCAAGCGTTAACTTCACTCTATCCCTTGCATTTGCACTGGTCAGAGGTCCATGCGATACTCCGTTCGTTGATTTTGCACTTGGCAAATATAATTATTACATTTGATTATAATGATTTTAGTTTTCTTGTAGTAGTTTTAATTCTCATGTATTGTAGTAATCTTGCGTGCTTAATGACATGGCTAGAGTAGTGTTGTATTTAATTGTTTTACCTGACTAACATATCCTTACACCATTAATCTCACTCTCTAGTCTTGTTCTTTAATACAGTTCTCAGTTAGAGTATTGTTTGCTACCTCTATTACTTTCATCATAACTTGTAGCTCTGCTTTGACTTGTGTAGTTTGTGTGTTAGTGTTTTTTTGACATGTGTAGTTATACATACGTACAGTGCTCTCCTACGTACTATATAACTCTAAACATAGACTCTATTACCTCAATCTGCTTCAGTCGTCACACTGATCAGACGTGTTTTATGCTGCTTCTGCGTAATCGTTAAGTGTTCTCTTGCACAAATTATTATTATCGTCTTGTTGATTCTGTGCTATTAATTCAGTTATATTGGTGTGAGCTTGGCTCTGGCTGGTGTATTTGCTCTTTTAAGCGTTACAGTGTTGTATATTACAGTTCAGACTGTTTTCTCAGTTTTCAGTATTTAATTCTCTGTTAAAGGATGGAAGTTTCCAACATTAAAAAGAGCTCTCAAAGCCCAGTAAATGTAATTGGTACCTCTGAAACCTATGTTAAACACTTCAGGTTGTACGGGTTGGAAACTGTTTTCAAATTCACTAAACCGCCAAGAGGTATCTCTGAGTTTGATTGGATTCGTAAAGGTTTTAATCAAATTGTTGAAAAGGCTAAAGCCGACGCTGTACCCACTGATTATCTTGGGTTTAAAATGCAATCGATAAGTTTAAAAAGTGCTGAACCGGGGTACGTAGCTTTGAGACCTATCTCTGAAGTTAGCGGTGATGTTCTCTGGGATATTTTTGGAGGCATAATTCAAAGTAACTCTGAATCTTTAACCTCTAGCGACACTTTTAGAATTGACGTTACGAGGGTAAATGTCCCCGTAGGTAAAGGGAGAGTACAACAAATATCCAAAGCCAAAGGCAAATATCCAGAGATGTACAACACGTTTGACGAGGAATGTAAAGCTAGGAAGGGTATTGTAGTAATTAATAATAAAGACAATTTATGTCTGGCTAGAGCATTGGTAGTAGGCAAAGCGTATGCAAAGAATGATCCTCAGATCTACGCTATACGAAAAGACAAGGGGAAAAGACAAACTTTCAGAGCTAATAAACTCATAGCAAAGGCCCGTGTAGAAATGCCGGAGGAAGGTGCCGGCATCCCCGAGCTTGAAAAATTCCAGTCACATCTTAAGAAATACAGAATAACAGTCTACAGTTACGATAGAAAAGGCCGGGATATTTACTTTGAGGGAGGTAATGAAGACGCTAAATTTAAAATTAACTTGCTCTTTCACAACGGGCATTATAATGTAATTACAAACTTAACTGCTGCTTTCGTATGTCATTATTTCTGTGAAGCCTGTCATATTCCCTACAATAACAAGGGTGAGCATCGATGCTCTAACATCTGCCCGTCCTGTCATTCTATCTCTCCGCCCTGTAAACTTGAACACGGAGGCATCACATGCCGTCTTTGCAACCGCTTCTTCAAAAATTAGCGGTGTTTAATAGCCCATCAAGGGCAAGTTTGTAAAACTATAAAGTTCTGCCGCGACTGTAACAAAATGATTTATCCAAAAAAACGTAAGACAGCTCACGTATGCGG